>JAJHZJ010000150.1:13315439-14785439 GCA_023548195.1 Bettongia penicillata ogilbyi | reverse complement strand
GAAGGACTGTAAAACCATATCTTTTGACTTAGCAATACCACTACTAGGTCTGTATTCCAAAATGGATAAAAAAGTAAAATGACCTATATGTAATTTTTAGCAATTCATTTCCAGGGACAACAAATTAGAACTGACAAATGTTCATCAACTGGAGAATGACTGAACAAGTTGTGGTATGTGATTATGATGGAATACTATTGTGCTATAAGAAATGATTAGCAAGATGGTCTCAGAAAACCTGGGAAGAGTTGCATGGGCTGATGCAAAGTTAAATATCCTGCATATAAAGCAACATCAATGTTGTAAGATGATCATCTGTGAAAGACATAGCTATTCTCATCAATGCAATAACCCAAGACAACTCTGAAGAACTTATGAAAAGTGCTATCCATTACCAGAGAAAGAACTGATGGTGTCTGAATACAGATTAAATCACACGTTTTAAAATTTTTATCATTCTTGACTTTTTTGGTCTATTTTCTTTCACAACGTGACTATTATGGATGTTTTGCATGACTGCACATGTATGACCTATATGGAACTGCTTGCCTTCTCAATGAGAGCGGTGGGGATGGAGAATTTTGAACTCAGAATTTTAAAAATGAATGTTAAAATGTGTTTTCATATGAAACTGGGGAAAATTAAAAAATTTAACAGAAAAAAAAAATAAAAGAAATACTGATGATGGGAAGCTGCAGAAGGAAATCCTTCTTGATATCAGGAGGACGACAACGAACCAACGAACCGAATTCTCTTGTTGCTGTCCAAAAGTAGAATGGCATGCTGCAGGAGGTGATGGGATCTTCCTCTTCAGAGGTAGAAATTGGGCAATCCCTTGTCTGTTGCGTATGTCATCTCTCTTGGGCAGTCAGCTTCTTCTGTACGTAAGTCAGAGCACTTTGCGGTTATTTTAGAATATAGAATCTAAGAACCCTCCAGCTCCAAAGGAAGAAACTGAATTAAAAAAAACGTTGAAAGGAGCATAGATTTACAGGTGAAAGGAATACTGGAATTAAAGGGTCATAGACCTTGAGCCAACGGGACAGGTGAACTCCTTTAGACAGTGCCCTCTTGCGTGCACATTCGTTCAGATGCCACCGAAGTTCTTAAATACTCACAAAATCGGGGTCTGTCATTCCGTGAGAAATTATCCAATACATAACTAACAGAAATATTTAGAAACAAAATCCATTACCCAACAGTTAACACGTCAAATGAAAAGAACATATCGTTCTCAAAAGAATTCCAAACTATTAACAAAACTTATGAAAGGCTGTTCCAAATTACTATTAATAAGAAAAGTGCATCAAAACAACTCTGAGTCTCTACTTCACATCCAGCCAATGGGCAAAGGTGAGAAAAGATGCGATTAGTCCATTTGGTGGAGGTGGGAAAGGCAAGAAGGTTAAACGCATTGTGGAAGGGTCTGGGAATTTGCCGGAAGAGCCTAGAAAGTAATTTGGAATTATGCTGAGCAATTGGACTTTAATGTCATCATAATAATGGCAACATTTATATCATGCTTCCCATGTGCCAGGACCTATACTAAGTGCTTTGCAAATATTATTTTATTTTATCTTCATAATAATCCCATGAAGTAGCTGTAGTTATTATTTCCATTTTACATATAAGGAAAATGAGGCAGGCAGAGATTAAATGACTAACTCAGAGTCACACAGGTAATCAAGTATCCGAGAGTGGATTGTAATTCAGGTCTTTACCAGGCCAGCACTCTATCCACTGTGCCATGGAGATGCTTCTATCTTTTGACCCCAAGATTCTATTGTTAGGTTACAAACCTTCACAAGATATTGGAAGAATAAAGACTCCACATTAATCGCTAAAAATAACAGCACATTTTATAGCAGGAGAAAAAAAACAACAACCTGGAAACTCAGCAATTGGACATATCATGGCAAATGAATATAATGGAATATTACTTTTGCGTAAGGAAAAAATAACTATGATGAATTTGGAAAAGCATGGAAAGATTTATATGAACTGCTAAGGGAAGTAAGCAAAATCAGGAAAATGATCAACAACCTGGTATCCACATTACCTGGGAAAATGGATGGGAAAACAGCAATGATGAAATGAAAGTGCTACAAAAAAGACTTAAAAGTATAATGACCAAGTGTGAGCTTAGAGGAGAATTGAGAATTAAGAAAATGTGGCTGCCTGTCTGGATTGGGGAGGAGGGGACCATGGATGTGGAATAATGTATACACACATTATTATATATGTGCATTATGTAATACACATATGCACAGATAATGTGGATTTGTTTGAAGTGAATATATTAGATAATTTCAATGAACTGCTCTCCCACCCTATCTTTCGTTTTAAACTTTTTCTTGCAGGGGATGACTCCATGAATAGAAGAGAACCAAAAATATTTCTGAATTTGTGTGACATGAAAACAAAAGGTATTAATTAAATTAATATATTATTAAAGTTAGGCAATAAAAGAGTTTACTGAAGAAGCGGGGAACGCAAATAAGGAATATGGGAATGGAACCTGAAGTAAGCAGAACCATGTGGTCATACATACACACACACCCAAACACATACATGCGTACATCTATACATCTACCTGCACATTTTGGTATTTACATATCTGCATATATACATACAATGTAAGTAGAAAGAGCACAAAATGAATTTAATTATGTAATCGTGATGAGCAATCTTGGCCCTAGAGAAGAAATTAGAAATCTGCCTCCTTTCTTGTCTTGAATTTAGGGGGACTGTCGAGGTGGGAAACGGTATTTGCTAAAGAATATAGATGTGTTTGTATATGTATATGTGTGTATGTGTATGCATGAACTCACTAGTCCCTTGCAAAGCCTGGATATTAGCGAACGCTCTCTGTGGAGGAGGGAGGATAGGGATATTTTCTAAACTGAATGTGCAATAAAACACAAAGACATTAACACAAATTAGGAAGGAGAATTAGCCTCAAATGTCCAGTGGCAAGTATTTCTCACACTTTGTTGAGCAGCTGTTTTTTTTCACAGGAAGCCATGTAACTTTAAAGCCCTCTGTGAAAGGAATGACCTTTTCACCTCAAACATCTTAGATTGATCCACTCCAGGAGTTATTAGTGCTGGGCTGAGAAAAATAATTCTGTCCAGTTTCTTCACCAGTAAAGCTTCCCCCATGGCCATGTACGCAAGAAAAAAAAAATCAATTTGTCAGGATGGTAAAGGGCCTTTGGTTCACATCAGATAGAGAGTAGTTGAAAGAATCAGGGATGTTTAACCTATAGTAGGGAAGACTTGAGGGGCTTGAGGGCCATGATAGCTCTTTTTAAGCATTTGAAAGGTCATCATGTGGAAGAAGAATTAGGCATGTTCTACCTGGCCCAAGAGAGCAGAATAAGGAAGGATGGGTAGAAGCTGAAAAGACAGAACTCCAGATGTGATGTAAAGGAAAACTTATGGACAATTAGATGTGTCCAAAAGCTGTCTGGGGAAGATATGAGTTCTCAGACAGTGGAGGGGTCTGGGAAAAGACTAGATGACTGTTTGTTGGGGAGCTTGTGGAAGGAGGGTATTCTTATTTGGGCACTGGAAAGAAAAAAAATAACCTCTCTTATCCCTTCCATATGATTGTGTAAGTTGATTTGATTTGGGGACTTTCTCAGCCACTTGCAGTCAAAATTTCATTAGGCCAGAAAATTTCATTAGGCACTCTAGCCTTGTGGGTAGTTGTAAGACTTCTTAACACAGAAAAGGCTTGGGGTCCAGAACATTCCCCCTCTATCACTATAAAAACAGCAGCACATATTTCAACTGGTGATGATTGGATGTTTTGGATTTGGATTGGTTTAGAAGCCTGGCCACAGTCTGTAAGTCTCTTATAAAATAGCCTCCCAGTTCAGATACTGAAGATGCCTTACCATCTGGGGTTGGAAAAGACAGAGCTGCCCCTAAGAAGGAAAGCCTTTAGGGAGTGGGTGAGAGTTGAAGAGGGTGAGTGGAAGGACTGGAATGGATGAGGAAGGAAGGAGAAGTCTTCGGGCTTGGTCCCAGAGTTTTCATCCTGTATCCTCTACCCCCCATTGACTAGAGAAGAGTCTAATGGAGTTGAAAGCGCAGGAGGAATGGGATACTTTCATCCTAATAGGATCTGTGGGACAGCAATGGGCAAAGGGAATGTCCACATTGGAAGTTAAATCAAGCCAAACCAAGTCGCTGAATGTGATGGAGATGACTCCACAAGGAGCCCAGGAGAAAAGCTGTGCCATTCTTTAGGAAGATATTTGGAGTTAGCAGAGGTGGCTTTGAGGCTCCACTCTGAGACTTGGAGAGACAAGTTACTTTATACTTACGGATCACGGTGAGGATACACTTCACCTTACTAACATCTGCCTCTCAGCTATTGTGAAAATCAAATGAGATGTTTGCAAAACACTTAGACCAAACACTGCCTAAACCTAACTGCCCTTGTTGCTCTTCTGTGATAGAGCAGCCAAGCTCTGGGAACCCAAACTGCCAGTGTGAGCAAAGGTTGCAAAAGGAGCTGCAAAGCCCACACTTGCTAAGCAAGTGGAGGGCCATAGAATGTCAGAGCTTAGAAAGTGTCTAGTGGAAACCCATGATGCTGAGGACACTGAATCCCAGACAGTGGAAAGAACTTTCCCTAGCTCACCCTGAGGATGGAATTCGAATTTCCAATCTCACAGAACTTCCATTCATTATGTGAAAGTAATTGATGGAGGGACACCCTCCTAAGACTAACCTGTTTAGATGCTGGTTCAGAGATGTTGAGCTCTTTCGGTCCACTGTGGGCTGTTTCCCCTCTCTGAGAGTTGCTCCTGTGTCTTATCTTTCTTTACATGTCCTACCCCATGCACCCTGAACATTAAATGCCTAACTCAGGAATGTAAACCAGGGTGGAATTGTCTTTCCCTAACTACATGCTCTTACTCTCTGGCCAATTTGCCTTAGAGGAGTCGCTAGTGGGCAGCCCCCAGTCCATCCAAACTCTCCTGACAATGCTTCTGTGGGCAGTAGAAACAATTAGTCCATTTGCCTTGAAAAAGTAAAAGACATGCCTGACTGCCTTGTTTTTAGCCATCCTAGTCCTCATCGCCCAAAGGCAGGGAGAGAGATTTGCTCTCTAAGAAGGAGAACCTGAAATCCCCTAAAATGAGAAGATTCTTTTCAAGCTTCACTATGGTGAGGAGGTTGGGGCATCTTGGGCTCCTGCCGGTCAGACCAGCCAAGCTCCTGAAAGACCCCAGCCTGATGGACCAGGCAAGTTAAACATGGAGCAGCCATCATCAGTAGCCCAAGTGCTAGCCATGTGCAAGGTTTTAGGAGTACAGAGCCAAAACAACAAAAACCACAGAGAAAGTCACTCACCCAGAGTCACACACTTTTTAATTGTCTGATGCCAGATTTGAACTCAGCTCTTACTGCCTCCAGGGCAGTATTCCCAGACTGACCTGGCTGCCTCAACAGCTAGGGAACATGGGGTATTGAAGTTCTCTATTTTTGTCTTACTGCCAGTAGGATAGGACCATAGACTGAGCAAATGAATATACTTCAGAGCAATAATCTAGCCTAACTTCTTCACTGTACAGAAGAGGAAATGGAAAGTCAGAGCTGGAATGGATACTGGAGATGTAACAATAAGATGA
Source organism: Bettongia penicillata ogilbyi (assembly GCA_023548195.1). Classification (NCBI taxonomy): domain Eukaryota; kingdom Metazoa; phylum Chordata; class Mammalia; order Diprotodontia; family Potoroidae; genus Bettongia; species Bettongia penicillata. Next base: position 14,779,792 of record JAJHZJ010000150.1, on the reverse strand, counting down.
AAACCTTGGAGCAAAACTCATTCATTTTACACATGAGGAAAATGAGGTCCAGAGAATGGATGCGAGTCACGCAGATAGCATCAGCATTTGTTGACTAAAGGAGACAGTCATGGAAGGAACATACCTTGAAACCCTCTTTTCTCTGATCTTCATATCATTCCTCTATGTAAAAATACAAAAATCACCTCATTTTTCTGAGGCATGAAACAGGCTAGAAATGTATCCAATATTATCTTAAACCTTCCCTACAACTACTACTCCATTTGGGAAGCAGAGGAGTAAGGAATAATAATTCATGCTTGATCTGGAGTTAAAGGACCTGTGTTCAGATCCATCGGGCAAGTTATTTACCTCTAAATCTTTTCTTTTGTGGTGCCATAGTCTCATTACCCATTGTATCTACCTTATTTTTGGTTGGTTTCCCATTTGTCAGTCCTCATGAGGAACGAAGGCATAGGATGATTGGGGTAGGGGAGAGAGAGATTGGAGAGATACAGAATGTGATGCACTTTGAGTCATGTGGCAGGGCTTAGAATTCTTAACTGTCCCAAAGCTGCAGTGCAGGATATCTGAACCACATGGGCCACATCTCATACTGCTCACATGTGCTCAGGATTTCCCAGTTCATAAAGCACCTTGGCAAACATTCTCTCACCACATCTCCCTAATTCTCTGCTGAAGAGAAGCAATATTGGGATTGTCACAACCACTTTACAGATGTGGAAACTGAGAATTCATGAAGTCAAGGGTCTTAACAAATTCTCCACAGCTGAGTCTTCTGTCTTCAAGTCTAATGCTCATTCCACTGCCCTTAAGAATATCTCTTTTTCATCAAGTGCCAAGAGAGGCCAAAAATAAATTGTAAAAAAACAAAACAAAGAGAAGAGATAAATGAGATAATATAACTGAAGTGTTTTCACCTCTTGGGAAGCAATGTACTAAGTTTCAAAGGTAATACCTGATAATTAAGGCAAGAAATGGCCCAATTCCAAGGAGACACCTTCTGCCAGTTTTCTGTAGAACTCTTTAGTTTTGCTTTGGAAGTTTCCTGGATGGACCCCCTCCAGAGAAGTGACTTTGATGTGTAAACCCTGCGTCATCTGTTCCCCCACTTTGAAATGGCAATTCTCATTGTAACATTCCACATCAGTTCTGTAATTAGAGGCTCTGTACAGTTTCTCTAAAATCATTAAAGAAAAGCCATGAAATGTTTGGTGATGGAATGTTGCTAACTAACTGCCTATGAGGCTTTGAAACAGAAGAGGCAGAAATCATGTCAAATGCCCAAGAGTTTCAATTAAAAAATGTTTACTTCTATAAAAATAAAATACAAAAACAACACAGGGTGCTGAGGCCCCCCTCAAAGGGTCCAAGCCTCATTAAGGAGGACTTGAAAGAGAATGATCAACATGGAGCTGTAAAATCTCACAGGTAGAAATATCCTTGGAGGTCAGTCTATCATACTTCCCTCACATTTCAGAAGCATCTCTAAAACAAAGGAGACTTCACTGTTTTTTGTCATTATATTCCTTATCTCTAACTCTTAGAAGAGTTAGTGGTAATAGTTGTAATCATTTGATTATAGGATTAAGACTTGGGAAGCATCTTAAAGATGACAGGGACAGGGGGCAGAGCCAAGATGGTAGAAAAAAGGCAAAGATTCACCTGAGCTCTCCCAAATTCCCCTCCAAACAATTGTAAATAATTCCTCAACATATATTCTGAAAGTATGTGTTCTTTGAACTTCATTTTGAACTGTTGTGTAGTGAACTAAAAGAAAACAATTTCTGGTATAACCAAATGAAAATGACCAAATTTAAAAAACAAAACCAAAACTTAAGAACTTGGATCAATACAATGATTAACCATGATTCCAAAGCATTGAAGCTTTAAAATACTGCCACCTCCTGACTGAGAGGTGAGGGACAAGATATGTCCAATGATACACACACGTAGGGATGCATTTGTTTGACTATGTATTTTTGTTTCAAGGGATTTGTTCTCCTTTTCTTTTTCTTTTCCCAGTGGTGGGGGGAGAGGTGGGACAAAGAGAGGGCTGATGTTTGTGAATTGAAGAAATTGTTTAAAAATTAATTTAAAAATACATGCTTACAGACTGTCAGTTAAGAGCCTTGCCATCATACCATGATAGCTACCTAACATGAAAAGTCATTGTGTTTCTGTTAGAATTGAAGAGTCTTTGTCTTTTCGTGGCAGAGTATTCGCTACTTCTCAAGATTACACATTCAAGAAATTTTGCACTGAATGATATCTATAAAACAAGTGAATGCTCTCACCAGCACTAATTCTAATAACTATGCATCAATTGTATTCACCAAGCAAAACACCGCCCTACATTGTCCTTTTCTTCTCAATTATTAGAAATCCTGGTACTGAAATTTATATATGAGTGGCATTGTAGAGTGAAGTCTGTTTCTCTGAGGTAAAAAAAAGTTAGCACGATAACGAGCAATCAGAGGAAGAACCTTGTAGGATTCACATGGAGTTTTTGTGGGATGATTCTTCTTTCTTTCCAACCTGTTTGGGATGGGTCATCTCAAAGATCTCTGCTACAGTTAACGTCCACCCTGCTTCAATCAACAGCAGCCACATGCATGAAGGTGCAATGACTTCTGAGGACAGAGACAGAGGAAGCTCACACTCAGTTCAAAAGAGAACTCATCTCCCTTCTTTCACCTGCCACTGTAAAGCACATCGTTGTCCTCTCAGCCACCCAGCATCACCACGTCAGTGTTGTCCTTGACTTTTCAGTCTCCCTCACCCCACAGATACAATCTGTCAGAACTGATTTCTGCCTTTACAACATCTCTCACAAACTTTCCTCTGTCCACTCACATAGTCCAAGTTAACGACCTCTTTTTCCCCCTCTTTTTAAAAATTATTCCAAACTTAAAAAATAAAAGCATTTCTATAACAGAATAGGATAGGAAAAAAAGATGATTGTTCTTGAAACTACAAATATCTTATATGCGACTTACTGTTCTTTTAAAATATATGATAAAGTTATCATGTAGCTTACATTCCCCAGCCCTCGTTTTCTTCCCTCTCTCCCTGCTGCAAAGCATAAAACATTTATCTGCAAATGTGGTTTTTCTAAAGTACTGGTATGACCATGGCACCCCGTGCTCAAGGAGTATCAATACCTCCCCAGTTACTTCCAGCATCAAATAAAAACTCTTACCTTTGACATTGAAAGTTCTTTTTAACCTAGCCCCTCTCTACCTTTCTAATCTTAGAACTTACTTCCCTCCCCAAATCCTACAATTCAGCTACATAATGGTAGTTTCTGTTCCCCTATCCACAGCCCTGCATCTCTGATCTCTGTGCCTTCACACTGACCATCCCTTTTATTTATCATATGACCGGAGTGCTTTGCCCCCTCAACTGTTTCTCCATTTCCTTCAAGACTGAGCTCAAATTATACCTTGAATGAAAGGTCTTGGTTTGTCTACCCCCCTAGATGTTAGTGCTTTTACTTCTGATCACTTTCTGTCTGTCTGTCTGTCTGTCTCTTTCTCCCTCCCTCTCTCTCTCTCTCTCTCTCTCTCTCTCTCTTTCTCTCTCGCTCACCCATACCTAGTAGCTTTTATGCCCCACCCCCTTAGAGCATAAACTCATTTATGACAGAATTGGCTTCACCTTTGTATCCCTAGTATTATTCACAGGCTTTGATATGTAGAAAGTGTTTAATAATGCTTAATGACTGACTCATTGCACTGAAGAAATCAGTGAAAGCTTTTTGGAACAAATGCACTTTGAGTACATTTTCAAAGGTTGCATACAACTTTAAAAAAAGATAATTTTTCTAGATGTGGATGTTTCTTTATTGTGATCCTTGGTTCTAAACAATATTTCAGTAGAGAATTGACCTTTAAGGGGCATATCAAAGTGGAAACATTTCAAGTCCCAGCCTGAGGATGGCCTGAGTATCCTTCTGATAATTACCAGCCTTGGTAAGAGAGGAGCCTTTTGTGGAGGCGTTGTGGTATAGTGGCAAGAATGTGCAATTTGGAATGGAGAAACTGACTTGGAAGCCCACAGCTGCTGAAAGGTGTTGGGTGAGTTTCTTGGTATTCAGGGTTGGTTTCTCCCTCCGTAAAATCATAGGGTTGTACCAGATAATCTATAAGACCCCCTCAGTAGATCACGAATCTAAGAAGAACAATGATAATGATGATAGCTATTATTTATGTAATGCTTATTATGTGTCAGGCATTTTGCTAAGTGTTTAACAGTTATTATCATATTGGTACCTCTCAACAATCCTGGGGAATAAACACTGTTATTGTCATCCCCATTTAGCATTTGAGGAAACTGAGTCAGAGAGAGGTTAAATGACTTGCCCAGGATCACACAGCTAGTAAGTGTTTGAGGCAGTATTTGAACTCAGGTCTTCCTAATTCTAGGCCCAACACTCTACTCATTGTACCATTCAGTGGTCCCTTATTAAGAAACCATCCTGCCATGTACCTGAAGTCATGATTCTAACAAAAATAATCAAGTCAGATTGTAAAGAGAATATGTTATCAAATCCCAAAAATCTACTTTGGATATTAACAGACTTGAAAGACAGTTTTAGCCCTGGCTTTACTCACTTTGTTATTGATTCAAGTAAAACTCGAAGGTGGAAATATGTTTGTCTATTTGAAATGATCCAGAGGTGATAGTCTTCATAAACAAACTCTTCCTCAATGCTATGCTCTTTTATATCCTCAGATTCTTTTCCATATCATTCCCCATCTTCAATCTAATAGTAACACGAATTTTTATCATAGTGTTTGAAATGTTATGAAAAAAATAACCATATTAGTGGACAAAACACCCTGTTTCACCATCAAGCTGGATAACACACAGAATTAAATTAAAAGTTCTGTCTCAGATTGGGTTTTCCTGCTAATTTATGGGCCTGGCCTTCAAAATAATAAAATGAAAGCTTTGCTTGACTTTTTAACAAGTGACCTGCAATGCAAGTCCCCATTCCCAGCGGCCTTCATTCATAGTTGATCTCCTGGGCTTGGTCTCTTCAGAGCTCTGGATAGCATGACTTATTGGACATCCACTGGACAGACTTCATTGAAATGGCCTCAGGGCATGTTTCCATGACTGAATCTTATAACTCACTCCATAAAACTGAGCTTTATATCCATTCCAGTTCATCCCCTGCTTGGATTAAACAACCACACAAAGAGAGATTTTACACTTTGGAAGTCACTCTTGTTGTCAGTATTAAAGAGACCACCTCAATCACAGGGCCAAAGGTTATCCTTGGGAAGATGTCATGAACACCAGTTGGTGATATGAAGCAAGTGTTGGCCTTCAGTGGAATTTGACTTTGTCCCTTTTTGGGGTCAAGATATTTTGGTATATAAGGATAACAACACATTTGAGTTTCCTAGAAATCCAGAGCGCATATTTTTCTTTACTCGTCCATTTTAGGGGATTTGGCCTGTTCCATTTTGTGACAGAAACAGCTGTAGTAGTGGAAAGAAGGCTGGTTTTGACTCAAAAGATCCCACTTTGACTATCTACTACCTGGGTGACCTTGGGCAAGTCACATCCTCTCTCCTGGGCTCAATTTCTTCCCCTATGTAATAAGCAGGTTGGGAAAAATGACCTCCAAGTTCCTTTCAGCTCAAAATCTGCTATCTTATTATCATGAAATCATAATCTTCTCAACTCTTGAGTTGCGTATCATAAAAGAACTCAAAAATTGTATATAGCTTCCCAGTTCCTAAAGGGCTTTGTTTACAATAACCCCATGGAGTCTGTATGGCCAGTATTCTTATTTCTATATTAGAGCAAGAAGACTGAGATAAAGATAGGGAAAGTCATTCATCATTACAATTCCCTTTGGTTCCATCAAGTGTGCGTGTGTGTGTGCGTGTGTGTGAGTGTGTGCGTGTGTGTGCGTGTGTGTGCGTGTGTGTGAGTGTGTGCGTGTGTGTGCGTGTGTGCATGTGTGTGCGTGTGCGTGTGCGTGTGTGTGTGTGCACGTGTGTGTGTGTGCGCGTGTGTGTGTGTGTTTGTGTGTGCGATAATCACACTGGTATTCTAGTGGCACTTGAAAGTTGCCAAGCATTTCATTTGACCTTATGCTGTCATTGGATTCTTACCACAGCAATAGAAGTAGGTGCCATAGCTGTGGTTATCATCCCCCTATTATGGAGAAGGAAGCTGAGAGGTAATTTGCTTGGGATCACAAATCAAGTAAATGTCACATATGGGATTTGAACTTAGAGATTACTGATTAGAGGGTCTGTGTTCTATTCACTACACTATCTCACAGTCCAGACCATAGGATGCCCTACTTTCTGTATTACAAAATCTCAGCCAAAGGTAGGCTGACCTTCCTTGCTTTGCCGTAGATGTTACAGAGGAAGCTTCACAGATCCTTGGTGTTCATTAGTGACAAAACAGCAGCAATTTTGTTTTATTTGAAATGGCCTCCTATTATTCTTAAGGCTAATTGAGGTAGAGAAGTTTCCCAGTATATAAATCAGAAGGGAACCCAAATTTCCTGTAGACTTCCTTTCACAAGACTCACTCTGACCTTTGACTTTGGACAGAAGCTTTTTCTGAAACAAACATTTCCCTTTTCACTCCCCTCCTACGATCTAGAAATTCTACAAATATTTACAAAGGTCTCTTTGAGAGTTAAGGGATACATTTAGCAATCATATGTGAAATTAAATAAAATACAACTAAAATAAATACCAAAATAACTTCTCCAGATGGGGCGGAGAGTTTTGAATAATGTAAAGAGAGATTTCCTAGCCATCAGCTTTCCAAAGTTAAAAAGAAAAAAAAAGCAAACCTAATACACTTTAGGAAGGAGTAAAAGACTTAATGGCAATGGTCACATGTCGTAAGCCCCTCCTGTGCCAAGTACTGTGCTAAGTTCTGGCCATACAAAGAAAAACCAGAGAGTCTTTGTGCTGATGGACCCCCATTCTCCTGGGATTGTGGATTTCACTAGAGACCTGCTGGGGCTCTGATGACAGTTCCACTGTAACTGTCCACTCTGGCCAGAGAATTTCTGGAACACTCTAGTCAGTCCCTAATACCAACTGAGAGGAGAGCAAGAGGGCTCAGTGGAGTCAGAGATAGTGCTCTGTGAGAATGATTCAGAGGAACAGATCAGCTCTTTGACCTCCGGAATCTTGAGAAAATCACTTGCCTTCCCTTGAATTTATTCTGTCCACTCCGAAAATGAGGGAAACTGAACAGATTTTGAAGATCCTTTACAGTCTTACATCTTCTTGTCCTATAGTTCCTACATTCATGCTATGGTGAACATGACGGCAACAGGAACATACTGCTTTTCAGCTATTTAGGAGGCCCATATAGAGAAGAGGGATTCTATCCCTATCTTTCTTAAAATGCTGAGACAACAGTCAGAAATTCTGAGCCCCATACACCTACTCATGTAGCAGTCTGGTTAACTACTCCATGGAGAAGAAATACAGATAGAGTGAGAAATATATTTGACTAATGTCCTGAAGGCAAAGAGGAAATGGTGTGCATGTTCAAATACACTTACTTTTTCCCAACCCTTCTGATTAGACCAGAAGTCATACGGCCCCCACCTTGTTCTATTGCTGTGGTCTGTTGCTACATTTCTTCTCCTCCTGGAGGCATAGACAGCCACTGGAACCCTATATACTGTTTGGATTCTGAATCAAGTATGCCTCGTATTTGGAGTCAACCCATTCATTTGGAAGAGCCAAATTTCCATCATTTCTATCACTGGGATAATGGTGTGAGCTGAGACTCAGAGGGTTTCTAAACAGTCCATCTTATGCCTATAACTAGGTTGCTCAATGCAACTATGCCACCCTGAGTCTGGTGAAACCATTTTTGATCAAGACAGGCTAAATTCATTTCACATTGGAAACCTCAGAACATTCATCATTTGCATTTCTGTGATATATTTCATCCTCGGACATGAAAGGGCTAGTCTGCCCACATCTCCTGAGGGGGCTCCAATAGAAAATGTCATATCCTAGCATCTACTCTCATTTAATTACATAAGATATGTTTAAGTCCTATTAGCAATGAAAGCCAGCAGATGATCTCTATAGCCTTGCCTAGTCCTGTGGGCACATACGTACTAGAGGCCTTAGGCAACTCTAAAGCAAGGCCAGGGTTTTAGCAAACTATTTATAGATGACTAGGGAACAAGAGAGGTTAATGATTCAGAACTTCAGGAGGATATTTCTGAACTGCGCAAAGTCCCATAGAGAAAAACTGGTCCCTTTTTAGAGTCTGTGTTCCTCCTTCGTTTTCAAAGAAGACCATGACATCAGAGAAACGATGACATGACTTACGTTTGACTTTGTTTTGAATGAGAGAAGAATGGGCAAGGTTATCAGCCTCACTTTCTCCTCCTGAGCCATCTCCTTTTTAGAGACATAGGAAGTAGACCAATATGTCAGGATGATCTGTATTCAAATCCTATGTCAGACATTTGCTAACCATATGATCATGGGCAAGACACTTAATGTTTCTAAGCCTCAGTTTCCTTATGTATAAATTGAGGGTAATAATGACCCCTGTCTCACAAGGTTGCCATGACTATCTAATGAGAATCATTTTGGAATCATTTTGAATCATTTTGAATACTTTAAAGTGCCACATAACTGTGAATTAGTATTCTCATTATCCCTCTATCTGGAAGAAAAGAGGAGGCCAATTTTACAGAATAGCCAAGATCATCCACCCAAAGGGCTCTTTTTATGATAGTATAGATTATTTTACTGGTTCTGCTCACTTCACTTTTCATCAGTTCATGCAAATCCCTTTTTCCTAGGTTTCTCTGAAACAATTCCTTTCACTGTGTCTTTTCAGCATAACCCATTGATTTAATATGCCATTATATGGTGTGTGTGTGTGTATGTATACACACACATGCACATACATACACACATATGTGTATATATTCTTGCATATATATACACACATGCATATGTGTGTATGTGTATACAAACATACACACATATAATTATACCAGCATTTCCCAAATGATGAAAGCCTTTTTAATTTCGAGTTTTTTACCACCTCAAAAAGAGCTGCTTTATTTTTTTTAAATATAAATTTATTTATTTAACTTTTTACATTCATTTTCACAAAACTTTGGGTTCCAAATTTTCTCCCCATTTATCCCCTCCCCCCACCCCAACACACTGAGCATTCTAATTTTTCCTATCACCAATCTGCCCTCTCTTCTATCACCCTTCCCTTCTCTTGTCCCCATCTTCTCATTTGTCCTGTAGGGCCAGATGACTTTCTATTCCCCATTAACTGTATTTCTTATTTTCTAGTAGCAACAACAATACTCAACAGTTGTTCCTAAAACTTTGAGTTCCAAATTCTCCCCATCCCTCCCTCCCCACCCATTCCCTTTGGGAAGGTAGGCAATTCAATATAGGTCATATCTGTGTAGTTTTTCAAATGACTTCGATAACAGTCATGTTGTGTAAGACTAATTGTATTTCCCTCCATCCTATTCTGCCCCCCATTGTTTCTATTCTGTCTTTTGATCCTGTCCCTCCCCAAGAGTGTTGACTTCAAATTGCTCCCTTATCCCATTGGCCTCCCTTACATCATCCCTCCCTCCCTGCTTATCTCCTTCTCCCCCATTTTCCTGTACTGTAAGATAGGTTTTCATACCAAAATGAGTGTGCATTTTATTCCTTCCTTTGGTCGAATGTGATGAGGGTAAACTTCATGTTTTTTTCTCAGCTCTCCTCTTTTTCTCTCCACTAAAAAGTCTCCTGCTTGCCTCTTGAATGAGATATAATTTACCCCATTCCATTTCACCCTCTCTCCTCCCACTACATTTCTCTCTCACCATTTACCTTAATTTCTTTTAAGATATGGTCCCATCCTATTCAATTCACTCTGTGCTCTCTGTCTCTGTGTGTGCATGCATGTGTGTATGTGTGTGTGTGCATGCACGCATGTACGTGTGTGTGTGTGTATGTACGTCTGTGTGTGGTCCCACCAACTACCCAGATACTGAAAAGTTTTAAGAGTTACAAATATTGTCTTTCCATGTAGGAATGTAAACAGTTCACCTTTGGTAAGTCCCTTATGACTTCTCTTTGCTGTTTACTTTTTCATGCTTCTTCTCATTCTTGTGTTTGAAAGTCAAATTTTCTTTTCAGCTCTAGTCTTTTCATCAAGAATGCTTGAAAGTCCTCTGTTTCATTGAAAGACCATATTTTCCCCTGAAGTATTATACTCAGTTTTGCTGGGTAGGTGATTCTTGGTTTGAGTCCTAGCTCCTTTGACTTCTGCAATATCCTCTTCCATGCCCTTTGATCCCTTAATGTAGAAGCTGCTAGATTTTGTGTTATCCTGATTGTATTTCCATAATACTGGAATTGTTTCTTTCTAGTTGCTTGCAATATTTTCTCCTTGACCTGGGAACTCTGGAATTTGGCCACAATGTTCCTAGGAGTTTCTCTTTTTGGATCTCTTTCAGGTGGTGGGATTCCTTCAATACTTATTTTGCCCTCTGGTTGTAGAATCTCAGGGCAGTTTTCCTTGATAATTTCATGAAAGATGATGTCTAGGCTCTTTTTTTGATCATGGCTTTCAGGTAGTCCCATAATTTTTAAATTGTCTCTCCTGGATCTATTTTCCAGGTCAATTGTTTTTCCAATGAGATATTTCACATTCTCTTCCATTTTTTCATTCTTTTGGTTTTGTTTTATGATTTTTTGGTTTCTCAGAAAGTCATTAGACTCCATCTGTTCCATTCTAATTTTGAGAGAACTATTTTCTTCAGTGAGCTTTTGAACCTCTTTTTCCATTTGGCTAATTTTGCTTTTGAAAGCATTCTTCTCCTCATTGGCTTTTTGAACCTCTTTTGCCAATTGAGTGAGCCTATTTTTCAAGGTGTTATTTCCTTCAGCATTTTTTTGAGTCTCCTTTAGCAAGGTATTGACCCGTTTTTCATGCTTTTCTTGCATCTCTCTCATTTCTCTTCCCAGTTTTTCCTCCACCTGTCTAACTTGATTTTTAAAATCCTTTTTGAGCTCTTCCATGGCCTGAGCCCACCGGACATCCACCTCGGATGTCTGGAATAGAGACGCCCCGACCTCCACGTCTTTCCCTGATGGCAAGCATTGTACTTCCTCATCAGAAATGAAAGGAGGAAGGAACATCTCTTCCCCAAGAAAGTAGCTCTCTATGGTCTGTACGGTATTTTGCTTCCTTTTTCTGGGCATTTTCCCAGCCAGTTACTTGACTTCTGAGATTCCTCTCTACCCCTGCCTAGATCTGCGCAGTTAGTGCTTGGAGTTTGAGATTCAAATGCTGCTTCCCAGCCTCAGGGCTTTCCACAGTGGGCATGGCTGCTATTCAATGTGAACTTAAGTTCTGGTGCTCTGGTGGGGGGAGGGCTGCCTCCCAGGCTCAGTTCCCTCAGGAGGTTTATGCAGACACCTTCTGTAATGGCCCTGAGCTCCTACCTGCTGCTTCGGGAGTTCCAGGCCACCGCTGCCTCTGCCGTTGCCTCTGCTGCTCCCTCTGCCACTGCCTCCCGATGGGGCCTGAGTCATGGAGACACCCTGCTCCCCTCTTGGCCAGCCCAGAAGTCTCTCTCACTGACCTGGAGCGCCTGTGGGTGGATGGACCTTCGCAGCCGCCAGAGGTTCTGTCCCTGAAGCCTGCTTGGATCTGCTCCTCTGGGGCCACGTGGCCAGGGCAGCACAGGGGTGGACTCCACTGTCCGGAGCGTGATGGACCCCCAGGGACGGCTTTCCAGGGCTCTCTGGGACCGAAATCTCTTCCACTGTGTTTCTGCATGGCTTGCATTGATCCAGAATTTGCGGGGACTTCTTTTTATAGGAAATTTCTGGGCTGTGGATTTGGAGCTAGCATACGTGAGTCTTTCTACTCCACCATCTTGGCTCCTCCTCTCAAAAAGAGCTGCTTTAAATATTTTTGTATATATAAGATGTTTTTAAGCATACCTTCAGTTGAAAAACGAAGAAGAAAAAGCCTACAAACAGGGGTAATGTTCCTTATGTCAGACTAGCTAGATAGAGGGTAGAATGATCCAAGAGAAAGGGAAGAAGAACCATTAACTTTTGGAGCTAAACCACAAGTGTGAGACTCTTTCTGAAGAAGAGGTAGCCAAACTACATAGCTTCTTTCTCTTTAAAAAAATTGTTTCCCCGTGTTTCTCTCTCTCTCTCTCTCTCTCTCTCTCTCTCTCTCTCTCTCTCTCACACACACACACACACACACACAGACACACACACACACTTGTTTGCACCTCTTAGAATGCTTTCCTATATAGCAAAATGTTTTGTGTTCACCCTTTGTTGCTGAAGAAGACTATGCCACTTTGGGTGAGGTAATGCCCATCCATTGAATCTCTGGTGGCATGGTATTCTTCAGCAATGAAGGATGAACACAATCCTATAAGTAGATGAGGCTGACTGAATGGGGACCTAGCTGGCTGGGTAATTCAGGTCCTCCTCTCCTGTCTGCCTTCCCCTCCCCTTCCTTCTCCTCTCCAAAGGAAGGTAAATATGGATGGCCAAAAAATATGCAGTTGACTTGAGTTTTACTGGCCAGTTTCTTTCCCTTCCCTTCCCTTCCCTTCCCTTCCCTTCCCTTCCCTTCCCTTCCCTTCCCTTCCCTTCTTTTCCCAAAACCAAATCCAAAACCGAAACCTTAAATCGAATGCACTCTGATGCTATGACACCAATGGGCCTCTGCCTAAGAGCTTTTCTGGACCCTCCTGGCTTTAGAGTGACTATTAGTATTAACTGTTGCTGTTTCCCTCCCAGTCTGATGTCTTTCCTTTTCTTTGCCTCATTAAAGGGTTCATGCCCTGAACAAAAAGTAAAAGGAAGGGGAAAGGGTTAGAGAGAGTAATCAATACATCAAATAAACATATATGTAACACAATGTCCCCCCCGCCCAGTCCCACATCTCTGCACAAAGATGGGAGAGGATCATTCTCATGCATCTTCTTTGGCACTGAATTTGGTCCCTATAATTCAGTTTGGGTTTGTCTTTTTTTTCTTTTCCATTTATATCGTTGTACTGTGGTTATGCTGCTTTTCTAATTCTCTGTACTACACATTTAATCAGTAATATTTTCAAATTACCAGTTGTTTCTATTCTAAGGACTGATGATTGTTTTAAAGTGGCATCACAATTAATGTGGCCCAGTGGGAGAAGAGGCCCAACACTGAGGGATGCTCCAGAATGAGGAGGTTCCAGGTCCTGCTGGAGTTTTCAGAGTGAGGTAGTAGATGAGGCATGGTGTTGAAATCAGTATCAAATGCCTCATCATCTTTCCAGGCACCCAGATTCCACAAGCTTGATATCACTTTCAGTTCCTTCCTCTCTTCCATCTTCACATAACCAAGTTTCAACCTTCACAATCTCTCATCAAATTCCCCTTTCTCCACTCACAGAGCTATTGCTCTCTAGCTCAGGGGCTCTTAACCTCCTTTGTGTATTCTGGACCCCTTGCACAGTGAGTATGGCAAGGTTATATATTCCTCAAAATCATGGTTTTAAATGTGGAAAATAAAATACATAAGATTATAAGTGAAAAAGGTTTTTTTTGGTTGAAAGTCAGTAATTAAAATAAAATAAACCAATCTATCCATGGATCCAAGGTTAAGAAGACTTGATGTAGACCCAATCACGGCAGAGCCAATGACATCCCCAAGAAAGCATCGCCTAGTCTCTCCTTGAATATATTCAGCTATGGCATACTCAGTACTCCAGAGGCAGTTCATAATTTATTAGGCCATTTCATTAGGGAGTTCCTGGTTAGGAAGTTTCTGGAGAATTCTGGTTGTAAAGGAGTTTCTCCTTAAACTGGACCAATACCGGTTTCTCTGAAACACCCTCCTATTAGATATTTCTCTGTGTCACTTCCTGGCAAAGTAGAATGATATTGACTGCATTGTTGAATCTCAGAGAAGGAGGATTGTGAGCAAATATCCGCAGTTGTGCATATGTGGATAGGGTTAAATTTGTTCCATTTGATGTCAGAAGTCAGGGTGAAAAAGGCAGGGGTAAGCTGCTGAATGATAGATTCAGTCACAATATGTGAAATAACTTCCCAGAAATCAGAACTGACTTTTAATGACCCAGACTTCAGAAAACAGTGATTTCCATGACAGACAAGTAGAGGGTAAGTAGCCTCTTTCAGGCTTGCTGCAGAGAAGACTCATCTATTACGCAGAGAAATGGACTACAGTCAACGTGACCTATGGTCCTGCCAATTCTAGCATTCTTTTTCCAAAGTACACAATAATGATAGTTGATTTTTAAATAGCATTTCAACCCTTTACAACACTTTAATAAAATTGATTCTCACAATGACATCTTGCGTATTATATCCAGCTCCATTTTACAGCTGAAAAAATTTGGGCCCTGAGAAATTAAGGAACTTACTTATAATCGCACAGTTCTTAAGTATCAGAAATGGAATTCACACTCAGATTTTCCTGAATCCAGTTTAGCTGGCCTTGCTTCACATCATCCTACTTCTTGGCCAGAAGAGCTGGCCTTTGTACTTAAACACATTCTTTTCCTAGCCCAGAGATTTCTAAATGGTTATTTCCTCCTACCTCAGTCAGGGGAATAATACAAAATGCCAGCATCTCCAATGGAAGGGAAATACTTTCAAGGGTGAACTCTAATAGTTGGAAAACACGAGTGCTTTCATAAAAATGAATAAACCTATTGACTTTGAGCTACATCTCTAGTATCAAACAAAGCTTAGAAAGACTGATTGAAATTCAAATGTTCAAAAACAAAGGACAGGAAGAGATGAAGAGGGTAGAAGAACAGAAGGCAGTGAGGAATAACATTAGAAGAAAAGGAATGTAGGCAAAGAAGAGAGGGAGGGGTGAAGTAGAGAGACAAGAGAGAGAAAGAGAGAGGGAGAGACAGAGAGAAAGAGATTCTAAAAGCAGAGTCTGACTCACAGACTACAGACACAGAGAGAAAATGAAAAGAAATACTCATTGGATTTACACTGGCCAAAACTTGGAAATTGGGGGAGTATTGCTTCAAAACCAGTTTCCTTTTTTCCAAATTTTTGCCTTCTTACCCCTCCCTTGCCTCCTGTTTCAGGTGGTAGAATCTGTCTGAACCTCAATGAAGCCAGATTCCAGGGCACATTCTGCTATCAGTCCCTGAGTTCCCTCTCTGAAGGGGAATTTCCATCTTTAGCCTCTTGTTGTGTTCATCCTTCATTGCTGAGGTTCATGCCATCAGACAAATGATGACATAACTTTCTCTTGACTTTGTTTTGAATTATGGAGGGCTGTTCCAGGTCACCAGCCTCACTTCTCCTCCAGAGCCATCTGAATTCAGTGACCTGATATTCCTTAGGATGATTGGAAATGGCCCAGGATGGATGGGGAGACCTTGGCCCCTTTAGGCCAAGGTCTATGCAAGTACTCACTTAAGGTGAGGCAATGCCCATTCATTGAATAGGCCTGTTTAAAAGAAGTAGTCAAGGCATGGCCCCTTTAATAAGGCAAAGAAGAGAAAGACATCAGGGAAACAGCAACAGTTACTGTTGATAATCACTCTGAAACCAGGAGTGTCCAAAAGAGACCCTTTAGGCAGGGGCCAAGGCCCCATGGTGTCTGAACTTCAGAGTGAAGTAGGCTCAAGGTTCAGGAAAGGGAAAGGAAGGTATAGGAGGGGAGAGAAAAGAAGGGAAGGGAAAGAAAAGGAAGGGAAGGGAAAAGAAACTAGCCAGTAAAATCCAAGTCAACTGGGTATTTTTTGGCCATCCAAATTTACCTTCCTTTGGAGAGGAGATTCACAACTCCACCATTTTTTCTTTCTTCACAGGTGATTCCCAGGTCCAGTCTTTACTAATGTGTCTATAAATTACAGTAGGCCAAACTGGTAGGCCTTACTCAGGCTGTGATGCTCTTTCATTGGGTGGGTTCAAGTAGGGCTTGATAAAAGGAGTTGAAACTGAGATCTTGAGGGAAGAGGAAACTTGCAGGAGAGTTAAGAGGGGATAGGAGGAGACAAGTATTAGACAGGCATGAGAGATCACATGATGAAATGCAAACATATGGGGAAAAAAGGCAAAAATGACATGGGAATTGTCAAGTTTATTTAGAAACCATGTGTACCCTTGGTCTTCCAACATTGAGCTGGATCGCTTAGGCTTCATTATGAATGTAAAGAAAGGTGCCCCATCAGATAGAACACTGAGTTGGGAGTCAGGAAGACCTCCATTGAAGGAGGAAGTCCAATTCAGGCATCACACTTCTCACTTGGTTGTGCCACATTGGGACTTGTCTGACTCTTCCTCTTACCTTAGGAAGTTTATTATTGGGAAAACCTCATCATCCTGCAAGATCCCATCAGCTTTCATATCTTCTCTCACTACCCTTTTATCCTTCCATTTTTAGCCTCTTGTTGTGTCATCCTTCATTACTGAAGAAGACCATGCCATCAGACAAATGATGACATAACTTGCACTTGACTTTGTTTTGAATGAGGGAGGGCTGTGCAAGGTTACCAGCCTCACTTCTCTCCCAGAGCCATCTGAATTCAGTGACCTGATATTCCTCAGGATGCCTGAAAATGGCCCAGGATGGACTGGGAGACCTTGGCCCCTTTAGGCCAAGTTATCACTACCCTTTGCCATTCTGATTGGAGAGTAGAACTATGGACTCCAAAAGCTCCATTGAAGGAGGGTTATCAGCTTAATCATAACCTCATTCCTTGCTTGGTTGATACTTCTTAGATATTCGGATTCTTCTCTGATTTCTCCACCATGCCCTGAGGGCAAGTCCTTGCCCTCCCCCGACTTTTTAGCCTTTTATATCCCCAGTACTGAGCTTAGTACCTGGAACACATTAAGTGCTTGAGTTTCAGTCCAGCCTCAGACACTTAAGTAGCTCTACAGTTGTAGAGCTTAAACTCCATCTACCTCACTTCCCTCAACTGAGGATAATCAAATGAGAAAATATTGTTATAGCAATAATCAGTGTGGGCACACTGGTTCTTGTTCTCTTCTCCACGAATAAAATTGAACTGAATTGAAATGAAGTAAAATGAACCAAAATGAACTGATTACCAGGAAAGAGAAAGGAGAGTAATATAAAGTAAGTTTAAGAAGAAAGTAGGAGGGGACTTTTGAATGACTTTCAGTGAGAGGATCAAGATTTTTTCTACTTTTTAAAACAGAAAATGAGAAGCTACTCCCAGTAGCAGAGAAAAATCTGTGATGAGAGCAGTGTTCTAGGAAGGGGATTTTGGCCATTGTTTTGAAAATGGTTTTTAGATGGGTGACATTAATGTCACAGGAGCCTAACAACAATTTTCAGGAGGAGATCGAAGCCTGAAATAGAGTGACCGCAAAAGTGGAGAGGTGGGGATGCTTGCCAGCGATGTTGTGAGGATAGAAGCTGCAGTGGTGCCTACACCCATGGGAAGAATGCTGATGGCTGCGCATGATGAATGTGACAAAGACAAGACCAGTGAATAATTGATCATGATATCTCAGAGATGAATTACCAGTCCTCGTTGAGGAAACTTCACATATATTAAAAGCCCAACAAGTATGTGACTCTTCTGTGTCACTTGCCAAGCAGGAGTTTTTGGAAAAAATGCATCCTTAGGACCATGGTCTGAATCTGCTGTTATAAGGTGACTGGGCATGTGAAAGAGTGGAGGGGTCAATTCCAGCAGACTTTCAGAGAAAAGTAGGAAGCCAAAATTAGCTGTTCTTGGAATGCACAGAGAAGAATAGGGATCAGCAATATGGCAGATGGGAGGATAAAGTTACCAAATGGCTGTTAAGAGACTGGGAAGCTAAATATCTAGACCTCAGAGTTTGGCAACAGAAGTTATCTTAGAGACTTCCTAAGACAAACCTTTCACTTTAAAGATGAAGGAATTGGGGACTATAGTAGAAAAAAGATCAAGTAAGTCAAGAAACTTTTAAACGCTTACCATGTGCCAGGTATCACGCTAGGCACTGGGGATACAATGAAAGACAAAAACAAAACCCTTGGCTGCAAAGAGTTCACAGTCTAATGGGGGACATTGCATGTAAAGTGCTCAGCACATCGAAACTATCTGCAGGCTAGTAATTGGATGGTAATCGGAGCAGTGGTGATAAGAGCTCACTGAAGAAGATGGAGCTGAGGGGCTGAAGTTGGAAGCCAGAGGTGAGGAGGGAAGTCAGATGGTGATGGAGGGAATCTGGGGGAAGTTCACAGACTCAAGAGCTAATAGATCTTGTGCATGGAACAAGCAGTCATGAAGATGATATGGAGGGAGTTAGCAAAACCATTTTAATTTTAAGTAATCAAAAGGATATTTTATCTTTAGTACAGAGAGAACATTAAAGGATGGAAGGGCTTGGGGCAGGCTGTCAATGGGCATGAGTACATGGAGCCTAAAATAAAAGAGACAGGGATCTAGACGGGGGAGTACTTTTCAGCAGAACCTTCTTGAGACAGGTAATGGGGCTTGGGAAAAATAAATTACCCAAGATGGGGGAGGGGAGGGATATTGAGACAGCGTTTTGGTGCAGTGCTGAAGGCAAGTCATGCATAAATGGAGGAAGAGATAGAAAGTGAGGAACAAGGAGAATTAAGGGGAAAATGTTTAAAAACCTAGAGAGCTGTTGTCGTTTGGTCACTTCATTCATGTGCAACTCTTTTTGACCCTATTTGGAATTTTCTTGACAAAGATATTGGAGTTGCCATTTTCTTGCCATTTCCTTCTCCAGCTCATTTTATAGACAAGGATCTGAGATGAACAGTTAAGTGACTTGCTCAGGATCTCATAGCTAGTAAGTGTCTAAGACCAGATTTGAATTCAGTCAGGAAGATGAGTCTTTCTGACTTCAGACATAAAATTCTATCCACTGTGCCACCTGGTTGTCCAAAACTCTAGAGTACAAGAGAGAAAATAAAAAAAAAAACAGAAGGTAACAAAAATTAGAAAAGAAAATGAGAACAAAAACATTCAAAATATTATAAACCTTACTCAATTAATATTAAGAAACAAAGGGATTTTAATCAATGAATATATAACCCTTTTGTTTCCCAAGACAGCACAGAATTGCAGCAGGATGTTCTGGAATGGTTGAAGAGAGAGATCAGAATCTTGAAAAAATTCCCCTTCTGAAATCATACTCTAAAGAGGATTTGCCCTCCCCATCCCACCCCCAACTGCTAGTGCTTTCCCTCTGAGATTCTTTGTTACATAACATGTATGAACATATTTGTTCCCTCTTATTTTCCCCACTGGAATTTGAGCTTCATGAGCTACAATTTTGCACTTCTTTGAATCTTCAAAACTTAGCACTATACTTGGCACAAAACTGGTGTTTCATAAATGCTGGATGCAGATACTGATGCTGATAAAGATGTCAGAAAGAAACAAACGGCAGAATTTATAAACTGCATGGTAAACATAATTAGCCCAATAGAAGTACTTGCCCCTATGTTGATGAAGATCTCCGAGAAATGCAAGAGTTCAGTAGATTGAGAATATAAATATGTGAAATCTGAAGAATAAGAAAGTAAAAAAGGACAAAAATGCTACATGACCCCTCTACCAGGTAAAGCCATCATTCTTGTAGCCAAGTTGTGCAGAGGCAGCCCAAGGATCAGAGGCTTCCCAAAAGAACATGCGAAGTTGTATGGAAGAAACTCAACATTATATCCAAGGAAAGATACAAAACAATTGCCTCACACTTCTAAATCCTGAAAACAAACCACCAATCAAAAGAATCCACAGATCACGTCCAAAGATGGGAAGCAAAAGAAAACTCTTTTTGTTCAAACTCTAAGACACAAAGAGGTAAAATTGAAGAATTCCAATGACAATAATAATATCACTAAGCAACTAGGGGAAAGATTTTCAAATGAAAAGGAACGGATATTCAAATAATATAACCAACAAGAAACCACATAAGGGAATGGATTAATATATTCCAAAAAGCAATGGAGGCTAAGATGCACCCTAAAATGACATTCCCTGCAAGTCAGATCCTCATTATCCATTAAAAAGATGGATGTTTAAAAAAGGTAATTGAAGCATTAAAAAAACCACCACCATAACAAAACAGACGTGCAAATTATTTCACTGCAAATACCCTGAAGAGAAAAAACACAACAAAAGTAAATAAATACAATTACCAAGAAAAGAATCCACAATCAAATAAATTACACTATCTCTAGAGAAAGAAAAAAAAACATAAAAAGATGCCTTTTGGGATGAAAAAACTAAGAAGCTTTAAGAGATTTCTTTTTAAAGTACACAAGAGGATAAAGATGAAAATAGAATTTAAGGAAATAGGCATGACAGTGGAGGAGCAATCCTAAAACACCATGCACTAAATTCTACAACTCCTCCCCCAGGTGAATGAATATATCTTATGGGAATAAATAGAATGTCAGGGCAAATAAAAGATCGCAGAAATAGAGAACAGATGAGAATACGCGATATGTCCTAATTAAGTCCTTGGACAAACAATGTAGGGAATAGATTTCCTTTAATCTCTCAGCAAAAAAAGAGGGGCTAGAGAGAAAAGGTGATGTGGTTAAGACAAGAACTGAAGTGTTGTGCTTGGTGGGGAAGTGGGGGAAAGCAAGTGGGTCTAATATACAAGTATTGTTGTAAAGGAAAAATACTTCCTCTGAAAGTATGTTCTCCGATGACAACATCCCGATTCAAAAGAAAGAAAATCAGAGACACATCAGGTAAGTTGTTAAAGTGAGAGAAGATGGGAATAATCATTTTGGGGGAGATTTGGAAAGATGGGTATATTAATGCATTGTTGATAGGACTGTGAATTAGAACAGCCAAAAAACCCTAATTTCAAATTATTCAAAGCAGCTAAAATGTCAAGATCCTTTGGTGCAAAGGTTCAGCTACGAAGAGGTCAATTTATTAATTATGTTTAGTCCAAACAGGTGTGATAAAGGTAGAACAGGAAAAGTTCCTTTTTTTCCCCTACTGTCTCAAACCATGAGTTCGAGATTTCTCTCAGGTCTTTCATTCGGATGCAGTCAATAGGCTTTCATTTCATATAGGTGAGTGGAAAAAACACAGGAGCCTTAAATCTCTGGCCCTTCACAGAAGACCTTTTGCAAACCTTTCCAAGCTCCTCCTTTATTTGTTCCTGCATGAATGAGTTAAAGGCTCTAAGACTGTAGGTGCCATCCTGAGAGACAGCTCTGCAATTTATCTGAATGTAAAAATAGCTGGACAATAACAATTTCTGCCTTGAATCCTTCTCCTCTGTTGGGAAATAAAATTGCTGTGTTATAATATAGTTGTATTTTTTATTGCTCTTCAAAGGAACCAGAGCTTTGGTAAGTGATTTTCCCAAGAATATCACACAAAAAGAGCAAAAACAAAACCTCCTAGTGATTCTCAAAAAGCAGAGTTAGTGAAACTTCCCATCCCTATCATCAAGTGATGGCAGCAACATTCACCACGCACTTATAGGTATTAGTGCAATTAGCAAACCTCTATGTTCACAGCTTACGGTGATGTGTCACCTGAGTTAGGGATCCTTGAAGGTAAATCACAGCAGTTAACATCTCCAGTTTTGTGGCTGTTGTTTTTCCTCTATTGCCTGTTGTTTTCCCACACTTTTCTCTGTGAATTTGTACTTCACTTCCTTTTTTTTTATTAAGACTTAAATTTATTTATTTTTAGTTTTCAACATTCACTTCCACAAGATTTTGAGTTCCTAATTTTCTCTCCATCTTTCCCCTCCCTCACCCTGAGATGGCATGCATTCTGATCCCTTCCCCCCAGTCTGTCCCCCTCTTATCCCCTTCCCCTTCCCTTTTACTTTCTCGAAGGGCAAGATAGGTTTCGATATGCCATTGCCTGTATATATTTTTAACATTTGCTTTTTAAAACTTTGAATTCCAAAGTTTTCTCTCTTCCTCTTATCCCACCCAACCCCATGGAGAAGACAAGCAATTCAATATAGAATATACATGTGTAGTTATGCAAAATACCTTCACAATCATCATGTTGTGAAAGACTAACTATATTTCCCTCCATCCTATCCCTCCCCTCAATTATTCTGTTTTTAACTTTGAGACTGTCCTTTTCCTAAAATGTTTGCTTCTGACTATTCCTCGCCCAATCTGCCCTCCATTCTATCATCCTCTTTATCCCCTTCCCCCTTACTTTCCTGTAGGATAAGATACCCAATTGAGTGTTTATATTATTCCCTTTATAAGCCACATCTGATGAGAGTAAGGCTCTCTCATTCCTCCTCACCTCCCCACTTCCCCTCCATTGTAAAACCTTTTTCTCTCCTCTTTTATGTGAGATAATTTATCCCATTCTATCTCTCCCTTGTTCCTTCTCCCTACATATTCCTCTCTCATTGTTAATTTTATTTTTTAGACATCATTCCTTCATATTCAAGTCACCCTGTGTCATCTATCTATCTATCTATCTATCTATCTATCTATCTATCTATCTATCTATCTATCTATCTATCTCGAACTGCCCTAATACTGAGAAAGGTCCCATGAGTTACAAATAACATCTTTCCTTGTGGAAATGTGAACAGTTCAACTTTAACAAGTTTCTTATGATTTCTCTTTTCTATATACCTTTTCATGTTTCTCTTGATCCTTGTATGTGAAAGTCAAATTTCCTATTCAACTCTGGTCTTAAACGTCCTCTATTTCATTGAATATAATTTATTTCCTCTGAAGAATTATACTCAGTTTTGCTGGGTAGGTGATTCTTCGTTTTAATTCTAGCTCCTCCAGCCTCTGGAATATCATATTCCAAGCCCTTCAATCCCTTAATGTAGAAACTGCTAGATCTTGTGTTATCCTAATTGTTTTTCCACAATACTCAAATTATTTCTGTCTGCTTGCAATGTTTTCTTCTTGACTTTGAAATTTGGCTACAATATTCCTAGGAGTTTTCCTTTTAGGATATTTCTCCAGAGACAATCAGTGGATTCTTTCAATATTTATTTTGCCTCCTGGTTCTAGAATATCAGGAAAGTTTTCCTTGATAATTTCTTGAAAGGTGATGTCTAGGCTCTTTTTTTGATCATGGCTTTCTGGTAGTACAATACTTTTAAAATTCTCTCTCCTGCATCTACTTTCCAAGTCAGTGGTTTTTCCAATGAGATGTTTCACATGGTCTTCTATTTTTTTCATTTTTTAGTTCTGTTTTATAATTTATTGATTTATTGTAAAGTCATTAGCTTCCATTTGTTCTGTTCTAATTTTAAAGCGATTATTTTCTTCGGTGAACTTTTGGATCTCTTTTTCCATTTGGCCAGTTCTGCTTTTTGAATTTCTTTTGCCATTTGGGTTAATCTATTTTTAAAGTGTTATTTTCTTCAGCATTTATTTATTTTATTATTCGAATTCATTATTTTTTATTTATTTGCATATTTTTGATGTTATTTTATGGGTTTATTTTTTATTTTCCCTTAGCAAGCTAGTGACTTGATTTTCATGAGTTCCTTTCATCACTTTCACTTATCTTCACAATTTTTCCTCTACTTCTCTTACTTGATTTTCAAAATCCTTTTTGAGCTCCTCCATGGCCTGTGACCAATTCATATTCCTCTTGGAGGCTATTGATGTGGGAGCTCTGACTCCACTGTCCTCCTCGGGTTGTATGCCATGATATTCCTTGTCACCAAAGTAAGATTCTGTATTCCTTTTTTTATGGTGCCAATTTTAAATAGTTTTTATTCTCCTGGACAAGAATTTCATTTCCACTTCTTTACAGTACTGATAAATAACAATGTTGTTCACTTCTCTCCCTCTGCACACATTCAAGTATTCATCTACCCAGATTTATAGAGTAGCTTAAATGTTACTTTTAAACTGCTACTGACTTGGCTACAAATTTTGAGTCCTTCAATTTTTGAAAAGCTGTGTGGAATGCTCTTTCTTCTGTTGTTTAGTCCACCTCTTCAATGGTGGGTCCAGAAGAAGCACCTCCAGATGGGGCTGTTCCACCCCCTGGGAATCCACCAGGCATGCCAGGAAGCATGCACTCTGCACTCTGATACAACTTCATAATGATGGGGTTGCAGACCTTCTCCAATTCTTTCTGCTGATGCTCAAACTCTTTCTTCTCAGCACTCTGGTTCTTATCCAGCCGGTTGATTATTTCATTACATTTGTCAAGGATCTTCTGTTTGTATTCATAACCAATTTTGCCTTGCAGTTTTTCATCCTCCACTGTAGCCTTCATGTTGAAAGCATAAGATTCAAGAGAATTCTTGGAAGACACCTTGGTTCTCTGCTTCTCATCCTCAGCCTTGTATTTCTAGTCTTCTCGACCATATGTTCAATGTCTTCCTTGCTCAGATATTCTTTATCATTGGTGATGGTGATCTTGTTCTCCTTGCCTGTGCTCTTATCCACAGCAAAAACATTGAGAATGTCATTTGCATCAATGTCAAATGTTACTTCAATCTGAGGAACACCTCTGGGTGCTGGGGGGATTCCTGTGAGCTCAAATTTGCCAAGCAAGTTGTTATCTTTTGTCATTGCCCTCTCACCTTCATAAACCTGAATAAGCACACCAGGTTGGTTGTTTGAATAGGTGGTAAATGTCTGTGTCTGCTTGGTGGGGATGGTGGTATTACATTTGATCAGAACCATCATAACTCTACCAGCAGTTTCAGTTCCAAGGGAAAGAGGAGTGACATTCAACAGCATCAAGTCCTGCACATTCTCAGATTAATCTCCAGACAAAATGGCAGCCTGGACAGCTTCACCGTAAGTAACAGCCTCATCAGGACTGATACTCTTGTTGAGCTCCTTGTCACTGAAGAAGTCTTGCAGAAGCTTCTGGATTTTGGGAATTCGAGTGGAACCACCCATCAGGATGATGTCATGAATCTGTGATTTATCTAGTTTGGCATCCTTAAGGCCTTCTCCACAGGGTTCAGTGTGCCACGGAAGAGATCAGCATTCAGCTCTTCGAAACAGGCTCAAGTGATTGATGTATAGAGGTCGATACCTTCATAGAGGGAGTCAATCTCAATACTGGCCTGGGTACTAGAAGAGAGGGTGCGTTTTGCACATTCACAAGTGGTACGAAGATGACAAACAGTCCTGTTGTTCTCACTGATGTCCTTCTTGTGCTTTTACTTGAACTGCGCAATGAAATGGTTGACCATTCAGTTGTCAAAGTTCTCCCCACCCAAGTGGGTGTCCCCAGCTGTGGACTTGATCTAAAAGATGCCATCTTCAATGGTAAGAATGGAGACATCGAAAGTACCACCTCCAAGGTCAAAGATCAACACATTTCTCTTGGCACCAACCTTTTTGTCCAAGCCATAAGCAATAGCAGTTGACTCATTGATGATTCAGAGCACACTGAGACCAGTGATGGTTCCAGTATCTTTAGTGGTCTGACATTGGGAATCGTTGAAACAGGCTGGTACACTGATGATGGCATTTGTGATGGTCTTCCCAAGGTAAACTTCAGCAGTTTCATCTCAGTCAAGACCATAGAAGACACTTCTTCTGGATAGAAACTTTTGGTCTCCCCTTTGTACTCCACTTGGACCTTAGGCCTCCCTGCGTCATTCACCGACGTGAAAGGCTAGTGCTTCATGTCTGATTGTACAACTGCATCATCTAATCTGCGACCAATCGGATGTTTGGCATCAAAAACTGTGTTGGTGGGGTTCATTGCAAATTGATTCTTCGCAGCATCACCAATTAAATGTTCTGTGTCAGTGAAGGTGACATAGCTGGGGGTGATCCTGTTTCCGTGGTCATTAGCAATGATCTCCACTTTCTCATATTGGAAGACTCCCACACAGGAGTAAGTGATGCCAAGATCAATGCCGACTGCAGGTCCCTTTGACATGGTTGCTGGGGAATTGGGGGTGGTAGCCAACTGCTGTGGAGAAAGAAGGGCTGCTGCTGCACTGAGTAGTAAGATTCTATATTCTAAGTTCTTTTATCATGTTTACTCATCTTCCCAGCCAAACACTTGACTTTCCAAGTCTTTGTCAACGTAGGATTCTGCTTCCAGTGGAGGTGGAGTAGAGGTGGGTCAACTGTCCCAGACTTCAGAGATTTTCTATTAGCTGTTCGATTCCCCACCATCTATAGGCCCAGAGCTCTGGAAGTAGTCTCTGCTGCTGCCACTACTTCCCACTGGCCCCCCGCTGCTACCCTCCCCACTGCCCAAGGCGTAAGGCTGGACCTGACTAGATAGCATACTCCTCTTTCCCACACATCTCACAGAGTTTTCCCACTGAACTTTTTGACTGCAGGTTGAGAAGTCTAAAAACTGCCCCAAATGCCAAAGATTCAGTCCCCTGAGGCCTGATCCCTCTCATCTGTGCCAGTTTAACCCATGCTGAACTGTGCTCCACTCCCTGCCTGCTATGTAAGACCATTCCTGTCCATTTTCCACCTTGGGTTGGGCTGAGGATTTTTTTCATTCTGTCATTTTGTGAGTTCTGTAGCTCTAGAATTAATTGAGTTACTTTACAGGTATTTGGAGGGTTTTGGGGGAGAGCTCAGGGAAGTCCCTGCTTCTACTCTGCCATCCTGGCTCTTCCTCCCTACACTTCCCTTTTTAAATCTAATAATAGGATTTCACATGGGATGAAAGAATCAAGTTCTTAAATGAGTTATTATAGACAAGAACAATTGGCCATGTTTAACAGTACAGTGAAAGAGGCATAAATGGAAAACCCCAAAATTGGGTTCAAAAAACAGCTGTACTAGTTCTAGGTTGGAGGAGTGATATGGGTAGAGCCCAGTGTCTTAATTCGATGTAGGGGTTTGGTGGGCTAGATGCTCAATATGAGTATTAGTGTGATGTGGTGATGCCAAAAATAGATGCAATCTAAGACTGTATTAGGAGAAGTATTGTGCTTAGGACTAGGGAAATGAGACAAAGCCAAGTTGAAGATTGTTCTAGGGAAGAAAGCTGAATGTATGTCATCTAAGAATGAAGTGAAGAAATTGGGAATGTTCACTGGACGACAGGGTGGGTTAAGGGGCTTAGTGTCTTCATTTGTGGATTTGTTTTATTTATTTGTTTATTTTAAAATTTCAACATTCATTTCCACAAAATTTTGAGTTCCAAATTTTCTCCCCATCTTTCCCCTCCCTCCACCCCAAATGCCTTGCATTCTGATTGCCCCTTCCACCCATGTGCCCTCACCACTAACACTCCTCCCTTCCCTTATCCCCATCTTCTCTCTTATCTTGTAGGGCAAGATAAATTTCTATGCCCCATTATCTGTATTTCTAATTTCCCAGTTGTATGCAAAGGCAATTCTCAACATTTGTTCCTCAACTTCTCTTCCTTCCTCCTTCCCCACCCATCCCCACTCATTTGTGGATTTTTTAAACCAAAGAGACATTAGGTTGGTTCTCCCCGCCCTCCAAAAGTAGAACTAGAGCAAGAATTCATTATTAGAGAGTGATAGATCATGGTTCAATAAAAGGAATTCACTTCCTCCCCATATAGACCATATAGAAATGAAGTTGGCTGCTTTAGGGTCTGGAAAGTCTTGTTACTAGAGGGCTTCAGACAAAGTAAAGATTATCTGTGCTCAAAGTTGTTTTAGAGTGGATTTCTTCTGAGATGCAATTTGGGCCTCCTCTATTATGAGGGCCCTCCTAGCTCGGATATTCTAGAATTCTGTAGTTTCTGGGATCTTGTAAGGAAATCTTTTTGTGAGCTAAAAAGTCATCTGTTAGGGGCCAAGCTCTGGACCGGCCCTGGGGAGCTGGCTCCGCCCCCAGGGATCTGGCTCCGCCCTCAGGGAGCTGGCTCCGCCCCCATGGAGCTGGCTCCGCCCTCAGGGAGTTGGCTCAGCCCTCAGGGAGCTGGCTCTGCCCCCAGGGAGCTGGCTCCTCCCCCATGGAGCTGGCTCCGCCCCCAGGGAGTTGGCTCCGCCCTCAGGGAGCTGGCTCCGCCCTCAGGGAGGAACATGGGCGGGGCTCTGGCTGGGGATATAAGGAGCTGTCGGGGAGAGATCGGAGAGAGATGTAGAGGACTCCATCAATAAAGTGAAGTGCACTGACAGCCTCGGGCGAGTGTGTAGTCATTGTTCCCTCCGTGGAGGAGGGGATAGCCCTGTCGTGCAGCTAACCCTTATGGCCTCAGGCAGGGCCGGACACGTCCGAAGACCGGGAACAGGTGAGCAAGGGAAGACCGGCCGAGGTAGCCTGGTGGGGATCAGTTGGGGTTGGCCGAGGCCGGGGAATAGCCCCGTGCATTAGAGATCGGGGAATCGCCCCGAACGGTCATCCATAAGTGTGATGGAATTATTGATAATATTCTGATTCAATAATAGTTAACATCCCTAAAGTTCATTCATGTACTTTCCTCCATTGGAATTGTCTCTTACTCTCCCCTTTCATCTTTCAAATTCCAAAGGAAAGCTGTTTTTCACCCCAAACTGAGTTCTAGGTAGACACAGATACTATCTTCTATTTAATTTGTGGCCTCTTGCTTCATAGAGCCCAGAATGAGGAATGGCTCACATTGGGACCTTAACAGTTATTGCAAATCATCATGAAGTAGGGGAAAGACTGCTAAAAGTCTCCTTACCACTTCAATATTTACTTGTATGACCTTGAACAAATCATACAACTTTTTGACTCAGTTTTCTCAGCAATAAAATGGGAATACTAATCGCACTTTCTATTCTACAAGGTACTCAGTATAAAATCAGATCAAATATGGAAATATATTCAACCATCCATTCAATAAACATTTGTTTAGCACCTATTATGTTCCAAGCAATAGGGATGAAAAAAAATAAAATTTAAACAGTTTCTGCCTTCAAGGATCTTTTTTTCTTTTTCTTTTTGCCATAATGGGAGCATGGATGGAAAGGATATCAAAAGTTAAGCAGATGAAAAATCTGCCTAAAGTAATTGGGTGGAGGGATGAGGCATTAACACTTGGGTTGAGGTGGGGTACTGTGATAATGGTAGACCTTGTGTTGAAGGCAATGCATGCCTCTTTTCCATATCATTAAGTGTTAAATCAAGTAAGATAATATCTTACAAGGATTGTAAGATCCTTGAAGTTAGGCTTGGTATGATATCTATCTCTGCAACCCTTTCGTTATCTAGCCCAGGTGTCCACATGTAATAATATCAATAACTGACAATGATATTTGCAAGTTTATAAAGCATCTTCCTCATAACAACAATGCAAGTTCAGTAGCTTAGATATTATTCTTCCAAACTTAAAGGTGAAAATGAGACTCTAGGGAAATGGCTTGTCCAAGGTACTAGCATCCAGGTGACCTGCCCGGAATTTCTGGGCCCTTTAGATACTTAAAAATTGTGTAATTTGTCAAACTGAAGAGACAGCATGGGCAAAGAAGAGATTGTTGCATTTGAATTGAAGAAGACCTGGATCCCAGATACTATCTCAAATACTTCCTAGAGGTGTGACCATGGGCAAGTCATTTGAGTCCTCTAAGCCTCAGTTTCATTGAGAATATGGGGATAAAAATACCTGCAATGATTACCTCACTCATTTGTTTTCAAAATCGAATGAGATCACAACAGGAGAGCCCTTTATGAAGCATACAGCACTGGATGACTGGCAGATCTTGGTACTGAGTGAAAGACAATGAAATGTACACCTTTCACCTCCACTACTCGCAGTCTCTGCTCTGCTGGGCCTGCCTGGCAGACTTCCTCTACCTTAGCTTTCACCTCTCTCACCTAATCACATTCCAAAGCACAGAAATAAATCCTTTTCTCATACTACTCATAAAAAGGAGTCCCTCTAGCAAAGTTTAAGAAAATGAGCATCTAGTTCAGTTCCTCAAGGAGAGATGCTGAGAGGTCAGTTACCTTAGGGAAACACCTACATCTAATTCCCATTAATATTAATGCCTGGTTACTTAGTTGTGTAAGTGAGGCCCTGAGTTTTTCAAAGAAAAATCCTTTATGGAACAGCTCATAGTGCTCATTTTTGGTCAGGCAAAAAAGTCTGGGTCGCTCCTTGTTCAGTGGCTGGTGGGAGCAATAAGGAGCTGTTTGCAGTGCTGAAACCATCTGAGTAGCTCTACGATGACAGAAGAAACTGTCAGAGAGACAATCAAACCATAAAATACAATCCTAGGTTTCACGATGAAATATACTCATGGGGGGCATCTACTCTAGTTCTTTCATTTTATAATTGAGGAAATTGAATCCCAAAGAGGTTATATGATTTGATCAAGGTCACATATGCAGTAAGAAGCAGAACTAAAGATGTTGATCTAGGATCTTTTACTCCAAATCCGACACTTTTTTTTTACACATCATGCTATCGAAATCTCTCTTTCTCTCCACTCTCATCTGCACACTATATTTGGGACCACATGGGGTCATTTAAAGCCTCAAATATCTAGGATTTCCCTGACAGTCTTTGGAGTAGGAGAGTAAATACCTAGACTCAGAGATGTCATGATGTGGATATGGACAAATAGAAATTCTAAGATTTAGAACCAATCAGTGGTGATATTTAATATCTGCAAAATTGAACTCTCATTCCCTCTATACTCTCTATAGTCCACCCACTCCAACTCTCCTTTGTTCATTGATAGTAGCTAACTCTATCCACAGACCAGTAGAAGAGAATTACTTAGAAGGACTTATCACCAATCATTCTATAAATTAAGGGGATTGGACAAAGGATTTCACGTATCCTTCTAGTTCCATGAGCCAAAAATGAGAGAATTCCTAAGGGACAAGCCAAAGTGACAGCACAAAGTCTGTCCCCAACACATTCCTTTGGAGAGACTATGTCAAATGTCCGTAAAACCAGTTTAAAGCATTAAAGTGTAGCGTGGGAAGTGAGATGAAGTGTGGTTTGATGGAGAGGGACCAGGATCTGGCATTTGCAGATCTAGGGTTCAGTCTTAGATTGTTTATCAGCTTTGGGGGAGGGTGGAAACAGAACGGGAAGAGAAAAAAGTATTTGCTCAGCATCTATTATTGCCAGACTATATGTTAGGTGCTTTAAAAATATTATGTGGTTTGATTTGTATGACTGTTCTGGGAGAGAGGCGTTATCATGCATTACATTAATATATTAATGCAAATCTCAAAGCACTACAGAAAGGTTATTTGTTGTTCTTATTGATATTATTTCCAAAACTGCAGGTCTGGTCACATTATGAGCATTCAATAAATTCCTGTGATTTCCTCTTGCTTCCAGGAGAAAACACAAAATGCTCTGTTTGATATTCAAAGGCCTTCATAATCTGACTTATTCCTATCTTTCCATTCTTCTTACTCTCTCACACACACTCTTTGATCCAGTGATACTGGCCTTCTGACTGTTCCACCTGTAAGACATTCCACTGCTTGGCTCTGGGTACTCTCTCTGGCTGTCCCTATACCTGGAATGTTCTTTCTCCCCTGCTCTGACTATTGACCTCTCTGGCTCCCTTTAAGTTCCAACTAAAATCTTACCTTTTACGGTAAACCTTCCCCAATTCCTCTTAATTCCAATACTTTCCCTCTATTAATAACTTCCTATTTATTCTCTATATAGGTTGCTTTGTATAGATTTGTTTGCATGTTGTCTCCTCTGTTAGACTGTAAACTCTTTGAGGACAAGGAACTTCTTTGACTCTTTTTGTATTCCTAGTGCTTAGCCCAATTTCTGACATCTAACAGTTACTTACTAGATGTTTATTGATTATTATTACCATTATCTGCTTTGCATAAAGATGTTTTCATGTTCTCTCTGTCTGTCTGTCTCTCTCTCTGTAAAAAGTGAGCAATGTTATATGGAGTCTGGACAATGGATTGCAATCTCCCTTCTGAACTGCATTCCTAGGATAACTTGATTTTCTAACAACCTTGCGAGATCCTTCATGAAGTTCTAACTGTTCTCCTTTCTCAAAAGAGAAAATGGAGTTAGAAATGTTAGGGGACTTGGCTGAGGTTATATAGTACATGAGAGACAGAGAAGATATTGTGATGCATGTCCTGGCCCCTAACCCACAGACTTTCCACTAGATAACTTGGGAAACAATCTGACCTGTACATCCTCATCTACTTCTATACTTCAAACTTAAATGTAAGTTCTAAAAAAGAGAATGAATTCCAGTGCTTTAGGAATTCCCCCAACAAAAGCCCTAAAAATAAAATTTTCTTCCAATTCCAATCAGAAGACTAGAATGACAGTAAATAGAAGAGGAAAAAATAGAAAAATAAGAGTTCTCCAATAAAAGAAATACCAAGTTGACCAACTGAGATTAAAGTCACATTGAGGGGAGAGGGAAAGACAGGAATGATTTATCTCTGAGTTTTTACTTCAAAATCAGTTTGAGTTGGAAGTAACTTAAAACCATTCCTAGGTATGGGATTGGATGGAAAGAGGTAAGGTGTCTCCATCAGTGTCAGTGAAGTGAATGAGTGGATAAGCTGGAGCCCCTGGTGCAAAATGTGGGCCACCTGGGGCAATGTTTCCTAACCCCACCTTTTGATGATGACCTCCTTTCCCATTATTCATCATCAACTTTATCTAAACTTCTTAAATCTTCTTTCGGACATTGATTATTCATTTCTATTTCTATTGGTTTTTTAAGGAATAATTGTATGTCTTGTATGATTAGAAGCATTACTGAAGATGAGCTATGAATTCCTATTTTTCTTTAATGCTCACATCAAGTGCTCTCTCATTCACTAGATGGTTTCCTCTGTGATTGGTACACCCCTGCTTCACCTTTCCCCCAACCCCAAGTTTACATGTGTTTGCATATACATAATGCATGGACATTGTATTTCCAAATAGAATAGTCCTTTGAGGACTGTAATTGTTTCAATTTTGCCTTTATATTCCCAGCACATGGCAAGTGCCTGGTATGTAGTAGGTAAGGCTTGTGGGTCAACTCATTGTATTTAGATTTTATCTTCCTCCTAGACAGTGATCTACTTGAAGGCAGGGGACCTGTCTCATCCAAACTATGTATCTTCTCCAATGCTGAGTATAGTACTTTGCATGCCATAAGTACTTAATAAATTTATACTGAGTTCAAATTGTATTTTGAGTTGGAGGAAGTGCTTCTATAGGGTTGTAGAGAATACCTATTAAGGATGCATAGTGCAATATACCTCCAACTGTGGTGCTGATTACTGTGGATCAAGTACTGCAGAAGGATCGTACTTTAAGAGAGCATCGATAGATACAGCTGCTTGAGTTTGAACCTGTTTGAGCCTGAGTTGAGTCCATTTGCATCCCCAGAGGAATACACTGGCCTACAATAACACTGATCTTTGGTGAATTGAATCATTACATGGTACTGAGAGTAGGCAGGGACCTTAGAGATCTTATCTCATCTCCTATACCTTATTTTATACCTGTCAAAATTGAGGCCCAGGGAGTTAGTGCCAGAGAAACCAAAATTGTTTAGTAATAGAACTTGGCCTAGGCACCAGGTCTCTTGATTTCACTTAAGCAAATACCCTACTATAACATGCTGCATTCAATAGAGAGTAAATCCATGGATTATATAGGAAGCAGGAAAAAACCCCAAGAGATGTCATAGTCACACCAAATCTAGATACCTGAGATAGTGACTGCTTCTTTACCTTTGTGACTTTCCCACAAAAATATGGCACCTTTTGCTCTGAAAAGCCACCCTTTGCTCCATTCTTCTACAGCTCTCCACCTTGAGCCATAGTCTCCACCATTCTACTTCAGTAGGGATAACTGGTGGAGAATAATGTCTTCCCATGTTTGTAGGTCTCAAAAACCAGGTTAAGAAAATTTTGGAGGCTTCCTGATGGCACATAGGAGAAGCCAGGATAATGAATGTTTTCCCCTGGGTGAGTCCAGAACTTTGTGGTCTATTGCTTTCTGGTCATGGACAGTTAGAAAAGGACAGTTCAACTCCATGAAACTGACACCCTGGCAGTGTTAGATATTTTGTAATGAATAACCTTGTTTTAAGTTGTTCATTGAAGGTGAAGTGAGGTTTTCACATTGATGCTAGATTCTGATAACCTAGGAGTAAACCATTTCAATCCCAGTTGGCAATTCTAACTCAGTTTTTTAATAATTCATTGTTTGGAATACATTCCACCCATGCCCTGAGACAAACATCCAGCTCATGGAGTAATTGGGTCAGCAATAAATGAAGTTTCCAAAGTGAGTCTCCCCAACTAGGGGACTGTGTTGCTGTTACGCTCAGTCCCAGGCAGCCTGCGTCCATGGTATTGAAATGAGCCTTCCATGTCCCACTTCCTGTTCGTGTCCAAGGGCTCATCAGTGCCTCCCTCCTGGTCTGGTCAAACTGCCCTCAGAGAGGTCCCCAGAGTGATGTAATGGGGCCTGGCAAGTTCTTTGCTGGGGCATAGCCAATAACCCACTCGCATTCACACAAATGTCTTTGCTAATGAAAACAAGCTAGTGCAAAATGCTGAACTCAAGACCTCACATGGATTTTTTAATGATACTTGGATGAGTTTTATTGCAGCACAATTAGGAAAATACTCAAGTCAGCAACATCACAATCTGCGAGCATAAAAGCTGAGGTGTGTTCCTGGGTTCTAGTTCACTGCAACTGTGTTTGTGTGAGTCCATTTGACAAGAATTGGACAGATTCTTGAAAGGATGCTGCCTTAGAGTAGTGTGTGGAAGAGTCAAGAGAATATCATATGGAATCTTTACTTCAGACCATTTCAGGCTCATTGAGTACACTAACAAGATGCTCATTTTGAACAAGAATAAAACTAGTTGGTACACATTCCTCTCAAGAAACATATAAAGGGCTGCTCTGCGGCCAAAGGGGTCTTTTCATGAGGTTACCAGACTCATAAAAACAGGCTCATGTTTAGAAACAGTAAAGGTTGCACATGTTTAGATAAAGTATACTTAAAAAAAAATTTAGAAACACCTCTAAGTTATCTTTGTGGACAAGATATAGGTCAGATGATATTAGAGTCAGTTAGATTTATAATTGGTCAAATAAACAGACCATAACATTAGCCATTAGTTTCTCAGTGTCAACTTGTAAGTCAGTGTGTGTGTGTGTGTGTGTGTGTGTGTATGTGTGTGTGTTTGTCCTTCATTGCCAAAGAAGACCATGCCATCAGAAAAATAATGACATGACTTGAACTTGACTTTATTTTGAGTGAGTCAGGGCTGTGCAGGTCACCAGCCTCACTTCTCCTCCAGAGCCATCTGAATCCAGTGATCACATCAGGATGACTGGAGATGACCCAGGATGAGGCAATTGGGGTTAACTGACTTGCCCAAGGTCACACAGCTAGTGACTGTCAAGTGTCTGAGGTGAGACTTGAATATTGAGTAAATGGAAGTCAATAGAGTCAGAAATCAACGTAGATAAGGACTGAAAAAAGTCACTGGATGTGGGGACTGGGAGTTCATTAGTAATTTCAAATGAATGAATAGATGGATAGATGAATGAAATAAATTATTAATTGCTTGCTATGTGGCAAACATTGAGATACAAATAAAGAAGAAAAGGCAACCTATGCTCTTTAGGAACTTATACTTTCATGTATAGGACAACATGCATGGGAGAGTGGTGGTCATGGGACACTTTGGTGATGAAAATTACAGGTAATCAGCATAGAACTGATTTGATCATGGTCCTAAAACTGGAAAGACATGAGGAGGAAAGAATTTATTTGCAGCAGTAAGGAAGTTAGCAAGCTGTGGAAAAGATCACTGGTGAATGAGAAATGAAAAGAAGTATGTGACTGAGTCTTTCTTGAAATAAAGGTTCAGAAGTGATAGTCAGGAGAGCAGTATCTCAGAAAAAAAGAGTTCCACAGAAACAAAGTAGTTGGTAAAGAGGAGATGACTAGAAAGAAGGAAGTGAAGCTTAACAGAGCAATTTCTGTGGTAGGGTGGGGGGAATAGAAACTAGATTAGATAAGTGAAGAGACTAAATTTTGAAGAAATAAACACATTGGCTGAGCAGCCACATGACACAGGGGATAGAGCGCTGCACCTGGAGTCAGAAAGCCCTGAGATCAAGTCTGGCATCCGATACTTACTGTGTGACTCTGGGCAAGTCATGTAATCCTGCTTGCCTCAGTTTCCTCACCTGCAAAATGAGGTGGAGAAAGAAATGACAAACCACTTTTGTGTCTTTGCCAAGAAAACTCCATGTTTTCAGAGAATCAAAGTTTGCTAAAACAACTGAATGATGATGATGATGATGATGATGGTGATGATGGTGGTGATGATGATGATGATGGTGATGGTGATGATGATGATGATGATGATGGTGATGATGATGATGATGATGATGATGGTGATGATGGTGGTGATGATGATGGTGATGATGATGATGATGATGATGGTGATGATGGTGGTGATGATGATGGTGATGATGATGATGATGATGGTGATGATCATACCAACAATAATGATAATGACAGCAATAAAGGCACTGGGGTTTCTAGAAGTCCAAGATGTAAGGGAGCAGGGTAAACAAGAAGAGATGTTATCACTTCATTTGTTAAATGGGAAGAATAATACCGCTTATGTCCTGGGGTTGTTATTAGCATAAAGTGAAGTAATATTTACAAAGCACTTTCTAAACCTTAAAGCACTCTGGAGATACTATTTCTTGTTGTTAGATTGGGAAAACACTGTAAATTACATGCATATTGCAAGAAGGCACTTATCACAAAGATATTGAAAATTCAGGAGAGGTAGGGATTGGCTTCTTGAGAGACCCTGAAAGAGGTAAGAATGAATAGGAACAAGGAAAACTGGTGATATCCCAAAAAATGATGAATATGTGTAATATTCATCTGTGATCTGGATATGTCTGGGGGAGGAGCCCTTGGTGAAGAGTATGGTTAGATCATCACTGTATGTATATGCATGTAGGTGGAGGGGTGTGGGTTAAAGCTTGCAAAAAGAAACAAAAGAAAAAATTGAACTCTTACTTATAGGGAACAAGATACAAAGTCAGTAAGAGTGGGACAGAAGTAATGTTATAATGCTGTAGTGATGGTCCAGAAGAGGTTATATTCCATGAATATATAAAAGAAACACATTGATTTAATCATTTTCTCCAAGATCCGTTGGGGGTTAAGGGATGAGGATTCTCAAATAAGAAATGATAGATGAGTGGGATAAAGAAAAAATTTAAAGTAGCTAATCAATGGATATTGGAATCATACAGTGTTGGAATGAACCTCAACAGTCATCAATCTAACCCATACACCTGAAAGAATTTCCTCCAAAGAAGACCAAAGAGGTCATCCAGCTTTTGCTTGGAGACCTCCAGCCATGGAGAACCACTATGTTCTGAGGCAGCAGAATTAGCATTTACATATCTCTAATTTTTCAAATCTCCCCTTACCATAAAATCTAAAGTTTTTTTCTGTACAATTCTCCCCATTCCTCCTAGTTTCAAACAGAACAAATTATATCCCTCTTGCACCTCACAGCTCTTAAAATACTTTTAGACAGCTATTATCTTTCTGAATTTTCTCTTCTCCAGCATAAGCATGTGCATTAACTTCAACAAATCCTCATATAGCATGAACTTAAGTATCTACTCCATCCTGGTGGCCAACCTTGGCATGTTCCCCAGTTTGTCAGTTGCCTTTGTCAGCGGTGACAATCAGAACCAAATAATATTTTAGAAGAGCATGCCCAACACAGAGGATACCAGGAATCTGACCTCATCTTTCCGAGAAGTTGTGGCTTTCTTAATGTAAGCCCAAATTCTCTCAGTTGATTCATTTGCCTTAGAACACTGTTAAGTACTATTGCATATGCCCTCCCTCAAATCCACAAGAACATTTTCAAAGCAATGTCTAACTCCGTCTCCTCCATCCTTTCTTATAAGGTGACTTTTTTAAAAAAAGCCAATTAAGAATGCCATGTTACACACATTGTACTTCATCTTCTTCAGTTCATCCTAATGCTCAATCTCATTGGTATCTTTTTGGGTATCGAACTTGGTAGTTATCTCTACATCCACACCCAGGCTTTGTGTCATTTGAAAATTTGATAAGCAAGCCATCTATGTCTTTATCCAAACCATTGATTAAAGATGTTGATTATCAGTGTGATAAGTTCAGATCCTTGCACGACTTCAGGACATGAAGCCTTCCAAGGCAATATTTATCTATTAATCCTCTTTGAGTCTACTTATTCAAACAGCTCTACATTCATTTAATTATACTATTGTCTAGCCCACCTCTCTCTGATCTTTTCACAAGAATAGAATGAGTTTCTCTATCAAAAATTTCACTAAAATCATAGTTAACTAACTACATCATTTCTTCTTTTCTCTAGCATGGTAAAGTTGTCATCTAATTAAAGCATATTGGTTTGAATGATCTATTCTTGAACAACCTTTACAGATTTGGGCGATCATCATTTTCTATTCTAGATACTTTTTAGTCCATTCTTAATAATGAATTCTAAAATGGCAACAGGAATCAAAGAATAAAATGCAAACTTGAAGATGTGTAATTCACAGAATTTTTCTTTCCTTCCTTCTTCACCCCTCTCTTCTTCCGTTCTTTCCTTCCTTCCTCCCTCCCTCCCTTCCTTCCTTCCTTCCTTCCTTCCTTCCTTCCTTCCTTCCTTCCTTCCTTCCTTCCTTCCTTCCTTCCTTCCTTCCTTCCTTCCTCCCTCCCTCCCTTCCTTCCTTCTTTCCTTCCTTCCTTCCTTCCTTCCTTCCTTCCTTCCTTCCTTCCTTCCTTCCTTCCATCCTCCCTTCCTCCCTTCCTCCCTCCCTTCCTTCCTTCCTTCCTTCCTTCCTTCCATCCTCCCTTCCTCCCTTCCTCCCTCCCTGCCTTCCTTCCTTCCTTCCTTCCTTCCATCCTCCCTTCCTCCCTTCCTCCCTCCCTGCCTTCCTTCCTTCCTTCCTTCCTTCCTTCCTTCCTTCCTTCCATCCTCCCTTCCTCCCTTCCTCCCTCCCTGCCTTCCTTCCTTCCTTCCTTCCTTCCTTCCTTCCTTCCTTCCTTCCTTCCTTCCATCCTCCCTTCCTTCCTTCCTTCCTTCCTTCCTTCCTTCCTTCCTTCCTTCCTTCCTTCCTTCTTTCCTCTCCTCCTTCCTTCTCTTTATCATTCTTGTTCTCTTTTTTCTTGTTCTCCTCCTCCTCTTAATTCTTTCTTCTCCTTCTCTTTCTCCTCCTTTCCAGTTTTTGAATATGTCTAACACTCTAAGAGGCTTAGTAATTACACTTGCCACTTCAGTCATTACCAGAATATGTTATTCAAGTGCACTTGGTGATTAGAATTATTCAAGACATCATGATGTTCATTTGGTATTTTGCTATTTTTAGTGAGTGTTAACTCACGATAAGCCATTTCTCTTCTCCCCCTTTCCAGAAGGTGGGTAATTCTCCTTGACAGAGAAAAATCATAGTTAGGTATGATTGGGCAACTCTGCTTTCTCTATGTCTTCAGTTATTCCATCTTCCCAACTCAATTAATACCCTTCTTATATCTTTCCACTTTGTACAATATCTTCTAAACTTACTTTCCTGTCCTTAACTTGATTCATGCTAAGTTTCTTGGGGGTGCATATAGCACACGCAGAGCATGTGAGGGTATTCATCCCACTCATGTGAGGTTATTCCAAATTTTTATTACTTTTGATATTTTTCTTAGACTGCGACAGTTACTAGTATCTATAGATTTTTTCATCTTTGTCATATGCATTTTATAAATTCAAATTTTGAAGATCAGTGGCAAATTTTGAAGATCAGTGAAACTAGAAGTGAGAAAATAGTCTAGGGCAACAGGAATAAGTCAAGGGTTCAAAAGTCAGGGCAAAGACAAATGGTACATTTAGCATGAAGGGGAAAATAAGAGGGAAGGCAGGATAAAAGATTAAAATAAGAAGCAAAACTTCAAAAATCTAGATCTTGGAAAATGTGCACTTTTGAAATCTAGTGCTATCTGAGGCATATAAGCATTGATATATGCCTGAAAGGGGAAAGAGGTGAGGGAAATGATGTCAAGTAGTTAAGGAATGGTGAAGTCAGAATATTAGACAGGCCATCAAAATATATTGCAGTCTCCAGGTTGATGACAGAGGATTAATTAACTTTCTATTACCTTGCAGAGTTAATTCATTCTTTATTTCAAAACAAAATTGCAATTTTACATTACAAAATAAAATTGTTGATGTTTGGGACAGAAGGAGGAAAGGAACCTGTGATCTTGCCCCAACAATCTTTCTGATCTATTGATAGTGGCTCTGCTTGTAGAGACCACATGATTCTATCTCTCTGGGTAGAGCAAACACATAAATTACCTACAGAAACTTGGGTAACCATAAAGCAATGATGAATAAGCTAGATAAAAAAAAAATTGTCCTGAAACCTAACCTCCTTTTCTGTCATTTTCCATTAAGCATATGGGCATGTGACTCCCAGAGTCACTGACTCGGTCAGTGTGGGCGGCCCCACTCCATCAGTTTTTCTTGTTATCCATCCTTTGAGCAGAAGCACGGAACCCTGAACTCCAGTCTTGACAGTCAAGTGAAGAAACAACTAGCTTTCAAATAGAAGTCACTGGGGTCAGCTTGGAGTCAGCTCTGTCTTCCTAAATGCCTGGGTGGTTGATGCTCTGGCGTCTCCATGAAAGTGCAGATGCTATTACCTTTCATCTTCCCAGCCCCCATGGGACACTTCCTGACTAAAGAGATTTGACAAGGTATCTCATCCACTACAGAAAACCATTCATTTGCTTCTCAAGAGAGAGGGAAGAGGAAGCTGGTATATGGGAGAGATGGAGATTTCAAATGTGGCACCACCTTGCTGATCCATTGTCTCTCTCACATTCAATATCCCTGTAATCTTCTAAAGGAGTTAGCCCATTGCTTTTACTGGGGTTGCTAGGCCAACACAAGCAGCATGAGAGAGAGCATTCCATAAGGCTTCTCTCTGTAACTAACAAAGGATTTTCTAAACTGCCTAGCACCCCAGGGATTCACTATGAGGAAATGATATGCCACCTAGGAAATGGTATATAACCAACTGAACTCCCATGTTCTTACACTGGCACAGTGTAAAGCATAATGGACCCAGAGCCAGAGGACCTCCAATCAAAGCCGAGCTTAATCGCTAATGGCCCATGTGACCTTAGACTATTCATTCCCCCCTCGAGGCTTCAATTTCCCCATCTGGAAAAATGAAATGAATTAGTCCAGATAACCTGGAAGGTCCTCTTTACCTCTATGATTTCTCCTATTATAACTTTTATTATGTACTCTAATGAGCTCCCTGCCTTCTCTATACTGCCCTTTTCAAGTTGAGGGAGCATGGCCACTCTTTGAGATGTTCTAAAAGTGCTTCTTGCTCAGATATGAATTGTATTCTATTACTCTTAGATTTCTTCTGTACTGAAATTCTAAGACTGTGATATTATAAGATTGGTTCAACAGGTCTGAAAACTTGTCAGAGTTGATCTCTTCTGTCTTTCTCACCTGCTGGCACCTTTCTCATCCTCCTGACCTTTTTTGTCTCTATTTCTTTTCTAAAATGGGATTAAAGATCCTTGTATACATTTCCTCAAAGGAACATTTTGATAAAGGATTATGAGAAGTGAAGTGTGATATGATCACTATCTGGGTCACCAAATACACCTGCAAAACTTCTGGGGATTCTCATTTTGGCTGACTATAAGAGGTAGACACTGACACCTGCTTTCTTATATCATTGGGCTTGTGTAAGAATTCTGAAAGATAACATATTGAAAGTATTTCACAAATTCTATGATTTGTAGAGAGGTAGTGAAGCAATGGGAAGTGTTGGATGTGCCATCACAAATACAACTTCTGACACTTAAAAAGTGTATGACCATGGGGATGACCTTTAACTTCTGGAATCCTCCACTTTCTTATTTATAAAATAGGATGGTGAAAAGTACTCTATCCACCTACCAGTATTATTGTAAGAATCAAATGAGCAAAAGAATTTCAAGTATTTTGAAAAAAAAATAAAGTCTTATTTAAATATCAATTGTAGCCATAATCCACTCCCCTCTTGCCTTTTGTCAAATACATTCATGGACCCTCTACCTTCCTCGTATCATTTCCTCATTTCCCCCTGTTTAAATTAGTTTCCTTCAAGGCAATTAACTTCACCTTCCTTGTCCTCAGTTTTCTCCTCTGTAAAATGGGGAAAGGAAAGATCCCACTAAATTATTTCTAAGGGCTCATCCCATTCATACGTTCTGTAATTGAATGTTATCCACCAAATCTTCTTTCTTATATTTACAAAGGTAAATGGTCTTTCCCTCAACTTCTCTGCCCCTTCTCATACCTCCTCTCTTCTCACATCTTCCTTTACTTATTTTTTAATGTATCATTTATTTATTTTTCAGTTTTCAACATTTACTTCCACAAGAATTTGAAATTTTTCTCCCCATCTTTCCCACTTCTCATCCCAGGACAGTATGCATTCTATCCACCCCTTCCCATAGTCTGTCCTCCCTTGTATCAACTCCCCCTTTTCCATCTCCCTCCCATTTATTTTCCTGTAGATCTGCCTTTAATTTTCAAATAACATTTCATTTTCAAAGCAGAAAGTCAGCTCTTGATGAGTCCTTCATGTCTGATCCCTAACCTCTTCTTAGACCAGTGAGATGATTATACCATACACAGTCAAAAGCTTGAGGATCTTAAATCAGTCATCTGGGAGAAAGCTGACCTTTCCCTCTGTACCTTTTTATACACTGAGTGAACACACCAAATAATCTAATGTTGTGAGGAAGTGATTGCACATGGCTAACAAGGAATGTTTTGTATGACTTAACATGTATAATTGATCTCATATTACTTGCTTTCTCAAGGGGTGGGAGAAGGGTGGGAGAAAATTTGAAACAAAAATGGTAAAACTTTTAAAAAATGTTATTGTTAAATATTTAATGAAATATATTATATATTATTATATATGTCATATAAATATATATATTTAAAAAGAAGTCCTTGCAGAGAGAATGGAGAATGAAACCTTCAGTAATGTTTTCATAAAAATGACAGAAAAAATTTTGTTTTAATG
Source organism: Bettongia penicillata ogilbyi (assembly GCA_023548195.1). Classification (NCBI taxonomy): domain Eukaryota; kingdom Metazoa; phylum Chordata; class Mammalia; order Diprotodontia; family Potoroidae; genus Bettongia; species Bettongia penicillata. Next base: position 14,736,759 of record JAJHZJ010000150.1, on the reverse strand, counting down.
ATAAATATTTCTTATTTCACTAATGGACCAAATCCTGCAGGGATTTCCTGGGATGATACTATGTTGACTTAAAATCATTTTATTTCCATGAAATAGAAAGTGACTGGTATAAAGAAATTTAGGTTCAAATTCTACTTTAGACATTTGCTAGCTATGTGGCCTTGGGAGAGTCCTTCATCTCTCAATGTACCAGATTCCTCATCTGTAAAGTGAGGATAATATTTCTATCCCTTGGAAATATTTATTGTAAGGGAAGCTCTTTGTAAGCCTTAGAAATCGTGTGAAGCACTGGAGGGATGGGTGTTTCTGTTTACATTAATATAAGCTTCATTTCATTTAGTGTTTTCTCTCACATTAACCTAAAGCAGGTTTGTGAATAACTAATTTGTTCCTCCAGTTGTGATTTGACAAGAATAATAAAAAGAATAGCTCACATAAAATAGCTTCCTTCTAATTTGTATATTTGCCTTGAACAGTCTTTTTTTTTTAATTGACATGGAGGTTTTGTGATCCCTATTTTACACTGGAGGAAACTGAGGCCAAGAGATATTCTAAGACTCTTCCATAGTTCCTAATCACCAGAATCAGATATGGAATCCAAGAACCCCAACTCCAAGACTACACACAATGCTTTCCATTGTTTTAAGTTGCTTTCCTGAGCTCTTGGCAAATATTTGATTCATTTTTTTATTCCAGTTCAAACTTTAGAGGTGTTTTAGTGGTGGCAGAGTCAGATCAAACAGTCTCATCTAAGAGGAAACGAAAGTGGAGTTATGGATTTTCAAGTTAAAAAAATAAAGGCTAGGAATCCATGATCATTGAAAGACAGTGAGAATTCATTAAGAAGACATGCCAGACTAAACTAATTTCCTTTATGAAAAGAAACTCAGGACAGCGTTGACATGGTGTAACTAGATTTTGGCAGAGCATTTGTAAACATTTTTTTAATCTCTTTGTGGGCAAGTTGGACTGATGTAACCTAGATGTCAGTGAAGTCAAGTGGCTTTGGAGCTAGATGAATAAACTCAAAGAATAGATTAATGCCAACTGGAAAGGAGGTCTCTTAAACAGTGCCCAGGGATCCTTCTTCCACTGTGTTCTACTCACCATCATTACTAGTGGCTTGGATGAACACATATGCAACATGATTATCACATTTTTAGATGGCATGAATATAAGAATAGCTCAGAATTGGTATCCCAAAGGTCTCAGTAGATTGAAATAATGATATGAAGCTAAGAAGATGATATTTAATGGAGACAAATTAATACACTTGAGTTGAAAAAAAGCCAACTTCCTAAATGTAGGATGAAGTGACCTGACTCTTCATGTGAAAAGAATTGGAGGGGATATTAGACTGGTAACTCAACAATGATAGCACAGCAAGCATTTATTAAGCACCTAATATGTGCTAGTATTATTGGTACAATGGCCAAAGGAAAACAGTGCTTGTTTTCAATGATTTGTATGACCTTGCAGACACAGATTAATGCCAACAGAAGCTCCATCAAGACATACAACATATTTTGGAGTAGATAAATGATGACCCCTGCATTCTCTGTACAGGTTATATCATATGTGGAACAATATTGATAAGTCCTACATTTAAGAAAGATATTGGCAAACACGTCCTTGCAGAATTTGGCACCCAGAACTGCAATGGTATCATGGATGATGACATGTGAGAGGTGGTTGGCTTAAATTGATAGTGTTTAATGTATAGAAAAGGAAAGTTGGGGATGGGCTTGATAACTCTAAATACTTGATGAGTTGTTACATAAATTTGTCTTGTTCTACTTTGTTTATGCAGAAAGTAGATGATCATTTGTCAGGTATCTTAGAGAAGGAGTTCCATTTATGTGTAGAGTGAATCTAGATAATTATTGGGGTCCCTTCCGATTTCAAATTCCATAATTCTTTTCCAATGGGAAAGTCTAGGAGCAAGAAGTAGAAATGAGGTGGATGAGGGACAAAATATGGGTTAATATAAATGATTACAGAGCCATGGAAACTCAGAGTCAGAAAGGACTGCAGAAATCACCTACTCCAACATTACTAGGATGATCCCAAAGTGGACTGACTGAGTGGTCTTGGGAAACAGGAGCAGTGGAGAAAATATCAATCTCAGATTCAAATTATGCAAGTTTGAATATCAGATATGGCATCGATGCCTCTCTTCCTCTCTCATGTGTCAAATGACAGTCATAATAATACTTGTATTTCCTACCATATGTGGTTATTGTGAGTAAAGTATATCACGAACTTTAAAATGAAAATGATATATATTCCTGTTATTACAAGTGAATTTACCTCATTGGTGAATTTCAAGTAGAAATTGGATGATCACTGTAAGGGATGTTGTTGAAAGGATTCCTGTTGGGACATGTTTGGTGGTGTCCAAAGTCTCTTCATGTTCTGAGATTTCGTTATTTTTTGTTGCATCTTTTAATTTTGAAACTCTGTCTAAAAATCTCAGAGAACATTCTTTTCTATTGGCTTGGGTTTATACGAGGCATTAACAGTTTATAAAGAAGCTTTTTCTAATTCCAAGTAACCTGAGGATCTGTCTCTCATTGCATTTTATTACTTCATTTGAGGTCATTCTAACTACTGCAAGTATGCTAGGGTTTGACAGAGGATATGACTCTAAAATAATGAGATTATTTGAGAATCCCTGATGAGTCTTTGTGAATGAGGATTTACTTTGGAGAAAAGAAAGAATCATCCAATGATAGAGTTAGTCAAGGTAGAGTCTAGATGGTGGAATGAAAAGTAGGAATTTTGCACAATGACCTATAAAACATGCCAGACTTAATTCTGATTGGGAAAGCAAGGGAAAAAAGTCACAGTGCCTCACTTTGACAGTTCAAGACCACTTAGGAAGATAAAGAGGTCTGAAGATATTGGGGTGAAAACTGACCAGGAGCACAGTGCAGCATCAGCAATGACTGATGCTCTAGAAGTGACAGCAGGTCATGGTAGAGGCAGGAGAAGCTGGGGGAAGGCCAGTACTCTGGGATAGTAAGGAGATTGAACTTTTGGGCAGAAAGAGATCCTGGGGACAACAAGCTAGTTGTGACCGAGTCTAGTAGAAATCTATGGAAACTCAACCACACACAAACTAATAAACCTAACCTGGGACAGGCACCTGTAGATCAAAGACCAAGGGAGCAGTAAACAAATCTTTCCTGGATCATACCACTTTGAAAGCACCAAAACCTTGCAAGCATGCAGACCTGCTGTGAAAACAGCAGAAGGACATGAACAAACAAGCAAAAACACAAACGCAGGTCACTCCGTCTCTCCCTTGAGATGAGCAGAGCTTAACACTGTCATAAAGTCTAAAGTCAAGATTTGGGCTTAAAAATGAGCAAATTAATGAAAGAACTTGACTTCTGTGGGGACAGGGAAGGTCAAGATGAAAACACAGAAGATAATGATTTGAAAGTATCTACAATAAAATCCTCAAAGAAAAATATCGATTGGACACATAAGATTGGACACATAAAACCAATAAAAAAAATTCTAGAAGTTAAAAACGATAGAAAAGAATAAAATTGATTTTAAAAATCAAATAAGATCAGAGAGAGATCAACTGAATAAACAGAAAAACCATCATCATCATTCTCACCACCAATGCTGTCATAATCATCATTGTTATCATCACCACCACCACTGCTACCATCATCATCATAGAATGCCAGGTCTTGAGTCAAGAATCCCTGAATTTAAATATGACCTCAGACATTTCCTAGCTGTGTGATGCTGAGCAACTCTCTTAGCCTCTGTCTACCTCAGTTTCCAGATCTGTAGAATGAAGATAATAATAGCACTTACCTCTAGGGTTGTGAAAATCAAATGAAATATTTGTAAAGCACTTAGAACAGTGACTGGAACATGCTAAGTGTTGTACAGATGGCAGTGGCCATCATTCTCATCACTATCACCATCATCATCATTATCACCTTAATCAGCACCATTACCACCACGACCATTATCCTGACTGTCCCACCATCGTCAACATCAAAACTCACTGACCCTTCACCATAATGATCATCTTCGTTATCATTGTGAACAACTTCTCCTCCTCCTCTTATCACATCATTATTATCCCTGCAGTTATTATCGTCATTACCACTTTAATCAGAAATCCATCACCGTCACCGTTATTGTCGCCACAATAATCACAGTTCTCATCACTACAGTGAAAGCCTTTAGAGGCACTGGCTGTATTTCCTTTTGTCTATCTCAGAGCCTAGTGAAGCACTTTCTACATAGGAGGTGAATAAGAAACATTTATTGGATTCAACTGGATTCTCATCATCACTACATCAACATAACCACTGCCCCCACCATCATCATCATCGCTATCACCATCAACATCACTGCCCTCATTAAAATCCAAACCATGATTAGAGATTTTATAGTGAGAACTGCACTTTCTCCTAGTGTTCATGAGAAGACACAGAAGACCAGCCCTCACTGCCAAAAGAAGGATTATGAGCAAGTCAAATCCTGCCAGCAATTATTTATTATTTATTTTATATTCAGTACTGTGCTAAGAGCTGAGATTATAAGCCCAAGCAGAAAGAAAGATAATCACTGCCCTAAAAGAGCATTTATTATAGTGGGAGAAGCCTAAGAATAAAGGGAAAGTGAAAGGGAGGGAAGGCTACCCACGTAGGGACCTAATAGGGAAATTGTCAAGAGTCAGGAAGGCAGCCGCTTAGTCTGAGAGATGACTGGTCTCAGTGTTATCCTTAAAATGGAGGTTCTGGGAGGAACCAGCTAATCAGAGGAAGAAGTCACAGGGACAACATGTACTTTCAGTAGGAAAAGGAATTTTAGGGGTAGAAAATGAATTTCCAGAATGGAGAGCCTTCTGCAGCATCATAGAGAAAGTCTTGAGAGTCAGGTACAGCCTGGAGAAGAATGGCAGGTGAATGGAGGTGGAGGTAAATCTGTTGTATAACTTTATCTTCAGTCTCCCTCATCACCATCATCAGCATGATGGTTTTCACCACCATCATCAGCTGAAACCCTTCACAGTTTGATTCATATCAATTTTCCTAGACTGATCACACTTTATTCCAATCTGTACATTCTATATTTTTGCCTAATGACCTACTAGTTATTCCTATATACGTACTTCCTATTCCCACTTTTATGCATTTGCACAAGCTGTCTGATGTCTGGAATGTTCTCCCTCATTTTACAATCTATAATTTCCTTCAAAGAACAAATAAAGTGCTACCTATAGCAGGCGATCTTTTTCTGGCTTCTTTCCAATCCTTCTAACATAGTTTGACTCTGCATTGATTGAACATATGTATACGAATACAACATTTTATAAGTTCCTTGAACAAAAGGGCTGTTGTGTTTTTGTGTTTGTATACCTCATGCCTAGCGCAGCATCCATCATACAGAGGTGCTCAAGCAGTGCCTGTGGATTGGAACTGAGCTCAGTCATCATCTCACCCAATTTCTATGTGAATTAAAAACTTTGAATCAGTAGACCAAGTTTCAAACGATATATGTATCAGATTTAAAGATCTGTAAAAATGCATAACCTTATGAAGTAGGTGTTATTCTTATTCTTACTTTTCAAATAAGGAAACTGTTAACTGTTAACAGGAAAAGTCAATTGATGCCTAAAGTTTCATCCCTAGTATCTTTCACTTTACTTTAAAAAAATGCTAGAGACACGAGAATCAGGAATGCCATGGTTGCCTCCCTATCTCCACCATTTACCTCTCTAAGGTCTCTTCCAGTTCTGAGACCCTATGATGGATTCTGGGAGATTCCAGGGGAGTCGCCTTGCTTAGATTTCCATATTCTGGGTTCTCTAAATGACCATTTCCTCCAAATTGCTTAAACAATAAGGAGTGATTATTCCCTCTGAAATCAACACACACACACACACACACTCATACACACACACACACACACACACACACACTCTGCTTTGTAGCAGCTCCAGTTAACTGTTCAGTGAAACTGTTTTGGCAAAGCTATCGTCATACCAGAGGGAAGACTCACTCCTTCTGCAGTCCTTTTTAGATATCCTCAGAACTGTTGTCACACACAGAAGATTGGGTCTCAGCACTGGGTGGTGAAAGAAACAGACTTTTCTTGGGGAAGATCACTCAGCTAAGACCAATTACTTAACTTGCCCTGTAGTTGGCCTTTGTTGGAGAACACAGTGGGCTTTCCCAGTCTGGTACTTGGGGTGGAATGTTGCTTGTGCTTTCAGCCCACGTAGTACAATGGTGCCCTACCGAATGGCAGGCTCTGTAGAACACCTGGGCTCCAAGGCAGATCTCGGTCCCTCAGCCTTCCAAAAACAGTCAGTTAGTAAAGAGATACACGTGCCCACTTAGCCAAGCACTGCTTAATACTGAAACCCGAAGTGCCAAAGTCCAACTGAGCCTCAGTCAAAAGCAACCATCTATAATTCCTTACTGACAAGGTAGGGGCAGGGTGAGGTGCATGCCTGGGGGGAGACAGGGAGGTACTTTTCATGCTGCCAATGTAGGTTTGCAACAGAGACTGGTATTAAGCTAGCCAGAGGGGTTGGAGGTTTGTGCAACATCTACCCAAGTTGGACCAGAGATACTCTTTCAATATTTAGTAAGACTTATTCTGGGCAGGGCCCCCTGCTGGGAAAAAGGAAACCTCCATGGAAGAATAAGATAGAGGAACCTAAGCACTCAAAGGAAGCTCAAAATCCAGGAAAATAGTAGAGACTCCACAGAATATCAGACCCAGAAGAGTCATCCAAGATGATTCTTTGTGAGTGCCCATGAACCCTCCAGGCAGTCTGGGGAAATTTCTGGACCCCCTCTGAGAGTCATGGTTTCAGACTGGATAAAAAATTACATAGGATTCCAAAGCAAAGCAATTATATCAAAGAAGTTATCTGTCTATATACAAATTTCTATGTCTATCTATATCTATTCAAACCAAGTTCAGGGACCTCAATTCTAAAAGATAACTGAAAAGGCATTGATTCTATAACATACCTGACAGGTGGTGTCTGCTTTTTACCTTCCTTCCTAAACCTGAAGTGACAGAGATCCAACTACCTCCCAAGAAGACAATGGGTTCTTACTCACTTTTAGATAGCTCAAATTGTTAGGAAATTATTTGTCTTTATAGCAACTCCCCTCTGCCCCTGCCACAATAACTACCATTTCAGTTCAAAGAGACCACCCAGAATAAATCCAATCTCTCTCCCATATGTTGCCTTCAAATATTTAAAGACAGCCACCATGTCCCTCCTTTACCTTTTATTTCCAGCATAAATATTCTAGGTTGACTCAAACTATCCTTTCGTGGCATCGCATCAGTTCTTAATTATGTGCTCTACTCTCCTTTGGATATTCTCCAGCATAATATTCTGATGAGATCTACAAAAGGACTATTGATTCCTGTGTTATGGATAGTATGCCTCTCAGTGCACTCTAAGAACACATTAGCCCTCTTGGGTCCTATGTGGAACTATTGACATCTGTTGGAGACACTGAGGCTAAAAAAGTGAAGACTTTGTAGGGGCATGATAACTGCCTTTAAGGATCTGAACGGTTGTCAGGTGGTGTGTGTGTGTGTGTGTGTGTGTGTGTGTGTGTGTGTGTGTGTGTGTGTGTAGACTGGTTTCATTTGAGTAAAGTGAGTGGGTTTTGATATATGGAATAGTGGCAGCCATTGTGAGTGTTCACAGAGTTTTGCGCTGTCACTTTGGACCATGATTAAGGTTAAGGGGAGGAATGGTGCTCCAGAGATGGGATATGGATAGGTGAAGGGTGAGGATCACATGTTTACTTTGGGATGTGATCTAATCCCTAATCCAAACTAGGAAAACTGACAATTCGCTGTTGTACAGGGAAGTATACTTATCTTTGAATAGTTAAAGGGACTTGTACTCATTTCAAACGTCAAGGAATACTTATGTGTGAAAATACTTTAGAGAGCAGGCTGGAAGCGATACCAAAAGTCCAATTCAATTTAATTAAGGGCGAGGGAACACGAACCCCAAATCGTTTTCACCTTTTTCTTGATGACTTTGAAAGTTAATGATGAAACAGAAAAGAAGGTCACTGAGGCATCCTCTAAAAACAGTAGTTAGCATTGATACAAAACTTTAAGTTTTACAAAGTGCTTTACAATATCTTATTTTCTATTTACATGTCTTGAGATATAGGTGTGATTTTCGTTCTCTTTTTTACAATTAAGGGTACTGAGGAAGGTAGCTGGATGTTAAGTGACTTAGTCAGAGTGACACAGCTAGTGTCCCCAGTGTAATTTAAACTCGTCATCCTGAGTCCAGGACTAGCATGCTATCCACTGTGACACCTAGGTATCCTCTCAAAAAATGAACAGGAAGACAGAAAGAAGATAGAAGAAAGCAGTGTGCGGCTTTGAAAAATAGGAAGTGACCTTCTTATATCTTCTGAAAAGAAAATGATCACAAGGATCTACAATCTCAGGTACAATTTTCTTTTGCTATTGTACTGTGTGTACAGAAATGCCCATTTTATTTGGTGCTTGTGAAATTCAGAATAAAAGCAATTTATAAAAGAGAACTTTATTTAGAATAAGATGTACGGCTTGTAGGAGAGGACCTTTCTTATTCTTTGTAATACATGAGAACTAATAGCATGATTAGTTTCAGAGGCCCACAATGCTCTCCTTTCATAGACTGGCACCACTTAGACCATCCAGAGGAATAATAAGCTGTGTAGCACCCTCATTGACTGATAGCTAAAGCATAAGCTCTAATTTAAATGACAGGAGGTAAGAGCCAGAAGGAACTGGTGACTTGTTCATGGTTCACAGATAATAAATGTCAGAGCCAGAACTTGAATGCAGCTCTTTTGAAACTCAAATCTAGCCCTTTATGTAGTGTACAACACTGCTTCTCCTCAATGACTGCTTCTCTGAAAATGGGTAGATACGGTGTAGATTATGTGAAGCCCCTTGTCTTACAGACAGTAAGCCTTTCAAACTAGGAACTATTTTCGCTTCTTGGTACCCTCCTCAGTCCTTAAGATGAGGGCAGGAGCATGGTAGGGGTTGGGGCTGTTGATAAATCTTGACTAAAAGACTCAATGGCTGAATAAACCCAAGTGTCTCTGCAGCCAGCTCCTCTGGCAAAGTTCAGGGTGTATAATTTGGATTTTGTATTTAACCTCCAAGGTCATGCCTTGCTTCTTACACTCCCCAGGAGTATCCCTTTACTTATTCAAATGGATCATGATGAGAAAGCAGTTAAGTTTCTTGAGCAAAATTTGTAGTGGGGCTCCATTCAGCTCCTAAAAACATATCACGATTAGCACTAATTGGTTTCTGAGTTGGCAGGAGCATGAGACAGTATGAGAGAATAACTTGCCCAGTTCCCCAATACACAAATTTAATTCTCCAGGTCCTCACTCAGCTGGGCCTGAAGCACTACTGAAGGTAATTTGGCAAGAAAACCAAATGGTATGCTGAGTAAAACATTCAAACAATTTCTCCCTACTCCTTGCGTTTCCATTAGAAATTGGCTTCACACATTGGCTAGGTGTGCACCTACCAGTGGATACTTAAAATATGCATGGATTTCAGAAATCAAGTTAGCTGATAAACTTTCAAGACAGATGATCCTGGAAAATTTGGGCAACAATACCAGATATGTACCCATTGGCTTAAAATAAATCAAGCACCAAGCCTAGCAAGGGTCAAGCAAGCAGGCCATTGAAAAGTGAAAATACAATATTTACTTTTTTAATATATAATTTATTTATTTTTCAGTCCCCAACATTCACTTCCACAAGAATTTGAATTCAAAATTTTCTTCCCATTTCTCCCCACCTCTACCCCAGGAAACTATGCATCCCATCCACCTCATCCTCCAGTCTATCCTCCCTTCTATTACCTATTCTTCATCCATCCCCCTTCCCTTCTATTTTCCTGTATGGCAAAATAGATTTCTATACTCCATTGCCTGTATAGCTTAATTTCCAATTTTATACAAAACAGTTTTTAACATTCATTCTTAAAGCTCCCTCTCCACCCTCATTGAAGAAAAAGCAATTCAATATGTCATACATGTATAACAGTGCAAAGCACTTCCAAAACAGTTATGTTGTAAAAGACTAATCACATTTCCCTCTGTCCAATCCTGCCCTCCATTTATTCCATTCTCTACCTTGACCTGTTCTCCCACAATACTGTTTGCTTCTGATTATCCCTTTCCCCAAATTGCTGTCCCTTCCATTATCTTCCTTTTCCTATCCCCTACCCCCTTGCCTTACTATGTGGTAAAATAAACTTCCATATCCAATTGCATGTGTGCTATTCCCTTCTTAAGTCAAATTCCATGAGAATAAGGCCCACTTATTTCCTTTCATCTCTCCCCTCTTCCCCTCCATTGGAAAAGCTTTTTCTTCCCTCTTTTATGTGAGATGATTTGCTACATTCTACCTCTTTTCTCTTCCTCTTAGAGCATTCCATTTAACAGCAAATTTTATTTTTTTAGGTATTCTCCCTTCATATTCAACTAATCCTGTACCCTCTGTCTATGTATATATGTATACACACACACATATATATGTATATATAACACACATGTATATATACACACATATATACCTAAAACTATGTACATATACATACATACACATATATAATACACACATATATATGTACCCATATGCCTATATATATGTATTTATATTCCCTCTAACTGCCCTAATACTGAAAAAGATCTCAGGAGTTACAAATAACGTCTTTCCATGTAGGAATGTAAACAGTTCAGCACTAATGAATTTCTTAAGGCTTCTCTTTCCTGTTTACCTTTTCATGTTTCTCTTGATTCTTGTATTTGAAAGTCAAATTTTTTATTCAGCTCTGGTCTTTTCTACAATAATGCTTGGAAGCCCTCTATTTCATTGACATTCCATTTTCCCCTGAATTATTATACTCAGTTTTGCTGGGTAGGTTACTCTTGGTTGTAATTCTAGATCTTTTGACCTCTGGAATATCGTATTCTAAGCCCTTCAATCCCTTAGTGTAGAAGCTGCTAAATTCTGCATCATCATGATTGTATTTCCACAATACTTGAGTTCTTACTTTCTGGTAGCTTGTGATATTTTCTCTGTGATCTGAGTACTCTGAAATTTAGCTACAATATTTCTAGGAGATTTCCTTTTGGGATCTCTTTCAGGAGATGATCAGAGGATTCTTTTCATTTCTATTTTACCCTCTGGTGCTAGAATATCAGGGTAGTTTTCTTTGATCATTTCTTGGAAGATGATGTCTAGGCTCTTTTTTTGATCATGGTTTTCAGATAGACCAACAATTTTGCAATTATTTCTCTTGGATCTATTTTCCATGTCAGTTGTTTTTCCAATGAGATACTTCACATTGTCTTCTATTTTTTCATTCTTTTTGTTTTGTTTTATGATTTCTTGGTTTCTCATAAAGTCATTAGCTTCCATCTGCTCCATTCTAATATTTTTAATATTTATTTATTTTTAGTTTTCAACATTCATTTCCCCAAAATTTTGAGTTCCAAATTTTCTCCTCATCACTCCCCTCTCCCACTCCATAGCATCTTGCATTCTGATTACCCCTTCCCTCAATATGCCCTCCCTTCTTTCATATCCCTCCCTTCCCTTATTCCCATCTTCTCTCTTTTCTTGTAGGGCAAGACATATTTCTATACCTTGCACTTCTTATTTCCCAGTTGTATGCAAAAACAATTTACAACATTCATTCCTAAAATTGTGAGTTCCAATTTCTCTCCCTTCTTTCCTCCCCACTCATCTCCACTGAGAAGACAAGCATTTCAATGTAGGCAATATATGTGTAGTTTTGAAAATGACTTCCATAATAGTCAGGTTGTGTAAGGCTAACTATATTTTGCTCCATCCTATCCTATCCCCCATTTATTCCATTCTCTCTTTTGACTTTGTGCCTCCTCAAAAGTGTTTACTTGTACTTACACCCTCCTTCCATTTGAACTCCCTTCTATCATCCCCCCACCCCACTTATCCCATTCTCCCCTACTTTCTTGTAGTGTAAGACAGATTTTCATACCAAATTGAATGAACATGTAATTCCCTCCTTAAGCCAAATGTGAAGAGAGTAAGTTTCACTTTTTCCCTCTCACCTACTCCATTTTCTCCTCCACTGAAAAAACTTTTCTTCGCCTCTTTTATGAGAGATAATTGGCCCAATTCCATTTCTCCCTTTCTCCTCCCTCTCCTCTCTCACCCCCTCAATTTTATTTTTTTAGATATCAACACTTCTTATTTAACTCATCCTGTGCTCTCTGTCTATGTGTATGTGTGTATGTGTGTGTTTGTGTGCATGTGTGTATGTTTATAAAAATCCCTCCAACTAACCAGATACTGAGAAAAGTCTCAAGAGTTATAAATATTATTTTTCCATGTAGAAATGTAAACAGTACAACTTTAGAAAGTCCCTTATGATTTCACTTTCCTATTTACCTTTTCATGCTTCTCTTGATTCTTGTGTTTGAAAACCAAATTTCCTTTTCAGGTCTAGTCTTTTCAAAAAGAATACTTGAAAGTACTCTATTTCACTGAATGACCATTTTTTCCCCTGAAGTATTATTACACTCAGTTTTTCTGGGTAGGTGATTCTTGGTTTTAATCCTCGTTCCTTTGACTTCTGGAATATCACATTCCAAGCCCTTAAATCCCTTAAGGTAGAAGTGGCTAGATCTTGTGTTATCCTGATTGTATTTCCACAATACTCGAATTGTTTTTTTCTAACTGCTTGCAATATTTTCTCCTTCACCTGAGAACTTAGGAATTTGGCTACAATATTCCTAGGAGTTTATCTTTTTGGATCTCTTTCAGGAGGTGATGAGTGGATTCTTTCAGTGTTTACTTTGCCCTCTGCTTCTAGAATATCAAGGCAAATTTCCTTGATAATTTCATGAAAGATGATGTCTAGGTTCTTTTTTTGATCGTTGATTTCATGTAGTCTCATAATTTTTAAATTATCTTTCCTGGATCTATTTTCTCGGCCAGTTATTTATCCAAGAGATATTCCATATTAACTCCTATTTTTCATTCTTTTAGTTTTGTTTTGTAATTTCTTGGTTTCTCCTAAAGTCACTCGCTTCTGCCTGCTCCATTCTAATTTTTAAAGAACTATTTTCTTCAGTGAGCCTTTGAAGCTCCTTTTCCATTTATCTAATTCTGCTTTTTAAACATTCTTCTCCTTATTGACTTTTTGAGCCTCTTTTGCCAATTGGGTTAGTCTATTTTTAAAGGTGTTATTTTCTCCAGCATTTTTTGGGTCTCCTTTAGCAGGATGCTGACTTGCTTTTCATGATTTTCTTGCATCATTACCATTTCTCCTCCCAATTTTCCTCCTTACTTGATTTTCAAAATCCTTTTTGTGCTCTTCCATGACCTGAGACAATTACATATTTATTTTGGAGGTTTTAGATGCAGAAGCTAATGGTATGCATTGTTCTTCCTCAGCTGAAAAGATGGAAGAAAATACCTGTTAACCAAGAGGGTAAACTTCTATAGTCTTATTTTTTCCCCTTTTTTGGGCACTTTCCCAGCCCATTACTTGACTTTTGAGTCCTTCCTGAAAAGCAGGGTATACTCTGGGGACCTGTAAGTTCTCAATTTCTCCAATGTGGCACAATCTTCTCCTGACTTATGCTCTGATCAGTGAGTAACCACAAGCACTCTTTTCTGCTGTGGAACTGTCAGTAGGATTCCATCTCCACAGGCACCACTAGCTCCACCACGCCAGTGCTCCTTCTCACCCCAGGACCCCTACTCCAGACTGAGACCCTGATCAGCTGCTCAAATCTGCGAGGGTCTTTAGCCTGAGAGTTAATTACTGCTGCCATGGCTGTTGCCACCCTGAGGACAGGGCTAGGGGGACAGTGCTCCCCTCTCACAGAGGTAAAAGAGCTTTCTTCCTGACCTTTGAAGGTGCATTTGGCATTTTTATGTTGAGAAATCTGGCAACTGCAGCTACTACCTATGATTCTATGCCCTGAAACCTCCTCCTGTCCTGTGCCACATGGTCCAGGCTGGGCTCCAGTCTGCTTTAAGCCAGGTGTGAGAGATCTTTCCTGGCAGGATTTTAGGCTGTCTTGGGCTGGAAATCTGTTTCACTCTGTCATTTTGTGGCTTCTCCTGATCTAGAATTTGTTTAGAGTCATTTTTTCCTGGTATTTTTTGGGCTATGGAGAGAGAGCTAGAGCAAGTCCATCCTTCTACTCCATCACCTTGGCTTGGCCCCCCAATACATACAATTTTTAAAACTGCAAGACAATGCAATCATATACTTTTCTGATATAGCTAGAGAATTGTTCTTAACAAAACAGGCTACTGAAACAACTGCAAATGATTAAATTTATAACTTTAATTACATGAACTAGAAAAGCTTTGAACAAAATCAAAGCAGCTAAGAATATCAATGAAAGTGTTGACTGGAAAATATTTGCATAAGATACTAGCAAAGAGAGACTGATGTACTAACTGTGTACAGAATTTAAACACACATAAGATTTAAAAAACATATTCTTCAATTTGTCAAATAATAATAAAGGCAACATCTATCAAAAAATTGTAAACTGCATGAATGCATGTACACTGAGACATTTCTGGTGGAATTTTGAATTGATTTTTAGAGCAATCATTCTGGAAAATAACTTGAATTTGTGCTAAAAATGGAATAAGATATTTATATATTGTGATCCAAATATCCCCTTTCTCAGCAAATTGTTAAGGATGTTTAAGATAAAAAGAAAATGAATTAAAAATGCTCATATATACAAAAACATTCATAGCACTTTTCTCAGTGTAAGAAGGGTAATAGTAAGGAATTAGAAATAAAATAGGTGCTGATCGATTGAAGGCTGGATGAATAAATTGTTCATAATGAAAAGGTAATGCAATACTACTGTTAAAAACAGTGAGTATGAAGAATTCAGAGAAGCATGGCAAACGTGGAATGAAACAGTGAGAACCAGCAAAAATAATATACATGCTCACTACAAAAATCAAAACGCAACAACAAAATGAATCCAATATATGTAATCATAATAGCCAAGTCTGCCACCTCCCTCTCCCCACCAGAGAGATGAAAAAATGAGAGAAAAAAATCTCCCTGCAAGTCCAATTAGACAAAAAAACCTGGGCGTGGTATACATACATACATAAATACATACATACATATACATATATATGTACATATATATGTATGTATGTGCATATATAATAAATATTGATTTTCTTGCCTGAGTAAGGAAGGGGGTAGAAGGAAGGAGAGAATTTGGAACTAGAAAAAAAAGTATAAAAATGTTTTTATGCTTTATAAAATAAATTAATTAATTAAATTAAAAAAATGATAATACAAATGAACTCTGTCCCCTCTTTAAAGAGGGAGGAAACTAAGTGGGACTGTTGTAAATGCTGTGGGTTACAATGTGCTGGTTGAGTTTTGCTGAGCTGTTTTTAATCTTTCTTTTTCTTAATAATTATTTTTACAATGAGCTGTTTGCTGGGTAGGAAATGAAGCAAGTCTGTATTCAGAAATGAAGATAATGTAAAAAAAAATGTCAATGACAATAAAGTTGAAAAAGAAAAGATAAACAACCTGTTAGAATGACACTTCCTTTTACCCAGTGCAATCTCCAGAGCCAAGAGGTAGTCTCCCTTCCTGTTCAGACCACATCTGTAGTACAAAGCACAGTCCTTGGCACCACATTGACAAGCTGCAGTGGACCCAAAGGGGGATGATCTGAATGGTACACTTATTGGTGACCAGGTCATATGTGGAGTAGTTCATCTAGGGATACTTCTTCTGGAGAATAGAAGACAGGCATAGTGGTGGGCATTGCAATTGTCTTCAGTTCTCTGAAGGGCTATGATTGGGTAAAGGTTTTAGAAAATTTTTTTTTTCTGCTAGACCCTTGAGGACAGAATCAAGTGGACAGAAATCTCAGAGAGGTGAATTTTTCATCTTAACCACCAGAGCTATTCAAGGGTAGAGTGGCAGTGAGACATTTGTCCATGTCACTAATGGTGTTCCATCAGAAACTGAATGACCCCTTCTCAAGGCTACTGTACAGGAGATGCTAGTTCACAAACAAATTAGACTGGATGTCCTTTGAGGTGACTTCTCCCTGCTCAATCCCCTGCGGCCCAAATTTCTAAAAGACAAGTTATATGGAATTCAGCAGACTTGGCAACCTTATCTGCTGGGGGATTCATTCAAGTACTAGGGAAGAAGCATTCTCTGTAAAACTACAGTGATGCAACAAAACACAACCTTGTGGATTTTGCTTCTAAGCGACATCAGGCCCCTGATACTTAAAACTGGTGTGTCCTTGGGCACACCACAGATCCTCTGGGAAACTCAGTCTCCTCCTGTGTAAGATGAACGAGTTGGACTAGATTATCTCTGAAGATATTTGTCAATCAAACATTCTGTGTTCTATACTTTAAATTCTAAGTTTCCTTCCGCTTCTGACTCTGTTTGCTCTGTCACTTGACTTTCTAAGATCACTCCCAGCTATATGTTCTATGTTCCCTTGTCCTGGAATTCTCAATCCTGAGGTCTTTGCCATTTTTCACCTTTCATATTCTAATCTCCCTCCCAGGCCTGAAATTCCCTATCTTGAGGTCCTGCCCAGCTCAAACATTCTTAAATCTATAATTCTAAGCTGTCATTATGGGAAGAGAACAGTGAACCTCACTGTGAACAATGTCAACAACCAATCATTTTTAGGTTTTATATTGCACAGGGACAATGCTAAACCCAGTCTTGCAAAATGGAATCTCAGAATTCTGACTCTAATGGCAACTTTAATATATTTTAAAGTGCTAGATGCCTACAGTGGGAATAAATTAAAATTAAAATTAACCGCAAGCAAATGGTATTAATTGAATAAGGTCTCTGGCATTGATTATCTCCCTCCATTCCATGAAACTTGACATTGGATTTACATTTTTATTACCATCTTGTCAGTAACTTCATAATTACAGAAGAAGTCACGGGAGGAAGAATGTGGAGTTTCATCTCTGATGCAGAACTCCATCACTCTCAATGTTGGCTGTCTCCACATCTTTATTTCTCTTTTGTTTTGAAGTTTTGCCAAATGCAAATTCATCATGTGAAAAACACTTAACAATTGATAAGAAATGGGACCAATCCCCATAAGTAGAGAGTGTGGGGCAAATCAAACCTGCTGGAGATGAAGGAACTAGAGATTTCTTAGAAGTGAAAAATGACATTTTGGGGTAGATGGGGAGATATTTTTTTTCTCAGAAAAAAATCTCTGTTGTTCAGATGGCTGAGTGTTTTAGAAAATGAACCACAGGGAAACTTGGGACAATGCCACCTATGACATCAGCAAGCACATTCTGGTATAGCCGCTTTAACTGGAGTTGGCATAAGATATTTAAATTCAGACTACCCACCAAAGGATTAGGCTTTTGCTGGACTCTGGGGATTCTATAAAAAATCACAATGTGTGATGAATTGAATAACTAATATATCATTTGAAAGACCATGTCATCATAAAGGAATCATACAATTATAACCCCAGCTCTAGAAGGAGACTTAAAAAGCCATCTGTAAACACTTAGGAAACCCAGAGAGGGAAAATACTTCAATGAGGTCACAACTTTCAAATGACTCTGAAGCCAACTTTCAAAGAGAATACTGCAAATGTCTTGAGTAACGCTACTTCTGTGGGTGCTATTAGACTCACGAGGAGCATACTGTGAAGAAACAACATATGTTAGGAAGTAAAAGGTCTGTGCTCTCTCTCCCTCCCTCCGTCCCTCCCTCCATCCCTCCCTCCCTCTCTCTCTCTCTCTCTCTCTCTCTCTCTCTTTCTCTCTCTCTCTTTCTCTCTCTCTCTCTCTCTAAAAGAAAAAAGTAATAAATAAATATATGTTTACAACTTCATGATCATACCGTGTATAGTTATAGCCAAGTGCTATAATTATGAGGAGAATGATGTACAAAGCACAAACACTAGAGTAATTTAGAGACCAGAGATAAAGGGGAATTGAAGTGATAAATGAAGTTTGGCTGGAAGGAACAAAGAAATGGAATTTTTGTGGTATTTGTGCAAGAAGGTAACTTAATATAATGGAACAAATCCTGATTGTGGAATCAGAGTTCCTGAATTAAAGGCTTGATCCCAAAACTAAATAGCTGAACTGTCTTCACTTTCCTGGGTTTCAGTTTTTCCATCTGTGAAATGGGGACAGTGATGATTATCCTTTTTTTCCCCAAAGGATTATGGAGAAGAAAGTGATTTGTAAACTGAAAGTGCTACAGAAAGTGCTAGAGAAGAGAAAGGAAGGGAAAGGAAAATATAAGAAAAGAAAAGAAAAGAATTCTTCAAGTATAATCAGAATGAAAAGTCTGTAGTAGTACTGCCAGCACTATCACCACTGCTGCCTCTGTGGCCACTGCTGCCCCTCCTCCTTCTCTTTCTCCCATTTTGGATAGAATATAAAGTTTTATTAAGTATTATATGCATGTTATCTCACTTCACCCTCACATTTCTGTGAGGTAGGTGCTCAACTACACAAAGTTATGCGTAGTTTGGTTAGCTAGAAGGTCATTTAAAGAACACCTGGGGGTTTTAGAGGACCTCAAGTTCAGACTTAATCTATAGTCTTGTCACACACTCCAAAATAAAATTGGTTTGATAATCCCCCTAAAGAAAATTGGTCTTAAGTCTACATTCTAGGTGGTATCACATACAGAAGAATTAAGATGCTGATCATGCTGCCCTCCCCTTCACTTAGATCAATCACTAAATCTTAGGAGAGCCTAGTGAGAACACTTCCAGAAGATTTTGAGGTCAGGACATACCACAGCCTAGACAAAAGAAGCCTTGTGGGATCCACACATGGTTGCTGTCTTTGAGTTTTTAAAGAACTAATGTGTGGAAAGGGAATCAGAGCTTGTTTATGCTTGGCCGTCGTAGACAGAATTGAGAGTTAGGGTGTGAGTAATGGACTTCAGCATGATGTAAGTCCAAGCTTCCAGAGCCATCCAGCAATGACTATAGATGCCTTTATCCTGTCTGGTCTTGAAGCAGGGCCAGATGGCCGGTGATCATTCTCATGTGTCACAGGGGAACCTGACTTGCATGTGTGGATGGCATATCTCAGAGGTCTCGTTATGAGATCACTGTGATCCTGTGCTTCTTTATTAGAATTGGAGAGGCAACCTTGGAGTCACTACAAGCATGACTCTAAGTCTGCCTCTATCGCTTGCTAGTTGGGTGACCACTGAAATCTCTAAGGAGAAGGACAGCACTTTGAAAAGGTCCATCACTTCCACCTACCAACATCTGAGATGGGATCCCTTGGCATTCAGCCAGGACCAGACTGGACTTGGAGTTTTGCTTCTTTCAGACAAAGGAGTGGGAAAAAAACATGGCAGCTCAGAGGTTACATAGCTTCCTGTGATTTAAGACAAACAGGCCAGAACTTCTCCAATGCTCCTTGATTCACAATGAGCAGGGCTGGCACCTGGCATATGGATTTTAGCAAATATCTCTCTCCAGCTCCATCCTCTCTGTAGCCTTACCTGTCAATCTCCATTTTTGTTGTGAGGCTTCAACATGCTATTCTTGAATTTTAGATGATTTCTGAATTTCCAGGGTACTATTACATAAAAATTAAATAATTTTAAATTAAAAAAATTTTCCTGTAACTCTCCATAAGAATACACTTATTATGGTGTGTTATGTATGTCTGTATCTTATTCACCACTGGGCATTAACCTCCAAGAACAGAAGCATCAATTCCTTTGAATTTTTCACCTTCCCCATACTTACTTCTGCACACAGTAAATGCTCAATATATGTTTGTGAGAAGGAATTGTATTCTCATTCGGTCTGTAAATAGCCATTTTTCTCTCCCATAACTCCATATTTTAATTGAGAGATATATTTCTATTCTTCACACCATCTCTACCAAGTGAAAATGATTCCTACTCAACCCCCTGTCACTCCCAGTGTCTGTCCTCCCAAGGCAAGCTTCTATGGATGTATCTATGGACATTTTTGATGGTGTCTCTCCTGATGCAATGTAAGATCCTGGATGGCAGAGGGTTGTCCATGTGTCCATAATGCCCATCAAATTTATTGAATGATTTCTAGCTCTCTCCCTCTCTCTCCCCCCCATCTCTCTGTCTCTCTCTCTGTTTCCCTCTCTCTCACTTACCTGTACCTTTTAGTATATGCAGCTTTTCCGGAAAAAATACAGCTTTTTTTTTTTTTTTTTTTTTTTACAAATTTCTTTGAACACAGTAACAATCTAAACAAGTGTGGCTGGAATCCTTTTTCCTCCCTCACATAAGTGCAATTGGCTGTCAGTTAGCTGGTTTTTCCCTGGAGTTCTGTTTTTTGAATCCTTTGCACAATCTTGGAATACTTTTAAAAGTGATAAAATGCCTAAAGCAAAAATTTTTGTTTCAATAGAAAGCTTTTCTGGGCCCTCCCTGCCTGACTTGGCTCTTTGCACAATGGGAAGAAGAGGGAATAGGGAACACTTTTTTTCCCTCTATTCCTTGTAAAGACACTCTGATGCCCTCCTAGGGGATACTGAGATATTCATCCCATTTCCATTTCTACCTACTCTTTGCCTCTAAAATGTTAGCTTCTTGAAAGGAAGGTCATATGCTTTGTTTTCATACCCCCAATACCCAGCACAGTTCCTGCTGCCCAGTAGGAGCTTAGTAAATGCTGGCTGATTAATTGACAAATATTAAGAAGCATCCAGGTGCTGTGGGTGGCAGAGGAAGGAAATCCCTTGGTGAAATAACTTCACAAGTACAAACAGACTTGACCAAAGACTCAGACACATGCAATTGAAAATGGCTCTTCCTGCCAATTCTGAGCTTCAGTTATCTCCTTTGCGAAATGGGAGTAATACGGCATTCACTACCCAACTGATAAGTTTGAGACAAGGACTTTTTAAAATTTAAAACATTATAATGTAAACTTCTTGGAGCTAAGAACCATTTTACATGCTTGTACTTGTGTTTTCAACCTTTAGTACAGTGCCAAGTACACAGTCAGTGCTTAATACATGCTCTACCCATCCATCTACTATCTACAGAGGAATATTTGTCTGTCACATAGTCCAAAAGCCTTTGTGTGGCTTTAAGCTTTAATGGCTTATAAAACCTGAATAATAATAATTTAAGCTTCAAATAGTAAAGATTTCAAACTACACCAAGCCTCCTGGAACATCCTGCGTCCACGATGCATGTTTATAGACATAGATTTATAAATGGATGTGTGTGTGTGTGTGTTTGTGTGCACGAGACAATACAAAGCAGGCTGCTTGGAAGCGACACAACATGAGCACCTGAATGGACCAGAGAGGGCCTTAATGTAAGGTGAGTGAAGCCTTCCATAATCTCAGTGTTATAGAGGAGGAGGATGATGGTCCAAGTGTGCCACGTGCTCATTATCAGAAATAGAGTCAGAAGCCAACTACTGCCTCTTCCAATGGATTTTCTTTGAATTCCTCTTGTCTTCCCATCTTATCACTTATTATTCCTCACTGGAACTTTACTTCACATTTTGTGCCTTTGGGGAGGTTGGGAAGGAGACATAGAGCTGTAACAAGGGTAAAGTGACTAAAGTATTGAACCAGGGCACAGAACTCATGGGGCTCTGTAGCCCTTACAATATTTCATCACCATAGAAGTAACTGACATCACCTAGCATCTGGTGATCAAACTGAATGAAAAATAAAAATGGCCCACGAAAAGTGACATGCGTTTTTCCTCTGAAGTCGACATGTCCCAACTGAGCTCTTCTCCACCCCCTCCCAGTCAGCAACCTCCTCAGTTCCCCCCAGACTCTGTTTTCTCCCAGCAGTCTTCTATCCCAACCCCTCTCCTAGTAAGTAGAACTTGCTTTTAAGAGGTGATTTGGAAAGGTCTAAGCATTTTGGTGGATGCTAAATTTGCCAGTTAGAGATGTGGACGAAAGAGAGTCGGGGAAGAAGGAAGGCACACAAGGATTTTATGTCTTTCTTTACTAATTCTAACCTGTGACCTATTGCCCAAGTTCTGTGGGCCTGTCTGCTTCTCTTGGGAAGGGGGATGTCTCTGTTTCTATGCTTAATTTAGCAATTAAAGACCCAAGCTGGGAAATAATCGTCAGCTAACCAGATCAGGGAGTGATTTCAAGGTATCTTACACACACATATACACAGGGACACACACACACAGACACACACATGCGGACACACACACCCCAACACACACACATGCACTTGCACACATGCACACACACACTTACCACACACATACACACAAGTACACATGCACATGCACACACACGAACACATACACATACACACACACTCACCCACACTTGTGGCAGGGGTGGGAGGTTAGAACCTAGAGTCTTGAGGTTTTTACAGTGCTCCAGTAAGGGCAGGAATTCAGAAATGAATGAGGATGTCTGCTAGAAATCACGTTTGGACTCCAAGACTGAGAAGCAGATGGCAGGATAGAGGGAGGCTTTTAAGTCTGGAGATCACAGATCCTCTTTTCTGCAGGCTGGTGCCATGATTTTGTCCATAAGGTTTTCTTTCCCTGAACTCAGACACCAAACCTTCCAGACCTTGGTAGAGAGTTCTCATGAGTTCTGGTGATTAAAATTAAAACACTAAAAAATAAGAAAGACTATTCCTTGGAGGCCTACCTTCTGATGCTGATCCTCTTCACACCTATCCAGGCTGGTCAGGCCACAGACATGAGCTCAGGAAGAGGAAGAGTCTTTCCCAAAGGCATACATTGGATCATAGATGTAGAAGTGGAAGGGACCAGCAAGGACAGCAAATCTAATTCATCTTAAACATAGCCAAAAAAGGAGAAGAAACTTTCTCCAGAAACCCAAATGTTAATCATCAGGGATAAGACTAAAGCCTAAGTCATTTTACTCACAAGTCAGTGCTCTGTTCACTGCACTTCACTGGCTCCCTTGTGGAATCCCCAAATAGTCTGCTGAGAGTGGAACCTTACTTAAGATTTTTCCAGGATTTAGAGGGACTTTTCTGGGCTAGAATTCTTTAGTATAACCTTAAAGAACCAGGGGAAACTTTGTGCCCAAATCTGGAGTGAAGATGCTATTGTAGAGTCTTAGATTTGATGGTCACAGAGGACCTTGGAGACTCCCTAGGGTAAGGCCAAGCCCCTACCCATGCTGTGAGTCTTTCAAGTGTTCACAGAGCCTCAAGTGATGAAGAAACCCACACTGCCTTTCCCATTGAATGAATATCAGCCCTAATGACATTCACAGTTATGGGATTTTTGATACTTTGTCTCATTTGATTCTCACAAAAGTTCAGGGAAAGTGGTTTTCTTATTTTACATATAGGTAAACTGAGACTCATGAAGACTCAGAAACCAATCTTAGTTTGTATGATTAGTCCATAGCTGCATATGCAGTTTCATCTGGCACTATAGAAAGGCCTGCACTCCTTCCACAAGTAACTGAGGCGACTCAGTGAATAGAACTCTGGCCAATAAATTCGATCTTCCTCTCTCTCGTTAGCTGTGTGACCCTGGGAAAATATCAGAACTGGATACACACTCTACCTGGGCATACACCTCGGCTTTTTCTACCTTATTTCCTTGGATCAATCCCTCTATTCTTGACAAGCAGAGACATAATTAGGGTGGTGTAACTGAGACTTTATCCAGGGTACTAGACTATAGAAAGAATGCTTGTCCTTCAGAATATAGAAAACTTACTGTGCCCCACCCCCAATTCCATATCCCTAACCTGCACTCTGCATACTCTTTGTCTTTCCCCCACTCTGGTTTCTCCTCTACCCACACCCACACATCCATATTACTGCTGAGCTCCCAGGAGATCCTTCCCATGACCCCCATGTTTGCTGCCACGTCCCATCATGAGATTCCAAAGTACAGCTTTGCTCCCTTGTTGGTACAGGTCTGACCCTCTTCCTTGTTCTTGTCTTCTCTTCTAACAACCTGCCCAAGGGATCCTTGTATGGGGTGGAAAGGAGAACTGGAGGATTTCTGGGTGCTCTCGTCATAGAAATGCTGAATATACATTTATGCAGTCCCACCTTAGCAACTGATCCAATTCTTTGAGTTGGTCAGGATCTTGTTGGATCCTGATGACATCCTTTGGTGTGTTAACTTTCCTTTATCATCTTACACGTGCCCACCAGCTTTGATCCCAGAGACAAGCATTGGCTTTCGTATTGACCAAATCAGGGACCCTGCCAGAAAATTCAGACTTTGGAGCCTTTGCCAGCCCTTCATCCTTTCCTCTGGCTCCTTCTGGTTTGGGGGAAGGTGAAGCTTCTTACCTGAGCCCAATCAGTGATTTTTCAGGGCCCCAATCCAGGACTGAGCTCATTTTGTCCCTGACTGCAGGCTAGTAGTTGCTGTTTCTCTCGCTGTGACGTAGACACTCAGAAGGTGTATTTTCAGCAAGAGCCAAACAATTCCAGGCTATTTTTGCTACAGGCCTCCTCATTGTCTGTGGAGAGCAAGCCTGAACTTTCCCTGAATTTCTTTGATTTCCTTTCTCACATCCACTGATTGGCAAAGCTGGGAGACAAAAGGTTTCATGTGCTTAGCCTGACATTTTGTTTTCCCACAAAGGAGTGTTCATTTTGACTCTGTTTCTTGGCTCATTCCCTGCAGTCAATAAGGCAGAGTCTCACAGCTGGGTTTCTCTGGCCTGCCTGGGAAGACTGCCCATGGGGTAGCAGTGAATAAGACTCTTTGGAAAGTCTCAGGGTGGCAAAAATGAGAGAGGAAACAAAAAGGGTGAGAAATTATTCAAAAATTTCCCCCCACACACACACTTTCACTGTTTTCTCTCCCCCTAAAGCTAACTTGCCTCTACTGCCTTAGCTCATGGATTGGAGAAGAAGGAGCTCCAGACTTGAGTGTCAGAAAATGGAGGCATTGATCTAGATGCTAATACTGATGTGTATGGCCATGAGCAGGGCCCTGACCCTCTCTGAACTCTCAGTTTGCCTATCTTTTTGTGCTACCTATCTCATACACAGGTTTACATGTAGAAAGGACCTTTCAAACCTTAAAGCTCTTGAGAAAAATGGAGTTACTGGTATCAGTGTCTCTCAGGAGACATTTGAGACATAGCCATCTGAGAAAGAGCCACACTGCTCTTGTGCTCCCACCACTTTCTTGGCCTGGAAAAACACCTATTTTTCTTTTCCCTCATTTCTACCTTCTATCAGAGTTGTATGGGGTATTCACAGAGAACTAACACCTTTTTGTGAGAGCTTGACAAGCTCTTTCATTTACCCTTGGTATCCACCTGTCTCCAAACTCTAACCTGTGACTTCCAGAAACTGGATCATAGGCAGCACCTACCCTGAAGTAAAACCATCTTTTCAGGTGGGCTAATCCAGTCTGAGGGTAACCAACAGGCTGCAAAGACATCAGCGAGTTAGAGGAACTTCCACTCCAACATATGAAGTCTTCCCCTAGCAGAATGGGTGGAAAATAACAATTTGTTCTAACAACCATTAAGACAACTGAAGGAAACTCTGTGGAGTGCTTAGGGCTGAGTCAGACACTGAAGAGCCAAGGTCATCCACTGCATCCTGGGCCATCTGACTCTGGAGGAGTGGGTGAAGCTGATGACTTTGTGCGACTCTGCCTCACTTAAATCCAATTCTTGAGCAAGTCAACATAACTCTCTATGATGTTATTAGGCTCTTCAAAAGCAAAGGACAAGTATAAATTCACTGATAAAATACCCATTCTCCAAATTTTCCAACTAAAATGCTACTTCCTCAGTCAAACTTTGCCTGAGGCCCAATAACCAAAATTGATCTCTCTTTCTCTCTCCTCCCTCCCTTTCTTTATCTCCCTCCCTCTCTCTGTGTGTCTCTTGTTCTTTCTCTTTCCCTGTCCTCCTCCCCACCAAACCCATCACCTATTTCCTACTACCTCTTTATACAGATTTTATATTACTCTGTGTCCATGCTGTGCCTCTACCTCCCTGAGAGTGTGTATATGTTTGGGGAGCAGTATATCTTTATCATATTTAAATATAATGCATAATATTATATTAGAAATAGCCCTGGACTTGGAATTAGGAGATATGAGTTAACTTGCAGCATTCTCTGGATGTGTGACTGAACAAATTACTAAGTTCTCTGAACTTTAACAAGCTCATGTGTGACATCAGCGTGAAATTGCATGCACTGTGTCCTTCCCATGCCTGCTAAGAGACTCTCAACAAATAAGTAGGTAGAGCCTTTGGAAAGGCACTCTGTAGGTGTTAGTGCCATTGTTAGTAAGAGGACTGGTGACCCCACTTCAAGGTTGGTTCATTGTCCGAGATGCCATGTCCTCTAGATACATTGAACTAATTCAATATAATTCAAATAACCCCTTGCTAAATATGTTGATTGAAAGCCAAGCAAAGAGCATACTGAGAGCTGAGAAAGAAACCAGAAAGAGCATGTCCAAGAGAAGAAATCAAACTAAAAAGGCATAACGAATTCATCATAAAGGAGTAGCTATACTGAGAGGGTGAATGAGGCTGAGGAGGCATGCCAATAGGAGAGCCAGGAAGAGTGAGTGAAGGAGATCAATGTGCCAAGGGCTCCTCAATCAATGGCTTTGGGGAAGCTGAGAGATCTGTCCTCTCCCTTCCTTCCTACTGACCTCCTTATTTCTCCTGCCTGTTTCCTAGAGAGGTTTTGTGAACTAGGAGAAGGACCAGGATTCAGATTCTACCTCCATTGGCAGTGGGGCCATTGGCAAATCTCACTAAGCCTCTCTTTTCTTCTTCATAAAATGTCTGTGCTCCTTATGTCATATGTCAAAACTTCTTGTGTTAAGGCTTAAACAAGGTAATGTATATAAAGCAATTTGTAAATTTCAAAGTCCAATATAGATGTCTATCATCATCATCATCATCATTATTATTATTATATTGGAACATTTCCCAGTTGAAGGCAAAATTTCCTGGTGAAGAAAGGATGGCGGTGGAGGAGAAAAGATACTTGAAAATTGATGATAATGATGAAGATAATTAATGCCTTCTACTGAAAAAAGATAAAGACAGAGGAATTCTGACCACAAAATATATGCTATTCATTCACTCATTCATCAACTCAATAAACACTTATTGAGTACAGACCATGGAGGGTAATCTGTATGATGAAGGCCTCTAGCCAGGTCCTATGACAATTTTGAAAAAAACCTGGACATATTGAACCTGAAGACAAGGGGACATGAGGACTAGCTGAGTTTAGGTATTTGAAAGGTTGCTCTGTGGAGGAGTGATGGGGTTTGATAGGTTTGATTCCACACAACAGAACTGGGAGCAATAAGTAGAAGTCACAAAGAAATATTGAGGTTAGACATCAGAAGACCTTTCCTAACAAGTTAAGCTGCCCAAAGTGAATGGGTCATCTTGGGAGATGGTGGATTATCATTCCTTAGAAGTTTTTAAGTAGAAGTTAGAAAAGTGTTTTTCAGGTATTTTCAAGTGTGTGTGTGTGTGTGTGTGTGTGTGTGTGTGTGTGTCTGTGTGGTGGGGTGGTTTTAGTCACTAGAATGCCACAGAAGTCACTTCCAGCCCTTACCTCACTAATATACTAATTAAAGAATTCAACAAAACTATGCTGACTGGATGGACCAATAAATAACTGTTATCCAGATAGAGGTGTTTTTGTGAAAGTCATGCTTTAGGATTAGACAGTGTTAGAGTATGAAAGGATATCAGTTTATAAGCATATAGAGCGGACCAGCCATGGTGAAGAAGACCACAATGAAAACTACTTACTTCATATTTCTTTCCCTTGCTAGTTCTGTATGTAAAAGTCACTGAAATGCAATTCAGTGAAAGCATAGAACATCTTGGCTCTTGATAAAGACTTTGGAACATCAGATTTCAGATATGAGAGGAATTCTAGAACATAGACCAGAGACAAAGCAGACTAACAGAAAGCTTAGAATCTGGAAATAGAACATTAAAACCAGCAAGACAGAGAACTTACGTTCTTTGAACGTAAGTAAAAGCAGATCAGAGCAGAGATGGACCTTAGGACGTAGACTTTCATAGATAGCATGGAGCATCTCTTTAAGATTAATCAAAGATTAACAAATTGGAGATACCATAAAGATCAAGGAAACTGATGTGAGACTGACCAAATTTTTCTTCTAATCTACCTTTGAACATTTTAAAATGTATTGAAAGTCAACCCCTCCTCCAATCCACCAGAATCCCAACTTTGGAAAAGTTTTACTCAACTGCACCTTTTCCTGAATGGGACAGAGCTCATTCATGTAAAAAATGTATAGCAGTCACCATTGTTGCTGGGTCCACATGGTGGAAATGAACAAAAAAGTGTGCAATTATTGGGTTGATTCAATCCATGTAGTCTAGAATTTGACTAAATCTAATTAGATGACATTTATCAGGGACACATACGCATACATTTTTACATTTGTATTCAATAAATCAACTTCATGAGTATAATATCTATATAGTAGATTATCTCAAAATTATGCAGTGATTTAAGTGGAGTGCAAATTTGACATTGCTCAAGACTGTGATAACATGCTTTTAAAAACTGGAACAATAATTGGATACATTAACAGAGGCATAGTGTCATGAATATGAAAGTTACAGTCATATCATGTTCTTCCCTGATTGTATGATATTTGAAATATTTTGTTCAGTCTCCTAGTCCACTTTGGGACTCACAATCAAACCTTCTCAGCAGAATAGGGAAAACCAGCCCCTGGCCTTTCTGAGAAAGCCCCTCTGAGAGATGAGAGGTGCATAATAAGAAATCATGTGTGTGGAGGGAGTGTCAGGGGTGGGAAGGGTGGCATTATTGAGGTATCGAACTTGATTTGTTATGGCATGCTGGAATGGTCTAGTTATAATGACCTAATGCGATCATGTTATTTTCGCTTTCATTTGGGACCGATCTTTGTCTCTGCTTGGAATACCTTCTCTAGCAGAGGTGGGCTTTTCTTGCTTGCAGGAACCATCAGGACATCTGTTGTTGACTGGCTGCCCTTTTTGAATCCCAGTTACAAATTCTCAGGGAGTTTGGAAACATGCCTTCTGACACTGTCTAATTGCAAGGCCCCCTCCCACAGCTCAGTGAGTTGAGCATCTGTTGAGTCTCTTCCAGTCTCTTCTCCATCATTAAGCCATCTCTCTGTGCAGCAGGAGTCTGGGAGAAGAGCCTCAGCCAAAGTGACTTCCCCAAATCCCAGTCCAGCCCAGCCAGCCCTCTTCCCTAAACCCTGAGAAGATGTTTTGTGGTCTGCCCTACCTCAGACTGAGGGTTCTTAAGGACATGGACCATGATGAGGATGAGAATTTCTCCCCTATCCCTAAAATAAAATATAGAATATTTTATAAAATATTTTGGAATAAAAATATGGAATATTTTATAAAAAATAAAAACTTTGGGTAAGGGACGACAGTAATTCAACATCTGCCCATTGCCCCATTGGGTGCTGGGCAAAGCTTCAGCTTTCAGAGCCATTAACTCACCCACATATCACATGTCCTACTGAGAGATTTGCCTCTCAAAAGCCTGCCTTATCTCTGGAATGTCGTGTGGGGTTTCTATGGGAACATTTCTCACCCTCACACTACTACTGTATGTGTATGTGTGTGTGTGTGTGTGTGTGTGTATGTGAGAGAGACAGACAGACAGACAAAGAGACAGACAGAGAGAGACAGAGAGAGAGAGAGAGAGAGAGAGAGAGAGAGAGAGAGAGAGAGAGAGAGAGAGAGGGAGGGAGAGAGTGCGAGACCGAGAGGCAGAGATAGATAGAGAGACACAGAGAGAGATGCAGAGACAGACACGAAGAGAGGGAGAGACACAGAGGCAGACAGAGAGACAGAGACAGATTAGGAGAGACAGGGAGAAGGAGGGAAGGAAAGAAGGAAGGAGGAGAGAGAGACTGTGATAGAGACAGAGACACAGAGATGAATATGGAAACTGCATTTGAAGTTATGGGGGAAGGAATTAATAATCTTCAAAAAATCTGGGAAAGTCTAGGAAACTGAGGAGTGGAATTTGAGGTCCATCACAGCTAGTACTGTAGTCTTTGATAGATGCATAGGCTCAAATTTTGCCTGAATGTTGGAAAATATTTGCTAAGAAATCTTCAAGGAGAAAAAGTATTTTATTTAAAAATATGAAGTCTTGTTCTCTTAGCCCCACATACTCTGTGAGTCACTTCAGTGCCCTGGATTCTTGGACCCTAGGGAATCTTTGTTAGATGGTAGGAAAAATAAGCAACAGCCACTTAAATGCCTAAGGAGCCACTTGTCTTTAGTGAATTTTTACATGGCTTGGGGAGAAGGTGGGCATTTTCTGAACTGAGAATGAACTTCCACTAAATTTTGTGGAGTTGTGTATCTCTTGAGATTCCTGCAAGATCTCTCCTGGCTCTGTGAGTCAACATTGCATTTATACAAGGCCAGGCAAGGCCAGTTAGGACCAATTCAAATTATAATCCAATATCAGGCAACCTCTAGTCAGCATTTACTAGGTGCCTACTATGTGCAATGTTCAGTATGAAGGCAAAAATAAATGAGCCACTTAGCTGAAGTTCTACTGGGGGATTTTCTCGATGTATTACAGCTGCTTTGGCAGACTTGGAGTTTCCATAGCAGAGGCCAGTGAATGATGAAAGCAAGAGGCCTTTATTTGGCAAAATTTCACTCTCACAGTGGAAAGCTCAACCCGTAACCTGAGATTTCCAGGGACATGCAAAGGGAGAGGCAAGGAAACATCTGCATCACAGTTGTTGGAGAGATATAAGGATAGAGTTGGAGTTTTAGGAGGAGGGGAAGAACAGGATGCAACTCCACCTCACCAAGTGAAGAGCCTTCTTTGCCTTCCCCTGGACAAGATAGTTACCTACCTGGTGCAGGGAAAGGAAAGGGAAAAGTGATCCGCAGAGAAACCTCCTCCATCCTCTGCACTCCTGTTTGAACACCTCCTCCCATCCTCTGCACTCTTGTTTGGACAGCTCCTTTCCTTCTTCCTTGTTTGTTTGTCAAGTGGATACATTGCCCCACCTACCAGAGCAGCTTAACTGCGTGGATGAAGTGGTGGCTTGCAGGAAAATGCCTGGGATTCACTATTGATCTCCACTCCCTACCTCCATATGTCATACAGTAGAGAAGAGTCCCATAAATGGGAGGGGTTGTCAGGCAGGTACTGGGGTCTATTGAGGACAGTGATTCTTAACCTTGGATCCATGGTGTGTCTGTGAACTTGAATGGAAGAAAAAAAAACATGTTAATTTGCACTAAGTTCTAATTTAAATTTAGCATGTCCTATAAACACTTATTTAAAAAACATATAATTTGGAGAAGTGGTCCCTAAGCTTTAGCAGACTACCAATGGTATCCATCTCTCTCTCTCTCTCTCTCTGTCTCTTCCCCTCTCTCTCTCTGTGTCTGTCTCTGTCTCTCTATCACACACACACACACACACACACACAGAACTCAAAAGGTTAAGAACCCCTGCACTAGAGGAAAGATGTTATGAATAAGATGTTGCTGACCAAGCTCAGAAGACAAAGCACTTTTCTGGAGTATGGCACACATAAAACATGCAAAGAAAAGTAAATGTCAGATGATGTGAGGAGGAAGAGATCACAATCTCCCAATTTTGGATGTAAGAAAAGACTTCACTGAAGGGGCAACTTCTGAGTTGAGCCTTGAAGGAAGCTCCATGGGGATCCTGGAGAAGTTATGCAGGTGCTTTTAGTGGTCTGTGGCACCCCATTTTCATCTCTGATTTCTGGTGTTTCAATTTCTTTGCTATGCCAAGATTCCCCCCCTCCCCCCACCTACTTTCATAGACAATCTTCATGGATTGTCATGGTTCAAATATTGAGCATCCTCTGACCCATTTTCTACTAATAAGCACCCCACACTTGCTCCACTGCTCCCCAACCAGTAGCCCCCAAATCATCTCTAGACCCAAAGGCAAAGTTTTGCTGGATTAGAGGATGTGTCAGAGCTTTGTTCCCCTACAGGATTACATCTCTATGACTCAACTAAGTGCATGACCCTGGGCAAGTTCCTTCATCCCTCAATTTCAGTTTTCTCACCTGTAGAACAGAGATAGAAATAGCTGTATTCACCATCTGTTTCATAGACTTGTTTTGGGGGATGGTTTTTACATACCTGATGTGAATATTCATATTATAACATTGTTTTGATGGGCTCTAGAGAAGGGAGATAAAATGATTTCAGGAAGTATTAAAGAGGCTAATTCTAATTATACAATGATAATGAAAAAAGTCAAAATAATTCAAATGGTCCAAAAATGTAATTAGACTGCTGAAGAGGTAATGAGATCTCCATGACCAGAGTTTTTCAAATTCAGGCAAGATCACAGAACATCACATTGGGAAGGTTCTTGAAACATCATCCAATTCACATCCCATATTTTATAGATTAAGAAACTGGATCTTTGAAAAACTGAGTGTCATTTGTAGGCAATAATTTGAGTAAGAATTTGAACCCCAATCTTTGCCCTTTAAATTCATTATGCTTGCCAATCCACTGTGCTATATTTATTTGGAGGGGGTTGCTGTAGGTTGTGTATAGTGGTGGTGGAGAGGAGTGATTTTTGAGTACTGAACTACATACTCTCAGAGGTTTCTCCTTTGTTTGAGCTTTGATATTTTTATGTCTTGTCTAGACAGTAGAATGACCAAGAATCCATATACCTGTGACTGGATCAGTGGTCCCAGGATCATCAAATCTATCCCTCTCAATTTACAGATGAGGCAATTGCAGCCCAGACAGTTTAAGTGACTTGTTAAGGTCACAGAAATAGTAAGTAGCTAAGAAAGAATTCAAACTTTTCTTACTCCAAGTTCAGTACTCTTTTCATTACACCATATTTTCTCTGGCCATTGGGGTTAGGGTTTGCAAATGGGCAGTTTTGTTGGGATTCACCCAGGAAATTTGCTGGGGAGAGGACAGATAGGATGATGCCCACATTCATCATATGGAAGGGAGAGGACTTCAAAACTTTGATTTGGAAGGTTAGGGCTCTGTTTGAGGGACTTTTGACTTCCATTGCAACTGCTGCTGTTTCTCTAGATTATACAATATAGTGGGGCACATTTGTCATAGCCATAGCCTGTATTAGAAGCACTGATAACCAGAATTTACTTCCCAAGTTAGTTTATTTGGATCTCAGTATACATAGGCACCTGTCCCACACTGCAGGTCAGTTAACTGTTAGTGCATAATCTATAATTCCCAGTCACCCATTCATAAATGTATAAGAACACCCAGTCAACATCTTCTCATCACTTTATAAAGGAGAGAATCTACTTCTCTGAGGAGGTCTACCTTTGTGTTGTGGGCTAGTCTTGGAAGCAACACCTTAAATCTAGATACTGATCAAAATTCTTGGCCTTACCTACAGATTCCATCCTTTCCCAAGACCACTTGAACAGGGATGTATTATCCTCACAATTTTGCATGTTTCCTGATGATCAACTATCATTTCAACGAACATGAACATCTCAATAATTGAATGATTCTTGGGACAAGGCATCAACAGGGAAAAAAGAGCTTCAAACTGAACTGGCAAAAGCAGTAAATTACATTCATAAAAACTCAAAATGCCTGATTAGGATGAATCAACTCGGCTCCCATTCAATTTGAGCAATATACCATCTGCCATGGTGAAGTCCCTGCCAGTTAATCCACTTGATATGACTGTTAATACCACCATGAGTAAATATTTCATCCTGATCCTAGAGTGCTGTGAATACGTTTCCTATTTCCACATGGGCCACCAAGCACAGAGCTGTGTTCCTCAAGCCCTTTCAGGGAAGATTCTACACTAGCCAAAGTATTTTTAATTCCTAGGCATAACTCCCCCAGCTCAGTGATTTTAGGGAGTCTAAGCTATTTTTACTGAGCTGCAGAGAAGTCAGCACTAATGATCACTCAGCTAAGCTGCCTGCTTTTGTCATTAACGTTGAAGGAGCATCTTGCTAATGTTAGGTTTAGTTCCAAGAAGCCAAGTGTTGCATCTGCTCTTTTTCAATAAGGCTGGCTCTGGGGATGGTTGAGGTGGGGCCTCATTCCTTCTTCTTTGTGATGGAAATGAGCATATTAGGCAGCTAACAGAGAGCATGGTCCATCAAAGAGGAGAGAAAACCTATAGGTACTCAAAACTAAAATAACATTCAGTGTAAACTCCTATCCTAGGAGTCAAGAAGCCAATTGCACAAATACAGGGTGGATGAGTTGTCAATATGATGAACATCTAGGGATCTTAGTAATCACAAATTTGATATTAACTAGCAGTGCAACCCAATGGCCAATTATTAATTCATTTGTTCAAGAACTGTGACACATACACATATAACTTTAATGCTGACTAGAATAAGATGAGTCCTTAGAATTTCAATGTGATTACAGAATCATGAATGGCTCCACGGGGGTGGTGGTATTTGAACAAACTAGGTTGCTAAGGTAAAGTGGAGTTAGATGGAACCATAGTGCATAGAGTGTTGGGCTTTGAATCAGAAAGATTGTGATCTTCGGTAAGTCAAGAAACCCTGCTTGTCTCAGTTCCTAATTTGTAAAAAAACATGAGCTGGAGAAGGAAATACCTAACCACTCCAGTGTCTTTACCAAGAAAACACCAAATGGGATCATGAAGATACGACTGAAATGACTGAACAACATTAAATTTAAGCTAGAGAGGAATTTCAATAGATAGAACTTGGGGGAGAAGTACTCAAAGAATGGGTTGGGAACGCTCCATGAGCGAGACTCCTCAATTGGCCTGAAAGGAAAGAGTCATTTAAAATATAGAAATGGAGCATAGAGGAGTTTATTCCAGGCACAAGGACAGTATAAACAAAGATAGTGAGTTGGGAGAGGACAGGACCAGAAAGGGGAAGAAGTAGTTGTGCCAGAAGGATCTTACTCATCTTTAGGGTTGAAAGAGACCCATGAGGGTCATGTGATCTGACCTCACTTTTGTAAATGCATCACTGAAACTCAAGAAATTTAAGTGGCTTCTCCAAAGTCAAATAGGCATCAAGTGTTAGACTTCTGATTGAATTCAGAGCCTCTGATAGATTTAGCTCCAGGAGAGGTTGACAAAGGTCAAGTTGGAGACCATAAATCATAGAAGAAAGAATGTAATACTTAATATTAGAAGGTAGGACAGTTATGTGGCACAGTGGATTGGGCACTGGCCCTGGCGTCAGGACAACCTGAGTTCAAGTCCAGTCTCAGACATTTGACTCTTACTAAAAGTGTGATCCTGGGCAAGTCTCTTAACTCTGATTGTCTTGCCCCCCCAAAAAGGTATGGGTGTACTTCCATCATTGATACTTCCCAGTCTTCTGGCTATAGGAAAGTCATAAAGCTTTTCTGGTTTCAGTTTAATTATTTTTAAAATTGGGAAAATTATATCCATCTGCTACCTACCTCAAATGATGTTTTTGTGGGGAGAGTTTTGAAGAGTTTTAAATGGAACAACATTTTGCTTTATTTTTATCTAAATCAGTGGTGTCATTTCTAGGGAATTTCCAGTGAGGAAACTCCCTCTGCCAATGCAGATTAGCAACTGAATAAATTTTGACAATGTAATTCCTTTAGTCCCTTGTGAAGAGGAGAAAAGGCAAGAACCAGAGACTGACTGAACTTTAGTTGTCTATTGCTATATTTTCCATACTGAAAATGGGAAGAAGATTTCTGGTCACTCTTAGAAAGTAAAGAGAAAAAATTTTAAAATATTTGAAAAGAAACATGTAGGGGAATACAAATAAACTCAAGTGCATAATGGGAAGATGATTATTTTTGTTCCTTAGACAAAGATCTTGAAGCAAAACTCTGTGAGACACTAGGGCTGTCTCTATAAGGGAGGTGTGAAGGTAAACTTTCATTGACCTTTCGTTTATTGTAATAATATTTTAAGGGACATGAAGCACCACAATATCCCTATGAGACGCACAAGTGATATGGCAGACAAGTGTAGGATTTGGAGTCAGAGGACTTGGTTAGAAAGCCAGCACTATCATTTGGTACTTGTGTGAATTTGCAAGAGTTCCTTTCTCTCTGTGGTATTGCATTTTCTCCTTTAAAAATGATGGGGCTGTACTAGGGGCTCTCTAAGGTCCTCTCCAGGTCTAAATTGATGATCCAATTTATTTATTTTACTCTTTCAGTTTCTGGAGCATTACTGAATCTCTCTGTCCATGGGGAGCTCCTTATTTCATCAAAGTTGACTCTAACCAAGGAGACTGAACTTTTGGAGACGTCATAAATCAATGGTTAGCTTCACATGACCTATCACTCCTGGGCAACCAGCCATATTGAAAGCACATACTAGAGGACTAGTTTGACAGGGAAACCTTATTCTTGGCCAGTAGAGAATGAGTGCATAGAAACCTGATCTGAAGAACAAGACAGGGCCCATATCCAGTGCCTAGTACCTCTGTGTAGCAGATAGAGGACAGCAGAGCAAATCTGATACATCATTGATGTGTGGAGCTTCCAGGGAAGAAAATCCCTCCTCTAATGAAGATGAGCACCTACTCTTCAATGTGTAGTATTCAGGAGGTGTCTGGTGACCCCAAGAGGTTAGGAGACTTGCACAGTCAGGTGTGCCACTTGAACACTCCAGCATTCTATCTAGTTATCAACTATGCCTCTTGGATGACGGACTGAGATTCATGAACATTTATGGGGATCAAGGCCCAGGAGAGCCCGTTGCTCCTTCTTCCCAATCCTTCCTTCTCCCTTCCCTTCCTTTTTTCCAGCCCTTCACCATGATACACTATGCATCTCTATAGCAATTCCACCCCCACCCCCACCATCTACTTGTCAGAGGGGAGTTCTCCCTCTATATAATTCTTCCCCTCTTTTGGAGTAAAGAGCTAAGGGTTGAATGATGTCTGTTCCCCAGGCTATTTTGAGAAGTAGGGGTCCCTTTGTTAGTAGTTGACTTCCTCTATCACTGCATCAGTGCCCAAAATCAGAGCTTTGGCTATTGTGGGGAATGAGAAAGAGCCAACAAATTGTGGGGGCTAGAACCTCAGATCTTCAGGAAATATAATCACCTGTGTCCAACTCAGTAGTGCAGACAATGAATCCTCAGGATCCCTGATGTGGGTTATAGGTGTGGAACATACAATAATGGGATGCCCGTTATCAGAGTCTTCTGCTTGATTGAAAATATGAACAAAGCCTTACTCCTAAGATCTGCTTTAAAGCACAACTCTGTGGAATTACTGGAATGGAATATTATCCTTCAAAATCAACCACTTTACCAATATATGTCATCACATTCCATTATTTTCTCTGGAAAGGAAGGTCTATGTGTCAGTAGCTGTGGTATATAATACAGCTCTTAGTATGAGCGTGCTATGTCCAGTGCAGTGAGAATAGGCAGTGAGGGCACCATAACCATACCATACTAGGAATGGTTAAAGAAAATGGAAGCTATTTGGCACAGAGAAGAAAAGACATGGTGGGTAGAGGTGGGGATAAGGTCACCAAGTACCAGTCTTTGGTGTAGTGGAAAGAACAAGGAACTTAGAGCTTGTATAGAAATGGTAAAGTCTTGGCTCAGCCAAAACTGAGCCATGGAAGCTTGGAAAAGTCAATGACCTTTTTTGAGCTCAATTTTATAATCTTTGAAAGGTAAATAATGCTATTCAGAATAACTACCTGGTGGGTGGTGCTACTGAGGTAAGAGTGCTTGATAAGTATTAAGGCATTACAGAATCCCAAAATTTCAGAGTTGGAAAGCACCTCAAATGTCTACATGTCCAACTCTTGTTTAAGCAGGAATTTTCTCAAGAGCATTCTTTTTTTTTATTTATTTAACTTTTCACATTCATTTTCACAAAATTTTGGGTTCCAAATTTTCTCCCCTTTTATCCCCTCCCCCCACCCCAATACCCCAAGCAATCTAATTTTCCCTATCTCCAATCTGCCCTCTCTTCTGTCATCCCTCCCTTCTCTTGTCTCCATCTTCTCTTTTCTCCTGTAGGGCCAGATGACTTTCTATTCCTCATTAACTGTATGTCTTCTTTCCTAGTAGCAACAGCAATACTAGACAGTTTTTCCTATAACGTTGAGTTCCAAATGCTCCCCATCCTTCCCTCCCTAGCCATTCCCTTTGGGAAGGCAGGCAACTCAATATAGGCCATATCTGTGTAATTTTGCAAATGACTTCCCTGATAGTCGTGTTGTATAAGACTAACTAAATTACCCTCCATCCTACCCTGCCCCTCATTGTTTCTCTTCTGTCTTTTGATCCTGTCCCTCCCCAAGTGTTGACTTCAAATTGCTCCCCCTTCCCTTTGCCCTCCCTTCCATCATCCCCTTGTTGCTTATCTCCTTCCCCCCCACTTTCCTATACTGTAAGATAGGTTTTCATACCAAATTGATTGTGCATTTTATTCCTTCCTTTAGTCAAATGTGATGAGGGTAAACTCCTTGTTTTGTTTTTTCTCAGCTCTCCTCTTTATCCCTCCACTAAAAAGTCTCCTACTTGCCTCTTAAATGACATATAATTACCCCATTCCATTTCACCCTCTTTCCTCCCACTACATTTCTCTCTCACCATTTACCTTAATTTCTTTTCAGCTATGGTTCCAACTTATTCAATTCACTCTGTGCTCTCTGTCTCTGTGAGTGTGTGCATGTGTGTATGTGTGTATACGTGCATGCGTGTACATGTGTGTGTGTGGTCCCACCAACTACCCAGATACTGAAAAGTTTTAAGAGTTACAAATATTGTCTTTCCATGTAGAAATGTAAACAGTTCACTTCTGGTAAGTCCCTTAAGACTTCTCTTTGCTGTTTACTTTTTCATGCTCCTTCTCATTCTTGTGTTTGGAAGTCAAATTTTCTTTTCAGCTCTGGTCTTTTCATCAAGAATGATTGAAAGTCCTCTGTTTCATTGAAAGACCATATTTTCCCCTGCAGTATTATACTCAGTTTAGCTGGGTAGGTCATTCTTGGTTTGAGTCCTAGTTCCTTTGACTTCTGGAATATCCTATTCCACGCCCTTCGATCTCTTAATGTAGAAGCTGCTAGATCTTGAGTTATCCTGATTGTATTTCCACAATACTGGAATTGTTTCTTTCTAGCTGCTTGCAATATTTTCTCCTTGAGCTGGGAGTTCTGGAATTTGGCCACAATGTTCCTAGGAGTTTCTCTTTTTGGATCTCTTTCAGGTGGTGATCGATGGATTCTTTCAATACTTATTTTGCCCTCTGGTTCTAGAATGTCAGGGCAGTTTTCCTTGATAATTTCATGGAAGATGATGTCTAGGCTCTTTTTTTGATCAAGACTTTCAGGTAGTCCCATAATTTTTAAATTGTCTCTCCTGGATCTATTTTCCAGGTCAGTTGTTTTTCCAATGAGATATTTCACATTCTCTTCCATTTTTTCATTCTTTTGGTTTTGTTTGGTGATTTCTTGGTTTCTCATAAAGTCATTAGACTCCATCTGTTCCATTCTAATTTTGAGAGACCTATTAAATTCAGTGAGCTTTTGAACCTCTTTTTCCATTTGGCTAATTCTGCTTTTGAAAGTATCCTTCTCCTCATTGGCTTTTTGAACCTCTTTTGCCAATTGAGTGAGCCTATTTTTCAAGGTGTTATTTTCTTCAGCATTTTTTTGGGTCTCCTTAAGCAAGGTATTGACCCGTTTTTCATACTTTTCTTGCATGTCTCTCATTTCTCTTCCCAGCTTTTCCTCCACCTGTTTAATTTGCTTTTCAAAATCCTTTTTGAGCTCTTCCAAGGCCTGAGCCCATCTGACATCCCCCTGGGGTGTCTGGAGTACTGAGGCCCCACCCTCCACATCTTTCCCCGATGGTGAGAATATGTCCTCGTCATGAGATCCAAATGTTGGGATCATTTGCATTTGTTGGAAAAAACTCTCTATAGTCTCATTTTTCTTCCCTTTTCTAGGCATTTTCCCAGCCAGTTACTTGACTTCTGAGATTCCTGTCCACCCCTGCCTAGATCCGCCCAGCTAGTGCTTGGGGTCTGAGGTTCAAATGGGCTTTCCGCAGCAAGCTTTAGTTCTGGTGCTGGGGTGGGGGCGGGGTCGCCTCCCAGGCTCAGCTCCCTCAGGGGATTTATGCATAGACCTTCCGTAATGAAGATCCTGCCTGCTGCTGAGGGAGTCCGGGCAGCCGCTGCCGAGGCTGCCTCTGCTGCCGCCCCGCCTCTGCCTCTGCCACTTCCTGCCCCCGTCTCTGCCGATGCTTCCTCCTGAGGGGGCCCGAGTCACGGAGACACTCCGCTTCCCCCCTCCAGCCAGCCATCTCTCTCACTGACCTGTAGCTTCTGTGGGCGGAGGGACTTTCCCAGCTGCCGGAGCTTTCGTCCCTGAAGCCTGCTCGGGTCAGCTTCTCTGGGGCCGTGGCCAGGGCAGCGCTGGGGGTGGAGTCTGCTTTCCAGGGCGCGACGGACCCTGGGGACGGGTCTCCAGGGCTCTCTGGCATGGAAATCTCTTCCACTCTGGTTCTGCACACCTTTCAGTGATCCAGAATTTATGCGGATCTCTTTTTACAATAATTCTATGGGCTGTGGGTTGGAGCTTGTAAATGTGCATCCTTCTACTCCGCCATCTTGGCTCCGCTCCTCAAGAGCATTCTTAACAAGTGAATATTCTACCTTCATGTGAAGACTCTGAAGGATAAGAAAGTGCCAATTCTGGGGGCATCTAAAGGGTTGCCTCATGAAAGAAGGTCCAGACCTTCTATAGTTGATTGTAGTAGCAGTACAATCAATGGGACAAAGTTGAAGAGACGTATCTTTTATTTCCACTGAAAGAATCACTTCCTAAAAACCAGAATGATCAATTGATAGGATGGGCTGCCCTGGGAGGCAGTCATCTCCTCATCACAGAAGGTTGTTAAGGAATATCTGCAATTCTGCCTCATTTAAGTCCAATTTACACATGAATCAAAAGACATTTTGCTATTATACCTCACAGCTCAGTGGCGACAGGTAAGTGATGAAGTAGCAGATGTGGATACACTGGGAACTCTAGTCATAACCCTACACACAGGTGGCTCAGGCCATCATTTGTCACTGGAAGTGACAGTGGGACTCAGCAGCCCCCTGGGTGTCTGAGCAGCCTTTTAAGGAGACCATTCTGAGCTCATATTGATCTGTTTAGCCACAGTCATACACAATGAAACTTCACTTTATCATGGCGATGCCATTTTGGTCCTCTTCAAGAACAAAGGACAACCACCACCACCACCACTGGGAACAAGAAGGGGCTTTAGATACTAGTCTTCTGGAGTGTATTCCTGCATGGGGAGAAGTTTGGTCTAGATGACCTTCAAGGTCCTTTTTGGTGCTCACTGGGTATAAAGGTGATTCTGATGCTTAATTCTTTAACTTGTTCCAAATCTCATCTATTTGATTATTAGTAATCATTAAGGAGGTTTCATTGCTGGAACCGAAATGGCAAAGTAGAGGCAGTAACTCACCTGAACTCTCCTAACAGTCCCCTCCAAACCACTTTAAAATAGTGCTTCAAATTTAATTCTGGAGTGGCAGAGTCAACAAAAGGTCAGGGTGAAATATTTCTTAAGCATATATTGAGTATGGAATTGAATCTACTGTATAAAAATAAAAGCCACTCCCCAATTCATCAATGGTCAAATTACATAAACAGGAATTTTTTCGGAAAAAAAAAAGAAATTAAATTCATCCTTAATTGCAAAAAAAAAAAAAAAAAAGAATAAACTAACACATTCTAAATCACTATTTATTAGAAAAATGAAAATTAAAACCAATTTGAAGTACCACTTCATATCTATCAGAAATGACTTTGATCCAGTAACATCATTACTAGGTCTATACCTTAAAGAGATGAAAAAAAGGAAATCAATTTATATGAATGATAATGCTTATAGCAACTCTTTTGTTATGGCAAAGGATTGGGAATTGAGAGGATGCTCATGGACTGGGGAATGACTGATTGTGAAGACATTATCATTATATAAGAAATGAGGGCGTGGTTTTATAAAGACATGGCAAAACCTCTGTGAGCTGATGGAAAGTGAAGAGAGAGAAACTGGGAAATCATCGTTCATAGTAACAACAATGTGACAGTGATGATCAGCTGTGAGAGATTTGGCTACTATGATCAATAGTGATGATTCAAGATAATATCAAAACACTCATGATGAAAAAGTGCTATCCACCTTCAGAGAGAGACCTGATGTCGAGTGCAAATTGAAGGACACGT
This sequence comes from Bettongia penicillata ogilbyi, assembly GCA_023548195.1. Classification (NCBI taxonomy): domain Eukaryota; kingdom Metazoa; phylum Chordata; class Mammalia; order Diprotodontia; family Potoroidae; genus Bettongia; species Bettongia penicillata. The sequence continues at coordinate 14,694,425 of JAJHZJ010000150.1, read as the reverse complement.
TTCTTGTTTTTTAAACTTTGTTTTGAAATATATCTGATATGGAATTATGCTTTACATGATTTCACATATATAATTAATACATTACCTTTAATGGGAGGGAAAAAAACCTAGAAGTCAAAATTTAAAAAGAAAACATGTTAAAATAAATAACAATTTCAAAATACTAAATATATGTGCACCAAATGGCATAGCATCTAAAATATTAAAGAAAAATTTAAATGAGTTAAAGGAGGAAGCATACTAGCAGGGGACCTCAACTTTCTCCTGTCAGAACTAGAGAAATCGAAATATAAAATAAACAAGAAGGAAGTTAAGGAGATGAATAGGATCCTGGAAAGGCTAGATGCAATAGACCTTTGGAGAAAAGTAAATAACAATAGTAAGGAGTATACCTTTTTTCTCAGTTGTATATGACACCTTCACAAATAACAAAAACCAACAGCAGAAACACGTTTTGAGGCATAAGAACCTCACAACAAATGGAGAAAAACATAGAAATATTAAATGAATCCTTTTCAGATTATAATGCAAGAAGATTATATTCAATAAAGGAGCATGGGAACATATGTTCAAAATTAATTGGAAGGTAGATAATATAATCCTAAAGAATGGGTAGGTAAAAGAACCCATCATAGAAACAATCAATAACTTCATTAAAGAGAATGACAACAATGAGCAACACACCAAAATTTATGGGATGCAGCCAAAGCAGTACTTAGAGGAAAATTTATATCTCTAAAAGCTTACATCAATAAAATAGAGAATGAGGAGAGCAAGGAATTGGACATGAAATTAATAAAACAACAAAAAAACAAACAAATTAAAAAGAGAATAAATTTTAAATCCCCAATTAAATCTATATTGGAAATCCTATAAATCAAAGGAGGGATTAATGAAGAGATTAAGCAAACCATTGAACTAATAAATAAAAGTAGAAACCGATTTTAAGGGAAAAAAACCAAAATTGATAAACAATTGGTTAATTTGTTTTTTTAAGAAAGAAGGAAGAAAAATTACCAGTATTAAAAATGAAAAGTGTGGATGCACTACCAATGAAGATGAAATTAAGAAAATTATTAGAATCCAACATTTCCAATTGTATGCCAGTAAATCTAATGGATCAATATTTACATATGTGTGTGTATGTGTGTGTGTGTGTAATTGAGTAATGCATGTGTGTTTATGTATCATCCAGATTAACAGAAGAAATAGAATTCTTAAATAACCTTATTTTAGAAAAAAAATAAAGTAGCCATAAATAATTTTTCTAAGAAAAAAATGCCAGAACCAGAGAGATTCACAAATGAATTTTACAGAACGTTTATAGAACAATTAATTTCAATACTACATAAGCAACTTGGGAAAGTGAGCAAAATAGGAGTCCTCACAAATTCCTTTTATGATACAGCTATGGTGCTGATACCTCAAGTAGAAAGAGAAAAAACAGAGAAAGAAAGTGATTGACCAAGTTCTCTAATAAGATGATGCAAAAATTTAAGTAAAATACTAGCAAGTGATTAGAATAACATATCAGAAGGATCATATATAGTGACAAGGTGAGATTTATGCCAGGAATGCATGAGTGGTTCAGAATTAGAAAAATTGTAAGCATAAGTGACCACATCAATAATTAAAACAACAAAAAAATCGTTATCTCAATAAATGCAGAAAAACCTTTTGAGAAAATGTGACATTCATTTGTATTAAAAACATTAAAAATGTAGGAATAAGTGGAACTTTCCTTAAAATGATAAGTGCTATCTATCTGAAAGCAATAACAAGAATTATTTGTACTCAGAATAAGCTTGAAGCCTGGGGGGCGGAGTCAAGATGGCGGAGTAGAAAGACGCACGTTTACGAGCTCCGAACCCACAGCCCATAGATTTAATGTAAAAAGAGATCCCCATAAATTCTGGATCACTGCAAGGTGTGCAGAAACAGAGTGGAAGAGATTTCTGTTCCAGAGAGCCCTGGAGAGCTGTCCCCAGGGTTCGTCATGCCCCAGAAAGCGGACCCCACCCCAGTGCTGCCCTGACTGCGGCCCCAGAGAAGCTGATCTGAGCAGGCTTCAGGGACGGAAGCTCTGGCCGCCGGGAAAGTCCCTCCGCCCACAGAAGCTACAGGTCAGTGAGAGAGACTGCTGGCTGGCTGAGAGGGGAGCAGGTGTCTTTGTGATTCGGGCCCCCTTGGGAGGAAGCGGCGGCGGAAGAGGTGGGGGCAGGAAGTGGCGGCGGCACGGCGGCCCGGGACTCCCCCAGCAGCAGGCAGGATCTTCATTACTGAAAGTCTCTGCATAAAACCCCCTAAGGGAGCTGAGCCTGGGAGATGGCCCTGCCCCACCCCGCTCCATTACTGAAGGTCTCTGCATAAAGCCCCTGAGGGAACTGAGGCTGGGAGGTGGCCCTGCCCCCACCCCAGCACCAGAACTAAAGCTCACATTGATTAGCAGCCCCTTGCCACGGAAAGCCCATTTGAATCTCAGACCCCAAGCACTAGCTGGGCGGATCTAGGCGGGGGTGGACAGGAATCTCAGAAGTCAAGTAACTGGCTGGGAAAATGCCTAGAAAAGGGAAGAAAAATAAGACTATAGAGGGTTTTTTCGAACAGATAAGCTTGAAGCCTTCCCAATAAGATCAGGGGTGAAGTAAAGATGCTTATTATTGTCATTATCATTCAATATATTATTCAATACTAGCTACAGCATTACGAGACAAAAAAGAAATAAAAAGATTTAGGATAGGCAATGAGTAAACGAAATTATCACTTTTTGCAAATGAAATGATGAAACACTTATAGAATCCTAAGGACTCAACTAGAAACAGAAACAGTTGAAACAGAAAAACAACCAAAAATTTTGGTAAAGTTTCAGGATATAAAATAAACACACCTAAATTATCAGCATTTCTATTTCATACCAAGCAAAGTCCAACAGCCTTCATAGAAAAAAAATTCTCTTTAAAATAACTATAGAGGAAAAAAATACAAAACTTGAGCGTCTATATGATCTGTGGCAGGATTGGGTTCAATTCACATGTTCTAATATATTGGACATATATTAAAATATTTTCATAATAATTATTACTGTGATTCAGTTGTCCAGTTGTGCCCTACTCTTTGTGACCCCATTGACTGCAGCCCACCTCCCTTTGATTTTCCACTGTCTCTTGAAGTTTAAGCTCATATTCATTGCCTTCATGACACTATTCATCTCATCATCTGCTGTCCTCTTTTCCTGTTGTCTTCAGTATTTCTCAACATCAAGGTCTTTTCCAAGATGTTTTGTAACTATTAAGATGCTCCTCCCTTTCCCAAATACATATTTATGAGGTTGAAGATTTTTTCATATGCTTCACCTGAAACATTATACCTTAATAGATTGTTACTGCTGTTGTGTTTGTCTTACCTTCTCGAAGAGGACCATGACATCAAGATGATGACATGCCTTCTGGTGATTTTGATCTGAGTGAGGGAGGGCTGTGCAAGGTCATCAATCTCACTTTCTTTTCCTGAACCATCTGAATCCAGTGGCCTGATATTCTTCCAGATGACTGGAGATGGCCCAGGATGCCATGTGAGACCCTGGCCCTTGAAGGCTAAAGTCTTATTACATTCTCACTTTGAGTGAGATACACATATTCAATGAATAGTCTTCTTTAAGTTACTCAAGGGATGGCCCCTTTAATAAAAAAAAAAAAAAATTGAAGTGGGAGGGGAAGACACTCAGGGTTACTGGGTAAAAAAGCAACAATTGTTATTTAGTTTATATTTGCTCTGTGCCAAGTGGGTGGGGACTTGTTGTCCAGTCTATGAGCTCCAGAGTGAATTGGGTTTGAGGCTTGATCTTTGAGCATGAAATGTGATCAGTAAACCCAAAGGGAAAAAAAGGTAACTTTGGCCATGGAGTGTACCTTCCCTTGGATAGGATAGGGAAAGAGAGGAGAGGAGCTGCTACTCACTCACAGGTTGTGTTTGTCCTTCCTTCTCAAAGAGGACCAAAACATCAAGATGACATGACTTGCAGTTGATTTTGATTTCAGTGAGACAGGGCTGTGCAAGGTCACCAACACAATTTCTTCTCCTCAAGTAAATTCTATCAAGCATTCAAAGAACATTTAACTCGAATACTATGTAGACTATTTGGGAAAATTGGAAAAGAAGGAGTCTTACCAAATTCTTTTTTATGATACAGATATGGTGCTAATACCTAAACCAAGAAGAGTCAAAACAGAAAAAGAAAATTACAGACCGATTTCCGTAATGAATATAGAATCAAAATTTTAAGTAAGATATTACCAAAAAGATTACCACAACTTTTCACTAGAATAATACATTTTGATCAGGTGTGATTTATACCAGGATGGCAGGGCTACTTAAATATGAGAAAAACTATGAACATAATTGATCATCTCAACCACAAAACTAATAGAAACCATGAGATTATCTCAACAGATGCAGAACACACTTTGCAAATTACAACAACTATTCCTACTGAAAATACTGTAGACCACAGGAATAAAAGGAGGCTTTCTTAAAATAATAGGTAATATCTACCTAAAACAATCATTGAGGAATGATTTGCATTCTTGTATATTTCACTCAATTCTCTCTATATTTTAGAAGTGAGTCCTTTATCACAGACACCAGCTGTAAAAATTTTTCCCCATTTTTTTGCTTCCCTCCTAATCTTGGTTGCATTGGCTTTGTTTGTGCAAAGACTTTTCAATTGAGTGAAATCAAAGTTATCCATTTTGCATTTCATAATGTACTTTCTCTGTGGTTTGGTCATAAATTCCTCCATTCTCCATTAACCTGACAAATAAACTATTCCTTGCTCCTCAATTTTGTTTACAGTATCCGCCTTTATACTCAGATCATGTATCCATTTGGGTATTATTCTGGTATATGGTGTCAGGAGTTGGTCTTTGCCCAGTTTTCACCACACTATTTTCTAGTTTTCCCAGTACTTTTTGTCAAACAATGAGTTCTTATCCTAGAGACTGGGACCCTTGGGTTCATCAAACAGTAGACTGCTATAGGCATTGACTACTATGTCTTGTGTACCTAATCTATTCCACTGACCTATACCTTTATTAGCCAGTAGGTGGTTTTGATGATTGCTGCTTTATAATACGATTTGATATCTGATATGGCTAGGCCTCCTTCCCTAGCACTTCTTTTCATTAATTCCCTTGATATTCTGGACATTTTGTTCTTCCAAATATTTTTTTCTATCTTTATAAAATAATGTTTTTCGTAGTTTGATTGGTATAGTACTGAATAAGTAAATTAATTTAGGTAGAACTGTCACTTTTATTTTATTAGTTTAGCTTATCCATGAGTAACTGATGTTTTTCCAATTATTTAGATCTGACTTTATTTGTATGAAAAGTACTTTGTAATTGTGTTCATATATCCCTCCCTGGCAGGCAGACTCCCAAATATTTTATAGTGTCTACAGTAGCTTTAAATGGCTCTTCTCTTTCTATCTCTCACTGTTGATCTTTGTTACCAATATATAGAATGCAGATGATTTGTGTGGTTTTATTTTTATCCTGTAAGTTTGCTAAGTTGTTTAGTACTTCAAATTGTTTTTACTTGATTCTCTAGGATTCCCTAAATATATCATCATATCATCTACAGAGAATAACTTAGTTTCTTCTTTGCCTATTATAATTCTTTCTATTTCTTTTTCTTCTCTTATTGCTAAAGCTAATATTTCTAGTACTATATTTAATAACAGTGGTGATAATGGACATCCTTGTTTCAGCCCTGATCTTAATAGATTGAATATAGAATCAGTTATGAGATGCTAGCTGTCTTCTATTAAACCAGACATTGAAGAAATTTACGTAAATATACATGCTTGTTATACACACACACATACACACACATATATATACATACATATGTAAGTATGTGTGCATACCAATGTCATTGTCCTATTTTTTTGTGTTAACATATAATGAGTTTTGTATTATCATGTTAAAAATTGATTCATAAAATTTTAATGTTCTTTAGTTTCAATTTCTAATATGGCAGAGATGAAAGTGACCTTAATGATCACTTAGTCTAACTTAGTAATTTTAGAGCTTAGGAACCTGAGACCTATAGAAGAATTGACTCACCCCGTGTTACACTAATGCTGAATCAAACCCAAGTGTCTTCTGACTCCCAGTCATGGGAAAAGCAGCATTTTTAGGGTGAGAGAACCTAGGTTTGAATCCCAGTTAGACAGCTCCCTATCTGAGCAATCTTATCCAAATCACTTGATCTCTCTAGGTCTCCATTCCTCATCTGAAAAGTAAAGGAGTTGGTCCAGATGGTCTTTAAAATCCCTTCCATCACAAATCTACTTTTCCTGTTGTCCCCATATCATGCTGGTATCCTTCCAAAAAGATAAAGAACATAAAGTTATTTTTCCAAAAGACTCTGTGAAGAAGGCTTATCATAATCATTAGTAATTTTATTACAACTTGGTAATTCCACACTCTCCAGCCCAATCCATTTGCAATGCAGGCTGGATCTGTCTTCTCACTAAAGCAGCCTTACTATTCCCAAGGCTGACAAGCCCATTTCGAGTGCAATATCTGTGAGTACAGTGATAATTGTCTGGGCCATCTTCAGAGAAGGCATCTGCCAGACTCACCAGGAGCTAAACAAGCTAAGCCCACGTTGTGACAAGTCCCCCTGCTGTTTACTTGGGATGTAGTACAAACATGATATAGGATGATCTTTGAAAGATTTACATGCTGGGAAGTGGGTTTGGGAAGGGGATTGCTGAATTCCACATTAACCTCTAGGTTAAAAAATGATAGGTCGGATTGAGAGTACCTTAGATGTTCCAAAACATTTCTTTATCACAATTCTGAGTGGGGAAAAGCAAAGGAGACCCAGAAGATCTTGGTTCAAGCCATAGTTTTGCTGAAATCTGCCTCTTGGCAAAGACCCCCATTGTTCTTAGTATTGCCCTGTGAGGCCAATCCATAACCGGTTTAGTTCTTCTTTCCTACAATAGGTTCAAATATATGTCTTGTCTCTACAGGTGTCTTTTATGTGTCTTTTATGCTACAGACTAAATAATCCCAACTTTTCTTTTAGTGAATACGCATACAGCATACCTCCAATCCCTTGTCCTTATCGCTGCCACAATCATCTTTGTCTCTCTCTCTTCTCCATCTACTCTAACTTATCAATGTCCTTCCTAAATATGGCATCCAGGAAAGAACTTAATTCTGCTTATGAGTTCTGACCACAGTAGAGAATGGTGGAACTATTCTCTCCCTTTTGTCTCTCCAAAATAAGAATAGCTTCTGTATTGATGCAGAGGGAAACCATGCAAAATCATGACTTCTGCTTACTAGAAATCTGTTGGGTAGGGAGTACAGATTGAGGGCAGTAGAAGACAAGGTGTAAGAATTGTTTGTCTCTTCCCCTTGACTTGCATCAAATATAAGTGCACTGCATGTACCCATACCTTGTCCCTTGCTTGCACTACAGCTCTCTTAAAGTAACCTAAGATTGCATTAGCTTCAGTAAATGGTTAAATAAATTTTGGTCCATTGATGTAATTGCATTATAAAAAAGCAATTTATGTGGACAATTACATGGAATACAAAGAAATCTGCACAGACCATCATGAAATAATATGAGGGGAGAGGAGCAACAGAACCATAAGAGTGGAACACAGTGGAATGGCAATATGAGGAAATGTGAATATGAAGTGATGAAGGAAAAAATCTAGATAGAAGCTTAGTGAGAGGAAGTGAAAAAAAGAACTTTAGGGTATGGAATGCTTTGGAAATAATGAATTAAATGTATATAATGGCTAAAGGAATGCCTTTGTTTGCATGAGTAGTTAATGTGGTTAATAATAAAACATTTAATTTTTTAAAATTTTCTTAGTTTTCTTGGTGGCCACATCACACTGTTAATTCAAATGGAGCTTTCATCCATTAACTTCCCCATCTTCATTTTTAATAAAGTTTTTCTTTTTAATTATGAAATTAACCAAAATGAACCTTTCAATATCCAAAGAACAGAAAGAGGATTGTATAGGAGTGCATGTATATTAGACCTCATATTACATAGGAATCTTATGTATTTGAGACTTTATAATGTATGAGTCTTCTGCTACATAATTTAAGGCCATGGTAACAAGGCTGCCCTTCTTTCTTTCTTTCTTTATTCATTTATTTATTTATGTATTTATTTATTTACCTATTTATTTATTTATTCATTCATTCATTTATTCATTCATTCATTCATTCATTTATCTATCTATCTATCTATCTATTTATTTATTTGACTTTTTACATTCATTTTCACAAAATTTGGGGTTCCAAATTTTCTTCCCTTTTATCCCCTCCCCCAACCCCAATATCCCAAGCATCTAATTTTCCCTATCTGCAATCTGCCCTCTCTTCTGTCATCCCTCCCTTCTCTTGTCTCCATCTTCTCTTTCCTCCTGTAGGGCCAGATGACTTTCTATTCCTCGTTAACTGTATGTCTTCTTTCCTAGTAGCAACAGCAATACTAAACAGTTGTTCCTAAAACTTTGAGTTCCAAATTCTCCCCATCCCTCCCTCCCCACCCATTGGGAAGGCAGGCAATTCAATATAGGCCATATCTGTGTAATTTTGCAAATGTCTTCCCTGACAGTCATGTTGTGTAAGACTAACTGAATTACCTCCATCCTACCCTGCCCCTCATTGTTTTTCTTCTGTCTTCTGATCCTGTCCTTCCCCAAGTGTTGACTTCAAATTGCTCCCTCCTCCCTTTGTCCTCCCTTCTATCATCCTCCCCCTTGCTTATCTCCTTCTCCCCCACTTTCCTATACGGTAAGATAGGTTTTCATACCAAAATGAGTGTGCATTTTATTCCTTCCTTTAGTCAAATGTGATGAGGGTAAACTTCTTGTTTTGTTTTTTTTTCTCAGTTCTCCTCTTTTTCCCTCCACTAAAAAGTCTCCTACTTGCCTCTTAAATGACATATAATTACCCCATTCCATTTTACCCTCTTTCCTCCCACTACATTTCTCTCTCACCATTTACCTTAATTTATTTTCAGCTATGGTCCCATCCTATTCAATTCACTGTGTGCTCTCTGTCTCTGTGTGTGCATGTGTGTATGTGTGTGTGCATGCATGCATGTACAAGTGTGTGTGTGGTCCCACCAACGACCTAGACACTGAAAAGTTTTAAGAGTTACAAATATTGTCTTTCCATGTAGGAATGTAAACAGTTCACTTCTGGTAAGTCCCTTAAGACTTCTCTTTGCTGTTTACTTTTTCATGCTTCTTCTCATTCTTGTGTTTGGAAGTCAAATTTTCTTTTCAGCTCTGGTCTTTTCATCAAGAATGATTGAAAGTCCTCTGTTTCAATGAAAGACCATATTTTCCCCTGAAGTATTATACTCAGTTTAGCTGGGTAGATGATTCTTGGTTTGAGTCCTAGTTCCTTTGACTTCTGGAATATCCTATTCCATGCCCTTCGATCCCTTAATGAAGAAGCTGCTAGATCTTGAGTTATCCTGATTGTATTTCCACAGTACTGGAATTGTTTCTTTGTAGCTGCTTGCAAGATTTTCTCCTTGAGCTGGGAGTTCTGGAATTTGGCCACAATGTTTCTAGGAGTTTCTCTTTTTGGATCTCTTTCAGGTGGTGATCGATGGATTCTTTCAATACTTCTTTTGCCCTGTGGTTCTTGAATGTCAGGGCAGTTTTCCTTGATAATTTCATGGAAGATGATGTCTAGGCTCTTTTTTTGATCATGACTTTCAGGTAGTCCCATAATTTTTAAATTGTCTCTCCTGGATGTATTTTCCAGGTCAGTTGCTTTTCCCATGAGATATTTCACATTCTCTTCCATTTTTTTTCATTCTTTTGGTTTAGTTTTGTGATTTCTTGGTTTCTCGTAAAGTCATTAGACTCCATCTGTTCCATTCTAATTTTGAGAAATTCAGTGAGCTTTTGAACCTCTTTTTCCATTTGGCTAATTCTGCTTTTGAAAGCATTCTTCTCCTCACTGGCTTTTTGAACCTCTTTTGCCAATTGAGTGAGCCTATTTTTCAAGGTGTTATTTTCTTCAGCATTTTTTTGGGTCTCCTTAACCAAGGTATTGACTTGTTTTTCATACTTTTCTTGCATCTCTCTCATTTCTCTTCCCAGTTTTTCCTCCACCTGTCTAACTTGCTTTTCAAAATCCTTTTTGAGCTCTTCCATGGCCTGAGCCCACCTGACATCCCCCTGGGGTTTCTGGGGTACCGAGGCTCCGCCTTCCACGTCTTTCCCTGATGGCAAGTATACGTCCTCATCATCAGATCCGAATGTCGGGATCATTTGCATTTGTTGGAAAAAACTCTCTATAGTCTTATTTTTCTTCCCTTTTCTAGGCATTTTCCCAGCCAGTTACTTGACTTCTGAGATTCCTGTCTAGCCCCGCCTAGATCCGCCCAGCCAGTGTTTGGGGTCTGAGGTTCAAATGGGCTTTCCGCAGCAAGCTTTAGTTCTGGTGCTGGGGTGGGAGCAGGGCCACCTCCCAGGCTTGGCCTCCTCAGGGGCTTTATGCAGAGACTTTCAGGAATGGAGCGGGTGGGTGGGGCACCTCCCAGGCTCAGCTCCCTCAGGGGCTTTATGCAAAGGCCTTCAGTAATAGAGCGGGGTGGGGCAGGGCCATCTCCCAGCCTCAGTTCCCTCAGGTTGTTTATGCAGAGACTTTCAGTATTGAAGATCCTGCCTGCTGCTGGGGGAGTGCCGGGCCGCCGCCCGCTGCTGCTGCCTCTGCTGCCGCCCACGCCTCTGCCTCCACCACTTCCTGCCCCCGTCTCTGCCGCTGCCGCTTCCTCCCGAGGGGGCCCGAGTCACAGAGACACTCCGCTCCCCCTCTCGTCCAGCCCAGCCTTCTCTCTCACTGACCTGTAGCTTCCGTCCCTGAAGCCTGCTCGGGTCAGCTTCTCTGGGGCGCGGCCATGGCAGCGCTGGGGTCGGGTCCGCTTTCTGGGGCGCGACGGACCCTGGGGATGGGTCTCCAGGGCTCTCTGGCACGGAAATCTCTTCCACTCTGTTTCTATACCCCTTTCAGTGGTCCAGAAGTTATGGGGGTCTCTTTTTACATTAATTCTATAGGCTGTGGGTTGGAGCTCGTAAACGTGCGTCCTTCTACTCCGCCACCTTGGCTCCGCCCCCGACTGCCCTTCTTGTTATGTCCTGATCTCAATTTACTTCTGCTCCCTTCTGTAGTATTTTCAGGCTTACTATGAGTTTCCCCCATTACCCCCAACCCCTCCTCACATTTTATCACATTCACTCTTGTCTCAGCCTATTTTGTGCTTGTAAAATTGATATTTTAAAGCAAATCCAAGATTTTATTCCTACAAAGCATCATTTTAATGGATTCAATTCATTAGCCTAGCCTATAAAGGGCTTTATAAATTTGAAAGTGTTTTATACTTTAGCTATCATAAAATATTCTTATTATCTCATTTCAACCTCATAGCAATGCCAGGGCTAGAAGTTCCTCTCACCCCTTTTTCTACAGATGAGGAGACTGAGACCCCCAATGGAGAGGAAACTTAGCAGAGCTATGGTAGCCCATTAATAGGGGAACTGGGGTTGGAACTCAGATCACTGGAGTACTAGACTACGGTTCTCTTGGTTCTACAAAGCTGCCTTTTAGAATGTTGCAATAAGGATCAGTTTAAAAATCACCAGAGATGGATAGCTTCCTTCTCACTACTTTCACCAGCTTGGCCTTCCAATGGTTTGTTCTCCAGTCTGTTTGATCCTGCTGCAGCACAGCTTCCCCCCGTCCTTGGTAACCCGTCTATCTTTAGCTGTTTCCACAGCTTTCTCTCTTCAGGGAGCCTGCTCTCCTTTCAGCCTCCTTTCCTTTATTTAGACCTAATAATTATTGGCACAATAATGGGCTAGCCCGAGGCTCATCACATAAATACTCACTCAATTGACTGGAATCGAATATTGGCCTTGATTAAAAGACTCTCCTCAGAGACTCCGGCTCCAAAAGCCAATTTAGCTCCTTCCAGTTTCCTTGCTTTTTTTCTTGGTACATTTTCCACTTCTTCCTTTTTTCAGATGATCAGGATCACTATAGAAAGGCAGTTAGAACATGCGGATTTCTGCTTTATTTCTGCATTTAATTCTTGTCTTACATTTGCAGGTGTGTGTGTTTGTGACCTTGACTGTGCCTCAGTTACCTTATCTATAAAGTATAATATACAACATTGTAACTTATAAAACAATAGGATTATTGCTTAGAAAACTCTAAAAAAATGGAGATACCATCATCCCAATTCATCAAGACATCATAGTATAGTGGGAAGTATGTAAAATTTGGAGTCAAAAGTCTTGAATAAAAGTTTGGATCTGCAAATACTAATATGTCCTTGGATGAGTCAATTAGGTTCTCTGGGCCTCAAGTTCCTTACTTGTAAAATGCTTGGGAATTCATTGGGACAGATGGCCTGTCTGGTTATTTTCCACTCTAAATAAATGATCCTTGTTCTCCAAGGTGCTAATATATTCTCATCCTCAATGATTTTACGTGGATTTTTATTGACTTAGTGTTAAAATTAGAACTGGAAAGAACCATAACGGTCATCACAGCCAAGTCTCTCACCTCCCCTTTGTATCTTTCTCATTGCCTACCACCAGCCCATGCAGATAATAAATATTTTCTATGTTTGTGGAATGGGTTGAACTCGAAATATTGATAGTCTCTGCAGGTTAAACATTCTTCTCATTATGTCATTTGCATTTTGTGCAATAAGAGCTTCCATTCCAATAAATCATTTAGAGTTTTTAAGTGTTTCCCTATAACAATTCTGTGAGGGAGAAAGTATAAGTATGCTTCTCTTTATTTCACACTTCGGCAAACTATGGATGAGAATAGTGAAACGACTTGGGCTAGAGCTAGGGAGCAGCACAGACAGGGCTTACACCAAAGCCACCATGTTCTACATATCCTATACTCTTCCATAATTATATATTTGAATTCTATATGATTGAGGTTTTAACCGAGCATCTAATTAGAGAACTATTTCAAGACATTCAGAGATGCTTGTGTCATCATGATTTCATTTTACAGATGAAAAAACTGAGGTTCATTTTGGTTAGGTTTTTAAGCTACATGTAGAGAGCCCTAAACAAATATCTCGCTTCTGGTTACTTGAAATATGCCTCCACCAGCTTTCCAGTTATTCAAACTGTAATCATCTCCTCTGCCTTCTGGGGTCACACTGTGTGCACATCTGCCTGTCACCCCTTTTCTTTTGCTTTCTTGGCATCAACCCCACTGGACTCATCAAAATGTTTTAGAGTGTGTGTGTGCGCCTCAGATGACTCTGAGCTGCCTTTTGTAATGGAAGCCTGTTATCTCTAACTAAATTGTGTGTGCTCATCTTAAACTGAACATCTTCAAAATGAAACATGATATGAACATGTAGTGGAAGCCTACACTATTCCTTCATCTTCTGCAAGGTGTTTGCAACCCATGCTTACGCTGCAATCTCAAGACAAATGTTCAAACAAGATTCAACATTTGTCAGACTGAATTCATAAAACATTCAAGACATTTGGGCAACAAAACCCAGCAGTGATAACCTTCATGTCAGACCACTCTCTCTCCTTCCCTTCTCACTCCATTTTGAAACCCAAAGACTGGGGTAGAATTTGGTTCAGTTTCTCACACACAATTCTTATGCTAACAGCCAGGGAACTCTGGGAACAAAAATGTTTGCCTCATGTTACCATCCCATATGGAGCCTCCGGCATTCCTGCAAGTACACAGGATAACAGCCCTTTCTGCAGAGTTGCCATAAACCTTTCCTATCCCGGTGGGAGTCAAATTTTCTTGGTCTCACACTAGTGATGGCATAGGTCAGGTGTTTCATTACTCTATGGCTACTGGTTGCATCGGGCTCTCTCAAATCAAAAGGGACCAAATTGCTGAGTCTTCTCCTCCCTCTTCTGGCTCTGTGCTGCATTGTCTCCCGTGATGTGTAGTTCTCTGTTGAGGTGACCTCTCTAGCATTAGCAAGGGTAATCTCCTCAATTTTCTTCCTGCCCATTGTATCTCTCCTGCTGTTCTGCCATCTTTATTTTATTGTGGCTCCTTAGGGGATCCTGATGTCCCATAGGAGTTGTGTGGATATGCAAGCCTGTGGCCTGACATCTATCTATAAAGATCTCTGGTAATCTTCTGTAAATGAGAAGATAGGCATGTAGCTGCATATCTGATAAAAACTGTGAGGAAGATATCAATCTTGTGTTTCAGGTCATGAGGAGGACTCTTCATTTCGTTAGTGCTGCATGTTTGCTTGGGATCTCATTCAAGATTAAAGACATGCACATCACCCTTGCTTCTTGTGCAGGTGCATTGGGCTACCAAGGTAATTTTAAAATGACAATTTGACATCAACATGAGACAGTGCCTTCCCTCCCCTAACTTACTTAACTAATTAGTATTTATTTCCTTCCTCGAATTTTATTCTGGAAATAGAAAATACTTGTTTCTCTGCTTGTCTTCCTCAGTGGAATGTTTGTTCCTGGAGAGTAAGAATTATTTCACGCTTTGCACTTATATTCCCTTTACATAGCCATGTATATCACATTGTAGGTGCATAATAAATGCTTGTTGATTGATAGATGAATTGATTTCCCCTTAGACTGAATAGCTATGGAGACCATTCTGGGGATTCTGGAGGTTTCACAGCATGATTGCTACTGTTCTGGGGAAGTCATGGTCTCCATATGGCAAAAGAGGAGGGGAGAATTAGGAAGAACAAGGATAATGAGCTTGAGAAACTAAGAACTCTACCTATTCTTATGTGGCTACTGAACTAATATTAAGCTAAATGGTGTTGGCTTCTTCTGAATTCTTCTAGTGAAACTATTGAGAACCAGAAGATCTGAGTAAATATCATTTGAGTTCTCAATCTGACATTGGGATATTTGAGAGACATTACAATGAGTGAAGCTGTCATGAAATTGTATGGGATGACTTAAGAGGTAGTGAGGCTTCCATCACTGGAGAGATTTGATGAAAGGGTAAATACCCAACAGTATGGAATATTGTAGAGGAACATCTTATTTAGCCACCCACAGAACCAAATGCCTCAAACATCCCTTCTAGCTCTAAGTTTCTAGTGCTTTGGTTCCCAGGAATCAAATTCAATTCTCTTTTCATAATGCCCCATGTGGGCAATCTCTTAATGACACTTAGAGTGGATTCTCCACACTTTAGTAGTCTGAGTCATGAATTGCCCATAGGCATTGAATTTTAGTTCTTTAATGAGAATATCTGAGCTGAGAAAAATCAGAGTAAAATCAATAAAAAAAAAACATCTAATATATCTCGGACCTGAGTAGAAACACCTCTACAGCATAATAATAGATTATCCTCCAGCCACCACTTTAAGACTTCGAGGAATGGCAGTCATACCATGTCCTGAGATAGCCTGGTCTGTTGATAGATGGTTCTTGTTGTGAAACTTCTTCTTTATCTAAAACTTATAGCTGTCTCCAGAGCACTTCTATTGCTGCAAGACCTTCACCTGTGTTGAGCCAATAATCCCCCTTCCCCAAGATAGCTCTTCAAATGCTCCAAGAAAGTCATTGTGCCCTAAATAGCTGCTCAGATTAAAAAAAAATAAAATAAAGCCTGAAGGTCACTGAATAACTTCTTGTGTGTTGTAATCTCCAGTCTTCTCATCATCCTGTTAGCATTTCCTTGGACTCAAAAGTTTTGATCCACCCTATCCACACATATGGCGCCTGTAACTGAAAATAGTGTTGTCTAACCAAGGCAGATCATAGTGAGACTCTCACTTCTTTTATTCTAAATACTCTGACTCGTGTCATTCCATCTCCAGTGGAATTGATTTTCTTGATTGCCTTTGCACACTTATGGTGAACACTGAGCACAATTCCTCAGATCCTGTTAAAAGACAACTCATTGTTTTCTTCTACATTCCTTCATTCTCCACCAATACCATTTACAATGACTATTCAAAATCACAGAACTTTGCTACTGGATGGGACCTTGAAGATTGTCAAGTCCAGATTCCTCATTTGCACAAAAGTAAACTGAGGTCCAGAGAGAAGGAGTCTTTCGCAAGTCTTTGCAAGGTCATATCAACATTAATGGTCATCCTAGGTCTCAAACCTAAGTCTGTGGACTTGAAGTTCAAGACTATTCCCACCACCTGCCACTTTCATCTGAAAAGTCAGTTTTTAAATGTTTTTTTAACCTAGGGCATAGCAACTGTTTTCTTATATTTTGATAAGTCTTTTTCAACACAGTTGGTTTGCTTCCTATTAATATGTATTTAAAAACATTATTCTTAAAAGAGCTCCATAGAATTTGCCATAGACTTCCAAAGGGGGCTATGACACAAAAAAGGTTAAAAACTCCTCATTTAAAACAACAATAATGAGTTGAATGTAATAATAGAGATTCACAGTTCTGTTTTTTGTCTATAGAAATATTTGTGTTTTTCAATGTTTCTCAAGTTCGTATTAAAAAGGAAAATAAAGTAAGTTCTACTTTCCATTTGACTTACATTTGATTCCAGAGATGTAGTCAATGAACCAATGATTTTAACTTGTCTAATTAACATTGACTTTAATTTTCCATCTTGCTCCTTATCCATATGGTCTGACCTGCGCATCCTAGATTTGCTCTCATGACCCACAGATGGTGTGAAACATTATCTACAACCTTTCTCTGGGTAGGAAATATATGAGGTCTTCTCAGTCATCCCCCTCTGATTAAGAATGTGACCCCATATTCTTAGAAACATCCAAGGTGTGAGAGACCCAAGAGTGACTGGAGAGAACCAACATGTGTGTTGGCTATAGTATGTGTGCGACAATTCATGGAAAGGCATCACCCTGAATGTAGATGCCTGGAAAAGGAGGTGGGCAGATCAGGGAGCATTGTGTCTACTGTAAAGGGGAGAAATATTGGGTGTTATATTGGCAACCAGAAGTAGTGAGATCTTCAGCATGAGGGGTTGCAATGGATGCTCTATGGAGACTTCATTGGAAGGACATGGAGAAGAATTGTGCAGAGGAACAGGCATGGACGGATTGTGAAAGGCATCATGGGTGAGATACCCCATACCAATGGGGTCCAAGATCCATTCATATGTTAAAGTACAATGTGCCTATATAGCAAATATATAAATGAGAAAGGCCTTTAGATAAGAACTTTCCTCAGGGTAAGATTCACTGTGAATCTAGAAGAGGTGGTATTCTTTCTGAGACTGAGAGATGTGAGGTGAGCTAAGTAGATTCAGCTGCTATCACTTTTGTCCTGACCTTTTGAAATAGCACCAGGAACCAGGAGAGTGATCACCATGGTGCAGTTGGAGGAGGGTACTCATGGCATTCTTCCAGTGAAGGATGTGCATAGCTCATATGCCGAGCATCCTCTAAACATGATAAAGCATTTTCATTACAACAACTTGGAATAGGTGATATGAATAATATTATACATATATACATATACATATATATATACATATACATATATACATATATGTGTGTGTGTATATATATATAGAGAGAGAGAGAGCGAGAGAGAGAGAGAGAGAAACTGAGATTTAGAGAGGGAGAACTAAGGTGATGGTTATATGTAAGGGGGGAAATGGTGACGGAGGCAAGAAAATGTGAAAAGTAGCATGGACAAGTGTCAGCAACTGATGGGGCCTGTGGCTTCACTGAGAATCAAGGATGACTCCAAGATTCAGAAAGTGAGTGTCCTCAACAAAAGCAGCAATGTTAAGAAAAGGAATGAACTTAAAAGGAAGTTATACACGGAAGAAGTTATATGTGGTAAATAACCACATTTCTCAGTTTTATATAAAATACCTTTAAAAATATTCCTTTAAATACTGATTTTTTAAGTTTTATAAAATAATTACATTATTGAAATATATTAAAACTAATAACATTTTATACCTTTGGGGGGAACCCTTTTTAATATGCAATGTATGTTTTTTTGTGCAATTACTTCTTTTTCCTGGTTTGCTATTGAATTCACAAGATTTTTGACACATTCTCTAAGTCTTTAGTGTGAAGTCACACTTTAATCAAATTGCATATTAAGAGTTGTTTATTAAGTCCTTAACAATTTGCTTTAAAGCAGACTGGAGGAATAGGTTTGGGAAAATATATCATGCTTCATTTTGAAGATGTTCAGTTCAAGATGAGCACACACTATTTAGTAAGAGATGGCAGGCAGGTAAAACAGCAGAGTTTATGGATGGGGTGTGTGTCTTCAATGAGAGGTAGTTGAGCTGATGATGTCATTAAGGAAGTGAGTACTCAGAGAAAAAAGAAAAAAAAAACAAAAACCTAGAAGGGAGAATATGCAAAGAGGGGAGGTGAATCTAATCACCCCCCAAAATCTCCCAACAATAACAACAAATAGTTTAATAAAGGATGATATTAATGATGGAAAAAAACAGGGGAGAAGGGTCAGAAAAATCACTGAAGGAGATTTTCTAGAGAGTCTAAGAAGTGAACAGGGTCAAATGCTCCAGAGGAAAGGTGAGACCTGAGAAAAAGTCATTGGGTTTAACAGTTAAGAAATCCTTTGTGATCTTGCAAAGATCAATGTTATGAGACTTATTGAGTCAGAAGTCAGATTGCAAGAGAGAGAAATAATTGGAAAGAGAGATAGTGGAGGCAAAGAACGTATACAATTCTATCTAGGGTTTGGTTGTGAGAGGGAGAAGCACTGGATGTTTTCTTAATGTTGTGTCAGGGCCACTTGAAGGATTTTTGTTTTGTTTTTACACTTTGGTTGTGATTTGTTCATATTTGTAGGCAGTAAGGAAGAAGCTAATAAAACATAAGGCATGAAAGATTTTATATATATATATATATATATATATATATATATATATATATATATGTAAACAGAGAGATTAATAAGGTGACACCATCCTGTAAGAGGAGTAAGGAGGGAATGGGATCAAGCTCATGTATATAGTGGATGACTCTGGGGAGGAAAAGGGCCATTCCTAAATCAGAAGATGGAGAATAATGCAAAACTGCTCTGAGGTTTGGGGTAATTCATGACAGACAACTCTTTTTCTTTTTCAGAAAAGTTTTACTGAGAGAGAGGGGTGATAAGACAGTGTAGGATGTCTGAGCATGAACCAGAGCACTGAGAATAGGTATTATAAAAAGTGTCTTCAGCAGGCCTATAACAAGGTTTAACTAAAGTCTAACATTCCTTCGCTAAAGCTCAATCAGCTGTTTCTTGGAAGTATAGGAATGACTAGGTGAATAGGTGGTTGAGTAATGCAGAGATGACTAGCTGGACTGACAGATGAAGTCCCTTTATTTTCTGATTGTTTTCCTTGCCAGCACTCTGAATGCTTCTGTCATGGAAGAGCCCATTCTTGCTCCTCTTTTCCTAACTCTTCCCAGCCCCATCAAAAGCAGATCTTGCACAGAGCAGCTTCTTAGTAAATGATTTTCAAGTTCAGTTGATTTGTATACTTGGAATTGATTTCATTTTTCGTTATATTTAGTCCTGATCCCAGTGAACAGTACTCTCACCATCCCACATTCACATTCCTCATCTTAGAATCATATAGAAATGATGATTTAGCGTCTGGAAGTGACCTTGGCAAGGTTAGCTAACCTGTCTGTACCTCACTTTCATCAGGTGTCCCTTGAGGGAGTTAGACTAGAAAGTTTTTGAGGCACCTTCTTATTCCAGTTCTATAATAATATGATACTTTTTTAAAAAATTAATTTATTTATTTGGTGTTTTCAACATTCATTTCCACAAGATTTTGAGTTCCAGATTTTCTCCCCATCTCTCTCCTCCCCCACCCCAAAACATTGTGCATTGTGATTACCTCTTCCCCCAATCTGCCCTCCCTTCTATCACAGCCTTCCCTTCCCTTATCCCCATATTCTCTCTTTTCTTGTAGGGCAGGATATATATTTTATATCCCATTACCTGTATTTCTTATTTCCCAGAAACTGAAAATGAGGGCAGGGGGTGAGGTTGGAGAAATAGAAAGAGCAGGGTTATATTCCTAGCTCCAACCAAATCTCTATGGCCAGTTACTCCAATTCTTTGGATCTCAGTTTCCACAGCTGTGAAATGAGAACTTTGTCCTAGTTGATCTCTTGAGGCTCTTTCCAGATTGAAAATTCTGTTTAATTGTTGGTGTAAATGGAAAATGATGCTGTTAGGTAGAGGGCTTTAGTCTGATACGCTGGCTGAAACAGTTTATGGATTGTGTCTTTTAAGAAGTGCAAAGGATAAATTCTTGTCTTGAATTCTCATTTTTCAGTTGTTCCTCATTTATAGCATAACTGTGCAGTGTTTATGTATTTGGCAATATTCTTGCTTCTTCCACTGAAGGGCCTCTGTAATCTGCCTGCTCACCCATCAATGTTATGCTGCATGAATATTTGATCAGGCTGCATGAGCTGGTAACTGGGATGAAGGTATGAGGAAACCTGACCATGTGTTTTGGATCATACGGGGAGGTAAAAAAAATGTGGAAGTTGCTGCTTTCACTTTTGCTAAATAACTGAGACATCATCAGCGGAGAGGCTTGTGGAGTGATAGAGGACAAAGAAGAGATGCTTGGAATCTTAGAGAGATTTTCAAGAGAACCTATACTCTCCTCTCCTCCTTGGGAGTCTAGCTTGGACTTCTCATCCTTAGCAAGACCTGATAGCAAACATGAGATGAATTTGTGAAATCCTGATAAAATGGAAGATGATGGAGCTCATAGGAAGCTTCTCCAACTGAGCAGACATTTTTGTTTTTGTTTTTGGCAGAAGAAGAAGCTCAGATATCTTGTAACTTGGGATTCTGTTAAATGTTTTTTGTTTGTTTCATGAAAACGGTAGTATGTTTATAGCAACTCTTTTTGTGGTGGCCAAAAACTGGACATCAAGGGGATGCCCATTAACTGGGGAATGACTGAACAAGTTGTGGTACATGAATGTAATGGAATACTAATGTGCTATGAGAAACGATGAACAGGAAGAGTTCGGAGAAGCCGGGAAAGACTTATATGAGCTAATGCTGAGTGAAAGGAGCACAGCTAGGAGAACTTTGTACACAACCACAACCACAATGTGTCAGGAATTTTTCTGGTAGACTTAGTACTTCATTGAAATGCATGGACTCAAAAAATTTCCAATGGACTTTTGAGGCAAAATGCCTTCCACATTCAGAAAAAGAACTATGGAACTGGATCACAGATAGAAAAAGACCATTTTCTTTTATTATGTTTTGTTTTGTTTTATTTCATAGTTTCTCTCATTTATTTTAATTCTTCTATGCAACATGTATTTAACAGGAAAGTACATATAGAACCTATATAAGATTGTATGCTGTCTCAGAGAGAAGGAGTGAGGAGGAGAGGAATGAGGGGGAGGAAGGGGAAAAAATCTAAGACATGTGGAAGTGAATATCAAACGTTGAAAGCAAATAAAATAATTTAATAAAAATAATAAAAAAATAATTCTGACCATCTTTAAAAAAAAGAAAAAGGTAGTATGAGTCACAGAAGGAAGACAAGTCCAAGTCTTCCTGACTCCAAGACTGCCCCATGTAGTGGGCAATTCTACCTCCTCCATTATCATTTGTGTTTGTAGAAGAAGTAGAGGCTTTCAAGAAGTCAAATGGCATGATGCAGGGTTCCACAGCCCTCTGAACAGGCCTTTAAACCTACTCCTCTGGAATCCAAGACCTGCTGTTTCCAGTGTCTCATGACTGATTAGATGTACACACAAGTCACTTCTCCCCTCTGATACTCCGAGCTCCAAGCAGACAGAGACCATATCTCACATTGCATCTTGCTCAGAACATTGTCCAAAATATTGGACACTAAATAAGTTTCATAAATATTTGCAGAATCGAGTTTGAGTTGAATTGAGTTAGAGCTAATCGTAGAACTTCTGGTATCTTTGCAAATTGTACCATATACACAACTGTCTTAGTATGACATTGATGGTAAACTTTACAATTCGAATTTTCTAAATTTCTTCTTCCTTCCTTCCTTCCTTCCTTCCTTCCTTCCTTCCTTCCTTCCTTCCTTCCTTCCTTCCTTCCTTCCTTCCTTCCTTCCTTCCTTCCTTCATTTATTGATAAGGAAATTAAGGTTAAGTGACTTGCTCTGGGTCACATAGCTAGTGGATTTTTTAAAGGGGGAATAATAGGTGGTTAAAAATAATAATGTGATGGAATATTTGGAATACACTCTATGCTTATTGCAATTCATTTTATCATCAACAAAATAAAATAAAGCCAACTCTGGGAACAAGTGCTCTTTCATCACTCTTATGTTATAGCTGAAGAAATTAGGACTCAGAGAGATCAGGGAATTTGCCCTGAATCACAGAGCTAGTAAGTGTGCAAAGCAGGATTTGATCCTAGGTCTTCCGATTCCAAGTCCAACATTATGTCCACTCCACCAAATCAGAAATAAATTTATTTTCTTTCCATGTAGTTGAACCATCCAAGCTCTTGTCCCTAAGCCACTGCCCTGAGCTATCCAATTTATATTTGCACCCTAGGGAGAAAGTGTTCATGGTTCAGTGGAAACCTATCCCCACTTCTGAAAATATAACTCAAATTTCAGTGCATAAGAATGGAGAGGCAGGAGGACCATCATCCGATTGAAAGTAGGGCACATTTTAAAATTCAGTTTTGAGACAGCCATGGCAGGGAAGGTTTGGCAAGGAAGAGGAGACACTCTGGGAAAATGGAACTTGGTAATATAGCCTTTTTGGTGTTTGGGAGGCACTCCAGCATTATGGAGCTGATGATGGACCCTCTCAGGATGATAGTAGAATCCAGCTATTCCTAAACCAGCTCCTTCAGTCAGAAATACTTTATTTTAAACAATAAATACAAATTCAAGATTAAAAACAAAAATTAAAAACCCCAAACATTTATTTATATACTCCCTTCAGTGCTGAGTAACAACAGATCTCAGTAAATTGTCAGTTTTAGGCCTGACATTTCCGCCGTGATATATGACCATTGTCTCAAGAAAAAGTGAAAATTTCTGAGTAGAGGACTCAGTTTCCTGCTATCCCTCTGAGGCTGTAGAACTGATCTGCATGGAGTCATGCATGGGTCCAGCTCAGCCCAATGAGGAGTTGTACTGCTAATGAGATAAGGGCTTCAGATCGATCTCCTTCACTAAAAGAACACAATCCAAAGAGAGGGAATCTCCAAACCTTTGCCGCTCCAGTCAGACACTATCTATCCTATGGCATCTATTAGGGATATAGTATTTTAGGAAGAGCACTGAAAGAAAACTGGAGTCTTGACCTTCAAGTCAGAGAGGCGAATCAAAGAACAAGCCTAAGAGAAAAATGGAAGGGCTTAAGATGTTTTACCTTGGAGAAGACAAAATTGAGGGAAATCATTGGAACTGTCTTTAAAAATTTTCCTGGGGGCGAACTCAAGATGGCAGAGTGAGAGCAACGACTTACCTAGGCTCTTAGACAAACTCCTTCAGACACCTCTAAAAAGAGAATCTGACCACATTTTGGAGGTGCAGAATCCAATAGGAGACAGACTGTAGCAGATTCATAGCTCAGGACAGAACGTCAATGGTAAGGATCTGTTCCACAGGGTGAGCCCACAACACACAGTGCAGGGGCATGCAGCACACAGTGTAGGGGCATACAGCACAGCAGAGCAGGTGGGCCCTGGGGAAACCCGAGTCAGTAGCAGTCGGGAAGGCAGAGCAGCAGCCCAGGGTGAGAGACCAACAGAAGCGAGCATGTGACAGATACTGAGCCCCAGATATCAGCTCCAGAAGCTCCTGAGATTTTCAGCCTGCAGATTAAATGTGTGTAAGTCACCTACTTGAAATTCTGGGAGCCAGGATGGTGGAGTGATCAGTAAATGCTCTGTCCTCCCCTCTTGATGACCTGAAAAGAACCATAAAATATTTCCCCAGAAAATTCCTGTATCAGTGGGAACAGCAGAAGGGGCAAATAGTCTCATAACACCTGAGGCTAGGAAAATAGATTAGGGAGATTCCTCCTACTGTGGCAGAGGAAAATTGGAAGGAGAGGGGATCCAGGGTGGTGGAAATTCTCACTAGGACCCAGGTGTGCCTCAGTGCTAAGAGACGAGCCCCAGGAGGGGTGAAAACTCGCACTAGGATTCAGGTGTGCCTCAGAACTCCAGGGTAAATGGGAAGACAATAAGGTAGCTGGGGTCATCAGCCCATGAGCTTGCCTTTGCCTCGGCTCAGCTGAGCTCATCTCCCTTGACAAGACCACCTCTCCGCCACACTTAACAAACTAGCCCCAGGGCTGATCGGGTAAACAAAAACCAAAAAGATAAAAAGACACTTGCCCTTAGTTTTTTCACACTAAGAAGTTCAACATCAAGCTCTGCAGCCTCTAACGGAAAGAACCAGAAGCCACAATACACAATCACCATGACAAGCAGGTAAAAGCAAAACAAGGGCAAAAAAACATAGGATCTTTCTCTGGGGACAAGGACCAAAATATAAATACCAAAGAGGTCAGTGGTGAGACTATACTTCTATCTCAAAACTTCAGAAGGGGCTATGAACTGCTCGCATGCACAAACAGCCCTCCTGGAACAGCTGAAGAAGGAAAGAGAAGAAAAACTGGCCAATGAGTTTAACGTATGAATTCACCACTGAGAACATCTCTTTTAAAAGAAAAATTGAACAAATGGAAAAAGAAGCACAAAACCAAACTGGGAAAATTGGACAAATGGAAAAGGAAGTACAAAACTTAACTGGAGAAAATAACTCCTTAAAAGGAAACATTGGACAGATGGAAAAAGAGATGCAAAAGGTACCTGAAGAAAACAATTTGATAAACATTAGAATTGGACAAGTAGAAACTAACGACTCAATGAGACAGCAAGAATCAATCGAACAAAATCTAAAGAATGAAAAGATAGAAGAAAATGTATAATATCTAATTGGAAAAGCAACTGACCTGGAAAATAGATGCAGGAGAGAAAATTTAAGAATTATTGGCTTGCCAGAAAGCCATGATGAAAAAAAGAGTCTGGACAATATCTTCCAGGAAATCAAGGAAAACTGCCCAGAAGCTAGATGCAGAGGGCAAAATAGTCATCGAAAGTATCCACTGTTCACCTCCTGAAAGGGATCCCAAACTCAAAACCCAAAATCAAAAAGATTTTAGCAAAAGGAATATAGCAACTTATCACAAGAATAATACATTATGATCAGGTAGGGTTCATACCAGGAATGTAGGGCTGGTTCAGTATTAGAAAAACTATTAGTGTTATTGATCATAACAACAACAAACCTAACAGAAACCATGATTGTCTCAACAGATACAGAAAACTGTATTTGACAAAATACAATAGCCATTACTATTAAAAACAATGGAAAGCATAGGAATAAAGAGAACTTTCCATAAAATAATAAGCAGTATCTAGCTAAAACCCTCAGCAAGCATTATATGCAATGGAGATAAGCTAGATACATTTCCAATAAGATCAGGGGTGAAGCAAGGATGTCCATTACCACCACTATTATTCAATATGGTACTAGAAATGTTAGCTGTAGCAATTAGACAAGATAAAGAAATTGAAGGAATAAGAATAGGCAAAGAGGAAACTAAGTTATCACTTTTTGCAGATGATTCAAGCAAAAAACTACTTGAAATAATAAACAATTTTGGCAAAGTTGCAGGTTACAAAATAAACCCACACAAATCTTCTGCATTCCTATACATTGGTAACAAAGTTCAACAGCAAGAGATAGAAAGAGAAGTCCCATTTAAAGCTGGGGTAGACACTATAAAATATTTGTGAGTTTATCTTCCAAAACAAATACAGGGACTATATGAACACAATTGCAACACACTTTTTGCACAAATAAAGTGAGATCTAAGTAAGTGGAAAAACATCAGTTGCTCATGGGTAAGCCGAGCTAATATAATAAAATGACAATTCTACCTAAACTAATTTACTTATTTAGTGCCATACCAATTAAACTATCAGATAATTACTTTCTAGAGCTGGATTAAAATAATATGAAAATTCATGTGGAAGAACAAAAAGTCCAGAATATCAAAGGGACTAATGAAAAGAAATGCTAGGGTAGGTGGCCTAGGGCTACCAGATCTCAAATTGTATTATAAAGCAGCCATTATCAAAACCACTTGATACTGGCTTGAAACAGAAGGGTAGACAAGTAGAATATGTTAGGTACTCAAGACACAGTGGGCAACAAATATAGTAATCTCCTGTTTGATAAACCCAAGGACCCCAGCTTCTGGGACAAGAACTCACTGTTTGACAAAAATTAGTGGGAAAACTGTATAACAATGTGGCAGAAACTAGGCATAGATCCATGCCTGACATCATATGCAAAAATAAAGTCCAAATGGGTACATGATCTAGGTATAAAGATTGATACCATGGACAAACTGGAGGAGCAAGGAATAGTGTATTTATCAGATTTATGGAGAAGGGAAGAATTTTTGACTAAAGAATAGATAGAAAGCATTATGAAGTGCAAGATGGATAATTTTGATTACATTAAATTGAAAAGTTTTTGCACAACCAAACCTAATGCAACCAAAATTCAGAAGGATGTACTATATTGGAAAAGAATTTTTACAGCTAATGTTGGTGATAAAGGCCTCATTTCTAGAATATATAGAGAACTGAGTCAAATGTACAACAATACAAGTCATTCCCCAATTGATAATTGGTCAAAGAATATGAGCAGGCAATTTTCAGAGGAAGAAATTAAAGATATCTATAATCAAATGAAAAAATGCTCTAAGTCACCTTTAATTAGAGATATGCAAATCAAAATAACTCTGAGGTACCACACCACACCTAGCAGATTGGTAAACATGACAGAACAGGAAAATGATAAATGTTGGAGAGGATGTGGGAGAGTTGAAACACCAGTTCACTGTTAGTGGAGCTATGAACTCATTTAACCATTTTGGAGAGCAATTTGGAACTATGCCCAAAGGGCTACAAAAATGTGCCTACCCTTTGACCTAGCAATATCACTTTCTAGGACTGTATCCCCAAGAGATCATCAAAATGGCAAAGGGTCCCACATGTACAAAAATATTTATAGCAGCACTCTTTGTAGTGGCCAAGAACTGGAAATCAAGGGGATGCCCGTCAATTGGGGAGTGGCTGAATAAAATATGATATATGAATATAATGGAATACTATTGTGCTGTAAGAAATGATGAACAGGAAGACTTCATAGAAGCGTAGAGGGACTTACATGATCTTATGCTGAGTGAAAGGAGCAGAACCAGGAGAACTTTGTGCACAGAAATGACCAGTGTGTGAGAGATTTTCTGGTAGACTTGGATCTTCATAGCAATGCAAGGACTTTAAAAAAATTCCCAAGGAACTTCTAAGGCAAAATGCTTTCCATATCCAGAGAAAGAACTATGGAATTCAGTTGAAGAATGTAGTAGAGTAGATTATTTTTTTGTGTGTGTTTAATGTTTTAGTTTGTTATTTGATTTCTCCCATTTATTTTAGTTCTTCTACACACCATGACTATAGTGAAAATATATTCTATAAGAATGTATGTTTAGATCTTATATACTGTCTTGTGGAGGGAGAAGCTGGTGGGGGGCAGGTAGGGGGAAAAAATCTAAGTTTTATGGTAGTGATTGGAGAACACTAAAAATAAACAAACAAACAGATAAATAAATGATTAAAAGAAGTTTTCATGTAATGTGGAAGAGAGATTCCTCTTGTCTGCTGAGCTCCAGAGAGCTGATTTAGAAGGCAGGGGGGTTTGAGGCGCCAAGGTCAGGTTTCAGCATAGATATAGCCATGGTGATAACTACCATCGTCAAGGGATACATCAAACCTAGAGATATGCATTCAGAAAAAAAAAACAAAACATTTGACATGGTCATGCAGAACATCCTATGCCATTTCCCAGTGGAAGAGGAGTCCTGTATAGGTAAAAAGTTGCTCTACATGGATGCTTGAGTTGATTACAGCATTCCATGTTTCCTCAATAACTCTAGCTCTGATCTTAGAGGACATTGTGTCCAACTTCTACATTTTACAGATAAGGAAATTGGGACCTAGAGAAATTGTGACTCACAACTGATTGTATAATGCTTTCTGTGATCCCAGCTATTAATAGGAGGGAAAGAAACAAAGAAGGAAGGAAGGGGGAGGGAGGGAGGAAGAAAGAAAGAAAGAAAGAAAGAAAGAAAGAAAGAAAGAAAGAAAGAAAGAAAGAAAGAAAGAAAGAAAGAAAGAAAGAAAGAAAGAAAGAAAGAAAGAAAGAAAGAAAGGAAGGAAGGAAGGAAGGAAGGAAGGAAGGGAGAGAGAGAAAGAAAGAAAGAAAGAAAGAAAGAAAGAAAGAAAGAAAGAAAGAAAGAAAAGGAAAGAAAGAAAGAAAAAAGAAGAAAGGAAAGAAGGAAGGAAGGCCAAGGTGAATTCATCTTTTAGTGGATGAATTTTTTTGAATAAAATTTGAATGTTGGTACTGGTGAACAATGTACATTCTCTTGGAAATTACACATTACATAGAAGAAACCAGACATCTCATCTCTTCAATTAACTTGGAATAATAGTAAAGATCACATTTCTGGAGTTAATACATTTTTCCCCACATGAGGTAGACAGTTCATGTATTACTATCCTCATTTTATCTCTGACGAAATGAGCTCAGAATTGTCACTGAATGAATGAATTGTGAAACTGAAAAGTCTATGAGGCCTCTCCTGGGCCTGCAAGTTCTGTCCCATGGAATTGTATTTGATTTCTTTTGCACATGTTTCAGTGTCTTGGTACATACACAGGGAGTCTACGGCCCTTTGTCTCCATGCGAAGGGCTTAAGGGTTCTGGGAAAGTGATGAAAAATGTAAAGGGGGAACTTGGAAGATACCTTGGAACACAAGGAAAGAGTCTTTAACTTTTGAGAGAAGCACTCTTTGGTTTGGTTTTGTTTTTCCAATTATATTTGTAGCTGGTATCTGAGGCACCTTCAGTATTGCCTTGCCAGGCTTCATCCCTCCAACTGTTCTGCCCCCGCTTTTAGTCCTTTGTTCACCGTGTCCAGGGAAAGACAGTGCTGCAAGTGGAGAGCTTGAGCCTCCCCAATGTGTGCCTCCATAAGCATATTTAGATGCCAGTGACTGCAGCTAGTTTCATTTAACCACATATATCAATTATGTCTTAGAAAGGCATGTTTACTTCAAAGATATGCCAATAAAAGAAGTATAACCCCACCCCCACAAAAAAAAATCTTTAAGAATAGACTTGTACTTGTCCTACTTTCATCCTTGAAGAGTGAGCTCAAGCTTAATTCAGTTGCTATATAGCACGGTCCCTTCAAGCATATCCACATGGATAACGACAACCCCATGAGGCCTTCTCTGAGCTATCATAGGTCTGGGTATCAATGGTTATTCCCAGAGGTTACTTCTTACTGCTCAAGGAATTAATGATGAGTTGGCAGCAAAACCTGGATGCTGAGATTTCAAAATTCCACTTTCCCTTCACTAAAAATACTTACAAACAAACAGGTCAACAATGAGGCAAGTCATGAACTTGAGGCTGTATTCACAAGGCTACAGGACCTTCTAAGAAGGGAAACTAAGTCTCTCCCTTCATACATTTTCTCTCATCAGATGCTGTAAATGCAGTCAAACCAAGGATGGAGAATTGAAAGATATGAAGGTAATGTCTAAGGTCTACCAAGACTCTTTTGATGGTACCTCCATTTTCTGCTATTCAACTAACTGGGGAAAAAAAAACAGCTTCTCCCAGCTATGTAGTCAGTTGACTGCAACCAGTTACAGAATGTCTCCACATGTTCCACATTCTCTCCTAGACTCTACCATCGCACATCTCAAATCCTCTGAAAATAGGCTCCCTAAGCTTTCCATATGAACAGATGTCAGAGGTACTCTACCTATACATCAGACCCCTATTATATCTGGTACTTTATTCTCTCCCCTCCCCCATGTGACAATTTTATTTCTGTTCTTATCATATTGGCAAGGGTGTCTTTAGGACACATTTATCCCAGTAGAATACAATCACCTGACATCCTGGGAAGACATAATCATCTCATTTTCCTTTCATTTTCTTCCCTATTAACACACAGGGAGGAGTCTCAAAGCAGTTGACATGATACTATCTTGTACAGTCTCACACATACTGGATATACAGGTGAATGTCAAGTGGTTCCAAACACGAAGGCATGCAGATTCAACAAAGATGATTTCAGAGTTTACTAAGGATTTCTATTGCTTCATTCTCAACAAAGCCCTGTCTTAGCACTCAAAATAGCCTTCTCCAACTCAAAGGCAATAGAGAAATTGACTTTCATCTCAGAAGGAAAATAAATCCCTCTAGAGCATCCTAGACCATATGGAGCTCTCTTCAATGGAATTTAGGGCCTTGTATTGACTTGAAGTCACTCCTTCAGACTCACACAAGAAACCAACCTGATGGGTCTAATGCCTTTAAACTGTCTCTTGGTCCCAGCTGGCTGAGACAGTTCACTCCATTAGCCTCTCTCCCTCAGTCACTGAACTCAACACTCACAGAGTAGGTTTAATCACTAACTTCAAAGAAAAAAAAAGGAAATAAAATCTTCCTATATCTTGAAAACTGAGTCCCAACTGCAATCCCAGTTGGCACTCTTCTAACAGAAGAATAGATCTAGAGACCTGAGGGGGGCTGGGGAAGTCATTACCTAACTTACAGGTGAGAAATCAACTGTCTTTTGTGAAAAATCTCATTATTCTCTCAGAGCATCAGGCCATCTACCTAGAGACTGGATCAAATTTTCAAACTGTCTCTTTCTCCATCAGGTGTGCCATTTTTCTCTAGGGGTCCAGGTATAGTAGGCAAGAAGATCAAGACATCATATTCCAATTTCTCTGATCTAAAAAAAAAATAAGAAAAAAAGAACATCAAGACATTATTTTCTAAGTACCTATTTAAAAGTATATTTGAAGTAACCCCAAACAAATCCCTGCCACAACAAGGGTAATGCTACTGGAATTTTATATTCACATCCAAAATAGAACAAAGAGGATTACAGACAAGAGAAAACCAGATTAAATGAGGTCCAATAATCCTCAAAAGGGCAAGTAAGCACAAACGATTGATTGTTAGGATTTCCAAGGAGGACAAAACTTACCCTATTGACTTAGAAGGAATGAAATTTTCACTATAAGGCAAGAAGCCTAAATTTGCAAAAGGGAATCTGAACTTTTCTCTACTAGGAACCAACATTTCTGTGATGCAAACAACATGCTTCTCAAAACTCATAATAGCAAATATTATTTTCAGGAACACAGCAAGTAACCATACTTAATCATACGATAAAATAACAAATGCAGGTTTACAAAGATCAATGCAAATGAAATGAAGTGTAAGAGAACAAACTCTAGAAAGTATCCGCAAAATTATAAATTATAAATTATAAATTATAAATTATAAAAAGCAAAAAAGGAAAATAAAACAATGTCCGTTTCTCTGGGAGGTAGAGATTTTTCCAGGGATCTCACAAATTTAAAGAGCTAAGTTTGATTTAGATGATGATCCACATGTATTGAGTCCTCTTCACTCTGGGAGGCAGCCAGAGAATATTCTAACAACAGCAACGACAGTAGCAGCAGTAAGAATTTGTAGAATAAGGTTTGCAAAGAACTTTGCAAGTATTATCTCACTTCATCCTTATGACAATTTTATTATTATGTCCATTTTACAGATGGAAATGACTTGCTAAGTCATATAACCAATAAATGTCTGAGGCTGGGTTTGAACTGGGGTCTTCTTACTCCTAGCCCAGGGCTCTTAATTTGTATTGGCTCATCCATGAGGCATAAGGCTCTGAGTTTACAGAGAGTTCATCATGTCCAAAGAGTCAGGCAAAGAAGACCCTCCTTGGAGTCCCCAGAAGTTTTCAGGGGACATACTCTGCACAAAACCATGGAATATCTGTGCATGTGAATCAGGGTAGTATGGTGGTTTGAGCCAAAGTCAGCCTAAGTATCAGAAAGACCTGAGTTCTAGGCTGGCCTCTGACACCTACTGGCTGTTGATTCTTGACAAGTCATTTGACCTTTTAGCAGCCCAGGCAACTGTCTAGGAATCTAGGTTGCCAAGCTCATCCTTGATGCTGGCCATTTACCCCAGGAGTCAGAAAACCTGCAACCCACTGCTTTCTTCTCAGGGACTCTGGATCATCCAGAATTTGATTCTATTGTGGCTTTTTTCTCCCTTTCTTTAGCATATTTTCCTTATCAATATTGCAGTTACATGGCCACACTCTAAGCCAATGTCACTTTAGTTCCCACCTGAAATGAATGTTCTGAACTAATGTTTCTTGTAAGTCCTCTTACTAATTCGTTGCAATTCAGTTTATCAAACATTTATTCAATTTCTTAAGTGACCCCACCCAGCAAGGGGTGACCTTGGACTCTCAAAGTCTATGCCAGCAGAATGCTGGAAAAGCTTCAAGTCAGGACCTAGGATTGGAGGCTGTGAATGTCATTCAATGACCAGCTAGGTTCCAAGTGCATAATAAACAAAGGGACCCATTGGGTCAAAGCAAGTAGTGAAGATGGTCCCCAAAGGTTTGGAGGGCTGGGAGAGGGGAGGATATCCACACTGGCTTTATCAGACAACTGCCCAAATGATCCAGATACCAGGAAAACAGAAGCAAGAGAAATGAAATGCAGTAACATTAACATTAAGGGCACAGAAAAACAAGCAAGCAAACAACCCAACAGAAACAGAGTTGGAGGCCATTGAAGCCAGAGCTCTAATCTTGGGGTTCACAAACTTTTAAAAAGTGACTATTTCAGCTATATTTTGCTCCCTTTCCAATCCAATGTGTTTAATTTTATGTATTTAAACCATGTTTCTGAGAAGGGGTCCCTAGGTTTCCCCAGATTAGTAAAGGAGTCTAAGACACAAGAAAGCTAGGTGGTATCATTACAAAGTTCTAGAACTAGAGTCAGGATGACCTGAGTTCAAATCCCACCTCAGACACTTACAAATTATGTGAACTTGGCCAAATGATTTTGACTCTCCAAACCTCACTTTCTTCATCTGTAAAATGGTATAATAACACCTTGTCTCTCAAGGCTCCAGTGAAATGATATTTGCAAGGTACTTTAAACACTCTTTATGTGATAGCTATTTATCATTATCTGAAATTGATAGTCTTTTTCCTGTATTCTAAGGCCCCTCCCAGCTCTGACAGCAACTGTTCTAAGACCCCTACAAGCTCTGATATGCCCTGTTCTAAGGCCTCTCTCAGTTCTGGCATTCCTTTCCCAGTTCTCCTTCAAGCTCTGACATTCTCTGTCCCCTCCCAGACCTGACATTCTATTCTAGCCAGTTCTGACAATTATATTTTAAGATCTCTCTGAACCCTGTCATTCTGTGTTCTCTGTGCTAAAGTCCCCCTCTGTTCTATGTTCCAAGGTTCCTTTTCCACCCCACTCTGAAACTCTGACATTCTAAAATTCTTTTGAATTGTTAACAATGTGAGAGGAAGGAAAGGGGGCCTACATGAAGCTGCTGCCCAAGTGAAGCCCACATGTTCGGGGGGTGGATCAGCAGCCCCCCTGCCAGGCTGGTGATCTATGCTTTGGCCTTGTAACCGTGATGTATGAAACAGGGCAGACTTACCTGAATACCACTGTCTAAATTATTACCTGGGTGATTAACTGCTCCCAAGCGGGCAGTCAGAGAAGAGATGACCTGTGACATTTCAGAGCTGGAAACGTTAAGTGGAAAGAAGGAGAAAGGGAGAGACAGTGAGGCCTTCAATTTGTTATCTTTTTATAGTAGGCCTGTTCCTAATAGAAATTCCAAGAAAACCACCTGACACAATAAGTTTCATTACAAGGGAAAAGGGAAAAAAAAGATAATAGAAAAAAGAAAAGAACAGAGGGTGATTTTTTCCCCTTTGGTGAAAATGTCTTTATTAATTCTGGTTCAGAACCTAGCACTTTGATGTCATAGAATCAAAAAGCTGAAGAGAACTCAAGGCAGGCTCCCTCTTTTGGATGAGGAGGAAACTGGGGCATTGGTGGGTTCCAGGCCTCCACACAAGGTCACATAGGTGCTCAACAGCAGTGATGGGAGAAAATGCAGGGCTCTTGAATCCCAGCCAGGCATACTATACTGCCCCTGATAATAGGGCTTCTGGAAGGTTTTATTCTGCTTCTTGGCACTATGTTCATGGAGACTGTGGAACAATGTGCTACCAGGACTACTTGCCTTGGTGTCAGGAGGGCTGGGGTGGTCAGGAGGGCTGGGGGGCTCAGGAAGACTGGGGAAGGGGGTCAGAAAAATCTCTCTATCAATCTCTCAGGATCTAGACCACAGATACAAAAGACTTCCTCACTCCCAACACTTTCAAAAATGTCTTCACTGAATACCCATTCCTTTGAAAAGCAGAGAATGTATTTAACAAGTGTATATACCCTGCTGCTGTTCTGTCTGTCATTTCTGTCTTATCCAATTCTTCCTGACCACAGTTAGAGTTTTCTTGCAAAGATAGTGGAGTGATTTGCCATTTCCTTCTCCAGTTGATTTTGCAGATGAAGAAACTGAGGCAAACAGGGTTAAATGATTTGCTAGAGTCACACATCTATTTCATGTTTGAGACCCAATGAAGATGAATATTTCTGATTCCAAAGCCCAGTATTCTATCCACTGAGTCACCTGTACATAGTTTTTTAGGTACCTGAATAGCTTCTCTGGCCGGGGAGTCAACTTAGTAAGAAGATTCATAAAAACACTGTCCTAAATTTGAATGTATCCTCTAAATACAGAATCAGGGAAAAGCCTACTAGTCAGTTTCTCAGCCCACACTATTCTACTGACAAATCAACCACAAAAGATCTGCACTGGAAGGGGGCTCATGTGAACGAGAAAAAAAAGCCCTCCAACACCACAGCTCACCAGCGACCATTTCCTCCCCATTTTAAGACCTTCAATCGTGGTGAAACTATTGCCTCCCGAAGTAACTCATTTTACTTCGGGACACTCAGATTGCTAAGATTCTTTCCCTTACATTTAGACGAGATCTACATCTCTGCAGCTGCATAATAATTAATAATAGCAATACATAGCTCTTATTTCTATAGCATTTTAAGATTTGTAAAATGCTTTACATAATTTTACCCTTCATGACCAAACAAAATACGAGTCATTTATTCTATGTGCCAAATGTTCCAAATATTTGTATAGACTAGCGATTGTGTTTCTCCTAATTCCTTTCTTCTCGAGTATAATTATCTATTAGTTCATTCAAGACAACTACATATAGGGTAGAGTTCAATTCTTTCACCACCCTAGAAAGTTCTCTCTGCACCTACCTGCTCTAGTTTACCAAGAAGCATCCTAAAAGGCAGAGCAGACATGGTCCAGATGTTGTCTGGCTGAGGCCAATTGCACAAGCATCATTGCCTACCTTCTTTTGAGCAGGGGCGGTTATCAATGCAGCTCAAGATGGAACTGACTTTGTTGCCCCCTCTATCACACTCAGGGACACTGCTGAATTCCTTGAAGGT
Organism: Bettongia penicillata ogilbyi; assembly: GCA_023548195.1. NCBI lineage: Eukaryota > Metazoa > Chordata > Mammalia > Diprotodontia > Potoroidae > Bettongia > Bettongia penicillata. Next base: position 14,658,828 of record JAJHZJ010000150.1, on the reverse strand, counting down.
AGCAGAAAACAAGATCTTTTACATGACTGTCTATCCATTCTTCTTCAATGATGACATTGATAAAGTTCATATTTTGAAACAATCTTCATCTTTACAGGTATCTCTGCCAAAAGTTATTTCATTAATAAAAGCTAGCATTTTTTGTAGATAGTTCTTTGCACTTGACAATGATTATTTCATTTGTTCTTCACAACCACCTTGGGATGTATGTACTATTATTATTTCCATTTTACATTAGAGGAAAGTGAGGCAGAATAAGGGGAAGTGGCTCTTCCAGGGTCATATTCTAGTAAATACATGAGGCTGAATTATATAATTAGAGTCTTTCTGACTTCCAAGTCTAACACTCTGTCCACTGTGCTATCTAGCTTCCTAATTATGTCCTCTTGGTTCTTCCACAAATGAGACCCTCCATCTCTCAACTCTGGGCATTTTCTCTGACTGTCCCCCATGCCCGGAATTCTCTCTCTTTCCTGTTCTGACAACTGACCTCCATGGTTTCCTTTAATCCCAACTAAAATCCTGCCTTCTACAGAGAGTCTTCCCCAACCCCTCTTCATTCTCATGAATTCTTTCTGCTGATTTTCTCGTATTTATCACGTATATAACTTGCTCTCTATATATTTGTTTGCGTGTTGTCTCCTCCATTAGACTGTAAGCTCCTTGGGGATAAAGACTGTCTTTTGCTCGTGTGTGCGTGAGAGTGTGTGTGTGTGTCTGTGTGTGAGTGTGTGGGTGTATGTGTGAGTGTGTGTATGTGTGTGTGTGTGAGTGTGAGTGTGTGTGTAAGTGAGTGTGTGTGAGTGTGTGTGTGCGAGAGTGTGTGTGTGTGAGTGTGTGTGTGTGAGTGTGTGGGTGTGTGACTGTGTGTCTGTGTGAGTATGTGTGTGAGTGTGTTTATGTTTGTGTGTGTGAGTGTGTATGTCTGTGTCTGTGTGTGAGTGTGTGTGTGAGTGTGTATGTCTGTGTCTGTGTGTGAGTGTGTGTGTGAGCATGTGTGTGTATGTGTGTGAGTGTGAATGTGAGTGTGTGTGTGTGTCCTCAATGTTCAGAACAGTTTTTGACACATAGTAGGTGCTTAATAAATATTTCTTGGTTGATTAACTTTTAGCTTAGAGCCATAATTCTCACTGATCAAGAAAACAATGCTAGTCACCATTTATAGCTTTGTGAAGTGCATCATAAACATTCTCTCATTTGATTTGGGGTGTATGTGGTGTTCAGGGAAGACCAGCACCTCTGGTGTGGGGGCTTGCAGAACTCTTTTTAGGGCTGTTCATCCACCTCTGGTGTTCACCAAGAAGCTGTCTCATGAGCCTGGTCACACCCCACTAAAACAGTCTTGAGATGAACTAAATGAAGTTGAAGGTAACTGACAGGCCTCAAACCCATCAGGTGAGGTAGGAGGACGTCCATCCCAAACATACGAAGACTGCCCCCAGCAGAATGGGTGACTGAGAACAAGTGGTTACAAAAGACAAGAAGAAGGCACTGTGGAAGCCTAAAGCTTGGTCAGACACCTAAGATGCCAAGGTCATCTACTGCATCCTGGACCATCAGCAGTCATTCTGACTTGTATTGTCACTGGATTTCAATGACTCTAGAAGAGAGAGAGAGAAGCTGATGACTTTGTGCAACTCTGTCTCACTCAATTCCAATTCAAGCACAAGTCAAGATATCATCCCGTAATGTCACTGGCCCTCTTCAAAAATGGAAGATGAACAGCAACAATTATCTGATCTTCAAAGCAAGCCTAGGAAGTACTTAGAACAAGGGTTAGTATTGATCATTGTTTCCTCATTGTTCATGAGGAAAACAGGAGGCAGTCATTCAATGATTTTCCTGTATGGTCATAATGCTACTCAATTTTAATTTAAGACTTAGATTTCATATGTAATACTTACACAAAACCTAAATCAAACTAAGTTTCTATATCTCAGTGTTGCCTTCATGGATTCTGACTCTGCCCCCCCAATATCTCTCCTTTCTTTGAGTCATCCACATATCTGAAAAATCTTACATTTGTGCTCTTATCTAAGTCATTGATAGTGACACACACAGTGACAGACTCTTGTCCCTTCCACTAGCAACCTAGCACCAGGTAGACATTGAATGGTTATGAAAGATGTGGGGGTCCAGTTAATTTCACTTAAAGTAATTCATTAATATAATTTATAATCCATATTGTGTATACACATGCATATACATATAAAATACACACATACAGTTATAGTTTTTGTTATAATTCGCAATTTTCTTACTTTAAAGTTTACTCAACTTTTTCATCACAAGAACCCTGTGAGGTAGGTATTATAAATATGAATAGATTTAATTAAATGATGAGGAAATTAAGTCCCAAAGACATTAAATGACTAGTCCAAAGTTACAGAATTAGAAACATTTTTTTCAACCCATAATAGTAGCTTAGTGTTGTGGATAGAGAACTAGATTTGGAGATAGGAAGATTTGAGTTCAAATCCTAATCTAAACCTTTTTTTCTGGTGACTCTAGGCAAGTTGTCTAACTTCCAAGGGCCTGTTTCCTCAACCGTATTATAAGCTTGGATTAGAAAACCTTTAAGACCTCTTCCAACTCTAAATCAATGATCTAATAATTCAGATGTAGCACTCTCACCACACCAACAGATGGCCTCTCTGGCACTTGGGAATCTCCCTCATTGCATTACAATCTGATCGATCTTTTTCCATTTTGTCCACAGGAATAACTCAAGAGACTTTATCAAATACTTAGGTGAATTCTTTCACTATGTCAGTCATTCCACTCATCGATCTGTTGAGTTTCTCTTCAAATTGGAAATGAAGCTTCTCTGGCATTACCTCTTCCTACTGAAGCCAGATCTATTCTCATTGATCACTATTTCCTTTTGTAAGTGATCTCAAAGCAATCCTTAAATCTTGCCAAAAAATGTAGTCAAATTGTTTGGCCTATAGTCTCAAGATTCTCCACTCTTTCGTTTTTGCAAATTTGTCACTTCCAAACCCCTTTTTCTTTGCTGATCTCAAACCTTCTGTCACTTCCTCCATTCTTGGAGATGATACTAAGGTTATAGCCAGTGTTTCAGTAATCATATCTTCCCGTTCCTTCTGGAATTGTAGCTCATCAGAACCTTGTGATTCGATATTATTGAGGACATCCAAACCCTTTATTATTATCTCCCTGCTTTTTAGAGGGTTTAACTCTTGGAATGCTTTTTGTTTTTCCCTTTGCAATCATTAAATAATTCTCCTTCACTTAGAAAATAGAAGCAATAACCAAAGAATTGTCATCTTTCTGTCATGAATTTTATTATCCTTACTTCAAACTAGAGTCCTATACTTCTTTTTCGTTTTTCTACTGTCCCCTTAATTCTTTGTTGAGCATTCAGAAACTCACCTCATTTTATTTAGGGCTTTAGAATTCTGGGCCGTATTCTTCTAGGTATCAGCCCTTCTTGTATTCACACTCAGTTGTCTATTCTTTTTGTCATCTTCTATTTACATCTTTGGAAAGCTTCAATTGATTGAGGAATTCCTGCACTTTCATCTTGAGTCGTGTAGATCCCTTTCCCCATTTTATTCCTCATCAAAATAAATTCTTTTTCTCTTATTAGAATTTTCTACTTGAGAACTTTCCACATACCTTTTCCTTAGATATTTTATAATACACTCTCTTAAAATGAAATGTACAGGTCAGATTCTGATGGAATTTTTCCTTTTTTATCAATCACACATTCTATGATGGAGTGATCATTCCCCCACAGGATCCTGTTATTTCTATTTCAGAAACTAGTTTCTCTTTGTTTGTTAAAGTAGAAGTTTCCCTCATCATTACTTCTTCCAAAAAGAATTAAATTGTAATTAAGGAAAATAAAACTTTTCTGCTTTGATGAAAGAGAGAGGGAGGGAAGGAGGGAGGAGAGAGAGAGAGAGAGAGAGAGAGAGAGAGAGAGAGAGAGAGAGAGAGAGAGAGAGAGAGACTCAACACATGACCAAAGTTGATGTCTCCTATTATTACAATTCCCTGATGTCAGATATGTGATTTTATTTTTCAAACTCATCACTGATTTAATCCTTCCAGCCAGGTAGTCTTCAGTATAGTTTTATCCTGTAATTTTCTGTTTCTGCCTGTCATATAATATATTAGCAGCCCTTCTTAAATTGGTGTTATTTCAATATTTTATTGGCATGTAATTTCTACCTTCATTTATCCAAATGATTAGTGCCATTTTAATCAAGAGTCCCTGTGCCTGAGAATTGGTCTCTCAAAGTGTCAAATTCATGAACCCAAACTCTCTCTATGGAGAGGAAAAAATTCTATTCCTTGTGTTAGCAAAAGCATCCGAGAACACATTATATAGACACACACATACACACACACACACACACACATATATATTTCCTGTTTAAAGGTAGTTCTGTCTGTGGTGGACAGAGCACCAAGCCAGGTATCAAGAAGACTTGAGTTCAAAATTAGCTATGTGACCTTGGGCAAATCACTTTACTTCTACCTGCCTTAGTTACCTCATCTGTAAAATTGGGATCATAATAACACCTACCTCACAGGGTGAGGATCAAATGAGACAAAATTCCAAAACATTTAGCCTAGTGCCTATCACATAGCAAGCAGTATAGAAATGTCAGATGTCATTACGATTTTAGGTAAATGATGAAGTTAGGAGCCTCCATCTTCAGTAGCAATCACCCTTCTTCGAACTGGGAGACCCGAGCTTGAACCCTGGCTCTGTAAAGTACTGACTCTGTCAACCCTCCTCAGTCATTTAGGATCTTCTGGCCTCATTTTTCTTAACTACAGTACAAGATACAAGACAGTTTAGTCTCTCAAGAGTTATTGTCAGGAAAGTATTTTGTAAACCCTAAAGAACTATGTAAGTATGTATTAATTCATCTTGACTGACAAATCAGTTGTTTTAGTAATTAGAGAATGTATGAAAGAGATTGGCCTCAAAGGGGTTCTGACAGTACTCCGTGGGTTAGGAGGTTCAAATGAGGACTCTCCTATGGCCTGGAACAGAGGTCCCATTTAAATTCTCCACTGGCTTGCTATTAACGTTAGTTCTTTTTAAAGATTAAAAATTTTCTCCAAGGAAAAGTCTCTCTTGGCGAATATTTCTTAGTACAATCTGGAAGAAAACTATCCTTTTGCATCTGAGATTGGCGCATTTACTGGGCCATAGGTGACACAGTAACAAGTACAAGTGTGCCCTATGGGTGTGTTTGAGCACATTGTGATGAGTGTAGATCTACTTGGGGTGAAGGATTGTAAGGGGAAGGGGCAAAAGAGGCTGTGGAACAAATTCCAGTTGGGATAGGCTGATGGTCTGATTTGGGAAAGAGGCCATGTTATTGAAGATGAGGCACAAACCATAAGAATCATTCAGTATAACTTTATGAACTGTGAACTAAAGATACAAAGATTTGGGACAAAACTTGTCTTTTTTCCTTTGTCTCAACAAGAGCAAGGGGTCAAGTGAAGGGGATGAGCACCCTGGGATGTTCACTTCACTGCAAGTGTGTATTTCCTATTTCAATTCCAATCAGAGCTGTCATTTCCCTAGAGGTCTGGGCCCCAGAACTGGAAAGTCTCTACATCTGGGTCATAAATTCCTTCTCCTACATCCTTGATTCACTGAACCCCAAAGCACCCCTCACATTTCTGTTTTCGTTGTCATAATTCGGGTACCTTGGACTTTGTGGTAGTTACCTTATGACCCAGAGGAAGAGAGTCTCTTGACTATACTTTCTTAACTTGGACTGTGTGGACTACATCTAAATGGTATAGTGGATAAAACACTCAATCTGTAATCCAAAAGATCTCAGTTGTTTCCTAGCTATATGACACTGGGCATGGTTTACCCACTCTAAGCCTCAGTTTTTTCAGCTCTAAAATGGAGATAACCATGGACCTCCTCCCAGGCTTATTATGAAGATCCAATCATATGACTCTGCAGAGTATTTTACAAACCCAAATGCATATAAATGTTAGATAGGATTATTGTAATTAGCCTAACACACTTATCTCTTTGCCTCAATTTCCTTATCTGTAAAATATGGGAGTTGTAAGTAAATGACCTCTGAAGTCCCATTCTGTTCTAAATCTTATGACCTGCAGTTTTCTTGACTAAGCAGGTCAATGCCCTGTGCCACTAGGTCTCTGCCTCTCTCTCTCGGCCTCCTTCAGTCCTTTTGGGATCAACATCAGATGGTCTGTCTAACATTTACTCTCCTTGCCAAATAGCTTTTTCAGCATTTTTAAGAGACTTCAAGTGCCTCTAGTTACGTCTGCTACTCTAGACCTTCTGTGGGAGATAATCACAGTATTTTAGAGCCAACTGACTACTCACCATTCCCTGAACACATGCTGAGCTTTCCTGCAGTTGCAAATGCTTTAAGAAATTACAAAGCGATGCAGAAGGCATAATGATCAGCCCTCATAGTGTCCACTAATGCCATAACGAAGGTGAAGCAAGCAGGACTCTACTCCAGATCCTCAACATGTAGAGTGCTAACATACCTCTCTTGCTTCTGTCCTTCTACCCTATTCATAGCCCATCTTCTGCCCAGACTTGCTATTTCATCCTTGGTGTTCAGGGTATCCCATTGACCGACCTGGACTATTTCTGAAACTCTCCTATCCCAAATGAATTTGTCCAAGGCACCTGGATTCCAAATGTTGTCTCTGATAATGTCCATGAATGAGGAGACCTGGACTGGAAGCTAGTCTCTGCAACAGTCAGCTGCGTGACTTTAAGTCAGTGACTCCGTCTTTCTGGCAGTCCATTTCCCACATATGTCTATTTTCCCCTTTGGTCCAACAAGCCTTCAGTCTCCTTCTTCATGGGACCCTGGGAAAATGTTCTTCTGAAACTTTAACATGCTGCAGAGATGGGAGTGATTACTATTTTATGCCTGAAGCATGCTGGTGTCACTTGTAGTCTCACATAGATACAAGAAGAAACGATACTTAAGATATTGAATGTTTTTTAGACTCTCCCTTCCATGGAAAATTCAACTCAGTCTCTAGCAATACTGTATACCATTTCTAGCCTTGGAATCTAGAATGGGTCAAAAGTCAGCTAGTCTAACTTTCTCATTTGACAGATGGAGACACTGAGATCCAAGAAGAGGTCATATGGTCAGAAAGGGTCAGAGATGGAATTTAAACCCAGTTTCAGAATTCTTTCCATTATTCAGTGCTGTCTGCCTGAGCTTCTCCTTTGAAACAGTCTTGCATATGATCTGAACCACCCTTATTTCTAGTTTTGGGCTCAGTGAAGAGACCCTGTGATGGCCTAGAATCCAGGACAATGGGTGAAAAGGTTTATCCTTCTTGAGAAAAGTTCAGGCTTGTGAGTTACCATTTTGGCAAATTATTAAAAGTTGTATTATTCACATCAAGTGCTAGGGAAACTCTCTATAAAGTTTTATAGGCACCAAATGGCATTTTATTAGTCTATCATTCCCCACTTATCTCCCCCAAATTCCTTGACTTTTCCTTTCTACTCCTCACTCAAATGAGCCTAGCACAGACAACTAGAATTTGGGCATTATTATAATTAGACAATAAGAAGAGGACAAACTCAAAGAAAGACTCAAGGAAACACTTCCAACTCTTGCCAGAGGTTCCAATTAAAGTCCAAAAATTTCCCGGGTCAACATAGGTCTTATAGCTCTCAGAACGACTCCTCCCTCCCCAACCAAAGATCACAAAGGTTTAGAGGTTCAGAGACTAAATCTCTTAGCCAAAATAGTATAATAATGGTTTTTTTACACTTTCTTATACTCCAGCAGCTATTGGAGTTGAATTTTCTATCATGTCCCCTTTTAGTTTTAAAGTCCTCATTTGCAAAGAGAGAAAAAATACAAGCCAAATTCCTTACATAGGCTCACTATTCCCCAAATTCTGTAGTTGAAGATTCATTCCTTTCATTCTAGAATCACAATTTAAAAAAAAGAAAAGGTTTTCCTCAGGCTTTCTCCATTTGCTTCCTCTTTATTCATCATCATAGCCCAGTCAGTCAAACACATCAAGTGACTGAAGAAGACCAATGAAAATTCTCCCATATCAAGGTAATCACATGATGTGGTTTTGCAGAGTAAGACTTCTTTTGATCCCAAAGAGGAAAAGAAAAATTCAGCATAGATTTCTGACCCAGCTCACCCAATCAGTCAAGATGGTCATCTGGGGAGCTCTAGTCCCAGACACTCTCCCTACCTTGAGCAGCTTCCTTGGTCAGAATCATCTAAATAATTGCTTTAGCTTCTCATTTGCTTTATTCTATATTTTAGTCACATCTGACACTGGTGTAGTTCTTTTTAATTTGTTAAGTCCTTTAAATATTAACTCTCTGCAAAAAAAAAGTTATACTTATTTTGAGTTTACTGAGGAAACTGAAACACCAAGAACTGAGGGTCCCAAAGTCAAAGTAAATGAGTGTCAGTCCCAGGCCTCCAATCTTGTGAGTTTCCTGGTCTTTCTACTGCTCTAAATCACCCCATACCTACAGCATCAAGCATATAAAGATTTTAAAGAAAACGTGGTCTGTAGGACACTCCCTAGGCTTGAAATTTCTCTCTCTCTCTCTCTCTCTCTCTCTCTCTCTCTCTCTCTCTCTCTCTCTCTCACACACACACACACACAGTTTTTCTTACCTCTTCTTCAGTAACATTGATTTTTCTCTTATTTTCAATAATTACCTCTCAATATAAGGCTATGGCTACCCAGAGAGCATGTCTATACTGATCAAGCAAAGCAGACACTGACTCAGTCTGCACTTTTCATGTGTCACAGCCTAGGCCTCTGTTTAAACCCACAAGTTCCTTTCCTATTGAAGTGGGCAATCTCAAGCCTGTTTTCTCAAAGCCAATAGAGATTTTCTCAAAAAGAAAAATTGAAAAATAGTTGTGGAAGTAAAGACAGTGAAATGGACAGGGTGACAAAAGAGCTGCATGATTCCAGAAGTCTGGATAGTTCTGGGTTGAATCCCACATCTACTACTTCCTAATTGGGGAGTTGGGGGAAAATACTTTGAAGTCCTTGCATAGTCTTTTCTTCTTATCCAAGCAAGTAAATGCTAATATTTATACCAGGCCTGTACAACATACAGCCTGCCACTTGCATCCACCAAAAGATTTCAGTTGGTCAGGGAAAAATGTAGTGTTGTGGTATGCTCTCCTCTTTATCACATGATCTACAGCAAACAACCATCATTAGTTTTTCCTTAGTCCAACCTATTGTGACTCAAAGAAATTTAGCCTATTGTGATTTTGGCCCCTACCTACTGCCGAGTTGTACAGGTCTGATTTATGCCAACTCCCTCCCTAACTGCGCTGTTGTGGGGACAGAACTTTGTAAACTTCAGATAATGATAGAAATACTGTTGTTTTGTTGTTGTGATCATCAACAAAGTATCATGTGGTGAATTCAAGAGAATCAAAAATGAGCTGAGATGGCTGAAAGGGCAAAGCAGAGAGGCATGCTGCGTGTTCCTGTATCTGCCAAGTCTCCAGCATGCTGCTAATGATGACTATATGAGAGACGACATGGAAGAGACATCGTCAAGGATAGTTAAAATCAGAAAAGGGAGTCAGTCATGCAGCAAAAACTCGGCTACCAGATGGCCTTCCTGTGTTTGCCCTGGTATCCTCAGCCTATGAAAGTCCCCACCAATGTCTTAGAGTACATTGGGTTATATTTGCGTGGTGCAGAGTGATGAAAGGCCCCTGAAGAGAATTACACAGGAGGACAAAATGTGAATCAGTTGTAATCTTCCCCAGCAGAGGGAGGACCCACATGAATGAGACTGCAAAGCAACAAAATGGTGAATAGTAGCTTTGGATATGCTTTGGTTTAGCTCTAGTCATGCCAGTGTCTGCTGGGAATATCAGTGGGTATAAAATAAGAAACTTCACACACCTCCCCATTTGAGGTGTTTCCCAGGAAAAGGCTAAAGAGTCATTTCTACCAGTTCCATATAAAGTGACTTTGAAAAGTAAATAAAACCATATGTTTGATGCACTAGGGGAACAGCTGTCTAAATATATTCTACCAAAGAAGTCTTTTAAGCAAGAGTCTTTCAGCAATGTATAGTGAAGCATGGCAGCTTGGTGGTACAGTGGATAGAGCGTTGAACCTGGTGTCAGGAAGACTTATGTATCTGAGTTCAAATCTTGCTTCAGAAACTTACTAGCTGTGTATCCCTGGGAAAATCACTTCACCCTGTTTGCCTCAGTTTCCTCATCTATAAAATGAGCTGGAGAAGGCAATAGCAAATCATTCCAGTATCTAGCCCAGAAAACCCCATAAGGGGTCATGAAGAGTCAGACATAACTGAACAACAGAAATTTTTATTCCTACTAATTTTTGTTCCATATTTCTATATTTCCATTTGTCATTTATATAGCACTTTCTAGTTTGAAAAAATTTGTACATGTATTATCACATGTCAGCCTCACAACAACCTTGTAGGTGTGTGGTAGGTATGAAGTAGGTTATTATTATCTTTGTTATTATCATCCTCACTTTACTGAAGAGGAAACTAAGATCAAGAGAGAGCAAATGACCTCTCTAGACTCACAAAGCTAGATGTATCTGATGTAGGTCTTCCTGACCAAAAGTCCAATGAGCTTACCTAGTGTGCCACCTAAGTACCTGTATAATTATTATCTCATTATCCAAGGCATAGATGGGTTGTTTCACTGATTGGAATATGAGCTTCTCACAGACTTAGGGTACAATTCTTCCATTATGATATCTTCTTTTTTTAAAACCATGCTCTTTGACATCTACTGGGTTTAGTTGAACTGAACTGTACTGAGTTAGAGTTGATCTGTGTTGGGCTGACTTGAGTTGGACTAGCTATTTTAAAATCAGGTTTAGATAAGTAGAATTAAGTTGGGGATAGCTAGACTGAAATGAATGGATATGATCCAGGTTGAATGAGGTATGCATAGATTACGGTGAGTTTCTTTAAGTTGAACCAAGTAGGATTTGTAAAAAATAAGGTTGGCAGTCATATACTATTCCTTTAGCAAAACTATAGCTTATATTATGTATCTTCTCCTTCCATGCTCTTAGACCTCACTCTGATCTCCATGGATAGCAAAGAATCAAATTTGAAATATATGTTAAAACTCATTAAGTCAATAATAGTCAATAGGGATGTCTTGTTCACCTATGACTTACATGGGAAAGAGGTAATGCTGCCTGTGTTTCTCTGACATCTACTACTTGATGTGTAGACATTTAGGAAATGGAAGGCAGAAAGGAAAGAGATCCACATTTTAAATCAAACCTTGGAGCATTAGTAATTTCAGGAGTTCCTTAGGGGAATTGCTAATAAGTCAAGCACCTGAAGGGATGTTAAAGTGTGACAGATGCTTATGAATTTCAAAGCTGAAGAAAAGGCAAGGAGTGAACCTATTGAAACACGCAAATAGAATGATTTGTCAATGAACAATATTGAGGATGAGATGACTCAAAGGTAGACCAGCTTAGTTTTGGATAAAATAGGTCATGATATGAGTATCAGAAGCAATGGGAGACTACAATATCAGTGAAGAGAGGGAATACAAGGATAATCACAGGAATCTGTCACCCACAGAATCATAGAATATCAGAACTGGAACAAAAAGACTTTGAAGGTCATATAATCATGTCATCATGGGCTTCAGAGCAGGAAGGTATCATGTAATGACTCTAAGCTAACGCATCATCACAGATACCAAACTATATCTGAGAAATTAATCTCTTCAATGACATCTTCAACCAATGATCTTCCAGTCATTTGCTGAACACCAGTAATGAAAAGTCACTGTTTTCTAGAGCAGTTCATTCCATTTGGGGAGACTTCTCACTGTTTGGGATTTTTTCCCTTAAATCAATGTGAAATATGTCTTTCACTCTTCTCACCATTGACACTGTACCCCATTCTGTCCCCTAGAAACAAGCAGAAGGCCAATCCCCTTTCCATGTGACCTTCCTTCAAATACTGAATGCAATAAAGTACCCCAAAGTCTTGTCTTATGAAGAAAATGTCCCTAGTTCCTTCAACCGTACACTATGGTTGTGAAGTTTTCTCATAATTCTGGTGGCCCCTTTCTGAAGAAATTAAAATTTTTCAATACTTAAAATTAAAAAAATGATCCCTAATACAGAATCCTGTATCCAACAGATATGGTTGTTACAAATCTTGATTATTTTGCATCACTAATGCTGAAGATTTGACGCCCAATCTATACATACACTTCTCAGTTATCTCATCTGAAATTGATGAGTTTGGAAAGATAAACCCCTTCCCAGGTCTATTATTTTCTGTTCTAATGTTTTTCTCAGCTCTCATAGAATATAATAATCTAAATATGGGAAGATCTCAAAGATCATCTAGCCAAACTATTTAGTTTGCAGATGACAAAACAGACACAGAGAGGTGAAAATGATATACAAAGTTGTGCAAGTAGTAAGTGGCTGAGAAAATTTGTTTTCATTTATTTATTTTTAGTTTTCAACATTCATTTCCACAAGACTTTGAGTTCCAAATTTTCTCCCCATCTCTCCCCTTGCCTATCCTGAAACACTGCATTCTGACAACCCCTTCCCCAAGTCTGCTCTTCCTTCTATCACCCCTCCCTTCCATTATCCCCAAGTTCTCTCTTTTCTTGTAGAGCAAGACAGATTTCTATGCGACATTACCTGTATTTCTCATTTTCCAGTTGCATACAAAAACAATCCTCAACATTCCTTGTTAGTTTTGTTGTTGATATGATCAATAATGCTAATAGTTTTCCTAATATTGAACCAGGCCTGCATTCCTGGTATGAAACCTACCGGGTCATAATGTGTTATTCTCTTGATAAGATGCTGTATTCGTTTTGCTAAAATCTTGTTGAAAATTTTTGCATCTGTATTCATTAGAGAAATTGGTCTATAATTTTCTTTTTCTGTTTTGTCTTTTCCTGGTTTGGGTATCAAAACCATATTTGTATCATAGAAAGAATTTGGGAGGACTCCTTCCCCAATTTTCAAAAATAGTCTATATAGTATTGGAATTAACTGTTCTTTAAAAGTTTGATAGAATTCACTTGTGAATCCATCTGGTCCTGGAGATTTTTTCCTAGGCGGTTCATTGATGGCTTGTTCAATTTTTTTTTCTGAGATGGGGTTGAATCCTCAACATTCCTTCCTTAAACTTTGAGTTCCAACTTCTCTCCCTCTCTCCCCAACCATCCCCACTGAGAAGGCAAACAATTCAATATAGGCTATATATGGGTAGTTTTGCTAAAGACTTCCATAATAGTAATGTTATGAAGGACTAATTGTATTTTCCTCCATCCTATCCTGAGCCCTATTTATTCTCTTCTCTCTTTAGACCTTGTCCCTCCCTTAAAGTGATTATTTCTTATAACTTCCTCCTTCCATGTACTCTCCCTTCTGTCATTCACCCAACCCACTTCTCCCCTTCTCCCCTACTTTCTTGTAGTATAAGATAGATTTTCTTACCCAACAGTGTGCATGTTATTCTCTCCTTAAGCCAAACGTGATGAGAGTAAGCGTCATTTTTTTCCCTCTCACCTCCCCCCCTTCCCCTCCATTGAAAAAGTTTTTTCTTGCCTCTTTTATGAGAGATAATTTACCCTACTCTATTTTTCCCTTTCTCTTCTCCCAATATATTCCCCTTTCGCCCCTTAATTTTGTTTTTTAGTTATCATCCCTTTGTATTCAATTCACCATGTGCTCTCTTTCTTTCTTTATATATATATATATATATATATATATATATATATATATATACACACACACACATATATACATACACACATATGTGTGTATGTATATATATACATGCATGTATGTACATATACATATATGTATATACACACACATACACATATTATATATATATATATATATATAGTTACAAATGTTATATTTACATGTAGGAATGTAAACAGTTCAACTTTAGTAAGTTCCTTATGATTTCTCTTTCCTGTTTACCTTTTCATGCTTCTCTTGATTCTTGCATTTGAGAGTCAAATTTTCTATTCAGCTCTGATCTTTCATCAAGAATGTTTGAAAGTCCTCTATTTCATTGAATGACCATTTTTTCCCCTGAAGTATTATACTCAATTTTTATGGGTAGGTGAATCTTGGTTTTAATTCTAGTTCCTTTTACTTCTGGAATATCATATTTTAAGCCTTTCAATACCTTAATGTGGAAGCTGCTAGATCTTGTATTATACTGATTGTATTTCCACAATACTTGAATTGTTTCTTTCTGGATGCTTGCAGTATTTTCTCCTTTTCCTGGGAATTCTGCAGTTTGACTACAGTATTCCTAGGAGTTTCTCTTTTTGGATCTCTTTCAGAAGGTGATTGGTGGACTTTTTCAATATTTATTTTGTCCTCAGGCTCTAGAATATCAGGGCAGTTTCCTTGATAATTTCATGAAAAATAATGTCTAGGCTCTTTTTTTGATCATGACTTTCAGATAGTCCCCTAATTTTTAGATTGTTTCTCCTGGATCTCTTTTCCAGGTCAGTTGTTTTTCCAATAAGATATTTCACATGGTCTTCTATTTTTCATTCTTTTGGTTTATTATATTTCTTGATTTCTCATAAAATCATTAGCTTCCATCCACTCCATTCTAATTTTTAAAGAACTATTTTCTTCAGTGACTGGTTGAATCTCATTTTTCATTTGGCTAGTTTTGCTTTCTAAAGTGTTCTCCTCATTGGCTTTTTAGGCCTCTTTTGCCATTTGAGTTAGCCTATTTTTTAAAGGTGTTACTTTCTTCAGCAGTTTTTTGGGTCTCCTTTAGCAAGCTGTTGACTTGATTTTAATGATTTTCTTGCATTGCTCTCATTTCTCTTTCCAATTTTTCCTCCACCTATCTTACTTGATTTTCGAAATTTTTTTTGAGCTCTTCCATGGCCTGAGACCATTGCATATTTATTCTGGAGATTTCGCATGCAGAAGTCTTGACTTCTATGTCTTCCTCTGATGGTCAGTATTGTTCTTCCTCATAGGGAAGGATGGAAGAAAATACCTGTTTACCAAGAAAGTAATCTTCTATAGTCTTATTTTTTCCCCCCTGTTTTGGTCATTTTCCCAGCCAGTTACTTGACTTTTGAGTCCTTTGTCAAGAGGAGGGTATTTCCTGAGGACCTGTAAGTTCTTAGTTCCTCCACGGTGGTATATTCAGGGGAGAGGAGTTTATTCTTCTCCTGGCCTGCACTCTGGTCTTGGAGCTACCAAAACTTTTCTGCCCAGGTTCTTCAAGTAGAATTCCCTTTCCAGAGCCTCCAACAGCTCCACAATGCCAGCACTCTTCCTTACCCCAGGGCTGCCACTGAGGCCTGAGACCCAGCTCAGTAGCTCTATTCCCCCAGGGGATTTTGGCTGAGAGATCCAAAAATGGATGCTACTACTGCTGCCACTGCTTCTGCCTAGGGTTGGAGCTAGGGGAAGACCCTACTCCCTTCCACTTTCTTTCTGCCCTTTGGAACTGTCTTTGGCATTTGTGGATTGAGGGATCTGGGAACTACTCCTGGTGATTCTATCCCAGAGGTCTGCTCTGGTCTTGTTTCTGCTGGTGCCATGAGGCCCAAGGTGGTCTGGATTCTGTGGGCTGTGTTCCCCTCCATGCCCTGTGTGATATGCCTTTCTTACCAGCTTTCCAGGCTACCTTGGGCTCAAAAATCTCTTTCACTCGGTTGTTTTGTGTCTTCTACTGCTCTAGATTTATTTTTTCCAGGTACTTTATGGGCTGTGGGGGAAGAGCTAGAGTAGGTGAATCTTTCTACTCTGCCATCTTGGCTCCTCTCCTGGCTGAGAAAATTTGAACCAACATCCTCTGATACCCAATCTAGGACTCTTCCCACTATACCACACTCCATTTCTTATAAGTTACCTGATAAGTGGTCATTTAGTATCTACTTAAGGAATGCTAATGATAAGAATTCTATTATACCATAAAATAGTTCAATTCACTTTGGAGGCAATAATAATTGTTAGGGAAGTTTTAATTGTATCAAAAAGAAATCAGCCTCACTCCCACCTTCTCACCCTGGTCAAAACAACCCCCGTCCCACACACACACACATACACACACAATTCCTGAATCTGCTATATAGAGCCTTGTAGAACAATTCTAGTTTTTTATTTGACATCACAGTCTTGCACTGGAGGATGGTTATAGTCTTCCTACTAAGCTTTCTCATCTCTTAACTAAACATGTTGTTAAGTAGTCTTCACAGTTCTATCAATAGAAAGAAAGGAAGGGAATGGAAGGGAAGGGAAGACAAGAGAAAGGAAAGGAAGAGAAAGGAAGGGGAAAATAGTAATGTATTTCACCGTAATACTTTTGATGATTGATTCTATGAAGTCATAAGATAATGATGGCAAAATGAGTATGTGTTATTAAAGGGCATTCCTCTGTTCTGTGATTTATTTAAGAGACTTTCCTCCTCCCACTAACCAGATTTTTCATGTTTCTCCTAGGTGTTATGGTAGCTCATATAAAGATATACAGGCTAAAGTGGGACTCTCTCTATCCTCCTTTTCCCCCAATTTGTATGAAGGATCAAAGGTATGATCAAAGATTATGGACAGGTAATATTCAAAGAAATGATAGCTGTCACCAATCATGTGAAAAGACACTTCAAATCATTAAAATCTGAGAAATACGAATTAAAGCAATTATGAGGTTCTACCCAACGCCTATCAGATTGATAAAGAAGAAAAAAAGGAAGATAAAAAAACAAACATTGGCAAGGCTACAACAAAACAGAGACATCAGGGCAGTGTTGATGGAGCTGCAAAGTGGCTCAACTATTGTGGAAATAAATTTGGAACTAAGTCCTCAAAGTTACTAAATTGTACATATCATTTGACCAGTTAGGCAGTGATATAGGTCTATGTCCCCAAAGAAATCAAGGAAAGAGAAAAGAATCCACATGTATGTAAATATTTATAACAGCTCATATATATTCATATATTCATAACTCCTTCCAAAACTGGAAAGTAAGGATTCCCCACCTGTTGGTAAATATCTAAAATTATGTTATTCAGAATAGTGGAATATTATAGTTCCATAGGAAATGATGATGTGAACATCATGAGAAAGATGAAGTCTTCTGAACTGATGAAGAGGAAAGTGAGCAGAATTTGAAGATCTCATTCAACGACAGACAACAAGATCACAAAAAAACAAAAACAGAACTTTGGAAGATTTTAGAACTCTGATGAACATAACAATAAATGATGATGCTGAAGGTTCAAAGATGAAGTATATAACTGACCTCCTGCCAGAGAGATGATGGCTTCAGGATGCATAATGACACACAAGTTTGGAACATAGTTAATTTGGGGGTTTGATTTGTTGGTCTATGTTCTTTTGTTGTGAAGATTTCCTTTTTTAATTGTTCACTCTGTATGAAGTAGAAGAAAATGATAATAAATGCTTGAAAGAAAAGAAATAATTATTTAAAACAAAACAGTTTTTGCCCTCAGGGAGTGCACGTTTTATCAGAGAAGAAAGTATATATGAGTATAAGTATGTACAAAATTAATTAGAAAAAATATAACAAGGAAATTTTAAGGAAAATAAACCACTAGCAGCTGGAGGTATCTAGAAAAGCTTTCCATGGTGGGAATACATAAATTGAGTCTTTAAAAAAGTCTTTTTTATTTTTATTTCTGGTTCCAAATTCTCTCCCTCTTTTCACCCACTCCCGCACTGATCAAGAAAACAAGAAGCACAATAATTATTATACATGTAAAGTCCTGAAAACCTTATTTCCACATTAACCACAATGTGGAAAAATAAGAAAAATAAAGAAAATAATTTGCTTCAATCTGCATTCAGAATTTATCAGTTCACTCTCTAGTACTCACCATGGGAACTTTGGAAATGTGGTGGATCATTGCACTGACGAGAGTCACTATGTCTTTCACAATTGATTATTGTTACAACGTTATTGTTTATGTGGACAATACGCTCCTTGTTCTGCTCTCTTCACTCCGCATCAGTTCATATAGATCTTCCCAGATTCTCCCTCATCATTTCATGCAACACAATTGTATTCTATCACAATCATATAGCACAACTTGGTCAGCTATGCTCCAATTGCTAGGCATCTCCTTGGTTTACAATTCTTTGCTACAATAAAAAAAAGCTGTTATAAAAGTTTTCTACATATGGTTCTTTTTTCTTTGATCTCCTGGGGTATGGATGTAGACATGGTACTGCTAGGTCAAAGGAATTGGCCTATTTGTTTTCGATTACTCGAACTACTACTTAGTTCCAAATTTATTTCCACAATAGTTTTCGACTACTGAGGGCAGCAGCAGCCACTCCTGTTGTCTATGTGAGGACCATGAGCAGCCCCTCCATACTACACTTTGACCTCTTGGCCTTTGCTGTTTATGACCTTTTCTGGGCCAGGGAGTAATCTACACGAGACTATCAGAAAGTGTTTGTGACACGAGATTCCCCAAAGAGTGCTTGTCCAGATGAGAGGATCTTAACCAGGGGTTCATGAGATTATATTTCAATGTCATTGGTTTCTTTTGTAATCCCAAGTGGTTTTTTTTTTTTTTTTTGTATTTAAACATATTATTCTGAGGAATCTACAGGTTTCCCCAGACTTCCAGTCAGATTAAAGGTGCTCTAGTTTCTATGGATTCCAAGGTCCCTCCTGGTTCTAAATCTCCACTCCTATTAATGCTAAGTGTATAGATAAGCCAAGGCGGCAACATTTTCACTGTGAAGAGAAGTGGGGGATAGCAAGGCTATGCAAGATAAGGGGTGAGGGAGAAGAAGACTCCATTCCCAGACTGCCCCCACAGATGCACACACCAAAAGGTTTTATCCTGATAATTCAACTAAAATACTTCTTGATTTCACTAGGACCTTAGGTCAAATGTTATCATGCCAACAAATTTTCCCCCATTCTTCCCCAATGGAGCATAATTTCAATTAATAAGCACATATTATAGGATAACAGTACTTCTAGCTGGGATTGACTCAATAAATGATCCTTTCCCAGCCTCTGATATCAGAGGATGAAACTAAAGCCCAGAAAGGGATGGTGACTTGTACAACATCACACAACTAATGCAATAAGAGAGCAAGGATATGAAGCTAGACACTCCACAGAGCTTTCCACTGTATTCCCAGCCTGGTTAGTAAGTGCCTACTTCTGGATAGCTGGGCAGTGTCCTCAGTCCTGGACAGAAGGAGATATAATCCCCAGCTTAAAGAAGGTTATTGGGTGCTGAAAAAACTATGAGTAGACAGGCTAGAGAGCTGAGAGGGGATTTAGAAAGGGAAAGATGCTCCATTGCCAGGGGAATCAAAGCCATGGAACTCTGGCAAAATCATATTGGCTCACAAGTCCCCTACTGTCAGGGCTGATACAGAGCTGTCAGCTATGCTGGTACATGGCCTTCCTGCCTGCTTCAGGAGAAGAGGGGGCTGCTCTCCCAAACGGCAAGGGTCTGGGCTGGCTTCCACCACCTGACAGCCTTTATTTGAAACCTATGTCCATAACGAAACCGACATCCCACCTGGGTATATGGGCCCAGCGCCATCTCAACAGATTGGAGCTTGGGTGCTGGGAAAATCTGTCTGTGCAGGCAGCACTTGTGCGGGGACCACTAAGCTGCCGTACAGGGCCTATTGAGCAGATATGTGTCCGCAGCTTCACCCACAGGGGCCAGAGGTGTGATTTGTCTCTGGCAGTTCAAAACTGCCTCTGTGACTGCCAGGAACATCAATGAGTCTGCCTGATATCAGTTTCATGTCAGCGCAGGGGTACCATCCATTCCTGCATGTTGGTCCTGGAAGGTGACCCTAGAATAGGTGGGCACTGAAGGGCAGAAGGAGCTATACCAATGAGGCCACCCTGACAAACCTGGGGCCATATGTCCCAGAGTCTGCCAGAGGGAAAAAAGTACCAAAACAAACAACTCGTGAATCTGTTGGGAGTAGCAAATCCATTCAGAAGATGATTTTGAGCTGACTCCCCCCACACCCAACATCCCTCCCACAACAGCACCTGCAAAGGTCAACTCCCCAAGTTGAAAACTGAGGAACTTTTGGACTGCAGAAAGAGGCAGTGTTGAACAGTGGCTAGCACACTGAACTCACAGGCACAGGACTGGAACTTGAAGTCTGGCTGTGTTCCTTACCACTTGTTTGTCTTGAAGCAAGTCCCTTCCTGTCTCTGGACCTCAAGTTCACTTATCAAATGAGGGGTTAGATGGGACCCATGGCCTCTGAGGTGTTCCAATAGTCAGACCATTGGATTGGCAGGTCCTACTGGCTTTCTCTGTAGAGCAGAGCAGTTCTGGACTGTGCCTTTCAGTTTTGCCCATCTCATTGTAGGAAAAGTGTCTCTATGCTGGGCCATAGGCAGAGGAGGGGGATGTGGGGAAATTACAAGATGAGAGACTCAGCCTTGAGCAAAGTATGGGTGACATCCTAGGATCATGGATTTAATTTTAAGCGTGGATTTGAAGGTATCCCCCTCCTAGCTAATAATACCCCACTCCCACACCTTACTTTTTAAGTTGCCTGAGGGCAGAGACTGTCTCTTTTGCATTTGAATCCCCAGTGCCTGGAACTGACATATAGTAGGCGATACAATAGGTGACAATAAATTTCTACTGATGTATTAAAATCTGGCCTAAACATCTTCATTTAACAAATGAGAAAACTGAGTCAGAGAATGTATGCAACTTGCCCAGTAAGGGACAAAGCTGGGAGACTCGGTTGGGGATGGCTCTGATCAGTTGGTCCCTGAGGGCATTCCCAGCTTTGAGATTCTGTGATTCTAGTAGCTGGCTCCATCAGTTTCGGTGGAAGTGCCCAGCGGGGGGAGTCTGAGCCTCCAACCTCTTCAGCTAAATCTACTTCAGTCCCTTCTTAAGCAAGGCTCTCGTAGCTGATTTTAGCCGTGATTGTGCCATAGAGCTAACCCGATTTCTCTAACCCCCTTTTTATCACACTCAGTCACCTGGCCACCGGGAGAATGGCTTTGTAATGACAGCAGAGTGATTCGCTTTCTTGGCTTAAAACTAAAAAGATTGCCTTTCCACAGGCATTAGGATAATCACTGTTCTTTGTGTTATTATAGACCTACCTAGTGTAGTGCAAACTATTGCCTTATTAGGCCTGCCAAATGTCTAACATCTTTACTTCCCATCTACAATTTCTACAGATTTACTGACAGAGCCTGAGAGCAGAGAGCTCGAAGTGCTGGCACCTTCAGGGGAAGCAGAACCAGGTGGGAGGCCAGGCCCTGTATTCCAGTCTATTCCCACCAGAACCATAAAGCCTGAATGACCTGCACATGTGGTAATACCTGGGAAACTTCCCATCCTGTGAGAGAGACAACATAGAAAGACCCAGACTAGGGCCCAGGACATCTGCGGTCTGGTCCAGTTTTGTTCCTTAGATGAAAAGTGACTCTCCAAAATGACACAGTCTGTCAGAAAGAGAATTCTGGAAAAGGCAGAGAATCCCATCTCTCTCTCTCTCTGGAACTTTCTTTGCTGTTGTTCAGTCATTTCAGTTGGGTACAACTCTCCATGACTCCCTTTTGGTTTTCTTGGCAGAGATTCGGGAGTGGTTTGTCATTTCCTTCTCCAATTCTTTTGACAGAGAAAGAAACTGAGGAAAACAGGGTGAAGTGCCTAGCCTAGTGTCACATGACTAGTAAGTGTCTGAGAACAGGTTTGAACTTAGCTTCTTCTCTCTTCAGATCCTGTGTTCCAACCTTGAAGTCACCTAGTTGCCTCCTAGACAGACAGAGGTTAAGTGACTCAGCTAACTCAGGTTTTCCTCCTTCCAGGCCCAGCATTCTGTGCTCAGAGCCATCTAGTTTCCCTGGAGCCTCAGTTTTTCCATATGTACCCCAATAGGAGTCGGATTGATGATCTCAAAGTCCTTCCCAGATCTAGATTTCTGGTTTTTTCAGTCTTAAATGTGGTATTTTGAGCACGTTGCTTTCTTTCCTAGACTTAGTTTCTTTCTCTGTAGAACAGTTATACTGTCTGTCTGGGCTGTCTGGAGGAAAGTACTCTGCAAACCATTCAGTGTCATAGACAGGAGAACTTCTTGTGGATTGACTCCTTCAGATGATTCCTCCTGCAAATCACTTGCTGCATACATTCAGTCAGTCAACATACATATGCTGTACCTACTATGTGTATTAATCTGGGCTATGTAAGATCTGAGAGGGGGAATTCAGGAAGCAAGAACCCTGGGGCCAACCTTCAGGCCTCTCATTCCAACATTTGTGAAGCACTGATGTGCATGTGCCATTTAGAGTTTCGCAGAGCCCTGTTTGGAGGAATCTCATTTGATCTTCCAAGACGCTGGGGAAGACAATTGTCATTGGAATTATCATTCTCATGCTGCAGATGAGGATAGAGGCTTGAGATGAAATGATTTATCTATAGTCAAAACAGCTAGGAAGTGCCAAAGGCAGGATTTAAAGTCAGAACTGCTGACTGCAAGACCAACATGGTTTCCAGGCAGTTCATCAGTCAATAAACATTTATTAAGCACCTATTTGGTGTCAGGTATTAGAACAAGCACTTATTATAATAAACACTTCACAATGATTTTTCTGATTTGATTCTCAGAGTACAAATCCAATGCAACACAAACATGATCAGAAATCAAAATTCTATTTTGTATCATATTGGGGCCCTCTTGGGTCATCACCAGAAATTCTACCACTGGGCAGTTAATTCTATTATTTTCAATCTTTTCATTTTTTCAGTGGGCTTTAGATAGGAATAGGCATGGGACAATTTTCTATTCCGTAAGTAATCAGAAGTAGAACCTTGGAGGTACAGGTGTGAAGATTGCTGGACTTAGGTCAGGAAACTCTGAGTTCAAATGCCATTTCCATCCCTTCAGTGCATGACCTAGGGCAAAGTGTTTATTCTCTCTCAGTCTCAGCATCCTCAAGTGTAAAAGGAGGGTCATAAGAGCACCTATTTTGCAGATGGTCTGTGAGGACCAAATGGAATAGCATATGTAAAATGCATTGAAAATATAAAATGCAAAGCGACAGCTCACGCTAACTATCATCATTAGGATGACTACTTTGGCCACAGCAATTCATTGAGACTCTAGTTAACTCAGGTGAGGAAAGTTTCACATTTGAGTCTTTGGAAGGACTACCCGCTCCATTGATGTTTGGCAGTGTTTATTTCTGAAATGTCTGCTCACATGGGATCAAATAAAAATTGAAATCAAGGTAGGACATTCTTTTTTTTTTAATAAAAATTTATTTATTTAACTTTTTACATTCATTTTCACAAAATTTTGGGTTCCAAATTTTCTCCCCTTTTCTCCCCTTCCCATACTCCAATACACCAAGCAATCTAATTTTCCCTATCTCCAATCTGCCCTCTCTTCTGTCATCCCTCCCTTCTCTTGTCTGCATCTTCTCTTTTCTCCTGTAGGGCCAGATGACTTTCTATTCCTCATTAACTGTATGTCTTCTTTCCTAGTAGAAACAGCAATACTAGACAATTGTTCCTAAAACTTTGAGTTTCAAATTCTCCCCATCCCTTCCTCCCCACCCATTCCCTTTGGGAAGGCAGGCAATTCAATATAGGCCCTATCTGTGTAGTTTTGCAAATGTCTTCCCTGATAGTCGTGTTGTGTAAGACTAACTGAATTACCCTCCATCCTATCCTGCCCCTCATTGTTTCTCTTCTGTCTTTTGATCCTGTCCCTCCCCAAGAGTGTTGACTTCAAATTGCTCCCTCCTGCCTTTGCCCTCCTTTCCATCACCCCCCCTTGCTTATCTCCTTCTCCCCCACTTTCCTATAATGTAGGATAGATTTTCATACCAAAATGAGTGGGCATTTTATTCCTTTCTTTAGTCAAATGTGATGAGGGTAAACTTCTTGTTGTTTTTTTTCTCAACTCTCCTCTTTTTCCCTCCACTAAAAAGTCTCCTACTTGCCTCTTAAATGACATATAATTATCCCATTCCATTTCACCCTCTTTCCTCCCACTACATTTCTCTCTCACCATTTACCTTAATTTCTTTTAAGATATTGTCCCATCCTATTCAATTCACTCTGTGCTCTCTGTCTCTGTATGTGTGTGCATGTGTGTATGTGTGTGTGCATGCATGCATGTACATGTGTGTGTGTGGTCCCACCAACTATGCAGATACTGAAAAGTTTTAAGAGTTACAAATATTGTCTTTCCATGTAGGAATGTAAACAGTTCACTTCTGGTAAGTCCCTTAAGACTTCTCTTTGCTGTTTACTTTTTCATGCTTCTTCTCATTCTTGTGTTTGAAAGTCAAATTTTCTTTTCAGCTCTGTTCTTTTCATCAAGAATGTTTGAAAGTCCTCTGTTTCATTGAAAGACCATATTTTCCCCCGCAGTATTATACTCAGTTTAGCTGGGTAGGTCATTCTTGGTTTGAGTCCTAGTTACTTTGACATCTGGAATATCCTATTCCACGCCCTTTGATCCCTTAATGTAGAAGCTGCTAGATCTTGAGTTATCCTGATTTTATTTCCACAGTACTGGAATTGTTTCTTTCTACCTGCTTGTAAGATTTTCTCCTTGAGCTGGGAGTTCTGGAATTTGGCCACAATGTTCCTAGGAGTTTCTCTTTTTGGATCTCTTTCAGGTGGTGATCAATGGATTCTTTCAATACTTATTTTGCCCTCTGGTTCTAGAATGTCAGGGCAGTTTTCCACGATAATTTCATGGAAGATGATATCTATGCTCTTTTTTAAATCATGACTTTCAGGTAGTCCCATAATTTTTAAATTATCTCTCCTGGATCTATTTTCCAGGTCAGTTGTTTTTCCCATGAGATAGTTCACATTCTCTTCCATTTTTTCATTCTTTTGGTTTTGTTTGGTGATTTCTTGGTTTCTTGTAAAGTCATTAGACTCCATCTGTTCCATTCTAATTTTGAGAGAATTATTCTCTTCAGTGACCTTTTGAACCTCTTTTTCCATTTGGCTAATTCTGCTTTTGAAAGTATCCTTCTCCTCATTGGCTTTTTGAACGTCTTTTGTCAATTGAGTGAGCCTATTTTTCAAGGTGTTATTTTCTTCAGCATTTTTTGGGGTCTCCTTTACCAAGGTATTGACCTGTTTTTCATACTTTTCTTGCATCTCTCTCATTTCTCTTCCCTGTTTTTCCTCCACCTGTCTAACTTGCTTTTCAAAATCCTTTTTGAGCTCTTCCAAGGCCTGAGCCCACCCGACATCCCCCTGGGATGTCTGGGGTACCGAGGCTCCGCCCTCCATGTCTTTCCCTGATGGCAAGAATATATCCTCGTCATCAGATCCGAAAGTCGGAATCATTTGCATCTGTTCAAAAAAACTCTCTATAGTCTTATTTTTCTTCCCTTTTCTAGGCATTTTCCCAGCCAGTTACTTGACTTCTGAGGTTCCTGTCCACCCCCGCCTAGTTCCGCCCAGCTAGTGCTTGGGGTCTGAGATTCAAATGGGCTTTCCGCGGCAGGTGCGGCTGCTATTCAATGTGAGCTTTAGTTCTGGTGCTGGGGTGGGGGCAGGCCTACCTCCGAGGCTCAGTTCCCTCATGGGCTTTATGAAGAGACCTTCTGAAATGGAGCAGGTGGGGCAGGGCCATCTCCAGGCTCAGCTCCTTCAGGTGGTTTATGCAGAGACTTTCAGTAATGAAGATCCTGCCTGCTGCTGGGGGAGTGCTGGGCTGCTGCGGCCACACCACCGCTGCCTCCGCCGCCACCCCCGCCTCTGCCTCCGCAATTTCCTACCCCTGCCTCTGCCTCCGCTGCTTCCTCTCGAGGGGGCCCGAGCCATGGAGACACCCTGCTCCCCTCTCAGTCAGGCCAGGCGTGTCTCTCACTGACCTGTAGAGTCTGTAGGCGGAGGGACCTTCCTGGCCACCGGAGGTTCCATCCCTGAAACCTGCTCATATCAGCTTCTCTGGGGCCGTGACCAGGCAGCGCTGGGGTGCGGTCCACTTTCTGGGGTGCGATGGATCCTGGGGATGGCTCTGCAGGGCTCTCTGGAATGGAAATCTCTTCCACTATGTTTCTGCACACCCTGCAGTGATCCAGAACTTCTGGGGAGCTCTTCTTACATTAAATCTATGGGCTGTGGGTTCGGAGCTCGCATACGTGCGTCTTTCTACTCGGCCATCTTAACTCCACCCCAGGTGAGGTCATTCTTATAATGAAATACAAAGAGGTCAATCACTGGAACAATTTACTAAGCACATGTTTTCTTTTATTCATCTGTAATCTCTTTGATGTGGCAAACCCCTCTAATCCATTGACATTTTCTTATCTTGAAGGAGTTTTGTCCATAAATCATCCATGCACAAGAGTGGTGGGGAGAGGAGAATGAATGAGTGAATGAATGAGTGAATGTTATAACAGTCATTGAATGCTTACTACATAGCATGCACTATGCTCCACTCCACAGATACAAACATATGTTAAGAGGTTCTCTTAAAATTGCATGAAATGAGTCATCAATGATTCATACTTTTTGACTGGCTCACCTCCCTTTCTTTTCTTGATTTTCTCTGACAATTTCTTATAAGCCTCTTTTTCTCTCTAATTCAAAACCTCACTCCACCCCACTCACGTATCTCCCCATCAGTCTTGAATAAATACACAAATACATACAAATAATATCGTAAAATGGAGGAAATGTATGATCATTATCCCAGATTTGCAAGGAAGTAACTTAAAACCATAGGCAAAAGGTAATTTTTCAGTGGTCAAACAGCAAATGGCAGATCTTGGATTGACATACAGGTATCCTGATTCCACACCCAGAACTGTTTTCCATTACATTGAAATCCCTTCCAGTGTCTCATTATTTTGACCATGAAGTTTGGATTTCTAAAGCTAGAATTCAAAGGTGACCGTAATTTGATCCCAGACTATGTTTCCAGACTGAACACGCCCATATACTTCCAATCTACATCTAGATTCACTGTCCCCTGATGAGATATCCTTCTGCCCCCATCTATATTTCTGTTTTATACCTATCTTAGAGTGGTGATTCCTTTTACATATAGTGGACCTGATAACAATTGCAATCTCTTGCAATTCTCAAATTCTGAGACTACATTTACTCAAAGTTTCCCATACAGTCCACCTATTTGCCTTCATCATTATTCTAAATCCCACGTGTCCTTCTAGGCATGGCTTATAGTTCCTCCTCCCATATTTTGCCATGCTAACCCCCTAAGTCTACGTCATGAGAGTCAGTTGACTCTATTCATATAGACTCTTGGTTGGTGAGACAATGAGTTCCTCAAGGATTGGCCTATGTCTTGTTGTATGATGTATCCTCCACCTCCTAGGTATTAAACATAATGTTTATTAGTATATTAGTATTAGCTTATTAGATGGTGGAGATATTCCATAAACGACTGTTGGCTGACTTATTTATGATGAGTATGTGGCAAAATAAGATTAATGAATTGGTAAATTTTATCTCTCTGTGCCTTGCATCTGGTGCACAAAGTGGGCACTTAGTAAATCCTTATTGATTGAAGAATTTCCAGTCGTTTCACAGATCCCCCTCAGTCAAATGAGGGACTATGGGTCTTTTGATGATGGCTATGTTTCCCTCCAACTCTGACATTCCGTGATCCCATGATTCTGTGATTCTATAAGGAGAAAAAATATCCTGGATAAATGCCTTTGAGAGCTACAAAGAAAAAGACATGTGAGTTTAGGAAGAAAGAGGATTGAGGGCAAATAAAGCGACTGACAGAGAATGGGCCTTTTTATTTACATTTTCATGGATAGGAAATGTTTCAATATTTAAAGATAAGAAAATGAGACATTCAAGGTTGTAAGTACACCTAAGAAAAATTCATATTGGTGGAACAGCACAGTGAGGGGATAATATATGGAGCACTGCCTTCAGTTCTGGACAGCACATTTGGGGAATTGTTGTGATAAACTGTGGAGAAGATCAAGGAGGGCAATAAGGATAGTGTAGGTGTGTGAAAATAACTAGATATCATGCCATATGAGCATAGGTTGATGACACTGTAACGTTTAGTTTGGACAAGATAACTGCCTTCAAATATCTGAGGGGTTATTAAAAAATATAGGGGTTAGATATTTTTCTCCTTGGGTCAAAGGACAGAAGGAGGAGTGATGTGTACAGAACATGTACAGAGTCAGATTTAAGCTGTATATTAGGAAAAAAAATGAAAGCGTAATGGGCTGTTGGTTGAGGTAGTGAGTTTCCTCCTTCAATCGATCTACAGAGGCTAAATTAGTGTTTGTCATTGATGTGATAGAGGGGCTCAGGCACAAGCTGGGTCCCTAAAGGCCCTTCCACTTCTCAGGTTCTATGAGTATGTGCCATAGAGAGTTCTCCAACAGGATCAGTGCAGAATGGAGAGGGCAGCAATGAGATTAGGCATAGAAAACATAAAATAACAGCAGATTGTGGAAAGTCTTGAATGAAGGTGTTTGCACTTTCTAGGTATTATAGCTGCTATTTTAATATTTTCTCAACTCCCACTCATAGTGATGACATCCTCCAATAGCTCAAGTTGGCCCTGAAGGGTTGTGGGTGTCTTTTCTAGTGTTATAACTCTAGGACACCCCCCTCCAGTTTTCATCTCTTCATGATTATCAGTAATCAATTAGTTCAACTTAATTATCATTTAACAGACGAAAATATTTACTAAAGTGATGTACTAAAAAAAAAATTGGTACAAATAATATTCGCAAAAGCCTGTAATACTTTTGCCCACAGTAATATTCAGAATCCAAGAAAGCTTGGGTTCAAGCTTAGAAAGCACCAGAAGCAGACTGGGTAGTTCACATATTCTAGAAATTCTTTTGCTGGAGCCTTCGAAAGATCGAAAGATCACTGACCTTAGGTAAGATGTAATTTTTTTCCTGGGATCCTTGTAGAACCTTGAATCTGGGACCATCTGTCCTTGGCTACTAGTTCAGACATTCTTGTCAGCTGTTCCAGAGCTGCTTCTAGGAGGTTAATGGGAAGACCCTTGACCTACAAAAATGGACAGTATCTCCTCTAGACAAGATGGAGGAGGACAGAGGGAGCTGAAAACCAAAGTCGATGTTCTATCCTCTTCCCTCTTCCTGTACAAGGGACTCTTTGTTGGGTATGTGTATAAAATGTTTCTTTTTCTTTCTATTCAAGACTCATCCAAATCTCAGGCCCAAGCTGATTCCATGCTGTATACATGACCCTCAGGCAATCTGAACCCACTTCCTATGCAAAGTCACCACCATTGATCAGAGTCTTTTCCTCCACGTAGACAAAAGCATACGGTTGATTTATTCAATAGAAAAATGTTCTCATCTGGTTAAAGTATCACAGCTCAGCACCTTGACATTTTAAGAGGGGTAGAACAATTCACCACCTGAGTCAATTATGCCCACTCTTATACTGAGGAGGCAATAGGAAGTTATTGATGAATTTGGAGCATATTATTGAGTAGACTATTACCTTGTACTGGCACTTCTGTGAGAAGGTTCTCCCCTCTCTCCCAGTCTAAACTTCTGTCCCTCACCCTTCATCAGAGACAGGTGCCCTTCCCCCCACCCACCCCTCCTGACTCACTAATACCACAACTGACTTACAAGTTAAAATGTTGCTTTCTAGCACAAATGAGTGGGAAAAGGGGAAGAGAAATCGTTAAAATATTTGAAATCAGTTTTAATAGGGGAAGAAAAAGCTCCCCCTTCTCTGGCTGTCTGCCTTTTATAGACAGCCATTTGTGGAAATGTAGTCTTGGCAGTGAATTTTCACAACCACAACTCAGCTGGGCTTTGTGAATACATGGGTAAGGGTGATTTTCTTTAAATTAGCTGGAGAAGAGCCCCACTGTCATCAGCAGGTTCCAAGAGTGGGCTGTTCTTCCACAAAACAAACTGGGACTGGCTCAGCCTCACTCGAGCCAGAATTCTCTGTCCACATGGGCTCCCAGCCCACATAACATGGGAGGAGAAAAAGAGATCCTGGGAGGGGAACAGAGATCCTGAGTAGGAGTATGCATGGAAGGTAAATGGAAAGCAGGCTTCTGCTGTCACTTACCATACTTTGTTCACTTGAAAAATGAAAGCACAGACTTATGCCTTCTCTAGTTCCCTTCCCTATGCTTTGCGGGTTCAGCTCCAAATGCTGCAGCATGCAGAAAACTTCCCCTCCCCGACAGCCCTCACTGCTCTGCCACCTCTGAACCTTCACAGCATGTATTGTTTGGAAGACTCAAATCCATGTTGTGCTCCAATATGCTGTTCCTATATCATGGAAGACATTATGGTAGTCAATTACATTGTGCTACTGGAGGGAAGGTACCCTTTCTACTACTATTCTTCCCAGATGCCCAGGACTAGGTACAAACTGGGTACTTAGTCTGTAAATAAGGATCAGTTTGCTTCTGGATAAACATTCCCAAGAAAGAGAGGAAATCTATAAGGATGAAAAATACTACTTCTCTTTTAACGACTACAGACATAAGGCTAGTACGCATATCAGGAGATTCAACTGGTCATCAACTCTCTTGGTTGTTTCTCTGGGCTTCAAGTCTCTCATCATCATACAGACAACTCAATTTCTATCCCCCTTTGAGGACTATAAAGTGTTTTTTCTACATTAAGTAGGTGATATCCTGGGAGGGGAACAGAGATCCTGAGCAGGAGTATGCATGGAGGCCAAAGGGAAAGCAGAATTCTGCTGTCACTTATCATACTTGGTTCACTTGAAAAATGAAAGCACAGACTTGTGCCTTTGCTAGTTTCCTTCCCTACCCTTTGTGGGTTCAGCTCCAAATGCTATGGTGTGTATGTTTCTTCCAATGACACAAATCAAAATCTATCTATGTCTGTCCATCTAAGGGGACTTCTGTCTATGTCTTATGTGGAATGAAGTGTCCCAATACACTGTCTTTCCTTATTCTGCCTAAATTGGAAAACTAACTCTCCCCAAGGCTGACAAAATCCTATCTGTCAACAATCCTGTCAATAAACATTTATTTAGTGACAACAATATGCTAGGTATCCTGCTGGCCCAGTGGATAGAGGGCCTGAAGTCAGGAAGACTCATATTCTTGAGTTCAAATCTGGCCTCAGAAACTCATTAGCTGTGTGACTCTGGGCAAGTCACTTAACCCTGTTTGCCTCAATTTCCTGATCTGTAAAGTGAGCTAGAGAGGGAAATGGAAACCACTCTCATATTTTTGCCAAGAAAACTCAAATGGGATCATAAAGAGTCAGACATGATTGAAACAACTGAAAAACAAAAATGACCTAGACACTGTACTAGATGCTGAGGGTATAAAGAGAGGACAAAAAAAGAAAAAACCTTATCCTCAAGGAGCTCACAGGATAATGGGGAAGATAACACATAAGGAGCAGCTGAAAAACTTGGAGGGGGGGTTTGGAAAGATTACCCAGTGTGAGGTTGGATGAAGTCCAAAGGAGGCAGCTTCTAAAAATGAGGGGATGGTGGCCTTGGGCAGCCTCCTTTCATTCCGAATATTAGAAAATCTTTGATCATCTCCAATCAGAGTTAAGTGGTTAGAAAGAGAGGGAGACTTCCTATTGTTAATAAACTTGGGTCTTCTGACTTGTCACTTAAACAGATCCAAGCCTACCCTACCCAAGGTCATCTGCATTGGTTGAGAGCCTGAAATGAAGAAAGTTCAGTTTCCTTTTCAATCTTCAGGAGTGCTGAGGTGGTTTAAAGAAAGCAGTTAATGACTTGACCCAAGATGCACAAAGGGCTACCAATAGCAACCTTTCATCCAGGCTCTTCGGTACAAATCCTAATTCCAAACTTTGGAGGAAGTATGTCCCCATCACTAGTGGCTGGACAAATTGCTGGAATGCTTCTCTCTATTCTATGAAGGCTACATTAGAGAAATGAGCTCTCCTCCATCTCTTTGGGCAAGCATAAGAAGCTTATTCATCTCTCTCATTCCAATGACACTACCTCTGGCTCAGTCTGGGACAGTGAGCAATCTTGTGCCAAGGCATGAGTCAAAAGGTCTGGGGCACAGTGTGTCTCTAAGTTTTCTCTTCAATATCTTATAATTATTGCTAAAAATTATATCCTTCATTTTGAGTCATTTTTAGTGTATCTGAATGTGTTGAGACAGAAATTTCTCACCAAGTTGTTATTGCAAATCCTCACTCCTTCTCTCTATATCAAAGCGGTTTCCTTTGTATTCATCTGATGACAAGACATTCTCTGTCACCCCTGGAAAAGCCTGGGGAATTTCTGGTTGGGAAGGGGAATGAACTGGGCTTCCATTACCTTCCCAGATGCTGGGAGAAGACAAGAAACCACATGACTGGAACCAAGAAAAAACAAAACCAGACAACCTAAGTCTCTTGACTACAAATCAGGGGTTTTGGATTGCACAATTCTACTTAATCTGTAAAATTAATGTTCAGGACTAGATGGCATCAAGGGTCTGTTCTAGGATCCCTCCTTACTTTGACCTTCTAAGAGTCCTCTCAGTTCTGATAGTCTACTTTTGTAGTTCAGTCATTCAGTCTTGCTCAACTCATCATGACCTGGGGACCGTAGTACACCAGGCCCTTCTATCCTCTTCTGTCTCTCAAAGTCTATCCAAGTCAATGTTCATTGTTTTCATGTTATTATCTATCCATTTTATCCTATCATTCCCTTTTTCCATTTGCCTTCAATCTTACCTTAAGTAAGATATTCCCAACATTCTAAGGTCCTTATTAATTCTGGCATCCTCTGTTCTAAAGTTCCTCCTGACTGACACTATGTCCCATATTCTGAAGTCCTTCTAAAGCTCATGGTCTAGGAAACAATGAATATAAATGGAGTATCACTCACTGTGGGATCAGAATGGTTTCCTTGGTTGTTTCTAAGGGGAAAGGAATCAGACCATGCCAGAATGACTCCATAAAAATGATCTTTTATTAAATGGGAAAACTTCCTATCATTATTGAACACCTGGAGATGAACCTTGGAGTGTTGAATGCATTCACTGAAGGGGAATGTATTTGTCATGGACAACAAAAAGTGGAGTCAGGGAGATTCTAGAAGATTGGGAAAAATCTAATTAACAAAGACAACTGGATCTTAGTCTGCTTTTCCCGTGAATGTGGCTTAGGAAGAACTGGGAAGCCTGAAATAGT
Organism: Bettongia penicillata ogilbyi; assembly: GCA_023548195.1. NCBI lineage: Eukaryota > Metazoa > Chordata > Mammalia > Diprotodontia > Potoroidae > Bettongia > Bettongia penicillata. The sequence continues at coordinate 14,625,637 of JAJHZJ010000150.1, read as the reverse complement.
GCCCCCTCAAAGGGTATTGGTATTTATTCTTCACCTTTTCCACATTTCATTCAAATCTGTATCTTCATTACCTTCAGCACTGTGTGTACCATTGCCATTATTATCATAGCTGTGAGCAAATATATACAAACTCTCAGAGACCAACAGAACTTCACAGGCTTCTCCCCCCCCCCCCAATAGACCCCTATCATTTAAAAGAATGCTTGAGGCTGATAATTATACTTTTGGGTCAGCTATCAGAATTAGTTCATGCTTCTTTAGTTGCAGATGAAATAGTCATCCAAAAAATTCTTTTTCATTATAGCTCCTACTTTCATTTTTAAAAATTAATTTATTTAAGTTTTCAACATTCATTTCCACAAAATTTTGGGTTCCAAATTTTCTCCCCATTTCTCCCTTCCCACACCCCAAAACACAGAGCATTCTAATTACTCCTATCACCAATCTGTCCTCTATTCTAACGTCCTTCCCTTCCCTTATCCCCATCTTCTCTTTTGTCCTGAAGGGAAAGATAACTTTCTGTACTCCAAATGTTTCTTATTTCCTACTTGCAAGAACAATACTCAACAGCCGTTCCTAAAACTTTTGAGTTTCAACTTCTCTTCATCCCTCCCTCCCCACCCATTCCCTTTGGGAAGGGAAGCAATTCAACATAGGCCATATCTGTGAAGTTTAGCAAATGACTTCCATAATGGTCATATTGTGTAATATTTCCCTCCATCCTATCCTGCTCCCCATTTCTTCTATTCTCTCTTTTGATCCTGTCCCTCCCCAAGAGTGTTGACTTCTAATTGCTCCATCCTCCCATTGCCCTCCCTTCTATCATCTCCCTCACCCTGCTTATCCCTTTCTCCCCCACTTTCCTATATTATAAGATAGGTTTTCATAACAAAATGAATGTGCGTTTTATTCCTTCCTTTAGTTGAATGTGATGAGAGTAAGCTTCATGTTTTTTCTCTCACCTCCCCACTTTTTCCCTCCACTGAAAAGTCATTTGATTGCCTCTTTTATGACAGATAATTTGCCTCATTCCATTTCTCCGTTTCTCCTCCTAATATATTTCTCTCCCACTGCTTAATTTCATTTTTTAAAGATATGATCCCATCCTATTCAATTCACCCTGTGCTTTCTGTCTCTCTCTCTATGTGTGTGTGTGAGTGTGTGTGTGTAATCCCACCAACTTCCCAGATACTGAAAAAAGTTTCAAGAGTTACAAATATTGTCTTTCCATGTGGGAATGTAAATAGTTCAACTTTAGTAGGTTCCTTATGATTTCTCTTTGCTGTTTACCTTTTCATGCTTCTCTTGATTCTTGTTTGAAAGTCAAATTTTCTTTTCAGCTCTGGTCTTTTCATCAAGAATGCTTGAAAGTCCTCTATTTCACTGAAAGACCATTCTCCCCCCCCCCCCCCCCCGAAGCATTATACTCAGTTTTGCTGGATAGGTGATTCTTGGTTTTAGTTCTAGTTCCTTTGACTTCTGGAATATCATATTCCATGCCTTTGAATCCCTTAATGTAAAAACTGCTAGATCTTATGTTATCCTGATTGCATTTCCACAATACTTGAATTGTTTCTTTCTAGCTGCTTGCAATATTTTCTCCTTGACCTGGGAACTTTGGAATTTGGCCAAATTATTCCTAGGAGTTTCTCTTTTTGGATCTCTTTCAGGAGGTGATCAGTGGATTCTTTCAATATTTATTTTGTCCTCTGGTTCTAGAATATCAGGGAAGTTTTCCTCGATAATTTCATGAAAGATGATGTCTAGGCTCCTTTTTTGATCATGACTTTCAGGTAGTCCCATAATTTTTAAATTGTCTCTCTGGGATCTGTTTTCCTGATCAGTACTTTTTCCAATAAGATATTTCACATTCTCTTCCATTTTTTCATTCTTTTGGTATTGTTTTGTGATTTCTTGGTTTCTCAGAAAGCCATTAGCCTCCATCTGTTCCATTCTAATTTTGAGAGAACTATTATCTTCAGTGAGCTTTTGAACCTCCTTTTCCATTTGGCTAATTCTGCTTTTGAAAGAATTCTTCTCCTCATTGGCTTTTTGAACCTCTTTTGCCAATTGAGTTAGCCTATTTTTCAAGGTGCTGTTTTCTTCAGCATTTTTTTTGGTCTCCTTTAGTAAGGTGTTGACCTGCTTTTCATGCTTTTCTTGCACCTTTCTCATTTCTCTTCCCAGTTTTTTCTCCACCTCTCTACCTTGATTTTTAAAATCCTTTTTGAGCTCTTGCATGGCCTGAGCCCATTGAATATTTATTTTGGATGTTTGGGATACAGAAGCCTTGACTCTTATGTCTTTCCCTGATGGTAAGCATTGTTCTTCCTCTTCAGAAATGATGGGAAGGGATATCTCTTCACCAAGAAAGTAACCTTCTGTAGTCTTGTTATTTTTTCCCTTTTTGGGCATTTTCTCAGTCAGTTACTTGACTTTTGGGTCCTCTGTCAAGAGTAGGGTATACTCTGGGAATCTGTAAGATCTCAGTTCCTCCAAGGTGGCACAATCAAGTTTGTACACTGGTCTGGGGGCAGAGAGATATTTTTGTGCCCAGAATCTTAACAGTTACCTCTCCACGGTCACCTGATCTCTAGTTCCTCCAAGTCAGCACTGGGGGCTGATTTTCAGATAAACTGGATGGTCAGTGCCACCATTCAGCTTGAGATAAAGGTCAGGTTCCTCAGGGTCTCTACACAGGGCTGAGGTAATATTCAGCTCCTCAGTGCCCCCAGGGGTTTTTACTCTCCAACAATGGATGGGAGCAGCTGTACACTAGTGTGGGAACTGCTGCCACCACTGCCTACTGCTGGAGCTATGGGAAGGCCCTTCTCCCTTCCTGGCCAGCTGAAAAAACCCTGTCACTTACCCTTGGCACCATGGTTTGAGGGATCTGTGGACTGCTGCTGCTGCGATTGGGGATTTGCTGCTGCTGGGACTGGGGATTCTGTGACTGGAGGTTCTATCCCCGAGGTGTCCTCTTCCCAGAGTCCTGCTGTGCTGCATGGCTAAGGTTGGACTGGGTTCCACTCTGGGTCCCATGTAACCAATGTTTCCTATGGGCCTTTCAAGTCACCCTGGGGTGGAAATCTCCTCCACTCTGTTGTTCTCCACTTCTGCTGCTCCAAAATTTGTTGAGAGTCCCTCTCTACAGGTATTTTATGGATTGTGTGGGGACAGCCTGCGTATGTGTGTCTTTCTAGTCTGCCATCTTGGTTCTGCCCCATACCTCCTATTTTCTGGGGTAAAGTATAGAAAAAATCAAATCTACACAACAACAGCCCTTCTGGCACTTGATGGGCAGGTCCACACCATATGACCACACTATCGAGTGTCAGACTCTGAAGTGCCACACTCTCAAGTGCCAAACTCTCAACTGCTACACTATGTTTATTCCAACTACACATCTATGTCTATATGATTCCTCCACCTGAGTTGCCCTTTCCCATCTTTCCAATCTCATGAACTCTCATAATCCTTCAAGGTCCACATGATCACTACTATCCCCATGGAGTCTTACTTGATGGATCCAAAGCAAAATGAGCTCACTCTCCACTGATTTCCTAATACATTCTTGTTTGTAGCACTCATTTGATACCTGTCATACACGGATTGGCCAGATTGCTGCTATCCATCTCTGATAGAGGCACAGAAGGTATATTCGTCAAATTTGCAGATTACACAAATTTGGGATGGGCAGATAATACACTGAAGGGAGGGAGTCAGTATGCAAAAAATGCTCAATGAATTGGAATACTCATTGAAATGCAATCAGTTGAAATCAAGTAGGAATAAACCTGAAGTCCCATACTTGACCTCAAAAATTAAATGAGTAAAGAGGATTTTGAGATTTATTTGCTAAGAACAAAAAGACCTGGGTACTTTTGTCAACTGAAAACCTGAAGAATCATCAGTGTCATGTGACAATGTACCAAGTTTATGCCATTTTAGATTATAATGAGAGAGGTCTAAAATACAGAAAGAGGGGAACTCTTTCCTATAGTCTCTTCTAGTCAACACACATCTGTAGAGTTGTTTGCCTTCCCTTTTGCACTGGTAAATTCAGGAAGGCCATTGATGAACTGAAGCATATCATTTGAATAATGATGAGGCTTATAAAGGGTCTGGCTCTCACTCCATGTAAGAATCAGCTAAATGGAGTTTGTTAATCTGGAGAACAGAAGACTTTGATGGGGGTGGGGTAAGGACATGACAGCTACTGCCAAAAATAGGTCCCTGCTGAACCCTCCCTTTGTCATTGTTTGGACTTTGATGGCTCAAAATGAGTGTAAATAGCAATTGTTTCTGTTTTGACCAGAAACTCTGAGGGTCTTCCCCTGTCGAATTGATTTTAATTTATTTTTTAACTAGGAAAAAGGCCATTCTTTGCTTCATTTTACCTATCCTTAATCACTGAATGAGTGTTATCTCAGACAAACTGAGACCTGGGAAAGACCTTAGCTTAGAAAGACCAAGGCCTCCAACTGTATGGGGTCATCTTCAGTTGACCTGATCTATATCTCGCCACGGGACCCAGATAGCTCTGGAGGAGAGAATGAGACTGGTGACTTTGCACAGCCTTGCCTCACTTAAATCCAATTCATTTGTAAGTCATGACTTCTTCCTGACATCTTGGTCTTCTTTCAAAACAACAATAACCTGTCAAGTACTTATAGTCAAATACTCTTATCTGGAAATGGAGGTGAACAATCAGCTTAGTCCTGGATAGTCAAGACCAAATATGGCAGTGATTGGAGGAAGATATTTAAGGAGACTGACTTTAGGTCTGAGGAAAAAAAATATGAAGAATGGTGACTGTTCCAAAGTTGAATGGGTTGTATTGGGGCACGGACGATTTCTCTTCAGTTAGAGTCTTGATGATCTCTCATTAAGGATGCTGTAACAGAGATTGCTTTGTCTACAGATTGTCCTAGAATAATTCTGGCTGTGTGCCTAATTAATGCTTTTTTAAAAACAATATCATTATATTTTTCCTCTTGAAGTTCAGAGAAAGGAGAGGTCACTTCTGACTGATGTCATGTCCTTAATATAGGAGATATCAGTTCAAATCCTAGCACTGAGACTTATGAATAGTGTGACTCTGAGCAGATCATTTAATGTCTGCATTGCTGTTTCCTCTTTCATAAAACAGGGAGAAAAATATGATTCCTACCCTGACAAGGTACTTTGTAAAACTTGAGTTGCCATAAAAGTGGGATTTATTATTATCCTGACTTATAGAATCAGCAGCTTCTTGGAGGCATTTGCATTTGACCATTATCTTGAATAACTTGACCTTTCTATGCAATCTCCAACTTTGAATAACCAATGAATCCCTTCTTCTGTCTTTCATTGCCTGTCTATGCCCATCCTAATACTGCCTTGAAGATGCAGAATGAGTTTGAAATTCCTAGATTTCTTCAAAATTTACCTCAGATGCCATCCTTTACAAAGGATCCATCCTCCCCTTTCAGCAAGGGATGTTCTCTTCACCTGAAAATTAATTTAGAACTACTCTGTCTATACCTGTAGTAACAATTATCTTAGACATTCAGGGCAGCCTGCTAGCACAGGTTCTTTGATATGCTTTGCTAAGGAAAGAAAACTTTTAAGGCAGTCAACAATCTTGCCATAATTACATTCACTAGTTTAGGGAAAATGTCAGCACCCTAAATGCCGAGAAAACACAAGCAGAGAAGTTAGCACAAAGATCAACAGATAGGGCTCCTACCTTCTGAACAAAGTAATACAACCACCTACATATACCATAGGATGGGGAGAGCAGAAACTTCTGAGTAGGTGGGAGGTTGGGGTGGAATAGGGGGCTCTTAACAATTGACTACTCAGAGTCCCATTCAGGGAATCAAAAGGTTCTTCTCATAAGTGAACCCCTAAGCAAAATGCCAACCTCCCAGAGTATATAACAAAGACTAGTCCCCTGATTGGCTGAGAGCCAGGAGGCACGACACTATGTGACTCAGCACAGTGGTGAATTATCAGGGTTTGAAGGACATTAATCCCTCAGTTGCTCATAATTTAGCATGAGCCTGGTACACTGAACTCCAAAAGTAAAACAGAAAAAAATATTCCATTTTGATTGGGCTTGCACTAACTTATGTAAGTTGTCATCTACACATTATGTTAATGCTTCCTTACCTTCTATTAAAAAAAAAACTCTTTGAAGTTTGAAATTGTTTCACTGTGGTCTCCTTATTTCCAGATCTTGACACATAGTAGGCTTTAAAAATGATTATTCAATTGAGTTAATTTGGATGCTTTCTTGGCATTTTCCTTCCAAAATGTCTCATCATAAATACTTCAGACCAAATGTACATTTTACACGCTTCCATCCCACTCCTGAGTACTGCTGCCTTTTCTGTGGTACCTTGTAGGTTATAAATTTCAGACTGTATTCCTTATATCAAAATGCACAGCTAGTGATATTTAACTCTAAAGAAATATATCCTCACGCAATGAATAAAGTCAGAAATTACTTACTGAATTTAACCAAGAGGAGAATGATCCCATAGAGATGTGCTGCATCAATTGTGTCACATGGGACCAAGGGGGTCATTCATTCCCATTTTATCTCCACAGTGAATTGTTGGACCTTGCTTCACCAGTTTTATTGGGAGCAAGATCTCAGGAGGCTCCAATTTTCTTCTCCCTTTAGAGAAAGTAACCCGAGTCATTCAGTGTAGTAAATACCCGTCAGGCTGTCATTTCTCTGATGGTGCCTCCAGCCCTGGAAGAATAAATAAATAAACATGGCAAGAGAGGAGGTAGGAATCTCAGCACAGACAAAGAAATTCAGGTCAAGAATATGTGTTAGTGCTCACAAAAGGAAGAAACAACTTCTCCACTGTCTGTCAGTTCAATATTCTGTAGGTGCTAATGAGGAACCACCCTCAAGTTCAGGGATGGGGCACTCCTGGTGGGGCAAAGCAATCAATCATCATGTCTGGGAAGTCATATTCCTTATTCCTATTGCCAGAGTGAGAGTGTGTTTTGACAAGTTTCAGATATTCCATTGGTACAGATAAGTTGAAGGTTCAGTCTTTAGATCAGGGTTTCTTAATCTGGGGTCTGGGAGTTTTTCTTTTTAATACATTGAGAACTGCTTTTCAGTGTAATGAATTTCCTTTGAAATGTTAGTGCTTTATTTTATCAATTTAAGAACATTTCTGAGAATGGATCCATCCATTCTCTCAATCCATGCTTCATTCTGCTGGTAAAGATGTCCAGAATATATGAAAAAAATAAAAAGAACAATCCTGGATATAGATGATCCCTAAACTTTTCTTAGCCCTGCTATTCCCTCTACCCTCTCAGCCATTCCATGTTCTTGGTCCTTCCTGGTTGTCACATTCTCTATTCTAGTTTACCTTCCAACTCTGGCATACAAGTATCTCTTCATTCAAAATTCTATCATCTTTTAGGACAATTCTGTTTAAAAAAGCTTTTCATTCTGTTGAGCTGAACTTAATTTCAAGTCTCTCCTCCCTCACTTTGGCCCTAATTTTGCCATGTGAGATGGAACCCCTTTCAATTATTCTCAGCATTACAGACAGTTTTCCCAGCCTTCTAGACCTCATTTGGGTCTTGTGCTGACAGGCTGGGGTATCTTCTGAGATGTGAAGAGGTCCTGGAGACATTGGGAAGTAGAGAATTTCTGTTGGTACTGGATAGAACATGGCTTGATTGAATTGCTGTCTTGTTGCCTTCAACAATTCATCAAAGAACTGATTAGTGCCTCCTGTGGGGGACTAGTGCTGGATTTGATTTGGCATTGGGCACCCAATCACCACTAAGGGAAATGTACATGAAAGAGGTACTGGGGAAGAATATAGTAGAGCTGGGAGAGAAGCATTCAGAACAGGATAATTAGAAGATGTGTTTGTTTTTTAATTGTCTAAAATGTACATCAACCTTATTGAGGTTAAGCAAGGTAGTCTGGCCTGTGTTCTAGTCCTGACCCTGTCACCAACTAGCTGTGTGGCTTTGAGGCAAGAACTTTTGTATGTGATTGTGTGTGTGATTTTACTGTTTTGTTGTCGACATTATATATTACTATTTTTCCAAATGGTGACCAACTTATGTATTCCTTATGTGATTCTAAGTGGATTATGAAGCATAATAAACTTCTGTTTGTAGGTATAACATTTTCCCTAATATTTTATTTAAAATTTTGTGTTTATGGCAATTAAGACTGTTGATGTACAGTTTCCATTCTTTGGCCTTTCATAAAAAAAATTTATTTTTTCCAATTACATGTAAAACTTTTAACATTCTTTCTTTGAATTTTGAGTTCCAAATTCTCTTCCTCCTTGTTGCCCTCTCCCCACTCTCCTGAGAAGGCAAACAATTTGATCTGTTATGCACTGTAGTCATGCAAACTCTTTTCATATTCTTCTCATTGCAAAAAACAAAGCAAAACAAAACAAAAACGAACCACACAACCCCCCTCAAAGGAAAGTGTGCCATGATCACCATTCAGACTCCATAAGTTCTTTCTCTGGAAGTGGCTAACACTTTTCTTAATGAGTACCTCAGAATTGTCTTATATCATTGTATTGCAGAGAATATCTAGGTCATTTGTGATTAATCATCATATATTATTGTGCTTACTATGTAAAATGCTCTCCTGGTTCTGCTTACTTCACTTTGCGTCAGTTCATGTAAATTTTTTACAGGATTTTTTTTCTCCTGAAATGATCCTACTCATCATTTCTTGTAGCACAGTAATATTCTGTCACAATCATATGCCATAACTTGTTCAACCATTCCCCCACTGAGGATCATCCCCTTAATTAGCAATACTTTGCCATCACAAAAAGAGCTACTATAAATATTTTCCCACATATAAGTCCTTTTTTCTTCTTTTTTTATCCCTTTGTGGTACAGAACTAGTAATGATATTGCTAGGTCAAAGGATATGCCCAGTTTTATAGAATTTGAATATAGTTCAGAATTACTCTCCATAATAGTTGGAACAGTTTACAACAGCACCAACAGTGCATTAGACTCCCAATTCACCCACATCACCTCTACCCACATTTGTTATTTTATTTTTCTGTCATAGTAGTCAATCTGATAGGTGTGAAATGCTGCTTAAGAGTTGTTTTAACTTACATTTCTCTAATCAACAATGATTTATAGCATTTGTCATATGACTATAGAGAACTCTGATATTTTCATCTGAAAACTACCCATTCATATCCTTTCACCATTTGTCAACTGGGGAGTGAGCTATATTTTTATAAAGTTGATGCATTTCTCTATATGTCTGAGAAATGAGGCCTTTATCAGAGAAACATGGTGTAAATTCCACAACTTCTACCCCCACCCCCTCTCCCACAAATAGTGTTCTTCTTTCATTCAAATTTTGACTGCATTGGTTTTGTTTGTGCAAAACCTTTTATTTTCTTAATTTAATGTAATCAAATTTATCCATTTTACATTCTATAATATTCTCTTAATTTCTTCCCTTATTATAGATTTGACAGGTAAACTATTCTATGGGCTTATAATTTATTTATAATATCACCCTTTATGTATAAATCATGTACCCATTTAGATACTATCTTGGTATATGGTATGAAATGTTAGTCTATGCCTAGTTTCTGCCAAACTGATTCCAATTTTCCCAGTAGTTTTTGTCTGACTGGTCTTTCAGTAGTTTAGTTATGAAGCCCATATTTGCAGTACGTAAAGGACTTGATAGAATTCATTCTGTTCTTAATTTCATGAGTAGTTGATACCTTACAGGAATCATTTTTTACAATAAAATTCACTGCATATCATATGATTATTTTTACGTTTCTTAGGGAGTTTGTTTTTGACTAGTTTTCCTACTATTTTAGTCTGAGGGTTCTATATGTTTTAAATCCTCACACACTTGGTTTAAATTGTCATTTTTGTTAGCACACACTTATGAAAAAATTTCTAACAAAGCCTTTAATATTTATTCATTTTTGTGAGTTCTTAGTGGTTATTATACTAAAAATTGTTTTTCCTCCCTTTCAAAAATCCATCTAGCTGAGATTTTATTTATTAAAAACTTCTACTTAATTTTTCTCATTTAATTGATATGTTCTTTGAATTTTGTTTGTCTCTTCTTTGATTTTCAGGATTTTTCTTTTAGTGTTTGGGAATTTTTAATTATATTTTTTCTTTTTCTGTAAAGCTTCTCTTCTCATTTGTTCATCTTTTTTTCTGTTTTGTTGATAAATGGTCTTAAGGGTATGAATTTTCAAACAAAAACTGTTTTGTTTCAATCCCAAATATTTTTGTATGGTACCTTGTTTTTGTAATATTCTTTAATTAAATCAGATGTTTTTCTCAGTTAATCTTAGACTGAGGAGCAGAGCAAAGATGGTGGAGTAAAAGCATGGACTTCCTTGGGTTCTCTCCCCAAATCCTCCAAATACCTGCAAAAATGACTCTAAACAAATTTTAGAGCTACAGATCCAAAAAATGATAAAGTGAAACAAATTCCCAGTCCAAGACAACCTGCAAATTTGGCAAGAAGCATCTATCACACCAGCAGGGAGCAGAGTTAAGTCTAATATGAGATGCACCAGCATAGAAAAGGACAGCAGGCCTCAGGGGACTGAGCTATTGGGACCTGTGGTAGTTTCCAGACTTCTCAACTCTTAAACGTGAAAATGATTAATGGGAAAACTTTGAGAACTGGTTGAAAGAGGAGCACATGGTCTGACTTGGTCCAACCCTATTCCCAGGGAGGTGGAGGTGGGGGTGCCAGGGGCAGGCAGCTTCAGTGTCAGCAGCAGCAGATGAGGCTGCTTTCAGAGCTCTTGGCCCACAGATGATGGGGGGGGTCAAGTGATTTAATCAAACTTCCTGAAGCCTGAGAAAGCATACCACCCCAAACCCACAACCACTGGAAGCAGAGTTAGACAAAGTTGATAGAGTTGACAAAGAGTTAGGAAGTCAAGTATTTGGCTAGAAAGATGAGGAAACATCACAAAAGAAACCAGACTATAGAATCTTACTTTGGTAGCAAAGAAGATCAAAACATACAATGAGAAGAAGACAACAAAAAAGCTTCCAAGAAAAAAAATGAATTAGTGTCAGGGCATGGAAGAGCTCAAAAAGGATTTTGAAAATCAATTAAAGAAGTAGAAGAGAAATTGGGAAGAAAAATGTGAGTGATGGAAAAAAATAATGAAAATCCAGTTAACAACTTGCTATAGGAGAACCAAAAATACCTGAAGAAAATAACACCTTAAAAGCCAACTAACCCAAATGGCAAAATATGTCCAAAAAGCCAATGAGGAGAAGAATGCCTTAAAAAGTAGAATTGGTCAAATGAGAAAGATATCCAAAAGCACACTGAAGAAAATAATTACTTCAAAGTTAGAGTCGAGAAAATGGAAGCTAATGACTTTACGAGAAAACAAGAAGCTATGGAACAGAACCAAAAAGGATGAAAAAAGAAGACAATGTGAAATATCTCATTGGAAAAACCACTGACCTGGAAAACAGGTCCAGGATAGAGAATTTAAAAGTTATTGGACTACCTGAAAGCCATGATCAGGAAAAGAGCCTAAAGGCATCATGTTTTAAGAAACTGCCAAGGAAAACTGCCCTGATATTTTAGGACTAGAGGGTAAAATAGAAATTGAAAGAATCCATCAATCACCTTGAAAGAGATCCTAAAAGAAAAACTGCTAGGAATATTGTAGTCAAATTTGAGAGCTCCAAGATCAAGGAGAAAATAATGCAAGCAGCCAGAAAGAAACATTTTGAATATTGTGGAAACACAATCAGAATAACACACAGTCCAGCAACTTCCACCTTAAGAAATCAAAGGGCTCAGATATGATATTCTGGAGGTCAGAGAAGTTAGAATTAAGTCCAAGAATCATCTGCCCAGTAAAACTAAGTATAATCCTTCAGGGCAAAAGGGATAATCAAAGAAATAGAGAACTTTCAAGCATTCTTGATGAAAAGACCAGAGCTGAATAGAAAATTTGGCTTTCAAATACAAGAATCAAGAAAAGCATGAAAAGGTAAATAGGAAAGAAAATTCATAAGAGACTTATTAAAGTTGAACTATTTATATTCCTACATGGAAAACTGATATCTTTAACTCATGAGACCTTTCTCAATATTAGGGTAGTTGGAAGACAGAGAGAGAGAGAGAGAGAGAGAGAGAGAGAGAGAGAGAGAGAGAGAGAGAGAGAGAGAGAGAGAGAGAGAGAGAGAGAAAGACAGAGACAGAGACAGAGAGACAGAGAAAGACAAAGAGGTTGAATATAAAGGGATGATATTTGAAAAATAAAATTAAGGGTTGAGAGAGGAATATATTGGGAGAATGAAAAAGGGAGAGATAGAATGGAGTAAATTATCTCACACAAAAGAGGCAAGAAAAAGATTTTACAATAGAGGGGAAGGTGGGGGAGGTGAGAGGGAGTGAATGATCCTTACACTCATCATATCTGGCTTAAAGAGGGAATAACATACACACCCAATTGGGTATTTTATCCTACAGGAAAGTAGAGGGAAAGGGAATAAGGGGGGAATGATAGAAGTGAGAGCATACTGAGGGAGGGGATAGTAAGAAACACACCCTTTTGAAAGGGGACAGGATCAAAGGAGAAAATAGAATAAGTGATGGGCAGGATACGATGGAGGGAGATATAGTTAGTCTTTCACACTATGAAAATTATGGAAATGTTTTGCGTAATGGCACATGTATAACCGATATTGAATTTCTAGCCTTTTCAATGAAGGTGGGTGAGGAGAGAAGGGAAAGAATTTGGGACTCAAAGTTTTAAAAACACATGTTAAAAATATGTTTTCATATGCAACAGTGAAATACAATTTTCAGGCAATGGGGCAGAAAAATCTATCTTGCCTTTCAAGAGAGTAAAGGGGAAGGGGATATGAGGGGGATGATAAAAGGGAGAGCAGACAGGGAAAGGGCTAATCAGAATGCCTGTTATCTCAGGATGGAGGAAGAGAGATGAGAAGACTCAAAATCGTGTGAAAATGAATGTTGAAAACAAAAAGTAAATAAATAAAGTTTAAAAAATAAAAAAAATCAAAAAACTGAATCCAATTTTTATTGTGCTGTGATAGTAAGACCATTTTAATTTTTTTCTGGTTTTTTTTTTTCTATAAACATAAATGAGGTTTTGTAAAGCTACTCAACAGATTCTGGAAAGAGCATATTTATTTTTTTTTTTAATGTTTCTATTTTTTATTTATTTTTTAACACAATTTATAACAGATAAGCAATTCATACTTTTGGTCAGGTGATACATCTTTCTAAATCATTTACAATATGGACCACAAAAGAATTTTTTTTAAACATTAACCAACTGAGACGCAAATAATATTTATGTTGCTAACTTCATAAGCTCTTGACCTAATGGTCTCCACCGTATTACTAAGAATTAAAGGACCCCAGCTTAATGTCGTTGGTGTGAAGTCCTATGCCTAATAGCTTAATTTTAGACAACCTCGGATGTTCCCCTATCCATAATCCATAATTGAATAGATCTGGTATTAAGCTTTCAAACCTTTTGACTATAAGAAATTACCACCAATAGTAAGGACATTGCAGGGATACAATATCTCCCCACCTTCATGTCAGTTCCAGGCAGGATTAGATTATCCACTTGCATTCAGTCAGGCTTAAAGTCTACTATGTGTCAGTGGGGAAACTGAGTCAGGAGAATCCCACCTCGGCCCATGCTGAACAGCTGCTCTCCCACCCTTCCCTTGAGATCACCTATGCAGTTCATCCCAGCATCTCATCAACTTACTGGCCTCATGTATTGGAGGCTCGGATCGACTTTCTTGCTACCCATACCTGGAGTTAGACCCGGAAGAATATTCACTTAATAACCCCATAGCATCTAAAAATAGCAAGTTCCAATGATCACATTTCAAATATGATTATAGTTTCACTTTGGCTAAGGAACATCTTTTGAGGCAAATCTTAGGTGACTTACATGTCTTTCTATGCATGTTCCAGTTCCTGGTTAAGTGGCAATCATAAAATTAAATTTACCATTAAAACCTTGACTTTTCCATTAATGCCAAATTTTACCCAAGGTTACCTTCCTCTAGGAAATTTAGACTGAAATTCTTTTCTCCAAACTAAAGATGTCATTGATTTATTCTCAGTGATTAATTCAGTCTATTGTTTTAATACTAATTGCTTTTTACCTCACTATGTAACATGTCCAATTTTTCTCCCCATCATTCCCCTCCCCCTGCTTCCTAATATCTTGCATTCTGATTACTCCTTCCCTCAATGTCCCCTCCCCTCCAACACATCCCGCCCCTCTCCTATCCCCATCTTCTCTCTTTTCTTGCAGGGAAAGATAAATTTCCATACCCCTATCCCTGTAGTTCTTATTTCCAGATTATATGCAATAAAAATTATCAACATTTATTTCTAATACTTTGAATTTCAACTTCTCTCCCTCCCCCTCTCCCTCCCCAGCCCCACTGATAAGAGAAGCAATTCAATACAGACTAAATATATGTTGTTTTGCAAAAGACTTCCATAGTAATCATGCTGTGTAATACTAATTATATTGCCCTCTGACCTACCCTATCCCCCCTTATTTTTCCCCCTACAATTGACCTTGTCCCTTCTTGAAAGTGTTGATTTCTAGTGATTCCCTTCTCCCAATTGCCCTCCCTGCTAACATTCCCCTTGCTCCACTTGTCGCCTCCTCTCCTACTTTCCTGTGGTGTATATAAATTTTCATATCAAATTTAGTGAGCATGTTATTTCCTCTTTCAGTCACATGTGGGGAGAGTAGCTTTATTTTCCTTCCCTCTCCCCTTCTCCCTTATCTCCTCTACTGAATAAGATTTTTCTTATCTCTTTTATAGGTTATAGCTTACCCCAATCCATTACTCCTTTTCTCTTCCAGGAATTTTGCTCCTTCACCCCTTAATTTTATTTTGCTTTATTTTATTTTATTTTGTGTGTGGATATCATTTCTTCTGATATAACACACCCTATATTCTCTATCTATGTGTATGTGTGCATGTGTGTATACAATCTCTCCAACTACCCAAATACTGAGAAAAGATTCGAGTTAAAATTATTTTCTTTCCATGTAGTAATGTAAAGAGTTCAGCTTTAGAGAGTCTTTTATGATTTTTCTTTTCTGTTTATATTTTCTTACTTCTCTTAATTCTTGTCTTGGGAAGTCAAATTTTCTATACAGATCTGGTCTTTTCCTCAACATGAATGACTGAATATCATTGGATGAACATTTATTCCCTTGAAGTATTATTCTCAGATTTGCTGAGTAGGTGATTCTTGGTTTCAATCCCAGTTCTTTTGACCTCTGAAATATCCCATTCCAAGCCCTTCAATCCCTTAATGTTGAAGCGGCCAGATCCTGTGTAGTCCTGATTGTATTTCCACAGTACTCAAATTGTTTCTTTCTAGCTGCTTGCAGTATTTTCTCCTTGATCTGGCAGCTCTGACATTTGGCCACAATATTCATAAAAGTTTCTCCGTTCGTTTTCAGGAGGTTTCTTTCAGGAGGTGAATGATGAATTCTTTCAATATCCATTTTGCTCTCTGATTCTATAACATCAGGGCAGTTTTCCTTGATAATTTCATGGAAGATAATGTCTAGGCTATTTTTTTTGATCATGGCTTTCAGGTAGTCCAATAATTTTTAAATTATTTCTCCTGGATCTGTTTTCCAGGTCAGTTGTTTTTGCAACGAGTTGTTTCACCTTATTTTCTATTTTTTCAAATTTTTGGTTTTGTTTACTAACTTCTTGGTTTAACTCATAGTCATTCGTTTCCCTGGACTCAATTCTCTCTTTCCAAGGATTATTTTGTTCAGTGAGCTTTTGAAACTTCTCCTCCATTTGACTACTCCTCGTTGGCTTTGTGGACCTCTTTTTCCAATTGAATTAACCTCTTTTTAAAGCTGTTATTTTCCTCAGCATTTTTTTGGTTTTCCTTTAGTAAGCTGCTAACTTATTTTTTAAGATCTTCTATTGCCTGAGCCAGGTTTAAGTCCCCTTTGAAGGCAGGGGCATCGACTTCCTCTGACAGTATGCCTTGTACTTCCTCATCCAAAAGAATGGGGGGAGAGACACCTGTTCCCCCAAGAAAGTAACCTATGGTCTTATATTTTTTCCCTTTTCTGGGCATTTTCCCAGCCAGTTACTTGACTTCTGAGTTTCCTCTCCACAGCCACCTTACCTCCAGTTCCACCCAGCCAGTGCTTGGGGGCTGAGATTCAAATGCTGCTCCCAAGCCTTAGGGGCTTTCAGCGGGGGTGGCGTTACCTTTCAATGTGAGATTAAGTTCAGCTACTCAGGTAGGGGCAGGACTCCCACACCGGGTTCAGTTCTTTCAGGGGGTTTACAAGGAGAGTTTCAACAATGGATGTGGGCCACTGCCTGCTTTAGGAGTCCCTGTCTGCTGCTGCCTCAGCTGCTGCCTCCCGAGGGGGCCTGAGTTATGGGGACACCCTGCTCCCCTCTCAGCCAGCCAAAAGGACCCTCTCACTGATCTTTGGTGCCTGTGGGTTGAGGGATCTGTGCTGCCACTGGAGATTCTGTCCCTGAAGCCACTTAGATATGCTCCTCTTGGTGTCATGTGGTAAAGGCAAGGCTGGGCTCTGCTCCTGGTCCGGTGTGTGACAGACCTTTCCCATCAGTTTTTCGTGTCTCTCTGAAACAGAAATCTCCTCCACTCTGTTGTCCTGTGGCTTCTGCTGCTCTAGAATTTGTTGAGAGTTCTCCTTTACAGGTATTTTATGGGCTGTGAGGTAAGAGTTAAGCGTCTGTGTGTCTTTCTACTCTGCCATCTTGGCTCTGCCCCAGAAAGAGCACATTTAAAGGTAGGGTTATACACACACACACACACACACACACACACACACACATATATACACCCACAACACACACACATATATATACATATACACATACATATATGTGTGTACATACACACATATATATATAAAATTTTATTTCCATTCAGTAATAACCAAAGATCCAGCATATTGAACATTTCTAAAATTTTATGCAGTTTTAAGTTCTTCCTACACATATTGAAGTACCTAAGTATTAGACATGTTTTTTTACTAATAGAGTGAAAATCCTTTATTCAGAAAATTAGCTTTGCGAGTACTCATACCATAACAATAATAAATAGCATTTAAAGAGTTCTTTAAGGTTTCACAGCATTTTGCATACCTTAGATCATTTGATCCTCACAACTTTGGTGAGGTAGGGAATCTATTATCCTCGTTTTATGGATGCTGAGACTAAGAAAAGAGGAATGACTTGCCCAAGGTCATATAGTTAGTGTTTATGGTGGGACTTTAACTCACATCTTCTTTTTTAAAAAAAGGTTTGCTTATTTAATTTTCATTTTCTACATTCATTTCCACAAAATTTTGAGTTCTAAATTTTCTCCCTATCTCTCCCTTCCCTGCACCCTATAACACCTTGCGTTCTGATTACCCCTTCCCTCAATATGCCCTCCATTTTATCACACCCCCACCTTCCCTTATCTTCATCTTCTCTCTTTTGTAGGGTAAGATAGATTTCTATTCACCATTACCTGCATTTCTTATTTACCAGTTGTATGCAAAAACAATTCTCAACATTCTTTTCTAAAACTTTGAGTTCCAACTTCTCTCCCTTCTTCACTTCCCACCCATCCTCACTGAGAAGGCAAACAATTCAATATAGGCTATATATGTGTAGTTTTGTGAAAGATTTTCATAATAGTCATGTTGTGTTAGACTAACTGTATTTCCCTTCATTTTATCCTGCCCCCATTTATTCTATTCTCTCTTTTGACCTTGTCCTTCCCAAAAGTGTTTACTTTTAATTACTCCCTCCTCCTATGTTTCCTTCGTTTTGTCATCTCCCAAACCCCACTTGTCCTGTTCTTCCCTACTTTCCTGTAGTGTAAGATAGATTTTCATACCAAATTGAGTGAACTTGCTATTCCCTCCTTAAGCCAAATGTGAAGAGAATAAACTTCACTTTTTCCCCACTTACTTATTCCCTTTTCTCCTCCATTGAAAAAACTTTTTGTTCCCTCTTTTGTGAGAGATAATTTGCCCCATTCCATTTCTCCCTTTCTCCTTCCAATATATTTGTCTCTCACCCTTTAATTTTATTTTTTTAGATATCATCCCTTCTTATTTAAGTGACAATGTACTCTCTGTCTATATACATATATACATGCATACATACATACATACACACACACACATCACACACACACACACACATATATATATATATATATATATATATATATATATATATATATAATGAGAAAAGTGTCAAGAGTTATAAATATTAACTTTCCATGTAGGAATGCAAACAGTTCAACTTTAGAAAGTCCCTTAGGATTTCTCTTTCCTCTTTGCCTTTTCAAGCTTCTCTTGTTTCTCATGTTTTAAAGTCAAATTTTCTATTCCCTTTTGTTCTTTTCAACAAGAATGCTTGAAAGCCCTATTTCATTGAATGACCATTTCCCCCCTAAAGTATTATACTCAGTTTTGCTGAGTAGGTGATTTTTGCTTTTAATCCAAGTTACTTTGACTTCTGGGATATCATATTCCAATCCCTTCAATCCCTTAATGTAGAAGCTGCTAGATTTTGTGTTATCCTGATTGTATTTGCACAATACTCAAATTTTTTCTTTCTGGCTGCTTGCAATATTTTCTCTGGGATCTCTGGAATTTGGCTACAATATTCCTAGGAGTTTCTCTTTTTGGATCTCTTTCAGGAGGTGATTGGTGGATTCTTTCAATATTTATTTTACCCACTGGTTCTAGAAAATGAGGGCAGTTTTCCTTGATACTTTCATCAAAGATGATGTCTAGCCTTTTTTTTTTTTATCATGACTCTCAGGTAGTTCCATAATTTTTAAATTGTCTCTCCTGGATCTATTTTCCAGGTCAGTTGTTTTTCTAATGAGGTATTTCACATTGTCTTCTATTTTTTTTTTCATTCTTTTGGTTTTGTTTTGTAATATCTTGATTTCTCATGGATTCATTAGCCTCTGTCTGTTCCATTCCAATTTTTAAAGAACCATTTTCTTCAGTGAGCTTTTGAATTTCCCTTTCCACTTGACTAATTCTACTTTTTAAAATATTCTTCTCCTCATTGGCTTTTTGGTCTTCTTTTGCCAATTAAGCTATTTTTAAAGGCTTTATTTTCTTCAGCACTTTTTTGGATCTCCTTTGGCAAGCTGTTGACTTTGCTTTTCATGATTTTCTTGCATTTCTCTCATTTCTCTTCCAATTTTTCTTCCCCCTCCCTCACTTGATTTTCAAAACCCTTTTTGAGCTCTTCTATGGCCTGAAACCATTTGATATTTATTTTGGAGATTTTGGATGCAGAAGCCTTGACCTCTTCTGAAATTATGCTTTGTTCTTCCCCATCAAAAAGGATGGGAGAAAATTTCTGTTCACCAAGAAAGTAACTTTTTATAGTCTTATTTTTTTAATTTATATATACATTTTATATTATATATATTTATATAATTTTTTTTAATTTTTATATTTTTTTATGGGCATTTCCCCAGCTAGCTACCTGACTTTTGAATCCTTTGTCAAGAGGAGGGTATACTCTAGGGACATGTAAGTTCTCATTTTCTGCAAGGTGACACAATCAAGGGAGAGGAGTCTGCTCCTCTCCTGGTGTGTATACTGGTCTGGGAGTAATCAAAAACTTTTCTATCCAGTATCTGAGAGTAGAATTTCCTCTCCACAACTTTCTCCTACTCCACCAAGCCAGTGCTCTTCTTCACCCCAGGCCAAGACTCAGAGCTGAGATTCAGATCAAAGGCTCAATTCCCCCTGAGGCTTTAGACAAAGGCTCCAAAAATTGTAGCTGCTGCTGCAGTGGCCACTGCTGGCAGGGCCAGACTACTTTCCATTTATACTCAGATGAAAACCTTTGAAGTTGTTTGTGGTGTTGGTGGGTTGAAAAATGTGCAAATTGCTTGTGCAGGTGGCTCCCAGGAGCCTGTTCCAGGTCTTGTCCCTGCCACGCTGCACAGCCCCCACTGGACTGCGCACCACTCTCCTCCATGCCCATTGTGATAGACCTTTGCTGTTGGCCTTCCCAGGCTTCCTTGGGCTGGAACTCTTTTTCCCTCTGTCATTTTGTGGTTTGTGCTGCTCTAGAATTTGTTTAGAGTCATTTTTACAGGTATTTTATGGGCTATGTGGGGGAGTTTCTATAGGTCTATTTTTCTACTCTGCCATCTTGGCTCCAAACTATTAGAGTTTTAATGATTTATTCTTTATATAGATTGATTAACATTCCCTTCAAATATTTAGATTTTATGCCTTGTGGTATAAAGTTATGTGCAGGTATGTGAGAGCACATAAATTATGATCATTCTATTTTTTAGTTCTCAATTCATAATGTAGTCATTTCCTTTAATCAAGCCAAATTTCACCAAAGCTTTATCTCTAATCATGAATGCCACACTTGTCTTTTTGAATTACCAGAGAGATAAAAGAGTTTGCATCAGTCCCTTATTTTAACTCTGTCAACTTTCTTTCATGTGTATTTTCGGTAAACAACACATTGTTCAATTTTTGCTAATCCATTTTGTGAGTCTGTTCTGTTTTGTGAATTAGATCATCCCTTTTACATGCATGGTTATGATTTTTATTTTCCCTCCATCTGATCCTTTTCTATTTTTCTCCTCTTCACTAAGAAGAAGGTATTGAGAAAGAAATATGTGCTACCCTAGTGATCTATAATTGATGTAATATGTTTCAGTTCCACTATTGCTCTGTTCTTTTCATCACCTAGTACCTAATCACAGGTTCTTTCTTTTTTCTATTTATTTTCTGTTATTTTCCTCTTTATAATACATGTTCCAAAGTTGAAGTTTGCTTAGTTTGTGACTCAGAAGATCATTGTTTACCTGGTCCAAACTCTATAGGGTTCCAGTTCATGATCCAGCTTCAGAATGACGCTGGTTTCAGGTGTTCCTGTTCTCATTTTCTGGTCCACAGATGTTGACTGCATATTTCCCTGGCTTACCCTTCATCCATATGTCAGAATATTCCTTTGTGCTTTTGTTTCTGTCTATTAACCATAGTCTTTTGAATGTCTCTTCTTGGGGACCCGTGGCAAAAAATAACAACAACCAACTCACAACGAACAAAAACACGTGCTATAGTTTCTTCTGGTCAGCTAAGTATCACAGTGAATAGAATGCCTGGCCTGGAGTCAGGAGGATCTGAATTAAAATTGGGCCTTAGACAATTCCTGTCTGTGTGTTCCTGGGAAAGTCACTTAACCCTCTTTGCCTCAGTTTCTTCATCTGTAAAATGATCTGGAGAAGGAAATACCATATTGCTTGACTATCTTTGCCAAGAAAACCATAAATGGCATCATGAAGAGTCAGAGATGCCTGAAATGACTAAACAACACCAGGAACAAAAAAGGTTCTTCTTGAATTTTTGGATGATTATCAGCCCGATGCTTTTTGTTTCTATTCTTGTTTAGCATAATGAATTGAGAGAGCCATGCTATTCTGCTGTTCACTATTCATTATGCCATCTGAAGGAGGTTCAACTGTGCAGGGATTTTTAGAAAGTCTGATTTTAAATCCAGATATCAAGACCCTTGACAAGTCTTTTTACTATGCTATAACGCTCTCAAAAGAATTGACTCTCAACTTCGTCTTAGTAGTGAAGATTGGATCTAGAATTCTAAAGCCAGGTTGGAATCCCTGTATTTCCTTAATTTGGCTGAGCCACTTTGAGGAAGTCACTTAACCTCTCTTGGCCTCAGTTTACACTTCTCTAAAATGAGATGATTGTACTGGGCATACTCTTAAATCCCTTCCAGTTCCAAGTCTATGATTGTAGAGTGACCTGATTATATATTGCATGTAAAAAATACTGAATTAGATGATATCTAAGGTCCAATATATGGCATGCCCTTGCCTCTGGATCCTTCATAAGAATATCATCATGTTCATCAATGAGGCATGATGAAAAAGACCCTGAGATTGAAGCTAGGTGACCTGCATACAATTTCTCACTCTAAAACTTCATAACTGTATTACCTTAGGCAAGTCAGTTCCTCTCTTCCATAATATGGTTGTGGTAATAATTGCCACTACTTGTAACATAGGGATATAGTAAAGACTATGCTCTATTAGCCTTAAAATGCCATAAAAAGAGCCTTTGTCTTTCTGTATGGAAGAGATGAGAGGCTTATTCAGATAATAGCCTCTAATAAAATCTTCTTTTATATCCTGGAGGCATCTCATAAATTCTGCATTAGGCATTCAAACCTTGATATTGACAAATTAGAGGTTGAAAGACAGGAAGAAGTAATGCAAAAAAGGAGGTGGTGAGAGTGTAGACCACCATGGCCTGGAATATCTCCATGGTATACAGAAGCATGTCATTTGCAAAAGTACACTGACTGGTTTAAATGCATATTTGTGTATTGCTCCTGTAACACATACCATCATAACTCAGAGGAAAACAAAAGAAAACTTCAAAAATAACACCTTTGCTTTGGCCCAATTAGGAAATCTCATATACAATTTAATTGAACCAACATTTACCCAGAATCCTAGCTGCTTAGGGAAAGAGTTTCTACCTTGTGTGGCATAGAGGAAAGATTCCTGGATTCAAAGTCAGAGGACCTGGATTTGAATGTGGGTCATGCCCAGTTGTAAGGCCTTGGAGAAGGCTCTTACCTCTACTGAACTTCAGTTGCCTCATTTTAAAAATAACAATTTTTTTGGACTTGTACTAATTGGAAAGGAAACTTGTAGGCTAATTAGATTATTATTTTATAAATTAAGAAATTAAAGTACACAGGGGTGGAATGACTTTCTCTGTGTAACATAAATAGTAAACACTTGCCAAATATTGGATTTGAATATAGTTTATCTGACTTAATTCTAGGCTCTTTCTAAGCATAAGGGAATTAGATGTTTTGTACTCATCAAAATGTAGAACAAAAGTCAACGAGTTGGTTTGTGTGTGTGTGGGGGGGTATATAGTCACAATAAAAACAGGAATATGAAAGAAAAAGAAGACACCACTGATTGCTCACCTAGCTTGCCACTAGCTTCACTTTGAAATGAGGAAGCATGATGTAAATGAAAGAATCTCATATACTCACTCAAGCAAACACAACTCCATGGGTTTTTAAGGTAACAAATTTCTTCAAATGTACTTGTGGGGCACAGACTCATGATCAGAAATTTAATAGGACCCAAAATATTCTTTATAAGAGTTACCTTGGACAAAGAAATCTCAAGTCAGTATCAAGAGTACATGATCAAGGTAATCTTAATTATGGGTCTTTCATCAATTGCCTCATTGGAGGTGATCACTCACAGTCCCAGGTTATGCACCAAAGAACATCAGCCTGCTCTTCTGAGATAGAGGCTTTCCATGCACTACATCCCCAGTAGTAGAGAATAGCAAATGGTCCAGAAGTGGGCTAGTATGTAAAGCCCAACAGATATTTCTTTAGAGCAGTTGAGCAGTTGCAATATCAGTAAAAAAAAATGCCTAGATAATATAGAGGAGACATGATGCACAACTCTGCTCACCAAAGAATAACAGAAAGATATTGGATGATATCACTAACACCTCAGTAAATCTGTATCATTAGATGCAAGCGACACAAGAGCATTCCCTACCTGCACATGTCACTGCTATACCATATGTGTCCCTATGCTTGTTTCCCCTCATGGACACCGAGGGTGCTGATATGCTGATATCTTGGATGCCCCATGTCCATATGTGTTCCCTAGATATGTGCCCCTATTCAGTCTTTTGCTTGCTTCACAAAGAACATCCCCTAATGGTAGTATGGCAATGAAAAAGTGTGAAATATGTATGAATCAGGAGACATTTTCTCATCATTTCATTATGTTACTTGATTAAATGTCTTTTCTTTGAATGACTGTGTCCTCTATTGAGGTGTTAAAAGTCTACACATTGGTGTGGATATCTGACCTATAGATGTGATTGGCATAATTCCAAAGTGCCATAAAACTTTGCATACCCATTGATCCATCAATACCACTACTAAAGCTGTATACCAAAGAGATCAAAGGAAAAGGATGTATATGTAGAAAACTATTTATAGCAACACATATTTTTGGTGGCAAGGAATTGGGAATTGAGGGGACATCATCAGTTGGGGAATGGTTGAACAAGTTTGGTATATAATCGTGATAGAATACTATATATTGTGTTGTAAGAAATGACAAGGAAAATGGTTTCAGAAAACCTGGGAAAACTTATATGGGCTGATGCAAACTGAAGCCAACAGTCCCAAAACATTGTACCAGGTAACAGCAATATTTTACAATGATGTATTGTGAAGGACTTAGTTATTTTGAATAATACAATGATCTAAGATAATTTGGAAGGACCTATGATGAAAAATGCTATCCTTCTCCAGAGAAAGAACTGATGGAGTCTGAATGTAGATTGAAGCATATATTTCTATTTTGTTTTTCTTGTTTTTTTTAATCTGTGTTTTCTTTTGCAACATCATTAATATGGAAATGTTTTGCATGACTGCAAATGCATAATCCATGTTGAATTGTTTGTCTTCTTAAGGAAGGTGAGGGAAGTGAGGGAGGAAGGGAATTTGAAACTCAAAATGTTTGAAATTATGAATGCTTAAAATTACATGTAACTGAGAAAAATAAAAGAAAAATATACCTGAAAATATAATAATATTTTTATAAATGGAACTTAAATAGCACCTTACACCTGAAAGTTTGCAAGGTATTGAGTGCTACTCATTTAACTCTCCCAACAACCCTTAGAGGTAGGTACTGCTGTTATCCCCTGAGGATTGTTTAGCTAACAGAAGTTCATTGAGTTGCCCAGAGTAAGTATCTGAGACTGGACACATATTTCTTGGCTCCAAGTCCAGTACTCTGTCTTTTATTCTGTCTATGATATCTTCTAATACGATCCAAAGGTCTTTCCCATATTTGCTATCAAGACAAAGGGATGGGTCAGTTTCAGCCTTTTTTAAAGTGGTTAAATACAGAAGATGGTTTAAGGGTTTGAATACTTGACGCTTAGCTCTACTGGGATGCGCAGTTAATCTCATTAAATCATTCAGATTTTTTGCTTTCTAGATTCGAGATGAGTGGCAGGGCCCAGGAAGCTGCAGGTGTTTTTGATGGACAGATGATTTCAAGTAAGCCCTGTGCTCTCTTCCTCTTGCCCAAACTGGGAGTCAGAAAGAGACAGGCTTCCCTTCTGTGAGATCTCTAGGGGACTCAGAAACAAGTTTGCGTTGGCTCCAGGGTGTGCTTCCTGATAGATTGTTTTTTTTTCCATCCATCTGTTCGTTGAGACAGAGACTACTGAAGCTGCATCTAGCACGCTTGAGTTAGCTGGGGGAGGTGGCAAGAAGGGCATGTAAAGGCTGCCTAAATGAGCTTTTCCCACTTGGACTTTGTAGCACTCCACTTCCTCCTTAGTGCAACAGAACAGATTGTCTGGTCCAGACATGCAAGTGTGTAAGGCATTTTTCTGGGCAGGTCCAGAAACAAGGCACTTACGGATACAGGAGTGAATTTGACAGGCTGCTGGCATTGGTTTGTGATGCGCCAAATTCTTGTTGGGAGAGGCAATGTTGCCTAGGGGAAAGAGCCTGGAGCTACAAGATGAGACACCTGGGTTTGGTACTCAGCTCTGCTATTCTCTTTTCTGTGACCTTGGGTAAGCCTGTTTCTTTCTCTGAGCCTCATATTCTTTTGTAAAATGGGGAGAGAGTTAAACCAGATGGCATCTCAGGTCTTATCCAGCTCTCAATTCTCTATCACCACCCAAAAAAAAAGCAAAAAAAAAAATCAGTGGCATCCATTTTTCTGGTACTTTAAAGTTTACAAATGTTGTTCTCATAAGTATAAGTACATTACCAATTTATTTTCTTTTTTCACTCAAATATTTCCTGTAAAGTATTTTTGCAATAAAAAAGGGAAAGAATGGAAAAGAAACAGTGGATACCACAAATCCTCCATGATAGCATCCTCACAATGTTAAGAGAAACTGAAGTTCCCCAGTATGTTGGGCAGAACTCCATTGAAAAGTCATGGAAAGACATAGACAAGAGTCTGCCAGGATAGTATGACTTGGCTAAGTTGCAATCTGTGTTGTTGGAGGGGATATCCACATTAGCGAGGTCAGAGATACTGTGGAAATCTTGCAAATCTTCATTCTTGCCTTCTGAGGTATGGGCCACATTTATCTCCATTATACAGAAAAAGAATCTAAGGCTCAAAAATGCAAAGTGACATCCTTAGTCTCCCCAACTCTGTCCTGGAGCTTTACTGCCCTTAAGAAATCATGAGCCAGTCCTTGTGATCTAATTTTCTTAAAAGGTTCTTAGAAGGTAGGATTCTCCCAGTCACTGATGTTGGCTTCTATACAATGAGCCTCAACATCCAATGTTATACCTGCTGAGCCATGGAGAGGAAGGAAGGAAATGTAAGGGAAGAGAATGGCATGTCCTCAAAAAAGAAGACAATTCCTTTTCCCATCCCTTCATGTTACTGACCATTATTCTGTCTTCATTCTATGAAGTTCCCCCTTGTTTAAGTACTGAGGGTTCTATGTCTACAAAAAGCTGAGCTGTGAGGTCAGACCAGGACTCTGAGTGGACAAAATGCGGTAGCTGTAGCCAGTTTTACTACCCTAAAGGAGCAGCTAGTTGAGGTGGAGAGAATGGAATAGCTATCAAAGATCTCTATGATGTTGTTACTCTGTACCAGGATAGAGTGACTTTCCACTACTCTCCTCCAACTTAAAATCTGCCCAGCACACTAAACAATGAAACCTTTACTACTGAACCACGTGGCCATAATCCAACACACATCTATTGGCCACCTAGCTGTGAACTGGGGCAAGAAATAAACAGGAGAAAGAAATTGAGCTGGAGAATTGTAAAACTTTTTTAAAGACTCCAAACTTCTCTCAGAAATAAAATACCATCTTTCTAATATTAAATATATAATGGAAGTTATGCAGTTTTGTGTCATTGATATCTGGGAAATTAAAAAAAGAATCCAAAAGAAAATGGAGTAGCTATATGTGACAATCTTATCACACATGATCAAGAAAAAGTAAGTAAGGAGTAAGGAACATCATTTAAGAAATGCATGAGTGAAAAAAAAAGAATTGTCCCATTAGCTGAAAAATGCAAGGGAGAATGGATGGACAGGTTATGTTTAGTAGAACTCTATTCTCACAATGTCAGGAAAAGCCAAGGAGCACCTCCTGCAAACTGAGTCAAAACTTGTATGGTGCTCTCAGAAGTCAAAAATCACCCAGAATGGGCAGTCATGTATGGGTTGTCACTTAAATAATTGGAGGGAAAGTGAATATTGATGATGGTGAAATTCTGTTGGCATATACTTGATATCCAAGTTTCTCCCAATACCGAGGTCCATCTATTTGTTGGTAGTGTTGTCTAGGGGATGCTACACACTTATACATCTTGTGACACCACCATTTCTGAAGACCAAAAGTTGTACATGATTCAAAGGGCAATAGAGAGACATGGTAGATGTCAGTTGTCTCCAGAGTATTCTTGAGGATCTAAATGTAAGGGGTGGTGGAAGATAGATCATAGATTAAACATGATTTGGGAAAGGGTTATTCAGGCCATATGGTGAGAGTGGGGAATAACACATGGACCACCTGAGGGATATGATGCTACTCTTTATAGAAAGAAACTAAGAGGAAACTCTCTAATGTGATGGTAGTGGGGATCTACCATGGAGGGTCTGTGAAGGAATATGAAACAAAATTCCACAGGACGAGAAAGAAGTCCACAATCCTTATGGAAAGAGGGGGTGCCCTAGCCTCATGGGGACAACACACGCACAGGATAATTAAGATAATTAAGAACTCTTGTCAATGATGATGAACTGAATCACATACCTCCCCCATCTCTCAAGGAACTTCTACACAAAGAAAGGGATACTTGCAGGATAAGCGTGATCCCATCTTTGTCTTTGAATCCGCAGAACTTAGAATAGAACCTAGTATACATTAGACACTTAATGAATGATGTGGAGTAATTCATTGATAGAGACAGAGGAGAAATCCATAGTGCTTTAAAAACATTTAATGGGGGAGAGAAGAGAAAACTATATCGTGTGTATGTGTGTGCACATGCAAGTGGAGAGTGGAGGATTATTTTGAGCTTGTGCGTATGTTTCTTTCCCTGGCCTGAAATCCCTCCTCCTTTCTATGACTAATGAAATCTTCTGTCCTGCAATGTACAAATGCCATCTCCTCCAAGAAGCCAAGTTCTCTTCCCCCATCCACCCACCCACTGCCTGCACCATTTTCCTACATAGAGGCGACTCCTCTCTTTTTTTCTGATTCTCTATTATCCCCCAGCACATTTTGATGGTCCTTGTACTGCCTAGTGTTGCAGAAATTAGAAAGCTGAGATTCCAGGAAGAAGAAAGCACTCTGAGGCCATGGAATTAAACCTCTTCTTAAAGCAGAAATGACCTCTCCACCTTCCTTAACTAGAGTTAACCCAACTGTTTGAACCAACCCAGTGATAAGCATCTTATTCCACCCTGAGGCATCTCTGGGCTTTCCTGTTGTTTTGCTTCATATTCTTAATGTCCCTGAGAATACATAATGTTTAATGAATGGACCCATGTCCCTTAAATGATTAAGAAAAATATAGTGTCCATTGACTCTTATTTAATTCTTCCATTATAAGAATAAGAGAAAATGGATCTTCCAACAAAGAGGGCTCAGCGTTCCGCATGAAGGAGAATTTTGTTACTAAAAGTTGGTGAAATCTGTAAGCTTATGGGGGACAGAGACTGTTTTGGCTTTCTTTGTCTTCCAGAGCTTAGCATTGTGCCTGGCACATAGTTGGTGCATAATATGTGCATGTTGATTGACTGGTTAGTTGGTTGAACTCTGATGAAGTTCCTAGGCAATGATCTACAGAAGGGTACAGACACACTTCAGTCCCAAATAGTATAGAGGGAGTGGACCCTGAAGCTAATGGAGAGGCTGCCCCCTCACCTAGCACTCATATGCCAGTCATCTCCAGCTGCCCAACAAAGAGGTGCATGTCAGAATCTCTACTTATTGCTTTCCCCAAAAAACCTGCACCTTCTAATGAGGATCACTTCTCTCTATGGAGGTATCTTTCACATAGACTACCTTTGTTCAGAATATCAGGATTCTTTTGGTTCTCTCTGTCCTCTCCATTTCTCACCCAAGGCGTTAATCAAGTTTGGGCAGGTGTGTTTCCACACCCTGGGTAGGATTCTCATGCCTTTCTGCCAAAGTAAGATTCCTATGCCTTTCTCCCAAGGGTATGCCAGCTCATTTGACCCACAATCTATGCACATAATAATCTATGTACCTGATACTCAGTCCATTATCATATCCTTTCAATCCCATTAAACAACAGTGTAAGACAGTGGAAGAACACAATTTAAAAAGAGGAGACCTTGGTTGAAATCCTGGCTCTGTCTTATCTGCCTTACCTTGGGCAAGAGAGATAGCATGCCATAGTGGTTAGGACAGTAGACTTGGAGCCCAGAAGGAGGCTTAGAAGCATGTCTCTAACCTCTGACTTTATCAGTTTTGTGATCCTGGACAAGTCACTTAACCTCTCCATGCTTCACTTTCCTCATCTAGGCAATGAGGGTTATGATAGGTAAACTTTATTGCCCCTGAGGTCTCTTCCAGCATTAAATAAATAGTCATATAAAGCATGTTAATTATCTATGCCTCTTTTTCCTCCATTGGAAAATGACAAGGTTGGATTATAGTAATTCTATTGGCCCTCATCCTTAAATCCTGTGATACTAAGAGATGTACCTTTCCCTAAAGTAAAATGAGTCACTGACTTTGCTCTAGGCAGCTGCAATTCCTCCAAACCAGTTACATGAAACAGCAACTGACAAGATGAGGTCCTGAAACAGTCCATGAATCAAGCTAAGCAAGTCAACGTGTTGCTAATAATGAAATCTGGAGGAAATCCCACCATCTTGGAATCTGGTCTCAATGGATAGAGGCAGATGGTATCCTAAAATCCTCATGGATCCTGATGGCCATCTGGCTGTAATAGATGATCCATCCAGCAGCGGGTTGTTCAGGCTTTTCTAGGATCATTAAATACTTGTTATTTATCTTGTTAAACCGTGACTGCCTTTAATGGGCCAATCTTCACAGGGACCACTGTTGTTCCCGCCAACGACTTACAATTGATGGACGTCCTTCCAAATCCTCAGTTCTGTTCACTAGGCAAAGGTTGGTGATTAATTAAATTCTGCCTTCCTAGCCCAAGCCTTCAGCCTTGGGCCCTTCAGGGAAGCCAGTCTTTCATTGGCAGATACTATAGGTCAAGTA
This sequence comes from Bettongia penicillata ogilbyi, assembly GCA_023548195.1. Lineage (NCBI taxonomy): Eukaryota > Metazoa > Chordata > Mammalia > Diprotodontia > Potoroidae > Bettongia > Bettongia penicillata. The sequence continues at coordinate 14,595,215 of JAJHZJ010000150.1, read as the reverse complement.
AAAGGCTACAACAATTGAAGAAACTCCTTTGTCTAAACTACACTGAGCATCTTCCATCAAAGCCATCCTTGTCCATTGGAAGGCAACATGAAACAGTACAAAGAACATTGGACATGGAGCCATGAGAGCTGGATTCCAATCCTAGCTCTGCAGTGTTCTAACTTCTTTATTGGTTTGATTCTCTTTCCTGGGCCTCAGTTTCTTCATGTATAAAATAGGCGTTAACAATATATTACCTAACTCAAAAGTCGTGGAGGGGAATATGCTTTCTAACCTGTAAAAGAAGGAGCTGCTGGTTGCCATTCTTACTTTATGCCAGAGCTTTGTTCAGAGCTTTGTTCCCAAGAGTAGATGCCTCCTGTCATAACGGGAGAGGAGGAATGTGTAGAAGGGCTCAAAATAATCAAAATTAATTTTGATTGTGATGTAAACACAGATTGAAATTTCAAAAAGGCCATGATGTGTTATTTCAAAAGAAGGTACTTTAAGATTTTAGAAAATATATTTTATTTAATGAGATGAAAAGAAAATTTCAGGCTCTGAAATTGTGAGGATAATATGGGCATATGGATGGATGCAAAGGGGTACATCTTTCCGCTCACAGTTTCACCGATACAGGTCCTCCACCAGTCAGAGATGCTGGGAGTGGGGGACTGTGTACACTAACTACTATTGATCCTGGATTCAAAGAGTTTCTGTTGTCCAAGGTAATGAACCACCTTGAATGCCTCCATGTTTTCCATGTTTGCATTACCTTCATTGGAGAAAGCACAAAGGTAGAGAGGGGTGAAGAGTCAAGTAATCAATAAACATTTATTACGCATATACTATGATCCCTCTGCTAGCCACTGGAATTATAGAAACAAATGATGAACCAAATCCTATCAAAAGACGTGACATAGACCTATTGAAGACCCTATATAGTACATAAGTGGTCCCCATTAGCCTGAGCTACCTTGGCCACTACCAGAGATGTAACCCATATTCTAAGTTTGTCCTATGAAGGTCAAGACTTCTCTGAAAGCTGAGGAAACCAACCCCTCAGGGATGAGAGATATCTTGAACATATCTGTTGTCTTCAGGCTACAAGTAAACTATGGAGGAGAGATGACTTGAGCTTAGTCTGACCCTGGTATTCTTCCTGCCTTAGAAGATGTCTTCCAACCTGGGGTCCATTTAGTACCATATCTATTGCCCAGTTAGGGAAGACAGCCATGAAAATGCCAGGAAGTCATTATCATGGCTCCCATCATGGGACTGCTGCTGCAACCATTCCTTATAGCTGGAGATTTGAGTGGATACAAGCATCACACACTCAAGACCTCCCTCTGGTTATTTTGTTATTTTTAAAATATGACCAGAAGATCAACAAGAAGATCAACATCCTCTCTGGTCTCCTTCATTCTCATTACCTGCCTCTTTTCTTGATGCATGCCCTTGTTGTTATCTTGTTCTTATACCAGGACATTCATTACTTGTGAAATACTGTGACCTTCTGGTAGCTAGTATGTGCCTCTTTCCAATGCTCTTAACCTTACTAACAAATCTGAGTATTTGAAGATGTTGAGTTACATCCCTATAGGATCAATGAGGAAGATGTCCTACTGTGAGAATAACTTACCTTGATCAAAAATTCTGTTTAATTTCCCAAATTTGATCCAGGCTGTTTCCTTCTTATTCAGATCAGTAAAACAGAACTACACACACACACACACACACACACACACACACACACACACACACACACCCTCATTCTACTGTATAATACCATTATAATTTTCTGCAATACATTTTCCCACACTGGGTCTTAGTTTTTCCTTAGGCAAAATGATGAGGATGTATTTAATGATCTCCTATGTTCCTTCCCACATTCATCCTAAGATAAAACTTTCCTTTATTTTAAAATGTAAGTATATTTTTAATCACCTGTGGTCACAATGTCTGAAATATCTAAAGAAAAATCAATGTCTCCAACTCTCTGTTTTACATATGAAGAAACTGAATCCCATATTAGGGCTGGCAACTTTCTCAAGAATAGATGGCTAAATAAGTTATCGACCATCAATATACATATAGAATAGTGTTATTTAAAAATTCTTGACATTATCCCCAGAAGAGATCAGAAAACCAGGAAAGGGGAAGCCAGGGAAGATGATCTACCCTTACCAAGAAAGTAGATATCAGAAGAGGGTCTCAAGGGCACAGATATAAAAGGGAATTGGTATGAAGAGAACCCTGGAATGGCAATTAAAGTCACTATCCTGGTATATGACTTTGGAATGAGATAAGAATGAGATATGGAAGGAGAAGGTGACTCTTTGATCTCCCCTCCTCATTTGATCCCTTTTGATTTCATTCCTAACTTGGAATGTTGAAGAATCCTCATACAGAAGGTGTCACTTAATTCCACTAGTCTTCATCCAGGGATGTGGTGTGAATTGTCTTACTTCACAAATGGCATCCCTTAAAATACACAATTATTTAGTACTTTAACAACTCTAAATTTTCTGCTGCATCTTAATCACCATCCTCATGAACTCAGCATAACTATCCCCCATGTTCTCTCTCACCTTGTTCATGAGGGCCTAGGCAGCTGTGTGGCCAGGGTCTCAGAAGACCTGGGGTTCTTTCTGACCCAGCCAAAGTACCCACACATTGTGCTCAGTTATAGAAGAGAAGGGCTATACTTACAAATGAAGCCAACAACGACACCAGTCTGTAAGGAGTTCACACTTTTTATCTGGCCTTCCTTCTTTTCCCAGTTTTTAAGCCTTTGCTAGAGAGAATGCTCATCTAGAATGGTCTCCATTCTAGAATCACTTATCATTTGACTGGAAGGGAAATTTGCCATCCATAAGGTCACCTATCCTCAACCATACCCTGAAACAGCTATCCCCAACAAAGCAATTCCAACATTTGGTAATCCAGTCTGTCTCTGAGTCCAGGGACCTACTCTGATGCTCAGTTTGCCTTAACATTATGGGGAACTTTATAACAATTGGGGCTGCCATATTGGAGATGGAAGAAACCTTAGAGTTCACCCAGTTAAGCACTTTCATTTTCAAATGAGGAAACTACAGGTCACAGAAGTGAGTCCCAAAGTGGAATGGATTGCAATGTGAAGGTAACATGAGGATCTCCAAAAAGGCTGCCAGTCTCTTGCCATGGGTTTTGTCCAGAAAATTGTGGTCCAGTGACACTAACCAGAAGTCCTCTGAGGTCCTCCTAGCCTCCAGTGATGGGAAGCTCTGTCTTCTGAGTCTATTTGTTCCACTTTGTGATTGCTCCATGTATTGCAGCTTCTTTTATTGTTAGTACACAATCTTTGTTCATGTAAGCACAACTTGCTGCTCCTAATTCTGCTCTCTAAAGTGATGCTTAACAAAGATAATGACAATAGTGAATTTTGCTCCCTCAACTACATCTTTGATGACCTTTTTGTCCTTATCTTTGATCTTCCCTAGACCTCCTGCCAATGCCACTCAGTCAGACATAGGGTTTCCATGTTAGCATATGCAGAGCAGATGATGGCATGACCAAAGCCTTGGAGAACCTGACTTGTTAACGTAAATGAACTCTTGGCGAGTCAGCTTTTAACACAGAAGGCTCTGCATTTATAAAACTCAAGTCTGCTATGACAAATGCAAAACACCAAATGTCTGACCATGTGTACAGTGAAGCACTTGGTACCTCAAACATGGTGCTTTGGATATGAAACAGGCTCATGTATTTTTTAAATGTTTTGCTGACTTGGAATGGACTTGATGAATGAGAAGAGAATTTTTAATGAGCTGGTTTTTTTTTCAGACACATCTATCTCCTTGTCAAGTTTCCAGCAGTTGTAAGGCATCTACAGGTTGAAGACTTCCAAATACATGCAAAAAAATAGTGATGGCCCCCACTGATGGCCAAAGCCATTCCCTGCCTGCATCACTGGCTCGGTTTCCTTCCCTGCCTTCAGCCACCATAGGGCCGGGTGTTCTCATGGATTCCATATTGTTTGTGCTCTGAACGACAAATGGCAAACCAGACGGCCTCCCGTCCTTAGCAAACATTTGAACAAATGGTAGAGTATGCGGCATTCTGGAACGAGTATCAAGACAGGTGGAGGGGGCAGCAGGAGGCTGTATTGTGTGAGAAATGCAGAATTTGGAGTGAACATGATCATTCAGGCAAAAATGTCCCCTTAGAGTCTTGGACCCTTCCTCCTTAGATCGTGGGGAACCTACCTATTCTTTGCATCCTCTTGGTCTTAGGATGAGGGATGACTTCAGAGACCACACTTCTCATTAAATGTGAGTTATGTGCTGCCTTGAGGAACTAAAAACTCCACGTGGGAACTCCATGGGAAAACTCCATGGGAAATTGCCAGTTCCTGAAGCCAGTTCCAAGCGCTAAGGTTTACTTATGGATATGGGCTCTCTAGGAACCACCAGTCAGGTTGGCAACTTGTTTGTAGTTTCTTCCCAACCACCTCGATGTTTGTTCTTGTCAGTTGAATCTTGTTCTCTGTGAACCCCATGGCTAAGGGAAATCAAATGGGAGAGAATCTGAATCTGGGCATGGCTTTAGTAAATGTGCCTTTGGTGTGGGATTGAATAATAGACCAGATTGCCTCTCTGGGGAAAGGGGAAGGATTAGCCTGTCAGATGCCAGGAACTTGGATTAGGCTCTAACTCTGGATTATTTATATTCCATGGCCACTTTTTGTCCATAGTCAATTAGGCAGGAAGAGATAGATTAGTAGCCTGGAATTGGTGCCAACTGATTGGCAGGAGCTGAACTACCAAGTCAGCAGCTGCAGCCTGACAGTGGTCTTGCTCACCTAAGAGGAAGTGTTGGCAGACGATCAACTGGTTCTTGGCAGCTCTTTTACACACAAAGACTGCAGATTCACACAATCTCAGAATCTCAGGACTAAATGGAACCTCAGAGACCACTCAAGCCATCCTCTCTAGCCTGATAGAGTTCTTGAGTTTCAGTCCAATGTTCTCCAATCAGATGAAGCTCACAACTCCAGACTGAAGTCATTTCAATTTTCATACATATTGAATGATTAGTAAGTTCTGGGGATTTGTTTGATTAATTGATCCCCCCATTAACATAAGCTAAAATATCTCCCCCTGTATCTTTGCCCATTGGTTCTAGATCTGTCCCCTGCAGCCATCCATGCAATTGTGGATAGAATGACATATTTCAAGTCAGAAAGACTTGAGTTTAAATTCCACCTTACATCCTTCATAGCTGTGTGATCCTGTCAAGTCACCACACCTAACAAGAGACCTGACCACTCTGTGCCTTCCATTCTTTCTATATAAAATCAAGGTTCAATGGCTTCTACATCTGCCATCCTATAATTATTCACACGAGTAGCACAATTTGCATGCCAGTCACAAACTCATAGCTTCTCAGAATTGATAAGGGCATCAGAAGCCATTTAGATTATGCATTACTCAAAATATCAATGCCATGGTCACATCCTCTTTTCCACTCGGTTTCTGTGACTTCATATAAATTGAACTGACTTAACATAGACTCCATTGTCCTCAAATGAAGAGGCTATTTCACTGGCATTTTTAACCAAAGTGAAATCTCTTAGGGATTTTAAAGTAAACTGAAAATAGAGGGTCATGGTAGTAGGCAAGAACCTGCCTAATCCCAGAGATCTAGACCAAATTCAACCTGCTCTATGAGTCCTTCTGAAGTTGCCCAACTCAAAGTGGCCTCACTTTCTTCTCAGTCATCTTGTTTGCACAATATTTCTTATGGCACAAAGGATACTATACTTGGCATTATAGCTATTTATGGCCTTGTGCTATTATCCCACCTGAACTGTGAGCTCTTTGAAGGCATGACTGTGCCCTATATGCCTGTGTAACTTCCCTTAGCCCACAGTACAAGATCTCAGCTACAATGGCTGTTTAATAAAGGGGTTATTACAAAATGTATATGGTTTCATGTCATCTTTCAGAACAAAGCCCATCTCAGCCTGCTAACCTTGTGCAGACATTTGGGTAGCAACATCAATGATTTAAGGATCCAGGATTTCATGAGAGGGGGAAGACCCACTTGGGAATCAAAAAAGTTGGTTTCCATCCATTAATCACATTTTAGAAATTTTCCTGAGGCTTTGAATGGTAACTTATGCATCTGTGGTCACTTAGGGAATAGCAGAATCCGCCCAAGTATTAAGCCCTTGATGATCTAGTTTAATTCCACCTTATCCTCTAAAATTTAGTTCTTCATTTTAATGCTGCTAACCCCTTGCCAAGTTCCAATGATGTATCACTCCCACTATTTAACAACTCAACATGAAATTGAATGGAACTGGTGGAAATCAGAAAGCTGCTGGCTGGCAGCATGACAAGTTTGTGCTAACGTAACTGAACTGAGTCCTTTCTGACTATCATATTATTGCTCTCTAATTGATTCCCTAGCTTACCTACCATGGCAGCTAAACCAAAACTTTTCTTCTCTTCCCAACTCCCAGTCCCTGATGAAGAATCTTCCATTTTCTTTGCCAAAACAATTGAAGTCACTGGTTCTTCTTCTTCCTCTCACATCCCTGTGGCTTGATCTCCCACTATAACTATCTTCACTCTACCCCTGGCCAAGACCAAACCTTCTGAAGATACCAATCACCCAATCCCCTCCCATCCTCTCTAGCAGATTCACCCATTCTCATCCATATTCTCTCCACTCATCAAACTCTTCCTATCTGTTGACTTTTTTTTAAAATTTATTTTATTTTTCAACATTCATTTCCACAGGATTTTGAGTTTCAAATTTTCTCTCCATCTCTCCTCTTCCCCACCTCAAAACACCATGCATTTTCATTATCCCTTCCCCCAATCTACTTTCCCTTCTATAACACTCCTCCCTTCCTCTATCCCCAATCACTCTCTTTCCTTATAGGGCTAGACAGATTTCTATACCCCATTACCTATATTTCTTATTTAGTGGTTACATGTTAAAGCTAATTCTCAACATTCTTTCCTAAAGCTTTGAGATTCAACTTCTCTCCCTTCCTCCCTCCCCACCCACCTGCACTGAGAAGGCAAGCAATTCAATATAGGCTATATATATATGTGTGTAGCTTTGCTAAAGATGTTCATAAGAGTCATTGTGAAAGACTAACTATATTTCCCTCCATTCTATCCTATCCCCACATTTATTCTATTCTCTCTTTTGACCTTGTCCCTCACCAAAAGTATTTGCTTCTAATTACCCCTTCCTGTCATTTACCCTCCCTTCTATTATCCTACATGCCCCACTTATCCCCTTCTCCCCTACTTTCCTATAACGTAAGATAGATTTCCATACCAAATTGAGTGTGCATGTTATTCCCTCCTTAAATCAAATTTTTCTCTCTCACCCCACCCCCCCGTTTTGCACTCCATTGAAAAGACTTTTTCCTCCCTTTTTTATGAGAGATAATTTGCCCCATTCCATTCCTCCCTGTCTCTTCCCAATATATTCCTCTCTTACCCTTTAATATTAATTTTTTAGATATCATCACATCCTAGCCAACTCACTTTGTTCTCTCTGCCTGTGTGTGTGTGTGTGTGTGTGTGTGTGTGTGTGTGTGTGTATGTATAATTCCTCCAACTACTCAAATACTCAGATAAGTTTCAAGAGTTACAAATGTGGTCTTTTCATGTAGGAATATAAACAATTTCACATTGGTAAGTCCTTTGTGATTTCTCTTTCTTGTTTATCTTTTCAGGCTTGTCTTGATTCCTGTGTTTGAAAGTCAAATTTTCTTTTCAGCTCTGATCTTTTCATCAAGAATGCTTGAAAGTCCTCTATTTCATTGAAAAACCATTTTTCACCTTGACGTATTATACTCAGTTTTGCTGGGTAGGTGAGTCTTGTTTTTAATCCTAGTTCCTTTGACTTCTGGAATATCATATTCCGAGCCCTTCAATTCCTTGATGTAGAAGCTGCCAGATCCTGCGTTAATCCTGATTGTATTTCCACAATACTTGAATTGTTTCTTTCCAGCTTCTTGCAATATTTTCTCTTTGACCTGGGAATTCTGGAATTTGACCACAATGTTCCTAGGAGTTTCTCTTGTTGGATCTCTTTCAGGAGGTGATTGGTGGATTCTTTCACTATTTACTTTGCCCTCTGATTCTAGAATATCAGGGAAGTTTTCCTTGATAATTTCATGAAAGATGACATCTAGGCTCTTTTTTTGATCATGGCTTTCAGGTAGTCCCATAATTTTTAAATTGTCTCTCCTGTGTTTATTTTCCAGGTCAGTTGTTTTTCCAATGAGATATTTCACATTCTCTTCCATTTTTTTATTCTTTTGGTTTTGTTTTGTGATTTTTTTGGTTCCTCAAAAAGTCATTAGCCTCCATCTGTTCCATTCTAATTTTGAGAGAACTATTTTCTTCAGTGAGCTTTTGGACCGCCTTTCCATTTGGTTAATTATGCTTTTTAAAGCATTCTTCTCCTCATTGATTTTTTGAATCTCTTTTTCCAATTGAGGTAGCCTATTTTTCAAGATGCTATTATCTTCAGCATTTTTTGGGTCTCCTTTAGCATAGTATTGACCTACTTTTCATACTTTTATTGCATCTTTCTCATTTCTCTTTCCAGTTTTTCCTCCACCTCAAAATCCTTTTGGAGCTCTCCCATGGCCTGAGCCCATTGAATATTTATTTTGTGTGTTTGCGATACAGAAGCCTTTTTTATGTCTTTGCCTGATGGTAAGCATTGCTCTTTCTCTTCAGAAAGGATGGGAGGAGATATCTCTTCACTAAGAAAGTAACCTTCTATGGTCTTATTCTTTTTCCCTTTTTTGGGCACTTTCTCAACCAGTTACTTGACTTTTGGGTCCTTTGTCAAGAGTAGGGTATACTCTGGGAATCTGTGAGTTCTCAGTTCCTCCAAGGTGACACAATCAAGCGTGTACTGGTCTGGATGCAGAGAGGGATTTTTGTGCCCAGAATCTTAGCAGATACCTCTCCACAGCCACTTAGCCTCCACTTCTGCCAAGTCAGCACTGGGGGCTGATTTTCAGATAAGCTAGATGGTCAGGGCCACCATTCAGTGTGAGTAAAGGTCAGGTCCCTCAGGGCCTCCATCCAGGGCTGAGGTAAGACTGAGCTCTTCAGTGCCCCCAGGAGTTTTTACTCCCCAACAATGGAGCTTCCCTATGGGCTGCTGTGCTGGCTCTGTGGCCACGGCCTGCTGCTGGAGCTATGGGAAGGCCCTTCTCCCTTCCTGGCCAGCTGATAAAATCCTGTCACTGACCTTTGGCGCCTATGGGCCTAGGGATCTGAGGACTTGCTACTGTGACTGGAGATTCTGCCCAGGAGGTGTCCTCCTCCCAGAGTCTCGTCGCACTGCACAGTGTGGCCAATGCTGGACTGGGCTCTGAGCTTGGCACAGCTTGCAGCGCAACCAACATTTCCATGGGCCTTTCAAGTCACCATGGGCTGGAAATCTCCTCCACTCTGTTGTTCTCTACTTCTGCTGCTCCAAAATTTGTTGAGACTCCCTCTCTACAGGTATTTTATGTGCTGTGGGGAGGACCCTGCGAAAGTGTGTCTTTGTAGTCCACCATCTTGGCTCCACCCTAGACCATTTTCTTTTGTGTTATGTTTTGTTTTCATGTTTTCTCCCATTCATTTGAATTCTTCTATGCAACATGACTAAGGTGAAAATGCATTTAATAAGAATGTATGTGTAGAATCTATATAAGACTGCACACCATCTCGGGAAGAGAGGAGGAAAAGAATCTAAGATATATGGAAGTGATTGTAGAAAATTGAAAACAAATAAATTAATTTAAAAAAAAGAATTTTCATCCTTCCTTGGGAACTGATTCTAATTCAGAGAATTGGAGAGATATTCATAAACAGGTGGTTGAAAGTTCTTATGAGGTGATCAAACTGAAGGGCTACCCTTCCTGGGCCATTGGCTTGTCCGTGGCATATCTGACAGAAAGCATTATGAAAAATCTGAGAAGAGTTCATTTAATTTCCATCATGATTAAGTGCCTATATGACATTCATGAGGATGTCTTTCTCAATGTCCCATGTGTCTTGGGGCAGAATGGCATTTCAGATGTGGTGAAGGTAAACCTGAATCCAGAGGAGAAGAGCCATTTAAAGAAGATTGCAGATACTCTTGGGGTAATCCAGAAGGAGCTGCAATTTTAAAATCTTTTTAATGTGCTGCCATCGAGAGAATATGATAGGGGTTGAAGGGTTATGTATGATGTGCTTTTCAAGTAGGTCAAATTCTTCCTCTGAGTAGTGGCTAAACACCAGAAACGTAAAAATTGTGAATACACCCTAGTTTCTTCCCAAAGTTAGAAATGGTGAATAGTACAGTGTGACAACTCTTTGTTAAACCCTGTTGTAGTTTGCATATGATGCTGGATATGACCTGTATAATTTCAGTGTTTGGTGTCAAGCAGAGCCAGTGCTCCATAGGTATATAAATCACCTACTCTGTATGTAGAAGCTATAGGCTCCCTTAGGTCCAGAAGGCAAGTATCCTGGATACAAAATACCATACAGTAGTAATTTTTTATTGATGCATCGATTACATTTGTGCTTCCCTCCATTAGGGCACTACAGCATGACCCCATGTATCACCTTTCCAGATTTGGTGTGCACAAATATATATATATATATATATATATATATATATATATATATGTGTGTGTGTGTGTACATCTCAATAGTTGTAAATTTTCATATTATATAAAAATATCTGTATGTGTACAAGGATGCAACCAATTCTTCAAGTATGATGCTAACCCAATTACTGAATAAAAAACAAATAACCAAAAAAAGTACTCACTAGATCGCACCATGCCCAGAACTATCATCCCATATAATGTACATTCTCAGTTAAACTCTTTGAAAAAACCATATGCACCCAGTTCCTCCAATTCCTCTTCTCTTGCTATCTGGCTTGTGGTCTCATCATTCAACTAAAACTCTTCTGTCATGATTGATGACATCTTGATTACCAGATCTGTCTTTTTTGGATACTGATTCTTTTTAACCTTTCTGTATCATTCAATTTTGCTGACTACCTTCTCCTCCTAAATATTGCCTCCTCTCTGGTTTTTCACGATAGCTTTCTCCTCATCATCCTCCTACCTGTCTGATTCTCACTCTTAATGGCTGGATCTTCTCCTATGTCACTATCACTACCTATGGATATTCTTCAAGACCCTGTCCTGGACCTTCTCTTCTTTCTTTATATTATCTCACGCTGCAAATTCATCAGATCCCTTGAGTTCAATAATCATCTCTATGCCCACAATCCATCTATCTGCTCTAGTCTCTCTCCTGAGTTACAGTTACATATATTCAAAGATATTTTGGACACCTGCAACTGGAGACCTTGGAAGCATGTCAAACTCACTAAGTTATAAATCTGAATTTTTATTCCTTCCCCAAAATATCAACATTCATACCAACTTGCCTCTTACAATCAAGGGCACCACAAGTACTTAGCTTAGAACGTGTGTGTGTGTGTGTGTGTGTGTGTGTGTGTGTGTGTGTGCGTGTGTGTTCATTCTTCATTGCTGAAGAAGACCATGCCATCACAAAAATAATGACATGACTTGCACTTGACTTTGAGTGAGGGAGGGCTGTGTAGGTCACCAGCCTCACTTCTCCTCCAGAGCCATGTGAATCCAGTGACCAGATATTCATCAAATGATTGCATGACCCAGGATGAGGCAATTGGGGTTAAGTGACTTGCCCAAGGTCACACCACTAGTGAGTATCAAGTGTCTGAGGTGAGATTTGAACTCAGGTCCTTCTGACTCCTGCACTGTTGCTCTATCCACTGCACCACCTAGCTGCCCCAGCCTAGAACACAGATTAAACTGAAGTGCCACTCCAACCTCTTTATTCTCACAATATGACTCTAGAGTACCAAATAGGTCTTCTGGAAGTTTCACTAGGGCTTGTCAACCTTGAGAAAATGTAATGAGATGTACTGGACCCAGTCAAGTTTTACCTAAGGTTCAATTATTGACTCTCAAGTGGGGTTAGGCAAGGACCATTGCAGCAATCTCTGCAATGATCTCACATTCATATTTTCTTGATCCTTCTCAACTTTCTAAGACAGCCTATTTTGTGTAGAAAGAGCATGGTCTAGTTCTAAGTGTCCTGTCCTTGGAATTAGGACACTTGAGTCCTCTTTCTTCCCCTTGCTAACTGTGGAACCATAAGGAAGTTTCTTGACCTCATTGAGTCTCAGTTTTATCCTATGTAAAATGGCGGGGGGGGGGGGTCACATTATATATTATACTATCAACCTCACAGGGTTTTTGTGAGAAAAGTGGTTTTTTTAAACCTTAATTTACAAATGGGTATTACAGATGAATTGTTACAATGGGCAATAGAAAGTTATGTTTCCTATGAAATGAAATTGGCCTATGTGTGATATCCTCTAGGCCCATGCAGAATACAGTGAATACATCTGCCATATAGCAACCTTTCAGATAAATGAAAGGAGTTCTCATGTTGACTCTTAGTCTTTTCTCCCAGGATAAGCAATCACAGTTCCTTCAGCCTCCTTTCAGATGACATATAACCCAGTCTCTGGTCAGTTTCTTTGGGGGACCTTCCAATTTCTCAATGCTCTTCTTAAAAAAATGTTACACATGGATTTGAATACAATGCTTTACACAAAACAGGACTGCAGCAGTGATCATGTACATTTTGTGCCTCAGACTACAATGTGAATGCTCACATACTATACACATTCTTCAAGTCCCATCTTGAAAATCGTCTTCTCCAGGAAGTTTATCCTCATGGCTTCTATCTAACTGGACCTATAGATACAAAAATGGAGCAGAAGGGAGAACATAGGACTTAAAATCATGTTTAGTTCTGCCTCTAACAACAACTGCACATGCTGTTATGCTAAGAAATCACTCAGAGCTCTGATCATCAGTTTCCTAATCAATAAAAAAGGGATATTGCTGCATTGCATGTTAGCATATCTATGAAAGTAATTCCTGGTAAACCCCATACAGGTTACTAAAAGTAGAGTGGATTACCATTTCCCTCAATTTAGGGGTTTGCCTTGTACGCTTAATTTATTGCTCAAAAAACAAACTCTATTTGATAACAGACGGGGATTTAGCTCATCTTTATATCCCCTAGTGCCTAGAACAGCTGATTTAGTTTAGTTGGTGTTTGGTAAGTCTCTCTTGGTTAATTAATTAGGGACTCATCAATGACTTAAGAAATATTCATTCGTTCATCCATCCATCTATTCATTCATTCAGTGGACATTTCCTGGACCTATTTGGTCGAGTGCTATCTCCCAACTGGAAGATATTTCTCTTCATTTTCAAATGTTACCAGCTCAATCCACCTGCATCAAACTTGTACTCCAGAAGCATGTAGTTCCTGGGACTTCCTATCCCAACTCCATTTGTGAAGCCAGGATGGAGTCTTAAATGTGTTTTCAGCAGCAGTTCCATGATGCCAGCTGCCTGAGTGTGTTCCCGAAATTCTAGACCTTTTCATCCCTGGCCCAGGAAGGCAGACTGTAGATGGAGCCTTTGCCAAATCTCATTAACATCCCAAGGATTTTCATGGCACAGAAACCTTACTTGGATTTTTCTTTCAGATGCTTGGTTATAGATGGAATATGTAACAAAAAAAATCAACTTCAATCTTAAGCAGCATTCATTGGATTGGAGGATAGAAGGACCAGAGAACAGAGAGGGAATTGTGAGACAACATCTGGGATACTGAATTCAGTTATGGGGGTCAAAGATTGGGATTGGTATTAACACACAGAAGGTAGAACAGGGGAAAGTAGCAAAACTTAGGAGAGAAATGGAGCCAATTCATTGATTCAACAGTCAATCATCCAATCTACAAATATTTATGTAGCTCCTACAATGAAGAGAGGTAGGTGTTACTATAGATTTAAAGGGTATCTCAGACTCACAACCTATCTTCATATACTCTGAGAGACTATGGCATAGAAAGATGGCTGCAAAGCTCTGGGGTTACCCAACTTGGAGCAGAAAGGACTCAAAGAAGACAAACATCACTCTCTTCTAGTATTTGCCAGACTGTTACCTAGATGTGGAATTGGACCTGCATCTACTGGCCCCAGCCAAGGTAGAACTTCCCCTTCCCTGCTAATGGGATATTTCACAAGTCAATTACCTTCCCTGACACTCATCATTCTCTGTACAATGAGACATTTGTGCCCAGTGACCACTATGGTCCTTTCATCCCTGACTCTTATCATTCCATGATTCTTTGAGGTAAACAAATGGGAGGAAGGTGAAGGGAGACAGATTTCAGATCAATGCAAAGAAAAATGTCCTAAGAATTCAGGCTGTCCACAAGTAGAAAGAGTTGCCACTGGAGGCAGTGAATACCGCATCAGTATAGGTCTCTGAAAGGTATCTGAATGAGCACTTCTCAGTCACGTTGTAGAAGGACGTCTTCCTGAGGCTTCGCTGCTTTCAGGAACTGGGTTGCTGTGATTAGGATCATATCAAGGATAGAGAACTAAAAGCAATCCTAATGGAGAATCTGAGGTGACTTGGAGAAATAAAATTATCTGTTTTATTTATGTATTTATTCTTTTATTTTGTGTGTGTGTGTGTGTGTGTGTGTGTGTATGTTAGAAGAGGGGTCAAGTATCCACAATCTGTGTTGCTGTGACTCTCCAAAAAGGCACTGGAGAGAAAGAAAATCACAGTTACTTCTCACCTTACACCTGAGCTACAAACTTTGTTTCCTTGGGCATGTCAGTTGACCTTGTTAAATCTCCTTATTGATGAGATAATCTGAGAGTTAGAAAGGTACCTTAGTGACTACATAGGCAAGTCCATAGCTGAACAAGATACTCTTGACAGAGGAGCTGATCAGGCCTTGCAACTTTTGCTTGATGACCATCTGACTTTGACTAGTGATCAATTTGCATTGATTAATCATCTTTTGGAAAAGACAAATAAGAAGAAGGTGAAGAAGGAGGAGAAGGAGGAGGA
Organism: Bettongia penicillata ogilbyi; assembly: GCA_023548195.1. Lineage (NCBI taxonomy): Eukaryota > Metazoa > Chordata > Mammalia > Diprotodontia > Potoroidae > Bettongia > Bettongia penicillata. The sequence goes on along the minus strand of JAJHZJ010000150.1, from coordinate 14,580,205 downwards.
GCAGGAGGAGGAGCAGGAGGAGGAGGAGGAGGAGGAGGAGAAGAAGAAGAAGAAGAAGAAGAAGAAGAAGAAGAAGAAGAAGAAGAAGAAGAAGAAGCCAGCTCAGAGCGCATGTGATTCCATGATTCTGGTTACTATAGGCACAAATCAAACTTTCAAATTAAGTTTTCCACAAGTTTTGGTTAAAAATGACGTCGAATTTACATTTGATAAAACTTCATGACTACAAAGGTTTTTTGGCATATATCTATGTATCTATCTATATCTATCTATCTGTCTGTCTATCTATCATCTATCTATCTCTATAATCTTTGATCCCCATCAATACCTCCTACAAGAAGGCAGGAAGCAACCAAACATTACCCACATTTTATGGAAGTAAAACTGAAGATCTGAAAAGGTGATGAAGAGGCCAGATGACAGGGTGAAACGGGTGCCGGGTTTGCAATTTGAAGATTTGGGGTTAACTCATGGCTCCTCCACTGAATGCTTATATAATTTGGTCCCAGTTACTTAACTCACCTGTGTCTCTGTTTACTCACTTAGTCCAACCTCTGCTCTTAACGTAAAAGGACACTGGGGCCCAGAACGGGAAGGAACACATCTCGTGGATGGTACATAGTAACCAAAACCAAGTACCTAGGTCTTCTCATTTCTAATTCAGGGTGCTCTCCAGTGTAACACACTGTCTTTCTTCTGTCCTCTGGGAGACCCACATTACTTCCATTTAAATGCCTCCTATATCTGCCCTTTGTTCCCAACAGTCATCCCTTGTGGGAAGTAAACTCTCCCAAACCTAGGCCACAAGAGCAGTGCAGTGGGAACCAGAGAAGCCACTGAAGTAATGATGTTATAAAGTTGAAAGAGGGGAATTTGGCGGGAACAGGGCTGACTATAGAAATTCAATGCCCCCCAGCTGCTCATTTTTTTCTTCTCCTGTGTTCTTAGAAGCCTGATACTCCAAGATAAAAGTTATTTTCCTGTCACACAGCCCCTTTTCTGTTTGGCCAGGCCAATGTTGATTTGTTTTTAATGGGATTGTAATGGAGCTTGAAATTAACACAAGTTGCGTTATTTATTTGTTCTCTTCTGGTGCTGAGGCCCCATCCATGATGTCAGGACAGCCTAGGAATGGAGTAATGCTGAGTTACTAGCCAGTGGAAACCCTTTACCACAGCTGCTTCTCCTCATATCTGTCTAATTTATGACCTATCTCCCTGTTGAGGAGAATCAGCAAAAGTTAATTTCTTTGGAATGATTAATCAATCAATGCACATTGATGGAACAAAATGCACAGAATGATAGGATACTTGGTGAGAGAAATATTTGGGGATCAAATCCCATTTCAGTCACTTCCTACTTTTATGAACCTGTGGGAGAGTCATACAATGGGAACGTAAGAATACAAGAATACAATGCTAGATTTGGGAATCATTAAACCAAGGCTCAAATTCTGACTTGAGTACAGCTGCCCATATGACTTTGTATGATGTGCCTCAATTTCCTCATCTTCAAAGAGTGGAAAAAGAATTAGTTCCATTCTAACACTTCCTCCATCCCCAAATCTATTATCTCTCTCTAAGTCTAAGCTTTCCCTCTGAAAAATGGGGGAAATAATATCCATGGAACCTAACTCCCAAGCTTGTTGTGAAGTTTAAATTAAACAGTGAACATAACTTTACAGATATAGTAGTAATTAACATCTAGGTGAATTAGTATTGATATCTATTGAGAACTGAATAAACTCTTACAGGGAGATGGAGAGAAGCTGAATTTGACCCATGCCCTTGAGGAACCCATGACAAGTTAGAAGTGGAGATAAGAAAGAGCATTAAGAAACTCAAGACAATCCTGAAAAAAATATCCTCTGAGTGGTACAAACAGGATGAGATGTCAGGGTTCAGAAGAAGGACCATTCCTAGGGCCTGGGAATTCAAGGAGGGTTCCTCTCTGAGGGGAAAAGGCATAATTTAATGAGTCCAGTTTTTCCCTCCATCATTTCCTCCAGTAACCAGTATGTTTTGCTTTTCACAGAAGAGTTGAATGTTTGCTGAATGACTACTCCTAATGCTGTGCTGGTGTGGGGCCATCTTCTGCTTAAGAATCTCTCTTACTACCTTTGTGCCTTAATCCCACTACTTGTCACATAACTAGTCTTCTAAGCTCCTCTCCCTCAGGGTCTAGAATTCTCCTGTTGATTTTCATCAGGGTGTGAGGGGATGGTCTTGCTGACAATAGGAAAGGGATGTATTCAAGGAGTCTGGGTTCAAACTCATCTCTCCACCACTTTGTTAACTGTTGAGAGTAATTTATAGGGCATTTTTATTAAGCTTTGGGTTCTACTGGATGCCTTTGAGGACTCTTTGAGGGACCATAAAGTCACAGAGTCTGATATTTTATAATCTGATAATTATTTGAGTGCTGAATAGGATTCTGTAGCAAGCAGATAAGTGTTGAACATCCACCCTCCAGTGATGGAAAATCACAATATAACTCACTTCCTACAGTGGGACATTACACTTTAAAAGAGTTCTGATGTGTTCTTATGTTGAGCCAAACTGGGCCTCTGTAACTGCTGCCTAGTTCCATGTTAAATCTAGGATTACAACATAGCTATGACTTTCCTAAAATGTGGTGCCTAGAATTCAACACAAAACTCCATATAGGCAAAAAGAAGGTGACATTCTCTACTTCAGTAGAACTGGACATTATAACATCAGCTGGCCTTCGTCCTTTGAGCTGCCCTGTCAATGGAGTTTACAACCCATGAAAACTGAGATCTTTCATTCAAATTGTTGTTAGCCTTGGTCTTGATGTATAGGGTCCATCTTATAAATTCATTTGATTCCTTGAACTCATTCTACCTCCCCACTCGAAAAGGACTTGGAGATCATAGGTCAACCTTCTGCCTGATTCTTGAGTTTTTTCTCACCTTTGTTAGCAACCCAACCAGACTCTTCCCAAGCAATTTCAGTGACAGGGAACTTCTTGACTCTTGAAGAAGCTTGTTACATTGCAGTGATGTGTGTGTGTGTGTGTGTGTGTGTGTGTGTGTGTGTGTGCGTATTTATGAGAAAGAGAGAGACAGAGAGGCAGAGAGATCGCTACATCACTGGGGTAAGAACATGTGGATTTGAACCTCACCAAATACTGACTACTTGTATGATAGTGGCCTCTCTGGACCTTAGTTTCATTATCTCTGAAACAAAGATCTGAATACCAATCTAACAGAATAGTTGAGAGGATGAAATGAGACATTCTCTGTAAATACCTTTATAAAACTTAAAGAAGAATAGATTTTTTCAGCTATAAATATTTTTATAAGAAAGTCCATTCCATTGTAGGGCAACTCATATGGTTAGGAAGCTTGAAATAAAGTGGGTGAAGTCTGCTTCTGTAATTTGTGTTGTAATTCAGTCATCATTCAATCATGTTTGACTCTTTGTGACCCTATTTGGGGTTTTCTTGATAAAGATACTGGAATGTTTTGCCATTTCCTTCCCCGGGTCATTTTACAGTTGGAGAAACTGAGGCAAACAGGGTAAAATGATTTGCCCAGGATCACCTAGCTAGTAAGTGTCTGAAGTTGGATTTGAACTCAGGACCATGAGTCTCCTGATTTCAGACCTAGAACTTTATCCACTGTGCCACCTGGGTGCCCCTGTAATTTGTAAAGCCATTATAATAGTCATTTAAAGCTATGGGAAATATAATAGCCATAATGATTCACACGGTTTTCTTCCTTTTAGCTTTAGGGAGTTTATTTTAAAGAAAAAGTTACAAGTTCAGTCACAATTTTTCAAAGCCCCCATTTAGGAAAATATCTTAACATTTAGATAGAGGGTAATTTGAAATTTGTATCTCTTGCTAGTTAGCCACTAGCCTTTTGATAATTGATTTTAGAATAATGGAAACACTTAGGTGACAAGACAGCAGACTCTGTTTAGAAATTTTGGGGTAGGTAGGTACAAGGACTTGGCCACATGTTGTAGTGCAAGGAATAAAAGACTGGCCTTTGAGTCAGGAAGACATGAGTTTAAATCTCACTTTGATCTCTATTTGTATCCTCCTGGACAAGTCATTTAACATCTCTCGGTAACAGATTCTTCATCTAAAAATGTGGACCACAATAGCACCTGATTCATAGGTTTCCTTGGGGAACTGGATGAGAAATATAGTTAAACAGTTTTTCAAAACTTAAAGTGCTAAATAAATGTGAGTCATCATTATGTCAAAAGTCAACCCATTGGTCCCAATTCTACTTCTGAGGTCAGGCAGAAAAAACTAATCCTTTTATCATATAACTACCCTAGAAGTACTTAGAGACACTGATGGTGCTTGTTCTTAGTTTATTTAGATTAAATAAATATCTACATTTCCTTCATCTGATTTTTCTCCTGCCTGACGGCTAGGTGAGTCCCCACCCTGGGCATGAATCTTCCCTACAACACATCATGAGGATGTTTATGATGAATTTGGAGACAGAAGTCCTGGGTTTACATCTTGGTTCTATCACTTGCTGTAGAAATGAACTTGGGAAAATCAATGAAACTCCCCAGGACCCAGTATCCTCATCTGCACCAAGGTCAAACTAGCTAGTTTCAAAGGGTTTTTCTGGTTCTTCTTTTAGGACAAAGATTTCAGCCTATAATCAGTATCTCCCCCATATTCTAGACCAGGGGTGGGGAACCTGGGACCTTAAGACCACATTTGGCCCTCTAGGTCCAAAAGAATGGCTCTTTGATTGAATCCACACTTCACAGAACAAATCTCCTTCATAAAAGAATTTTCTCTGTAAAATGTGGACTTAGAAGGCCACATGTGACCTTGGGGCTGCAGGTTCCCCACACCTGTTCTAGACTATCTTATAAGATATAGTTTGCTTCTGTTCTCTTGTTCCAAGTCTCCAAAACTTTGCCGCCACCCTTCCAAAGATGCCTCCCTTCTCACATCCCAGACTTCTTGGAACCTAGAACATCCATCACTATTTCTCAAAGATAAAGAGAGACATTGGGTAAGAAACAGAGACAAGCCAACAACAAAACAAATTAAAAAGGAATATTATTCAATTTCTCCCTCTTCTCAAAGTTGTGTGTGTGTGTGTGTGTGCATGTGTGTGTGTGTGTGTGTGTGTGCATGTGTGTGTGTGTGTGTGTGCGTGTGTGTGCGTGTGTGCAGGATAATGATGACCATAATGTAGTACTTATCTGGGGGAAGGAAAAAAACTGCTGAATGTATTAAAGTCTTATTTTTAATTCACAGTGTGTTGGGAAAGTAAAACCTTCCTTCAAAAAAATGAGAGAGTGTGTCTAGCAAGAGTTTTTTGGAAGCCTACCAGTTTAATAAACATGGCTTTGAGTAAATAGCATAAAGAATTTATGAAAGCCATTTTTGCATTTATGTATAACTTGTTTTGGGGGGTCCTGAGGATAAGTCAATCCTTGTCTGACATTCTTCCCTGGCCATACAGACTTTTTCTCTCCTTCTGTGTGGCTTAGCATGGCCCAGATGTGAAGACTTTGGGTAACAAAATCATGTTTATTTAACAGTGAGTGCACTGGCAGAAGGCCATCTCACATCTACCACCCATGGGCATGGTGAGACAGGGACCTCCTTCCTTCAGGCCCCAATTTTTCTGAGTTTGAATGGAGGAGAGTACATTCCAGAGGACTCCTGCTGGTTCTGAGGCAAGTGAAAACAGCGGGATTCCATGCTAGAGACTCTGAAATTCTATGATTACCTGACTCCTTTATTGGAGATCTCACAGTCAGGCACATCTCTACTTAGCTCTCTAATCCAGTCAACCTGAAAGTGACTCACTCATGCTTACAGTCTTCAGGAAGAAAAACAAACTTCTCCCAGGTCTGCCAAACCTGGAAGCCTCTAGCACTCTTAGCCCATGTTACAGAGGCAAAATAAGATGCTCTGTAGTATACATTGGAGCAGGATTGAAGACAGATGAGTTCTAACCACAGGTTCAGGGGAAAATCACCTGTGTCAGTCTGGAGAGAGGTCCCTACTGGCAAGATTCCAAAGATTTCTCCTCCAATCAGACCATCCACATATATTTTTTTAAACACTTCCTCTCATAGCTCTTGTACATGTGCCATTGAGTTTTGAAATTGATGGAATGAGACTTAACATTTATCTCTGATGGATTTCACTGGCATAGGGCTACTGAGTTTGCCCTCATCATGTCAGGCCCTGCCCCTGACACTGCTCAGGACACTCAGAAAATCTGTCAGTCTTTGGGACTAAGGATGGGGCTACATCACCAGCCTTTATGATTCTGCTCTTCCCTTTGTCCATGATGATTCATCATGGGAATGCAGATCATTGGTTCTGAGACTTGGTTGGACAGCCCCAATGAAAGGAGACAACTCTCTTAACGTCCCCATTGAAAACAAACTCAGCCTACACATCTCTGATCTCACTAACTTGACACGTTAGCTATCTTCAAAAAAAAATAACGATCTCCTCATTTGTCCAGAGAATTCACTGAAGAGCACCATTAAGTAGAAAGCCTCCTGTTGCATGTTAAAAAAAAGATTCAATTTCTGTAAGCTCTCCTTCTATCCTGCTACTCAGTGACATGACCACCATGTGTGGGGTCACCTGTGTTTAAATCATGCCTCAGAGGCTACCTAGCTGTAATGACACTTGGCAAATTACTTCTACTCTCTGAGCCTCAGCATGCCCATCAAAGAATGGGAATTAAAATAGGATCCTTAGATTGAGAGGCAGAAGTGAACTTAAGTTTCACCTAATCCAACCTCCTTATTTTGCAGAGAGAAAACAAGGCCAAGCAGAGGGAGTGATCTGGTCAGTCACACAGCAATGCCAAGATTCCACCTCAGTCACTAGACTCCAAATTCAGAACTGTGCTACACCACCCACCCTTTATACCTACCTCATGAGGTTAGCATGAGCTTGGTCAAACTTGACCATGGAAATCATAACAAAGGGCTGTTCTGAAGATTACATTTGTTAGCTTCCTTGAAGAAGTTACACAAAAGCAAGTTCTGTGGTGATTCCAGTCTGTAATTGAAACATTACTATTTCTGGGGGATCAAGCACGTGGAAAATATCACGTTTTCTCTCCTGTGGATAAATAAAACTGAATGGCTTTGAAATATGTGTTTCTGAATGAGAAAGGAAGGCTTCCAACATACTTGGCTGACAGCGGCCACATAGCCTAACGAAATGACTGAAATCCATCACTTGTACCCTTTATGCCCCAGAAATAGTGACTGCCTGATATCTAACAGGGTCCCAGAGCGACAAAGGAAAGGGAGATAGGGCTAAAAATGTGGATCTAAAAAAGAGGCCATAGTCTTCAAGCTCTGGAACCAAAGAGGCTAGTTTTGAGCTGGAAACCAAAGTTTGTCAAATCACTATAGCCTTGTATATTACCCAATAGAATAATAAGCCCTAAGCTTTGAACCAACAGTGTTGATCTTAGGCATGATGAATGCTTATTGGAATCAAGTTTTTTAAATACATTTTGATTGTCCTATTTTTTAACTATTATAATTTCCTCCTCCTGTCTTTCCCCCTCACCCTTAATGAGTGGAACCATAAAATAAATAATAGTTTTAAAATAACAGCAACCACAAAAGAAAATAGGTGTGATGGACCTATCACCTCTATGAGGAGTAGGGCAAGGGTGTTCCATCCATACTTTGGAACTGTGACTGCTGTTTGCAAATCTATCACACTCGCTTGGATTCTTTTGCAATGGCTGTTCTTTCCATTTGCATCATTACGTGCCTTTACAGACTTCACTTTATATCAGTGCCTGTAAGTCCTCTCAGGCTTCTTTGCATTAACCACATTCAAAGTTTCTTTTAGCGAAGGAATATTCTATTACATTCCTGGAACAAAATGTGGTTTTCCATTCCCTCATCAATGGCAACTTTTTTAAATTCCCCTTTCTTTGCTATCACAAAAAGTGCTGTGACAGATATTTTGGTGATAAGAACAATTTATGTTTCTATAGTGCCTACTATATACCAGGCACTTTATTAATATTACTTCATCTGAGCCTCATGACAACTCTAGGCAATAGGTGCTATTACTATCTTCACTTTACAGATGAGGGAAGTGAAGCCAAAAGAGGCTAAGTGCCTTGTCCAATGTCACATAACGCTAAAATGTCTAAGGCTGAATTTGAACTCATCTTCTCCTCGAATAAGTAATATTCGTAATATTCGTAAGAAATAGAATTTAATAGAATCAAAGGATATGGACATATTAATCACTTTTCTGTATATCTTCAAATGTATTCCCAAAACGGCTGTACTGACTCACAACTCCATCTACAATGTCATAGTCTATCAAGATATAACCCCTCCAACACTATTTCCACTTTTTGTCAGCTTTGTCAGTTGTAAGAATCTGAGGTAAAACCTCATGACTTTGATCTTAAATTTTATAAAGATTTAAGTTGTTCTGAGTATTCTTACACTTGTGTTCCAGCAATATGAGCATGCCCTGTGGAGCTTGAAGCAAAGCAGGATCCTCTAAGGACTCTCAGTGCCCAGGTTTTGGGCTCATGTCTAGAGACACTGGTTTCCATTCCATCTTCCTGACTATTCATGAGCAGGCAATCGCAGAAAAACAACAACCAGTCAGAAAGATCAGAACTCACTGTTTCCTGAATCTTTTGGGGTGATAGAGGGATCTAAAAGCTGGCCCTGAGCTTGTCAACTGATCTGCAGTTTTGTCTGTTGCTGATGCTAATTGACTCTAGTGGGGTCTTGTTCAACCTGAACCTTTCAGTATATTGGACAGGGCTTTGTTGCCTGTTGGAGCATAGGAAGACCTGGGAGACTTTCAATGCTATACATAAGCTCATATCTAATATATTCTGATGTTTCTGGAAAAGATGTAGAGCCTTGAGAGCATCTTGACTAACCCAGCACACACACACACACATACACACACACCACACACACACACACACACACACACACACACACACACACACAACCAGACCCAGGTATGGGCAGGAGAATAGAGGAGTAGGGTAGAGGATGGAATTCACTTGTTTCAGTATTCTTGTCTGACTGCATCCCCAAGCCATTCCCTGAGTGCATCTGACCTGACCAGCAGATGTATCAGCTGTCTCTTTCCCATCCTTTTGAATAGTTGAAGTTGAACTGACTGGCAGTGCCTACACTTGACCAATATACACAGATTTGTCACTAGTCTAATATTCCCCTAGAAAGTTGGCAGAGAATAAAAAAATGAACTTGGCATTTTGTCCACACACCTGGCGGAAATCATTCCTCACCCTAGGTGAGAGAATGAGTTGATGTTAGCAAAACTGGCTTCATCCTGCATTTGGGTTTGAGGTGTTTTTGTTTTTCTTTATCCTTCTAAGTTAGTGCAAAAAAAGCCTGTGTTGGTCTTGTGGTTGAGATATACAAAAGGCTGCTAATTGCATGGGTGCTTAGGAAACAACTGAAGTAGGTGATCTATTACTGGCAAAGAAATCCCTGAACTCTGGAGCCCTGAGGACAGATCTGAAAGCACAGGAAAGAAACTGGCCCAGCCTGAGAACACAGAAATGCTTCTCTTCCTGTCAAATTGGACACAGAATGGCAGACAGTGCTTCTGAAAGGAGCAACAAGGCTTTTCTTGATGAGAAGGAAACTGAAGTATGCCATTTAGAATGGCAGACTGGTAAGAGGCTTGGCACAGGGCTTGGAATACATTGCACAGCCACAAACTATCAGAAATATTCTTCCTGCCATCCTCTGTTCTCAGGCCCCTCCCAACTCTGACATCCCTTATTCTAAGACTCCTCCTAGCACTGCAGTCCCTTGTTCTAAGCTTCCTCCCTCCTCTGACCTCCCCTGATCTAAGGCTGTTCTCAGTTCTGACATTCCTGTTCCTAAATCTTCTCAAAACTCTACCTTATGAGATTGCATGATCTTTGATTGATATGAAGATCCTAATGAAGTATTTCAAAGGGGCCATGTATCTGCTTCCCCACCCCCATGCTTGAGACATGCTTAATGACAGCTCAATTTTTCCTATTAGTGTCTCCTCAAAAAATGTACATATTAGTGGGCGGTAACTTCCCCAAGATTCTGGGTTAGTTTTGTGTTTTGTTCTTAAGTAATCTTAAGTATGTTTTTTAGGAGAAAGGTTCAGAGTACCATGAAAAGTGTACTTGATTTTGGTGTCAATAGGGCTGGGTTCAGATATGATCTCATTCACTTCCTGTCTGTATAACCTTTGCCAAGTCACTGAATCTTCTGGGAGACTCAGTTTCTTTCTCTGAAAAACAAGCTTCTGAGTTCCTTTCCAGCTAAAAATCTGTGAGTTCACATGTATTCTCATTTCAATATTAAGTCAAAAGGCAAATAAGAGATTAGGCTTTGAATGATTTCCATATGCCCAGTTCTGAGGGTTCCTGAGAGGCATTGGCAATGTCTAGATGCAGACCTCTCTGTCACTCAGCACCTCCAACACCTCCCTGTTCAGGGTGAGTATAGATAGGGATGGTGACATGTATCATCAGAGAAGTGAGGAGAGAGAAACAGACAGAGAAGCAGAGAGAAAGAGAGAGAAAGAGAGACAGACAGAGATAGAGAGAGACAGACACAGAGAGAGAGAGACAGAAAAATATAGAGATGGAAAAACAGAGAAACAGAGAGAGACACACAGAGATAGAGATATACATTTATTAAGGATGCACCAGATGTTGTGTTGTGTTACATGTCTTGGTTATATATCTCAGAGGTAACTCAAATTAATTCTTATCTAGAGGGAAATACCATCATCATAGGTGATCCAATGGTCAATTTAGGGTTTACCAGAGTTCAAAGACCAGCATTCTTTTCATAATGGGGGGCCAGGTCATTAATCCTCCTCTCAGAAGCAATTCCCACAATTTATAGAAAGGAGGGTCGCAGAGGCCTCAACCCCCTTCAATTAACAGATAAAGAAAATGAAGACTAGAGATAATGAGGGAATTGAAAAAGATCATACAGTTAATGAGTAGGAGAGCTTGTATTCAAACTGAGGTACTTTGATTACAGGTCCCAAGTTCTCTCTTCATGGTGGTGCTGCATCTCTCAGATCAGCTTTCAGTGTTCATTCTATGACTTGGCTAATCTTCTGAATATTTTTTTTCTATCTTGGTTGCCTGTTTTTCTATTTCAACAATGTATCTATTTTTTTCCATACACATGAAATATTATGGATCTTTTATCTGAGTCTTGGATTAGTTGCTGTTACATAATTTTTCTGAAATCTTTTGTAATGCCAAGCATGGGGTGGTAAAGGTTGGTTTTAATTTATAAAACCTAAGTCTTTGAAGAGAGCAGATGTGATATCGAGGAATCTTTGTATCTGCCAGAGATTTGAAAAACAGCTTTTCCTCAAGGGAGGAGACCATAGGGATAGGGAATTATGCCTATTAGTCAGGTATCAGTGACAAACATCACAGGCATCTCATTTCCCGGAGTCCTCAAAAAGGAAATTACATGTGCCTGGCTGACCTGCAGTGGCAGCACTGTCTGGGCCCCAACTGAAATTCCTGTTGGCCAAGGTCATTGGGGAAGAGCAGACCTTCTGTATGGACTTAGCATGTCACCACCTGGGTGGAAGGCAATTCAAATTCTCTAAATAAGCAAGTTCTATTTTTTTTAAAGGATGTGTTGATACTTGCTGTGGAATCAGAGGCATTTGGGTGCAACCTGCAGATAGGGAGATTCAAGTGCACTGAAGTGAGTGATGGATGACTTGAATCCAGGTGCCAGATGTCAGGCCAGTGACTCACTGTGTGACCTTGGCCAAGCCACAAGATCTAGGGGCCTTGTATGATATTATGTTTCAATGAATCCTGGACTGACATTCATTGCTGATGTCCTTTAACATCCTCTTCTTCATCTGTAACCTGAAGGGATTGGAAATTAAACCATTAGAAAATGTTCTATATGGAAGTAAAGATGGACTTGATTAGAGAAATAATCATAACTAATGGATAAACCAGGCCAATATACTAAAAAATGGCAATAATACCAAAGTTCAATTATTTGCTTATACAATATCTTGCCAATCAACCTACCAAAGGATATGTTAGATAATTAAAAAGTGATAACAAAATTAATCTGGTGGAAGAAGACAAGTATCTCAAGGGAAATAATGAAAAAAATAATGGGAATAAAGGTAGCCTAGCAACATCAAATGTGAAGTTATATTACAAATCAGTCATCATCAAAATCCTTTGGTACTGGTTAAAATCAAACTAGAAAGGTCAATAAATGGAAGAGGTTATACAACACACAGGAGGAAATTGTAGTAGCTTATGTTTGATAAGCCTAAGTATAACAGCTACCGAGATAAGGACTTACTGTTTCACAAAAAAATTCCTAGGAAAACAGGACAATGGTCTGGAAGAAATTAGGTACAGACAACTATCTCACATCATTTGTCAAGATAAGATTGAAATGGGCAGATGATTTAAATATAAACTAGAGAGAATCATTGATGATAGAAAAGAAAATTTTAACTCATTGTTTGGGCATTCAGTCACAGCTGACTTCTTGTGACCCCACGGACCAAAATACATTAATACTGTCCACGGGACTTTCTTGGCAAAGGTACTGCAGTGATTTGCCATTTCTTTCTCCAGTGGATTAAGGCAAACAGAAGTTAGATGACTTGTGCAGCTTCCCACAGCTAGTGGTCATCTAAGGCTAGATTTGGACTCAGGTCTTCCTGGCTCCAGGTCCAACATTCTATCCACTGAACCATGTAGTTGCCTCAAGAAATTTTTATTTAATAGTATTCATTCAAGTCACCAAGCATTTATTAAGAATCTACTACATAATAGGCATTGTGGTAAATTCTGGGGATACTATCAAGGAACTAATAGTCAATTATGGAGAAAACAGCTCTTACAAACAGTTTATAAAGAAGAGAAATTGGAAATATATCAGATGGAAGTCACTAACATCAAGGAAGATTCAGAAAGGTCTCTGCTCAAAAGTGAGATATAAGCTGACACTTACAACAAGGCAGAGAAGCCAGTAGGCAGAAATGCAGAAGGGGAAGTGGAGAATAGCCAGTCAAGTCTTGAGATGGACTTTCCAGCACAAGGACAGCAAGGAAACCAGAGCTCCTGATCACAGAGTGTGTAGTAGGGGAGAGAGGTGTAAGAAGGATGCTTGATTCTGGTGGGCCCTGACATCAATTTCAATTGCTTTTGTGACTCTTTGTTACCCAACAAGTGACCATCCAGCTAACCACACCTCAAAGAAACCTGTGTTATAACATACCGGATTTGTGGTTTGTAAGTCTCTAATTGAAGAACCCAGTGAGGTGGAACATACACTTCCCTAAAGCAGCCCATTGAACTTTTATATAACCAGTTATTAGGAAATTTGTTTTATTTGTCTGTTATTACCTTGACATCATCTAAATGGGTCTATCTGCAACTACCTCCCATTGCTCCTAGTTCTGTCATCAGGCCTGAGTCAGAGCAATTCTAATGCCTCTTCCAAATGACAGGCCTTCAAAAACTTTAAGACAGTGACAAGGTCTTCCTTGAGTCTTTTCTTCTCAAGGCTGAACATCTCTAGTTCTTTCAAGTAGTCCTTATTTGGCATGGCCTCAAGGCTTCACTGTTATGGTTGCTCTCTTCTGCAGGTGCTCCAGGGTATCAAGATCCTTCCAACTGTGGTGCCCAAAACAGATCCTTTGACTCAAATAATAAGCATACAAATGTCTTTTTTTTCTGGAAGTTCTGCCTCCAGTTATTCATCCCTAGCTCCTTTATTCAGGTACCAGCTAGAACAGAAAATGACTTAAAAGCCACTTCCAACTTCAAGAGCAAATTCTCTCAATAGTTGTAATGTATATGTTTTTATGAACTCATTGATTATGTCTCTTCCTATCTTTCCCCAGTCAGTGAAGGTACCTCCAAATGTCAAAAGTCTCCTACCTATGATCTCCCTTTATCCAAATACACACTCTTCACTTTGCCCCAAAGACGTATCCCAGAAATCCTGGATAATTTACACGGCTCTTTGATTGACTATCATGACAGTTTGGATGAACCACTTGGCTTCTCCTCATCTCTAATTTCCTTTATAATTCAACACAACAGCAAATACTTATCAGCTGTTCCCTGTGCATAAGTCACTCAAATCATGAGACCCAGAGATATGGTCACTTTCAATTGTGTGAGTAGAAGTTCTGAAAGAGCTGATGAGCTTGTAAAAATGGCAAGAACCTTAACTTACCTCTATTGATTCAATGAACTCAGACTGAACTTAGAGTTATAGGTGGGAATAGAGCTTAAAACAGAAATAGGTAGGTTGAAGATGTAGTGCACTTGAGGGGAAAGGAGAATTTCCAATTCCTTAAGTACTATCACCCATAAAACAAAGAGGGGTCACCATCCCCCACAATGTAGTACCACAAGATTTTTCCCCGTGATTTCTCCATAATACACTCATCTAAAAGCCTTTTATGCTTTACTATTATTTTCTTTTCCTAAAATTGTGATTTCCCTGGCACAGGAAACTCCCAGTGACAGAATTTTCCCTACCAATGAAGATCAGTACCTGCTCTGAAGCTTTAAACGTGTTTTAGAATGTTAGTCTGTGAAACTGAGTGGTTAAGTGATTTACCCAGGAATAAAGAGACAATAGGTGCCAGAGGCAGTATTTGGATCCAGGGCTTCCTGATTCAAAGGTTAATTCTGTATATGCTATGTGAATCATTTCCAAATCATGAGTTACTGAGGTCTGATGGTCATCCCATCTGATAATTAGACTTTTTCTTCTTATCTGGACTGGATGACAGAAATCCGAATATCAAAGATGCAAGTTATCTCAATGTACATGCAAATATGACCTGAACAGTAATATCCTCTAGAACATCCCTGACAAATGGTCGTTGCCAATAGAGTGGGGAGGGCTACTAATGCTAGAGTGAGGCCATTCTACTTTTGGTGGCACTGTTCAGTAATACATTTTTTCTGTACATTCAACTTTTTCTTCCACACTATGGAAAAAAGTAAAATAAGTCAATTCCAATTGTTCTTTATCATGAAAACCCTTAAAATACATGAAAAACAATTCCAATGTCCCCAAGTCTTCTCTTCTCCAAAATAAAAATCTCCAATTTCTTAAACTTCTTCTTTTATGTTATCATCTAAATTCCTCTTACTATCATGTTCACTCTCCCATGGACATCCTAGAGACTTTTAAAATGCACTTTTTAAAAGGTGATGCCCGGAAATAGACACAGTACTCCAGGTGATCCTCCTGCTAAATGGCTATTAGTAATTAAGTAAGTCACTTCTTGGGCCTTAGCATTTTGATCTGAAAAAAAAAAAAGTAGTACTAGATCAGTGTTGGCCAATCTAATTTCTTTCTGGAACTTTGAAATACACTGATGGAGTTCATAAATTCTTGTAAATGGTTTATTAAACAGCCTCAGGATAAAGAGCAGATATAAAAGAAAGAAGAAAATAACATGTTTTATACCTTTTAAAACTGATGGAAAAAGAGTATTTTCCTACATGAATAATTTCTTATTTAATATGTCATAGAGAAAAATATTGCTAGCATGTACATTTTCTCAAATAACTTATCACATTGTGTGAAATGCCAAGGCTCCATAGAGCACAGTTTAGGGATTACTAGCCCAAGTGATCTCTATCCTTTCTTCTAACTTTGAGATTTAATACTCCAACTTTTACAAGCTCAGTATGCATCAATATGAGTTAATAGTGAAGAATGGATTTTGTCTACAATGATATGGTGACTTTAGAACAGAAAACTCAATATTTCTCAACCTGATGCTGTGACAGACAAAAAAAGCACCTCATATGATCTTGGGCTGAATGAAGTGAAGCACGTTCTTCAAAACAAGGGAGATGGTAGTCTTGAGGTTCTTTACATTAGTCCCCATGATCTAGGTAGATTATTAAATTAAGACTTGAGTATCAAATATTAGGAGGGAAATAAACTTCAAGCAGAGGAGAATCATTAACTTGGTGAGAGAGATGAGATCACGACTTATGCAAATCAATTGAAGGCATTCTAACCTAGCTTAGAAAAGAGTTGGGATGGGTGCAATATGAAATCTGTCTTTGAATAAATATTTGAAGGGGCTTTATGTGGGGAAAGTGGTAGATTTATCCTACTTGACTCAGAGAAGGAGATATAAGAGAGAGAGAGAGAGAGAGAGAGAGAGAGAGAGAGAGAGAGAGAGAGAGAGAGAGAGAGAGAGTCAGATTCAAGTTCTATGTGAGAAAAAACTTCAGTGATTTTAGAGTTTCCTTAGATTGGAAGAGAATGCATTAGAAAGACATCAGGCAATGTGATAGCCACCTTCCAACTTGGCATTTATTTAGTGCAGAACCATGGATTCCATAAATTGAATCCAAGTTAACTAATATTTCTTCAACGTACTTAGTACCTACTGAGCATATAAGATCCTGTTCTTGGTGTCAGTTACAAAGACAGAAAATGCCAGATACCATTTTCCCAAGTAGTATACAATCTAATAGGGCTGATAGGACACACACAACGATAATGACAACAAAGTATGATAAAGGTCAGAGTGTAAGAATTCAAAGCAGAGGATGAAAAAAACACTCCAAGATATTTTGAGGATAGAAGGGTAGTTTTTAGGTGGGGGAGGGTTAGAGAAGTGAAAAGATAAGGCTATGTGGAAGAGATGAGCTCTAAGTTTGACCTTGAAGAGAAAAAATATGTCAATAGGCAGTTATGGGTAATTAGTGCATTCAAGGCATTGAGGGAAGTAGACATGTCTGGTTGAGTTCAGGAAGAAGTAGTAGGCACAATAGAAAAAGTGTTATACTTGAAGTCACAGAAACCTAGATCTAAATCCTGAATCATACATATCTATATAACCCTTGGAAAGTCATTTCACCTCTGAGATTCAGTTTCCACAATCCTAAACTAAGAATTACAATGACACCTACTTCACTGAGTTATCATGTAGATCAAAGCAGGTAATATACATGCAGTGTGTTGTGAGCCTTCAAGTACTGTGTCAGTAGCAGCTAGTGCTGGAAAAATACTGCAACAGCCATGATGAGCTTTCCATGGTCCTGAATCTGTGAGGGAAGGCTACTGAAGCTCTGCCCAGATGCTTTGCCTTTGCTTTGAGTCCAGGTGTGAAATACATAAATAGATACTCTGCCCTGCAGCTGGAGTCAATTGAATGGATTCCATGCAGTTACACCTATGCAGGAGAGATCCTATACAGCTTCATCTATAAACACAGCAAGGAATCCAGATGTCTTGCTGGTTATTCATTTAATAATATTAAAAAAAAACATTTATTAAACAGTTATCTTTCACACTGGCTGCTTCCCAAAGAGTTTTAGAGATTGTTAAAGGTATACTTCAATTACAGATGAGGAAACTGAAGGTAAAGAGAAAATGGCATCTATAAATTTGCTCATAAGAGCAAGTGATGGAATGAGATTTTAGATCTTCTGGCTGAATATAATATCAAACAATCAGATTTTTAAAGATGGCAGGTATGCTAGAAATACTGTAGTTCTTCTTATTCATTTTACAGATCAGATAATTTAGGCTTAGAGACAAGGAGGGGTCTTCCCAAGAGCGCATTAGTAGTAAGTGTTGTAAACAGGATTTTAGCCCAGGTTCTCTGCTGACTCAAAGTTCACTATACATTTCAGAACATAACATTCTTTCCTTTATTGATAAGTATGTACAATAGGAGATGTCTCTTCAGAATTACATTCCGAAAGGAACCCTTCCTTGGCAGCATCTGGTGGCTCATCTTTACTCTGCAATATCATGCATGTATGACTTCTACTCCCATCCAGAAACCTCAGCACTGATTGTGGAGAGACATGTCTCCACTGCTTTTGCTTTGGGAAAAGTAGAATATTACTAGCTGGGTATGTGTCTGGTACTGGAAGGATTCCATGCCTGGTCATAGTGAATCAAAGTACTGGACTAGAAGGTGACCACAGGAACCAATCTTCAATTTTCTCTAATGAGGTTCACTATTTTGAGGCTTTTTCATTATAAACTAGTAGGGGAAGCAATCACGGTGAAAAGCAACCAATCACAGTGTGATTGATATAATTTATCCTCTCCTGCTTGCATCGATATTTGCCCATGATCAGTAACTTCCTTCTCACCTAAAATATTCACCTGACTCTTTTCCTTTGAAAGCATAAACTGCATCCTCCTTTGTCACTCAATTTGTTCTACCTTTCTCCATTTCAATTAAACAACTCAATTATACTTACCAAATAGGTATTGAGAATAGAAAGTCATGGCCTCTTCACTACAGACATGCAGAAATGAAAAAGACCTTGTTCTCAGGGAGGTCTCAGTCTCTTAAGAGGATAAGAAATTTATATCCATAGCATTATATGAAGGACAGTGAGAAGAGATCCTATTGAATAAACAGAATCTTCTTCTCCCATAAGAGGTAACATGAGAGGTATGACATTTTCACCTAGAGATATAAGAAAAACTTCCAGAAGAACATGACTCTCCAGGTGTGCCTTGATGGATAGAACTGACTTCATCAATCAGAGATTAATTTGGGAGAAGGTATGAGGATTCCTGGAGTAATAAATGAAATGACTCGCTGACCTTTTAAGCTGTCTTTGTCATTTGTGGGTTGAAAAATCTGGGAACCACAGCTAGTACCTGTAATTCAATGCTCTGAAGCCTTCTGGCAGTCCTGTCTGTGCAGCACAGCCAAGGCTGGGCTGCACTCCACTCCAAGCCTGGTGTGATAGACCTTTCCTGTTGGCCTTCCAGGCTGTCTTGGGCTGGAAATCTCTTTCACTCTGTCATTCTGTGACTTCTACTGTTCTGGAACTTGTTTAGAGTCATTTTTTACAAGTATTTTATGGGCTATGAGGGGAGAGCTGGAGAAGGTTCCTCTTTCTACTCTGCCATCTTGCCCTAATTTCAGATTTTTCAAAATTATGTTGATTGGTTTTGCCCTTTTCCCTCTTCTGCTTTTTTAATGTCATTTGTTATGTGAAATGGTTCTCTGGTTATATGAAATGGGAAGGAGGGAGGATACAAGGAGAATTCTAGGTAATGTTGAAGCAAAATATATCAATATAATTTTAAAATAAAATGACTGATGCAATATTTTTAAAGGAGTTAGGAAAAACAAGTGAGGGATCAGATTGTACTTGTGGTGGTGTTTGTGGAATATGGAGCAGGGAATCACTAGATGACTGCATAGAAATCGCATTCTATTGCTGTGCATTGGGCTGTGCTCATTTTGAGTAATGTTGCACAATGCTATATGAGGTAATTTCTCAAGCAAACTGATATCAAATCAGTTTGTGTAGACTAGTTTAACCTTCAATAAATCTAAGCAGATAAACAACATTTTAATCTAAAAGCACTTAAGAAAGCTTACCCCACATTAGCTGAGCTAAATTAAAAAAAAAAACAGTTACCAATGTCACAAAAAAATCATCATTTTCTGTGTGGGAGAAGGGGGAATATAGACCTATTATGTGAATGCAAAAGACTGTTAGGAGTTTCATAAGTACCAAGGAATTTTGAGCTGGCCATCATAATGACCTCATCACGAGTCTCTGTGGCTTGTTTCAATCAGAAATCCAGAGCAACCCACATGTTTACTGGGTAATTCAATCACCTCCACCTAATTGAATAAAAAATTACATTTATCAGCCTAATGCTATCACATGTATTGATTGCATTTTGCTGTAGTGCTGCTAGTTTGAAGAATGAAGAATGGAACTGTTCGTTGTCTTGTTCAGTTGGCAGGAGGGCCAAATGGATAAGCAGGAAGTGATGAGGTGAGCAGAAGGTTCTCATCCATCCCAGGCAGTGGCAGAACAGTGAGCTACAGTGGGAAAGGTTCTAGACTTGGAGTCAGCCAATGGGAGGTGGAATGTAAGCTCTGCCTCTTACAAATGACTCTGCAACCTTAACATGTCTTTTTCTTAGACTGAGTCTCAACTTCCTCATCATTGGACTGAAAAAATCTTTAAAGGCCTTTTCATCTTGAAACTTCCTGATTATTGAACATACTTTGGACTACAAGAAGAGAAGTTGGAGGGAGCTTAGAGACACTCTCTGTCATTATCAATCCTCATTAAATACTACTTTGCACATTTGGGATGGGATGCTACAGGCATATTGCAGCTTTGAGGGAAGTTCCTGGGATTATGGAGATTTTCCTTGAACTAGAAATTTGACTACCCAGGTTAGAATTCTTACTTAACTTGAACAAATCTCTTCTCTATAAGTCTCAGTTTTCTTTTTTGTGGAGTGAGGGCATTGTACTCAATGATCTCCAAGAGCTGTTTCTGAACAGTTCCTGATTGGCTAAGGCTGACATAACAGTTCTGTTGGAGGTGTGTCCCAGAGATAACTAAGGGGTGATTGTGTGGGCAAAAAGGGATGTTATGCCTGGATAAATTCTCTTATTAATAAGCAGCTAATTTGACAGCTTTGCCCAATGCTTCCTGGCTTAGACTCAGATCAGAGACATTCCATTGGCTGGATCAATATAGCTGATCAAAGGTTATACAGCTGATCTGGTCTAAGCAGGTTTTGCATCTTTTCTAGAATGCAGCACAGAACTCCGTACACAGAAGGTATTTAATACATGTTTACAAAAAAGTCAGTTGATGCTCTTTTTCCATTGATTCCCAGAGGAGCTGGGCTGTTACTGTCTACAATTGATACATGGATGCACAGTGCTCTTTCCATCCAGACAAGACAGAGAATTTGGAGCCTGGCTTTCTTTTTGATTTGCATCCAAAAGTCTAGTTGCTTAGGGCTGTTATCTATGAATTACTTGCTTTAAAAAATCAATTCTCACTGGCTTTGTGGAGTGTCTGAAGGGAGAGCATTTTAATTCTCCTATTTGAATGCCTTTCCGGTGAGCAAGGCAATGAGGGTTGATGAGCCATCTTTTAACAACTCACTCCCAGGCCCATGTTGTAGGTTTTCTCTTCCTCTCATTTCTGTCCTTAGTAGAAAACCTAGAATTCTGTAATAAATGTGTTGAATATGGTGGACAAATTCTATCAGAGATGTAGGACAACTGATATTCTTTTTGTCTCAACGGGGAATGCTTACCTCAGCAGGTATTGGGTTCCACATAATGAAATATCTTCAGGCAAAGCCTGGATCATCATTTTGTCAAGGATGATCTGAGAAGACATGTTCTATGGAGTAGGTGGAGTGGCATGCCCTCTGAGATTCCTTTCACCTCAGAGATTCTCTTGGTCTATGGACACTTCTTCAAGACATCCATGTTTTCATTTGTTTGAGTATTCACTTCACATGCACAGATTCCAGCCCTTCCAGCCAGTGGCTTCAGAAGTTACTGGTGACCAAGCTTCAGGTGATGAGTATCACTAAACTGATCCTCAAACTACGAGCATCAAATATCTTGCAATCTGCAACCAACTAGCACAGGCACTGAAAGCTCAGGAGCTCCATGGGAGTGGAGGGGTTCATTGTTTACCTCTTAAAGGTCTCTGCACTCTCTCCAAGAAGGCACCGGTCTGAAAAACTCAACCATTTCCCATCTGGAAAAGGGGACAAAATCATTGTTCTTACAGTCCAAGAGTGCTGCTGAAATGTCATCCCCAGTAGGTCTTCATTCCTTTTCTCAAAATCTAGCCATTCTCATTCAGTTCCTACATCAGACATTTACAAGTGTAACTGCAGAACTGGAAGGGACCTCTTTTAGATGTCATCTCTCCTAAGTCTCTCATGCCACAGACAGGAACTGAGACCCAGAGAATAGAAAGACTTTGTCTTCAAGTTAATGCAGGATGCTGTGCTTGTCCTTCATTCTTGAAGAAGACCAGGACATCAAGATGATGCCATGACTTGCGGTTGACCATGATTTGAGTGAGAGAGGGCTGTGCAAGGTCACCAACATCATTTTTGTCTCCTGAGCCATCTGGCTCTAGTGACCTGATATTCATCAGAATGGCTGGAGATGACGTAAGATGCAGTATGAGACCCTGATCAATTCAGGCATTCTCACTTGAGTGCGATACATTCGTTCAATGAATAGACTTTTTTATGTCGTTGCTTAAGGGATGGCCCCTTTAATAAAAAAAAAAAAACAAACAAACCTCTCAAGGCTCCTGGGTAAAAGAGAAAGAACTACTATCTACTATTTAATACTATTTACTATTTAATGAATGTAATAATTCAGCAAAGCTATGAATGCAATCTTTGGCCTTCTAACCCAGTGCTCCCATATGAAATACCCACTCGCCAGACTTCATCTCCTCACCAGCAGCCTTGTGTCCTCTTCCCTCAATCTCTGTCCCCTTCCAACACTTTGCAGTTCCCCTTTATGCTCTATCTCCTGTTATACCATAAGTTCCTTGAGGTCAGGGATTTCCTTGTATCTGCATCCCTAGCACTTAGCTCAGTTCCTTCACCCTTCTCTCTTTTTTCTCACCATCCCCCATCATCTGTCTGCCTCTCTACCATTTACCTATCTATGAAAAAGGAAAGGAATGGATTTGGAGTTACAATAACTGAGTAGAGTTCTGGAATTTATAAAACTTGACTATGGGTAAACTACATCACCTCTTTGTGCCTCATTTTTTTTCTCTTCTGTAAAATGGAGTTTATTCAGCTCTCATTTCCTACCTCCTGGGGTTGTTGGGAAGAAAGAACCTATTAACTTTTTAAGCACTTAAACAATGGGAGACAATAAGATGAGAGGGGGTATTACTCAGATGAAACAGTTATCCACCCCAAGAGAATTGCTTCTCCTTTCCCCAAGTAGGGAGCTTTGGAGATATATTCCCATTGTTTACAAAAAAAGGTGAAAGACTAACTCTGCTTGCTTAATCAGAAGCAAACATCAGTTGTATGGAAAATCCATATCTATAGACAGCCCAAAGGTGAGAAAAGAAAGAAGTTTTGGTCTGTTGTGGATGCAGAATTGGCACTATTAAGCAGAGAGACCTTCAATAAATCCCCTTACTTGTTTGAGCCTCAGTCTTACCTTCTGAGAAGGAAAAGGAGTCAATCATCCTCTGTCTGCCTGTGGAGAGGATATAGTGTGAGGCAGGATGGGAAAGCACTTTGAAACATACGCAGTGTTCTGAAAATATTGGGTCTAAATGCATTCACTAGATAAATATTCTTCATGCTTCCTCATCTCCCAAGATGTGAGCCAGGGCTCCCAAAGTCCTGTTTTGCTGTTATAGAATCCAAGATAATAAAGTGTCCTGCCATGCTGCCTTAGAGGAAAAGCAGAAAGCAAGCTACTGTTACCAGCTAGACCTGCCTGGGAATATCTATTTTTTATGGCCGATCATATTTGCCTGAACAAATTTATCAGGGAAGCTGACTGCAGATGACAAGGTTTAAAATACTTTCCATTTCTTTTCCTGCCAGCCACTGGCACCTCATGGCCCCTGGGGGAGGGCGTTGGTGAGAGACAAACATCAGCAGCTCACATAACTTCAGTATCCAGAGCCCAGCCAAATGCACTGTGATGCTTGGAAGCTTTTGTTTTGGTTTGATTGGCTCTCATTTTTTCCTCACCAGACAGAGCTAATCCCTAGGAAGCTAAGCAAATGTTTTGTGAACAGGTATCATCTTCACAAACTCTGCATCAGTCAATTCTAGGAGCCATGTCCTAGACAAAGGTCCTGACCAGAATTCAGATCACTGGTTGTGGTCCAACTTGACTGAAAGAATTTTTCCATAGCACATTCTCCATGCATTAAGGATGCTACAACCGCAAACTTTGCTCACACTATTTCTTGGTCTAAATACCCTTCATTCTCCTAAATGACCTGTTGAATTCCTACTCATTGTTAAAAGTCTAACTCCCAAATCACCTCCTCCAAGAAGCCGTACTTGATCTTTCCAGTTGATAAGACCTTACTTCTCAGTCCCAATTGCCCCTGTCCAATGCCCTCACCCTTGCTGTGTATTAGAGGTAAGTCATCTGTGGTTCTCTGAATTACCTTCTAGTCTGTGAACTCCATGAGGACAGGGGCTCCTTTTTATCAAAATTTGGCATCCCATTCCACAAAGATTTGCACTCAGTAAATACAAAATAAAGGTTTGTCAAATTGCATTATGTTGTTAAATTCACCACTGACTGAACTTGAACTGATCTTTGGCCAAATGTGGAACTTCATAATGTTACCTTCAGCTTCCCTCCAAGACCTATCACCCTGACATTTTCTTGTACTTACAGAATATTATTTTTCATGAATGAGGTCTTGTTTTTATTTTCCTTTCTTTTTGTGGTTTGCTATCTTCTGTTTTCTTTTCATAAGATCATAGATAATGATCTGGAAGAAGTTCTCAAAGGCTATTTTGGCCACTCCTTCATTTTTCAGCTGAGGGTTTTTCCAATGTTACATAAATCATTAGGGAAACAGGAAAGATTCAATGCTAAGTCCTTGATGCCAAATCTAGCATTTTCTGATCTCATTCCCTAAGGGGACTGTTTGGTTTTCACGGATCTCAGTTGAATTATTTTCACTGCCCCTGACCAGGGGGGAGGCTACTCAAATAACTCCCCCTTTCATTATGTTGGAGAGTTTCAAAAACACCGTGCTCAGAACAAGCTGTGAGAGAGTTCATCACCTTCCCCTTTCCCTTCTGTTCATAGATTATCTTGGATGAGGTATTTGACACCACATGGCCTGCATGTGTCATCACAGAAAACATGGAAATCTCAGTATGCCTTCCAATCTTCCACAATCCAATTATTTGGAAATTGGGGTTTTCAATAACTCAGCATCACAACAGAACTGAGAACTTGATATCCTAGGGATATAGTAAGGATGAAGTGAAACGATGCTTGGAAAGCTCTTAGAAAACCCCAAAGTACTCTGAATATTATGGATTATCATCATCATCATCATCATAGTCATCATCATCATCACTCATCTCATCTTTTCCAGTTGTGCTCAGATAGAACCGATCCTAGAACAAGTAACAATACTGTTTTTGTTTTTTGACTTAATCTCCAATTCCCCCAACAAAGGGAATTGCTAGTGAGAAAATTTCATCTCCCAAAGCAGATTTCTACCTTCTCTGAGGCTATTTCTCTTAAAGAATTGCCTAGGCCCTAGAGTACTGACCTTAAGAGACTTGTCTAAGATAAGAGCAGACTAATAGAGGCTTGCCTTCAACCTAGAGAACTAGACCTCTATCCCCTAGGCCCTGCTGCCTCCCACACATTAGGATGGAAGGACATAAGCAACACAAAGCATTCCCTCAGTGGAGGTTACATTCCAAAAGAGAAATCAGAAATATTAAGATACGAGTACACTATATACATCAGGTAAATATGCAGTGATCGTAACAGGATATCCTGAGGGAGAGAATACTAGAGCTAAATATTTAAAGAGGTCAGAGGGTCCAAAGCTGAGATGAGGAGAAAAAACACTCCTGTCATGTAGTACAGCCAGCCTGTGCAAAGGCAGGAAGGAAGGAAACTGAATTCAACTGTAAATATGAAAATTCAGGTAAAGAGGGTAAAATGTTCCCATCCCCCAAAGACTCGCTAGTTAGGGAGAAGTGATGTATCCACTTTAAAGGAAAGATATGAGTCTTCTTTAATCAGGAAGGCATTTTTAAAGGCATCCAGCTCAAGGAGGAAGGAGTTTAGAAGTTTCTGTGGTCCCCTAACAAGTACCTTTTAGTCTCATTAAGAGTGAGAGATCCTAGACGATTAATAGTTTCAGAACCTCTTCAAACAAGCATTGTCCCATCAAGAGAACACTCAGAAATGTCAGAGAAGGTCTGCAAAACCAGCTTGTTCCAGGAATGATTGGTGATGCTATCAAGAAGTCTTGGCTGCCTTAGCATGAATTATGCCTGGCAGAAACCAGCTGCTCTGTAGGACAAAGGGATGACAATCAGAAATAAAGAACTTGGGGACTCCTAGCTTCCTATTCATGATGTTAAATAGAAGGTGGCTAGCTAGAACTAGGAAGGAAGCCTTGGGGAAACAAAGAAGAGCCAAAAAGTCAATCAGGGTACTGCAACACAATGAGGGACAAAGGAAAGGAAAGGAAAGAGGGAGTTCTTTATTTATATATAAATTTCTTTATTAAACTTTTTACATTCATTTTCACAAAATTTTGGGTTCCAAATTTTCTCCTTATTTGTCCCCTCCCCCCACCCCAATACACCAAGCATTCTAATTTCCCCTATCACCAATGTGCCTTCTCTTCTATCATCCCTCCCTTCCCTCGTCCCCATCCTTTCTTTTGTCCTGTAGGGCCAGATAATTTTCTATTCCCCATTACCTGTATTTCTTATTTCCTAGTAGCAAGAAATACTCAACAGTTGTTCCTAAAACTTTGAGTTCTAACTTATCCCTATTCCTCCCTCCCCACCCATTCCCTTTTGGAAGGCAGGCAATTCAATATGGGCCATATCTGTGTAGTTTTGCAAATGACTTCCATAATAGTCATGTTGAATAAGACTAATTATATTTCCCTCCATCCTATCCTGCCCTGCATTGCTTCTATTCTCTCTTTTGATCCTGTCCTTCCCCAAGAGTGTTGATTTCAAATTACTCCCTCCTCCCATTGCCCTCCCTTCCATCATCCCCCCCACCCTGCTTATCTCCTTCTCCCCCACTTTCCTGTATTGTAAGATATGTTTTCATAGCAAAATGAGTGTACATTTTATTCCTTCCTTTAGTCGAATGTGATGAGAGTAAACTTCATGTTTTTCTCTCAGCTCTCCTCTTTTTCCCTCCACTAAAAAGTCTCCTGCTTGCCTCTTCTATGAGAGATAATTTGCCCCATTTCATTTCACCCTCTCTCCTCCCAATATATTTCTCTTTCACGATTTACCTTAATTTTTTAAAGATATGGTCCCATCCTATCCAATTCACTCTGTGCTCTCTGTTTCTGTGTGTGCGTGCATGTGTGTGTGTGTGTGTGTGTGTGTGTGTGTGTGTGTGTGTGTGTGTGTAATCCCACCAACTACCCAGACACTGAAAAGTTTCAAGAGTTACAAATATTGTCTTTCCCTGTAGGAATATAAACAGTTCAACTTTGGTAAGTCCCTTATGACTTCTCTTTGCTGTTTACTTTTTCATGCTTCTCATTCTTGTGTTTGAAAGTCGAATTTTCTTTTCATCTCAGTCTTTTCATCAAGAATGCTTGAAAGTCCTCTATTTCATTGAAAGACCATTTTTTCGAGGGAGTTCTTATAAAGAAGAAATCACGGACTGTGGCAGAGCCACCATCATTAGAATAGTTGTAGAGAAGTGAATCTCTACATTCAACTCTCCTTGAGGCATCAAAAGATCACAGCTGGACTGGGAGAAACAAATCAGGGAATCTACCAGGATGTGGTCACAATTTACAAAAAAAAAAACATATGCATGAGAATACTCATTACAGGTGAAAGTTCTGTTTTTAAAATGGATTTAATCGACTTTTTTTTTGGGTTTTCATATCACCTTGATTTCCCTATGGGTCTACCTTTCCTGTCCCAGAGAACCATCTAGAATCATTTAGAATTAAAAACAAAGAGGAATAGAGAAAAATCCACAAAATCTATCAATACATTAAAAAAAGTCTCAATTTATATTAGATACAGCCTAACTCATCTGTTGCTATCCTGCCTCTACAATGGAGTGAGGGGGGCTGGGGGGGAAATCTTCTCTTATCTGTTCTTCAAGGTCTTCATAATTTGACAAATCTGATTTTAGTTGTTTTGTAGTGGTTATTTTTCCCATTGAGATTGTTACAGCATCATGTCCATTGTTTCTTTGGTTCTACTTCCTCTATTTCATTTCTGTTCCTAGAAGTTTTCCCATACTTCCCTGAATTCATCACATTTATTTCTTAGATCATGATAACATTCATGACATTTGCCACTCACAATTTCTTTAGCTATGTCCCAATTTAGGGGCATCTAATTATTTTCAATTCTTGGCTTGCACAAACTGCAACAGCTTACACTTCTAGGGACTACTAAGATTTTTACAACAGTCTCCATGTAATGGACAAGAAAGCAGAGGATCACAGAGCTTAAGGGACTAAACTGTAATCCCACCACTAGTAAATGACAAAGCTAGTATTTGAACGTCAGTCTCCCAAATCCAGCTGGAGCTCTCTATCCATTCCAATATGTTGCCTTTCACATCCTCTACTAAATGAATCAGTCACATAATGAAGCTCCAACCAGAACAAGCCATGCTGATTGGCTCAGTGCCAAATAAGAATTGTTTTTACTGAATGTTGACCAAATCAGATTACAACAAATCAAAGCCAGTCACCCAGGCCAAAGGAGAAGCCAGGAGAAATGCATCTGTGATTATCCCGCAATGTCTTTCAGTGCTTACAGGATGGGTTTTAGGAGGGAATTCTCTTCAATGACTGTGTTTGCAGCCTTTCTTATAGTGAGCACTTGTGAGTTTTTGTGGCTATAAAAATTGGTCCTCTGTTGTCCAGTCATCTGAATATAAGCCTTCTCACACTTGACCAGGATGATTCTTGGATGAAAGGCACACAGTCAATCATTGACCATCGACCTTAAGTCTCTCTAACTTGGTAGAGCTACTCAGAGCTTGGACCCCATGAGCAGAACCTTCAGGAACTTAGAGACCCCTCTACTTTATGGGGAAGTCTTAGAGGATGATGCCAGCAAAGCTGATAAAGAAATATCAAAACAAATACTATGGAATAACCTATATTTTTGAGTAAGCTTTTGTCTGTGTGCATATGAATTTATTCAAAGTCATTTATTTACTGGGCAACTTCTTGGGCACCCAAGACATGAAGCTGAGCATGAACATGAGCAAGAGGTTCTGCACAGATCAGAGTCAAAGAGTAGAGTGGTAGGTAATTTACAAAGCTGCCTTCATACTCAGCTGTGTTGAGGGAGGAGGCAGACAGAATCCTGCTATTGTCAGCCCTGGCAGAACCATCCTGGACCCTGCCTTGTTAAATGGGATCTTCACAAGCCGAGAGCAACCACATTAAGACTCCTCTAAGGCTCTCACTACTTTCTCAGCGGGAAGTGAATAATATATTAAAAAACTTTTCATATAAGCTATCTATCCACATATTCCTTCCATAAATTCTACTTTTATTTCATTGTCTTTAAACACTCTTTGATTTTGAAATCCCCAAATCACTTCTAAGGTTCACAGTCAAGTGCCATTCTTTACTTTCATCCATCTCCTTGCCCCCTTACAGGCCCTGTACATGTCAATATTAATAACATGTTTAGAGCTGCGAGGGTCCTTGGTGGTGACCTAATCTAACACCAGCCCCATCTTAAAAAATGAGAAAACTGAGGGCCAGAGAGGAAAAGTAGCATGTGTAAGGTAGTTTAGATGATGAATAGTGGAGTTGAGATTCCAGAGAAACTTAAGACCTCTTGTTCAAATGCTTGGTCTCGGGGGATGGAGCCAAGATGGCGGAGTGAGAGCAATGACTCACCTAAACTCTCAGACAAACTTCCTTCAGGTACCTCTGAAAGGAGAATCTGACCAAATTTTGGAGGTGTGGAATCCAGTGGGAGACAGATTGTGATGGATTCGGAGCCCAGGTTAGACTGGAAGGTCCACAGGAAGGATCTTTTCCATGGGGGTGAGCCCACAGCACACAGAGCAGCATGGCCAGTGCAGCAGAACAGAAGGGGCCCGAGAAACCTGAGCGGCAGGTGGAACCAGAGGAGCGGCACCAAGGGTGGGAGACAAGCCGAACCGAGTCAGTGAAAGCCGCCAAGCACCGGATATCAGAGCAGCAGCTCCTGAGACCTTCAGCTTGAAGATCAAACTTCGGTAAGTCACCTACTCGAACTTCTGGGAGCCAGGATGGCAGAGAGATCAGTAAATGCTCTCTCCTCCCCCCTTGATGACTGTGAAAGAACCATAAAATATTTCCCCAGAAAAATCCTAGATCAGCAGGAATAGCAGAAGGAGGCCAATAATCTCATAACACCTGAGGCGAGGAAAATAGCTAAGGGGGATTCCTCCTACGGCAGCAGAGGCAAACAGGAAGAGGACCCAGGACAGAGAAAACTCACACTAGGACTCAGGCAAGCCTCATTGGCAGGAGAGGAGCCCCAGGAGGGGTGGGAACACGCATTAGCATCTAGGCGTGCCTCAGCTGTCCAGGGGAATCAGAAAGACAATAGGGCAGCTGGGATTACCAGACCCTGAGCTTGCCTTTGCCTCAGTTCAGCTGAGGAGATCTCCTGTGACCAGACCACCCCTTCCACACACACACTTAACAAGCTAAACCCAGGGCTGATCAGGGAAACACCAAACAAAAACCTGCTTTTAGTTTTTTCACACAGCAGCCCAGCAAAAAGTTCTCTAGCTTCTGACTGAAAGAACCAGAAGCCACAACACTCAATCAAAATCATGAACAGGAAAAAGCAGAGGGCTGAAAGAACCATAGAATCTTTCCATGGGGATAAGGACCAAAACTCAGATGCCTGGTCTCTCATTCCCCATCCCACTGGTCAGAAATACATTTGCAGCATCACAAAGTCCTAGAGTTGAAAGAGTCCCCATCGGTGATCCAATCACATCTGATCTGGAACAAGAACAAAGACTTCAAACACATCTCTGGTTGTGAGATGGTCATCTGGCCTCTGTCTGGAGAAGCCCAGGAAGGGGAAGAGGATTAAACCAAATGGAAAAATCTCACCTATTAACTGCAGAGCCTGATATTCGAATCAGCACCACTTTTCTCTTTTTTAGAAGATCTCCACAGGTTTAAAGTTAAAGCAGGGGTGGGGAACTCATGTCCTTGAGGCCACATGTGGCCTTCTAGGTTCTCAAATGTGGCCCTTTGAGTGCAAGTTTTACAGAAAAAAAGTCCTTTTATTAAAAATTAGGGTTAAGTGCATTTGTTCTGAGAAGTTTGGGTTCAAAGGGCCACACTTAAGGACCTAGAGGGCCTCATATGATCTTGAGGCTGTGGGTTCTCTATCCCTAGGTTAAAGTATCCTTTTTTTTCTTTCCTTAGATGTTGGGATTCCCCTTTGTTTCTGACATTTTGCCCAGTAACTGCCAATGAAATGCATCTGAAGTTTTGGTCAATTCTTTCATTTCTTCTCTCCAGCTCTCCAACCTTCTCTTCCTCTCAGACATCCAGTAAATCTCTTCATCGCCCAGGAAACCACATTCTGATGTAAAGAAAAAAATCAAACGTTAAGGTAAACTGCTTTTGAGCAGCTTTCCATCAGAATCCATGCAGCGGTCATGGCAGCCAATGGGAATCTCAGTAATGTAGACCAGGGCATCCTTCTCAGCGGTAGCAGCACATTCCTGTTGACTGTGACAGAGAGAGACTCTATAATGATCCAAGAGAGAGGGGTCCCTCAAACATGCAGCCACAGAATCTTCTGAAAGAGGGCAAAGGGCATTTTCAAAGTGGCCAGGAACATTATCCTTGTCCTCCATGATAATTTGCATCATTATTTCAACCAGTCAGCAAGCAATATGTTCAAGACTCTGCTAAATACTACAGACAAAAAAGAACACCCCTCCACCATCCAAAATGCCCCTGCCTACAAGAAGCTTGTAATGGCAGAGAAAATGTGCAAAAAACTAGGCACAAAAAAAGGTCTATGTTCAGGGTAACTTGGAGGTAATTTTAGAGGAAAGTCAACAGCATTACAGGGGTCA
The DNA here is from genome assembly GCA_023548195.1 of Bettongia penicillata ogilbyi. NCBI lineage: Eukaryota > Metazoa > Chordata > Mammalia > Diprotodontia > Potoroidae > Bettongia > Bettongia penicillata. Next base: position 14,548,540 of record JAJHZJ010000150.1, on the reverse strand, counting down.
AGAAAGAACTCCAGCAGAAGGTGGGAGTGTTAGAGGAAGCAAAGAGAGGGAGAACTCTAGGCATTTGGTGTGGGCAGAGAAAAGGCCCAAAGTATAGAGATGGTGGGCTACGTGTGAAGAACGGCAAGGAAACAAATATATAGATCATAGAGCATGTAGAGAGGAGTAAAGTGTAATAACACAGGAAAAGTAGAAAGGGGGCAGGCTGACAAAAGCCAAACAGAAATGAACCGATTAAGGAAGAATGACTAAAAATTGAAGTGAAAATAAATAAATAAAAACTAAACAGAAAAATTTTACTGGATCCTGGAGATAATAAAAGCAATTGGAATTTATGGAGAAAAGGTACACGGTGATGTGATTTTCACTTGATGGAAATCATTTGGGTGAGTGCAAAGTGAGATTGGTGCTTGGAGAACAGGGAAACTGAGAAGACTTGAAGTAGAGACCTTTTGAAGAAGAGATGGTTTGGAGGGACAATAGTGAGTTCTGTTTTGGATTCATGGAGTTTGATTTTCCAACAGTCAATCTAATCCAGTGTTGGAGGAGAACCAGAAGAGAACAGTGTCATCAAAACCTAGAAGACAGAATATCCAGGAGGAGAGAGGGACTGAGAGTGTCAAAGGCCACAGGCCCTTAGCTAAAGATCATACCTGCTAAAGGAGGGTCTCCTCAAGGCTGGCCTAGAGTCATTTTTGAACAGACTTATGGCAGCCATTCATTAAATTTTCTCTGTGAGAGTTTGCACTCCAGAAATTTTCAAATGCTATAAACCAGGCTTGTTTTGTTTTTTGCTTGATTTCTAGACTTAAGATAGTGATGGGGAAAATGCAAATGATGCAGATTAAATTTAAAATTGTGTGATGGGTACATTTTCCCCCCAGAGTGCCACTTATTAAAATATTTCCCATCACATTCTAGGGTATACCCGTTCTCTTCTCCTTAGTGATCACATCAGTTCCCATGGTTTTGATGATAATATCTATGCCAACGACGCTCATGTCTACTTACTCAGTTCTCATCTCTTTCCTAACTTCTAACTGGTGTTTCCAACTGCTCATGAGATATATCAAGCTGTAATTTCAGTAGACATCTTAAACACAGTATCCCCCACACTCCTTGATATCTCTCTCTTAAATCATCCTCTGTTCCTAACTTCTCCATTCCTGTCAAGGACAGCATCATCTTCTCATTCCCTTAGGCTCACAACTTAAATATCATCCTTGACTCCTTAACTCCTCATGTCCAATTTGTTGCCAAGTCTTGTCAATTTTGTTTTCGAAATATCTCTCAATATTACCCCCCTTTCCTCCTCTGACACAACCACCAGCAGGCCCTCATCACCTCATGCCTGGATTATTGCTATATACTGCTGCTTGTTCTCCTTACCACAAGTCTCTCCCCATTCCAGCCCAACTTACACTCACTGTCAAAGAGTGCAAATCTGACCATGTCATCATCCCATTCAATAAACTCCCAGAGGTTCTCTAATACATCTAGGATAAAATTTTAAAAAATCCTCCATTTAATATTCAAAAGCCTTCACTTTCTGATCCATTCTTACCAGATTTCAGACATCTTATTCTCCTCTACATATTCTGTGATTCAGTGACATTGATCTGAACTTTCATCAATGTAATAACCCAACTATAAGTACACAGCACTGATGATGAACATCATCACCTGACAAATACAATGGGCTTGAGGTGAATAATGAGGCATACTTTTTTGTAATATTTTCCAATTACAGGAAACAACAATTTAAAAAAAATATTTATTTTTAGTTTTCATCATTCATTTCCACAAGACTTTTGAGTTCCATATTTTCTCCCCACCTCTCTCCTCCCTCTCACTCTGATATGGCATGCATTCTGATTACCCCTTCCTCCAGTCTGCCTTTCCTTTTATCACCCCCTACTCCCACCCCCTTACTTTCTTACTTATAGGTCAATATAGATTTCTATACCCCATTGCCTACATATCTTATTTCATAGTTGCATGAAAAAATAATTTTTTACATTTGTTTTTAAAACTTTGAGTTCCAAATCATCTCCCTTCTTCCCTCCCCACTCTTTTTTATAAATTTGACAGGTAAACTATTCCATGCTCCCCTAATTACTAATCCTAGACCCTGTGATTCCTTTTTCTAAGAGTTTTTCTTTTCTTTTAAAGATGTTTAAGTAGAAAAAGGCCAATATCTGCTGAAGAAAGAGAGGAGAACTTAAGGAACAAGAGGAGGAATCAAAGACAAGTAAGAGAGATGGGAAAGTGACATATGGAATTTATTATACATTTAAAAAAGAAAAGCTCTGCTTAATAGAGATTTGTAGTTTCATGGGCAATCTTATACGTTCTACAATTTCCCTGAAAATGCTCATTTGGAGGGACTTGTTACGTTAAGAAAAAGAAAATAGCAATAAATAGTTATTGCAGTTTCTCCAGCAGTTCTTTGCATACAATGGGCAGTTACTGAGCATTTGTCAAATGAATTATTGCAAAATTAACTATGATTCAGCAATGTGTGACTGTGAAAACCTCTAATTATCTTTGCTTGGGGTGAAAAACTTTGTCAAAAAGCTGTGGTAACCCACAGGGCTCAGTTTTTTCTAAGAAGTATCTACATCTTCGCCCTTGCATCTCTCAAGCCTTCAATCCTGAAGCACTAAACATGCCCTGCAGACTCTATATATACCTCAAAACAATAGAATGTTCAAGACAGAGGTGTTATTACCAATCATAGGCTCATAGGAATGAGTACTGGGAGACCACCTAGTCTCCATACTAGTCAATCTTCTTTCATTTTCTTAAAAAAATGGACACACACGTATATGTGTACGTATGTATATATTTACATACACACATACCTTTATATGTACACACATGTGCACATATTTACATGCATATATTTGTATACATGTATCCAGATACATAGCTATTTACATGCATGTATTTACATATACATGTATATTTACACAAATATTTATATATGCATATATATTTACATACACATATATATGCATGAATGTTTACACACATATACATCTATTTACAAATACATATGTACATGCATATTTATACACTTATATACACATATGTATTTACATACACATATACATATATGAGGCTTACATAAAACCTCATTTTCTGAATATATTGTTTCTTTATCCACTACTCAGAAATTTAAAGAAAGAGCTACGAAAAAACAGCAGAAGTGTACAAGAGAGGACAAGGAGGCCAGACTGTTCTCCTCCAAGAAGTGTGCAGAGCCCAGCACTGGCGTGAAGTCCAAGGGTGATAGGCAGTGTGGAAGAGTGAGCGAGCACAAACAGGAACTGACTACAAAGAACTATTCTCTTGGAGAGGAAGCCCAAAAAGCGCACACAGAAGAGACTCAGAGCTCTTTCCATGCTTGTGCTCACTGGTGGTTTACCTCAGCCTGTATATACCCATTGTCCTTCTCATTACCGGTAATTTTGTTTCTTCCAAGATCGTAACATTCCATGACTCATAGACACTGGCAGAGCAGGGTTATTTAAAAGATGGCGCTTGTTATGGCAGTTACACAAGATTGCACAGCCCTTTTTACAAAACTATCCCAAATTGCTCCCTGCCACATAAACCCACCTTTCAACACTAATATTATGAAGGTTACAAGATCAAAGATGTAGAGATGTAAGGGACCTTGAGGTCATCTGGTTTAAGCCCCTCATTTTATAGAAGAGGTTACTGAAGCCCAGAGGAGGGAACGGAGTGGTCAGAGGTAACTAGCTGAGGCAGCAAAACCTGATCAGTTACCATGTTGGGCCAATTTCTCTCATCAATGTCTCTCAATAGGTACTAGCTGCACCTCGGATACCCTAGGCAATTTTACGTAACTTAGCAATGCAATGTAACCACATAGGTGGCAGCTGCTCTTTTGTACTAGCACAGGGTCTGACCCATAGGAGGCAATCAATAAATGCTTATGGATGGATTATCAATGCACATGTGTCCTCATTATAACACTACGCAATCTCCTTGAGGTCAGAGATTGGTGCTCTTTCTCACCCACAGTGTCTCAGGCACATAGCAGGTATTTAACAATGGGTTGAATTGTTTCAGTCACCCAGAATTAGTTCTGGAGTTCTCTTTCATGAGCTTTGTAGTTCAAGTCCAGGGCCTCTAAATCTACCTCTGATACTTTCTATATGTGTGACATTGGGTCTTCATTTCCTCATCTGTAAAATGAAGGGGTTGCATTAGCTGATGTCTGACGTCACCGCCAGCTCTAGAACTATGAAACTATTATCTGTGATTCTATGAATAATGTGGTATATATTTTTAAGGATGGAATTTAAAGATGATTATTATTTTGGCTATATAATTATATTTATAAATTCATATACCTGAGGTCTAAAGATCAATTTTGCTGATGGGAGAAGTATTGTTCAGAAAGAGCTGGAGACATTTATGGATCACAAACTCTTTTATGAATGAACAGTGTAACAAGATAGACAAAAAGCTCAATTATCTTAGGTTGTATTGAATTGTACTGTGTCCTTGACAAGAGATGTGACAGTTCCTCAGTCCTCTGTCCTAGCCAAACGATATATGGACTACTGGTTCTAGCCTCTCCATAATCTAGAGAAACATTGAGAAGTCAGAGAGCACCCAAAGGTGGGAGACAGGGATGGGAAAGTGTCCCCATTTTGTATGGGGATATGTTGAAGATAATAGGTCCCTAACCTGAAGAATGAAATACTCATAGGAGGTGGAGTATGATAACTGTTTCTATTTAGAAGATCTATCATGGGGAAGGGAGATCATACTTGCCTTGTTTTGTCCCCTGAGAAGAGAATCAGGAGTAACTGGCAGGAAGTGAGGAAGCAAACATTTTAGACTAGATGTGAAGACCAACTTCCCGATAAGTAAAGTTGTCTGAGAGAGGAATTGGCAGACTGAAGGGGTCATGAATCTTTCAACCCTGGGGATATTTGGACAAAGTCTGAGGTCCCACTTTAGGAGGACATTGTACAGGGACTTTGTGATCAGCTTCAGGTTAGAATTAGATGGCCTCAGAGCACCCCCTCAAGATCAGGGAGCCTTGCGATTCCAAATCTTGACATATATCAGTTTTGCTCTTACCATAGTTGGAAGCTTCCCCTGACTCACATAAGCACACACTCATGCTCACTCACCTCTACATTCCTAATTAAAAATCTTTCTGCTTGGATGAATTGGGCTTACATATTAAGAGTTATTTAATCAAATTCTACAATTAATAACTACTGCTATATGACTGCTTTGATTTGAATTGCAATTAACAATTACCTCTATACTCTAGCTACCCTTGCAACAATATGCAATTCTGTCATAGGATGGTTCATTTTCAAATCTACAACTGGTCGGTAGGTGATATCTAGACTTTTTAATGTCTACCAGACAAGGGTCTGAGGTAGAAAGAAGAGTAGGTTCCAATTCTTTCTCCACTATTTAATAGCTCTATAACTTTATACAGGTCACTTCTTTTTGAGCTTTGTTTTCCTCTTCTAATTGGAAGGAGTTTTCCTAGATGGTATCGGAAGGGGCTAGATGGTACAGTGGTTAAAGTCCTGGGGCCTGGAATCAACAAGACTCAACTTCCTGAGTTTAAATTTGGCCAGAAATACTTGATACCTGTTTGACCCTGGGCAAGTCACTTAACCCTGTGTGCTTCAGCTTCCTCAACTATCAAATGAACTGGAGAAGGAAATGGTGAACCACTTCAGTTTCTCAGCAAGAAAAGTCCAAATGGGGTCATGGAGAATCAGACAAAACTGAAAAAGTGATTGAACAACACTAGATAGCCACTAATGTCCTTACCAGATCTAAACGCTATCAGCTAATGAGCTGATATGACCCAATATGTTTGACTACATTGGCACCACCATTCCCTGCCCCACCATGTCCTCAGATTATAGACACAGATTGTCCCTATGGATGGCTGGTATTTTATTACTAAACCACTGAGTTCACAGTCAGGTCAATAGTTTTTGAAGGCTCTTTCATATCTATAAGACATTGGCCAAACTTTTTAATCGCAAATGTACCTTGTAGATTCACAACTCCACACTTTCATTACTGTTTGGGGCCTGGCTATACTTCATGCCTGAAATCCCCTTGGCTCCATAGGTGGGGATGGGTGAGAGATGAGAAACTTCAATTCAATTCAACAAACATTTAATGCAGTCCAGCATAACCTGCAGCCCATGGGTCACTTATGGCCCTTGACCCACTTATGGTTCTCAGCCGGTCAAAGTATTTCCACCAGCACTTGAAAAATTTAGAGGACAACATCTTTTGTATATAAAAGAAATCCTTTGGTGAGCAGGTTGTGCAGGCCTGATTTAGCGTTTTCTGTATATGCGTAGGACTAGAGGAGATAAACCAATTACATCAGACATAACCTCTGCATTCATGGAGTTTCTAGTCTAATTGGTGGGAGGGCATTGTCACAACATTCCATGAGAAGAACATCAGAAAGTTTCAAAGCACAATAAAAGGCCCAATGGGGTGAGACATAGTACATATTGACTTGAAGGTCAAGGATGTTATACTAAAGGAGAGAGAATTTAAATTAGACTTAAAAGGTTGATAAAGTGCTTGTCTGTCCCCAGGAATTAAGAAGAAAACAAAAAAAATTGTGGAAGCATTCAACAATATCAGATGCATCCTCTGGGGAGAATAAGGTATGAAGGGTTGGCCATCTGTACCAGTGGGGAAGGTAATCATATCAAGATTACTCACATACTAATGGAAGGACCAAAGTCAGATTTAATATGATGGGTAGGACTTCAACTGTGGCAAATGAACAGAACCACTAGTTGAGTAATTAGAGAAAAAAAGAATGTTTTTTTTTCTAATTTATTTATTTATTTTTAGTTTTCAACATTCATTTCCACAAAATTTTGAGTTCCAAATTTTCTCCCCATATCTCCTCTCCCCCACCCCAAAATACCATGAATTCTGATTACCCCTTCCCCCAACCCTCCCTTCTATCATACTCCTCCCTTTCCTTATCCCCATCTTCTCTCTTTTCCTGTATGGCAAGATAGATTCCTATACCACTTTATTATTTCTTATTTCCCAGTTACATGCAAAAGCAATTCTCAACATTCATTTCTAAAACTCTGAGTTTCAAATTCTTTCCCTTCCTCCTTCCCCACACATCCTCACGGAGAAGGCAAGCAATTCAATATGGGCCATATCTATGTAGCTTTACAAATGACTTCCATAATAGTCATATTGTGGAAGACTAACTATATTTCCCTCCATCCTGTCCAGCCCCCCACTGCTTCTATTCTCTCTTTTGATCCTGTCCCTCCCCAAGAGTGTTGACTTCAACTTGCTCCCTCTTCCCATTGCCATTCCTTCCACCATCCCTCCTCCGCTTATCCCCTTCTCCCCCACTTTCCTGTATTGTAAGATGGGTTTTCATACCAAAATGAGTGTGCATTTTATTCCTTCCTTTAATTTTATGTGATGAGAGTAAGCTTCATGTTTTTCTCTCTCCTCCCCTCTTTTTCCCTCCACTGAAAAGTCTTTGACTTGCCTCCTTTATGAGAGATAATTTGCCCCATTCCATTTCTCCCTTTCTCCTCCTAATATATTTCTCTTTCACCACTTAATTTCATTTCTTTAAGGCATGATCCCAACCTATTCAATTCACTCTGTGCTCTGTGTGTGTATGTGTGTGTGTGCGTGTGCATGTGTGTGTGTGTGTTTGTAATCCTACCAACTACCCAAATACTGAAAAATTTCCAGAGTTACAAATCTTGTCTTTCCATGTAGGCATGTAAACAGTTCAACTTTAGTAACTCCCTTATGATTTCTGCTTGCTGTTTACCTTTTCAGCTTCTCTTGATTCTTGTGTTTGAAAGTCAGATTTTCTTTTCAGTTCTGGTGTTTTCATCAAGAATGCTTGAAAGTCCTCTATGTCATTGAAAGACCATATTTTCCCCTGAAGTATTATACTCAGTTTTGCTGGGTAGGTGATTCTTGGTTTTAGTCCTAGTTCCTTTGACTTCTGGAATATCCTATTCCACGCCCTTTGATCCCTTAAGGTAGAAGCTGCTAGATCTTGTGTTATCCTGATTGTATTTCCACAATACTGGAATTGTTTCTTTTTAGCTGCTTGCAATATTTTCTCCTTGACCAGGGAACTCTGGAATTTGGCCACAATATTCCTAGGAGTTTCTCTTTTTGGATCTCTTTAAGGTGGTGATTCTTTCAACATTTATTTTACCCTCTGATTCCCAAATATCAGGGCAATTTTCCTTGATAATTGCATGAAAGATGATGTCTAGGCTCTTTTTTTGGTCATGGCTTTCAGGTAGTCCCATAATTTTTAAACTGTCTCTCCTGGATGTATTTTCCAGGTCAGTTTTTTTCCAATGAGATATTTCACATTGGCTTCTATTTTTTCACTCCTATGATTTTGTTTTGCAATTTCTTAGTTTCTCATAAATTCATTTGCTTCCATCATCTCCATTCTAATTTTTAAAGAGCTACTTTCTTCAGTGAGCTTTTGAACCTGCTTTTCCATTTGACTAATTCTGCTTTTTAAAGCATTCTTCTCCTCATTCATTTTTTGGGCCTTTTCAGCATTTTTTGGGTCTCCTTTAGCAAGCTGTTGACTTGTTTTTCATGATTTTCTTGCATCACTCTCATTTCTCTTCCCAATTTTTCCTCCAACTCTTTTACTTAGTTTTCAAAATTCTTTTTGAACTCTTCCATCACCTGAGACCATTGCATATTTATATGAATATTTTGGATGATGAAACTTTACTTTTAGGGATTGTTCTGTTGATAGTCATTGTTCTTCCTCATCTGAAAGAATGGAGGAATATACCTGCTCTCCAAGAATGTAACCTATTGTCTTATTCTTTTTCCCTTTTTTGAGCATTTTCCCAACCAGTTCCTTGACTTTAGACTTCTTTGTCAAGAGGAATGTATCCTCTTGGGACCTATAAATTCTCAGTTCCTCCAAGGTGGCACAATCAAGGGAGAGGAATTTGCTCCTCTCCTGACCTTCACTCCGGTCTGGCAGCAACTACAAGCACTCTTTTCTGCCCAGGATCTGCCAGTAGAATTCCCTCTCCAGAGGCTCCATCAGCTCCATCACACCAGTCAGTACTCCTCCTCCTTGTCTCAGGGCTGCCACTCAGGTCTGAGATCCAGATCAGCAGCTCAATTCTCCCAGGGTCTTTAGGCCAGTGCTACAACAATGGAAGCTGCCACACCTGGGGTTGTCTGGGGCTGAGATTAGGGCATGAGAACCCTTCTCCTTTCTCATGCAAGTGAAAGAGCTTTCTTACTGACCTTTGATGCTGCCTTAGAATTGGGTTGGGGAACCTGGGAATCACAGCCTCTGCCTGTGGTGCCTTGAACCCTGCTCCGGTCTTGCCGTTGCTGGGGCATGCCCAGTGCAATAGAACTTTCCTATTGGCCTTCCAGGCTGCCTTGGGCTGGAAATCTCTTTCACTCTGTCATTTTTTTGGTTTCTGCTACTCTAGAATTTGTTTAGAGTCGTTTTTTTACAGGTATTTTATGGGCTGTGGGGACAGAGCTTCTAGAGGTGCATCCTTTTACTCCACCATCTTGACTCTACCCCCCCATTAGCAAAAAAAGAATAAGTCAAGATGTGACACTTTAACTGAGGTTTGAAAAAAATGAGTAATTACAAAAGAAAATGCATTTTAAGCATGGAGGGCAGGCTTATCACAGAGACAGTACATGGAGTGGAGTGTGCAGGGAAAAAAAGATAATCTTAACCAAAGTGAAGGTGATATCAAGGGGAGAAATATGGCAATGAGGCAGGAAAGGTTGGCAAGAGGCAAATTGTAAAAGGTTGGGAGTGTGTGCATGTGTGTGTGTCTGTGTGTGCACGTGTATGTATTAGCATGTGTGTGTGAGTTTGTGCCTATGTGTTCCTAGTGGGAGACTTCATGCCTTGATGCTGAGTCCCAACAAGGATGAGGGAGAGAGAGAGTGTGTGACAGTGAAAAGAGAGCTGCATCTTTAGTCAAAAGTCCAAGCTTTAAATCCTGCTACCAAATCAGCTGTGGAACCTCAGGTAAAGTGCTTGGCTCATCCATTCCTCAGTTCTTCATCAGTACAAGGAGGGCCTTGGCCTGGATGACCTTGGAGGGTTCTTCTGTTCTTGTTCTAGGGGCCTTCACCTTTCACTTAGCAATTCAGTTCTTGCCCAGTCTGACTCATATGAAAGATCTGTTTCCCAGAGCAGCATCTTCCCCTCCCAACAGTTTTTCACCCTGAAGAGAATTGCCCAAATGGGAAAATATAATCTACAGCAGTCTGAGAGTATTGACCAATCATCCAATGGTTACAGCACACAATGGAGTAGGGGGGCTGCAGCTAAAAGGCTTGTGAAGAACAAGGCTTCCAATAAAGTAGAAACCTGTCGGAAACACTGTCTTGTACTCACCCAGTGTTCCTGTGTTGGATTGTCGATCAGGAGAATGCCATGGCTGTCTCCCTATTTCATAATGAGGCTTTCACAAGTCTTACCTATCAAAATATCTTGGTAGGGTTTTCCTTCCACTTGGGAAATGAGAATTGCCTATTGAGAAATCAGGATAAGAATAGATATTTTTCTTCCCAGAAATAGCTCTGAGCCACTTTGGGAACGTATTCACCAAAAACAGTGTTTGACAGCACCAGGAAACTGTTCCTATGAATTCGAAAGATAAATGATTCCTTTCCTTGACACTTTACTGCTTTAAATGCTAAGCCCTCTGGGTGGAACTTTGCTAAGCCAAGACATTTCTTCCCCCACCCCCAACAAGCACCTCTTCTCCCTCCTCCTCTCCAGTCCCTTCTGTTTCTGCTTGCTTGCACTTGAATGCTTCATTCATTAAGATCTTTGGGAGCAATGGAAATATTACGGGGGGTATGGAAAGAGGAAAAGGGCTGTCGACAATTTTATTTTTAAAAGGAACTAAGAATAGGGTGAACTTTGTAAAAATAGAATGTGTGCGCACAGCGATGTGCAGACGGCCAACTTCCCCTTCTAAAGTCAGTGTTTGCAGCTTAATGAGGCCTGGGAGCAAGGCTTCTGCACAACTTTTTCTCTGCCAGCTAATGGAGGTCTCAGGAACATGAAAGTGATGTGAGAAAAGGGAGATGGCCCTGCCACAGCTGTCACTGAAGCAAACTGTTTATTCATTCAGATAACAATTTCTCTTCTCTTTTCTTTTCTTCTCTTCTGGTCTCCTCTCCTCTCTCCTCTCTCTTTTCTCTCTCTCTGTCTCTGTCTCTGTCTCTCTCTTTCTCCTTCTCTCCTACACCTTGTACCTAATCTCCTTCCCTCAACCTTCAAAATAATAATAACTCCTACTGTGGTACAGATGTAAAGTTCAGAAACTCTTCATGGTCATTCTACAAAATAAGAGGTGCAAGCATCACTATTCCCATTTTATGTTTTTTCTTTATTTTTTAAAATTTATTTATTTAGGTTTCAACATTCATTTTCACAAAATTTTGAGTTCCAAATTTTCTCCCCATCTCTCCCCTGCTCCCACCCCAAAACGTCAAGCATTCTAATTACCCCATTACCAATCTGCCCTCCCTTCCAACTTCCCTCCCTTCCCTTATCCCCATCTTCTCTTTTGTCCTGTAGGGCAAGATAAATTTCTACACTCCATTACCTGTATTTCTTATTTCCTAGTTGTATGCAAGAACATTACTCAGCAGTTGTTCATAAAATTTTGTGTTCCCACTTCTTTTCTTTCCTCCCTTCCCTCCCATCACCATTGGGAAGGCAAGCAATTCAATATAGGCCATATCTGTGTAGTTTTGCAAATGACTTCCATAATAGTCATTGTGTGGAAGACTAACTATACTTCCCTCCATCCTGTCCTGCCCCCCATTTCTTCTATTCTGTCTTTTGACCTTGTCCCTCCCCAAGAGTATTGACTTCTAATTGCTCCCTCCTCCCACTGCCCTCCCTTCCGTCACTCTGCTTATCCCCTTCTCTCCCACTTTTCCTGTATTGTAAGATAGGTTTTCATACCAAAATAAGTGTGCATTTTATTCCTTCCTTGAGTTGAATGTGATGAGAGTAAGCTTCATGTTTTTCTCTCACCTCCCCCCTTTTTCCCTCCTCTGAAAAGTCTTTTACTTGCCTCTTTTATGAGAGATAATTTGCCCCATTCCATTTCTCCCTTTCTCCTCCCAATATACTCCTCTCTCACCCCTTAATTTCATTTTTTTAGATAGATATGATTGCATCCTATTCAATGCACCCTGTGCTGTGTGTGTGTGTGTGTGTGTAATCCCATCAACTACCCAGATACTGAAAAAAGTTTCAAGGGTTACAAATATTGTCTTTCCATGTAGGAATGTAAATAGTTCAAATTTAGTAAGTCCCTTATGATTTCTCCTTCCTATTTACCTTTTCATACTTCTCTTGATTCTTGTGTTTGAAAGTCAGATTTTCTTTTCAGCTCTGGTGTTTTCATCAAGAATGTTTGAAAGTCCTCTATTTCATTAAAAGATCATTTTTCCCCCGAAGCGTTATACTCAGTTTTGCTGGGTAGGTGATTCTTGGTTTTAGTCCTAGTTCCTTTGACTTTTGGAATATCCCTTGATATTATATGCCCTTGAATCCCTTAATATGGAAGCTGCTAGATCTTGTGTTATCTTGATTGTATTTACACTGTACTTGAATTGTTTCTTTCTAGCTGCTAGCAATATTTTCTCCTTGACCTGGGAACTCTGGAATTTGGCTACAGTGTTCCTAGGAGCTTCTTTTTTTGTATCTCAGGTGATTGATGGATTCTTTCAATATTTATTTTGCCCTCTGGTTCTAGAATATCAAGGCAGTTTTCCTTGATAATTTGATGAAAGATGATGTCTAGGCTCTTTTTTTGGTCATGGCTTTCAGGTAGTCCTATAATTTTTAAATTGTCTCTCCTGGATCTATTTTCCAGGTCAGTTGTTTTTCCAATGAGATATTTCATGTTGTCTTGCACTTTTTCATTCTTTTGGTTTTGTTTTGTGATATCTTGGTTCCTCTTAAACTCGTTAGCCTGCATCTGTTCCATTCTAATTTTTTAAAAAACTATTTTCTCCAGTGAGCTTTTGAATTTCCTTTTTTCCATTTGGCTAATTCTGCTTTCAAAAGTATTCTTCTCCTCATTGGCTTTTTGAACCTCTTTTGCCAAATGAGTTAGCCTGTTTTAAAAGATCTTATTTTCTTCAGTGTTTTTTGGCTTTCCTTTAGCAAGTTTTTGACCCACTTTTCATGATTTTTTTGCATCTCTCTTATTTCTCTTCCCAATTTTTCCTCCACCTCTCTTACTTGGTTTTCAAAGTCCTTTTTGAGCTCTTCTATGACCTGAGCCCATTGAATATTTATTTTGCATGTTTGGGATACAGAAGCCTTGAGTTTTATGTCTTTCCCTGATGGTAAACATTGTTCTTCCTCATCCATAAGGATGGGAGAAGATATCTGTTCACCAAAAAAGTAATCTTCTATGGTCTTATTTTTTTCTCTTTTTTGGGCATTTTCCCAACAGTTACTTGACTTTTGGGTCCCTTTTCAAGAGTAGCATGTACTCAGGGGATCTGTAAGATCAGTTCCTGCAAGGTGGCACAATGAAACGTTTGCACTGGTCTGGGAGCAAGCCAAAATTTTTGTGCCCAGAATTTGAGTAGCAGAGTTTCCTCTTTACAACTACCTCACCTCCAGTTCTGCCAAGCCAGTACTGAGGGCTGAGATTCAGATAAGCTGTGTGGGCAGAGCTGCCATTCAGTGTGAGATAAGCATCAGCTGCTCAAATCCCCTAGGAGCATTACATGGGGGCAGGGCCTCTAGAGAGCTGAGGTAAGAATTGGTTGCTCAGTGCCCCCAGGGGTTTTACTATCCAACAATGGATGTGGGCTGCTGTAGGGGCTGCTATGGAAGCTGCTGCCACCTGCCCAGTGCAGCCTCTGCTCTTGCCGCTTGAGGCCAGAGCTATGGGAAGACCCTTCTCCCTTCTCAGTAAGCTTAAAAAATCCTGTCGCTCACCTTTGGCGCCTGTGGGTTGAGGGAATTTGCGAACCACTGCTACTGCAACTGGGGATTCCTGCCCTGAGGCCTGCTCTCATCCCCCTCCCAGAGCTGCACTGCAAGGCCATGGTTGGGCTAGGCCCAGCTCTGTATCTGGTGCAACAGACATTTCTCGTTGGACTTTCAGTTCACCCTGGGCTGGAAATCTCCTCCACTCTGTTGTTCTGCGGCTTCTGCTGCTCTAGAATTTGTTGAGAGTCTTTCTTTATAGATATTTATGGACTGTGGGGGAAGAGCTAGTATATGTGCATCTTTCTACTCTGCCATCTTGGCTCCACACCCCACTATTCCCATTTTAAAGATGAAGAAACTGAGACTCAGAAAAAAGTAGAATATGTGTGTGGGAGGTGAAAATCACATTAGACTTGGAGCTGAAAAGCTCAAACAAAAGTTCTAAAGTTCTAGCATTTACTAACACTTAGCAGCATGAATATTCAGGTAGTTCTCCTCTATGAACCTTGATTTCCCCATTTAAAAATAAGGAAGCTTCAAACGATTTTAAAGTCCCTTTTCAGATTTTTCATTTTATGAATTACTTTGGCAGTTAGTCAATAAAAATGTAATAAGTGCATACTATGTCAGGTATGGTGTTAAACAATCCCTAACCTCAAGGAGCTCACAGTCTATGGAGACAACTTGAATGTAATTCTATACAATCATTATATGTACATGTATGTATACACACATACATACATAAAATATATATATATATATAAATACGTATACACACATACATATATGTGTGTGAGTGTATATGTGTGTGTGTATATATATATATATACATACATACATACATATAAGCAGAGAGAGAGAGAGAGAGAGAGAGAGAGAGAGAGAGAGAGAGAGAGAGAGAGAGAAGTGTGATGCTAGAATTAAGGGGAATTGAGCAGTAAAGCTTCTTGCAAAAGGTAAAGCTTTCACTAAATCTTCAAGGAGACCAAAAAAGCCAACAGATGGAGATTAAATGTTTAAACATTTAAGCATTACAGGCATGTAAACAAATCTAGGGGAAGGGATGGAACTGGAATTATAACCTGTCTCTTGAATCACCATTGAGTTTTCTTTCCATTGAACCATGCCAAGAATTCAAATAAAAATACTAGAGATGGCAAAGTGATCTTGGTTTCTGGGCAGAAAGTGGGCAAAAGTCATCAACTTCACCCTTTTCAACCTCACTCATAGGTTGATTTGTATGGTATCATTGGGGTTGAAAAGAGTATCATGACTCAGTCTCACCTAGCTCCTGGATAGTTTGACTAGGTGGAGTAACTGAGATAAGAAGGTAACCTCGCCAGTAACCTAAGGATAGAACCTCAATTAACAGCATCATAGATATAGAGTTGGAGGAAACATCATTCTATGGCTAAGAAAACTGAAACAGAAGAAGATGATGTAACTTGCTCAAAATCTGATAAATACTAAATAGCAGAGCTAGGATTGGAAGGAATTAAATTAAATGTTGGGCCATAACTCAGAGTTTGAACTGAGAGAGTATGGACCATAACTGAATGAAAATCAGTTCAATAGAGAGACTTCAAAATTCCTGCAATTTTCTGTAGCTAGCTGACTGCGTATAGTTGGTGGTGATTTACATCAGAAAACAGCACAAGGTAGTTTTCATGCTGTAATGTTAATGTAAGATTAATGGTGGTGATGGTATGAGAATAGTTAAAGATCTTCCATGCCCATTAATATGCCTCAATACATTTTGTTAATTTCTATTGAGACCCTGGGTCAGAAGGTCATGTCTTCCAGCTCTGAGAAAGGTATAGATACTCTGAGCTGAGGTTTTACTTCATGGCATACTCACTGGAAGCATTTGGCCAGATGAGACTCTGGGTAGATGGTAAGGAGCTTGCAGGCTATGAAAATCCAGATGTTGGTGCTTCTCTCTCTGGTAACTATGTATGTATGTACGTAATGGTCAGGCAGTAGGATCTGTCTGTTGATCTGTGATGTACATATGTCTTATATCAGAGAGTTGGAAGTCCTGTCTGTTGGTCTTTATTTCTGTTTGTATTTTCTCTGTAGTTCAGAGTGCTGACTTTTTCTCCTGAACTAAGTGAATTGATATATGTGCTTGATTAAAGTGACTGTTGACCTATCAAAAGTGGCTTTCCTTTTAGAAAAAACAGATCTAAGAACCTGCACAGCAGACCCCCCTGTGTATTCTTGGGTCCTCGCTGATATACCTGCTTACTTCCTGTCACTACTTGAAACTTCACAGCCATTTCCTTCTCTAATGAATTAAGACTAATAGAGATTAAGTTACTTGCCCAGGGTCACACAGCTAGTGAGTATCTGAGATTAGATTTGAATTTAACTTATTCTGATGCCAGTTCCAGTGCTTTACACACTAAGCCAATCTATCTGCCTCTCAATATGAATGATAGTCAAAATTTCTATAGCACTTACTAGGTGTCAGGCATTGCGCTAAGCATTTTACAATTATTATGACATTTGAGCCTCACAGCAACCCTAGGAGGAAGGTCCAATCATTATCCTCATTTTTACAGATGAGGAAATTGAGACAGGCAGAAGCTAAATGACTTGCCCAGGGTCACTCAACTGGAAAGTATTTGAAGCTGGATTTAAACTCATGTCTGCTTTATTTCTTGGCACTCCATCTACTGTGTCACCTATGTAGGAGTTTTACTGCATCTTAAATTCAACTCACTTTCCCTTGCCAGGTGTCATTTTTCTCATGTGTAAAATGGAGGACACACTCCTTCTAGGCCTACTATGAACATAGTATTGTTTAAATATGAATGCACTCACAGTAGGAATGAGAGCTATGCTCATCCCTAAATGGTTTACATAAAGTCATGGCAGACACATTGACTCTTTGGCTGTCTTCCAAATCTATCAGTCAACGAATTTGTGGATAGTTCAAATTTGACAGTTATTGGGACGAGGAAGGGTACAAACAGTGCCCTAACCAAAGGTTGCTTTTCCAGTATTTTGTGAAGCCCCGAGTTTATTCTCTAACATGAAGGCACCCTAAAGACCTATCCCCCCTTATCTAGAACCTATACCAAAAAAATCGTGTTTATCTTCTTTATGCTGTTCCCCAGGTCCTTTATTTTTTAATCTGTATCCTTCTGCCCTGTTCTTAAATCCTTTAACCATAAAAATTTTTTCTCCCTTATCCTGTATCATCTTGTCTTGTCTTTAATTTTTAACCTCCATAGAAGCCTCTAAAACTACATAATCATTCTGAGACCTCTATATAATCATAACTTCCCCAAATATTGGAGTCTCACTTAGCTTTCTTGCTAGGAGACCCGCACTGATTTTGCATCAATAAAGCTCCCAGTGGCTACAGAGATGGTCTAAGTGAATTCTTTCATACCTGAACCTCTACCAACTCCACCAACTACCATCTATAACCTCATAATATTGTATGAAAGAAAAGTTCTCTGATAGTCAGAATTCAATTCATTTGAACAAACTTTTATTAAACTCCTACTTCATGTAAGTGAGATGCTTGCCCTTTACTTAGCCTGAATTAAAGACAGAGAGGAACAAGAATGGTGGTGTATCTCCCAAGTTCCCCTTCCCTGGGCCAGCCTGAGAAACTGATGAAATAAAACTCCATGGGTAAGAGCTTCAGGACCAATGTGTTTGCAAAGCCAGAACTTGGAACTCTATCTCAGTGCTCGTGGTGCAGATTTAAGAGCATACCAATTCTCTCTCAATTTGCTTGAGCCTTTTCCTCCTTACTGGTAAAGAGTTTCTAGCCATAAAATAAACCAGCCGTGCTCTGAAAATGAGTGCCATGTCAGGAAGAAAATAAACATAGCTTCCTTTTTCTCCTGTGCTTCCTCCACTGCCTAAGAGTCCCCCTCCCTTCCCACTCTTTCCCCTCCAGTGGGGAGCAGGCTGTGGCCAGCCAGATAAACCTGGCCTCAGATGCTGGGCAGGTTCATAGTTGTTTATCTAGGTAAACTGTCCCTTACTAACCAATTAACTTTATCACACTTTAGTTAATAAAAACACTGAGGTGCTGGCTGATAACTCCTAGAACAATAAGTCTGGGGCAGGCCCTTTAATCCTTTATTTACCAAAAACATCTCTAGCAGAGTATTTTTAGGCAGGATAGCATTTGGTTCCATGGAAAATGAAGCTGTATCAAGTGCAGCCCTACTTACTCAAAATATCTCTTATTTCTCTCCAGGGGCTGCTCAGATTCAAGAAAATGAACAATCAGAACAACTAGTTCATATCCTGATACTAACTTACTGTGTGACTTTTGGGAAGCCCCAATCCTTCTCTGGGTCTCAGTTTCTCATTCTGTAAAATGGTGTCAGATCAAAGAGCTGTAAGAGATCTCAGATTTGATTGTACTAACTTGCACCTAAAGAATGATCCTTAGCCATCCAATATCTACGTGAAGTCCTCCAAGCATTGGAAAACTCCTTATCTTTGGAAAACCATTCCATTTTTGAGTGGTGACAATTATTGAAAAATGAATTGTTACATTTGGTTAATATCTTCCTTGAAACATCACCCCCTAAGGTAAGTCCTGACTTGTGGTTCCAGGAAGAACAAGTTTCCCTTAAGACTTGTCTTCTCCCCGTACAAACACTTCATCGTATTCAATGATACTCATAGGGCAAGGTATCCCATGTCCTGATTACCCTCCAGTTTGTCGCCCTGCTTTAGAAAATCTTCGAAGGGCGCTTCTAGCTCACAATGTTGTTGTTTGTCCCTCCTTTTGGAAGAGAATCAATGACATTAGGCCTTGACTTGTGCATGAATTGGATTCAAGCCAGGTCAAATTGCATAAAGTCCTGAGCCTCACTCTCTCTCTTCCTGAGTTATTGAAGCCCAGTGGCAAAACAGAAGTCAGTATGAGTAGTGATGTCCCAAAATCCAATGGATGACCTAGGGCATCTTTGATACCTGATCAGTCTCTAAGCTCTTCTCATGCCTGCATCAGGTTCCTTCGTGGCCGTTGGAACAAATTGTTCTCATCTGCCAGTTCTACCAGGGTGGGGGAGGTCTTCACATGTTTGGGTTAGACAACTCCCTAACTCACAGATGGATTTGAACCAATTGCCAGTCAATTGCCCTCAACTTGGTTTATCCAGTATGCCCAGGGTGTGGCCATTGCATGGGCATTACCTTCTGGAAGTCACAGATGAGAGTTACTGAGCTTTCATACTAACAATACACATAACAGTGTATCTTGTGTTTGATGTAGACTGTTTTATACATACATTATCTTATAATAATATGTGGTTATTATTAGTCAAGAAAGATATTATTATCCCTATTTTAATAGGGATAATATGAGACAGCTGAGGCTCAGATAGGTGAGGCCACAGAGGATCCTTGAGTCATGAATGTTTAGACTGGAGAAGAAAAAAACTCAGGAAGGACCTGGGAGCTTTTTTGTAGTGTTAAAAACTTTGTTGTATGAGAAGAGGAATTAGATCAGCATTGTCTTCAAGCATTTGATTATATGTAAGCCTGATCATATAAACCAAGGCCAAGTCTTGTTCTGTTTGATCTTGAAGGACAGAACCAAGGTTGATGAGTGGAAATTTAAGAGAAGAAAAATAGGTGTGAGGGAAGGGGGAGATAGTCACTCCACACTCCCACCCTTCCCCATTCAGAGCTTTTCCAAACTAAAATGGGCTGCTCTGGCAAGCAATGACTGTCTCCTCATAGGGAGTCTCCAAATCAATTCCACATGGCATCTTGGAGGAGGGATTTTTCTTTGGGCAAAGGTAGAATAGACAATAATTACTAGGAATCTGCACGCTAAGCCAACTGATTTAGGGGTGAAGAAGAGCTTATATAAGGACTGATCACCTATAAGACTGCAAGGTAGGCAAGAATATTATGAGTCATTTGCTGAATTTCTTGGTGAGGAGGGAAAAAGATATGGTAGGCACAAAGATAACAGCAGTAAGGATGGAGATACAATGAAATGAATTTTAGAGGAGAGAGTGTAGTTTCCAACTGTTAGTGGTAGAGGAAGGACCCAAAAGTACACCTGGGGAGGACTGAGCAAGTGGCAAGTCACCTCTTCCTGGCCATGGGTGATCATACATATGAGGGCAGAAACATCCCACTGTAGAGTGTCCCTAAACAGGGGAGGTCTTTTAAAAAATATTCTTTAATTAATTTATTTTTTGTTTTCAACATTCATTTCCACAAGGTTTTAAGATTTTCTCCCCATCTCTCCTCTCCCCCCATCTTGATATGGTATGTGTTCTAATTACCTCTTCCCCCAGTATGACCTCCCATTTATCACCCTCTTGTCCCCTGCCCCCTTACAGTGTTGTGGGTCAATAAAGATTTCTGTACTGTCCCATGGCCTATATATCTTATTTCCCAGTAGCACGTAAAAATAATTTTTAACATTTGTTTTTAAATCTTTGAGTTTCAAATTCTCTTCCTTCTTCCCTCTCCACCCACTCTCATTGAGAAAGTAAGCAATTATACATAGATTGTGCATGTATAGTTATGCAAAACACTTCCATAATAGTCATATTGTGAAAGACTAACTTTATCTCCCTCCATCACATCCTGACCACCACTTATTCTATTTTCAACTTTGACCTTGTCTCTTTTTAAAACTGTTTCTTTCTGATTACCCCATTCCATAATCTGCCTTCCCTTCTATCATTCCCTCCCCTTATCCCTCACTTTCCTGTAGGGTAAGATACCCTATTGAGTGTGCATGTTGTTTCCTCCTTAAACCCTCTCACTTCCCCCCTCTTCTCCTCCATCATGAAACCTTTTTCTTCCCTCTTTTATGTGAAATAATTTAACCCATTCTATCCCTTTCTCCTTCTCCAAATATATTCCTCTCCCATCTCTTAATTTTATTTTTTAAATATCATCCCCTCATATTCAACTCACCCTGTGCTCTCTGTCTTTCTGTCTCTGTTGCTGTTTCTCTCTGTCTCTCTGTCTCTTTCTCTATCTCTCTCTTCTCAAACTAGCCCAATGCTAAGCAAGGGCTCATGAGTTACAAATATGATCTTTTCATGTAGGAATGTAAACAGTTCAACTTCAATAAGTCAATTATGATTTCTCTTTCCTGTTTACCTTTTCATGCTTGTCTTGATTCTTGTGTCTGAAAGTCAAATTTCCTATTCGGCTCTGGTCTGTTCAGCAAAAATGCTTGAAAGTTCTCTATTTCATTGAAATTTCATTTTCCCCCTGAAGGATTCTACTTAGTTTTGCTGGGTAGGTGATTCTTGCTTTTAATCCTAGCTCCTCTGACCTCTGGAATATCATATTCCAAGCCCTTCAATCCCTTAATGTAGAAGTTGCTAGATATTGTATTATCCTGATTTTATTCCCACAATTCTCAAATTGTTTCTTTCTGATTTCTTGTAATGTTTTCTCTTTGATCTGGGAACTCTGGGATTTGGCTGCAATATTACTAGGAATTTTCCTTTTGGGATTTCTTTCAAGAGGTAATTGGTGGATTCTTTCAATATTTATTTTACCCTCTGGTTCTAGAATATCAGGGTAGTTTTCCTTGATAATTTCTTGAAAGATGCTGTCTAGGCTCTTTTTTGTTGATCATGGCTTTCAGGTGGTCCAAAAATTTTTAAATTTTCTCTCCTGAATCTATTTTCCAGGTCAGTGATTTTTCCAACGATGTATTCCTCATTGTCTTTTGGTTCTGTTTTATAATTTCTTGATTATCTCATAAGATAATTAGCTCCCATTTGCTCCAGTTTAATTTTGAAGCAATTACTTTCTTCAGTGAACTTTTGGAACTCCTTTTCCATTTGGCTAATCCTGCTTTTTATAAGATTCTTCTCCTCATTATTTTTTTGGATCTCCTTTGCCATTTGGAATAGCCTATTTTTAAAGTGTTATTTTCTTCAGTATTTTTGGGGATTGGTCTCCTTCAGTAAGCTGTTGACTCATTTTTCATGATTGTTTTTCATCACTCTCACTTCTGTTTCCAATTTTTCCTCTCCTTCTCTTTCTTGATTTTTAAAATCCTTTTTGAGTTCTTCCATGTCCTGAGACCAATTTAATTTTTCCTTATAGGCTTTTGACGTATATGCTTTGACTTTGTTGTCTTCTTTTGTTTGTATGTTGTGATCTTCTTTGTCACCAAATAAGATTCTAGTCTGAGGTTTTTTTAAACTGTTTGCTCATGCTCCTAGCTAGATACAGGCCTCTTTGTCAAGATAAGACTCTGCTTCTAGTAGGAGTGAGGGTGGGTACAATGTCCCAGGCTTCAGGGATTTTGCATCAGTCACTCAATTCACCACTGTCTTTGGGCCCAGAGCTCTAGAAGCAGCCGTAGTCACCATAGTCACTGCTACTGCCAGTGCCAGTAGGCATTTCCTCCTCTGCCCCCTGGATGGGGCCAGACTCCAACCAGACCAGGTACCACAGAGTTTTCCCACTGCCCTTGTATGCTGTCTTTGGCGTTTGTGGGTTGCAAAGTCTGGAAACTACCACAGGTGCCAGTGATTGAGTCCCCTGAGGCCTGCTCTGACCCTGTCTGTACTGACACAGCCCATATCGGACTGTGCACTACTCTCCTCTTAGCCCAGTGTGATAGAGGTTTCCTGTTGACTTACCAGAGAGCCTTGGGCTGAAGATTTGTTTCACTCTGTCATTTTGTAAGTTCTACAGATCTAGAATTTGTTTAGAATAATGTTTTACAGGGATTTGGAGGAGTTTAGGGGAAGAGCTCAAGGGAGTCCCTGCTTTTACACTGCCATCTTGGCTTTGCCTAGGTGAGGTCTCGAAAGAAAAAAAATGAAAAATGAAGTTTTTATGAGTACTGGAAAATGGAAAGAATGTCAAATCTAGGATGAGGGGAGTATGTGAACAAAAGAGATGCTTTCTTGAGGGCATTAAGGAAAGAGAAGGCAAAGGAGGACATAGGAAGGGGTTGAACTAGATAGGGATAGCAGTTGAGGGGAAGCCAGCAGGAGGGAAATGCCAGAGAGATGATCCATCAATGGATACAGGTAGGGACTTAGAAAAGATATGGAAAGTATCCCTTAACTTTCCCCTTCCTCTCCTCCCACATTCAGCTCTCTGAGGGATCATGGGGCAGGAATATAGTTCTAGAAGCAAAGGTGCCTCTTGGTGTCCTTCCTCTTCCTCTAATCACTTCTGATTTTGTCCCAAGTCCCTCTTCCTTTCCTGAGGCAATGTCTCCCACAGCTCTGCATGAATGTTTTGGGGAATTCAAGTCATAAATAAATCCAATTTACAGGCAGGAAATTGGCAACCCATTTCAGGGGAGAAACGGTGTCTCTTTTCCCCTACTCCCACCCCTCACCAACAGGGGTAGCTCCAGGGAAATGTGCCAACTTCCCTTTCTTGATTTCAGTTCAGCCTCTGAAATCTCTCCTAACTTTGCTCTGAGATTCTATGGGGATGATCCTTCAGTTGCCCCCCACCCCGCACTGACCTAATAGGCCTGGTTCAAGGAAAGTCATTTACCAACTAGAAAGTCATGTACAAGATGGTGGAGTAGAAGGACTCACGTATGCTAGCTCCAAACCCACAGCCCATATATTTCCTGCAAGAAGAACTCCCCATAAATTCTGGAGCACTGCAAGGCGCACAGAAACACAGTGGAAAAGATTTCCATTCCAGAGAACCCTGGAGAGCGGTCCCCAGGGGTCCGTCATGCCCTGGAAAGCAGAGCCCACCCTTGAGCTGCCCTGGCCACCTGGCCAAGAGGAGCGGATCCAAGCAGGCTTCAGGGATGGAACCTCCGGCAGCCGGGAATGTCCCTCCACCCACAGATGCCACAGGTCAGTGAGAGAGACTTCTAGGTTGGCTGAGAGGGGGGCAGGGTGTCTCCGTGACTCGGGTCCCCTTGGGAGGCAGTGGCAGACGCAGCAGCAGAGGCAGCGGCGGTGCCCCAGGACTCCCAGACCAGCAGGCAGAAGTTCAGGGCCATTACTGAAGGTCTCTGCATAAACCCCCTGAGGGAACTGAGCCTCGGAGACGGCCCTGCCCCCACCCAAGCACCAGAACTTAAGCTCACATTGAATAGCAGCCATGCCTGCCACAGAACGCCCATTTGAATCTCAGACCCCAAGCACTAGCTGGGCAGATCTAGGCGGGGTGGACAGGAATCTCAGAAGTCAAGTAACTGGCTGGGAAAATGCCCAGAAAAGGGAAGAAAAATAAGACTATAGAAAGCTACTTTGATGGGGTACAGATGTCCCCGTCTTTCAATTCTGATGACGAGGAACTATTCTTACCATCAGGGAAAGACATGGAGGTGGGGGCCTTTGTATCCCAGACATCTGAGGGGGATGTCCAGTGGACTCAGGCTATGGAAGAGCTCAAAAAGTATTTTGAAAATCAAGTTAGACAGGTGGAGGAAAAACTGGGAAGAGAAATGAGAGAGATGCAAGAAAAGCATGAAAAACAGGTCAATACTTTGGTAAAGGAGATCCAAAAAATGCTGAAGAAAATAACACCTTGAAAAATAGGCTCACTCAATTGGCAAAAGAGGTTCAAAAATCCAATGAGGAGAAGAATGTTTTCAAAAGCAACATTAGCCAAATGGAAAAAGAGGTTCAAAAGCTCACTGAAGATAATAGTTTTCTCAAAATTAGAATGGAACAGATGGAGTCTAATGACTTTCTGAGAAACCAAGAAATCATAAAACAAAACCCAAAGAATGAAAAAATGGAAGAGAATGTGAAATATCTCATTGGAAAAACAACTGACCTGGAAAAAAATCCAGGAGAGACAATTTAAAAATTATGGGACTACCTGAAAGTCATGATCAAAAAAAAGAGCCTAGACATCATCTTCCATGAAATTATCAAGGAAAAGTGCCCTGATGTTCTAGAACCAGAGGGCAAAATAAGTATTGAACAATTCTATCGATCACCTCCTGAAAGAGATCCAAAAAGAGAAACTCCTAGGAACATTGTGGCCAAATTCCAGAATTCCCAGGTCAAGGAGAAAATCTTGCAAGCAGCTAGAAAGAAACAATTCCAGTATTGTGGAAATACAATCAGGATAACTCAAGATCTAGCAGCTTCTACATTAAGGGATCAAAGGGCATGGAATAGGATATTCCAGAAGTCAAAGGAACTAGGACTCAAACTGAGAATCACCTACCCAGCAAAACTGAATATAATACTTCAGGGGAAAATATGGTCTTTCAATGAAACAGAGGACTTCCAAGCATTCTTGATGAAAAGACCAGAGCTGAAAAGAAAATTTGACTTTCAAACACAAGAATGAGAAGAAGCATGGAAAAGTAAACAGCAAAGAGAAGTCATAAGGGACTTACCAAAGTTGAACTGTTTACATTCCTACATGGAAAGATAATATTTGTAACTCTTAAAACTTTTTATTATCTGGGTAGTTGGTGGGACCACACACACACATACACACACACACACACACACATACACATGTGTGCACACACACATACACACATGCACGCACACACAGAGACAGAGAGCACAGAGTGAATTGGATAGGATGGGACCATATCTTAAAATAAATTAAGGTAAATGGTGAGAGAGAAATGTAGTGGGAGGAAGAGGGTGAAATGGAATGGGGTAAATTATATCTCATTCAAGAGGCAAGCAGGAGACTTTTTAGTGGAGGGAAAAAGAGGAGAGCTGAGAAAAAGAGAAAAAGTTTACCCTCATCACATTCGACTAAAGGAAGGAATAAAATGCACACTCATTTTGGTATGAAAACCTACCTTACAATACAGGAAAGTGGGGGAGAAGGAGATAAGAAAGGGGGGGATGATGGTGGGGAGGACAATGGGAGGAGGGAGCAATTTGAAGTCAACACTCGGGGAGGGACAGGATCAAAAGACAGAATAGAAACAATGGGGGGCAGGATACGATGGAGGGAAATGCAGTTAGTCTTACACAACATGACTATTATTGAAGTCATTTGCAAAACTACACAGTTAGGGCCTATATTGAATTGCCTGCCTTCCCAAAGGGAATGGGTGGGGAGGGAGGGATGGGGAGAATTTGGAACTCAAAGTTTTAGGAATAACTGTTGAGTCTTGTTGTTGCTACTAAGACATAAGAAATACAGTTAATGGGGAATAGAAAGTCATCTGGTCCTACAGGACAAAAGAGAAGATTGGGACAAGAGAAGGGAGGGATGATAGAAGAGAGGGCAGATTGGTGATAGGAAAAATTAGAATGCTTGATGTATTGGGGTGGGGGAGGGGATAAAAGGGGAGAAAATTTGGAACCCAAAATTTTGTGAAAATGAATGTAAAAAGTTAAATGAATAAATTTTTATTACAAAAAAAAAAGAAAGTCATGTAGAATAAGGTGGCTATCTTCCTTCCACAATTTTGGATAAAAGAGCACTACTGGATGAAACTCCTGCTGTGATTTTCATGATGTAATTTTTTAAAGAGATTGCAGCAGCAAAGATATGATAAACATTTGCCCAGAAGGAAAAAAACAAGACAGATGCCTTGTACCAGGTATACACAAGCATTCCTCACTCACTCACTGATGATAATCTCTATTTCTTAAAAAAATCAAATCAAATATCTTCAGCCCTAGCATAGGACTCTGTGCATAGTGGGAACTAGATGTCTATTTGTCAGATGAAGAACATAAAGAATCTTGGAAAAGGCGGACCTTAAACTCTCCTATTTCCTGCTTCACAGCTGTTTCCACTAAGCCACACTGTGGTTACCAATGAGGAGGATTTGAAAGCTTGTGCACAGGGGAATGAAGTGATCAGGAAGTGGTATCTTATTTTTATTTATTAACTTTCATTCTTAAATTCCACTTTGTATCCATTCTGATACTGTGCTTATGGAACAAATAGGTAGAAGAAAAGTAAAGATTGACTATGACCTGTCCTGGATCAGGACACCTTCTCTAACGTACCTGATCATAGATCTTCAACCTACCTGATCAGTAGTCACCTAGGCTCTGCTTGAAGAACTCTCATGGTTGGTATGTATGTGTGTGTGTGGGAGGGGGGTTGTAAGAGGACACACCTGGAAGAGTTTATTCTAGTTTGAGACAGGGTGGATTATTAAGAAGTTTTATGTTATAATGATTCTCCATTACTCTAAATGACCAGTCCCAGAAAGGTTGTATTGCTTGAATTTGCACCGCCTATTTTCATTGGACTGAAACCAAAGCCTGTATATTAGATAATTACAAGTTTGAATAGTTTCAGTTCATCTCATAGTCATGGAGGGTTAGTTTACTATGTGCCACACACTGTGCCAAACGCTGGAGGTATAGATTTTTAAAATGTCAGAATTAGAGTCAGAGACAGAATTGGAGTAAGGCTAAAGTTGAGCAGTGGCTGTCTTCAAGGAACTTAGAATCTAATGAGGGGAGACAATACATAAAAGGAGGCTGAAAGGGGGAGGGTGTCATCAGAGGTTGTCAGGTCCAGGCAGATGATGTTTGTGGAGTCAAAATAAAGCAGAAGAACTGATGGAAAGTGAAGGTAGCTGCAACATTTACAGTCCTCTATTAAAGGAAAATTTTGGGAGGGATTTCTTATTGTGCCCTCTGCCCCTCCACTCAGAAAAGACTTGTCACTGAGGGTGCTGAACTCATCTCCATCATAATGAAATTTCAAATGATAAGCTTCTCTTGAGGTCAATAATGGGGCTGAGGAATGTAGCAAGCCTCTGTGGCTTGTTGTTTAGTTTTGAAGGCTTAGAATGAGTATAAATATCTATTGTTTTCTGTTCTGCCAGGACACACTGAGCGTCTTCCTCTGCCAGTTTGATATTTTGTAATGGTAAATGCGTCCATCTTTTGTCTCAACTCTAATCTAGTGTTAAGTCATTGAAAAGACGTCTCAGTTAAAAGGAGGCCTGGGAAAGTCCTTAATGCAGAAAGGTCAAGGCCACCCATGGCATCCTAGGTTATTGCCAATTGTCTAGACTTCTGTTTTCCACTTGACTTGGATGACTCTGGAGGAGAGCATGAGGCTGACAACTTTGCAATTTGCTTCAGTTGAATCCAATCTACAAATCAAGACATCACCCTCTAATCTCCTTGGTTCTCTTTGAGAATGAAGGGTCTATTACTAATACTACTGCTACTGCTATTGCTACTGTTACTGCTACTATTACTACTACTACTACTACTACTACTACTACTGCTGCTGCTGCTGCTGCTGCTGCTGCTGCTGCTGCTGCTGCTACTACACCATCTCCTGGGGAGACAGAATATTTGTGGAGTTGAAACCTAGCCTAGCAGCTGAGGGCGAGGAAGAGGTGATAACTGCAATGGAAGGGACAATTTCAGGACATTCACTATTCATACAGTTAGGGACCTGGCTTTAGTATTTATTTATATTATATTAAGTCATTTGTAGCATCATTACCCCAGGCCTTCTTACTCTGAGCTGTGTCCCTAAAACCAAACACAACCTGGCTTATTAACTGTTCTGTGACAGAGTTTCAAATCCTTGACCAGAACTATCATTTCTCTCCCCATTCCCTTCAAATAATCTTCTTTTCTTTGTTACATACTCCCAATTCTTTCAACTGCTTCAGAGTTTCTAGTCACTTGAAACAAACTCAGACCTTCCTACCAGAAAGCAATCCATGAAATTGGGGTCAAGGGAGTTTGAAAATCTAAACTGATCCCTGAGCTCACTGAGGCTGCCTGGCACTCACAGGGCCAGAATCCATTACAGTGGGATGGGGAGGCTTCTGAACCTCTCTGACTTTTTGTAGTTTTATGGACACAGTGCAATCACTACTTAAAAGCTTTTTCTATTATCCTGCCAATAGGGATAAAAGAATCATTCTGAATAATGGGAAAAAGGACTCTGGGGTTAGAAGGCTAACAAAGGAACAGGAGTTTCTGTAAATTTAAATTTATACCTTTCAAAATTAAATTGTTGCCTTTACTATACAGAAGCACTGGTGGTAATGGCCTTGAGATATTAATTTTGTGGTATTTGGAGCTTAATAAACTCACATTACCACTCTAAGGAGGCTCTCAATAAATGTTTAATGACAAACCAGGCACTGGAGAGACCCGCTTTGCCCTTAGAACAGCAGGTCATGTGACAAAGTGAGTTCTAAGCTAGAACTTCCTAAGCATTCAATCTATCTCAACCAAATGTCCTATAGATAGTGAGTTCGAGTTCCTCAGGTCCTGTAAGACACAATGGATTGACCTTTTGAGGATGTTGTAGATAGGAGACAGGGCATGTGATCTTCAATCAATTTAACTCATTGCAAGTCCCCCAACATTTTGGAAGTGGCCACTACCTGCTGGAGGCTCTTTTAAATACTAGGAATAGAAAGAACAAAAACAAAAACGAGAACATTCTACTGATCAACAAAGCAAATCAATCACTAAACATTGATTAGGCTCCAAAGAGTGCACAGAGACCAGTGCTTAGCATGGGGCTGATGCTACCTTCAGACCAGGTATGGCTCCTGCCCTCCAGGAACAATCTAGGAGATTTTCCAGGACTCCTTTCAACTCTGTTTCCCTAATTCTAGTCCCAACTGCCCCACAGGCTGTATGACCTTTGCCTCTCAATAACTGAGTTGTTTCCCTGTAAATGGTTATTTCAATTTAGCTCATCAATCCAACAAGCACACACTAAGTACCTACTAGGGACAGGAAGTGATGGTGCCTATGAAACCTGCATCACAGTCTGGTTTGGATGATCATGAGAAGTTATATAACTAAAGACTTTTGAAAATTCTCTTTGTGAAACATCTAATGTTAGCCATATTTGATCAATATTCTGAGTGCCTACTGTGTGCACAACCCTGTGCAAAATATTAGGAGTGTGTGGGAAGGCACAGAAGAGGGGAAGGACAGGTGCCTGCCCTTCAGGAGCTCACAAACTGGTGTAAAAGAAATGTGACCCTGATATCTTCTCTGCCCCACACAAAGCTAATAAAAGTTCCATCCTATAGGACTTTGATCCATATGTAGAGGATGTGCTTGTCAAGAAGACAGAAACGTATCTGTAAGTGTTTTTGGACTTGCCAGCAGTCCCCCAGAAGAGATACCCTGGGGCTCCAAAGCTCAGGAACTCACCAGGAAATAGAGACTTTTTGCTAGGCTCAGCTGGAATTCCACCCACCAGCCAGCAGATTTCAAAGACTGTCAGGCCTGAAACAGAGTGGATAAGGAAGGCAACTGCCACCCACTAGCCACTGCCTCCATCCCAGAGACATTTAGGCCAAGTCTGTATCAGTCATGTTAGGGAAGGACCTGATACCGATGTCTAATGCTGTTAGGTTCCCTTTTCCCAGTTTCCTGGTCAAGGCCATTTTCAGAATGAGGTCTTCAAACACTCCCATTGCAAGGATGCTTGAGCCTGGCTCTGTAGGCTGGAGGGAGGGTACACCCATACTGCCCAGGATTCCTTTTTCAACAGCACGTTTTGTGTGAATGTCTATATCTCCCTTTTGGTCTGGACCTTAAACCCTGTCTCAAGAGAAATATGACCTATTAATGTGTGCCTTGGGAAATGATGGCTGTCCTTGGTCCTGGATGTGAATTCATCCACATCCATCTGTTTCACAACATGGGAAGAAACCAGGAAGTCCAAGATGAGAACAAGGAACAGACATATTTACCTGAATTTCCAGTTGGAGCTCTCTCTTTGACTTGGGATCATGGAATCTTTCACTCTCCTGAGTCTCTATTTCCTCTCCTGTAAATTGGGGGTAAAATTCTTTATCTTTGATGAGAAATAGCCTAAGGTGAGACTGATTAAACTTTTTCTGAACATACTTTCCTGCTACTATTTAGAAAGGAGCTGTGAGAAAATGCAATAACTTTTCAATTTCTGACTTTCCATCTCACCAAAAAGTAGCTGAGATGTTCCCCATTTGGTGAAGATTCCAGGTTAGAATACCCCAAAAGAGGAAGAGATATTGGGAGTTCAAAGAATCTACTACCCAGTTACACAGGAAGGAAGAGATGTGACCACCAATTGGCCATATGAAGAAAAAAAAAGATTTGGCTGACTGGAATATAGGATGGAGGAAGTTAATAGACTCTATTCTCAACAGAGATCAAAAATGTTTTATGGCAGTAAGAAAAGGCTAAAAGAATCTGCTGCTGCTGTTGTATTTCTGAACTTAACATCAAAAAATAGAACTATATATGAAACTGTGGTATTCTATTCTCTACAGCTTGCTAAATGGTGTATAAGTTCCACATGGTAATTCTAGAATTATCCTGACTGTGATTCCTCCTGACCTTTTCTCTGTTCATGTTTGTACACTTAAAAATATTTAAATGTCTTGATTTTTTGTTATCCATTTTTGCACATTTATTACTAAGCCTATTCTTTCCCCAAAATCTTCTCTTCCAATTAAAAAATGGAAATATGAATAAATAAATTTTAAAATATTATTGCCAATTTAAACCTGGGAAATAGTCTGTGAAACATGGTGGTCATGGTGATCAATATGTATTCCATTCCATACCTTGAGTTCACCACTTCTCTTTCAGAAGGTGGGTGATAGACTTCATCATAGATCCTATGGAAACTTTGTTGATCATTGCATTGATCAGATTACCCAACATTCAAAATGGTTTTACTTCACAATGTTTTAATGTGTAAATTATCTTAGTTTGCCTCACTTCACACTGTATCAGTTCATACAAGTCTTCCCAAATTTTCCTGGAACTTACTGTTTTTGTCATTTCTCAGGTCAAATTGGTGTTCCATGACATTAAAATGCTAAATTTGTTTAGCCATTCCCCTGTTAATGGGTGTTAGTGAAATCTTAAATCATGTTAAGAGAGGCAAATATTCAAGGTTGGTGATGTTTGAAACACTACAGTTTAGTTCAATATACCTGGAATATTATGTCTGGTTCTAGAAACGATATTTTAGGAAGGTCATAAGAATGTTATCACACTAGAACAGAATCAACTGAACACTCTAGAAAATAAAATCTAACAGGGCTGAGTTGAAAGTCCTTGAGCTATCTGACCAAAACTAAAATAAAAATGGAGAGGGGGCAGGTGAACTGTCTTCAAGAATTTTAAAGGTTATCTTGTGGACACGTGATTATATGTTTTCACATTAGCCACCAGAGGGCAGCACCAAAAGTTGGGGTTGGAAGTTCTACAGAGAGGAGGAGCTGTCCAAGGTGGAAAGCATTATATCAGGTAGTGACTTCCCCAGGGAAATACTG
Source organism: Bettongia penicillata ogilbyi (assembly GCA_023548195.1). NCBI lineage: Eukaryota > Metazoa > Chordata > Mammalia > Diprotodontia > Potoroidae > Bettongia > Bettongia penicillata. The sequence goes on along the minus strand of JAJHZJ010000150.1, from coordinate 14,516,312 downwards.
GGAAAGTATTTTCTAGGTCTTCATGTATTGGAGAAACAGAAGCAGTTGTTGTTATATTTTGTTGCTAAGATTATTGCTGTTCATTTTTATCAGTGAAATTCAGATTAAAAAATGGTCTTGAGTCAAATCATTGCTCTATTTGTATTTGATATTTAAAATTCTCTAGACTGTTGCCCATGTGGCTATTATTATCCTTATTGTCATTAATTATTATTATCATTCCCTTTGTCCATGCAGCCAAAGCAGGTTGGAGTGTTCAATCAGCATCTCTGTGACTACAGTTTACTGATGGAGCTCCTGGTGATGCCTGAGGACGGAAAATGTAATAACCACAGCCCAGGGATTATTTTCATGATTTTATTTTCTGTAGATTCATAAAGAAGTTTTCAGCTTGGTAAAACTGCCTCATAAATCACTCGGTAGAGTCACTCTGATAAAAATGAATAATAATAGACTCATTATTCCGGCAGGTGCCGGTTTTGTAGTGTTCCTCTGCTCTCCCCCAGCCTCAGCTTCAGCTGGCACATTTTCTGAAGGAGGAGAATGAACTCGTAGGGAGCCTGATTGGCATTTTAAGCCTGTTTTTCTTAGACCCAGGTGCTCAAGCCCCTTTGGGACCTTCTAGGCCATAGGCATTCCTGAAGGCAATAGAAGCTGGAAATGCTCCAGGAAAAAAAGAGTCATTATTATTAGTTATTCGTATCCCTAAATGTCCTGGACCTTCAGGTGTAGGGAGGGCAGAAGCTTTGGAAGCACCACATTGGGGGCAGCCACTTCTGAAGGGTAAGGAGGTCTTCTTAGAAAGGCAAAGAGTGGAAATGGGAATCAGCTCAGAAGATCGGGCTTTGTTTACTGCTCATTTTCACAGGGGAGGCCATGAAGAAATGTTAGTTATATTATTTGTTTGACCTTGGCTAGGTGACTGCTTGATGAGCCTCAGTTTCTTCATCCATCGTATGGGAATAATATCCACCCTGCCTGCCTTGCAAGGCAGCTGGAAGGAAAGGAATTTTATAAACTGTGAGGTACTGCAATAATGGGACAGATGAGATGTATTAGCCAATGGGCCAGTGGCCATGAGGTCTACTCTGAAATTGACTGGATTTGAAGATTTCTGTACTATATTGTAGCCTCTGTGAACTGGTTCAGTATCTCATGCAGGGAAGGATCTCCTCTATAGCTTTGAAGACAAGGAATCAGCCAGCATCTTCTTGGACACTTTCAGAGATTAAAAGTTCACATCTTTCCAAGGCAACTCATTCCATCCCTGGATAGCTTTCTCATTGCCAGGTAACTCATTCTTACATTAAATTGAAATCCCTGCCTCTCCATCCTCCCTACCGTGATTCCTGATTTTGCCCTATGGAGTCAAAGAAACAGTCTAATCTAGGGATGGGAAACATGTAGTCCCCACATGTAGGGCCACATGTAGTCTTCTGGGTCCTCAAGTGTGTTCCTTTGTCTGAATTTAGATAGGATAGAAAGAACAAGGGACTGTTCTGCTTGTTCTATTCAGTTTTACTTCTGTCGAAGGACCACCTTGAGAATCTGGAGGGACATATGTGGCCTTGAGGCCACAGGTTCCCCACCCCCTACTAATCTGTCTTGCACATGAGGACTATGCATATATGTAAAAATAGAGATCAGACTCTGCTTTTCACTGTGCCATCTTAAGTTTTTTCTGTCCTCTCTTCAGGTCTCCTGAATAATTTCTGCATTCCCTGGAGAAGTATCCAAGAAATTGAGAGCCAGTGACTAGAAGGACAGGGCATGGTAATATCTTAAAAAATAATTTTAGGCCATAAGATCTTTAACTTTAGATCTACAAGTAACTGAAGAGATCATGCCTAATCATTTCATGTTATGGACCCTAATGGCCCAAGAAGTTAAAAGACACATGGTTAGCAAGAGATAGAATTGGAATTTGGACCTGGCTATTCTTAACTCCAGAAGCAATGTTCTTTCTACTGTACCATAGTGTCTTAGTAATCAGGCTTTCCAGTTGAGAAAGTGACTGGTTTGGGAACAGCAGAGATAACTGGGGTGTAATGGAATCAATGATGGGCAGAGAAGGTGTAGTTGAAGTTAAGGAATTATAAGTTAAGTTCAAGATCATAGAAAAGATGTTGCTTCATTAATCCAGGACAATTTAAATTTGTCACATTCCTTGCATTCTGGGATTAGCACAAAAGCCAACCCCAGAAAGTCCTCTGGATATGGTTGCAGCCAGACTCCATTGTCCAGGCTGGATCCAGAGAGACTGTGTTGAGAATTACAAGTATTTCCTCTGGTTCTTATTTTCTCTAGAGGATGGAGATAGGGTAGAACTCACTCAATTCAAAGGTCTTATCTCATAGTGAGGCACTCTATTTAACATACACAGTATCAAATTGAAGTTGAGTCTGTTGAGCAGATAAAGTGATAAATCATCATTTTTTCAGGAACTTCCTCTTTGCCAGGTACTTGTGCTAGAGACCGAGCATGTAGGGGAAAAAAAGTAAGACAGTCCCTACCTTCAAGTAGTTTATTCTTTCAAGGAGTACTTTTCCTGGGTTGGCTAGGAAGTGTTTGATTGCCATAGTGTGATGAATATCTATTTCTTCCTCTTTTCTGGAGGCAATTGAGGGGAAACAGGTCAAGTCTTCAGTCTCCTAAATTCAACACTCTTTCTACTATAGTTCACTGTCTGTTAAGTCAGTGAGGAGAAGGAACCCACTTCCAAATCAACTCATTCCACATGAGGATGCTTTCATTGTGGAGTAGCTCCCCACTCCACATCTAAATTTATCTTTCTTTTCAGCATGCACCCATTATCCCTCCATATTTTGCCCTCAAGGTCCAAATAGAACCATAGTCATGTCTGATCATATCACATCTGTTAATGCATCCTATTTTGAAGAAAATCCTGCCTCTTTCTCCATTTTTTTCCATGACCTATCCTAGTATTGACCAAAAAGTAACCCCTCCTTCTGTGGCCCAACCCAAGCTGTGCTTGTCTGACAAGAATTGATCATCCCAGGTGACCTTTATTCCATTTAGTTTTCATAGCATCAGAGCCAACAAAGACTTTAGCCATTGCTGGCCTGACTAGAGAGATCAGGAAGCTTTGTTCCACAAACCTAAAAGAGAAGCTCTTAGAGGCCCAATCTGGAAATTTGGATGGTAAAAACATTCCAAGATTCATTGGCTTTGCCAGAATTTGCCTGGCAAATGTAGACCTGGCTGCTCTCAAAGGAACTTGATCTAGATAAGGAAAATCTCTCTCATAGCTATTTCACATTATACTTTGTAAAGTCTTTTATGCACAATATATATTTAATCCACATGCTACTGGAAATTGAAGGAACCTTCAGAATCACCAAATCCAACTCCCTTTATTTTCCAGATGACAAACCTGAAGCTCAGTGTGGTGGCAGGATTTGTCCAGTGTCATGTAGTAAAGAATCACACAGAGCAAGGATTGAAGTCCAAATCTCTTCTTGTTCTATTTGGGGATATTTCCAGTCTAGAAATCGAGTCCTCTCACTGGTTTTCTGAAGTACATGATGAAAGTTAATATAGAGGAGGAAAAAAAGATTCAGAGAGGGAAAGCAAGTTGCCCAAAGTCACCCAAGGATAAACCTGGCCTGAGTTCCAGGCCTCCTCTTTCCAAAGGCCTTCTTTGCCTTTCTTCATGCTATCAGGCCCAAAGAGCTGACTCTGGGATTCACATCTTCTCGTCTGTGCTTTCCCACCAAGGCTCCATGAAGAGCAGACCATATGCTCACAGAGGCATTTGTCTATATTGGATGTGTCAGTGGGAGTGTCGATTAGGCAATAATGTAACCTATTAATCAAATCTGTACTATCATGACAAGGGACAATTTTCCCAAAGCCTTGAAATGGAATCTAGCAACCCAATAACTGGGAATATCATTGTTATTCATATTATTAGAAGATGCTGTGACTTGGGCTAGGTAACATCTGCTGTGCTTTTGGAAACTTTCCCCTGATCACTTTGTATTCTGTCACTGACATTATGAGCTAACCCAATTGTACAAGCCTTGTCAACCAATTTTTCCTCCAAAAGTCAGTTTTGAGAAAACATTCTGCATCTCCATGATTTATCTTATGATGGTCCAGGTTTTTTTTTTTTTTATCTATTACCACATTGACTTTCTTCTTTTGAGAGATGCAGTGGACAGATTCATGAGGACAGGGTAGGTTTTGAATTCATGTTCCATTCCTTGCTAGCTATCTAACCTTGGTCAAGCCTCTTCCGCTCCCTGAATCTCAGTTACCTTATCTGAAAAATTGGAGTTTGGGGCTCAGTGATTTTTCTCTAAATTCTCTCTCTGACCTTCCCTCAGTTTCCAATGATGTGACTATAAGCAAGTTACTTAATCTCTCTGAGGCTCAGTTTCTTTTTCCCTCTGTCAAATAGTGAGGAAAATATTTGTTCAATAAACAGTACAGAGTTGTTGTAGGGAAAATGCTTTGTAAATTTTAAAGAAAAGTAGACAGGGGAGTTCATGTTGTGATTTTCATCATTTAAAGCACATTAGGAGGAATCCCTTCCATGGTTCGGCCCAGAGCAGACCTCCCTCAGGAAACTGGCCCACCTGCACCACCCCTCCTGTTCCCTTGCCCCTGGCGGTTCCTAGAGCTTTTCCCTTCAATGCATGGTGTTCTTTGTCCCCCACAGTTGCCCATTCTATATGTAAGCAGTTCAGGTTGTTAGAAACTTCCTCAAAATATTGAGTTAAAGTATGATACTTTTTCATTTCAGTTCGATCACAAAATCATTTTTAAAAAAACAGTATCAATGTTTATCCAATTCAAAGGCTCCCTGACCAAGAATCTCTGACACTATGTGACTTTGACCAAGTCTCTTCCTCTGCTCTGGGACTCACTTCCCAAATACGTAAAATGAGAGAATTATCCTAATGATCCCTAATATCCCACCCAGTATTAGTCTGTGATCTGATGACACTGAGATATCTTTAGTTCAGGCATTCTTCACCTTTTTTTTTTCTGCCATAGACCACTTGAGTAGACAGACTGATTAAGCCTGTATATACCTTCTCAGAATCATGCTTTTAAATGTATCAAATAAAATGAATATGATTCCAAAGAGAAACAACTATATTGAAGCAAAAAATGTATTTTTCCAATCCAAGTCCTCAGATTCCTCCCCTACACCCACCCACCCCCACCTTGAAATCTATGTATAGATCACTTGGGGAATCAGAGACCCTAGGTTAAGAATTCTTGCTGTACAAAATCTCCAACAAGTGATCATCCAGAATCCTCTTGAAGACTTCCAGTGAGTGCAAGCCTACAGCTTTCCCAGGAACCTCATTCCACTCTTCAGAAATTCTAAACCACCGGGAATGTGAAATGCTTCCTCCCACTGGGCCTACATCTACATCCACCTCTTTGTAACTGATCCCCATTGTTCCATTTTCTGTCAACTTTTCATACATCTATTAAACATTCCCTACCACAGAACAATGTCCTAACCACTGGAGAGAAAGGACACAAAGTTTAGAGAAAACACAGTGTGCTCCTAGGTCTTGTTTTCCAAGAGAGTAATAAACTACAAATATATGGTAATTATAATAATGCCACATGAGAAGAGCATTAAGGAGGAAAAATATAATCCAAAAGTCAGAGGCCAAGTAAAAATCCAGTCTACCCTGCAATAACCCTTCCAATATTTGAAGTCAAGCTACTATACAATTCCTAAGCCATCTCTTCTACAGGTTAAATATTACTAGTTCTTTCATACAGCCCTCCATTTTGTTGTCTTAGGTTATCTCAGCATCCAGACCTAATGCCTCTGGACACATTTAAAATGTTCTTTGGAAAATGTGATTCACTCTCCACAAGATTTGTTGTCAGTTTTAGTCAGAGAATACAGCAGGTTGGTTCTCTCTCTCTCTCTCTCTCTCTCTCTCTCTCTCTCTCTCTCTCTCTCTCTCTCTCTGTCTCTCTCTCAGAGAAAATTTTTGAATTATAATATCTGGTTCAACATTTGGTGTCTGATGGTTAGTCAACTTTCCCAGGTACTCTACCCCATCCAACTTTATCAGAAGCTTTTAAAAGCAACCACCCCAACTTGCTTTGAGTTCCTAAGTCGTTGTTTGTACAATTACTTTGACAATCAATCCCATTTGTGCCATCTCCACAAGGGTTATGTTTAGCTGGTTTATCTAATATAAATATTTAACTTTTCATTCATTTAGGTACCATTTTTCCAGCCAACATTGGGGGAAATGATCAAATGACATTGAACTTTGTTCAATAATTCATAAAGGACTTTGATAACTTCCAGAACATCTATAGAAGGACGATTAAGATGGGGAGAAGACTGGAGCTCATCGTATCCAAAAATCTATAGAAGGAGCTGTTTAGTTTATCATGGTTATTGCTGTTCTAACACTTCATGAGAGAATGATCTCTCATGACCCAGTTTAGGGTTTCCTTAGCAGAGATACTGAAGTGGTTTGACATGTTCTTTTCCAGTTCATTTTATAAATGGTTAACTGAGGTAAACAGGTCAGAATGACTTGCTCACAGTCACACAGCTAGTATTTATCTGAGGCCAGATATGAACTCATGAGTTTCTGACTCCAAGCCCAGCACTCTATCCACTGCTCCACTTAGATGCCCTTAGTTTAACATACAAAAAAGAAAATGTGATTACTGTATTTAAAGCACTGCCATGAAAAAGATGGATCAGGTTTGTTCTAAACATTCAAATGGGACTTGCCTCTGTTCCACTTAGGTTTTAGGATGGCCTCTGAGTTCTCCTTAAGCTCTGTATCTATTTCCCATTCATCACATAGAGAAGGGAGCTAATCAACTTAATTCATATTTGACTTCCATTTTCAGTACCAAGTACCAATAATCTCTAGATAAGAAAGGATAGAATGGTTGACAGGTAATGCAAACATGAGGGGCCAAAATATTGCATATGGACAAACATGGCAAAGCTTTTCACAAAGAAGAAGGAAGATTCTGTCAAGCATAGACCAAGGAGCTTGTCTTCAACTCTCAGCAAAACTCTAGGATATTTAGTTAAAGGGGAAAAGATCATGCGGTCTACATGGTAGAGGACTTGCCTTAGAGTCAGGAAGACTCTAAATCAGGGTTCAAGTCCCACCTCTGACCCATGCCAGCTGCTATATCATAATGGGTAGTTACTGGTCTTCTCAATGTGTCAGATGACTTCCTGACAATCTCATTTGTAGATTGTTTCACATCAGTGATAAAAGTTGTGGTCTTCAGCGTATTCTGATGATAGGACAGCTAAGTGGTACAGTGGATAATGCCCTGTGCTGGGAATCAAAAAGACCCATCATCCTGCCTTCAAATCTGGTTTCAGACATTTATTAGCTGTGTGACCATGGGCAAATCACTTAACACCCTTAACACAAGGGTAAATCATTTGCCTCAGTCTACACATCTATAAAATAAGCTGATAAAGAAAAAGACAAATCACTCTAGTATCTTTGCCAACGAAACCTCAAATAGGGTTACCAAGAGTCAGTCATTAATGATACAACTGAATAACAATATTCTGATGAAATAATTGTTTCCCCATGCATTGTTGAAAAGGGTGATCGATAGATGTTAGAAAGGGAACCAGTGACTACCAAGAATGAAGCTGACTTCAAGAATGGGTGACAACCGACAGGTTTCATTTCCTTTTGTAAGAAGGTTACTAAGCTAGGGAATACTATTAATGCATCTTCCTTAGATTTTAGCAAAGCATTTGACAAAGGCTCCTGTGATATCCTTGGGGACTAGCTGGAGAGGTGTGCCAAGATAATAGTACTCTTATATAGTCTTTGGACTTATTGAATTAGCCAAAGCACACTGATCAGCAGGTCAATGTCTTTCTAATTGAAATCTGCTGGGGGAAAGCCTCTGGGTTCTATCCTTACTCCTGTGTTATTCAACATGTTTGTTAATCACGTAAATAAAGACATAGAAGGCCAGGTTATCAGATTTTCAGTTGGCATGAATCTGAGAGCTACAGATAATAAATTAAACAATGAAGTCAGAATTCAAACATTTCTTGACGAGACAGGAGTATGTGCCAAATCTGAAGAGATGAAATGTAAGAAGGCTTAAAGTTCTTCATGTTGGAGTCACAAAGAATCTTCATTAGTACTAGATGAAGAAAGTATAACTAGCCAAAAAAAAGATGCAAATGTTTCAGAAGTAGCATTATGGAGGCAACCAGGGAGAAGTCAATTCAATCTGGCAGCCTGCCTCCGACTATGCAAAGTGTCTTCATAAGGAAGCTCCTGCCTTGGGCCCTAGTTAGACCACACCAGGAGCACTGGGTTCAACTCTGGACACCACAGGACAAACTCATAACTAGAGGATGGCAACAATGAAATAGAAGGAACTGGGAACCATGTGAGGGGACCATTTTTACTTCCAGGGGATGTGATCACTGTCTTTAAGGACAGTGATGTCAGTTGGAGGAGGAATTCATTTTGTTCTGTTTGGCTCCAAAGGCAAAAACTGAAACAAAAAGTGGAGAGTGAAATATTTGGACTCCATAAAAGCAAACCCCACAATCCTCTTCCTCCTGACTCCCTGGTGGACCTTCACTATGACAGGGTTTCATTCTCTTCCTCCACATTTTTGGGCTCTGTTGTGTCAGAAAGGCTATCCAACTTGAACAAGCACCCAGAGGTTTCTGCCTTTTAACCTTGTCAGGTTGAATCCAGGAACTGTGGAGATAGAGCTGAGAAGTTCTCTGACAGTTTTAATGGGAGAAGGGGAGCAAAAGGAAGGCCCATTGTAATTCTAAATCCTGTAGGTGGGAGCTGGAAATGAAGGGAAATACACACTGGGAAAGAGCCATTTGTTGTTTGGAAGCTGCCTGGAGCTCTCTTGCCCTCCTTCTGTCAGACTCTTTTTTATTCCTTCTCACTCTTTCTATAGAAGGAGCAGGAAGAAAAGGCATCCAGGAGTTTTGAGCTCACTCCCATGTGGCAAAGCCCAACTTGAGTCATACAATCCCAAATTTTGTGAATTTCCAAGTTGGAAAGGGATCGAGCCTACCCAGAGGGATTCGGTGGATAGAACACTAGATAGAATCAGGAAGAAGGGGGCCAGGATGGGTTTAGAGATACTTAAGACACCTTAGACAAGTCTTTCACCTGTCCCATCCTCAGTTTCTTCATCTATAAGTCTATGGGGCTGGACTTGATTGACTTTGAGGTACCTACCTGCTCTAGGACTATGATTCTATAATCCTATAATCTTGCACTCCACTGACATGTTTAGATCTTTCTTCCCCTCTAAAAGAACTGTCAGCCAACACTTTCAACAACAACAAGCATTTACATTTATCCATGTTATATTTCCCTTCATCAGATTCAACCTTAGATAGTGTTTTTGAGCAACAATTGAGTGGTTCAACATGTTAGCTATACACCTAATCTTCATATTGTCCTACCAGTTCACAGTCATGTGCCTTCTATGTCTTCACAGAAGTCAGTTAACAAAATATCAAATTTCACAGGGACCAGGATTGATCCCTGTACTACTCCACTAGAGACTTCCCTCCAAATTGATATTAATCCATGAATAATATTTTGTGGGGCTTTTTAATGTATAATTTATTTATTTTTCAATTCTCAACATTCTCTTCCACAAGAATTTGAATTCAAAATTGTCTCACCATCTCTCCCCCCCACCCCAATACAGCATGCACCCTATCCACCCATTCCTCCAGTCTGTCAACCCTTCTATTAACCCCCCTTCTTCTATCCCCCTCCTCTCTATTTTCTTGTTGGAAAAAATAGATTTCTGTACTCCATTACCTGTATATCTTACTTTCTAGTTGCATGCTAAAGCACTTTTTTTGACACACATTATTAAAGCATTGAGTTATATTCTCTCCTTTTCTCCCTCCCCACCCACCTTCACTGAGAAAACATGCAATTCAATATAGGTCAACAATGCAAAACACTTCTATAATAGTTATGTTGCAAAAGATTAACCACATTTTCCTCTTCTGTCCTGCCCTCCATTTATTCCATTCACTCCCTTGACTTGTTCTCTCACAATAATGTTTGCTTCTGATTATTCCCTTGAAGTATTATACTCAGTCTTATTTGATCTGGGATATCTGAAATTTGGCAACAATATTCCTAGAAGTTACTCTTTTCAGGTCTCTTTCAGGAGGTGTTTGGTGGATTCTTTCAATATTTATTTTACCCTATGGTTCTAGAATATTGGGACAGTTTTCCTTGATAATTTCATGGAAGATAATGTATAGGCTCTTTTTTGGATCATGGCTTTCAGGTAGTCCCATAATTTTTAAATTGTCTCTCCCAGATCTATTTTCCAGGTTAGTTGCTTTTCCAATGAGATGTTTCACATAATCTTCTATTTTTTCAAACTTTTGGCTTTATTTTCTGTTTGGTTTATCTCATAGTCATTAGCCTCCCTGAACTCGATTCTCTCTTTTAAAGAACTATTTTGTTCAGTGAGCTTTTGAACCTTGTTTTCCATTTGGCTTTAAAGCCTCCTTCTCCTCATGGGCTTTTTGGATCTCTTTTTCCAATTGAGTTAGCCTCTTTTTAAAGATGCTATTTTCCTCAGCATTTTTTTTTGTTTCTCCTTCAGCAGGCTGCTGACATGCTTTTCAAGCTCTTCTATGGCCTGAACTCATTTCATATTTATTTTGTGGGTACTAGAGGCAGAGGCCTTGACTTTCTCTGCCAGTATGCCTTGTTCTTCCTCATCCAAAGGATGGAAGGAGACACGTGTTCACCAAGAAAGTAACCTTTTATGGTCTTACTTTTTTTTCCTTTTTTGGGGCATTTTCCCAGCCAGTTACTTGACTTCTGAATTCTTTGCCAAGTAGAAGGTCCTAGGGCTTCTCCTCTGCCCAGTACAAGGCTGAGATTCAAATCAGTTGCTCAATTTCCCCCAGGGCTATGGGTGGGAGTAGGCTAGCTCTGAGGGCTGAGATTCAGATCAGTTGCTCAATTCCACCAAAGGCTTTAAGCTGAGATTCCTGGACAATGGACCCAGGCTGCTTCCTCTGCCACCATATCTGCCCACCTCCTACTGTGTTGCCACCTGGGGCCAGTGCTGGGGAAACCTGTTGTCCTTTAGCCCAGCTGGGAAGCCCTCCCACACTGACCTTTGGAGTTTTCTTTGTAACTTGTGGGTTGAGGGATCTGAGAACCTCCCTGTTGGGAATTCTGCCCTGGAAGTCTGTTTAGGTCCTGTTCCTACCAGAGCTGTGTGACCAGGGCCAGACTCCACTCTGCTCAGCATCCCATGAGATAGAACTTTCCTGTTGGTCTTCCAGGTTACTCTTAGTTGGAAACTTCTTTCACTCTGTTGTTCTGTGACTTCTGCTGCTTTAGAATTTGTTGAGAGTCATATTTTTACAGGTATTTTGTGGGCTGTGGGGGAAGCACTACAGTATATTCATTTTTCTACTCCACCATCTTGGCTCCAGCCCCCCTTATTATTTTATGGAAAGTTTGCTTTATTCCTATGCTCTCCAGTGTTTTTAATAGGAATGGGTGTTGTATTTTGTCAAAAGCTTTTTCTGTATCTATTGAGATGATTATGTGTTTACTGTTAGGTTTGTTATTGATATAATCAATAATGCTAATAGTTTACCTAATATTGATCTAGCCCTATATTCCTGGTATGATTCCTACTAGATCATAATATATTATTATTGTGATAAGTTCCTATATTCTTTTTGCTAAAATCTTATTTAAAGTTTTTGCATTAATACTCATTAGATAAATTGGTCAATAATTTTCTTTCTCTGTTTTGTCTCTCCGTGGTATAGGTATCAAAACTATATTGGCATCCTAAAAAGAATTTGAGAGGACTCCTTGTTCCCCAATTTTCCCAAATAGTCTATATTAGTCTGTGATTAACTGTTCTTTAAATGTCTGATAGAATTCACTTGTAAACCCATCTGGCCCTGGAGATTTTTTCCTAGGGAGTCCACTGAAGGCTTGTTAGTTTTCTTTTCTGAGACGGGGTTGTTTAAGTATTCAACTTCCTCTCCTGTTAATCTGGGAAATGTATATTTTTTTAAAATAATCCTCCATTTCATTTGGATGGTCAAATTTATGGGCAAACAAACAGGCAAAGTCATTTCTAATTATTGTTCTAATTTCCTTCTTATTGCAGGTGAATTCACTCCTTTCATTTTTAATATTGGTAATTTGGTTATCTTCTTTCTTTTTTTAAATCAAATTAATCAAAAGTTTATCAGTTTTATTGTTTTTTTTTCCTAAAACCAACTCTCTGTTTTATTATTAGTTCAATAGTTTTCTTAATTTCAATTTCATTAATCTCTCCTTTGGATTTCAGTATTTCTAATTTGATATTTACTTGGGGATTTTCAATTTGTTCTTTTTCGAGCTTTTTCTGCTGAATGCCCAATTTGTTGATTTCCTCTTTCTCTATTTTATTCATGTAGGCATTCAAAGATATAAAACTTTCCCTAAGAACTGCTTTTGCAGCATCCCATAAGATTTGGTAGGTTCTCATTATTGTCATTCTCTTGAATGAAGTTGTTGATTATTTCTATGATTTCTTGTTAGACCCACTCCTTCTTTAGGTTTAGATTATTTAGTTTCCAATTAATTTTTGGTCTATCTTTCCATGGCCTTTTATTACATATAATTTTTATTGCATTACAATCTGAGAATGATGCATTGACTATGTATGCCGTTCTGCACTGCATTGTGAAGTGTTTATGCCCTAGCATACGATGAATTTTTGTATATGTGTTGTATACTGCTGAGGAAAAGGTATATTTCTTTCTATCCCTATTCAGTTTTCTCCAGAGATCTATCATATCTACCTTATCCAGAGTTTTATTCACCTCCTTAATTTCTTTCTTGTTTATTTTAAGATTTGTCAAGTTCAAAGAGGGGAAGGTTGAGGTCCTCCACTAGTATAGTTTTGCTATCTATTTCTTCCTGGAACTCCCTTAACTTTTTTCCTCTAAGAATCTGGATGCTATACCACTTGGAGCATATTTGTTTAGTAATGATATTGATCCATTTTCTATGGTGTCTTTTAGCAGGATATAGTTTCCTTCCTTATCTCTTTTGATTAGATTTATTTCTGCTTTTGCTTTATCTGAGATTAGGATTGTTACCCCTGCTTTTCTTACATCAGGTGAAGCACAATGTACTCTGCTCCAACCTTCTACCTTTACCCTGTGTGTATCTTCCTATTTCAAATGTGTTTCTTGCAAACAACATATTGTTAGATTATGACTTTTAATCTGTTCTTTTATTTGTCTCCATTTTATGAGACAATTCATCCCATTTAAATTCACAGTTATGATTACTATCTGTTTCTTTCCCTCCATCTCTTTTTAGTTCTCCCTTCTCCCTTCTGCTCCACAATAGAGTTTTGATTTTTGACCACTACTTCCTGCAGTCTTCTCTTTCTTCTTTCAGTGCCCCTCCTTTTTACTGCCCTTTAACCCTACTACTACTTCCCTCCCTTTTAGCCTCCCCTCCTATTTCTTTCCCCATTCCTCTTACTGCCTATAGAGCTAGTTAGATTTATATACCTGATTAAGATTTTTGTTCCCTCCTTGAATCAAATCACACAAAAGTGCCTCTCAAACAATGCTCATCTCCCTACCTTCTTTCCCTCTACTGTAATACAATTTTGTACTTCTTCCTCTGATGTAATTTACTGTTTTCTGCTTTCTTTTTTTCACATTGCCTATTACAATCCCTTTGCATGCCCAAATCACGTTTTTATCATCACATAATTTACTTTATACTCATGCCCTCTATCTCTGTATATCTCTTTTGTATTTCATAATAGATATACAATTCTCAAAATTAGCAAGTATCATCTTCCCTTACAGGGAGGTAAACAGTTTTCTCAAATTGAGTAACAAATTTTCTTTTCCCCTATTTACCTTTTTATGCCTCTCTTGAGAACTGAATTTGAAGATCAAATTTTCTATCGAGTTCTGGTCTTTTTATCAGGAAGGTCTGGAAATCCCTTATTTCATTGAATGTCCATCTTCTTGCCTGAAATATTATGCTGAACTTTCCAGGGTAATCGATCCATGCTTGTAGTTCCAGCTCCTTTGCCTTGTGGAATATCATATTTCAGTTCCTTTGATCTTTTAATGTAGAAGCTGCAAGGGTCTGTGTGATCGTGAGTATAACTCCTCAATATTTAAATGGTTTCTTTCTATTTGTCCAATTTTTCCAGTAAGATGTTGTGCTTCCTTTTCCATTTGTCCAATTTTTCCAGTTAAGTTTTGTGCTTCCTTTTCCATTTGTTCAATTTTACTTTTTTAAAGAGCTGTTCTCTTCAGTGAATTTTTTATTCATACTTTTAAAATCCTTGGACAATTTTTCTTCTATTTCCTTCTTCAGCTGTTCCAGGAGTGTTCTTTGTACATGTGAGCAGTTCATAGTCCCTTCTGAAGTTTCAGATGGGAGTAAAGTCTCAATACTGACCTCTTTGGTATTTGTGTTTTGGTCCTTGTCCCCATAGAAAGATTCTATGGTCTTTTCCTTCCTCCTTTGCTTCTTGTTCATGATGGTGAAGCTTTGTGTTTTGCAGCGTCTGGTTCTTTCAGCTAGATGCTAAAGAACCTGGTGCTGAGCTGGCTGATGTAAGAAAAGAAAGTTGAATTCTGTTTGTGTTTCTCTGATTAGCCCTGGAGCTAGCTTATTAAGTGTGAGGGAGGGATGGTCTGGTCATGGGAGATCTCATTTGAGCTAGAGCAAAGGCAAGCTCAGGACTTGGTGATCCCAGGTTGCTCTAGTATCTTCCCATTTCCCTTGGACTGCTGAGGCACCTGAGTACTGGTGTTGGTTGTGAATTTCCACCACCCTGGAGTTCTGGTCCTCCATCACAGTAAGAGGAATTATCCTTAGCTAACTTCCTAGCCTCAGGTTCTGTGAGACTGCTTGCCCCTTCTGCTGATCCCACTGATCCAGAATGTTTTGAGGGAAATAGTTTATGGTTCTTTTAAAGTCAACAGGGAGAGGGAAAAAGGCCATTTAGGGATCATTCCTCCATTTTGGCTCCCAGAAATTCAAGTAGGTGACTTACAGACATTTAATCTGCTGACTGAAAGTCTCAGGCACAGCTGCTAAAGATACCTGGGCCTCCTTCTGCAGCTCTCACTCCCTCATCTCTGCTTGACTCTCGCCCTGACCTGCTAGCCCACCGTCCTGCCACTTCCTCAGACTGCCCTGGGGCTTTCCTGCTCACCCCAGCCATGATAGGGACGCTGTGCACTATATGCTCCTCCACCCCCCTCAAACTGTTTCTTTCTGGCTCCTTGTAACATTTTCTACTTGACTTGGGAACTCTGGAATTTGGCTACAATATTCCTAGGACTTTTCCTTTTAGTATCTCTTTCAGGAGGTAATCAGTGAATTCTTTCCATTTCTACTTTGTCCTCTGGTAATAGAACATCATGGCAGTTTTCATTGAAAATTTCTTGGAAGATGATGTGTAGGCTTATTTCTTATCATGGTTTTCAGGTAGACCAATAATTTACAAATTCTCTCTCCTGGATCAATTTTCCATGTCAGTTGTTTTTCCAATGAGCTATTTCACATTGTCTTCTATTTTTTTCATTCTTTTGGTTTTATTTCACAATTTATTGGCTTATTATAAAGTCATTAGCTTCCATCTGATCCAGTCTAATTTTTAAAGTAATATTTTCTTCAGTGAGCTTTTCAACCTCCTCTTCCATTTGGCCAATTTTGATTTTTAAAGCATTCTTTTCCTCATTGGCTTTTTGGATCTCTTTTGACACTTGGGTTAGTCTATTTTTAAAAGTTTTATTTTCCTCAGCAATTTTTAGGTCTCCTTTAGCAAGCTGTTGACTCGCTTTTCATGATTTTCCTGCATTGCTCTCATTTCTCTTCCCAATTTTTCCTCCACCTCTCTTAATTGATTTTCAAAATCGTTTTTGAGTTTTTTCGTTACCTAAGATCATTGCATATTTTTTTGGAGACTTTGGGTATAGAAGCCTTGACCTTGCTATCTTCCTATGATGGTAGGCTTTGATCTTCCTCATCTGAAAGGGTGGAAGAAAGTAACTTTTCACTAAGAAAGTAATCTATATTCTTATGTTTCCCCTTTTTAGTCATTTTCCCAGCTAGTTACTTGAGTCCTTTGTCAAGTGGACTTCCCCAGGCTTTAAAGGTTTTGTGCAGCTATTCTCTGATATATCTTTAGGGACCTGTAAGTTCCTCTCCTGGTCTGCACTCTGATCTGTGGGCAACCAAAAGCACTCTTTTCTGCCCTGAAACAATGAGTAGATTTCCCTCTCCACAGCTAACACCAGCTCCTCCACACCAGTGCTTCTCACCCCAGGACATCCACTCAGGACTGAGATGCAGATCAGCTGCTCAATTCTTCCAGGGTCTTTAGGCTGAAGGCTCCAAAAGTGGATACTGTTGCTACAGTGACTGCTGCCTCCAGGGCTGGGACCAGACCGTATTCCCCTCATAGCCAAGTGAAAAAGTTGTCTTACTGACCTTTGAAGTTGCCTTGATGTTTGTAGCTTGAGAAAACTGGTAAGTGCAGCAGCTACCCATGACTCCATCCCCTGAAGACTCCATTCCTGTCCATGCTGCATGGCCCACTTGTGTTGAGCTCTGTTCCAAGCCTGGTGGGATAAATATTTCCTGTCAGCATTCCAGGTTATCTTGGCCTGGAAATCTTTTTCACTCTGTCATTTTGTGACTTCTGCTGCTCTAGAATTTGTTTATAGTAATATTATAGGTATTTTATGGACTAAGCGGGGAGAGCTAGAGCAGGTCCATCCTTCTACTTCACCATCTTATTTTTACCCCCATTAATAACTTTGTACTACAACTGGTTTTATATTCACTATTTTTTAAATCACCTAGCACCAATCCTTCCATTTTGTCTATATGAGTATCATCAAAAACTGGATGAAATGATTTGCTGATATCTAAGCCTAAAAAGTCTATAAAAGTGAATGAGGCTCTCAGTCATAGCAAACGCTTAAGAAAGGGAATCAAGGATATAACCTGCTCTTAAAGAATCCATGTTGATATTTAATAATGCCTATTTCCCTTTGTAAGTGCTTACCAACTATGTTTCATCATGAATACCTCATGAAGCCAGATTGCAAGATACTGAGAAATAAGTGGGAAGTGAGTAAATAGAAGAAAAAAACTGAGTATAGTCAAGCCTTTGTAGAATGGATATAGGGTATAGGATATAGTAATGTATGATTATGGTAAAGTTAAGTTTTATAAGAATAGAGGAGACCTGGACATGGGATTTGTGAGAGTGGTTAAGACCCAGACTCCTTACCTGCCTCCTTTAGCAGACACTGTTTCTCACATTGTATTCCAAATGCCTTCTCCAAGCGGTAAACTGATGGATTTGTTTAATGCTGCTGTCAAACCTGACCTCCCTGAAGCTATCTTAGATTAACTCCTCCAGATAAGATTGTCATTTCCCTTGCTGCTGGATCACCTCATAAGAAATTTAGCTCCCCATTATATGTAGTCTTCTGGTTCTTTCAACTGGTTCTTCCTATGCTAAGATCACAGTCTTCCCCAAAGGCACATAGGCAGAAAAGGACCAAGATGAGATTTGCACATAGGTCTAGTCATTCCAAATTCAATGCTATTTCTAGGGGACCATGCTGCTTTTTGAACTTCCACCCACCAGCCCTCCAGTCATTCATTCAAAAAATATATATTAAGTGCTTACTATGGGCCCAGCATTGTGCTAAGTGGGAGGATACAAAGGAAGGCAAAGGACAGTCCCTATTGTCCAGGAGCTCCCAGTCTAATGGGATTATAACCCTTTAGAAGCAAACATAAGGAATGTATTCGAATGAATGAGATCAGGACCAAATGTAGTCAGTTCTATTTAATGTTCAATTTGAAAGTAGGCAAATCTCACAGCCTCCATCTTTCCATTTTGCAGACCTTCAAGATCAGTTGGGGATTATAGATTTTACTTTGAATATCAGTGTCACTGGGGGGAATCATTTTTCTAATCCAGAAATAAAATGTCACATCTGCAGATGCTGTATAGTTCAAATGATTCAAGTACTTCCTCTAATTAGTATTCCTACCTAGTCAGGAGCAGAAAGTCAAAATCTACATTTAAATGGAGATATTCCAAAGGAGTAGTATTATGCTTTCTGTAAGTATGAATTCTTTTCTCTCTCAGCAATACTTCTCTGAGAGCTTGGACTTCAATACTTCCAGATGCATCAGGCTTTGTACCTTTGTCTACATTGCCAAGGTGATAAGTGTTCAGTGACTCTGGATATTAACAGGTTTCAGAGAGTATTCCTTTAGCTGGGGTTTTTATGGTTTGTCACTAGATAAATACACACAAGGATCTGCTGACATCATTCCTTTGGCAAAGGGGAGACAGGAATTTCAAATGCAGATAGGCATTATCAGGGATTAACAAACTACCACTCCTGTCCTAGAAATGTTGACATCATTCAAGCTAAAGATTTTATTTATGGCCTGCCCATTTCTCATATGAACTAGACATGAGCAACTCCAGGAAAGACCTCATTATATACCCTGGGGCTGTTTACTTTCTGAATAGAACTTCCTGTTCAATATTTCCCATGGATTTCTTTATATGGTTGTAACTAAACCCATTTTTTAAACTGATTTATTAATATAATGGGCAGCTCCCCTTTCTTTTGGGGTAATTGCATTTTAGAATTTGATTTAGTGTTGGAGAAAGGACATATATTTTCAGATCAAGCCCCCATCAAGTACAAAGTCTGCCCAATAACCACAAAATCACCAGAAATTAAATAATGGATAAATTAATTTAAATATCAAGCATAACAAAGAGAACAATCCATTCAATAAAATCACCCCTAACCTCTAAATGTCAAGGTATAAATGAGTCAGCC
This sequence comes from Bettongia penicillata ogilbyi, assembly GCA_023548195.1. Taxonomy (NCBI): domain Eukaryota; kingdom Metazoa; phylum Chordata; class Mammalia; order Diprotodontia; family Potoroidae; genus Bettongia; species Bettongia penicillata. The sequence goes on along the minus strand of JAJHZJ010000150.1, from coordinate 14,497,381 downwards.
ACATTCAGTTGTATTTCTCCCTTATTCTGATATTCAACTTACTCCTATATTTAATCATCTCATGCTCTAGAGCATAAGTATCTAACCAGTTTCCATGAGTTTTACGAACTTGAATGAAGAAAAATACATCTTTATTTTTTCTAAGTTCAGAATGAAATTTAGTATTTCATTCAATTAATTTAAGAGAATATTCTGAGAAAAGGTTTATAAGGTTCATCACAATGCCAGAAGGATCTATGTCTCTCTCTCTCTCTCTCTCTCTCCCTCTCTCTCTCTCTCTCTCTCTCTCTCTCTCTCTCTCTCTCTCTCTCTCTCTCTCTCTCTCTCTCTCTCTCTCTCTCACACACACACACACACACACACACACACACACACGTTATTTCTCTATCGGAATTCAGGGTTATGTTTAAAAAGTTTTTAATTAATAATATTTTAGTCTCTTGAAACCTCTCCCCAGTTCATTAAATATTATTTATTGAATAAACTAGAGAAAATCTCTTTGCCCCTAAATTACTCATATTCCTTTATAGATTAAATCCTAATCTTTTATGAATAAATATTAGGATTACTAAATAATTTTAACAAATGAAATTAATAATAAATCAAAGGTATATATTATTATTTACAAGATTTTGACTGCAAGAAATTTGAAAGTCACAGTCACCTCAAACACTCATCTTAATGGTATATGCCTTCTCTTCACTTTTTGGAAAATATAATTTTACAATTCAGTTGATTTCAGAAACTGAGAAAGTCTCTCAGGAATCTTCTTTATATTTCTCCTCAAGATAAGAATTAAATTCCATCACAGGAAAGTATTAGTTTATTTTTTTCTTTTCCCTTTTGTCTACTCCCACAGGAAGCAGATTTTCCAGAATATGTAGTAAGTTGTCAATTCCTCATATTATTAATAAAATTCTCTTTAAAATATTCATTCACTACATGATGATATACACGTCTCACAAGAAAGCTGTTTCTTCTCACCTTCTTTTTCTGTTTTCTCTGGTATTCCATCCCCAAAATCCTCAGAGATCACAGGTAAAACCATTGACTCTAAATCATTGGGAGAAGCTTGTCAAATTAATATAGTTATAGCTACAGTTCCAAAACTACAAGCCCAAACTCTTCCCCTCCCCCAACATTCCATTTGACTCTTAAAGGTATTTGCATTATTTATGGGAAAGTCTAAAGAAATAGTCATTATAAATAAATTGGGGGAGAAAATTTCCCTCAGATCCCTTTGCTGGTAGGTAATAGGGAACAATTCTTCATGGGAGGGGAGAAGAGGCAAACATTCTCCAAAGATATTGTAGAATGGTTTCCTGGCATTGCTGCTGGAATAGCTCACTCAACAGTATCTTGCCTCCACAGTTGTCATTCACCGAGTCTCTGCCTTTGTCACTCTTAATCACAGTCAGGTCTGTCTGCTTATTAGCTGTTTTAGCTCTTTACCCTGTGTTGTCACTCACTGAAACTTAACCTCCACAATTTATCCCAGAGTTAGGGCTATCTCTCTCCATTGCTGACACTAATGCTCCATCTCAGTAGTCTTGGTAGTAGATTGGGGAATCTTTATTTTGCCTATTTCTACTTTTTCTGCTTTAGCTAAATATTCTCTTAGATTCAGACCTCCTAAGCCTCATGTTTGGGAGCTATTATTAACTCGCTTTTAAAATTAAATCTTTCAGAGACCACCATAGGCCACATGCCTGGAGGCTATTCTTTGCATTTTTTGGTTCTACATTCTTTATAATCCTTCATTCTCTGCATAGGGGGGCACCCAAAGGGCCCTCCATTTGCCGCTGTGATATTCCTTTTCAATTTTCTTTACCAATGATATCCACCCCTTACCTCTATCTAGGTTAGGTGAGTGACTTTTCCATGCCTTTGAAGATAGATAACATGCTTTTTCCACCCTCCTTAAGGCATATTGCAGATTGTGGAGGTTGGGGGAAAAATGTAAACCCTGATTTGTTGGTATTTTCTAATTCTATGGTATGCCATGAAAATAGAGGAGACTCAGGAACTCCCCCCCCCCCCCCCCGCCCAACACTGACAAGGCAAGACATAATAAGCCCACTTCTTCCACAGAGTAGCTAAGCAGTGCAGTGGATAAAATGCCAGGCCTGGAGTAAGGAAGGCCTGAGTTCAAATTTGGCCTCAGACACTAACAGCATGACCTGTTTGCTTCAGTTTACTCACCCACCATATTTGGATAACAATAGCACCTACCTCCCAGGGTTGTTGTGAGGATCAATGAAGTCATATTTACAAAGTGCTTAGCACAATATCTGGCACACAGTTAACACCACATAAATGTTGACTATCATTATTATTCCTGCTACTCTACAAAAAATCCTCACCCTCTCTTGCACTCACAATCACATCCATATTTCCATATCATTTTAAAGTTTAGAAACACAATTTCACAGTCATCCTCTCTTCTGATCTTTCCTGAGGTTCCTATGAGATAGACAGGGGACAGATTACAATTTGGCTGACAAGGCACCTGAGGTATAGTGTGAAATAGACTTGTCAAAGGGCCCCAGATTCTCAGACATTGCATTAGAACCAGAAGGAATCTTAGAGTTCATCTGATCCAATCCCCTCACTTTCCAGAGGAAAGCCCAAAGCCCATGACTTGCCCAGGGTCCTACATGTAGCAGGTAATAGAGCAAAGACTGGAACCTCAGATTTCTCCTGATAAGTCTAGTGCTTCCTTCACCATATTGTAAACTGCTTACTGTGGGATTCAAGCCCAGAACTAGTAAATTAATATTAATGAAATACAGTTTCTGATCTCATGGAGTTCATAACCTAATAGATATGATATTATGTGAACTATGATAAATATAATTTCACAAAGAATATAGAATCTTAGAGCTAGAAGGAACCTCAAGGACCATCTGGTGAAATCCCTTTATTCCATACAGCAGAATACATGGAATACTGGAATTGGAGTCAAGAAGATCAGGTTCAAACCCAACTCCCAATAATTACTAGTTTAGTATCTCAGTTTGTTCCCTAAAGGGACCCTCTGAAAACTGAGACAGGTCACTTAACTCTTCTGAGCCTCAGTTTGCTTTTCAGTAAGATGGGGATAATATTCATTCTCTGAGTTTTCTGGGGCTATTGTTGGAATTAAAGAAAAACATATCACCTCACATTTCTATTAAGGTTTACAAAGCTGTGAGAGGAAGGACTAAACAACTCTACACTGATGGACAAGTATAATAGAAAGAGAAGTTGTGATTATAGACAATGTTATTCCACAAATAGATCAAGGCCTTCTACTACATGGGCAGAGCTCTACAGACCATCTTGAAGATAGAAGGGACCATTTCACTGATGGACAAATGGAGGTTTTGAGAGAAGATTGTCCACATTCATATAGATGACCTTGATTGGTGACTTGAACCCAGAACTTCAGAATACAGATCAAGTGTGCTCTCCATGATAACATGCCCCCTCAGGTAAGGAGAGCTTGATATGGGCAACACTAACTAGGGCATTATTTTCTTCTGTCCCTGACACATCTCATCCCTCATACAGCTACCACATGAATCTTCTCATTAAATCTTTTCTTACTCCCCTCACCCTGAACTGTTAATGCCTTTTCTACACTATTTTTAACTATTTTGTTTTTATTTGCAATTATCACCTTTGTATGATACATACACATTCCTTCTTAGACATGTCTCTGTTGTCTTATTGAAATTCTTGAGAGTAGCAATTGTCTCATATTTACCTCTGTGTAACTGGTACCCAGGACAACTCCTGGCACAAAGACATTTATTTAATGACTGTTACTTGACTATCTGATTAAGATAGAAAAGAGTTTGGTTTTCAGTGTATACAAGTGGTCTTTTCCATCTCAATGCAAAATGTCTTTCAATCTGCATAGACTTCCCCTTTGATGGCCCTGGGAAAAATCACTCTCTCGCATCCTAATGTGTGTTTCTACCAGATAAAAGAATCCCCAAGTGAAATTTTCAAACCTGGAAATACGGGGAGTTGTCATTTCAGTGCAAGTTCTCTGCTTGCAGAAGAATTCACAGTGAATTGCTAGAAATGGAGTTGACCGGGTGTGGTGGTAATGGTGGGGGTGATGGTGAAACAGAAGAAAGGAAGAAAAAAATGTTTACTTAAGCTACTGAGGATGTCCATTTGTAAAGCTGAGGAAATAGACTAAGAGGCAATGCACTCCTCTGCTCATCTCAATACATGAGGAAACATTGGCATATATTGGCCATCAAATTCCAGTTTTTAGCAACATGCAAAAAGAAAACAGGTCAGAGTTCAGCATTAGCATGATACATAGCCCCAGAAGAGGAGCAGAGTTGGCAAGGTGTGGTCAGCACATAAACAACATTGAGGAGCTAGAAGATCAAGGTTTAGATTTCAGAACTTAGATGAGAAACAGGTATTAACTAAGGTATGAATCCTGTGAAATGGAAGGATGGTGGAGGACTGTGTCAGGAGGGCAGGTAAAGCCAAAACCTAGATCCATAGAACCTCAGAGTTCAAACGAATGTCAATGACCTCCAGGTTAGCCCACACTGAATGAGCATCCTTTCTATTATATCCCTGACAAGTGACCATAAGCCCTTTGCTCAAAGACTTTCAATGAGAGTGAACCAAGTATCCATTAAGCCACCCTATTCCATGTTTGGAGAGTTCTAATTGTTTCGACCTTGTTACAGTCATCTACTGCCCTCCCAATTCATCAGCCTCCTCAACTACCATGACATCCATCTTTACCCACTCAGACATTGACGAGAATTGTCATCACTCTTTCATCATCTCATCTAATTGTGATACTTCTGTGATCCCAAGCTCTAATCAAAATAGTATATTCTTCCATCTCCTCTCAAAATTATATTTTATCTCCACCTCAAACTTCATTCTTTCTTTTTCTGTTTTCCAAGTCTCCCACCTCTGTTCTGTTCTTTCCTTGGGTTAATCCCTCATTCCCCCACACTCAGTACAACTCAGTCAGTGATGACAAGGATAGTGATGATGGTGATGGTGATGGCGATGATGATGATGACAATTCATAGAGAATTTTAAGATTTGCAGGACACTTTCCATATGTTTGGCTCACTTCTGCCTCTCAGCATCCTGATCTTCCTTCCAAGCTTCCCTCCAGTAGCTTCCTCCCAGTAGCTTCCTCCTCCAATGTGAGGTCTTCGGTAATTCTCCCTCACAACCACTAGAATTCTCTTCCTCCTCAAAAATTCCTCAAGCGTTTTGTCCGTCTTTCTTTTTCACTCCAGTTACTCCCTACCTGCAGTTACTCAGTCATTTTCAGGTCATTTCCTCCCACAGGGTTCCTTAAGTTCCTTGAAATCAGAAATCATTTCATTTTTGTTGATGTCTGGATGATAGCCTAGCACAAAACACAAAGGGCTCAATGCTCATTTATATATTTGTTTGAAGTAAACTTCATTGGAGCCATGGCTCCCCACTGCCATCTTTGTTGTCTCCCTTAGAACATAAGGTCTTTGAAGATAAAGACTGGATCTATTCTAAAATTTGTATCACCAGTGATTACCAAGTATTTGGTATATAGTGATTATTTCATCAACATAATTAGTTCATTCAACTAACACAATTTACAGAGGAAGAAAATGCCGTTCAGAAAAGGAAAGACACTCACCCAGAACCACGCAACTGAAAAGTATCAGAGCTGGGATATGAACACAACCCTATTTAATATTTAGTCGAAAAGTATTTTATACCTATGTCACCAGAGAGGCAGTCTTACATGTGGATGGAGATCCAGCTTGGAGTCAGGAATACTTTGATTCCAGTTTTTCCTCTGTCCTATCCAACGTGTGTGACCCTGAGCAGTTAATTTTTTTGAGTTCTTCAACAAATCTCTAAGACAATGAAGTTGCAGAGTATGTGGCAATCTGCATCAGCAGAGGGAGTTTTCTCATTGGGAGTTCACTATAGTAATGGAATCACAAATCTGTTCAAAAAGAAAGAAAAAGATTAGAGGTAAAAAACATTACAAATGTCAGTCTTTCCTCCAGTGATTTGAGGTCTTTCGAAATAAAATCCAGGCTGTATATTGGGAATTCTGCCCTCTTGAAAGGCTAGTAGAGTTTATGTTAGGATAAAAACACTCCTAACGCTGGTCTGGCCAAGCATCTGCTCACACTTTATTCTCACAGAGTTGTGATCCTATAGAGAGTAAGGAACCTGCCATTGTCTCCAATCAACCAGCAGCAGGTACAGCAAGTGGTTTTACAAATGAGAGCTTATCAAACCTCCCCATACCCCATCCACCTTCAATAAACTGGGCAATAGGGTGTGGGCTTGGTGCTGAGCCTCTTGTGACAGATGACATCAGATTAGAAGAAGGCCATTAGCAACAGTGCTAACAATAATAATCATGGTTATGCCACTGGAATGGAGCTATGTGCCCTCACCATCCCCACCAAGAAGCCCTTCTCAGTTCTGAAGCAATGCACAATATAGTTGAGCATAGGTCTGGGAGAATCTAACCACCTGAAAAAAACATCCTACTTTGGACTCATAATATACACAATCATTGCCTGGGTGGGAGAGCAGACTGAAACTTAAGGTTTGGTTAATGTCTTGGGTTTTCCCAAACTGGTGACTAGACTGTAAAATGTGTCAATGTACAATTTGAAACATGTATGGGGTAGTGATTTATTTCCTCTTCACAAAAGAAGTGCTTAAGACATAAATGTACATACTGATAGTAAAATGTAAAATAGGATATGGTAACATATAACCACTTATATATTTTTCCAGGAAGTTGAAAACTAAAAGAATCTAATAAAGCATTTTGCATGTCTGTAGAATGGGCATTTTAACATTTCACCTCTGTTTTTCAGTATTTAAATTGTTCCTTTCAGATTCAATTTTGTTTTTGAGGAAGCCAGATTAGGAGTTAAACTGTTTCCCTGGCAAAGTCCTCTCTGAGACAAACATTTACCTTACCTTCAGTTAACTCTGACTAATTAATCCAAATCTCTGGACTCTTGAACTCATAAGTTGCTTTGGTGCCTACAAATATTCACCTTGAAATTGATGGTGTGTCACCTATCTTGAGGAAAATAACACAACCCCAATCAACAGACAAAAACCCAAGATCAAGTTCACCAACTGCTCGCCCCCTTGTTCCAGCTCCCAAATTAGACAGATCAGTTGCCCTGCTGCTAAGGTGAGTGGAAGGGTAACTTGCCGTACATTCAGGAGAAGCAACAGAGGAAAGGGAGCTTGGTACTCTGTCTCTCTCCTTAAACTGATGTGGCACCTTGTCACCATGGACTATCCAAAGGAAGTTTTAGCACCTGGGGTGCTGCCTACTTCACTTTTTCTAGGCATAAAAGTATTTGAGCAAAGGAATGGAGATGAGAGAATAAGATGCATTCTAGGGGAAGAGATTCATGCACTTTGATGGGAGCACAGAATACATGTAGCGGTGAAATATCAGAAAAGTCTAGAAAAGGAGAGTGGTATCATACTCTAATAGTCATTCAAGTCAATGAAATCGCTTTTCAGTCATGTCCAACTTTCTGAAGTTTTCTTGGCAAAGAGTGGTTTACCATTTCCTTCTCCAGCTCATTTTACAGATGAGAAACTGAGGTAAACAGGATTAAGTGACTTGTCCAGGGTCACACAGCAGGATTGGAATTCAGGAATAGGAGCCTTCCTGAGCAGCATGAGCACTTTTTCCATTGCACCATCTAGTTGTCCCATCAATGAAGTAAAAAAAAAATCCTTTATTAAGTGTCTGCTATAGGTTGTTAGGTGGTGCACTGGCTTAGAATAAGGGACACTCCTCTTTCTGAGTTCAAATATGGCCTCAGGTACTTCCTAGCTGCATGACTTTGGGCAAATCGCTTAACTTATTTGCCTCAGTTCCTCATCTGTAAAATGAATTGGAGAAAGAATGACAAACCACTCCACGGTCTTTGCCAAAAACCCCAAATGGGGTCATAAAGAGTCAGACAGGACTGAAGAAGAACTAAAAATAAATGCCTTCCATGTCTCAGGCCCTGATCTGGGAACTGGAGTCACAAAAACAAAAATGAAGTCATTGCTGCCCTCAAGGAACTTTCCTTCTGTTCCAAGGAACAGGGAATCACTGATATTTTTTAATGAAAGAGTCATGCAACAATCTCATTCTCAAGAAATGAATTAATCCTTTAAATGTCATTTACTAACAAGAGTATATTTTAAAGACCAGATGTTAAGTGAAAGGAAAATCAGCTAGGACAAGCAGAAAGCTAGATATTGACAGTGCCAGCCTTGCAAGAGTTGCCAGGTATCACTTTCATTGTTCCTCAATGAAACCTTTCTTTCAATCAAACCATCAACAATGATTTATTAAATACTTACTATGTGATGGGTGCCATGCTAGCTGGGACACACAAAAAAAGACAAAGATGTACAAAACAAGACAAAGATGTACAAAACCAAAAATAGCACCTGCTCTCAAGGAGTTTATGGTCTCTTGGACATATTAACAAAGAGCAAAGAATAATAGTATCCCTCTTCCCAGAGAGCTCACAGTCAAAATACAGAAAGACTTCAACTCTTAATCACTGTGAGGTGATTACCCCATCTTCCTGTTGTCCACAAGCCAACCTCTCACAGTCTCCTTCCCATTCTATCCTTCCCCACTCAATACTCACCCCCCACTTCTGGACCTCATCTTTGGGTTACTTTGCACTTTTCTATATCCCATCTATTCCTTAAAAATTCAAGCTCGACCTCCTCCAGGAAGCTTTGGATTATAAAGTCATCTCTGCACTGCCTCTGCTGCAGTGGGACAGGGCTGGCAGGCTAAGCCCTCCCATGCATCCAAATTGTATGCAGCTTTGTGTTCCATTTTCCCAGTCAGAGCAGGAGGCACTTGAGGACTGGGGGCAAATGTTCCCTTTCATCTGGATACTCCACAGCTCTGAGTATAAGCTCTGATCAGTCTTCAGACATACTTAGAGACTGTGTTTTGGGAAGGACAGAGACGTGGGCTGGACGTTAGACAACAAGGCTTGAGCCCCAGTTCTGCTAATAATCAGCTTTGGGACTCCTTAGTGAGTCCCCTCTCATCTCTGAAACTCAGTTTCCTTTTATTTATAAAGAGGGATGTTTTAGATGACATATAAGGGCCCATCTGATCCTGGCATTCCATGTCCTTCCTTTCCTCCCAGATCCAGTGTTGTGGTCTAGAATCTAAAGTCTCTCTCAGCACTGACACGATATGTTCTAAGGGGTCTTCCAGAGCTGATTTCATAGTCTATATTCTTGAGTTCCTTTCAGCTTGAATACTTAGGGTCTTGTCTTCTCACATACACCCTCCCTCTGATGGTCTTTGTTGTCTGGTTTAAAGTCCCTTGTATTACTGACATTCCACAGTCTGAGATCTTTCCTTTCTTTCATTCTATATCCCTTCAGCTCTGCCCTTCTCCATTATCAGGTCCCTGCTAACTCTGACATTCTCTGTTCTGAGGACCTTCCTGGCTCTGACATTCTGTGTTCTATGTTCTAAGGATCCTCTCATCTCTGACATGGTATGGTCTGGAATCTAAGGCTCCTTCCAGATGTGATATCCTCTGGATCCTGAGGCTGTAGATGAAATCTCAGATCATTATATTAGGCAGCCTGAAGGCTGACTTATTGTAATTTCACTTGGCTTGGCTTTTTCCAGAATTCCAAATGTGTCTGATTTGTGCTCTCAGGCCACAGAAGTATTTTTCCTGGTTCTGTTTTTCAGGCTTTCCCATTTGGGATGGCACAGCCCTCCATGGCATTATTTACAGGGAGGAGGGAAGTGCAGTGTGCATGCATATGGCCAAGCCCTTAATTTACCCAAGGCCAAGCCGACAACGAGCGCCCAGGGACAGAGAGAAGCATTGGTTTCTCGGCTGGCCATGCGCTGCAGGTCTCTTATTCAAAGTGTGAATCTTTATCGTGGGGGCTGTGCTGGGAATGACTGCAGAATGTACAATGGAGATCTGCACTGCAGATAGCAGGAGAGCTCCAGCCTCTCCCTGCCTGCAGAGACAGAGGCAGCCACAGCAGCCGCTGAGACTGAATCTGGCTTCCTCTGAACTTTCCTGCCCCTGCTTGCAAGCACTGTCTCAGACAGATGTGTGCCAGAATGGTATGCCTAGCCCTGCCTTGGCTGTGAAAATCAGGTATATCATATCCATAGAACCAAATGGCCCCTGGGAAGGCAGCAACTCCATTTCTATCCCTGGCTTGCTATGTTTATAGTGAATGAAACCTGAAGACACATCTTTCTGCCACAAACTAGAGGAAGAAACAATGGAATTTTTAGTTAGAAGACCTGGGTTTGAATGTTCCCTCTAATACTAAGCAACTGTGAAATCTGGGGTAATTCACTTAACTGCTCCAGATTTCATTTTCCCCTTTGTTAAAATCATGTGGTTGGAGTCAGTGATCTTTTCCAACTCCGTTATCCTATAATCTACAAGAGAGACAACCTCATTTAGCGATCAGGCTCTACTCCTTACAAATGAGAGCTTCCTAACATCTAGGTCACAGTTCCTATGAAAAGCTCACCAATTTTTGTTGCTGAACAGGTTAATAAAATTTTATTGATTGCCTCCCAGGAGAGGCATATGTTAGGCATGTGATTTTATTGTGTTGTAGGATCATAGATTCAAAATGGAAGAGATTTTAGAGGACCTTCAACCCCATCCACTGATTTTATAGGTTAGTAAAGCGAGTGCCAAGAGGTAAAAATGACATGCCAAAACATATAGCAAATAAAAGACAGCCTTAGAATTTGAACCCAAGTCCTAAGGCTCAAAATCTAGTACCATTTTCATTATATGATGGTACCTCCCAGTGATTAAATAAAATTTTAGTGGGTCTTACTTTAAGTTGTATTCCTCTACCTAAATTATAATTTTAACACCCAGAAGTGTTTACACTGATATGCCAACTTTGGAAAGCAAAATCTTCCAAATGAAAGCAAGCAATCCAGATAGGGCAATAATTATGCCATCCCTGAACTCCAGGAAAGAATCTTGAAGAATTTTTAGTCCAGTAAGCATACGTTTCTCAGCCTTGCCATAATATTTTGGATAGGCCTTGGCTTGAAAATACCAGCAATGGTGAACCCACCTGCTCCATCCCATGGAGACCTGGTCATTCTCAGATATATCTTGTGGTTGTAAAGTTCATCCTTCTATGAAGTCCAAATCATTTTTGTTGATAATTTGAAGCACAAGTTCTTTCCGTTTTCTTCCTTCCAGCACTTACAGAGCTTAAAGATATCTGTCCTCTCTCCTCACCCCACTCTCACAAATACCTCACCTCTGTTCTTCCATTGAAACACTTCCAATTTCACTTCAACTGATTCTCCTTCAGCTGGATCTCAACATCTGGAGAACCTTCACCATTATGATTTCCCATCCCTGAACACCGTCCACTTTGTCAATGTCCTACTGAACACATGAAGTCTAGAATATAATATGTTACCCAATAATACCTTAGCAATACAGTGGATGGTACAACTACCACTTAATTCATTATAGACACTGGGCTTCTGTTAAGTCTGAAAATGAGGGTTGGATTATTAGCTTTATCACATAACTGTTGATTCATGCAGAGCTTATGGCAAATAGACACACATACAGAGACTTCTTGAGAGAAAAAAGAAAATGTCCTGAAAAGAAAAAGGAAGAGGGAAAGATTCTTTACTGGTAGAATTCTCTTTAGCTGACAATACCATGTTGATTGATTGAGGACAGACATTAGATAGGAGAGATTTATAGAGGAGATGGTTCCAGTGAGAGGAAAATGTGACTGTCTGTAATCACTGACAAGTATTTACAATGTCTTCTTGCTGAGAGTTCAATCATCAACCCTCTTGATATTCGAGAAAACAGTCTATCAACCCTGGAGATAGTAGACAGAGATGCTCTGATTTGGCTTCCCCAAAGCTACTTCCCTGATAGAAGCTGAGGGCCATAAGCAATAGACTTTTCACAGACAAAGATAGGAGATGCTAGCATTGAGAGCATGGATAATGATGTGGGCAAAAGTTAAAAACAAAGGGCAAGAGCCAGAAAATTTTTCAGGGGCCATAGGAGATGAGAAAGAACAAAGTATGAGATAATACTGTTAAGAAAGACTGGAGTCATATTGTGGAGGGCCTTGAATGATGGAATCAGGACTTATGTGTCTTAACTTTTTAAAATATCATGTAACCACTGAAGGATGTTTAAGGATTGTGACTTTCCTTGATGTTGTCTCTATGCCTAGAATCCCTTCCAATTCTGCCCTTTGATTTTCTATTCGCTCTTCAAGACCTTCTCAAATGATTTCCCCTCTAAGACTTCTCTGATTTCTCTGGGCAAAGGTGACTTTTCCCCCTCAATCTCCCACAGCCCACTGATTCAGTTTACAGCAATACTTCACCACAGATAGAGATACCAACCCCTCTCTGATTAGCTGATTGTCTTTGAGAGTTGCTCTAACCACACAAGTACATTGCCAGCCAATCTGATGATAAGCGTAAATCTCTACATTTAGTCAGGCTTTTCTTCAAGAGACAGATACAGAACCTGTCCTTAAGGTTAGCCCTTAAGCCTTCCTTCTATTCTTGTCAAACTTCTTAAGGCTTGTATTCCATTGGTCACACTTTTGAAGTCCAGGGCCCATCTCCCTAGTTGAGTGGAGGGGCAAGAATCACACAGAAGATGCATTATCAATAGATAAATTTATAACTAGAAAAGAAGGTGGACTGGTCATTTAACAAGAACACTGGGCAGTCCATGTGGACCATTGGTATCCCAAAGTATTCTGGGAATGAATATTTAGTGTGAGAGCATGAGCAAGAATCACTTAGGAAGCCAAGGCATGGTTGGACTCCATGCTACATACAGCATTCAAGCGATACCCCGACAAGGAGGTCATTGATATGGTCAAGTATCACAGTGACTATATCTCCCAAAGCTTTTTGCATATAGTTGGTGCATAATAAAAAGTTGGATGAATGTGTTATGTACTAGCTTGGGATGGTTTGGGTCTAACAGTATACTATGTGGAACCAGGTGTGCAAATGTCTCTGGGTGTAGATCACTTTATGTGATCACTTTATCTTTATTTAGTGAGAAGATTCTTGACTGTGAGTACAGATCTTTCATTTGATTAAGACCCAGAAGAGACCTAAGAGATTGTCTCACCCAACTCTCCTCATTGAACAGATGAGAAAACAGAAGCCTAGAGAGAGCAAGATACTTCCCCAAGTTCACACAACTAGTAAGTAGCAGAAGCATGATTTGAACTCATTTCTTGTGCTTCCTCCCTCCCCCTTAATCCTTGCCTTCTTCCACATCTATGGGATCTGACCCATCATAACCTTATAAGGACATCAAGACAGTAAATAAGCATTTGCTCCCCAGTTCTGATCACTTGACTGCACCAGTGGAGCCCTACTGCCCTGACCTGTGCAACAAAGGGACTGACCTCAGATGCTTACATGCAGAATTCCTCAGGAGATTAGTTTCCAAACAACCTGAATATAGATCAATTTCTTTACTGACCAAGGAAGCAGGACATAAATGTCAGCTACTACTAATATTATTATTCCAACCTTACTATTTTGCTCGTGACTACCTCGGATGATTCAAATATTCCAACAATTCATCAGTTCCAGCTAGGGGCTCGGAGAATTATAAAACTGTCAGAACTCAAAAACTCAGAACTGGAAAGTCTCTTAGTGAACTCTGAACCTGAATTCCACCTGAAGTCAGAGTCTGTAATTTCCCTAGCAAGCAATCATCAAACCTATGCTCACATGCTTCCAAAGACAGGGAACTCATTACCTTTTCAGATAACTTATTCCTTAATTAAATTCCTCCTAAAAGTCTATTCTGACTGCCTTCAAGTTCCATGACTGGTACATGGTTCTATCCTCAGGAGCTAAACAGAATAAGCCTAAACTCTCCTTCAAAGACCTCTTTTTATTCAGTCTTTTTGGACCTGGAAGGAAACTAGCATGTTCCTCTCCCTTCACATTCTCTTCCATGTGGAAATAATACCTTGTACCATCAAGAAATCATTTTCTAACATCTTCTCCAGCGCTCTCCTTATTCTGGTCGCCTTCCTTGGAACTCCTCCAGTTTGTCAATGTGTTTTCTAAAATGAGTTGTGAAGAACTGATCATAGCACTCATAGAAATATGAATTCTTAGAGATGGAAGGGTCCCTGCTGGGTATTGAGTCCTTATTATAACAGAAAAGATATTTCTCTACAACTCTGATGGCAAATGATAATCCAATCTCCACTTAATATCTCTAGTGACAGGGAAATCACCACCTCTCCAAGCAGTTCAATCTACTTTGGGACAGGTTTTTGTTTTTTGCTCCCGTGAGTTATAGGTAGGCACTTTTGTAATGGGAGGTTACATGGAGAGTTTCCACCTAAAGAGAAAGGCAGAGTATTGGACTGAGAGCCATGGAACTGGATGACATTGTTCACAGAAAGAACATAGAAAGTGAAAAGAGGAAAACCAAGGGGAAAGTCCCAAGGATGGCCCCCAAAAGGAGTACAAAAGAGGATCAGGAACCAGTGAAGGAGAAGAGCAAAGAATGGGGTTGGTGGTGATGGGAAAGTTTTAGAGGAGGAAGAAGAGAAGACAAAGGAGGAAGAGGAGGAAGAGAGGGAGGGAGGGAGGAAGGACCGAATGAGGGAGAAAGGAAGGAAGGATAAGAGAATATATATGTATTCAGCTGTGTTTGTGTGTGCACATACACAACACATGTGTGCACATACACACCCTTGGATTCCATGCCCTCTGTGAGTTAAGCCTTCAATGAAACATTATAAAACTTCCCTCAGAATTTTAAGTCTAATTAGTTCAAAGTAGAGACAATTCATAAGAATTTTGAATTCAGGAAAGAGGGCTAATAAAATATTATTCCCACTTACTCCATGATTTTAAGGGCAAGATAATATTCGAATTATTGGAGAAATAAGAATTTTAAATATTTTATGATTATTAACATCTAATCACCCCCTGTAAAATCTCATGGATATAATTTAGACTAATAGCGATGAGACATATAAGATGAGATAAAGTTGGAAGCTTGTTCTCTTCTTGTGAAAAACACTGCTAACCGAAAACAATTGATGGCTGAGGAGTTTGAGACCTAGTATTTTCCAAAATATTTGCCAGGAATTTTGTCAAATTCATGGCAAATGTTTCTTTTCTTTTTTATTCTTATTCATGTATCAGTTGCCTTTTTTTTTTTCCTCTGGGTTTACTGGCCACATTTCTTGCTCAAAGATCAAGCCTTAACCCCAATTCACTCTGGAGCTCATAGACTGGACAACAAGTCCCCACAAACCAAACAGAGTGGATGTAATAACTAAATAGTAATTACTTCTCTTTTACCCAAGAACCCTGAGGGTCTTCCCCTCCCAGTTTAATTTTTTTAATTAAAGGGGCCATCTCTTGAGTAACTTAAAGAAGCCTATTCATTGAATGTGTGTATCTCACTCAAAGTAAGATTGTGATAAGACCTAAGCCTGAAAAGGCCAGGGTCTCACATTGCATTCTGGACCATCTCTACTCGTCCTGATGAATTATCATGCCACATGGCTCAGGAGAAGAAGGTGAGCTTGGTGGCCTTGCACAGCCCTCCCTCACTCAAATCAGTCAACTTCAAGTTATAACATCATCTTGATGTTATAATCCTCTTCTAGAATGAAGGGCAAACACAACATTCATGTATCAAATCCCCCTCCTCCTCTGGGGTTTGAAGCAGACTTCTCACAGAGACAGCAGTATGCTGGCACACATCACCTGGTCCAAGGGAGGAAGGGAATGAGATGGAGTTGGAAGTGACCTTTGAGATATTCAAATTCAATTCCATTTTGTAGACAAGAGACCTAAGGACCAGAAAGGTCACTACATACTGTAGCTGACATTTACAACAGGTGAGGGATCTATGATGCCCCAGGGTCGGGAATCTTTTCATCTATGCCAAATCCAAGCCCATCTATACCTGAGTAGATAAGGCTTAGATAGTCACCTGAGTTCCCAAGGTGCTATGATGCCTCCTACCCCAAGCTCCCCAGCTAATTCATCTGAGAGAGATTTGGGCCCAGGTGTTCCTGAGACCTGGTTCAGCTTTCCATATATTGTTATCCCTCTCTTGGATAAACTATGTCCCCACCTTAAAAAAAAAATACATGACTCAATGTGTGAAGGAGCGAGCTATTGGTCCTACCCATTCATAATGGCTCTCCATAGATCTGCTGTTTCAGTTGGTAATGAAAGTATTTTCTTACCTAATGCAGTACAAAAAATTCCTTGAGTGAAATTATAGAAAAGACCCTGGAGAATTGTGTCTCCCTCCCAGGAAAGTAGTCAATATATCAGTCTTCTCCTTTTTAATTGAGACCCCATCAATAAACTCTTTGATCACCAGAGAGCTCCCAATATTGAGTTAATGATTCCACAAAATCACTTTCCCCTGTAACCAGACTCTCCCTTTCCACTTTTATGGAGGTGAGCAAGCATTTTAACACCCATTATCCCCTTTGACACTCACAATAGTCTGGTGTGGGAGGTGGCCATACAGGCGAAGAAAGCACCAGTTCAAACCAAATGAATTTCCTAAGAAAAATAAGGCAAGATATAAGAGAATTCTGACATCGTGGAATGTCAGTGCTGATATAGTAGAAGTGATAATCGCTCTGAGACCCACTTCATTGTATAGAATATAAAACTAAGATACAGTTTAGAATAGGGAAGGTCAAAGCGGGGAGGGGCCGTAGAGCAGATATATATATATATATATGGGTGTATAAACACACTCATATACATATATACATATGCACATATATATGCATATTTGTGTGAATATTCAAAAATATATATGACTTAGCTTAACAAGGACCTCCTTATCCATCATTAATTCATCTGATAACTGTTTTTTAAGTGCTCACAAGAGGTCAGGCATTCAAGGTGGAAAGAAAAAAAAAGAAACAGTCCTTGGCTCCGGGGGCTTACCTTCCACTGAGAGAAAGTTATCATAGGTCCTGGGAGGTGTGTCCTAAAGGGAGAAGAGAGGAGAAAGGGTGCTCCAAGCATGAGGTACAACCCGTGCAAACACTCTGAGAGGTGGCATGCTGAACTCCAGAAATAATTAGGGCTGGTACATGTAATGCACAGGAAAGTGATGTAAAATCAGTGTGGAAAGTCGACTGCAGAAGGCTTTACATGACAAATGCCAGAGTTTGCATTTTCTTCTAGAAGCACTAGGGAGACATAGACCATTCTTAAGCAAGAGAGTGTCCTTATTCAAAGCTGTGCTTTAGCGGGGTCTTTTTGGTCAGGATGTGGAGGAAGTAATGAAAGGAGGAAAGATGACTCTGACTCCTGCATCCCTCTGGGATGGGGGTCTGGGAGCAGGGCTGATATAACCCGCATTGGCCTGAGAACTCCAGCAGGCTTCTCTGTGCCAGGCCAATGCTCTCTCTATTCCACCCCTGCTCCCTAGAAACTGGCACACATACATAAACAACCATGCTACACACACAAATGCACACATGTACACACATGTATGCAGGTGCACACACACGTACACACACACACACACAACCTCCAGGTTTCAGAAAGGTGTAGAAAGGTAAATTCCCGATGTTGCTTCCACACCTTCAACTTTATTCCTTCAAATGCAAACTGGCTGCACACTCCTTTTGAAAGCAGTCCTATGCCTCCTTTATGGATAAGTACAATTAATCACCCTTCAGTCTCTCTCCTGATAAGTAACTGTCACACATCTCCAGGCAAATCATGTCACACCACCATTAAAAACTGAACAATTAATGAACTTGCTGTTTCTTCTGAGGAGTCAGAAGTTTACTTCTCTTCCATGGCCCCAAAATGTTTCCCCAGCAGCAAATGAGTAAATACTGTCATATGATGTCCCTTCCCCTAGTTCCAATGATCCATTTCTTATGCAAGCCATCCATTTACATGAAATATCAGGTTTACTTTATTTAAAGCTGAACATCTACCATGAGGTTCACTGGTGGGTGATCACATGGCCAGCTGGTTCTTCCAGGTCAGAAGCCAGGCCTCTCTATAGCTCATCTCTTTCTTCTCCCACCCAGCTAAGCCATCTAAAGGGAAGAAACAAGCTCTCCTTAAAGCATTTCCTCACATCCGAGGTCAGTGGCTCTCTCCAGATCTAGGGCCTCAGAATCTAGTTTTCAAAATTGAGACATTAGTTTTCTAAAAATGAGTAAGAATCACATCACTTGAGCAGCTTCTACAAGGAAGCCAAGATGCAGAAGTCAAACCCTGATTGTATCACAGTGATTGCCAATGAAGGGGAAACCAAGGAGTTCCCTGGCATCCTATTCCTCCAGGATCTCTCTCTGGATCCTCATTATTGCTGCCTTGATCGACTCTTTGCACATAGGACCAGAAAAGAGTCATGGATGAGAGACTATATGGGGAATCAAGATTGGGGTTCATTCCTAAGCTCCAAAGGGGTCAAGAACTAGAAGCAAAAGAGGAGAGGGAGTGAAGAGAGGGAGAGTATCAGAGAAAAAGATTAATGAAATCAAGTCCCCAAGTGAGCAGGCCAACTAGAATGGTAGTGAGTGTGCTGCTACTGCAGGTTTTTAAGTGAAGGCTGGATACCCAATCGCTAGATACGTTGTATAACAATGAAAAATTAATCAATAACACTGATCAGTTACCATGTGTATAGAATATTAAAATCTACTAAGCATTTTGCATACATTAATTTATTCTTCGCAACCATGGGAGGTAGATACTATTATTATCCTCCATTTACAGATAAAGAAACTGAGGCAGAGAGAGTGTAGGTGATTTGTGCATTGTCACAATGCTGGTAAATATTTGAGAACAAGATTAGAACTCACTTCAGCCTGACTCCAAGTCCCGAATTCTAACTACAGAACCACCCACCTCCTGAAGTATAGATTGACTCCAATGTTCTCTAAGAGCCCTTCGAACACTGAGATTAAATGATCTTCTGAAGTCTACACTATTTTAACTCCCTGAGCCTCACCATCCTTATCTGTAAAATGGGTCTGATACTGATGATCATATTACCTACCTCACAGGATTATTGTGTGAGTGATATGTGATAGGCTGAAACCTTCCAGAAGCGGACTCCCTCAGCACACATTGAATGAGGTATACTGTGGGTAGAGCCCTGTGGGCGACTTCTGGTGGATGAAAAGGGGTCAAGGCCAGATAACGGACAGAGCCTAGATCCACACTGTGTTGCTATCTCTGATTGCGAAGCAGGATTTTCGATGCTGTCATTCTAGCAGAATGACAGACGCATCTGCCTCCGCAGGGCTGGAGATCCAGGATTGGGGCAAACACGGAGACTCCTGAACTTCACTCTTCCCATCTGAAAGGGAACTTTCAGCCAAAGGTGATGAGCAGAAAGAGCGTGGTGAGCAGAGACTGCCTGTGTACCCGGACTCTTGGTGCCATCGAGGATGTATAGGCTGACTGCTGTGGGAGAATGTTCCTTTCTACCCAAGATTTTCTCCTACCCTCCTTCCCATCTGAACTCTTCCATCTGCCCCTGGCCCAAATCAAACGTCCCACCTATGCACAGTTTGAGGCCATCAGTACTATTTGGAGGTTAACAGCATTTATTGTTTTATAATATCTGAATGAGCTACGTATGTTATAATATAATTATTGGGTATGGAGTCAGAAGAGCTGTGTTTGGATACCATTTCTATCATGCATTAGCTGTGATTTGGGACAAGTTATGGAACCTTTATGAGCTTCTTCTTTTTTAGGTAGAAAATGAGAATGCTGGAATGGATGGCACTATGAGAAGGGCTGAATTTGTGTATGTATGTATATACATATGTATATATTATATATAAAATATATTATATGTATACATATATACATACACATACACACACATGCACACATATACATAGATACATACATACACATCAAAAGCCATTGTGGTGTGCAGTGGCTCAGTGGGACTGATAGCTACATCCTTAGAACTGGCAAATTTTTCAGTAACTATTAGTTTGTGAAGGTGAATTGCCCAGGGAAATGAAATCTGACTGAAGTGACTGTGGGTGGAAAGGATGTCAGCATGCCAAATCCAAGGTGTAGACCACTGGACGGCGGGCATAGTCAATTCATAAAATGGAAGCTGTTAAAGTACAATAGTGGAGAATCTTAGAACTCCAAGGGACCACAAAGACCATCTAGAAGCAGGTTTAGCTGAGCTGGAATCCCCTCTGTATTATCCTTGACAAGTGACCATACAACCTTCACTTGAAGAACTTCCATGGTAAAGATCTCACTGCCAACAGAAGCAACTCTTCTTACTTTGGAACAGCTCAAATGATCAGGAATGTTTGCCTTGCATCATATTTAAATCTGTCTCTTCACAGTTTCTCAAGACAGGATTCAAGAATTCTGATTGGAGCAGAGAGGAAGAAAGATTTTTATATTGCTCTTTCTGGAAAATAGCTTTTTTTCCGTTGTAGCCTAAGATAGCATTAACTTCCTTGGCTATCACTTTGTATTGATGTCTTTTACTAAGCAGCAGTCTACCATCCTGCTTTCCTCCAACCTCAATCTTTTTAATGGGAGATCTTGTCTGACTATGCATCCCCCTCCTTTATCTGTCAAGTTGTTGTTTTACATGCACATACACACACACACACACACCTACTTTTCTCCATTATCTTGTATTTATTATATAAACATTTTAACTACACTTATATGTCTGCAGTCTATCTTCTTCTTGCCCTTTCTCCCATAGAAGGATTGGAAGGTGAGGACAAGATCTACTTAATTATATCTTTGTTTCCCCAAACTTAACACAGTTCCTGGTAAATAGTATGTGCTTAAAAATGTCTATTCATGTATTGATCAATATAATTTAATGTTACAACATGGATAACCCAATGTAGGGAGATTAAAGGGGAAAAGAGGTACCAAGTGGTATGTTGAGTCAGAATCATGGTGAACATTCAGGAATGGGCATCAGCAATGACAACTATCACATGGCAGAGTTAAATGCTTCTACGTCCCCTTTGACTGGATATGATGGCTTAAAGGTGCCACCTTCTTCACACACACCTCACTGTGCTCTATGAGACAAGATGCCAACATCATAGCTTCAGTGTTCATCAAGAATAGTAATCATTAGCAATCCAATTTTAGTACCATCTCCCCCACAGGTAGAACTTATGTGATACTTAAAATACACTCACTTTGACTTGGAAATTTTCATTAAGTATATTATGTTTTTTAAAAGGAATGTAACAGGTCTCTCTAACGTGCATATTGTTGAAGATGCCTTAATTAGCTCTTCACCTGAGAGATGATTCAGACCGGAGCTAAACTACGGAATAAACATCTAATTAGGAAGACTTATTCAATGGTGTGTCTGACTAGACAGGCAGGGTTATGCAAACCAAAGCTCTTGCTCAGTGTTGGCACTCCAGGGAAGAAGAAAAAAAATGATCCTGTTCCTAAAAGAGGGTCACTGAACCCCCAGCGTAATTCTCATCTTGCTTACACTAAGGTGAGATCTACAATGCATCTGGCATTCAAGGCTGCAGCTGACAATCCTGAGGCATTGTCTCCCTTTTGTTTCAGAGAGGACTTTTTAATTCTGAATTGCACAGAGGACAAACATCAATCTGTCGGATGGTCACATGAAAGTATATTTAAAAAAGGGTCTTTAGGGAGGACCCTGAAGTGAATGTTCTTGGGATCATTCAGCTCATTTCTAATTTTTGTCATTCCTTAAATACAGATTTGCTGAGCAGTATTCGATACTCAGCCATGCTAGATTTCTAGCTGCTTCCTGATCTTGCCCTGCAGTCTCCTGTTTTGCTTATAGTGCTCAGGTGATACTTGATGCCTGGCATGTGTTCCCACTTAAACTCTGCCTTTTGGAACATCTGCCTTTTTCAATCCAACTCAGGTTCACTTACTTCAATAATTTTTTTTGTAATTTAGTAGCATTGTGCAATGGCCTTGAGGATTTGGGTTCAAATTATTACCCTGCCCATAAAGAACAGAGAAATCTAGAAAAGTCAAGGAAAAATAGCTGCTAGGACAGTATCAAGCAGGGAAACAGCAGAGATCAAGATATATTAGGTAGGTCCAGTAGAGCATAGCAGCCAAAAGAAAATGGGGGAGGGTGAACGGGTGGAGAAATGAAGGCAGAGAGACAAGAAGACCTGACAACATCAACAAGCAATATCAGCGGCCTGGCACCATTTAAAATAGACCTGTCACTCTGAGTACAAATAGTCTTTGGATTTTCCCATGAGAGAGCTTTACATTTGTTAGTTTTCCCTAATTAAGAAAATAGATCCCAGGTTCATGGGAAAAATATCCATGTCTACTTATCTTGAAATATTACTTTGTGAAATAACATTGCTTTGAATGAATTTCAGGCAACTTGCCATTTGAGAATTGGGGTACTCCAGGTGCTATATGTAATCCTATGGGCTTGTCTTATTCACATCCTAGAGTGCAAGTTCTTTGGAGGATCTCAAAACTTTGTATCTACTCCAGTGCCTTGCATAGCAATGTATAAAATGGACAAAGGTGCTTCCAAATGCTAGTTGTATTGTTTAAATATAGACAAAGGGAACAGCTCTTACACCAGCATTTGATTCTGAATGAAACCAATATCTGTTGGACAATGGTCTGCTTCATGGTGCTCTTTGAAATATCTCTTTGCCAGATAATGTTACTTTTAAATGTTACTTTTAATTTATGGAATAAAGCAAGCATTTCACAGCAATACAATATTATAGAAAAAGAACTGCCCTGGACTGATCCTTTAGAATTCTGGAAAGAGTGGTCAATGAAGCAACAGAAATATATCAAGTGTTTTCTGTATTCCAGTTACTGTACTAGGCACTGGGGATACAATGAAAAGCAGAAAAAAGAATCCCAGCCCTCGAAGAACTCATCCTAATGGGACAGACAAAATGCCATAGACAGTTATACAATAAATGGACACTAGATAGATTCAAGGCAATCTTAGCAGGGAATGTGGTAGAAGATGGAGACACTGAGAAAAAGTCTCCTGCAGACAATTGTATTTGAACTGAGGCCTGACCGAAGCTAGGGATTCTGAGAATTAGAGCTAAGGATGGAGAGCATTCTAGGCAATATGAGGAAGTAACCCTAAATACAGGGGCAGGTAGGACAAAGGTAGGAGATGGAGTAGCATATGTGATAAACAGGCACCATGCCAATATGACTGGACCAGGGAGTATACAGAAGACAGTGATATTTATTTATTTAATGATATTTAATGGATATTGATATTCAATTTATTTAATGATATTTAATAATAATAATAGGAAGATGGGAAGGGATACAGTTGTAAAAAATGTTAAATGTCAGCAAGAAAAACTATACTACCTCACTGTAGGTTACAAAAAATCTAGCACATCCCAAATACCCACACGTTATCTAGAATTGCATATTCAAAGTTTGTTATCCTCCATAAAATAAAGGTAAGAAATCTCCATACCATAAATATAACCTTTCAAATATCCCAGAGAATTCAATTAAAACTAAGACAGCTTAAATGAAGGCATCCTCACAGCACAAACTTGTCTATAAATCACTTGGACATTACCCTAACCTATGAAACTATAAAAAATATTGTTTTTTTCAGTAAGTGATGTTATGCTGAACATTTCAAACCTCCAAACTACATATATGAAAAGCTTTCAAAACATAGAGACTGGGCCAGATGAACAAAATAAAACACGAGAGCAAGCAGATGAAGTCTGCATCATTCATTTTTCCTGTCTTTTATTTGACTTGTCTCAGCAAGGCTGTCTGTGCACCAAGAGATGTGCAGACATTCTAATAGTTTTATTCAGTTATAAGAAAGATATTTTTCTGGCTGTGTATAGCCTGAAAAACATTAAATATAAAGGAGTCATAATCATATAATATTTTGTTGTGTGGCTGTTTCCAGAAAAGATCAGAAGGAAAAGATGAATGATAACACCAATACATGACTTGTGTCTTCCATTAGCATCCTCCTCCAAGTCACAAGATTGTTTATGGTAAAGGCACTTCATCAATGTTTTCTGTCTTCTGTTGTTGTATAAGCAAGCTCCTAATATTTGGGTTTGTTGTCTATGTCTTCTGAATTTTTCGACTTCCTTTGGTTCCACCACTATTACTGAGCAGCTTCTCTGGCCTCCTGAGTAGAAGAGAGGGAATTCATTGGTTAGCTGGCTGGCTGACCGCTTTAAATCTTCTTTACTCTTGGGGGAAGTAATTCACCTCACATTGTCAATATAGCTTTAAGCAATTTGTTCCTTCATTAGACTTTTTCTCTGACTGGAATTTTTAACTTTCAGTGATTAGCACCTCATAATAAAAGCCACTTCTTAATTATAACAATTCCATTATAAAATCCAATATGCTGACTGTCTTTATTCACATTTCTTTTTCCTTAAAAAGAACAAAAAAAGCCACAGGGCTTAATTTTCTCCAGTGAGTTCATCTTCACGGAGCATCTGATGGAAATGATTGAAAAATGGGACCATTTATCTTAGCAAGGTAAATATTGTGATAAAGGACAAATTGACTTTGGTCATATCCATGGAATTTAAAATGTGTTCTGGCTATCATCTTAAGAGGTAGAGATGGGCAAGAGAAACAATACAAAAGTGAGTCGTGAAAGTTGAGTTCAAAGACCAGTTCCAGAGCTTATTATCAGTGGGACTCTCTGACTTCAATTCCCTTCCTGCCTGCCAGTCTGCTCCAAAGGAGTAGAAAGGTGCTCAAGTGAGATCATCCAAAAGATTTGCAATCCCAAAATATGGGATAAATGTGCACAATTGTCATCATTGAAACTTTGGAATATAAAAAAAAAAATCACATTTAGGAGACAATTTTGCTCAGGTCCTTTGGAGAAGACTTTAGAAAGATGTTTGGAGAGAAAGTTGAAGTTCATTTCAGCGATGTTACCATTCTAAGCTCCAGAATCTTTGTCTTTTCCCAGAGGGAAAAGTCACGTTCTACAAAAATCAGGTAGGCTGGAGGAGCCAAGATGGCGGAGTAGAAAGACTCACGTATGCTAGCTCCGAATCCACAGCCCAGAAATTTCCTGTAAAAAGAACCCCCCACAAATTCTGGAGCAGAGCAAGCCATGCAGAAACACAGTGGAAGAGATTTCCATTCCAGAGAGCCCTGGAAAGCCGTCCCCAAGGGTCCGTCGTGCTCCAGACAGTGGAGCCAACCCCTGTGCTACCCTGGCTGAGTGGCCCCAGAGAAGCATACATGAGCAGGCTTCAGGGATGGAACCTCTGGCGGCCAAGAAGGTCCCTCCACCCACAGGCACTACAGGTCAGTGAGAGAGACTTCTGGGCTGGCCCAGAGGGGAGCGGGGTGTCTCTGTGGCTTGGGCCCCCTCGGGTGGCAGTGGCAGAGGCAGCAGCAGAGGCAGCCGTGTCTCAGGACTCACGGAGCAGCAGGCAGGAGCTCAGGGCCATTATCAAAGATCTCCACATAAAGCCCCTGAGGGAACTGAGCCTGGGAGGCAGCCCTGCCCCCATCCGAGCACCATAACTTAGGCTCACATTAAATAGCAGCTGAGCCCACCACTGAAAGCCCTGAGGCTGGGGAGCAGCATTTGAATCTCAGACCCCAAGCACTAGCTGGGTGGATCTAGGCGGGGGTGGACAGGAATCTCAGAAGTCAAGTAACTGGCTGGGAAAATGCCCAGAAAAGGGAAGAAAAATAAGACCATAGAAAGCTATTTTCTTGGGGGACAGATGTTCCCACCTTTCCATTCTGATGATGAGGAACTATTCTTACCATCAGGGAAAGATGTGGAGATCAGGGCCTCTGTATCCCAGGTGGGCTCAGGCCATGGAAGAGCTCAAAAAGGATTTTGAAAATCAAGTTAGACAGGTGGAGGAAAAACTGGGAAGAGAAATGAGAGAGATGCAAGAAAAGCATGAAAAACGGGTCAATACCTTCTAAAGGGGACCCAAAAAAATGCTGAAGAAAATAACACCTTGAGAAATAGGCTCACTCAATTGGCAAAAGAGGTACAAAAAGCCAATGAGGAGAAGAATGCTTTCAAAAGCAGAATTAGCCAAATGGAAAAAGAGGTTCAAAAGATCACTGAAGAGAATAGTTCTCTCAAAAAAATTAGAATGGAACAGATGGAGTCTAATGACTTTACGAGAAACCAAGAAATCACCAAACAAAAGAATGAAAAAGTGGAAGAGAATGTGAAATATCTCATGGGAAAAACAACTGACCTGGAAAATAGATCCAGGAGAGACAATTTAAAAATTATGGGATTACCTGAAAGTCATGATCAAAAGAAGAGCCTAGATATCATCTTCCATGAAATTATTGAGGAAAACTGCCCTGATATTCTAGAACCAGAGGGCAAAATAAGTATTAAAAGAATCCATCGATCGCTGCCTGAAAGAGATCCAAAAAGAGAAACTCCTAGGAACATTGTGGCCAAATTCCAGAATTCCCAAGTCAAGGAGAAAATATTGCAAGCAGCTAGAAAGAAACAATTCCAGTATTGTGGAAATACAATCAGGATAACACAAGATCTAGCAGCTTCTACATTAAGGGATCGAAGGGCATGGAGTGGGATATTCCAGAAGTCAAAGAAATTAGGACTCAAACCAAGAATCACCTACCCAGCAAAACTGAGTATAATACTTCAGGGGAAAATATGGTCTTTCAATGAAACAGAGGACTTTCAAGCATTCTTGATGAAAAGATCCGAGCTGAAAAGAAAATTTGACTTTCAAACACAAGAATGAGAAGAAGCATGAAAAAGTAAACAGCAAAGAGATGTCATAAAAGACTTACCAAAGGTGAACTGTTTACATTCCTACATGGACAAACAATATTTGTAAGTCTTAAAACTTTTCAGTATCTGGGTAGTTGGTGGGACCACACACACACACACACATGCACGTACATACAGAGATAGAGAGTACAGAGTGAATTGAATAGGCTGGGACCATATGTTAAAAGAAATTAAGGTAAATGGTGAGAGAGAAATGTAGTGGGAGGAGAGAGGGTGAAATGCAATGGGGTAAATTATATCTCATTCAAGAGGCAAGCAGGAGACTTTTTAGTGGAGAGAAAAAGAAGAGAGTTGAGAAAAAAAAAAACAACAAGAAGCTTACCCTCATCACATTCAACTAAAGGAAGGAATAAAATGCACACTCATTTTGGTATGAAAACCTATCTTACAAGACAGGAAAGTGGGGGAGAAGGAGATAAGCAGGGTGGGAGGGATGATGGAAGGGAGGGCAATGGGAGGAGGGAGCAATTTGAAGTCAACACTCAGGGAGGGACAGGATCAAAAGAGAGAATAGAAACAATGGGGGGCAGGATAGGATGGAGGGAAATACAATTAGTCTTACACAACACGACTATTATGGAAGTCATTTGCAAAACTACACAGATATGGCCTATATTGAATTGTCTGCCTTCCCAAAGGGAATGGGTGGGGAGGGAGGGATGGGGAGAATTTGGAACTCAAAGTTTTAGGAACAACTGTTGAGTATTATTTTTGTTGCTACTAGGAAACAAGAAATACAGTCAATGGGGAATAGAAAGTCATCTGGTCCTACAGGACAAAAGAGAAGATGGGGAGAAGAGAAGGGAGGGAGGATTGAACAGAGGGCAGATTGGTGATAGGGAAAATTAGAATGCTCGGTGTATTGGGGTGGGGAGAGGGGATAAAAGAGGAGAAAATTTGGAACCCAAAATTTTGTGAAAATGAATGTGAAAAGTTAAATAAATAAATTTAAAAAAAATCAGGCAGGTTGCTAGCTTAACGAACTTGGGAGGAGGGGGAGGAGAAGAAAAAGAGAAGCATAGTTATAACTCATGCATTGGGAGATATAGTTTGTCCTCTAATTTAGTAAATTTTATTACATCTATCCCATGTCAGTTTACATCAGACTCCTTTAGAAAGTGGTCCAGAGCTTTGAGGTCAGTTCCTGACTCTGTCTCTTCCTAGCCATGGAACCTGAGGCAAGGAGGGATTTCTCCAAAACGTTGCAACCTTTGCAGTGGAAAGATAATATAATTATACTCCCTACCTCACAGGGTGATTGTGAGAAAACCCCTGAAAACTGAGAGATCACAATAGAAATGGAGGAAGAGGCAGATATTTTTGCCCTTGGAGCTGTGCTTGGGAAGCCACACTGCCTGTGAACATCCATAGTCAGATTAGGTGTCTGCTTTTGCCTTATTTGTGGGATTATTTGCATAAAAATAAATCCTATTTTGTTCCATTCCTTTTGTGTTTGGAGGTTTCCTGCAATCCCCTTAGATGATTAAATGCAGACATGGAGTAAAGGTGTGAGCTATTGAACAGCTTGTCCCAATTTATTCTCACACTTCTACAGTCACAGGTGGATCATTGAGGCATTTTTACGCAGAAATGAATATGTGTGAGTTCCCAAAGCTACGAAGAGCCATTAGGGTTTAGGGAATGTTTTCATCTCTCTCCTAATTCCTTTTCATACCTCTCCCCCCAACAAAGTACTTTTGTAACCTGCAAGAGGAATTTCATGCCTATGAGGTGCTAACCTTCTCAACCTTGCATTAGCATTTCAGAAAAGATGATTCTTTTTTAGTGACAATGTGCTTTGTTTGGAAGTCTGAAGTCTGAGAAATGCCAGAGTCCACGGAAGCAACAATTGGATGAGACCATGGAAAAGTAGTTTCAATCCAATGTCAAAAAGCCCAGTAAGTATTTTCTAAATACTCATTGCACATGAGACTGTTTTAGGTCAAGCGGGGAAGAGGGGACAGGAAGATAAGACTGAAAAGTTCACAAGGAGCTTACATTTCTATTTTATATCTATACATTACTATTCTCCTACTGGGATAACAAAGCAGGGGAAGGGAAGAGGGTGGTAGAGAAAAATTAAAGAGGAAAGAAGGAGAGGGAAAGAGAAAGACAAGCAAGAAAGTGAAGAAGAGGGAGAATGAAGAAGAGAGGGAAAGAGAGAAAAGCAGAGAGAAAGAGGAGGGCGGGAGAAAGAAGAGGGAGGGGAAGAATACAAAGAATGAGAGGGAGAAAGAGATGTGCACACACGATCATTTGAGGTGGCCCAAGGCAACCAACTAAATAAAATCCAAGTCCTCCAGTTGGAGTTACCACAAGAGCCGAACCTTAAAGTGAAGACTGGAAGGGGGTAGCATGAGGAAGAAGTGTATTCCAAACCTGAGGCACAACCTATGAGAAGGAATGTAGATTGCAAATGGCATGTCAGCGTCAGAAAGAATGAATGGACCCATTTGCCGACGATATAGCCCATGTGAAGGGAAGTCATGTAAAGTCAGTCTAGAAAAGCAGGCCAGACTTGGAAGTCTTTGACTTTCCAAAGTAAGGATTGGAACTGTATGATACTATCCAAATAAATCTAAACATCTACACTCAGTTGCACTTGTCCATCTATTTGAAAAATGACTTAAAAAACATTGTTTCTATTTCCTGGAAACAAAGAAGAGGACACATTATTCACTATGAACATGTGTTTTGTTTAATGGAGGGAAAACTAGTTGTGATGGCACACAGGGTATGGGTGGTGGGCCACTAAGGAACTACTTTTATAGAGAAGGAAAGCAAGATGTAGGGAAGAGAGATAAGTCAATGGATCAAGAGTGAAATTCTAGTTCTGCCACTACCTGCTTAGAAAACTCATTTCCCTACCCTGGGCCTTAGTTGCTTCATGTATAGAATGGCAGGATTGGATTAAGTGATCTCTCCAATTCCATCTGGCTCTGAATACTATGATTCTACTCTATGCTCTCCTATTATATGCTTTTCTACTAAAATATCCAGATAACTAGACTAGGTGTTGACTGAGCAGAATTATTGTAAGCAGGCAACTTAAGCCTAAGTCCAGACAGGGAGAGGAGGCAGATTTCCCAGGAATGGGTTTTCATTGCACTTACAGTTGGGAAGTGTCTCTTGTCTTGGAATCAAGCTCTCCGAAGACTTCAATTTCACAGGAAAAATCTGGAACCCATATAAGAGAGCTACAGGCCAGAGAAGCCTTTCCTAATCCCCCTTAGTACTACTGCCTGCCCTTTGTTGATTTATCTAGTTCATATCTTGTTTATATATAATTGTGCTCATGTGGTCTTTGCTATTAGACTGGGAACTCCTTGAGAGCAGGGTTAGTTTTTGTTGTTTTGCCTTTCTTTGCATTTTCAGTGTTTATCATAGTACCTGAAACATATTGTTCATTCATTAAGACATGGCCAATTTTATGTGACTCCAAGGGCTTTGAGGATGGGGCTTTCTTGGCAAAAATGCTGGAAAGGTTTGTCATCTCCTTATCTAATGTGTCCCTATTTTACAGATGAGGAACTGAAGCAATTAATGGTTAAGTGACTTCCCCAGGGTCATACAGCTAGTAAGTGTCAAAGGCTGAATTTCAGCTCAGATCTTCCTCATTCCAGGTCTAGCATTCTTTTCACTATACCACTTAGTAGTCCCCATCTGAAACACAGGGGTGCTTAAAAATGATAGTTGATGAAAAATGAACTAAACAGAACCAGGAGAAAAATATAAACAATGCCTATAATTCTATAATTTAAATGAAGTGGATCAATGAGTCATTATAATGGTAAATATTGGTCCCAAAAAACAGTTGGGGAGATATGTTATTTTCTTTAAATCAGAGAGATGGAAAAGCATTGCTACACAATGTCATGTCAGGTGCTTTTGTTCTTGTTATTGATGTCGCTGCCATCATAGTCATGAGGGAGACCTCACTGGCTGAAGTTGGATGGTATATCTGGAAATAACTAGGTGTTTTTTTTAATGTATTAATGAAACATTATTTAAAAATAAGGTTAAATAAGGAAATTGGTTTATGTTATTTCTAAAGTCCCCTCTATCTCTAAGTCCTATGGTCTTGCTATCTTATGATTCTAGTGATGAATCCAGTCCCCCATCTACTCCAGATTTAGCTAAGGAAGATGAAAATGAAGAACCAAGACATCAGATTGGAAGAGCCTACAGACACGAAGACTAGGCTGGATTCAGAGCATTTTAGGCTATGTACACTTTTTTGTAGGTTTTGGGGTAGATGCATTTTGGGATATATCTGAGTCTGCATTAAAAAGTCTAAAAAAGGGGGGGCGAGTCAAGATGGCAGAGTAGAAAGACTCACTGTATGCTAGCTCCAAACCCACAGCCCATGCATTTAATGTAAGAAGAGCACCCCACAAGTCCTGGATCACTGCGGGGGGGGGGGCAGAAACAAAGTGGAAGAGATTTCCGTTCCACAGAGCCCTGGAGAGCCGTCCCCAGGGTCCGTCACACCCTGGAAAGTGGACCCCACCCCAATGCTGCCCTGGCTGCGGCCCCAGAGAAGCTAATCCGAGCAGGCTTCAGGGATGGAAGCTCCGGTGGCCAGGAAGGTCCCTCTGCCCACAGAAGCTACAGGTCAGTGAGAGAGATGGCTGGGCTCACCGAGAGGGGAGCGGGGTGTCTCCATGGCTCGGGCCCCCTCTGGCAGAGGCAGAGGCAGGGGCAGGAAGCAGCAGGGGCAGGGGCAGGAAGCAGCGGAGGCAGAGGCGGCAGCAGTGGCCCCCGGGACTCCCTGAGCAGGCAGGATCTTCATTCCTGAAGGTCTCTGCATAAACCACCTGAACAAGCTGAGCCAGGGAGCCGGCCCTGACCCACCCGCTCCATTACTGAAAGTCTCTGCATAAAGCCCCTGAGGGAACTGAGACTGGGAGGTGGCCCTGCCCCCACCCCAGCACCAGAACTAAAGCTCACATTGAATAGCAGCCACGCCTGCCGCGGAAAGCCCATTTGAATCTCAGACCCCAAGCACTAGCTGGGCGGATCTAGGCAGGGGTGGACAGGAATCGCAGAAGTCAAGTTACTGGCTGGGAAAATGCCTAGAAAAGGGAAGAAAAATAAGACTATAGAGAATTTTTTTGAACAGATGCAAATGATCCCGACTTTCGGATCTGATGACAAGGACATATTCTTGCCATCAGGGAAAGACGTGGAGGGCGGGGCCTCAGTACCCTAGACATCCCAGGGGGAGGTCAGGTGGGCTCAGGCCTTGGAAGAGCTGAAAAAGGATTTTGAAAAGCAAGTTAGACAGGTGAAGGAAAAACTGGGAAGAGAAATGAGACAGATGCAAGAAAAGTATGAAAAACGGGTAAATACCTTGCTAAAGGACACCCAAAAAAATGCTGAAGAAAATAACACCTTGAAGAATAGGCTCACACAATTGGCAAAAGAGGTTCAAAAAGCCAATGAGGAGAAGAATGCTTTCAAAAGCAGAATTAGCCAAATGGAAAAAGAGGTTCAAAAGCTCAATGAAGAGAATAGTTCTCTCAAAATTAGAATGGAACAGATGGAGTCAAATGACTTTATGAGAAACCAAGAAATCACCAAACAAAACCAAAAGAATGAAAAAATGGAAGAGAATGTGAAATATCTCATGGGAAAAACAACTGACCTGGAAAATAGATCCAGGAGAGGCAATTTAAAAATTATGGGACTACCTGAAAGTCATGATCAAAAAAAAGAGCCTAAACATCATCTTCCATGAAATTATCGAGGAAAACTGCCCTGACATTCTACAACCAGAGGGCAAAATAAGTATTGAAAGAATCCATCGATCACCACCTGAAAGAGATCCAAAAAGAGAAACTCCTAGGAACATTGTGGCCAAATTCCAGAATTCCCAGCTCAAGGAGAAAATCTTGCAAGCAGCTAGAAAGAAACAATTCCAGTACTGTGGAAATACAATCAGGATAATTCAAGATCTAGCAGCTTCTACATTAAGGGATTGAAGGTTGTGGAATAGGATATTCCAGAAGTCAAAGGAACTAGGACTCAAACCAAGAATCACCTACCCAGCAAAACTGAGTATAATACTTCAGGGGAAAATATGGTCCTTCAATGAAACAGAGGACTTTCAAGCATTCTTGATGAAAAGACCCGAGCTGAAAAGAAAATCTGACTTTCAAACACAAGAATGAGAAGAAGCATATAAAAGTAAACAACAAAGAGAAGTCATAAGGGACTTATCAAAAGTGAACTGTTTACATTCCTACATGAAAAGACAATATTTGTAACTCTTAAAACTTTTCAGTATCTGGGTAGTTGGTGGGACCATACACATGTACACACGTGCATGCACACACACATACACACATGCACGCACATACAGAGACGGAGAGCACAGAGTGATTTGAATAGGATGGGACCATATCTTAAAAGAAATTAAGGCAAATGGTGAGAGAGAAAGGCAGGGGGAGGAAAGGGGGTGAAATGGAATGGGGTAAATTATATGTCATTTAAGAGGCAAGCAGGAGATCTTTTAGTGGAGGGAAAAAGAGGAGAGCTGAGAAAAAAAAATAAGATTACCCTCATCACATTTGTCTAAAGGAAGGAATAAAATGCACACTCATTTTGGTGTGAAAACCTACCTTATAGTACAGGAAAGTGGGGGAGAAGGAGATAAGCAAGGGGGGGGGGGGATGATGGAAGGGAGGGCAATGGGAGAAGGGAGCAATTTGAAGTCAACACTCAGGGAGGGACAGGATCAAAAGACAGAATAGAAACAATGAGGGGCAGGATAGGATGGAGGGTAGTTCAGTTAGTCTTACACAACACGACTATTATCAAAGTCATTTGCAAAACTACACAGATATGGCCTATATTGAATTGCCTGCCTTCCCAAAGGGAATGGGTGGGGAGGGAGGGATGGGGAGAATTTGGAACTCAAGTTTTAGGAACAACTGTTTAGTATTGCTATTGCTACTAGGAAATAAGACATACAGTTAATGAGGAATAGAAAGTCATCTGGTCCTACAGGACAAAAGAGAAGATGGGGATAAGAGAAGGGAGGGATGAGAGAAGAGAGGGCAGATTGGAGATAGGGAAAATTCGATTGCTTGGTGTATTGGGCTGGGGGGAGGGAATAAAAAGGGGAGAAAGAATTAGAACCCAAAATTTTGTGAAAATGAATGTAAAAAGTTAAATAAATAAAAATGAAAAAAAAAGTCTAAAAATACCCCTAATACTTGTTGTAAATTTCTGTTACCTTATTTAGAAAAGAATCATTGTCATGCCAATCTCTTTATATTTGCTGTCCCTCCTTTAAATAGAGATATGTGTAAATGCATATGTAGGGCTATTTGTGAATATATACATATTCAGAATCATATTTGTATTGCAGTTTTCATTGTTATAGATTTATTATTAGGAAAGTAAACTTTTTTCTCATAGTTTTTGAAATCATCCACTTCAATGCATAGTGGGTCTTTCGGAAAATGTAGCCCCAGGGAGGGACAATCTGAGTATCTGAATTAAGTCATGTTAGGAGGCAAAGAAGAAATGACAGAGTCTAGAAAGGGAGAGTAATGGCAAAAGAAGGGAGCCTAGCATGACAGGAAATCCAGAATTGAGTCAGGTGATGAACACTTGTAGAGTAAAGAAGGGTAACACCCATGTTACATCCCAGACTGGCTACCCTAGATCCAGAGAGTAGCAACAATATCCAGTAGGAGGTCTGAAGAGTGAACTTGGATGCCATTCCTGGTAGATAATCCAATGAAGGGATAGTGTATTGTTTGAATTTAGAAAGCTGAGTGTATGAAAAGTAAATTGGAATACCATGGAATACCATGGGGATAGTTCTCTTGGAGATAAGCAAATTCTTTACAAAGGCCAATCCCCTGCTAACCTTGTGGACTAAAAGAAGAAACTTGTGATTTTAGAGTGAAGTGAGGTAAAATATAATTGATTTAATGACTAAAGCTAAAGAGGGTAATTGAGGCCAACAGGAAGGATAGCACCTAACTGAGAATACCAGTCTTTTGGCCAGGACTTAGGTTCTGATCAATTATTTGGTACAAGAAAAAAAGTGATATCTTTATAGCATAGGTTCAAAGCATAGATGACAAGCTTATCAAACTGTCACATGACATAAATCTGTCAGGGAGGGGAATGAAATAGCTAACACATTAGATAGAGTCAGTATACAAAACAGACTTCATAGAAGATGACATTTGCCCAAATGTAACTAAATTACATGACATTTGAGTAACTCTGTCTGTGATTACTTGGTGAAAAACAATAGATATTAGTGTCTACTCATCAAACTTAGAACTTGAAGTGTTGCTTGGTCACTAGGATGTTATACAGTATCACACAATCAGTTTGTTTCCAGATAGGACCTGAACCCACATCTTCCTCACAATGAAGCAGACTGCCAAGCCATTGCCCCATGTTTTCTTTACTGGGGACAGAAGTACAAGCATAGTCACATGATTGGATTTTCTAAAATCTTCACACAAATACAGGACATGAATCATGACCCATTTATGTGAAAACAAAAAAAAAATTGTAGGTGTTAGTGAATAAGAAGGAGAGATATAGGTACAATAATCACAAGTACAGCATGAGTCCAAAACAAAAATAAAAGTCTAATGTGAACTGTCAGAGTGTAAGGAGCTAGGTTGTACATGGATGGAAGGATCATTGATCTTGGAGTCAGAATGACCTGCATTAAAATCACCTAAAAATACTTACATTATTTGACCTTGGGCAAGCCACTTAACCCCAAATGAGAGAGAGAATATATACACATATACACAAACACACACACAGAGAGAGACAGAGAGAGAATATTCAGAATCAGGAGTCAGGGCATTGGTCTACTTTGGCCACTCATACAATTTCCATTGAAGGAGAGAGCTCTGCTAAGAACATCTCATTTTTCACCAGGCTGCACAACTGTGAAACTTCTCCATGTGCTCCTACA
Source organism: Bettongia penicillata ogilbyi (assembly GCA_023548195.1). NCBI lineage: Eukaryota > Metazoa > Chordata > Mammalia > Diprotodontia > Potoroidae > Bettongia > Bettongia penicillata. The sequence continues at coordinate 14,461,516 of JAJHZJ010000150.1, read as the reverse complement.
TCTATCCTTCTATTCCCTTCTGTGTTTTTAAGCTTCTTGAGGGAAAGGACTGTGTAAGTGCAAATAAGGTAGAATTTTTGTTTTCTTCTTTTTGGAGTTCAGTTTCCCACAGCTCAGGTTAAATTGTGAACATCTGAAGAATTGATCTCCTTTGAACCCTAATAATTCACAGCTGTACTGAGTCATGTAGGTTTTGTGTCTACTGGCTCTGGCTCTGAGTCAATCAGGGACTGAGTCTTTCTTATATATTCTTATATTTTTCATATATATATATATATATATATATATATATATATATATATTCTTATATATTCTGAGAAGTTGGTATTTTACTTTAAGGGGTTTGATTAAGAGAAGGGCCGTTTGATTGTCCAGACCAGATCCTGGGTAGCCTTTTGTTAAGAACCCCCTTATTACTCAGATGTTCATGTTCTCACAGTCTGGTGGTGCATATAGGTGATTATATTACTTTGTTCAGACAGTTGGAACCCTGTCTGTTGAATCCCCATGGTAAATTCTCTGCTTGCCTTTTCAGTACTCACTTCTTTCTACTTATAAGTAATTAAAGTAAGATTGTTGACCCCTTTAACATTGTCTTTCCTTTAGAAAAGCAGACCAAAGAACCTGTGCTAGCCCACTATCCTGAGTGTGCTAACATGTTTGCTAATACAGGCTGTCTTTCTCTTTTTTGTACTTTTTATATTTGTACATCAAGCATTTGATATATTTCCTAACACATAGTGAGTGCTTAATAAATATTTCTTGACTATTGATTATTGGAATAGCTCTGGATTCCACATTTTAGGAAGCACAAAGAAAACTGCGCATGGATGGCTTATCTCTGGCCCTCTCACATCTTTGGATCCTAAAAGAAAATGGATTTTTATCTTTGAAGAAGAGAATCCTCCAAACAAACTCACTAGTCATCTTCAAATTTTTGAAGAACAATCACACAGAAGAGGATTTACACTTTGCTTGACACCAAAGGGTAAAACAAGAAAAACAAATGAAAGTTGCAGGAAGAAAGCATATTTAGACTCGATGTAAAAATGAGATCCACCCCCGGGAAGGTAGTACATAGCATGTACTACCATGCACAGCAGCCACTGCCATCCACCATACGAAACATCATGAGAAAGAATTAGGTGGTCACTTGTGAGAAATATTATCCATGACGTAGTTGTGGAGGTCTTTACTGAGCTAGAGGTATTTCCAGCTAAGAATCCACAAATCACTTCCAACACAGAGAACCTGGAATTGTCAGGATGAACAAGAAAATACTTGATCTGAAAGTTGTGTCCATTTTTAACACACATAATATCAGGACTTTAGAGCATTCCTTTAACTCTCAGTTGGTAAGGAGGAAACTTTTTAGCTTCAGTCATCAAAATGAAAGAAAGTTCTCAGAAAGAAAGTTCTGAGAAACTAAATATCTCAAGATGAGAATTTACATTATAACCTAATGGGAGACAGATTAGAGGAGAAATATGGTGGTCCAGTTCATAAAACAAACAAATAAATGGGAGCAGAAAACAATCATATTTATTAAATGAGTGAGAATGTAAGGCCCAGGGCCCAGAAAAAGAAGTAGGAAAGAATGGTCATTATTTCTGTAAGCAAAGGAATATAGGAACTATGTTTGAGGAATGGATTGCCTTCTGAACAGACTGAGATCATACCCAAACCTTCCTGAATAAAATGAAGCTTCCCGAGGCTTGAGTGGAGACCCAGCTGCCCAGTCATGGTATAACAGGAATAGGGCCAAAAGAGGGAACCAGGCACACCTTAAGGGGCCTGCATACTAAAGGTGCACATTAAGTGACTATGCACCAGGTCAAAAGCCTGTTCTTCAAACCAACCATTCTAAGAAATAGTTAAGAAAAGAGAGGCACCAAGTAGAGAGGAATGTCTAAAGTTCTCAGAGTGTCTTGGAAAGGAGGACTCCTAAGGGATACATGCTTCTACTGTCACTAATTTGACAACTTAGCATAGTAGAAGGGGAGAGAGCTGGAAGGGACCCTAGAATATACAATTCAGAATATCAGAGCTTAAAGGGGTTTTAAAACATGGAATGTTTGGTGTGGAGCCAAGATAGTGGAGTAGAAAGATGCGCCTACTTCAGTTCTTCCCCCATAGCCCATAAAAGACCTATAAAATGACTCTAAACAAATTCTAGAGTAGCAGAAGCCAGGAAATGACAGAGTGAAAGAGATTTTCCAGCCCAAGGCAGCCTGAAAATGGACAGGAAAGGTCTATTGCACAGAGTGGAGAGTGGAGCACAGCCCACGGAGCCCAGTCCAGCCTTGATTTCACCCTTCTGACAAGAATGGAACTGGAACAGGCTTCAGGGCAGAATTCCTAGCAGCAGCTTCAGTTCTCAGATCCCTCAACCCACAAACGCCAAAGATATCTTCAAAAGAGAGTGAGAAAGCTTTTTCACCTGGGTGAGATGGGAGCAGGGTGCTCCCCTAGCCCTGCCCCAGGCAGCAGTGGCAACAGCAGCGTCCATTTTTGGAGTCCTTGAATTAAAGCCCCTGGGGAAATTGAGCTACTAACCTGGGTCTCAGCCCTGAGTGGCAGTCCTGGGGTGAGGAAAAGCACTGATTGACATGGTGGAGCTGGTGGAAGCTCTGGAAAGGGCATTCTATTTGCAGATCCTGGGCAGAAAAGTTTTGGTAACTCCCAGAACAGAGCTCAGGTCAGGAGAAGAGTAAACTATTATCCCTTGATTGTGTCACCTTGGAGGAAATGAGAACTTACAGGTCCCCAGATTATACTCCTCTCTTGGCAAAGGACTCAAAAGTCAAGTAACTGACTGGGAAAATGCCCAAAAAGGGAAAAGAATAAGACTATAAAGGGTTACTTTCTTGGTGAGCAGGTATTTTCTTCCATCCTTTCAAGTGAGAACAAAGATTACCATCAGAAGAAGACCTAAAAGTCAAGGCTTCTACATCCAAAACCGCTAAAATAAATATGCAATGTTCTCAGTCCATGGATAAGCTCAAAAACGATTTTGAAAATCAAATAAGAAAGGTGGAGGAAAAACTGGGAAGAGAAATGAGAGCAATGCAAGAAAATCATGAAAAATGAGTCAACAGCTTGCTAAAGAAGACCCAAAAGAATGCTGAAGAAAATAACACCTCTAAAAATAGGCTAGCTCAACTGGCAAAAGAGGTCCAAAAATCCAATGAGGAGAAGAATGCTTTTGAAAGCAGAATTAACCAAATGGAAAAGGAGGTTTAAAAGCTCACTGAAGGAAACAATTCTTTGAAAATTAGAATGGAGCAGATGAAGCTAATGACTTCATGAGAAACCAAGAAATTACAAAACAAAACCAAAGAATGAAAAAATAGAAGATAATGTGAAATATCTCATTGAAAAAACAACTGACCTGTAAAATAGATCCAGGAGAGACAATTTAAAAATTGTGAGACTACCTGAAAGCCATGATCAAAAATAGAGCTTTGACATCGTCTTTCATGAAATTATCAAGGAAAACTGCCCTGATATTCTAGAGCCACAGGGCAAAGTAAATATTGAAAGAATCCACTGATCACAACTGGAAAGAGATCCAAAAAGAGAAACTTCTAGGAACATTGTGGCCAAATTCCAGAGTTCCCTGGTCAAGGAGAAAATATTGCAAGCAGCTAGAAAGAAAAAATGCAGGTACTGTGGAAATACAATCAGAATAACACAAGATCTAGCAGCTTCTACATTAAGGGATCGAAGGGCATGGAATATTATATTCCAGAAGTCAAAGGAACTAGGATTAAAACCAAGAATCACCTACTCGGCAAAACTGGGTATAATATTTAAGGGGAAAAAGTGGTCATTCAGTGGGATAGAGTACTTTCAAGCTTTCTTGATGAAAAGACCAGAGCTGAATAAAAAATCTGACTTTCAAACACAAGAATCAAGAGAAGCATGAAAAGGTAAACAGGAAATAAAATCTTAAGTGACTTACTAAAGTTGAACTGTTTACATTGCTACATGGAAAGATAATATGTGTAACTCTTGAAAGTTTTCTCAGTGTTTGGACAGTTGGAGGGATCACACACACACACAGACACACACAAACACACACACACAGAGCACAGGGTGAGTTGAATAAGAAGGGATCATATCTAAAAAAATAAAGTTAATGGGTGAGAGAGGAATATATTAGGAGGAGAAAGGGACAAATGGAATGGAGCAAATTATCTCCCATAAAAGAGGCAAAAAAAGCTTTTTTAATGGCGGGTAAAAGGGGAGACGTGAGAGGGAAAAAGTGAATCTTACTCTCATCATGTTCACGTTAAGGAGGGAATAACATGTACACTCAGTTTGGTATGAAAATCTATCTTACACCACAGGAAAGTAGGGGAGAAGGGGTAAGTGGGGTGGGGATGATGGAAAGGAGGTCAAATGGGAGAAGGGAGTAACTTTTGGGAAGGGACAATGTCAAAAGAGAGAATAGAAGAAATGGGGGCCAGGATAGGATGGAGGGAAATATAGTTGGACTTGCATCACATGACTGTTATGGAAGTTTTTTGCAAAACAGCATATATATAGCTTATGTGGAATTGCATGCCTTCTCAGTGGGGATAGTGGGGCAAGGAGAAAGGGAAAGAAGTCAGAACTCGAAGTTTTAGGAAGGAAATGAAAATGGTTTTTGGCATACAACAGGGGAATAAGAAATACAGGTAATGGGGTATAGAAATTCATCTTACTCTACAAGACAAGAGAGAAGACGGGTATAAGAGAAGGGAGGGTAGATTGGGGAAGGAGTAATCAGAATGCATGACATTTTGGGGTGGGGGAAGGGGAGAAATTGGGAGAAAATTTGGAGCTCAAAATTTTGTGGAAATGCATGTTGAAAACTAAAAATAATAAAAAATGAATGAAAAAAATGGAATGTTTTAGGTGGGAGGGACCTTAAGTTGGGAGAGACCTTAGAGATCATCTAGTCCAAAGCCATCTTTTTATAAATGAGGAAACTGAAGACCAGAATGCAGGAGACTTGATCAAGGGTATATGAATTAGTAAGAAAGGCACAATGAAGAACTCATTAACTGAAATAAAAGCACCAACAGTCCTTAAGCAGGTTATTTATAAGACTTCTGTAGATACATTATTTTGAGAAACACGGCAGCATGACACTTTCCTCCCTTTGAGCACAAGGTCTGGTGACAGGGGAGAGGCAGGGTTCAAGAAAGACAATGTTCTCACCCTCATGAACAGTTCAGTCTTGATTCAGCCTTGGATGTCAAAAGTTTCAAGAGTCCCTTAATAGACTCCATAGCTCAGAGTTTTCCAAACTGTGAAGAACACAATCTGCACATAGAGAGAGAGACAGGAGAGAACAATCGCTAAACTCATTGTATACCTTTGAATTCAACTCTGGGATAAATGTATTTGTGTTCTTAATAACCATAAATTCACACAATGAATTTGCTCCAGCCAAGAGCACTCAATATATTCAAGTTTCATAAAGGAAGAGGATGGTTAGGCAGCAGTTTGTCTAAAAAGAAAAAGATCCAAAGGTCTGAACTTTAAGCATAATGTAAGTCAACATTGTAAAAGGCAGTCAAGGAACATTATTCCATGCAGTCTTGCCCACATGGAGAGTCTTGGCTTGGAAAAATAAGGGGCAGACTGCCTGGTCTCTTCCTAATTTGTGCTGTTAAATTCAGTGCGGGGTACCATGTTTTACTAAGGTCACTGAAAATCAAGGAGCAGACCCTGACGTGCTCAACCTGGATCATAAAAGGATTTGAGTTCATATCTTCTGAGAGTGAAGGACCAAAGAGGAGATAGTTGGGAGAAAAGAACTTTCAAGGGGCAAATGATAGCTATCTTCATGGAAGGAATTCCACATAGAAGTTTTCATGTTTTGCATGTGCTCAGAAGATTGATTCATGATGGAAGAATAGGTAGAAAAGTCACAAAGGGAAAAAAAAAAAGACTTGGATTGAAGGAAGACAGAATTTTCAGGCAAAGACAATTTTCCGCAAGAATGCCTCAGGGGATAGAGAGGTTCCCTTCACAAGGAATCTTTTAGCAAAGAGTGAATGACGACTTACTTGTCAGGTAGATTAGAAAGATAATTATTTTTTCAGTTATGAATCGGACACATTGTCTAGTTAAGGTTCTCCTGACTCTGAAACTGGTGGGATTTAGAAATGCCCTTACTATGTGGTTGTGTCTGGTGTCTACGGCAGCAGATTGGAGTAAGAAACTTTGCCCTTGAGGGCCTAGGTGATTGACAGTGATGGTGACTGGTCAACATCTAGATGACATTACTGAACAATGACTGATAAGAAGACTTGCATTACTTAGTTAAAGCCTGAATTGTAAAGTATCTTTTTAAAAAAGCAATTAATTAATTTTGATTGTCAATGGCAACCTGAGCATAGAACTAATATAACACAGAATTTTGTGTTATAAAAACCACCCAGTAAAGTGGTTCTAAACTTGAACCTGGAGTCTATAAATTTATACACATGTGCATATGTATTTGTTTACATGTGTATTATTGTATATAGATAGTATATATGTATATATACCTAAGTTTTTATATGTGTGCACATGTATGTCTTTATAGATATACTGCTAGAAATAGATGTTAGATATTTGATAGATTTATATTTATCTTTGACAAGTATATAAATACCTAATATATATGTATATATATAGGACCTAAATATAATCTAAATATATAAACTACTCTGATTTTAGTCATTCAGTTAGTTCTAAATCTAGATATTATGCTGATCCTATCCATGTGATTTCACCAAAATAGCATGGGTGACAATTAAATTCTTCATAAAAATTCTTTACTAAAATATAGATAAACTATGGTATTCTTCAGATCACAGTGAACATGTTCAGCTGATTCAGGAAAGTTATAGGAAAGTATGGCTTTTAAAAAGTTTTAATGAAAGGAAATCACCTTTGTCTAAAATGAAATAGTGCAGATTATATATAGATCTATATACTTATAGATTTATTAATATAGATAAATTCACAGCTATAGATATAATTATAGACATGGGTATTTATAGAACATAAAACATATGGAACATAGCTATAGGTTTCTTTAAATATCTGTATTTACTACCCCAAAGCATTTTAAACCTCCAAGACCTGAGAAAGTCCTAAAACATGAATTGGTTCATCAGGAGAATCATTTTGTGTCCATTCTGAGCTCAAGTTGCCATAATATTTTGCATACTTTGGCATAATAGATATTCTTTGCTCTCTGAGTGAACTCAAAATGCCCCTTCCTGTGTCAGCACCTGAGGCCAAATGATGCTGATTAGGAGCTTTCTACTGTTTATGACCACCAAGGCCAAGGTGTTTTGATGCAGACACTATCTTGAATAGTGGGAGTTTTCTTATGTTATATTATCATGTTAAAGGTGAAACCAAAAACGAATAACCAAAAAAAAAAGAAAGAAAACCATGGATATCCTGGATCTATACTTTCAATTGGCACCTTGACGTTCTCTTATCTTATTGGATTTATAAAATATTCAATAAGGAACATCCATTTTCATATCATGAGTAACCATATGGATGATTTTTTCTGATACAGGCATCCTGAGCAAGGAAGGAGGGATGAGAGGAGGAGAGGGGATTGCTCTGAAGATGTAAGATCTACTTTGTTTGTCCATCCTTGATTTCATGGTCTTACAATGAGCTCCCTGCATTTCTCTATACGTATACTCGGCAAGCTTTGAGAGAAATAAATATTCATATTCAACCTAATTTTTTTTTGCCTTTCTAAGAATGAACTTAGTAATGGTTGACATTGTGTATACATCTATTTCTATCTATCTATCTATCTATACATATATATATAGATATAGACATGTGTATGTATATAAGCATGTGTAAATATATATCGATCTATACTTCTTGTATATATGCTTGACATTATATATTGATATATGTATACGCACATATACATATTTACATACACATATGCATATATACATACATAAACACATACACATATATATTTGTACATGTATCTTTCTATCTATAGATACTGATAATGATTTAAAATCATTTGATCCCCAACAAGGGCCAAAGTCTGAACTAACCAATCAGAAGAGCTACCATGGTCTAACAGATCTATGCTTGCTTTGCTTGCTTTGTATAACAGACATACTTTATTCTGCTCTCTGAGGGAATTCAGGATGCCCCTTCTTCCATCAACAACTACAAGGCCAGCTGAAGCTGAGCAGGAGTAGTTATATGCTGCTTATGACCTGGGACCAGACATTGTCTTGAGTAGTGGGACTTTTCTTATGTTAATATTTTATGGACATGTGCTATGTCCATAGCTACACATATATCTCTATCGCCCTATATCTCTATCTATCTATCTATCTATCTATCTATCTATCTATCTATCTATCTATCTATCTTCAAATGTTCACATGAACTATCTGTGCCCAACCATAGTAGAACATACCGAACTCATATTGGTCTGATCAGTCACAGTTGGACACATTGAAACAAGTTTATAATGGTGATGTCCTTTTTCTCCTCTTCTAGAAGGAAGGACAACAAGCAAGCAACTGATCAATCAACCATATACATATCTATCTATCTATGTAAAATCCATATTCACTCAATACTTCATTGTTCCAGGCCTTGCTTATCAATCAGTGTTGCCAGAGGCTGTGGCAGGGAAGGAGACACCAAGCCTGCAGCTTTTGATATCACCTGATCTTTGGCCCATACATCTACATGCAAATTGTCACCTTGCTACCTTGGGGAGGAACTGAGATACAAGGGCCCAAGGTCTGTGACTGAACTGGACTTATTTGAATTGTTTAAAAATTTTCTATAAAAGCTGACCCCATCCTGAAGCCATTACTGATCTTCAATCTTCAGTGATCAATCTGTCGATGTCAGCATATTGCTACTTTGACTTACTTCTTTTTTTTTTAAAGAAAATAATTTGTTTTCAGTTTTCTACAATCACTTCCATAAATCTTAGATTTTCTCCTCCCTTCCTCCATGGGATGGCATGCAATCTTATATGGGTTCTACACATACATTCTTACTAAATGCATTTTCACCTTAGTCACATTGCATGGAAAAATTAAAATGAATGGGAGAAACCATGAGAAAAAGCTAAACAAAACAAAATAAAGCACAAGAAAAAAATAGTCTCCTTTATTCTACAATCCAATCCCCTAGTTCTTTCTCTGGATGTGGATGGCAGTTTGCCTCAAGAGTTCATCGGGAATTTTACAGGTCCTTGCATTGGTGTGAAGGGTTAAATCTGCCAGAAAACTTCTTCCCATACTATGGTTGTTGCTGTGCATGTAGTTCTCCTGATTCTGCTCCTTTTGCTCAGCATAAGTTCATATAAGTCCTTCTAGGCCTCTCTGAAATCTTCCTTTTCATCGTTTATTATAGCACAATAGTATTCCATTATATTCATGTGCCACAACTTGTTCAGCCATTCCCCAATGGATGGACATCCCTTCCATTTACAGTTGTTGGCCAACACAAAGGGCGCTGCTATAAATATTTTTGTAAATGTGGGATGCTTTCCCATTTTTATGATCTCTTTGGGATATAGTCCTAGAAGCATTATTGCTGGGTTAAAGGGTATGCACATTTTTGTAGCCTTTGGACATACTTCCAAAATGCTCTTCAGAATGGTTGGATCAACTCATACTTCCACCAACAATGAATAAGTGTTCCAACTCTCCCACATCTTCTCCACATTGATCATCTTCCTATTTTGTCATGTTTGCCAGTCTGATAGGTGTGATGTAGTACTTCAAAGCTGTTTTGATTTGCATATATTATTTGCATAATCAACAGTGATTGTGAGCATTTTTTCACATGACTATAGGTTGCTTTAATTTCTCCCACTGAAAAATTGTTTTTCGTATCCTCCAACCATTTATTAATTGGGGAATGACTTGTATTCTTGTAAATTTGATGCAGTTCTCTACTTATTTTTAAAAATGAGAACCTTATCAGATACTAGTTGCATGAATTATTTCCCAATTTTCTGCTTCCCTTCTAATATTGGTTGCATTGCTTTGTGTGTGTGTGTGTGTGTGTGTGTGTGTGTGTGCAAAAATCTTTTCAATTTAATGTAATCAAAATTATCCATTTTGCCTTCATAGGGTTTTCTATCTCTTGTTTGGTCAAAAATGTCTCCATTCTTCATAAATCAGACAAATACATTATTCCTTACTCTCCTAATTTATTTATAGTTTCAAACTTTATAGCTACATCATTTGTCCATATGGACTTTATTCTTGTGTACAATGTCAGGCATTGATCTATAACCAATTTTCATCACACTATTATTCAGTTTTCCCAGCAGTTTTTGTCAAATAGGGAGTTCTTATCCCAGAAGCTGGGGTCTTTGGGATTATCAAACAGTAGATTGCTATATTCATTGACTACTGTGTCTTGAGTACCTAACATATTCCACTGCTTTACCCCTCTGTTTCTTAGTCAGTACCAAGTGGTTTTGATGATTGCTGCTTTATAACACAGTTTGAAATCTGGTAGGGCTAGGAACCCTACCCCAGCATTTCTTTTCATTAGTTCACATGATATTTTGGAATTTTTGTTCTTCCATATGAATTTCGATATTTTTTTAAGCTCTAGAAAATAATTATCTGATACTCTGATTGTCATGCAACTAAATAAGTAAATTAATTTAGATAGAAATGTCATTTTTATTATATTAGTGTGGCCTACCCATGAGCAACAGATGTTTGTCCACTTACTTAACTCTGACTTTATTTGTGTGAAAAGTGTTTTCTAATTGTGTTCTTACAGTTCTTATAGTCCCCTGTTTGGGCAGATTGACTCCCAGATGTTTTATAGTGTCTAATGTAGCTTTAAATGGGATTTCTCTTTCTATTCCTTGCTATTGGGCTTTGTTAGTAATACACAGAAATGAAGATGATTTATGTGGGTTTATTTTGTAACCTGAAACTTTGCCAAAGTTATTTATTATTTCAAGTAGTTTCTTACTTGAATCTCAGGGATGCTCTAAATTCTAACCCTCGATTCTAAACCTAAATGTGCTCGATTTTAACGTTTGATTCATTATATAATCGGCAAAGAGTGATAAATTAGTTTCTTCTTTGCCTATTCTAATTTATTCAATTTCTTTTTCTTCTCTTATTGCTAAAACTAACATTTCTAGTACTATATCAAGAAACAGTGATAAAAATGCACATCCTTGCTTCACCCCTGATCTTATTGGAAATGCATCTGGCTTATACCCATTACACACAATGCTTGAGAAAAGTTTTAAGTAGATATTGCTTATTATTTTATGGAAGGGTTCATATTCCTATCTTCTCCAGTGTTTTCAATAGGAATGTGATTTGTACTTTCTCCAAAGTTTTTTCTGCATCTATTGAGATAATCTTATATCTTTACGTGGTTTTGTTGTTGATGTGATCAATAATGCTGATAATTTTCCTAATATTGAACCAGCTCTGCCTTCCTGGTACAAATCCTACCTGACCATAATGTATTATTTGAGTGATAAGTTGCATTTTTTTGTTAATATCTTTTAAAATATTTTTGCATCCGTATTCATTAGAGAAATTGGACTATAATTTACTTTCTCTGTTTTGACTTTTCCTGGTTTAGATATCAGAACCATATTTGTATCATAAAAAGAATTTGGTAGGATTCCTTTTTCAACAATTTTCCCAAATGGTCTATACAGTATTGGAATGAACTGTTCCTTAAATGTTGTAAACCGAACTGGCCCAGGAGATTTTTCCTATAGAGTTCATTGTTGTCTTGTTCAATTTCTTTTTCTGAGATGGGGCTATTTAAGTATTCAAGTTCCTTTTCTGTTAATCTGGGCAATTTATTCTTTTTAAAAAAAATATCCACCCATCTCATTTAGGTTGTCAAATTTATGGACATAGAGTTGGGGAAAGTAATTTCTAATTATTGTTTTAATTTCCTTCTCGTTGGAGCTGAGTTCACCCTTTTCATTTTTGATATTGGTAATTTGGTTTTCTTCTTTCTTTTATTTAAATTTGCAAAAGGTTTATCAGTTTTATTGTTTTTTTTTACAGAATCAGATCTTAGTTTTATTTAGTTTTATTTTATTTTTAAAACTTCAATTTTAATAATCTCTCCTTTGGTTTTCAGTATTTCTAATTTGGTTTTAGTTGGGAATTTTCAATTTGCTCTTTTTTTTTTAGCTTTTTCAGCTGAATACCCATTTCATTGAACTCCTCTTCTTCTATTTTATTTATGTATTCAATGGTATAAAAACTCCCCTAGCAAATACTTTTGCACTATCCCATAAGTTTTGGTAGTTTATTAATGGTAGTTTATTTTGGTAGTTCATTAATGTCATTCTCTTGAATGAAGCTGTTGATTATTTCTACGATTTGTTGTTTAACTCACTCATTCTTTAGGATTAGATTATTTAGTTTCCAATGAATTTTTGGTCCATATTTCCATGGTCTTTTATTTGATATAATTTTTATTACATTATGATCAGAGAAGGATGCATTGACTATCTCGGCCTTTCTGCACTAGACTGTGAGATTTTTATGCCCTAGTACATAGTCAATTTTTGTATATGTGCCATGTATCGCTGAGAAAAAGGCATATTCCTTTCTATTCCAATTTAATTTTCTCCAGAGGTCTATCATAACTACCTTATCCAGAATTTTATTCACCTCCTTAACTTCTTTCTTGTTTATTTTGAGGTTAGATTTATCAAGTTTAGAGATGAGGAGGTTAAAGTCCTCCATTAGTATAGTTTTGCTGTCTTTTTCTTCCTGTAATTCCCTTAACATCTCTAAGAATTTGGATGCTATACCACTTGGAGCATATATGTTTAGTAATGATATTGCTTCATTGTCTATGGTGCCTTGTAACAGGATGCAGTTTTCTTCCTTAACTCTTTTTATTAGATCTATTACTGCTTTTGCTTTGTCTGACATTAGGATTGTTACCCCTACATTTTTTCATCAACTGAAGCATAATATATTCTTCTCCAACCTTTAACCTTTATAGCGTGTGTATCCCCCTGTTTCAAATGTGTTTCTTTCAAACAACATATTGCTGGATTTCGGTTTTTAATCCATTCTGCTATCGGCTTCCATTTTATGGGTGAGTTCATCCCATTCAGCTTCATAGTTATGATTACTATCTGTATCTTTCCCTCCATCTTCTTTCTCTCCATTTATATTTTTAGTTCTCCCTTCTCCCTTCCCCTCTACAATATAGTTTTAATTTTTGACCACTGTCTTTTAGTCTTCCCTCCCTTCTTTCAGCCTCCATCCATTTTACTCCCCTTTTCCCTTACTACTTCTTCCTTCTCTTTTATCCTCTCCTCCCTTTTCTTTCCCCTTTCCCCTCCTACTGCCTACAAAGCTTCTTAGATTTCTCCACTTAACTGAGTTTATTGTTCCCTCCTCGAACCATATCAGATGAGAGTAAATCTCAAACAATGCTCATCTCCCTGCCCTCTTTCCCTGAACTGTGATATGTTTCTGTGCCTCTTCCTCTGATGTAATTTGTTTTTTTCTGTTTCTTCCTTTTCACATCTTCCACTGCAATCTCTTCACTCCCTTTCCTCACATTTTTGTCATCATATCATTTAATTTATACCCGCTCCTTCTATGTATATCCCTCTAAAATATCAATATAAGCATGCAGAAGGGCAGAGCCAAGATAGTGGAGTAAAAGACACACATATGCTTGGTCCCCCCACACAGCCCATAAAATAACTGTAGAGAGGGACTCTTAACAACTTCTGGAGCAGCAGAAGTGGAGAACAACAGAGTGCAGGAGATTTCCAGCCCAGGGTAACCTGAAAGGCCAACGGGAAATGTCTGTTGCTCCACTTGCGGAGCAGAACTCATTCCAGACTTGGCCACATGGTGCTTGGCCAGTGAACAGTTATCAGGGGCAGAATGTCCCATCATGGAATCCCCAGTCCCAGTAGCAGCAGTTTGCAGATCCCTCAACCCACAGGTGCCAAAGGTCAGTGACAGGAATTTTTCAGCTGACCAGGAAGGGAGAAGGGCTTTCCCATAGCTCCAGCCTTAAGCAGTGACCACAAAGGCCACATCGGGCAGGTAGCAGCAGTTCCCACAACAGCCCCTACAGCAGCCCACATCCATTGTTGGATGGTAAAAGTTCTGGGGGCACTGGGAGTTAATTATTACCTCAGCCCAGTGTAGAGGCCCTGAGGGAGCTGCTCTTTATCTCACACTGAATGGCGGCCCTACCCATGCAGCCTATCTGAATCCAGTCCCCAGTGCTGGCTTAGTAGAACTGGAGGTGAGGTGGTTGTTAAGAGGAAACCACTAAGATTCTGGGCACAAAAATCTCTCTCGCTCCCAGTCCAGTGTATACACTTGATTATGCCACCTTGGAGGAACTGAGATCTTACAGATTCCCACAGTATACCCTCCTCTTGACAAAGGACCAAAAAGTCAAGTAACTTTGAAAGTTGGGAAAATGTCCGTAAAAGGGAAAAAAATAAGACTATAGAAGGTTACTTTCTTGGTGAACAGATAACTTCTCCCATCCTTTCACATGAGGAAGAACAATGCTTACCATAAGGGAAAGACATAAAAGGCAAGGCTTCTGTATCTCAGACATCCAAAATAAATATTCAACGGTCTCAGGCCATGGAAGCCATCAAAAAGGATTTTGAAAATTAAGTAAGAGAGGTGGAGGAAAAATTGAGGAGAGAAATAAGAGAGTTGCAAGAAAATTGTGAAAAACTGGGTCAACGTCTTGCTAAAGGAGACCCAAAAAAATTCTGAAGAAAATAACAACTTGAAAACTAGGCTGACTCAGTTGGAAAAAGAGGTTCAAAAAGCCAATGAGGAGAAGAATGCTTTAAAAAGCAGAATTAGCCAAATAGAAAAGGAGGTTCAAAACCTCACTGAAGATAATAGTTCTTTTAAATTTAGAATGAAACATATGGAGGCTAATGACTTTATGAGAAACCAAGAAATCACAAAACAAAACAAAATAATTAAAATAGGAAGATAATGTGAAATATCTCATTGGAAAAACAACTGACCTGGAAAATAGATCCAGGAGAGACAATTTAAAAATTATGGGACTACCTGAAAGCCATGATCAAAAAAAGAGCCTATTATCAAATTATCAAGGAAAACTGCCCTGATATTCTAGAACCAGAGAGCAAAATAAATACTGAAAGAATCCACTAAACACCTCCTGAAAGATATCCAAAAAGAAAAACTCCTAGGAACATTGTGGCCAAATTCCAGAGTTCCCAGGTCAAGGAGAAAATATTGCAAGCAGCTAGAAAGAAACAATTCCAGTATTGTGGAAATACAATCAGGATAACACAAGATCTAGCAGTTTCTAAATAAAGGGATTCAAGGGCATAGAATATGATTTTCCAGAAGTCAAAGGAACTAGAATTAAAACTAAGAATCACCTACTTAGCAAAACTGAGTATAATGCTTCAGGGGAAAAATTGTCTTTCAATGAAACAGAAAAATTTCAAGCATTCTTGATGAAAAGACCAGGTCTGAAAAGAAAATCTGACTTTCAAACAAGAATCAAGAGAAGCATGAAAAGATAAACAGCAAAGAGAAATCATAAGGAACTTACTAAAGCTGAACTATTTACATTCTTACATGGAAAGACAATATTTGTAACTATTGAAACATTTTTTCAGTATCTGAGTAGTTGGTGGGATTATACACACACACACACAGAGAGAGAGAGAGAGAGAGAGAGAGAGAGAGAGAGAGAGAGAGAGAGAGAGAGAGAGTATGGAATAGGATAGTATCATATCTTAAAAAATGAAATTGAAGAGGAATATGTTGAGAGGAGAAAGGGAGAAATGGAATGGGGCAAATTATCTCTCATAAAAGAGGCAAGTAAAAGACTTTTCAGAGGAGGGGAAAAGGGGGGAAGTGAGAAAAAAACATGAAGCTTACTCTCATCACATTCAACTAAAGGAAGGAATAAAATGCACCCTCATTTTGGTATAAAAGCTTATCTTAAAATACAGGAAAGTGGGGGAGAATGTGATAAGCAGGGTGGGGGGGATGATGGAAGGAAGGGCAGTGGGAGGAGGGAGCAATTAGAAGTCAAAACTCTTGGGGAAGGACAGGATCAAAAGAGAGAATAGAAGCAATGGGGGGCAGGATATGATGGAGGGAAATATAGTTAGTCTTACACAACATGACTATTATGGAAGTCATTTGAAAAACTACACAGATATTGCCTATATTGAATTGCTTGCCTTCCCAAAGGGGGTGGGTGGGGAGGGAGGGATGGGGAGAAGTTGGAACTCAAAGTTATAGGAACAGCTGTTGAGTATTGTTCTTGCATACAACTAGGAAATAAGAAATACAGGTAACAGGATATAGAAAGTTATCTTTCCCTACATGACAAAAGAGAAGATGGGGCTAAGGGAAGGGAGGGATGTTAGAAAGGAGGACAGACTGGGGATAGGGGTAATTAGAATGCTTGGCCTTTTGGGGTGGGTGGAGGGGAGAAATGGGGAGGAAATTTGAAACCCAAAAATTTGTGGAAATGAATGTTGAAAACTTAAGTAAACAAATGTATATACAAAATAAATAAATATTCCATTTTCAAGATTAACAAATATCTTCTCTTATAAGAATGTAAATAGTTTGCCCACATTGAATAACAAGCTTTTTTCCCTGTTTATGTTTTTATGCCATTGAGACTTGTTTTTGAAGATTGAATTCTGCATTGAACTCTGACCTTTTCTTCAGGAAGGTCTTGAAATCTCTTCTGTTGTCAATGTCCATCTCATTACCTGATGTATAATGCTCAATTTTGCTGGGTAATTGATCTTTGCTTGTAGTCCTAGTTCCTTTACCTTATGGAATATCATATTTAAATCTCTCTGATCTTTTAAGATAGAGCCTTCAAGGTCCTGTGTGATCCTGACTGTAGTTCCTTGATATTTGAATAATTTCTTTCTGGCTGCCTGCAGTATTTTCTCCTTCATTTGATAGTACTGGAATTTGGCAACTATCTTCCATGGTGTTTTTAATTTGAAATCCCTTTCAGGAAGTGAACAATGGACTATTTCCATGGCGATTTTGCCTTCTGTATCTAAGATCTCTGGGCAGTTTTTCTTGATGGTTTCTTGGAATATATTGTCCAGGCTCTTTTTTTTCATCATGGTTTTCTGGTAGACCAATATCTGTTTTTCAGGTGAGTTGTTTTCCCAGTTAGATACTTTACATTTTCTTCTATCTTTTAATTCTTTTTGACTGATTCTTGATGTCTCTTGGAGTAATTAGCTTGTACTTGCCTGATTCCAATTTTTATCAAATTGTTTTCTTCAGTTAGCTTTTGCATCTCCTTTTCCATCTGTCTAATTGCTCCTTGTAAGGAGTTATTTTCTCCAGTTAGTTTTTGTACTTCCTTTTCCATTTGTCCAATTTTCCCAGTTAGGTTTTGTGCTTCTTTTTCCATTTGTCCAAATTTTCTTTTAAATTCTTCTCTGATATATATATGTGTGTGTGTGTGTGTGTGTGTGTGTGTGTTTTTCTTCTACTTCTCTAATATGTCTTTTAAAATTCTTCTTGAGTTCTTTGGGTTTGAAACCAGTTCATATTCCTTTCTGAAGTGTCAGACGGGAGTATAGTCTCAATGCTGACCCCTTTGACATTCATGCTTTGGTCCTTGTCCCCATAGAAACATTCTGTGGTCTTTTCTGGTTTGCTTCTTGTTTATGATGATCTCTCTTTTTCTGACTTTAAAAGTGGATCTCTGCTTCTGGGGCACAGTTCTAGTGCTTAGAACTTGAGGCATTGTGTATTATGGTCTCTTGTTCTTTCAGCTAGAAGCAAAAATGCTGCAGGTTACCTGGTGCTGATCTTGGTGTTGTGCCAAAGCAGAGCCCAGGTTAAATCTTTCTGAGATTCCCTGGAGTTATCCTGTATCTCATTGCATTAAGTGTGGGGGAGGAATGGTCTGGCCACAAGATGAGGCATCTCCTGAGCTAGAGCATAGGCAAGCTCAGTTGTTTGCGAACCCCATCTGTGCTAGTGTCTTCCCATTTCCCTGACTGTGCTAAGGCATTCTTGAGGTCCTGGTGTTGGTGATTACGGGTTCCACTCACCTGGGTCTCTGGATCTCCTCCCAGTTTGCTGAAGTGGGGCTGTCTGGGACAGCTCTGGTCCTACACTGTTCCCCTTCAGCCACAGCAAGAGGGACCCCTCCTTTGTGTTTTACCTAGCTTCATCTGATCTCACTGTTCCAGAATTTTCCCTGGGGAAATATGTTCTGGGTTTTTCAAGGTCAACAAGGGAAAGGGGATCACCCTGCCATCTTGGCTCCCAAAAGTTCAAGTAGGTGACTTACAGACATTTATTCTGTGGGTTGATGGTCTCAGGAGCAGTTGCTGCAGTTACTTGTGGTTCTGTGCTTCTGTCTCACTCAGTTCCACTGGACTCCCTTCCTGGACTGACATGTTTGAGATTCCCTGGTGCTGTTGCTGCTTCAGACCACCTGGGGCTTCCTGCTAGGCTTTGCTATGGTGCTATGGTGCACTAGTACAGCCTGTTAACTGTGTGCTCCTTCAGCCCCATGTACCTGATCCTTGCCATAGACCTTCCAGGCTGTCCTGGGTTTGAAATCTGCCACGCTCTATCACCTATTGTATTCTGCTACTCTAAAATTTTTCAGATTTTCTTTTTAGAGGCATCTGAAGGAGTTTGTCATAGAGCTTAGAGGAGTACTTGCTCTCACTCCATCATCTTAGCTCTTCCCCTTGACTTACTTTTAATATATTGTTTTTAATTCTCTTTGTCCTGAGTTTTACCTTGCTAATCTCGCTGAAAGCCCAAATCGAAAAGTTTCCCGTTTGACGTGCGTGCATATGTGCACATACATTTTTATTCATTTATGTGTCTATTTCATTTGTTTATAGAGAAAGAAATAAAATATGCATTTATTGACAGGTTCCTTCCAGAATCAATCAGTCATCATTTCTTCAGCACCCACAGACCCTGTGCTGAGCCCTGAGAACATCCATTTTAAGGAGAATGTTCAGTGTTGCCTTGTCTTCACTGCTCTCTAGCCTGCACATCTGATTCTCTGGACTTTCTCTCCACTGCCCTAACAAAATCCCTCACTCCATCCTTCACAGTTTCTGCTTTTGTGTTGTCTTTCCCCATTAGGGCAATGACTGTATGCTTGTTTAGCACAGTACCTGGCATGTAGTAGGCACTTAATCAATGCTTTCTGCCCTCCAAGGATGGCATGTCTCTTGCCTTTTTTTGTATCCCCAGAAATTAGGACAGTCCTTGGCACAGAGTGGGTTCATAATACATTTTCATTGACTTCTGGTTTCTTTTACAATCCAATTCATTTTATTTTATGTAGTTAAAATCACAAAGCTGAGAAATGCATATGCTCTCCATACCATCTTCCAAAGAGTCCCATGATTTACAAAAGAAAGGTGAGGAATATCTTGATTTGGATGGAATCTGAACCCCTAAAAGGAAAAGAGATCTGGATCCCCAAAAGTTCCTGGACTTTCCACAAAGACCCAAGTCCCCAGTATTTATCTGGGGCAATTGGCCCTTCCCAGTTAATTAACTGCCCTTTCATTGTCTGTACTTGGCCCCACCATAGACTGTCACTCTTTTAATTCCATCTAGATCCCCTTTCTGTTCCCAGACTTTCCTTCATGTTTCCTTCATCAAGGTGCTCAGATTCAGTCTGGCCTATTTGCCAATACAAGGGTCCTAAAAGTTCAGATTCCTTAAGTGTCTGGTCAATATGACTGATTTTTAGAATCACTACTTTTGATGGTGTTCTAATAAACCTTGTTTTTAGCTGAAAGAAGGCTTGGGTTTAATTCATTTGATAGGGTCACAATACCCTTTAACCTCAACACCCTGATCTAGTACACTACCTACATTGCATACACTGGGAAACTGAGCCCAAGAAAGTTTTACAGGGTAGATGGATAAGTTGGGATTGGGAACATAACCTTTATTTTCAAATGCAGCACTGGGCCCAAAAGGTTGCTGTCTCTCAACTAGGATTGGGTAAATAAATTACTCTCTAATTGAAGACAACCAGAGGCTTGCATTAAAGAATAGATAAGACAGAATTTTAATTAGAATGCAATTGTTTCTGTGTAAATGAGGTCCACACATCTTGCCTCCCAGAAGTAAACCTGCAAGAAGCGCTGCCAAATCCTGGGACCAAAATTTCAAAGGAGGCCAGATCTTCCTAGGACATTTCTATCTCCATCTCCCTCTGAGTCACTCCTTCTCATTCAGTGTTCTCCAAAACTAGACCCCCAGAACAACTGGAGAAGCTGGACATATGTAACATAGAGAAGAGAAGCTTTAGGGGGAGATCAATACGCTTCTGATTGACTGATGTGCAAAAAAGTGCTCAGACTTTGTTTGGTACCAGGGGTCAAACTAGGAATAAAAGATGGAAGCATTTTAAGCTTTCCAAACTTATTTGGCCTACTAACCCTTTTAAAAAATTGTGAGAAATGTGCTCACACTAGAAAGGAAAATTCTCTTTGTGAAGTCAGGAAAGGTCTTATTTTGTTTTACACTTATTTTGAATGAATGGGTAGCTCTCTAATGGAGGATGCTTGCTCAGACAAATGCAAGCTTTTTTATACTGTTTCCAATTCAAATTTCCCCCTTGGTCTCTACTGGTTAGATGCAACCTTTAGAACCTCCCACTTCCTGTTCTCTTGCTTGATATATTCCCCCTCGAATCGCTCGTTATGCATGTGTACAAGTTTCTGACCTAGTTCACTTCTCCTCCAGGGCCCAAAGTCTTCCAGTACATCCTGGGTCATCTCTAGTCATCCTGATGATAGATCTTCAGATGGCTGTGAAGAAGAGGTGAGCCCGGTGACCTGCATGGCCCTTCCTCACTCAAAACAAAGTCAAGTGCAAGTCATATCATAATTTCTCTGATGGCATGGTCTTCTTTGGCAATGAAGGACAAACACAGTCCCTTGAGTAGATGCAGCTGGGTGAATGGGGACCCAACTAGCTGGGTAACTCAGCTCCTCCCCTCCTGTCTGCCTCCCCCTCCCCTTCCTCCTCTCCAAAGGAAGGCAAATTTAGATGGCCAAAAGATGCCGGGTTGATCTGGGTTTTACTGGTTAGTTTTCTTCCTTTCCTTTCCTTTCCTTTCCTTTCCTTTCCTTTTCCAAAACATTAAACCTAGTGCATTCTGGAGCTGGGATGCCAATGGGCCCCTGCTAAGGGTTCTTCTAAACCCTTCTAATTTTAGAGTGATTATCAATAGTGACTGTTGCTGTTTCTCTCCCAGCCTGAAGTCTTTTTTTTTTCTTGGCCTCATTAAAAGGACTATGCCCTGGCTACTTCTTAAATAAGCTTATTCAACGAATGGGCGTTACTTCACCCATAAGTGAGTAGTTGCAAAGACCTTGACCTAAAAATGTAGAAATATGTTTAATATGATTGTATATGTATAGTCTATATCAAATTGTTTGCTGTCCTGGGGAGGGAAGAGGGGTGGAAGGGAGCGACAAAATGATTGGAACTCAAAATCATATAAAAGTGAATGTGAAAAACTAAGTTTACATCTCATTGAAAAAAATAAAATAAAATAAAATGCTATTAAGTGTGGAAAAAAAAAAAGTCAGATTTGATGTCAGGAGAAACTTTGCACCAAGCCAAGCTGTCCATAGGTAGCAACAGATGCCTTGGAAGGAACAGGTTCTTCTTTCTAGTAAAGCCTGAATAGACCCTTGGTAGGTCACCAGAGAGGCCTGAATAGACCCT
Source organism: Bettongia penicillata ogilbyi (assembly GCA_023548195.1). Classification (NCBI taxonomy): domain Eukaryota; kingdom Metazoa; phylum Chordata; class Mammalia; order Diprotodontia; family Potoroidae; genus Bettongia; species Bettongia penicillata. Next base: position 14,439,725 of record JAJHZJ010000150.1, on the reverse strand, counting down.
TGGTAGGTCACCAGAGAGCAGATTAGTGAATTGAGTTGAGGAATGGTCAAGTGCCCTCTCAGGTCATTCTTGACCTTTGAAAAGTTGGGATTCTCTCTCTCACACACACACACACAAATACACACAAACACATACACACCACATATGCACAACACACACATACACAAAGTCTCACCTTCCTACAGCCTCAGAATCCCTAATTTTTACAACCAACCTTCTTCCATAGAACTCTGTTATCCACCAAATAAAAATAATAATTTGTTAAAAGGAACTCATAACAATTCATTATTTATACACCTTCCAGAGAATGTACAATTTCATACAGAATCCTTGCTTGATATAATGTCTTAGAAATGTTTCTGATAAAGGGGGAGGGTTTTGACTTCTTTTCAATTTCCCTCTACATCCCAAGGCACCCTGATGTGCTTTTAGTTACTTTTCCAGTTTTTGATAAATGCTCTGACTGCAGCCTTCTCTTGTCTAACAACACAGTCTACTCAGATTAATTTCGACAACCAAATTATATAAAAAGGACAAAGAATTCCCTGTAGATGTCAAATACTTGATCAGCTGGCTATGCTTCTGTCTGCAAAGCTCTCAGATATACCCCGACCAGATTAAATGTAATTGGGAAATATTTAATAAATATTTACTAGAAATATTAGAAATACTAGAAATTAGAAACACTAGAAATACTAGAAAATTTCTAGAAATACTAGAAAGCTAGAAAAACAACATTGTTGTTTAGCCATATCCAACTCTTTGTGACCTCATGGTCCATAAAATGCCAATATTGTTCATGGGGTTTCTTGCAAAGATACTGGAGTGCTTTGCCATTTTCTTCTCCAGTGGATTAAGGCAAAGAGACTTAAGTTACTTGCCCAAGATCACAGTTAGTGTCTGAAGCTAGATCTGAGCTCAGGTCTTCATGACTTCAGGTCCCACATTCTATCCACTGAGTTATTCAGCTCCCTTTGTAATACAACACATGTAAAGTTAATCTGTATTTTTCAAAGCCAATGTGCAGGCAGGCATGTTTCTGTTCGAATCTGGCATCACTATTCTAGAGTACTACCAACTCTTCTCCACAATTTGGCACTTGTTTTCCTGTTTCCATTAGTGTTCCTATACCCTTCCCCTGTTTCTCTTGGATAGTCTGGTCCTTGGGTCATAGACCTTCTTTAGTGCTCAGTACCTAGGTGACATTGAGAGACAATCACTTCTCCCTAGGGCCTGACTTCTCCCTCTGAAAAAGAAGGTCTTCTTTTGGCTTCTGGCTTCTGATGTCCCTTTCTGCTCTATATCTGAGCCCCTCTGATCTTAATTTGAATCCTAGACCTACTATTTGCTATTTGTGACCTTAGACAAGTCTCTCTCCATGGGATTCAGTTTCTTCCTCTGTAAAATAATGTGGATTGGCCTGGATAGCCTTGGAAGTCCCTTTTGCTCTATATTTTGCTTCTATGTTGAAGTCAATTCGTCTGGTCCAGCATCAATTTCTTCCTCTGTAAAATGAAGGTGTATGATTAGATAGCCTCTAGGCTCTCTTCTAGCTCTGTATCCCTTAGGACCTATCATTGATGTGCACTGAAGTCCTTGCATAGGTCTTCTTATACTCTGCACCGCAGGGTGACTCTTGTACCACAGGTAGGCATGAAAAGGAAACTGAGGTACCAAAATGGGTAAAGACTTTACACAAGCAGTAAAGAGTGGAAGAATGATTTGAACTCTCATCATCTGACTTCAGTCATTGTGTTCTTACCAGTATCCACTAGAGCCTGCTACATAGTGAAACAGAAAAGACTTGGATGGGTCTTGGCTGTTATGTGATTGTAACCAGATTCAGAGAACAGAAAGGGACTTAGGGGACCATTCAATCTAACACCTGCTGAATCCATTCTATTATATCAAATGTAAGTGGTCATTACATCTGTCATTGGAGGTCACACTCTGCAGCCCACCTTATCTTGCATCTTCTACTGGAATCCACTCTCACCAAATCACTATCCCCAGTGAATGGACATCACTGCGTGTTATTGCTTTGCTTAATAGATATAATTATTAAACATTTTTTCCTAACATGAAGCTTAAATATGCTTCTCTGTAGCTTTCCCTCTTTTGCTCCAAATCCTGTACTTTCAAGAGATCTGAAAGTCTCATCTCTCTTGCCCCATGCAGCTGTTCCAACTCTAAATACAATTGTACTGACAGCTTTCTTAGCATGAATGCTCTGGTTTCCACTTAACCAATCCATTTCTTTTTGAAAGTTCAGTTATTGGACAGTCATGAACAAATATTTGTGATTCAAGCTTTGAATTTATTTAAGATTACTAAATCACAGAGCTTGGAATCTTAACAACAGAAGAGACCTTAGTATTTATATCATGCAATCCCTTAATCTCAAATAACATCAGACCTGTGATGAACTGATGGCTTGGTATCTTTTTACATCTGTGACCTAGAATAAGGCATTTCAATTCTCTGGGACTCCATTTCCTTTTCTGAAAAATGAAGAGCTTGGGCAAGATGCCCTCTGCGATCTTTGAATCAATGATCCAGACAAGGTATGAATCTGTGGTGCAGAAAAGGTCTCCAGAAGGGCAAGACTTTGCTTAGAAGTGTCCTGCTTCTGGGCCCCAAAAGCTGGGTCCCCTTTGCCAGAGTCCAACTACGAAGTTACTGCAATAGGTCAAGTTCAGTTCTTATTCCATGGTTTTTTAGCTATGTCTGACTCTCTGTAACCTCCTTTGGGGTTTTCTTGGTAAAGATACTGGAGTGGTTGGCCATTTTCTTCTCCAGATCATTTTAGAGATGAAAAAATGAAGGCAAAAAAGATGAAGTGGCATGCCCAGGGCCACACAGCTAGTAAGTGTCTGATGCTGGATTGTACTCAGGGTGATGCATCTTTCTAACTCCAAGCCAGGCACTATCCACTGAGTCACCTAGCTGCCCACTAGGTAAGAGGTGGCAAAGGCCTGAACTATACGAAAGGTTGATGTGAGTGGAGAGTATAGGATAAATGTGAGAGATATTGAGGCAGAAGGATCAGTGATTTGGCTACTGATTGTATATGGTGATATTGAGAGGAAGGGAAGAGTCAGCTATTGCTACAAGATTGTCACCTGTGCTGGAAGAATGGTGGCTTTATTAATGATCATATGTAAGTTTGAGAGAAGAAAATACCTTCAGGGGATTTATGGTGTGTTCCATCTTGGGCACATTGAGACTAAAAAGGACCACTCAACCTTTGGAGCAACCAGTAAGGCTTTTCCCATAGAGGGGGAAATTGAAGGAAAGCATCTTCTCATGCTCTGGAAAATGAAGGGCACAGAGAAGCCCCCAGGGAAGAGGTCACCCCCCTCAGAGTTAAAGAAGGATCACTTGGTATCTAGTGACTCTTACTGCAGAACATGAGGACTGATAGAGTGGCCTAGGGTAACCCCATCCTTAGCAACAGAAAGAAACACTATCGTTCTCGGGTCTAAACCATGACGTAGGACATTCTGAAAGTAGATAAATCTAATGGCCTCTCCCTTGCCTCCTTCCCCACTGCTAGTGATTCCACTAAGAAGAATTTAGAAAGTTGTCACCGATCTATAAACATTTATTAAGCACGTACTATGTAGCAGGCACTGTGTCCTCAAAGAGCTCACAATCCAATGGGGGAGTATATAAATGAACTCTACATATAGGATAAACAGGAAATAATAAACAGAGAGAAAGCATTAGGATTGAGGGGTATTATGAAAGACTTCTGATAAAAGATGATATTTTATTCAGGACTTAAAGAAAGATAGGGAGACCAGTAGCTAGACATGAAGAGGGTGAACATTCCAGGCATGAAGGACAGCCCCAGAGAATTCTCAGAGCTGAGGCATGGAGGGCCTTGTTCAGAGAACAGGCAAGAGATCTGTGTAACTGAATCAAAGAGCAAATGTTGGGGAGTAAGGTGCAAGATGATTAGAAAAATAAGAAAGGAAAAGGTTATGAAGGGCTTTGAAGGCCAAGCAGATGGTTTTCTTCTTGATTCTTAAAATCTAGGGAGCCATTGGTGTTTATTAAGCAGAGACATGACATGGTCAGAGTTGTCCTTAAGGAAAAATCAGTTTGGTGTTTAAAGGATGAGTTGGAGTGGAGAGAGACTTGCAGCAGGCAGTGGTGAGAACCAGAATGGGAGCAGGGTCAGAGGAGAAGACGGGGAGTATTCAAGAGATGTTGAAGGGGTGAAAGTGACATTCTGTGGCAACAGACGGATACTGAGGAGTGACAGATAGTGAGAAGTGGAGGATGGCACCTTGGATGTAAGCAGCAGAGTCCAGGAAGATAGTATTGCTCTCTACAGTAATAGGGAAGGTAGGAGGGAGAGGGAAGCTTTAGAGAGAAAGATGAGTTTTGTTTTGACACATTGAATTTGATTGGACATCCAGCTGGAGATGTATGAAAGGCAATTGAACATGTGAGGATGGAGGTCATCAGAAAGAGTGCAGCAAGATAGGGACATTTGAGAGTCATCAGCATAGAGATGGTAATTAAATCCATGGGAGTTGATAAGATCACCAAGTGAAATGGTTTAAAGGGAGAAGAAAAGAGCAACAAGGACAGAATACTATAGGCTACCTGTGGTTAAAGCCCAAGATCTGGATGAATATCTAGCAAAGGGGACGAACCAGGAGTATTCAGAGAGGTAGGAAGAGAAACAGGGGAAAATGGTGTCTGAAAAACCTAGAGAGAAGAGAGTATTAAGGAAAAGAGAGTGATCACTAGTTTCAAAGGCTACAAAGAAGTTAAAATAAATAAAGATTATGAAAATGCCTTTGGATTTGGCAAACAAGAAATCACTGGTAAATTTGGAGAGAGCTGTTTCAGTGGAATGATGAATCAAATGTATTCTTTTCTTAATGGCTTAGAAAGGTAGGGTGAGAAGATATGAAAGGAATCACCTGTTAAAGGTGGCCTTTTTGAAGTCAGTTAAATAAGGCAGAGGATATAGAGGATGATGTTAAGGTCAGAAGAGTATATTTAAGGATGGACAAGATGGGCATGCTTGCAGGCAATAGAGAGTGAGCCTGTAGACAGGGCTAGATTAAGTATCAATGATTGAGTGGAGATGAGAGAGAGGGAAGTCTGCTAGAGGAGGCAAGAAACAATGGAATCTCTTGATCAGGTAGACGGCTTAGTCTTGCTAAGGAGTTAGTCCTCTTTATCATGTGAGACAGTGATGAAGGAGAGAGTAGTAAAAGTCATACAAGTGATATAAGATGAGGAAGTGGGGAGAAAAGGGAGTTCACAGCAAATGGTCTCATTTTTTTTTCCTGTAAACTATGAGGCAAGGTTCTCAGCTGAGAGAGTGAAGGGTGGAGAGACATGGAAGATTTGAGGAAGAATGAAGTTTGGAAGAGCCCAGTGGAGAGTGGGAGAGTGAATTGATAAGTCATTGATCTTAAAGCAGAGTACTAGTTTTCTTCACTCCTGATTAGAGAAGTTAGCGGGGGTGAAGGAGGTACTCAGATTTGGAAAGTGACCAGCTGGTTAATAAGATGGACCCCACACATATGATTTAGATTTCTACACCATAGGCAAAGTCCAGAGAGTAAACAAGGTTATCCAGAGACTAAACAAGGGATGATTAGTAGAGCTGGCTTAGAATTATACATCCATTGCCATTGTATAGAGACATATGTGTATATGACCTCCTGTCCTTCCCCTATAACCTAGTACAAAGTGGTTGTTTCTGGATCAAGAGGCAAAGTTGAAACTTGATGGATCAATGACTAAGAAATCCATGTTGTCATGGACTTGCCTCAAGTAGGTAGAAACCTTGTGTTCCACTGACAGTGACTGGGCCACCATTTGGGGGATGATCATAGAGGGAAATCTGGATCAGGTTCAGCTTGGTCTACCTAGCCTCTGAGGCCCTTCCCAACCCAGAATTTTTGAATCTGTAGGCTGAAAGCTCTGCCTCCTTCCTTGGAACTTCTCACTATTTTCTGTTTCCTTTTCATCCTCATATATTTTTGCTGATCTGTTTTGCACAGGAATGCTTTCTTCAAATTTTTTTTACTAGTGCTGTGTTAGCTCCTACTGCACAAGGGGTGATTACATATTTGACCATATACTGGGTCATAAACTTTTTTATTAAATTACAGTAATGAAAATGTGCCCACAAACAGTGTCTCTAGTGGGTCTCCTGTGAATGTAAAGGAAACATTGGCGTCTGTTTCTTGGGTTAGCTTTAGAATCTTCAATGCTAGAGAGCTGAAAGAAAAGGAAAGATTCAAGCACTGGCTCTATCATATGGTAGCCATTGTGACTTTTCCATCTATCTCAGGGTCCGAACATCCCAAAGTCTCATAATCTCAGCTGCAGAAACTAGCAATCAAGGTACCTCGAATTCCCATCCTCCCCTCCGTCCTTCACCTGTGGAATTGTCCACTGTTTAAAGTTCCACTTCACGGCTTCTTTTCCTAGAAGCCTTCCCTGAGGCAGTTGTTGGCCATCACCTTCTGTGTCATCACTCGGCCCCATTTGCTTTGGCTGTGGTGCATTCTTTTATAGTAATATGCGTTAGAACTATCTGGGTCACTGTCTACTTCCCAACTTGGACTGTGAGATCTATGAGGGTAGACTCTGTTTCATATCTGCGTCTCTTCTCAGCAATATCAGAAGACTCTTTGTACACAGAGGGTCCTAATCAGATTTTTTTTTATTTGTTTGAATCTGGTTCAAGTATTTTTATGAAACATCAACTTCCTGTACAAACCCATGCCAAGTGGTATTAGCTTCTGCTGTTTCTGAGGAATCAAATGTCCCTCATTCTGCCTCCCATCCCAGAATTTCTTTGAGATAAGTCTAATTGTTAGTAAGTCTTGGCTTTCCTTGCTGAAATCTGCCTCTCTATAGCTTCATACCATTGTTTCTAGTTCAGTCCTCCTAAGGCAAAACAGATGTAGGACCAAGTGATTTAATGGTAGAGTTTTTTTTTCATATAATCTAGTTTGGAGTCTCTTAACCCCTTAAGAGATTTTAGGAAGCCTGTGAATTTGGATAGAAAAAAATAACATCTTTATTTTCACTTATTGCCAACTGAAATTGAGTATTTCCTTCAGTGATGAATGTAGGCAAAAAATCCCCGTAGAATTAGCATTACCTGTGATGCAGTCACCAATTAAAATCAGAAATTCTTCCTTATCACATTCTAATTCTTGTAGATTTTTCAAGACCTTGTTTATTCTCCCCACTACCTTAAAAGGAATTATTTTTAGACTCTTTTCTAGATCACCCATGGTCTTCCTGTCTTCATATGCTTTAGATAGATACCTGGCCCACTTCTGCGTTGTGGGATTTATCAGATGATCAAGTCAACATGTATTTGTAAGTATCTACTATGTGCCAGAGAGGGGAACTACATGACAGATGGAATGAAGGGCCTGCAGGCAGGAAAACTCATCTTTCTGAGTTCAAATCTGGCCTCAGAAACTGGCCTCAACTGTGTGACACTGAACAACTCACTTTACCCTGTTTGCCTCAGTTTCCTCATCTGTTAAATGATCTGGAGGAGGAAACATCCTACCACTTCAATATCTTTGCCAAGAAAACCCCAAAATGAAATCAGAGAGAGACAGATATGGCTGAAATGAATATCATGTACTAGACTAGGTGTGCTAAGTGCTTGCAATACAAAGAAAGGCAAAACAAAACTAGTCTTTTGTCCTTGAGTAGTTCACAGTATAATGATGAATTCAACCTCTAGGAAAAGGTCAGAATGCCTTCACCTTGTTGCGTAGGCAGAGGAGGAAACTTAAGTTCAATGAGAATGGCTTCCTTGCCTGTAATGTTAGTAAATGGATTCCAGTAAATTCAGTCATATAAGAATGATTTAACCCTAGGTGCTGAGTCCCATCCCAAGGCTCTTCCTACCACACCAAAGCTCAATCCCTTTTCAGTATGACAGTCATTCTATGACAGTACCTGACGATAGTGACCATGTTCTTATTAAATTTTCTCTATTCCAGGCTACACATCCCTCCTGACTAGCCAGACAAACAGGGCATTTTCTAAGGAAGAGAAGACCATAGCTAAAAAGACCGAAACAGAAATAAACTATCAAAATATTTCTGGTAGAGAGGGAGAAAAGGGTGAAGGACCTGGCTCCACATGCTGCAGAGGCATTGGTGCATTTGGATTCTTCCCATGATCAATGTGCATGAGGACATGAAGGCCCAGGACCAGGATCCCAGTGAGAGGTGTATATGAAAGGGCTGAAGACAAGTCTGCCTCTCTGTGCTCTCCAGCTTTTCAGGAATAATGAACTTGTCGTCAGGCAGAGTAGAAGTCTGCTCTTGGTTAGAAGAGAAGAAAAATCACAAAGGAAGTTGGGTGTGGGGATTCAAACAAGGGGTATGAGGTGTAAAATGCAGAAGAGATGCAGGAAAGAGAGCTGGGCCTGAAATCCTCCCTCTGTCTCATCTAGCTCTGCTACCACGAGCCAGAGAAGGTCTTCTGAGCCTCAATTTCCTCAGCTGTAAAAATGACTTTAATGACACCTTTCTTTTTTAAATTTTTTTTAAATTTATTTATTTATTTAAATTTTTTACATTCATTTTCACAAATTTTTGGGTTCCAAATTTTCTCCACTTTTATCCCCTCCCCCCACCCCAATACCCCATGCAATCTAATTTTCCCTATCTCCAATCTGCCCTCTCTTCTGTCATCTCTCCCTTCTCTTGTCTCCATCTTCTCTTTTCTCCTGTAGGGCCAGATGACTTTCTATTCCTCCTTAACTGTATGTCTTCTTTCCTAGTTGCAACAACAATACTAAACAGTTGTTCCTAAAACTTTGAGTTCCAAATTCTCCTCATCCCTCCCTCCCCACCCATTCCCTTTGGGACAGCAGGCAATTCAATATAGGCCCTATCTGTGTAGTTTTGCAAATGACCTCCCTGATAGTCGTGTTGTGTAAGACTAACTGGATTACCATCCCTCCTAACCTGCCCCTCATTGTTTCTCTTCTGTCTCTTGATCCTGTCCCTCCCCAAGTGTTGACTTCAGATTGCTCCCTCCTCCCTTTGCCCTCCCTTCCATCATCCCCCCCTTGCAATATCTCTTTCTCCCCCACTTTCTTATACTGTAAGATAGGTTTTCATACCAAAATGAGTGTGCATTTCACTCCTTCGTTTAGTCAAATGTGATGAGGGCAAACTTCTTGTTTTTTTTTTTCTCAGCTCTCCTCTTTTTCCCTCCACTAAGAAAAACTCCTACCTGCCTCTTAAATGACATATAGTTACCCCCTTCCCTTTCCCTCCCCCTACATTTCTCTCTCACCATTTACCCTAGTTTCTTTTAAGGTATGGTCCCATCCTATTCAGTTCAATCTGTGCTCTCTATCTCTGTATGTGTGTGCATGTGTGTATGTGTGTGCATGCGTGTACATGTGTATGTGTGTTCCCACCAACTACCCAGATACTGAAAAGTTTTAAGAGTTACAAATATTGTCTTTCCATGTAGGAATGTAAACAGTTCACTCATGGTAAGTCCCTTAAGACTTCTCTTTGCTGTTTACTTTTTCATGCTTCTTCTCATTCTTGTGATTGAAAGTCAAATTTTCTTTTCAGCTCTGGTTTTTTCATCAAGAATGATTGAAAGTCCTCTGTTTCATTGAAAGATCATATTTTCCCTTGAAGTATTATACTCAGTTTAGCTGGGTAGGTGATTCTTGGTTTGAGTCCTAGTTCCTTTGTCTTCTGGAATATCCTATTCCACGCCCTTCGATCCCTTAATGTAGAAGCTGCTAGATCTTGGGTTATCCTGATTGTATTTCCACAGTACTGGAATTGTTTCTTTCTAGCTGCTTGCAAGATTTTTTCCTTGAGCTGGGAGTTCTGGAATTTGGCCACAATGTTCCTAGGAGTTTCTCTTTTTGGATCTCTTTCAGGTGGTGATCGATGGATTCTTTCAATACTTATTTTGCCCTCTGGTTGTAGAATGTCAGGGCAGTTTTCCTTGATAATTTCATGGAAGATGATGTCTAGGCTCTATTTTTGATCATGACTTTCAGGTAGTCCCATAATTTTTAAATTGTCTCTCCTGGATCTATTTTCCAGGTCAGTTGTTTTTCCCATGAGATATTTCACATTCTCTTCCATTTTTTCGTTCTTTTGGTTTTGTTTGGTGATTTCTTGGTTTCTCGTAAAGTCATTAGACTCCATCTGTTCCATTCTAATTTTGAGAGAGCTATTAAATTCAGTGAGCTTTTGAGCCTCTTTTTCCATTTGGCTAATTCTGCTTTTGAAAGCATTCTTCTCCTCATTGGCTTTTTGAACCTCCTTTGCTAATTGGGTGAGCCTATTTTTCAAGGTGTTAATTTCCTCAGCATTTTTTTGGGTCTCCTTTACCAAGGTATTGACCTGGTTTTCATACTTTTGTTGCATCTCTGACATTTCTCTTCCCAGTTTTTCCTCCACCTGTCCAACTTGCTTTTCAAAATCCTTTTTGAGCTCTTCCAGGGCCTGAGCCCACCCACCACCCCCCTGGGGTGTCTGGGGTACTGAGTCCCCGCCCTCCACGTCTTTCCCTGATGGCAAGAATACGTCCTCATCTTCATCAGATCCGAAGGTCGGGATCATTTGCATTTGTTGGAAAAAACTCTCTAAAGTCTTATTTTTCTTCCCTTTTCTAGGCATTTTCCCAGCCAGTTACTTGACTTCTGAGATTCCTTTCCACCCCCGCCTGGATCCGCCCAGCTAGTGCTTGGCCTCTGAGGTTTAAATGGACTTTCCTTCTGCCGGCTGTCAATCAGTGAGCTTTAGTTCAGGTGCTGGGGTGGGGCCAGGGCTGCCTCCGAGACTGATCCCTCGGGGGCTTTATGCAGAGACTTTCAGGAATGGAACGGGTGGGGGCGGGGTGAGAGGCCCGCCTCCCAAATCCCACTCCCTTGGGGGCTTTAAGCAGGAGCCTTCAGTAACAGAGCGGGGTGGGGGCAGGGCCATCTCCCAGGCTCAGCTCCGTCCAGTTTTATGCGGGAATCTTCCGTAATGAAGATCCTGCCTGCTGTTGGGGGATTCCTGAGTCTTGGGCCGCTGCTGCCTCAGCCGCCGCCCACACCTCTGCCTCCGCCGCTTCCTGCCCCCGTCCCCGCCGCTGCTTCCTCCCGAGGGGGCCCGAGTCAAGGAGACGCCCCGCTTCCCCTCTCCTTCAGCCCGGCTTTCTTTCTCACTGACCTGTAGCTTCTGTGGGCGGAGGGACTTTCCCGGCTGCCGGAGCTTCTGGCTCTGAAGCCTGCTCGGATCAGCTTCTCTGCGGCCCCGGCCAGGGCAGCGCTGGGGGTCGGGTCCACTTTCTGGGGCGCGCCGGACCCTGGGGACGGGTCTTCAGGGCTCCCTGGAACGGAAATCTCTTCCACTCTGCTTCTGCACACCTTGTATTCACCCAGAAGCTATGGGGGACTCTTTTTACATTAATTCTATGGGCTTTGGTTTCGGAGCTCGAAAACGTGCGTCCTTCTACTCCGCCATCTTGGCTCCGCCCCTAATGACACCTTTCTTATGAACCTCATTGGATTGCCATGAGGAACAGATCAGGCCACATATGTAAAGGTTATTGCACATTTTACAGACTATTATTCACAGACGGTTGGGATATGATTCTGAAGGGGAAGGAAAATGGTTCCAATTTGCATAACTCTGAAAGGCTTGCAATATTAGCTGGTGCTATCTTCACAGCAACACTGTGAGGTAGGTACTTATCCTCATTTTGCAGAAGAGAAGACTGTGCCTCAGAGAGTTTAGGCATTATCCCCAGGGACATCAAGGGAGTGTCTGAAATGGGTTTTAAACCAAGTTCTCTATTCATTTCTCTGACCACCACACCTCAGACAAGTTGAAATTCTACAATAGATTGGAGGTCCTTCCCACAGAGAATGGATCAGAATCTGTACTGAAATAAGTTTCTTGTGCTCAATGGAAATAGAAGGAAAATCCACAGATGATGCCAAGACAGATTATCTATTGTTGATCTCAGGACAAATGAGATTAAGTCATGGTATTGTTGAAAGGGTATGGACATCTACTGACTTGACATAAACAACCGTGATCCACTCCCATTTTGTCATGGGATGGAGAATATCCCATGACTTGTCAAGCCTGATGACCACTGCCCCTTCTGGATGGTTCATGCAGAGGCAAAAGGTGACACTAGGAGGAACCTGCAAGTCCTCTTTGGGAATTATGTAGTCCTTAGCAGACAAGTTATGGGGATAGATGGCTCTTGTTGTTGATTTCTTTTGTTTCAATCATTTCTGTTGATTGTAAATGGGAGCAGGAGAAAAGAAAATACTTTGGAAGTAAACAGCTAGTGTAAATGATGCTACTGGAGAATAGGATTGGATAAATCATTGATAATAAATGCTGGGTAGAACAAAGTCAATGGCAGATACCTGGGACATTACACCAGAGACAGTCTACCTCCAAGTTGACCTTGATCTACACATTAATGACTTTTGAGGTTGGCAAGTCATTCAGCTCTGATGGCACCTAATTAGCTGAACATTAGCTGAACATCTCTAGTCTCCACATAACAGGGAAGACTTGGCCATATGCTTAACTGTATTCAGCATCTATTACTATCCTTGACTTATAAGTCTAGAAATGATCCAAAAAGGAAATGAGACTGACATAAGCAATTCTTGGTGAAATTATCCTAATACCCTTCCTTGATGTTCACAAGCTATTACTTTCATAATATTTTCAGAAGTTAAGCAAGAATATAATCCAATTTCTAAAGCTAGTCATTCAAAATGTTCATCTTATTTCCCATTTTGAAAATCAGACCAAAACCTGACTTTCTGCGATCCTGCCTCATTCATTCCTTTGTCTCTCACATTTCAGACATTACAGGCAGTGACTCAGTAGCCTAGTCATTAGTGTTGTCAGTGCCTAGAGTTGAGGACCTGGCACCCTGAACTCATTAATGTCAAGTAGATTCTCTAACGATGTCTAACAACATCACTCGTTTGACTTAATAAATTTGAAGATCTTCTTGCTACCTCCAGGATCAAATATAAAATTTTCTCTTTGAATGCTAAAGCCTTTCATTACCTCCTCCCTTCCTACTTGTCCAGTCTTCTTATACCTTATTTCCCTCTGCATACTCTGGGATCCAGTGACACTTGCCACCTGGACGCTCCTCAAACAAGACACCACCAGTTCTTGATTGGACATTTTCAGTGGTGTCCTCCCTGTCTGGAACTCTCGCCTCATCCTCTCTACCTCCTGGCTTCCTTGGCTTTTGCAAGTCCTGTGTGAAGTCCCACTTCTTCAAAAAAAGTCTTTCCCAATCCCCCTTAATTTCAATGCCTTCCCTCAGTTAATTACTTTCAGTCCCTTTATGGTCATGCTTGATTAAAGTATGCATATATACATGCATACATACATACAAACTACATAGATATATGTATGTATACATGTATATGTATATAAAGACATGCTTTAATCAGCAGAAGAAAAAGCAGGAGAGAAGAGCAGAGAGAATGGGGGACAGAAATTTGCTCCATCAATAGAAACCCCACTCTGGAAATACAATCCAAGCCCACCTTACCTGGTCAAGTACAGGTCACTTACACCTTGCCACAGCCTCATGAGACAGGTAGAGAGATATGGTGATTATTACCTTCATTTTTCAAAGGAAGAAAGTATATCTGAGAGAGGAAGATGAATTGGTATGGGCTAATTGCACTGCTAATGTCAAAGTTTGGGCAGCAGTTAAATTTTTTATTCCTAGTTATGTATTCTTGTGATAACAACCACAATAAGTTTTCATTATGTGTCTGCCATGTGCTTTTAGGATTGAAGGCTAGGTGCCTGGGTTGGGGGAACAAAGAAAAAAAATCATATTGATGAGAAGAGTCAGATACCTCTCCAATACTGACATTTCAATTTCTCTCTTGTCTTCTACATACCTCAGGGGCATCACTGGATTTAGGGAGGGGGAGATGGCAGAAGGGATTTTAAAATACCATTTTATCCACCCTCATTTTGCAGATGAGAAAAACTGAGTCCCAGAGTGTTTATGATTTGCTGTAGATTATTAAGAAACAAATCCTGAATTTGAACCTGGGTATCATGACTCTATTTCCTGTCCAATAGAATGCTTTATTTCTTATGGGCCATTTGTGATTACTTATGCTCAAGGGGTAACTTGCAGTGCTGAAACATTTAGGTGACTATAAGTAATGAGTCTGGAATTTTTCTAATCAATTGTGTAACAGAGAAATGGTTGCAATGAGAAAGAAAATTTGGATTCCTGTTATTTTTTTTTACCCCCTATATAGGATTAAAAAGTTCTTTAGTCTAGAAGCAAGTGATTCACAATTTTGCCATTCTTCATTGTGTATCCTTAAATATTTTGAAAGTATATCTGAGTGGGAAATTCAGCCTTTGAAATATCTTTATTTGACCAAGAGTCCCCAGGTGACATTAAAATAATGATTATCACATATTTTGCATTTCATAGAAAAGTGCATCAAAATAATATCACTCATCTTGGCCTCACCAATGAAAATGATTTAGGAACCAGTAGCTAATTTGGGATAGATTGTGGCAGGCCTGCAATATATGCCCCCATAAAAGACCCGAGTGCAGGGAGGCTTCCTTGTTACAGGAATACTCTACTGTCTACAGGGAGTCTTATTTCTACTTTATATATTTTCAGAAACTCGGCTGTTTATGAAATTTATGTGTTAAAGCGAGCAGTTGGTCCTACCTGGGTATAGAGATGTATGGCCGTCGGTCCCCTATTCCACAGCAGACAAAGAAAATACATCGTTTCTGTCCACTAGAAATGCAATTTATGGGAAGAAAATTCTTCACCATAAATTGCTAAATGAAACCTTTGGATTTATAGCTTCCAGGTTCCTGTACCGCCTTCCCTTTCCAATGACCCATAGGAATTGAGGCATACACTTAACAGACTGGCTGGGATATTTACCACAGATACTCTAGAACAATTTAGAGTGTTAATTGTTCATTTTCAAGAGTAGCCAAACTATCAATGAGATGACTGAGAGGGAAAGGAAGGGAACATACATCCAAACAAAGCCATTTCAAAGGCAAAAAAAGAAAGTAAAACAAAAAGACAACTGGGGCTTAAAAATGAGATTGGAAGAGTGGAACACTTCTCCCAATATCTGAAGGGCTGTAATATATAAAAGGGATCTCCATTTACTCTGCCTACCCTCAGGGAATAATCCTCGGCTCAATAGAGGGAAATGAGGACCAATTTCTCACAAGGAGAGCTATCCAGAAGCTGGACATGGCTGAATGTGTTCTCTACCACTGAAGCTGTTTGAGTATAAGGTGAATGATCGCTTGTCCATGGAGTTGTAGAAGGGAATTCATGCTATTGAAATGGGCTGTATTATCTGGCCTCTGAACTCTTCTCCAACTCAAGGAAGCTGTGATTCAATGTTACAATAAAATGTCACTTACTTGCTAGTTCCCAAAAATATTGCTTGATGAATTTAAACAAATCATTTCATTACAAGAGCCAAGCTGAAAGGGACATGTCAAATCATGAAACATGGTAGCTACTCCCACGTCACTTGAACTGAGTGTGCAAATGTAATGCATATATTTTTTCCCTTGAGAAACAATATTTTAATATATTTTAAAGCAATTCAATTCAATATACATTTACTGAGTCCCTCTTTTGTGCATGGGCAAGCAGAAGCTTGATAAAATTATCAAATTCAGAATTGAAACTGTAGCCTACATACACTGGAAATTAAGTTCAGTGAAGATTTATTAAGCACCTGCTCCATGACAGATCTTGTGGAAGTCACTGAGTAGACAAAGAAAAAAAAGTCCCTGTTCTCAAAGAGCAGTTAGCATTATTCTAATGGGGTTAGAGGGCACTTACCTCCTGTGTGATCCTTCTGGAGGACCTCCCTGAGATATAAAATGAATTGATTAGATGATCTCCAATACACCTTCTTACAGAAGATCTAACACAAGATCCTAACCAGAAGAGACATTTGAACAGAGAAATGGGAATGTCAGCACTGGGAAGGAACAGTGAAGACTCTTGGCTCTGAAGTCAGAGAACTGGGTTTCAAATCCTGCCCCTGATACTTACTAGATGTGAGACTTTGGGTGTATTACTTCATGAACCTGACTTGCAAATTAAGGATATTGATCTAGATAATCCCTCAGGTCCTTTCTCCCTTATGATCTCATAATCCTACGACTTGAGAACAGAAACCATCAGAGCTGAGAGAGACCTTAGAATAGGCAATGTGAGAGCTAGGAAGAGTCTGAGAACAGCAGATGTGAGAGCTGGGAGGTAGATTATATCTAGGAAAAGAGAATGTGAAAGTGAGGAGAAACTTTAGAATATAGAATACAAAATATCAACAGGAAGGAACTTTTTAGAGAACCTTTAATGCAACATCTTCATTTTACCTAGATTGAGAGAGAAGAAAGGACTTGGTCATAATCACATAGCAAGTTCATTGGAAAGCCAGGACCCACATGGAGATCCCTTGCCTCCAAAGACAATGCGCATTCCACCACAACACAACCATTTCATGACACCTCCTCCTACCTTAAAGAACAGGCCCTTAAACAATTTTCCTGTAATTAGGTCAATGCCAGGAGACATAATTCACCTGTCTCTGGTATTCAAAGCCTTCCAAGATTCCTTTTTCTGGTAACAACTTTCCTTCTCAGACTTCATGAAGCATTTTAAGACACTAGAACTAAAGAAGGAAGGGACCTCAGAGGTAATCTACTCACCTCCATTTTGCAGATGATGAACCAAAGGCCCAGAGGCTGTCATATACTCATGTTTCTCCAGGTTGTAAGTATCCATTAAAAAGGCAATTATCTTTTAATATGCTGAGATGCAGTCCCTCTCTGTCTCTGTCTCTCTTTCTGTCTGTCTTTCCCTTCCCCTCTCTCTCCTCCATTATCCTCTTTGACCATGATCTCCATAAGGGTAGGGGTTGTGTCTTCTCTAAGCTCAAATTGTCCTCTAGACTTTGCATAGAGCTTTGTATGTAATTGTTTCAGTATTTCAAGGAGGAATGAACAGACTATTTTCGGTGTCAGGGGCCGAGGAGTAGGTAAAAGGTACAAGCATTTATTAACCACCTACTATGTACCACATGCAGTGATTTTTTTTAAATTTATTTTTGTTTTTAATATTCATTTCCACAAGATTTTGATTTTCAAATTTTCTCCCCATCTCTCTCCTCTCCCACCCCAAGACAACATGCATTCTGATTGCCCCTTCCCTCAAACTGCTCTCCTTTTAATCATATCCCTTCCTTTCCTCATCCCCATCTATTCTATTTTCTTGTAGAGTAAGATAGAGTTCTATACCCCATTACCTATATTTCTTATTTCCCAGCTGCATGTAAAATTAATTTTTAACATTCGTTTTTAGAACTTTTGAGTTTCAACTTCTCTCCTTCCCTCCCTTCAGACCCATCCCGACTGAGAATGCAAGCAATTCAATATAGGTTATACATGTGTAGTTTTACAAAAATCTTCCATAAAAGTCATGTTATGAAAGACTGTATTTCCCTCTGTCCTAACCTGCCACCATTTATTTTATTCTCTCTTTTGATCTTGTCCCTCCCCAAAAGTGTTTACTTCTAATTATTCCTTCCTCCTATTTGCCCTCCCCCCCACCACTTATCCCCTTCTCTCCTACTTTCCTGTGGTGCAAGATAGATTTTCATACCAAATTGAGTGTGCATATTATTCCCTCCTTAAACCAAATGTGATGAGAGTAAGCTTCAATTTTCCCCTCTCACCTCCCCCATTTTCCCCTCCATTGAAAAAATGTTTTTGCCTCTTTTATAAGAGATAATTTGCCTCATTTCATTTCTCCCTTTCTCCTCTCACCAATATATTCCTCTCTCATCCCTTTCATTTTATTTTTTTAGACATCATCCCTTCCTGTTCAACTCATCCTGTGCCTTCTATTTATATGTATATAATCCCACCAATTGCCCAAACACTGTGAAAAGTCTCAAGAGTTACAAATATTGTCTTTCCATGTAGGAATGTAAACACATCAACTTTAGTAAGTCCCTTATGATTTTTCTTTCTTGTTTACCTTTTCATACTTCTCTTGATTCTTGTGTTTGAAAGTCAAATTTTCTATTTATCTTTGATTTTTTCATCAAAAATGCTTGAAAGTCCTCTGTTTCATTGAATGACCATTTTTTCTACCGAAGTATTATACTTAGTTTTCCTGGGTAGGTGATTCTTGGTTTTAATCCTAGCTCCTTTGACTTCTGGAATATCATATTCCAAGTCCTTCAATACCTTAGTGTAGAAGTTGCTAGAGACTGTGTTATCCTGATTGCATTTCCACAATACTTGAATTATTTCTTTCTGGCTGCTTGTAATATTTTCTCCTTGACCTGAGAACTCTGGAATCTGGCTACAATATTCCTGGGAGGTTTTTTTTTTGATATTTTTCAGGAAGTGTTTGGTGGATTCTTTCAGTATTTATTTTGCTCTCTGGTTCTAGAATATCAGGGAAGTTTTCCTTGATAATTTGATGAAAGATGATGTCTAGGCTCTTTTTTTGATCATGGTTTTAAGGTAGTCCCATAATTTTTAAACTGTAATTTTAAAACCATAATTTTAAACTGGATCCATTTTCCAGATCAGTTGTTTTTCCAATGAAATATTTCACATTGCTATTTTTTCATTCCCTTGAAAACCAAAGGAATTTTATATTTTTTTATAATTTATAATTTTTTTAATAATTTTTTATAATTTCTTGATTTTTCATAAAGTCATTAGCTTTAATCTGCTCCATTCTAATCTTGAAAGAATTATTTTCTTCAGTAAACTTTTGTACCTCCTTTACCATCTGGACAACTCTGCTCTTTAGGGCATTCTCTTCATTGGTATTTTGGACCTCTTTTGCCATTTGGGTTAGTCTGTTTTTCTTTTTTTTTTTAAATTTATTTATTTAACTTTTTACATTCATTTTCACAAAATTTGAGGTTCCAAATTTTCTCCCCTTTTATCCCCTCCCCCCACCCCAATACACCGAGCATTCTAATTTCCTCTATCACCAATCTGCCCTCTCTTCTATCATCCCTCCCTTCTCTTGTCCCCATCTTCTCTTTTGTCCTGTAGGTCCAGGTGACTTTCTATTCCCCATTAACTGTATTTGTTATTTCCTAGTAGCAAGAACAACACTAAACAGTTGTTCCTAAAACTTTGAGTTCCAAATTCTCCCCATCCCTCCCTCCCCACCCATTCTCTTTGGGAAGGCAGGCAATTCAATATAGTCTGTTTTTTAAGGTGTTATTTTCTTCGGCATTTTTGGGTCTCCTTTAGCAAGCAGTTGACTCATTTGCCATGACTTTCTTACATCACTCTTATTTCTCTTCTCAATTTTTGCTCTACTTCTCTTACTTGATTTTCAAAATCCTTTCTGAGTTCTTCCATGATCTGAGACTAATTCATATTTTTCTTAGAAGCTTTGGATGGAGAAACTTTGACTCTGTTTTCTTCTGTTTGCATGCTTTGGTCTTCCTTGTCACCAAAGTAAGATTCTAAAGTCTGATTATTTTTCTAGTATTTTCTCATTTCCCCAGCTGTTTACTTGATTCTTGAGCTCTTTGTCAAGGTGGTTAATTGTCAGTCTCTCGATCCCCCCACAATCTGTGGGCCTAGAGGTCCAGAAACACTGACTGCAGCTGTGACTGCTACGGGTTCCTCCACACCCTCCCCTCTCTTCCTCCCAGGGCCTGAGGCTGGACCCCTCTGCTCTCCTGCACTGGTCCCACAGGTTTTTCCCACTGACCTTCCAATTTATCCTCAGTGTTTTGGGGTCATAAAGTATGGAAACCACCACAGGTGTGAGAGATTCAGTCTCCCCAAGACCTACTCAGGTCCTGTCTGTGCAGGCATGGTCCACGCTGGTCTGTGCCCTGCCCCTTGTGTGGATGGATAGACACTTCCTGGTGACCTATGTTGGGCTAAAGATTTGTTTCACTCCATCATCCTGTGGGTTCTACACCTCCAGAATTTGTTTGAGCCATTTTTTATACATATTTGACTGGACTTGGAAGGAGTAGTCTAGAAAGTCCATTCTGTTACTCCACCATCTTGGCTCTGCCCCCAGACACAGTGATTAATGCTTAGAATATAGACAAAAAAATCATCCTTCCCCTCAGGGTTCTACCATATGTAGGAAAAAAAAAAGGATGCTAAAGTTCAGTATTGAGAGCTTAACTCTGAGATGAATATTCTTTACCATTCCAGTGCCACTACGGTAAACAAGACAGTTCAGCCCTAGTAAGCCATACTTCATCAGGATGAGGGTGGGGGGAGGGCAGTGAGCCTTGATGCAGGGATCACAGGCCTCTAAGACCTGGGTCAATACCTCCCCTGTGTAAGCCTCCATTTTTTCTTGTGTAAGTGAGAACTTGGAGCCCCTTCCAGATCTGAATTTGGGAGTTGACCTGGGAATTGAGTCTACTTTAGGCTCTGGTGATCCAGGGGAAAGTTCCAGAAAGGCACAAGGGATCCTGCTAATGCAGTGATACATAATCCCCAACTGCTCAGTGGAGGACATGGTTGGGCTCAAGTGAACAGGAGAATAAGAATGGAGACCACACAAGGGAACAAGTTTGTAAAGACCAAATTTAACCTAATTTGACAAGCATTTATTGAGCACCTACTATGTTCTCAACTTTGAGGATATAAAGATCAGACAATAACAGCCCCTACTTTCTAGCTTCTAAGGGCCAGACTGATGAGTCTGAACCCTCAGCTATGGATGGTTTGGAGCAGCAGATTGACATGATGAAGGTTTGTTGCAAGTTTTCAGTCCTCAGCAAGGTAGGGTCCCATCACAAAGTCTATCATAAATGATCCCTGTGGAAAAGGGGGAAGGGAGGGAGAAGGGTATCCTACTATTACCAATATCATTAGGGAAAATACAGAAGGGGCCCAGATGAAGCAGTTGATTTTATGTCAATGAACCGTAAAGGGTCAAGAAATTGGGAATGATACAAATCTGATAGAGCTTAGGAATCAAGGAGTGAATCAAATGTTAACAAGAACATTTCAACGTATAATGAGTTGAAGCTGGGGGAAAATACCACACTTTCAATGTAAAAAGACTTAGGGGAATCCAAATGGTGCTGAAGAAGTCCATGAGCTGCCCAATCATTTATAATGGGATTCAGGTAACAAATGATGAGGGAGCAGAACCACTCTCGGAAGAGCAGTCAGGAGGAAGGAGATTTTCCAAAAATGTTTGATAAAGTTCCACATCACAGATGAATGTCTAAGGTGCAGAGTAATGGCGTACATGAAAAATTGGTGCAAAGAACAGATGAAAGGGAGAAAATCAATGGGCTACAGAGCAAAAAGGAAGGGGTGCCCAGCATGAGCTGGCATGTTAAACAGCTTCCCAGAGGGCCCCATACTTGTCTAATATCTGCACAATTCACACTTGATTAGAGAGGTTGGGCCCCTAGAGAAAGCAACATCTACACTTCCAAGGGCTCCCTGATCTCACTCCAAATTCAACATCCAGATTGGCTCCCTGCCCTTCGTAAAGACATCCAATGTGTGCTACAGTCACAACAACCTCTTTCTTGCAAGCAACATAGCCCTCTTCTCCACTCTGAGCTCCCAAGTTTTAGCAGAGGGCTTTAGGAAAATTGCTTTGGTGACTTTGTGGAGGACAGATGAGAGAAGGGAAAAAATTGGAGAAAGGAGCCCTAGTGGGCACACATTTCAGACTGCTTGCTGGGTCTCTGGATGTCTGTAGGTGGATGTCCAGCCAATCATATGAATTTAGGACACCTGAAAACGAAAATGTACCCCAATATGTGAAACTAAGGATGGACTCTCTGCCCCCAGGAAAGATTCAGATACCTACAATACATTTGAGGTGGAGGATATGCTCAAGAATTTAGGGTAACCCTTTGGAGCAATCAAGTGCCAGAGGGAAAAGAATGGATCTAATTATACATTGAATAGAACAAGGAAGGTGGGACAAGGGATGGTGGGGAAACCTTTGGTACTGACTAGCTGTAGAACCTATCTGTAATATTTTTTGGTCTTGATATCAATATATAGACATGTTTACATGACCTACTGGATAGAAGATTGGTAGATGGAGAGATAGATGGACAGATAGGTGGATGGATAGATAGATGGATGTATAGATAGTTATCTAGAAGTTAATATGTGTATAATACATGTATATATGTATATATGTATATATATATACATCTATATGCAAATACATATATAAATACATGTGCACATTATACATAACAATATGAATTATATACATACATACATGCAATTGTGTAATATGTATATACACATATGTATATGCACAGTTATATCCTTGTAGACATATGTGTATGTGTATGTGTGTATATATTCACACATCAATAAAAAATAGATACCAGCTAAATTGAAGGAGTGAGGAGAGAAGGCACTAGTAGCTAGGGGTGGGGGTGGGAATGGTAGGAAGGACTTCATATAAAAGTTGACATGAACTAAGTAAGCCTTGAAGCTTGGAGGTAGAAAGGGGAAACCTCCAGGCCTGGGAAATAGCCAACGAAAGGCAAAACAATGAGAACCAGAGCTTTGAATTTGAGGACCAGGAAATAAGGAAGCATGTGGCTGGATCAGAGTGTGTAAAGGGCAGTGATGCATAATAAAACTAAAAAAGACAGGACAGGGCCACATTATGAAGAGCTTTCAATGTCAAACACATGTTTCTATTTGATCGTAGGAACAAGGTGCCACTAGAATTTACTGAATGAGATTGGGGTGAGGCAAAGGTGCAAAGATCAGATATAGGCTTTAGGAAAATTGCTTTGATGACTTTGTGGAGGACAGATGAGAGAAGGGAAAAAACTGGAGAAAGGAGCCCCAGTGGGCACACATTTCAGACTGCTTGCTGGGTCCCTGGATGTCTGTAGGTGGATGTCCAGCCAATCATATGAATTTAGGACACCTGAAAACGAATCCATCATTTTATTCCTGATCCTTTCACTTCTCCAAACGTCTCTGTTTCTACTGAAAGTACAATCATTAGCTTGGCCACATGGGTTCTAAACCTCCTGTGTCACCCTTCAGCTCTTCCCTCTCCCTCAGCCATTACTGTTGTTTCTCCTTCATTCCTGAAGAGGACCATGACATTAGGGAGGTAATGCCATGGCATACAAGTGGACTGGATTTAAGTAAGAGACAGCTGTGCAGTCACCAGCCTCACTTTCAGCTCTAGAGCCATCTGGGTCCAATGGCCAGATATGGACAGCTGGACATAGCCCAGGATGCAGTGGGAAGCATTGGCCTTTCTAATCCAATGTCTGTTTACAGGTCTCAGTTTGCCTGAGGCAATGCCCTTCAGTGATGAAGCCTAGGCAAGAAATGAACCTCACCCATGACATCTAACTAGAAATCAAATCCTATCGATTCTACTTCCCCACTATTTTTCACATCTGTCCCTTTCTCTCCCCTCACATCACTTCCCCCCTAGTGCTGACCTCTGTCATCTCAACCCTGGAGTATTAGAATAGCTTACTAGTTGATCTTCTTATCTCTAACTTCCTGCCTGAAACAACTCACTGCCACATAGCTACCAAAGTCTTTCCAAAGTGTAAGTCTGACCACTTCTCTGAGCCCTTCAAAGACTCCCTTTCATCAAATGTTGAGCTTTCTCAAAATGTACTGGGTTCCTTCTCACTAGAGTCATTTAACCTCTGCTTTCATGGTTTTCCCATCTGTAAAATAGGGGTAATAGTAGAATCTGCCTTTCTAGGTTTTTATGAGATAAAAATGAGGTAATATTTCTAAACTGCTTTGCAAACCTTTAAACACTCTAAAATATATGTTATTATGAGCTTCCAGGTAGAATCTCTAGCTCAAGGCACACTACATTAAGCTGATCCTGAACTTGCTTTCACCAAGGTACTAATGTCTTGCCCCTCTCCAAATAGTACCTTGTACTAATTCTGTGTACTTTTTACACACACATACACATATACATACATGTATGTATGTGTATGTCCCACATTGATGGCATGTATGGAAACTCCTTAAGATCAGAGACTGGTTCATTATGGCTCTGCACTCCCAGTACCATGCACAGTATTAGGCACAGAGTCAGGGTGTACAAATGTATATTGATTTCTACAAAGGTATTTAAAGTTTAGCCTCTACCTTCATAGAACTCACAAGTCCTGTACTGGAGGCACCTCATCATATGTGATAGCGCACAAACCATCAGATTCTCAAGGTCCTGAGATATCAATAATTTTCTCACTAATGTCATTGACATATAATCAAGCTTTTCATATCTTCATGAATTGATGAGGCTAAAAATTTTCATTCACTAGGGACCACCGTTGTGGTGATGAGCCTCTCTGCTCTCCTTGAACACCAGATGAAAAGTGACTCTCTCAAGGATTTTCCAGCTTTCTTAGAGCTGCCAAACCTGTGGACAGAGTTCTAAGACTCCCTCCAAGTCAATATCAGATTAGAAAAGAATCCTGAGTGGCTGATATAGACCCATAGAATATCAGAGAGAGAATGATAATCACCTAAAACATACGGAACATGATATTTTCATTTTAAGATGGGGGGGGGTGTTTCTGAGAGGGACAGTAAGTAAAGAAAGTGACTTTGGGACTGAATTTTGGTTGAAGTTTTGTAGAATGAATGAATTAAAGGGTGGAGGAAGCCAAGACAGTTAGTTGGGTTTTGCAATGGGGTTTTCAGAATGTATACAAGGAGCTCTTCTCCTTTACCCTAATACTTCTTCCTTTAAAGACTGTCTATCATCTTTCACTGGTTTCTAATAAGTGGGTTAAAATGTTGAAGAAGAGAGCTGCTCAATAAAAACAAAAAATGTGTATACTCTTTGATCCAGTAGGACTGTATCCCAAAGAGATTGTAAAAATAGGAAAGGGTCCCACGTGTACAAAAATATTTATAGCAGCTCTCTTTGTGGTGCCCAACAACTTGAAATTGAAGGGATGCCCATCAATTGAGGAATGCCTGAACAAGTTGTGGTATATGAATGTAATGGAATACTATTGTGCTATAAGAAATGATGAATAGGAAGACTTCAGAGAGGCATGGAAGGACCCATATGAACTGATGCTGAGTGAAAGGAGCAGAACCAGGAGTACTTTGTACACAGTAACAACCACAGTGTGCAAGGAATATTTTTCTGGTAGACTTATCTCTTCACAGCAATGCAAGGACCTAAAGCATTCCCAATGAACTTTTGAGGCAAAATGCCTTTCACATACAGAGAAAGAACTATGGAAACATCACAGAATGAAGCAGACCATTTTCTGTTATGTTATGTTTTGTTTTGTTCTTATGGTTTCTCCCATTCTTTTAATTCTTTTATGCAACATGACTGAGGTGAAAGTGTATTTAATAACAATGTATGTGCAATATAAAATTGCACACTGTCTCAAGGAGGGAGGAGGGAGGGAGGGAGGATGAGGGAAGGGAAAAGTCTAAGATATTTTGAAGTGATTGTATAAAACTGAAAAATAAAATAATTATTTTTTTAAAGGAAGAGAGTTGCTCTATCAAATTCCAAAAAAGCTGAGATGGACATGGGCCAGTTCCTTTTTTCATTCTTTATATGAATAAACTTGGAAAAGCAAAGTTGAAAGGAGGATTTCCAGGCACATTAAACATTTTTAAATGGTGACCCATCATACCCTACAGAGCTGACACGAGAGCACATAATGAGTACCAAGGAATAAGGATAGGCCTAAGCCTGAGCTCTGTTTCAGTCTCATTACCACTAATATTTGTGGGTGCCTGACATACAAAGTCTCAGACTCTCCCAGTTAGAGGGAACTGCAGAAGTCAATCAGTCTAAAGGTGAACTGAAGTTCCTTCTCCTTGGTCTTAAGGTTCATCCAGCCTGGTTGTCTATGGAATTGGTTTGAGTTTAAAGGAAGTGAATTGGAGAAGTTTTAAGTAACCCATCTTCAATTACAACCCCTTTCTTTAGCCTTTGATAGGTACTGGATTCCTCTCACCTGGCTCCAGAGACCCAAATCATCCCCACTGTGAAAAGTCCTCACCTCATCCAGACTATCCTCTTACCTCTCGTTTCCTTTTCTCAGTGAACCCCTACCCCAGGGGGGGAGGGAACTATCTGTCATTGCCTTTACTGTCTTATATCCCACTGAGTCCTCAATCTTGGCTTACGAACTTGCCACTCAATTGAAATGACTATCTTCAAAGCTACCAATGATCTCTTTAGGGATTAAGGCAAAGGGCTTTTCCAAGTCCTCATTATTCTTGACCTCATGATAGCATTTGACATATCTGACCATTCCTTATTATATATTTTTTCTTCCTGTGTTTTTGTGACACTTGGCAGTCATGGTTCTCCAGCTTTCCGATCAGCACACTCTCTACTCTCTGCCACACTTTGTATGAGTATGTCATGGGGCTATGTTAGGCTCTCTGCTCCTTTTGCTGTATATTCTCTGTTGCTGATACCTTACTTCCATAGGTTGAGTTATCATTCTTACACATATGAATCCCAGATCTTGTCTTATCCTAGGTTCTCTTTTAAATTCCATACCCACATGGCCAATTGTGTTCTGAGTTTCTCCACCTAGGTGTTTCATAGCATCTCATATTTAATGTATGCAAAAGAGAAATCATCATCTTTCTCACAATTCATCTCTTTTTCTCAATTCCATGGGTCTGTCAAGAGTACCAAACTCTTTTTGTTAAACAAATATGAAATGGAGGGGGTGGAGTCAAGATGGCGGAGTAGAAAGACTCATGTATGCTAGCTCCTAACCCATAGCCCATGGATTTAATGTAAGAAGAGCTCCCCACAAGTTCTGGATCACTGCAAGGTGTGCAGAAACACAGTGGAAGAGATTTCTGTTCCAGAGAGCCCTGGAGAGCAGTCCCCAGGGTCCGTCGCACCACAGAAAGCAGACCCCATCCCTGTGCTGCCCTGGCTGGGCAGTCCCAGAGGAGCTGATCCGAACAGGCTTCAGGGATGGAACCTCCAGCAGCCGGGAAGGTCCCTCCGTCCACAGACGCTACATGTCAGTGAGAGAGACGGCTGAGCTGGACGAGAGGGGAGCGGGGTGTTGCCGTTGCTCAGGCCCCCTCGGGAGGAAGCGGCAGAGGCAGAGGCAGGGGCAGGAAGCAGCGGCGGCAGCGGCGGCGGCCCGGGACTCCCCGAGCAGCAAGCAGAACTTCAGATCTCTGCATAAACCCCGTGAGGGAGCTGAGCCTGGGAGACAGCCTGCCCCACCCGCTCCATTACTGAAGGTCTCTGCATAAAGCCCCTGAGGGAACTGAGCCTGGGAGGTGGCCCTGCCCCCATCCCAGGACCAGAACTAAAGCTCACATTGATTAGCAGCTGCGCCTGCCGGGAAAAGCCCATTTGAATCTCAGACCCCAAGAACTAGCTGGGCGGATGTAGGCAGGGGTGGAGAGGAATCTCAGAAGTCAAGTAACTGGCTGGGAAAATGCCCAGAAAAGGGAAGAAAAACAAGACTATAGACAGCTTTTTTGAGCAGGTGCAAATGTTCCCACCATTCGGCTCTGATGATGAGGAAATATTTTTGCCATCAGGGAAAGATGTGGAGGGCAGGACCTCGATACTCCAGACATCCCAGGGGGATGTTGGGTGGGTGCAGGCCTTGGAAGAGCTCAAAAAGGATTTTGAAAAGCAAGTTAGACAGGTGGGGGAAAAACTGGGAAGAGAAATGAGAGATGCAAGAAAAGTATGAAAAAAGGGTCAATACGTTGGTAAAGGAGATCCAAAAAAATGCTGAAGAAAATAACACCTTGAAAAATAGGCTCACTCAATTGGCAAAAGAGGTTCAAAAAGTCAATGAGGAGAAGAATGCTTGCAAAAGCAGAACTAGCCAAATGGAAAAAGAGGTTCAAAATCTTACTGAAGATAATAGTTCTCTCAAAATTAGAATGGAACAGATGGAGTCTAATGACTTTCTGAGAAACCAAGAAATCACAAAACAAAACCAAAAGAATGAAAAAATGGAAGAGAATGTGAAATATCTCATTGGAAAAACAACTGACCTGGAAAATAGATCTAGGAGAGACAATTTAAAAATTATGGGACTACCTGAAAGTCATGATAAAAAAAACAGCCTAGACATCATCTTCCATGAAATTATTGAGGAAAACTGCCCTGACATTCTACAACCAGAGGGCAAAATAAGTATTGAAAGAATCCATCGATCACCACCTGAAAGAGATCCAAAAAGAGAAACTCCTAGGAACATTGTGGCCAAATTTCAGAACTCCCAGCTCAAGGAGAAAATCTTGCAAGCAGCTAGAAAGAAACAATTCCAGTACTGTGGAAATACAATCAGGATAACTCAAGATCTAGCAGCTTCTACATTAAGGAATCTAAGGGCATGGAAGAGGATATTCCAGAAGTCAAAGGAACTAGGACTCAAACCAAGAATCACCTACCCAGCAAAACTGAGTATAATACTTCAGGGGAAAATATGGTCCTTCAATGAAACAGAGGACTTTCAAGCATTCTTGATGAAAAGACCAGAGCTGAAAAGAAAATTTGACTTTCAAACACAAGAGTGAGAAGAAGCATGAAAAAGTAAACAGCAAAGAGAAGTCATAAGGGACTTACCAGAAGTGAACTGTTTACATTTCTACATGGAAAGACAATATTTGTAACTCTCAAAACTTTTCAGTATCTGGGTAGGTGGTAGGATCACACACACACATACACGCATGCATGCACACACACATACACACATGCATGCACATACAGAGACAGAGAGCACAGAGTGAATTGAATAGGATGGGACCATATCTTAAAAGAAATTAAGGTAAATGATGAGAGAGAAATGTAGTGGGAGGAAAGAGGGTGAAATGGAATGGGGTAAATTATATGTCATTTGAGAGGCAAGCAGGAGACCTTTTAGTGGAGGGAAAAAGAGGAGAGCTGAGAAAAAAAATAAAACAAGAAGTTTACCCTCATCACATTTGACTAAAGGAAGGAATAAAATGCACACTCATTTTGGTATGAAAACCTATCTTACAGTACAGGAAAGTGGGGGAGAAGGAGATAAGAAAGGGGGGGGGATGATGGAAGGGAGGGCAATGGGAGGAGGGAGCAATTTGAAGCCAACACTCTTGGGGTGGGACAGGATCAAAAGACAGAATAGAAACAATGAGGGGCAGGATAGGATGGAGGGTAATTCAGTTAGTCTTACACAACACGACTATTATGGAAGTCATTTGCAAAACTACACAGATAGGGCCTATATTGAATTGTCTGCCTTCCCAAAGGGAATGGGTGGGGAGGGAGGGATGGGGAGAATTTGGAACTCAAGTTTTAGGAACAACTGTTTAGTATTGTTGTTGCTACTAGGAAATAAGACATACAGTTAATGAGGAATAGAAAGTCATCTGGCCCTACAGGACAAAAGAGAAGATGGGGACAAGAGAAGGGAGGGATGACAGAAGAGAGGGCAGATTGGAGATAGGGAAAATTAGATTTCTCGGTGTATTGGGGTGGGGGGAGGGGAGAAAAGGGGAGAAAAAATTGGAACCCGAAATTTTGTGAAAATGAATGCAAAAAGCTAAATAAGCAAATAAACAAACAAACAAACAAACAAATAAATGAATGAATAAATAAATAAATGGGTGAATGAATGAATGGATGGATGGATGAATAAACGAATGAATGAATGAATGAATAAATAAATAAGGGAAAAAATATGAAATGGATACCTAAACCAGAAAAAGTAAAAACAGAAATAGAAAAATTATAGACCAGTTTCATTAATGAATATGGATGCAAAAATCTGAAATAAATTACTGGCTAAAAGATTACAGCAATGTATGACAAATATTATAAATTATGACCAAATAATAAGATTTACACCTGGAATGCAAAGATGGTTTAATATAAGTAAAACTATGAACATAATTGATCCTATCAATGATAAAAGTAATAAAAGTAATGTATCACTAGATGGAGAAAGAGATTTTGATAAAGTACAATACTCATTTCTATTGAAAACACTTGAAATTCTAGGCATAAATAGTTTTTCCTGAAATTGATAAAAAATATTTATCTTAAACCATTAGCAATCATGATTTGTGTTGGGGATAAGTTAAAAGTTTTCTCAATAAGATCAGGTGGAAATAAGGATGCCCACTGTTGCCAATATTATTCAATACTGTATTGGAATGCCTAGTAATATCAATAAAAGAAGGAAAAGAAGTAGAAGGAATCAGAATGAAAAAGAGGTAATAAAACTATCTCTTTCTGAAGATGGTATGATGATATACTTGGAAAATTCTAAAAATTCGATTAAAAAGTTAGTTGAAACAAGTATTTTAGATAGTAGTAGGATATAAAATAAATCCAAATAAATCATTAGCATTCCCACATATAAAAAACAAAAACCTGCAAGAAAAGATTGTAAGAGATATTCCATTAGGCCAGGTTAGGTTGTTGTCCTTCATCTTGGAATAAGGCTGACATGATGTCACTCTGTTAGAATCAAGTTACAATACATCTGATTATGGTGATCAGACCAATCCAAACTCAGAATGCTCTAACACAGATCAGACACAAATAGTCCGTGTGAACATTTGGTTCAGGTTTTTGTGTATCTCATGTTTCTTTTGAGCTACTTCAATTCTGCTTTGCTCATAGAGCACAACACTTTGTCTGATGTGGGCCTGCCAGGCTGGGCAGTTCTGTAGCAGTGTCTCCCATGTCACACAACCAATTCCAAAGTTATTTGTTTTTTAATTTGTGTATTTTTACCTTTCAACATTCACTTTCATAAGTTTTAAATTTTCTCCCCACCTCCTCCCTCCTTCTCCAAGACAGCATGCAATATGAAATGACTCTACACATACATTCCAATTAAAAACATTTTGATATGTCACATCACATAGAAAAAATAATAGCAAATGAAAGAGAACATGAGAAAGAACAAAGAAAATAACACAAACAAACAAAAGAAAATACTCTGCTTCACTCGGCTTTCCTACTCCATAGCTTGTTCTCTGGATGTGGATGGCATGTATCGTCATGAGTCCTTTGGATTTGTTTCAGGTCTCTGCATTTCTGAGAAGGGATAAGTCATCATGCACTGGGGCTGTTTCTGTGAAAAATATTCTCCTGGTTCTCCTCCCTTCACACAGAATGAGAGCATATAAGTTTGTTCCATAATTTTCTGAAGTCTGCCTGTTCATCATTTTTTATAGAACAATAGTATTCCATTACATTCTTATATGACAACTTGTTCAGCCATTTCCTAATTGATGGGCATCCCCTCGATTTTCAGTTCTTGGCCAACACAAAAATAGTTGCATGAACATTTTTGTGCATGTGGGTCTCTTTCTCATTTTTATGATCTCTTTGGGATACAGCCCTAGAAACACTATGATTGGGTCAAAGGATGTACACACTTTTATAACCCCTTGTACAAAGTCCCAAATTGCACTCCAGAATGGTTGGATCTGCTCACAGCTCCACCAACAATGAATTAATGTTCCAGCTTTCACACATCTTTTTCAGCATTTATCATTTTCTTGTTTTGTCATATTAGCCAATCTGTTAGGTGTGATGTGATACATCAGATTTGTTTTAATTTGTATTTCTCTAATCAATAGTGATTTAGATAATTTTTTTATATGACTATAAATTGGTTTACTTTCTTCCTCTGAAAATTGCCTGATCAAACCCATTCACCATTTATCAACCGGAGAATGATTTGTATTCTTGTAAATTTGACTCAGTTCTACATATATTTTAGAAATGAGACCTTTATCAGAAACACTACTTGAAAAAAATCTTTCAAAGTTGGCTACTTCCCTCCTAACCTTGGTTGCATTGGCCTTGTTTATAGAAAAACTTTCCAACTTAATGTAATCAAAATTATCCAATTTGCATTTCATAATGTTCTCTATCTCTTGTTTGGTGACAAATTCCTCCATCTCCATAAATCTAACAGATAAACTATTCTTTGCTCCTCTAATTTGTTTTAAGAATCATTCAGCCTTTCCATTTAAGTCGTGTACCCACTTGGAGTCTGTTTTTCTATACAGTGTCAGACGTTGGTCTATGCCCAGTTTCTGCCATACCATTTTCCAGTTTTCCCAGTTGTTTTTGTCAAATACTGAGTTCTTATTCCAGAATTTGAAATTTGATAAATCTTGGATTTATCAAACATCAGATTGCTGTAATCATAGACTATTGCGTCTTGTGTACCTAAACTATTCCACTGATCTACCCCTATATCTTAGCCAGTTTCAACTAGTTTTCATGACATCTACTTTATAATATAATTTGAGATCAGGCATGGCCAAGCCACCTTCCCTAGCATTTATTTTCATTAATTTCCTTGATATTCTGGATGCTTTATTCTTCCAGATGAATTTTGAT
Organism: Bettongia penicillata ogilbyi; assembly: GCA_023548195.1. Classification (NCBI taxonomy): domain Eukaryota; kingdom Metazoa; phylum Chordata; class Mammalia; order Diprotodontia; family Potoroidae; genus Bettongia; species Bettongia penicillata. The sequence continues at coordinate 14,407,262 of JAJHZJ010000150.1, read as the reverse complement.
ATATTTTTCTAGCTCTATAAAATATTTTTTGGTACAATTCCAAAATTCTTTTGTTTAGGCTTTGTTGATATTCTGCTTTCTTTTATTTTTATTTTTTTTGTATTTATTTATTTTTAGATTTCTACATTCATTTCCACAAAATTTTGAGTTCCAATTTTTCTCCCCATTTCTCCCGTCCCTCATCCCATAATACTCAGCATTCTAATTACCCCTTCCCTCAATGTACCCTCCCTTCTATCACACCCCACCTTTTCCTTTCCCCCATCTTCTCTCTTTTCTTGTAAGGAAAGATAAATTTCTATACTCTTTTATTTGTGTTTCTTATTTCTCAGTTATATGCAACAATAATTATCAACATTCATTTCTAATACTTTGAATTCCAACCTCTCTTCCTCCTTCCCTCCCTACCCATCCCCACTGAGAAGGCAATTCATAAATGTGTCGTTTTGCAAAAGACTTCCATAATAGTTATGTTGTGTAATACTAACTATGTTACCCTCTATCTTACCCTGTCCCCCCACTTTTTTATTCTCTCATTTGACCTTGTCCCTTCCCAAAAGTGCTTACTTCCAGTTGCTCCCTTCTCCCATTTGCCCTCACTTCTTTCATCCTCCTTACCCCACTCGTCCCTTCCTCCCCACATTCCTGTAGTGTAAGATATATTTTCATACCAAATTTAGTGAGTATGTTATTCCCTCCTTAAACCATATGTGAAAAGAGTAAGCTTCACTTTTGTCCTCTACCTTCTCCCTTTTCTCCTCCATTGAACAAGATTTTTTCTTATCTCTTTTATGAGTTACAGCCTGTCCCATTCCATTTCTCCCTTTCTCCTCCCAGTATTTTCCTCCCTCACCTCACAATTTTTATTATTTTTTTATTGATACCATCTCTTCTAATTCAATGCAACCTGTACACTGTGTGTGTGTGTGTGTGTGTGTGTGTGTGTGTGTACTCCCTCCACCTACCCAAATACTGAGAAAAGTCTCAAGAGTTACAAATATTATCTTTCCATGTAGGAATGTAAACAGGCCAGCTTTAGAAAATCCTTTATGATTTCTCTTTCCTGTTTACCTTTTCATGCTTCTCTTGATTCTTGTGTTTGAAAGTCAAATTTTCTTTTCAGTTCTGGTCTTTTCATCAAGAATGTGTGAAAGTCCTCTATGTTATTGAATGACCATTTATTCTCTTGAAGTATTATACTCATTTTTTTCTGGGTAGGTGATTCTTGATTTTAATCCCAGTTACTTTGATTTCTGGAGTATTCTATTCCAAGCCCTTTGATACATTACTGTAGAAGCTGCCAGATCCTGTGTTATCCTGATTGTTTATCTACAATACTCAAATTGTTTCTTTCTAACTGCTTGTGGTATTTTCTCCTTGACCTGGGAACTCTGAAATTTGGCCACAATATTCCTAGGGTTTCTCTTTTGGGTGTCTTTCAGGAGATGTTTGGTGGATTCTTGCAATATTTATTTTGCCTGGTGGGAGGAGCCAAGATGGTGGAGTAGAAAGGTTCACATATGCTAGCTCCAAACCCACAGCCTGTAATTACCTGTAAAGAGGAACTGCCAATAAATTCTGGAGCAGTGGAAGCCACACAGCAATGGAGTGGAGGAGATTTCTGTTCTAGAGAGTCCTGAAAAACTGGCATCAAAGGTCCGTCATGCACCGGACCTGGCACAGAGCCCAGCCCTGACTTGTCCACCCAGCACGGAAAGGAGCAGATCAGAGCAGTCTTCAGGGACGGAATCTCTGGCGGCCACGAAGGTCCCTTCACCCACAGGCACACAGGTCAGTGAGAGAGCGTTCTGGACTGGCCGAGAGGAGAGCAGGGTGTCTGCATAACTCAGGCACCCTCAGGAGGCAGCAGTGGGGAGGAAGCAGCGGATAGGATCTCCCAAAGCAGGCAGGAGCCCGTATCTATTACTGAAGGTCTCCACATAAACCCCCTGAGGGAACTGAGCCTGGGAAGCAGCCCTGCCCCCACCTGAGAACCTGAATTTAATCTTACCCTGAATAGCAGCTGCAACCGCTGTTGAAAGCTCTGAAACTGGGGAGCAGCATTTGAATCTCAGCCCCCAAGCACTAGCTGGGCGGATTTAAAGGTGAGGCAGAGGTGGAGAGGAATCTCAGATGTCCAATAACTGACTGGGAAAATGCCCAGAAAAGGGAAAAAAATAAGACCATAGAAGGTTACTTTCTTGGTGAACAGATGTTTCCTCCTTTCCTTTCTGATGAGGAAAAACAATGCTTACCCTCAGGGAAAGACATAGAATTCAAGGCCTCTGTATCCCAAACATCCAAAATAGATATCCAATGGGTTCAGGCCATGGAAGAGCTCAAAAAGGATTTTGAAAATCAAGTTAGTCAGGTAGAGGAAAAACTGGGAAGAGAAATGAGAGAGATGCAAGAAAAGCATGAAAAATGGGTCAATACCTTGGTAAAGGAGACCCAAAAAAATGCTGAAGAAGAGAACACCTTGGAAAACAAGCTAAGTCAATTGGCAAAAGAGGTTCAAAAAGCCAATGAGGAGAAGAATGCTTTCTTTTTTTTTAATATAAATTTATTTATTTAACTTTTTACATTCATTTTCACGAAATTTTGGGTTCCAAATTTTCTGCCCATTTATCCCCTGCACCCACCTCAATACACCGAGCATTCTAATTTCCCCTATCATCAATCTGCCCTCTCTTCTATCATCCCTCCCTTCTCTTGTCCCTATCTTCTCTTTTGTCCTGTAGGGCCAGATAACTTTCTATTCCCCATTAACTGTATTTCTTATTTCCTAGTAGCAACAACAATACTCAACAGTTGTTCCGAAAACTTTGAGTTCCAAATTCTCCCCATCCCTCCCTCCCCACCCATTCCCTTTGGGAAGACAGGCAATTCAATATAGGGCATATCTGTGTAGTTTTGCAATTGACTTCGATAACAGTCATGTTGTGTAAGGCTAACTGTATTTCCCTCCATCCTATCCTGCCCCCCATTGTTTCTATTCTCTCTTTTGATCCTGTCCCTCCCTGAGTGTTGACTTCAAATTGCTCCCTTCTCCCATTGCCCTCCCTTCCATCATCCCTCCCTCCCTGCTTATCTCCTTCTCCCCCACTTTCCTGTACTGTAAGATAGGTTTTCCTATCAAAATGAGTGTGCATTTTACTCCTTCCTTTAGTCCAATGTGATGAGGGTAAACTTCATGTTTTTTTCTCAGCTCTCCTCTTTTTCCCTCCACTAAAAAGTCTCCTGCTTGCCTCTTGAATGAGATATAATTTACCCCATTCCATTTCACCTTCTCTCCTCCCAATACATTTCTCTCTCACCATTTACCTTAATTTCTTTTAAGATATGGTCCCATCCTATTCGATTCACTCTGTGCTCTCTGTCTCTGTGTGTGCATGCATGTGTGTATGTGTGTGTGCATGCACATGTGTACATGTGTGTGTGAGTGTGTGTGTGTGTACGTCTGTGTGTGGTCCCACCAACTACCCAGATACTGAAACGTTTTAAGAGTTACAAATATTGTCTTTCCATGTAGGAATGTAAACAGTTCACTTTTGATAAGTCCCTTATGACATCTCTTTGCTGTTTACTTTTTCATGCTTCTTCTCATTCTTGTGTTTGGAAGTCAAATTTTCTTTTCAGCTCTGGTCTTTTCATCAAGAATGCTTGAAAGTCCTCTGTTTCATTGAAAGACCATATTTTCCCCTGAAGTATTATACTCAGTTTTGCTGGGTAGGTGATTCTTGGTTTGAGTCCTAGTTCCTTTGACTTCTGGAATATCCCATTCCATGCCCTTTGATCCCTTAATGTAGAAGCTGCTAGATCTTGAGTTATCCTGATTGTATTTCCACAGTACTGGAATTGTTTCTTTCTAGCTGCTTGCAATATTTTCTCCTTGACCTGGGAATTCTGGAATTTGGCCACAATGTTCCTAGGAGTTTCTCTTTTTGGATCTCTTTCAGGTGGTGATGGATGGATTCTTTCAATACTTATTTTGCCCTCTGGTTGTAGAATGTCAGGGCAGTTTTCCTCGATAATTTCATGGAAGATGATGTCTAGGCTCTTCTTTTGATCATGACTTTCAGGTAGCCCCATAATTTTTAAATTGTCTCTCCTGGATCTATTTTCCAGGTCAGTTGTTTCTCCAATGAGATATTTCACATTCTTTTTCATTTTTTCATTCTTTTGGTTTTGTTTTGTGATTTCTTGGTTTCTCGGAAAGTCATTAGACTCCATCTGTTCCATTCTAATTTTGAGAGAACTATTATCTTCAGTGAGCTTTGAACCTCTTTTTCCATTTGGCTAATTCTGCTTTTGAAAGCATCCTTCTCCTCATTGGCTTTTTGAACCTCTTTTGCCAATTGAGTGAGCCTATTTTTCAAGGTGTTATTTTCTTCAGCATTTTTTTTGGGTCTCCTTTACCAAGGTATTGACCCGTTTTTCATGCTTTTCTTGCATCTCTCTCATTTCTCTTCCCAGTTTTTCCTCCACCTGTCTAACTTGATTTTCAAAATCCTTTTTGAGCTCTTCCATGGCCTGAGCCCACCGGACATCCACCTGGGATGTCTGGGATACAGGGGCTCCAACCTTCACATCTTTCCCTGATGGTAAGAATAGTTCCTCATCATCAAAATTGAAAGGTGGGAACATCTGTATCCCCTCAAAGTAGCTTTCTATAGTCTTATTTTTCTTCCCTTTTCTGGGCATTTTCCTAGCCAGTTACTTGAGTTCTGAGATTCCTGTCCACCCCCGCCTAGATCCGCCCAGCTAGTGCTTGGGGTCTGAGATTCAAATGGGCTTTTCGCGGCAGGAGCAGCTGCTATTCAATGTGAGCTTAAGTTCTGGTGCTTGGGTAGGGGCAGGGCTGGCTCCCAGGCTCAGTTCCCTCAGGGGGTTTATGCAGAGACTTTTGGTAATGGCCCTGAACTTCTCCCTGCTGCTCTGGGAGTTCTGGGCCGCCAGCCCTGCCTCTGCTGCTGCCTCTGCCACTGCCTCCCGAGGGAGCCCGAGTCACGGAGACACCCCACTCCCCTCTTGGCCATCCCAGAAGTCTCTGTCACTGACCTGTAGCGTCTGTGGGTGGAGGGACCTTCCCTGCTGCTGGAGGTTCTGTCCCTGAAGCCTGCTCGGATCTGCTCCTCTGGGGCTGTGCGGCCAGGGCAGCACAGGGGTGGGCTCCACTTTCCAGGGTGCGATGGACCCCTGGGGATGGCTCCCCAGGGCTCTCTGGAACGGAAATCTTTTCTACTGTGTTTCTGCGCACCTTGCAGTGATCCAGAATTTGTGGGGAGTTCTTCTTGCAGGAAATATATGGGATGTGGTTTCGGAGCTAGCATACGTGAGTCTTTCTACACCACCATCTTGGCTCCACCCCCTCAAATAGTCTTTTAGGCAAGCATACATTTGACATTCAAACAATGTGACCACCTCATCTTGTGACTCTCTCCAGTCTATACAATATAAAGTACCAGGGAGTATATTACAAAAAAAAAAAATACCGAGTTGGAAAAATAATTTAAAAAAATCATTTCCAAGAACAGAAGGTCAAGAATATCAAAGGAATTCATGACAAAAAATGTAACAGAAAGAGATTTGGTAGTACAAGATATTATATTATATTATATTATATTTATTATATTATATTATATTATATTATGTTACATTACATTACGTTACATTACATTATGTTACGTTATATTATATGGCAGTAACTAGCAGAAGTGTCTGGTACTGGCTAAGAAATAGAAAAGTCTATCGGTGGAACTGATTAGACATACAGCTTACAACAAATGACTATATTAATCTTCAGTCTGACAAATGTAAAGACTTAAGTTTTGGGGATAAGAATACATTATCTGCTAAAAAAAATAATTTTGGAAACACTGAAAAACTGTCTTGCAGAAACTGAACATAGAGCAATACCTTACATCGTTTACCAAGTTAAGGTCAACATGGATACCTGACTTAGATATAAAGAGAAAATTTGAAGAACATGGAGCATGTTACCTCTCTGGCTTATAGATAAATAATTATGAATAAACAAGAATTGGAGAGCTGTTCAAGGTATTAAATGGATACTTTTAATTATATTCAATTGCAAAGTTTTTTTCCAAATAAAACAAATGTAGCCAAGATTAGAAGGAAAGTAGAAAATTGATGGAGAGATTTATAGACAGTTTCATATCTCAAATATATAAAGAATCTTGTCAAATCTGTAAGATGAGTCATTCCCCCATTGATAAATAGCCAAAGGATGAGAGCAGGTAGTTTTCAAAAGAAGAAGTATATACATGCACACACACATATACATATATATATACACACATATACATGCATGTATGTATATACACACATATGTATATAGACACGCATGCATATATAAACATATATGCATATATACATATATATCTATATACACATACATTCATATACAATATTCTGAATCATTATTGATTAGAAAAATGCAAATTAAAATAACCGTGATATAATTTATATCTATCAGACTGGATAAAATGATTAGAGAGGAAGGAGATAAATGCTGGAAGGGATATGGAAAAATTAGGACCCTAATTTATTGATCCAGCAGCTACAAGCTGTATTTCTCAAGATGATTGTGGTAAATGTAAAACAACCTTTATGTTCTAAAATATTTATAGCAATACTCTTTGTTGTTACTGAGAACTGGAAATTGTGAGAATACCTCTCAATCAGGAATTGACTGAACAAGTTGTGGTACGTGATCATGATGGAATCCTACGGTACTGTAAGGAATGAACTCTATGATATTGAAAAAATATGGATAGACGTTCATGAGATACAAAGTGTGAAAAGTGCAGAACCAAGAGAATGTTGTATACAGTAATAGCAATATTGTTTTAAGAAAATCTTTGGGTGACTAAGTCACTTTGACTGTTATAAATATCCAAATTAACTAAAAAACACCTCTGAAGGAAGTTATTATATGCATTCAGAGAAAACTGATAAATAGAAGCATGTATAGAATGGTTTTACACACATACATGACATTGTGTATATATATGTGTGAATTTGTGTGTGTGTGTATATATATATATATATATATATGTGTATCAAACATACACATAAAGATATACATATTTGTATCTAATGGCAGCTATCTCTAGCATGGGGTGGGAAGGAAAAAAAGAAAATGCTTACATGATAATACACACATATACTATACATATATATGTATATGTATATATATATATATACACATCTACATGGAATAGCAAGTTATACGTAATAGATTTGCAGATTCATGTTCAATCATCTCTATTTTGCTATTTTACCGCATTATAGAAACATCTGTTTTATTTAAGTTCAGAATAAAATAAATTTAAAAAGAAAATAAATCAGATTAAATTTCGGAAAAGTACCCTTTGGAATCTAGATTGCCAATCTTGGAGCAACACGTGAATTGTTATCCTTTCTCTTTCCGTGTCCAGTCAGTCACCTGGTCCTACCATTTCCACCTATGCACCATCGCTCACATGTGCCCCCTTCTCTCCACTAATTTGACAATTATTGTACCCTCAATTTTTCTATCCTGGCTTATTTCAACAGGGTCCTGATTGTTCCTGCTGTCTCTTATCTTCCTCCTAATCAGTCTATATTCCATAAAAGGAAGGAATGGATATTTCTAAAACACAGTACTGACCAGACCACACCTCTCTTCAAGAAACCTTATTGCCTCTCTTTGGTCACTGTGCTAAAATATTCCCGTCGAATCCCTCCACAAGGTGACTCCACCTTTTTCCCCTATTCTGATTATTTCCCAACCATCTCTCATTGTTTCCATCTCCCCCTCTTCTGTTCCCTCTGCCTAAAAATTATTGTTCCTTCTCTCCATCCCTTAGAAACCCCAAGCTCACTTCTATGCTCAGCCCCAGTACCACCTCCTACATCTGGGCTTTTCTCATTGCCCCATTTGCTGCCTCCCTCATTCACACAACAGATTACTGAGGATTTCTTCCCCCTCCCCGAATTTTGAATTACTCAATCTATATTTTGATCTAGGCTCTACCTGTCTAGCTCTGTTATTTGGAACATCACTTCCCCTTATGATCTCCAACAGTAAAATGGGGGTATTGATGAGGAGAATAGATATGCAGGAAACCTCAGAAACCATGTACTTCAACTCATTTATTAATCAGTTGAGGAATCGGGCCTTAGAGAGGCTAGGTCACTTGCCCAAGCTTAAACTGATAGTTGGAGAAATGGAATTCAGACCCTCATCTTCTGGACCAACTTGTACTGTTTCCCACTGTACTGAAATGATATCACTTTAAACAGCATCATTGTGATGAAAGTGCTCTGTAAACTTACATATCCTATAGGTGAGTGACCAAGCCCAAGTATTAAAATGTGTGTAAAACTCTTTTAAGAACAATACTATAGAAATGAATGATCATTATAAGAACAACAACAAAAAGACTAAAAACCATTCTCCCTGAAAAAATATCACTTTTCTGGGATTACTTGTTTACTAGACTTTGTAAAAGTAAAACACCAGGCCCAGAATTGGAATCAAAAGTGTGTGTGTGTGCGTGTGTGTTTTGAAAGCATCCGGCTGCCCCCAAGATCCAGGGAACACCTTAAAAAGCCTTTGGGTTTCATTACAAAATGCCTTCACCTTGCATCTTCTACATCATGCTAGAGTGGGTGTGGGTGGTGGGGTGTTTACAGGGGCATAAGGGAAAAAATTTGTTGGGAAAGTTTATGTTTGTAATTATGAGCCATCTGACAAGTCTAATCCGGGAAAACTTCTTCCTGCTCCATTTGCAAACAGCACCAATACCAGAGCCCATTATGCAAACATTGTCAGAGAAGCATATGGGATAATGCACCAGGAGAGGCCTTCAAGGCAGCCAAGCACAGAGCATCAATATGTTCAGGCTGGAGAGGTGAGTGCACAGTGGGGCAAGACAGAGAAGTAAGGGTGAACACAACCAACGGTGGAGGTGGTGAGGTGATGTGCACCAAAGGGACCCTTTACTTTGAGTGACAAGGACCTGCTCATACCAGGAGGGCTGGATGCCCCCAGGAACACTTGGAGTCTGTCTAAGACATCCTCCCTCTTGGAAAACAAACAAAGAAGCACAACCACTTGATACAAAACTAACAGAAGGAATGTCAAGGCTCTCTGCCTTTCAGAATCCCAATGGCAACTTAGTTAAAACTTATTGGAACAGGAATCCCTTCTCCACCTGTCCAGAATAATTGGCCTCCAACCTGCACCTGAAGCTCTCCAGCGACAGTGAACCTACTACCTCCAAAGCCAAACCACTCCACTTCAGGACACCTTTCATTTTTAGGGGTTAAAGGATTACAGACTTTGATTGGTAGTCCTTGAGTCCTACCACTTCATTTAAAAATGAGGAAACCGAAGTAAGTCCAAATGGATTAAGTGAATGACCATGGTCATATGGGTAGAAAGTGAGAAAGCCAGGGTTTAAGCTTCAATTTTCTGCCTCCAAATCTTGTGATCCCCATCTCCTTGTAGCTTCTACCCATCCATCCTAGCTTCATAATCAGAGATCAAGGAGAACAAATCAGTTCTGTATGAGAGGCCTCATGGTGTACTGAAAAGAGGGCTGGACTTTGAGAAAAAATGTACTATCTAATTCTGGACTTTTCCCATGTCAAATCCTACTTCAGTTGCTTTGTAGTTGTGTGATCTCAGACAATTCACTTGATATCTCTGTGCCTTGGTTTCCTCACATGTAAAATGAGGGGATTAGATTCAATGGCCTTGGAAGTCTCTTCTAGTTCTGAATCTTGGATCCTAATCTCTCTTCCATGTTACAGTCCTTCAACTCCATAGACATGGTGGTCATCTACACCCAGGTGAAACATTTTGGGTTCCTTCATCTATCTAGTTTAATCTCAGGACTCTTCCTTATCCTAATCTCTCTCCCTTGGATCTACATTAGCAGACTAGAGTGATATTCTATACCACATCAAATAGTCTCATAAATGTGAAGCAAGTGTCCAAGTTCATTCCAAACAAGAAAAAGGAAACCAGAAATGGAGGTTAAGAAAAAGCTATCCTATATGGTAATGAATGGTCTTTATAGAAAGGGAAGCTGCTTTGATTCCATGTAATGCTTGTTGACATGGCTCTCACTGGCATGTTCTAGGATATTAAATCGACAAACAGGGATGGTTTGATGTGCTCTCTTGATCTACAGGTGCCCATCAAGGGTGCACATGGTCCTGACTATAATGGGAACAGAGACTGATAGATAATGAGAATGTGCAGCAAGCATCTAGGAGGAATGTTTTGTCACAGTGATTCGCATTTCAAATATCTCTGAATCCACCCAGCTCCAAAGATGAGCTAATTCATGAAGGAAGTGGGGTGGAAAAACTATCCCCATTGTTCCTGGAGCGAGCATGCCACATTTTTTAAAAATTTAATTAAGACTTTAAATCAGGTTTGTGTAATTAAATTTGGGCTGTGAGTAAGCAGGATGATAGATGTGCCTCTTTCGTTGACACCCGATGTGAGGTGAGGCATTCACACAGAGCAGAATCTGGGCTCAATGTTTTGTAAGCATTTCCCTACATTGCCACTGCACTTAAAATGCTACCCAAGGTAAAGGAAGATGAGATGGAGATTAATCTCAGGGGAATTACTTAGTGAGGGAGAAATGGGATGGAAATCAAGATTCAGTATAGTATGATGGGAAAAGTCCTGAGTTAGACTTAACTCACAGATTGGGCCTGAATCCTGACTCTGCCACTTACTAGCTATGACCATGGGTCAACTTCATCAAATGCCCATGTCTTCATCCTTAAAATGGGATGAGGTGGGAGGCATTAATAGATAGCTTGTGAGTTCCCTTACGGGTCTAGAATTCTGAGTCTGTTATCTGTAAATGGGGAAGATAATAAGAGCATGAAGCACTCAGAGTTAACAGAAGTGTCATAAAAAACAGTCACTGAATCTCAGAAATAAAGGAAGACCTCAGAGGGCATCTAGTCTGTATAGCACCTGTACAGCAATATCTCCTTGAAAGCATCTGAAAAAAATATCCATTCAGTCAATGCCTGAAGTTTTCTAGTGAGGGGGAACTCACAGCTTCACAAAATGGCACATTCCATTTTGGAGTGACTCTAAGGACTAGGAAGATTTCCCTTGGCATGAAAGTGAGAAATATATTCCAGTGCTTTGGTAGCACCAAACTTATTTCATAGCTCATTGTAGAACAAGACACATCACCAGGATGGTTCATAGAAACACTGAATTTAGAGTCAGGAGACTAGTGTTTGAGGGTTGAATGTGTGACCTTTGGTATATCTTTTCAGTTCACTGTGCTTTAGTTTAATCATCTGGAAATCAATAGAGTTAAGTTATTGATCCACCAATCATAGTGGATGGGGTATTGTATTTGGAATCAGGAAGAACTGGGTTCAAATCCCACCTTCCCTATCCTCTAGCTGTATGACCAAAGTTGAATTGCCTAGTTACCTCAAGTGTAAAATGGGTATTATACCGCCCACAGTTCCTGTGTCATAGTGTTGCTATGAGGCTCAAATGAGATGCACTCTACAGATTACTTTGGAAACTGTACACAATCATAGAAGATCAATTACACTTCCCTATGAACTGTAACACCCTCCTCCTTTGTCAATCAATAAAGATCTGTTCTTACTGTAAGTACCTATCATGTTTCAGGCACTGCACTGGTTACTAGGCTGACCAACTGGATGACTTTTTCATGCCATTGATTTTTCTTCATGTCTATCTAGAAGCCAAAACACCTATACTACTGTGAGAGTTTTCATTATGTCACTTTTTAATTTATAGACTGCTCTTCTCTCATGTTTCTCTAATCAGTTTGAGATGATTGGCCTAGAAAACACTGTTGATACTAATGAGGAGTCAGAAATCTTCTAAAGAATTCATATTGACTGCAGAAATGGGGACTTTGCAAGGATATTCCAAGTCATCAAATAACAAGACCTTCACCTGGGAGAAAATGTCTGCTTTGGTCATAATTTATAAAAGGAAGTTCAAGGAAGACAAAGAACCACAAAGCTGTAGCTAGTTCTGAGCAGAGAAGAGGAAGCAGGTGTCCAAGACAGAAAATAAAGGGAAGATAAATGGAGTCACTTATCCATTCCCCACTGATAATTGGAATGGACTTCATTAGCATGCACTGAATTGAAGAAACCTCTGCAGAGGTGCTTGATTTTTCACAGAAAATGCAAAGAGAATGTGCATGCTGGAGCCAGATGGCCAAGTGAGGTCATAGGGGTCTTTCTTTGAATGGGTTTTGTGGATGAGAATTTGGAGTCTGCCCTAGGGATCTTAGAAGACCTGGCATGAGCATTTGAGGGCCTAAAACCAAAAGCTAAGGGAAAATCAATCAAAGAACCTTTCCCAAAGGCCACTCAGTAGTATGGAAAAGTCTACTGAACTCAGAAACAGCTCATGAAAAACATTTGGCTAAAAGGGGCTTCACCCAATACCATGTAGTCATAGTCTCCAAGAATTTAAATTTGAAGGTCACTCCAGGGGTCATACAGTATGCATTTGAGGTGTAAAGGGTGCAGCAACTTTCGGCCAGGCAAGAATCATGGAGAAGAAACTGTACAAAGCATATCATCAGGAAATGGGCCAGTGGATGGTCTTTCAAAAGGAACCCTTTCAAAGAGTAACCCTTAAGTGGGGATTGCAAGTGCTCAACTGATAACCCCATGGTGTAGAGGGATCACAAGGAAGGGTCCAAATATGAGGGGTGTCTCTTTTACAGAGGCCCTGCAAAGATTGATGGGAAGGCATGTGTGGACAAGCCACACATGTTGGGAAGTTATGATGAGGGAGCAATTCTTGTTGCTGGAGAGAGTGGTCATACTAATATCACAGAATCATTAATCATGGAATGAGTAGCAATGGTAGGAGGAGTAATAGTTGTTGTATTATTCGTGGCAAGAGTAAAACTAATGGCAATAGTGTTAGTTGCATCAGAAGTACCAGTAGAAGTAGTACCAATGGTGTCACATAGTACCAGTGTAGTACCACCAGAAATAATAGCCGTATGTCACAGAATCCTCTCTTCACAACCACCTTCTGAAGGATGTACTAGAAGTATCTACTCTCATTTCACAGAGGGGAAAAGCTAAAAAGTAAAAGAAAATTTCTTTATCTTCATGACCTGTTTTCTCATCAGAGAACAGCTTTAAAAAAAGTTGTATCTTCATTTACTTTTTATGGTATGGGTTTATGTGCTTCAAATGTTTGAGAAAAGTTTCTATTCTTCTATAGGTTTAAACATGACCTTTACACCTGTGTTTATACTGTGACTCTGCTTATTCATCCATTCATTCATTTGTTAATTCATTTTTCCTTTGTTTGTGCATTAGTTCCTTCTCGATCCTTTTAGTGCATTCATTAGTTCAAAAAGTGTGCATCAAACAAATCGTAGATGTCAGAGGAAGTGTAGTATGAATTTCCCTCAGCACCAAAAAGTTTCCCTCAGTTTCTCTCAGCACCAGAAAGAACTTGAACTGTAATTAAATCTTGTCCCTGGTACATCTTAGCGATGTGATCCTGGGAAAACCACATAACCTCACAATACTCCAGGCAATTAAGGCAAATTTGCAGAAAAAGGGTGCTCCTTGCATTGGTATGGGAAATTTATTCATCTGGGCTTTCCCCAAACTAGAAAATTCGCATTTCTGGTCCCTAACTTACTGTCTAGCAGAGTCAAGACAGAGCTGCTCCTTTCATTCTGATCACTGCTATTCCTAGTGTAAGGCACTGGAGATAAAAAGGAAAAAAAAAATAATCACTATCCTCAAGGAGTTTACACCCTTTAGGAAGAAATAACCTGTAAAATCGAATATGCAAAGTATATACAAAGAAGATGCAAAGTAATTAAAGGGATGGACCCTAGCAGCTGCAGGGATTTAGGAAGATCTCCTGCAGGAGATGGCATTTGATCTGAATCTTGAAGGAACATAGGGATTCAATGAGGCAGAGATGAGAAGGGAGAGCATCACAGGCATGAGAAGTCCTTTCAAAACTTCCTTCCTGTGCTTTCACCAGACTAACTTCAGCCAGAGTCAGAATTAATGAGTTTTCCCTCCAATGTCTGTTATTGTTATTCATAAGCCCATTAAAAAGAAATGACATTATTGGGCCTCTGTAAGTTGTTAATAACTGGATGACTTGGATACATTTGCTTGGGTTATAGATACTCCATAGGGAAAGATGCACTATTACAACTGGTAATTCAATGAGAGTTGGAAACAACACAAGGTGGAAGCTTGCTGTTTGAGAGCATGAGTGCTTCATTCTAACAGAATAATGGAAGTCTCAGGTTTCATTTCTGGGCCCTGATTGGTTTTTGGTGACCTGCAGCAGCTCCCTAACTCCCTTCCCATCTTTTGCTGACAAAGCCTTGGATACTGTTGTCACTAAGCTGAGTGTTCAAGGACATAGGACACCAACCCCTTGTAATCTGAGGGGGATTATTTATTGTCGTTGTTGCTTCCTCTGTTCTCCCCATTTTAGCACCAGCACTCAAGTTAAGTTGTCTATTAGAGTTAGAATAAGTATTGTAGAATGTCAGAGTTGGAAGGGATGTTAGAGGTCAAAAATCCTCCAAGTTCAGCTTTACCCAGGAAGACATGAACAAGAATCCCCTTGCCACAGGGACAAGTGTTAATCCAAGCTTCTCTCAAAAGATAACTACTATCCAGGGCATCTCATTCATCTTTCGTGGAAGCCCTAGTTTTAGCCAGATTGTGTTGTTACTATGTTTTGCTTTCAAAATCTCAGAGTTGCAAAGGAGCTCAGATTCCAACCACCCTAACCTTTCTCTTAAGAGACATTCCTTATATAAGATACTTAGAGTATTCATTCAGTCTTCGTTTCAAGTGTCCCATTGATAGGGGATCTGCTATCTGAAGAGGAAGTCCCATTCTACCTTTGGACAGCTCCTGCTGTAAGAAATCTTTTCCAAGCTTATCTTTCCCTCTTTGCTACTTCCCTAGTAGTTTTGTCCTCTGGAGCTGAAGATAAAATGTCTAATCCCTCCAGAAACCTACTAAAAGATTATAAGATAGTTCTAATATTCCATCATCCCACCCCCTATTTTTTGATCAAAGATTTTATATATCTGGCAAAGGTGTTTGTCATTGCAATATTGTTTCTGTATAAGTTGTTCTTCTGGTTCTATTCATCTCACAATGTATCAATTGATATAAGTATTCCCAGGTTTCTCTGACACCATGCCTTTCATCCTTTCCCAACCGTGAAAAAGCTATATACAACAACAGAACAAAAGGATTCCATTACATAGGGCATCGAAGTTGCAGAGTGAATGGAGCACTGGCTGGAGTCTGGAAGACTCATTTTCCTGAGTTCAAATCCAGTCTCAGACACTTAACAGCTGGGTGACCCTGGACAAATAATTTAACCCTGTTTATCTCAGTTAACTTCTCTGTAAAATGAGTTGGATAAGTTAATGGTAAACCCCTTCAATATCTTTGTGAAGAAAACTCTAAATGGAGTCACAAAGAATCAGACATGACTGTTCAACAAAAGCATCATTCTATTACAAGTATACTCTACTCAGTCATTTGATATGTTAGTAAAACTGCTTTCCTTGATAAGTTCCTCAACTCAAAATCCACCATCCTATTATTCACTTGATTTGAGGTTTTCTCTCTACTTCTTGGGCTTAATACTCTCTCTTTCATTGGCTATATTTCTGCAAGTTCCCTCATACTAGGTTGAAGTCCAAGGCTCAGTCTCAACTCTCCCTTTGTTCATATTACTCTTCAGCTGACCTGAATCTCAGCCCTGAGCACAGTTCTTGCAGGAGGAGGAGAACTAGGACACTCCTCTTGACAAAGGATTCAGAAGTCAAGTAGCTGGCTAGGAAAATGTCCAAAAAAAGGGAAAAATATAAGACCATAGGAGGTTACTTTCTTGGTGAACAGGTATATCCTTCCAACCTTTTGGATGAGGAAGAACAACACACACTGTCAGAGGAAGTCAAAGCTTCTGCCTCCAGTACCTCTAAAATGAATATGAAATGGGCTCAGGGCATAGAAGAGTTTGAAAAATGAGTCAACAACTTGCTAAAGTAGAACCAAAAAATGCTGAGGAAAATAACACCTTTAAAAAGAGGCTCACTCAATTGGAAAAAGAGGTCCAAAAAGCCTATGAGAAGAAGAATGCTTTAAAAAGCAGAATTAGCAAAATGGAAAAGGAGGTACAAAAGCTCATTGAACAAAATAGTTCTTTAAAAATAAAAGTAGAGTTCAGGGAAGCTAATGACTATACAATAAACCAAGAAGTTAGAAAACAAAACAAAAAGATTGAAAAAATAGAGGATAATGTGAGACATCTCAGTGGAAAAACAACTGGTCTGGAAAATAGATCCAGGAGAGACAATTTAAAAATTATGGGACTATCTGAAAGCCTAGATCAAAAAAGAGCTTAGACATTAACTTTCATGAAATTAGCAAGGAAAACTGCCCAAAACAGGGCAAAATAAATATTGCAAGAATCCACCAAACATCCCCTGAAAGACACCCAAAAGGGAAACTCTTAGGAATATTCTGGACAAATTTCAGAGTTCCCAGGTGAAGGAGAAAATACTACAAGAAGCTAGAAAGAAACAATTTGAGCACTGTGGAAATACAGTCAGGATAAAACAGGATCTGGCAGTTTCTACATTAATGAATCGAAGGGCTTGGAATAGGATACTCCAGAAGTCAAAGTAACAGGGATTAAAACCAAGAATCACCTACCCAGCAAAACTGAGTATAATACTTCAAGGGAAAAATGCTCATTTAATGAAATAGAGGCATTTCAAGCATTCCTGATGAAAGGATCAGAACTGAATAGAAAATTTGACTTTCAAACCAAGAATCAAGAGAAGTATGAAAAGGTAAACAGGAAAGAGAAATCATAAAGGACTTTCTAAAGCTGAACTATTTACATTTCTACATGGAAAGATAATATTTGTAACTCTTGAGACTTTTTTCAGTATTTGGGCAGGTGGAGGGATTATGCACACACACACACACACACACACACACACACACAGACAGGTTGAGTTGAATCAGAAGAGATTGTATCCATAAAAAAATAAAATTAAATTAAGAGGTGAGAGAAGAAAATATTGGGAAGAGAAAGGGAGAAATGAAATGGGGCAGCCTACCACTCATAAAAGAGATAAGAAAAATCTTGTTCAATGGAGGAAAAAGGGGGGAAGGTAAGAAGGGAAAAGTGAAACTTACTCTCTTCACATATGACTTAAGGAGGGAATAACATGCTCACTTAATTTGGTATGAAAATATATCTTACACTACAGGAAAATAGGGGAGAGGGGACCAAGTAGAGTGAGGGGGATGATAGAAGGGATGGCAGATGGGAGAAGAGAGTAACTAGAAGTAAACACTTTTGGGAAGGAACAAGGTCAAATGAAAGAATAGAATAAAAAGGGGGGACAGGGTAAGATGGATGAAAACATAGTGTTACACAACATGACTATTATGGAAGTCTTTTGCAAAATGACACATATATAACCTGTATTGAATTGCTTGCCTTCTTAGTGGGGATGGCTGAGGAGAGAGAAAGCAAGAGAAGTTGAAATTCAAAGTATTAGAAACCAAAGTTGAGAATTATTATTGCATATAACTGGGAAATAAGAAATACAGGTAATGGGATATAAAAATTTATCTTGTCCTACAAGAAAAGAGAGGAGATGGGGATAAGGGAAGGGTGGGGTGTGATAGAAGGGAGGGCACATTGATGGAAGGGGTAATGAGAATGCAAGGTGTTATGAGGTGGGGGGAGGGGAGAGATATGGAGAAAAATTGGAATGCAAAATTTTGTGGGAATGAATGTCGAAATCTAAAAATAAATAAATAAAACTATTAAGAAAAGAATTTAAATTCCTTGAGGAAAGTCATCATCTCTTTTTTTTTTGTCTTTTTCTCATTTGTACCCCTTATGCTTGGCATGATGCCTGACACATAGTAGGAATTTAGTTAATATTTCCTGATATTAATGAAAAAATTAATGATAGGGTGCTTGAAATAGCGAATGGTCCCAGAAAATGATCTGGATTCTGCCCTTGACCCACTGGCTGATTTTGGGCAAGTCTTCATCTTCCTCTGGACCCCAAGCTTCTCAACTTCAAAATGAACAGATTTTACTTGATTGTTTCTTAGATTTTGAGAATGAGAAGAAGGCTTAACATCACCTATTCCAAATCCTTCCTCTTACTCATGAGGATATTGAAGTCCAGAGAAGGGAAGTAAGTCCTTCAGCTGCCTTTTACATATAGTTCACATCAGATTGTTTACCTTTTCAAGGAGGGTGGTGAGGCAGAAGGGAGGGAAAGAACTAGAAACTTAAAAATTTTTAAATGAATAAAAACTGTTTTACATGTACTTAAAGAGTATTTAATTAAATAAATAAAATATATTAAAAATAAAAATGAAAAAACCAAAGACCTTTTGATTTCAACCCATTCAACCAGTCAAGCAACATACATCAAGTTTCTTCTATCTGCAAAAAAGTCCTTTCCTGGGTTCTGTGAATGTCCCCCTTCATGGAACATATATTCTACTAGGGAAAACACCATTAACACAAATTAGTTAATATGAAGTACATAAAATGAGTATGAAATAATTCTGTGAAGAGAGGCATCAATAATTGGTAAATCAGGATAGACCTTATGTAGGAAGAGCATTTGGGCTGAGCATTTAATCAATCAATAAGTGTTTATTAAGAGCCTGCTGTGTGCCAACCATGTGGCTAAGCTATGGAGAGGTAAAGAAAAAAATGAGCCACACTCTGTCCTTGAGGAGCTCACAAGGCATCGTGATAGAGGGGACAGAGAAGGTCCTAGACCTCAAACAACGAAGCTTAAATTCTGTCTTGAATCCTGTATGACCTTGGGAAAGTCACTTAACCCTTCTCCTTACTTGGAATTTGATGTCCTCCAATATCTCTTCCAGCTGTAAAACTATGATTATATTATGAGATAAGGATATTCCTCCAGTAAAATAACTGTGAGGTATCTTGAGGAAGGCATTCACTATCCTTTCCACTGCTCTTGTCCAAAGTCCCTTATACCATGGCATAGTCTGTTCTAGGTTCAAGTCCTGGCTCTGTGGGTATTCTTCCCCTCTGTGAGACTCAGTTTCCTTGTCTCTAAATTGAGGAGGTTGGACCAAATGATCCATGTGGTCCCTTTCAGATCTCAATTCCTAGCATTCTCTGTCTCAGTTAGCAACCATTCCAACAGAGCTTCTTTGATTAAAGTCTCTGAAAATATAGCTTACTTCATCCTCTTTTTCCCCACATAAAGATGACTCAATTTTACTTTCTTCCTCCTTTGCCTCATTTCCTCAACTTTATCTCTTAAAGAATAATGGAAATATCTTAACTCAATTGCAATATTTGAAGTAAAAAACTACTCAACATTAATCTTGGAGTGACAGTGCTTTTTTGTAATTAAACTCTCAAGATTTGTAATTCTCTACCCAGAGAGATTCTTTCTTTGCTGAAACTGCCCATCCCTCTGGCATTTATCTGATAGAAATTGGCTTTGTCACTTGAGAGGAATCACGCCTCTTATTTCTAATGGCATCCTACTCTCCCAGAGTGGGTGTGCCCAGAGTTAATCAGTTTCTTGATTCGGGATCCCTGGGCCTTAGTCCCATCTCTGATGACTCCTCACTTCTCTTCATCCCTTAACTTGTTCCCTTGGTCTGTCCCTCAGTGCTGTTTCTGCATTCCTCTTATACATTCGAGCAGTCTCCTAGTTTCAGTACTCAAGATATGGATTTTCTTTCCTCTTCAAACACTTGTCTGTGGTGGATTGGAAGAAGCTCTGGATCTGAACTCAGAATATCTGAATTCAAGGCCCAGGTTTACCATTCCCAACCTGGACAACCTTAAGTAAATCACTTATTCCATGACTGATTCCTATGTCATATAAAATTTTACTGAATTGCAGAGCAGGAAATGACCAGGCCAAACCACATCAGAAAAAGATTTCACTCTACAACATTTGTAAATGGTCACCTACCCCTTGACCAATGAGCTTCAGTGAGAATGAACTCACTATGATACAATGCAGCCCACTACACTCACAAAAAGATACAATTTTGAGGACTTTTCTCTTCAAATCTGCCCCTGCTATGTCTCCCTATTGGTCCCAGTTCACCTAGCCTCTTCTTCACAGTGTCTATAAAGCCAGGCAGTTTAACTATATGATCTGTGAAATTTCTTCTAGCTCTCAGTGATGTGACATTTGTAAAATTCTTTACAAAATATACACACTAGTTAAATGATATTGCTTAAGACTATTGGCCTCATCAGCATCAACATCCTCATCCTCATCAACCTTTGGTCACCAAATATGCAAAACGATGACATATTGGGTTACCACATGGTTCCACAAGACTTCTGTTATTTTGTCTTTGCTCATTACCTTCCTGAATAATAACTTTACCCCTAATTTTATTTGAATATGTTGATTTTCTCATGTTTATTTGTAATTTACAGTGTGAAACAGTGAGTAATTCAAACCATAATGTTGATAAACAAATGCATGAAATTAACAGATGTGTTTTGTGGATGCGCTTAATCACAATGGTGGCATCCATAACAGAGGGAATTGCTGAAGAATCCCAGGCTAGGAGGGCCCTTCTGGACAAGCTACTCTTCAAGCTTTCATTTTATACACATGAGAATTAAGACAAGAGCCACTGAGCAAGGGGGGCAGAGCCAAGATGGAGGAGTAAAAGGATGTGCCGCTAGAAAATCTCCCCCACAGCCCATAAAATATCTGTAAAAATGACTCTAAACAAATTCTAGAGCAGCAGAAGTCACAAAATGACAAAGTGAAAGGCATTTCCAGCCCAAGGCAGCCTTGAAGGCTAACAGGAAAAGACAGGACTGGAGTGTGCTTCAAGGTGCCACCAGCAGCAGTTGCAATTCCCAGATTCCTAAACTTGCAAAAGCTTCAAAGGTCAGTGATAAAGCTCTTTCATCTGGGTGAGAAGGGAATGCAGTGATGTAGCTCCAGGCTTAGGCAGAGGCAGCTTTGATTGTTGACCCTGGGAGAATTGAGCTGCTAATCTTGATCTCAGCCCTGAGTGGCAGCTCTAGGGTGAAGAGGAGCACTGATCAGCATGATGGAGCTGGTGGAGGCTCTGAAGAGGGAATTCCACTGGCAGATACTGGGCAGAGAAGAGTGTTTGTAGTTGAGCCAAGACCGGAGTGCAGGTCAGGAAAGGAGCAAACTCCTGTACCTTGATTGTGTCACCTTGGAGGAACTGAGAACTTACAGTCCCTAGAGTACAACCTCCCCTTGACAAAGAACTCTGAAGTCAAGTAACTGGGAAAATGCCCTCAAAATGGAAAAAGAACAAGACAGTAGAAGGTCACTTTGTTGGTGAACAGATATTTTCTTCTATCCTTTCAGATGAGTAGGAACAATGCATACCATCAGGAAAAGACATAAAAGTCAAGGTTTCTGCATCCAAAACCTCCAAAATACATATGCAATAGTCTCAGACAATGGAATAGCTCAGAAAGGATTTTGAAGTAAGAGCAAGTAAGAAAGGTGGAGGAAAAATTGGGAATAGAAATGAAAGCAATGCAAGAAAATCTTGAAAAGTGAGTCAATAGCTTGCTAAAGGAGACCCAAAAAATGTTGAAGAAATTAACACCTTTAAAAATAGACTAACTTAGGGGAGGAGCCAAGATGGCAGAGTAGAAAGATTCACATATGCTAGCTCCTAACCCACAGCCCATAAAATACCTCTAAAGAAGAACTCCCACAAAATTCTGGAGCAGCTGAAGCCACACAGGAATGGAGTGGAGGAGATATCTGTTCCAGAGAGACCTGAAAAACCAACACCAAAGGTCCGTCGCACACAAAATCCAGAGCAGAACATGCCTTCACCATGTGGCACTGAGAGGAGCAGATCTGAGCAGGCTTCAGGGGCAGAATCACCAGCGGCTGTGCTGGTCCCTGCACCCACAGATGGCAAAGGTCAGTGAGAGAGACTTTTTGGATAGCCAAGAGGGGAGTGAGGTGTCTCCATAACTCAGGACCCCGATAGAGGCAGCAGCAGACAGGGGCTCCCAAAGCAGGCAAGAGCTCAGATCCATTTTTGAAGATCTCCACATAAATCCCCAGAGGGAACTGAGCCCTGTGTGGAGACACTGCCCCCACCCGAGCAGCTGAACATAACCTCACACTGAATAGCAACCCCACGCCCACCGAAAGCTCTGAGGCTGGGAAGCAGCATTTGAATCTCAGACCCCAAGTGCTGGCTGGGCTAATCTGGAGGCCAGGTGGGTGTGGAGAGGAATCTCAGAATTCTAGCTGGTAAAGAAGTAACTAGCTGGTAAAATGCCCAGAGAAAGGAAAAAAAAAAATAAGACCATAGAAGGTTACTTTCTTGGTGAACAGATATCTCCTCCCATTCTTTCTGAAGAGGAAGAACAATGCTTACCATCAGGGAAAGACATAGAAGTCAAGGCTTCTGTATCCCAAACATCCAAAATAAATATTCAAGGGTCTCAGGCCATGGAAGAGCTCAAAAAGGATTTGGAAAATTAAGTTAGAGAGGTGGAGGAAAAACTTGGAAGACAAATGAGAGAAATGCAAGAAAAGCATGAAAAATGGGTCAACACCTTGCTAAAGGAGAACCAAAAAAATGCTGAAGAAAATAACACCTTGAAAAATAGGCTCACTCAATTGGCAAAAGAGGTTCAAAAAACCAATGAGGAGAAGAATGCTTTCAAAAGCAGCATTAGCCAAATGGAAAAGGAAGTTCAAAAGCTCACTGAAGAAAATAGTTCTTTCAAAATTAGAATGGAACAGATAGAGGCTAATGATTTTATGAGAAATCAAGAAATCACCAAACAAAACCAAAAGAATGAAAAAAATGGAAGATAATGTGAAATATCTCATTGGAAAAACAACTGACCTGGAAAATAGATCCAGGAGAGACAATTTAAAAATTATTGGACTACCTGAAAGCCATGATCAAAAAAAGAAAATTGCCCTGATGTTCTAGAACCAGAGGGCAAAATAAGTATTGAAGAATTCTATCGATCACCTCCTGAAAGAGATTCAAAAAGAGAAATTCCTAGGAGCATTGTGGCCAAATTCCAGAGTTCCCAGGTCAAGGAGAAAATCTTGCAAGCAGCTAGAAAGAAACAATTCCAGTATTGTGGAAATAGAATCAGGATAACACAAGATCTAGCAGCTTCTACATTAAGGGATCGAAGGACATGGAATAGGATATTCCAGAAGGCAAAGGACTAAAACCAAGAATCACCTACTCAGCAAAACTAAGTATAATACTTCAGGGGAAAAAACTGGTCTTTCAATGAAATAGAATACTTTCCAGCATTCTTGATGAAAAGACCAGAGCTGAAAAGAAATTTTGACCTTCAAAGACAAGAATGAGAAGAAGCATGAAAAGGTAAACAGCAAAGCGAAGTCATAAGGGACTTCCTAAAGTTGAACTGTTTACATTCCTACATGGAAAGACAATATTTGTAAGTCTTGAAACTTTTCAGTACATGGGTAGTTGGTGGGATTGCATACATGCACACACACACACACACATACAGACGTGCATGCACACACAGAGACAGAGAGCACAGAATGAATTGAATAGGATAGGATCATATCTTTAAAAAATGAAGTTAATCAGTGAGAGAGAAATGTATTGGGAGGAAAGAGGGAGAAATGAAATGGGGCAAATTATCTTTCATAGAAGAGGCAGGCATGAGAATTTTTCGTGGAGAGAAAAAGAGGGGAGGTGAGAGAAAAACATGAAGTTTACTCTCATCACATTCAACTAGAAGAAGGAATAAAATGCACACTCATTTTGGTATGAAAACCTATCTTACAATACAGGAAAGTGAGGGAGAAGGGGATAAGCAGGATAAGATGGAAGGGAGGGCAATGAGAGGAGGGAGCAATTTTAAATCAACACTCTTGGGGAGGGACAGGATCAAAAGAGAGAATAGAAGTAATGGGGGCAGGATAGGATGGAGGGAAATATAGTCAGCCTTACACAACACCACTATTATTGAAGTCATTTGCAAAACTACACAAATATGGCCTATATTGAATTGTCTGCCTTCCCAAACGGAATGGGTGGGGAGGGAGGGATGGATGGGGGTGAAGTTGGAACTCAAAGTTTGGAACAACTATTGAGTATTGTTCTTGCTACTAGGAAATAAGAAATGCAGGCAAAGGGGAATAGAAAATTATCTGGCCCTACAAGGCAAAAAGGAAGATGGGGACAAGGGAAGGGAGGAGTGATACAAGAGAGGGCAGATTCGGTGATAGGGGAAATTAGAATACTCGGTGTATTGGGGTGGGGGGAGGGGACAAATGAGGAGAAAATTTGGACCCCAAAATTTTGTGAAAATGAATGTAAAAAGTTCAATAAATTAATTAAAAAAAGAAAAATAGACTAACTCAAATGGCAAAAAGAGGCCCAAAAAGTCAATGAGGAGAAGAATGCTTTAAAAAGCCGAATTAGACAAATGGAAAAGGAGATTCAAAAGGTCATTCAAGAAAATAGTTCTTTAAGAGTTAGAAAGGAGCAGAAGGAAGCTAATAACTTTATGAGAAACAAAGAAATTACAAAACAAAAATGAAAGAATGAAAAAATAGAAGAGGATGTGAAATATCTTACTGGAAAAACAACTGACCTGGAAAACAGACCCAGGAGAGACAACTTAAAAATTATGGGACTATCTGAAAGCCATGATCAAGAAAAGAGCTTAGACATCAACTTTCATGAAATTATCAAGGAAAACTGCCCTGATATTCTGGAACCAGAGGCTAAAACAAATATTGAAAGAATTCACTGATTACCTCCTGAAAGAGATCCAGAAAGCAAAACTCCTAGGAATACTATAGCCAAATTTCAGAGTTCCCAGGTCAAGTAGAAAATATTACAAGCAGCCAGAAAGAAACAATTTGAGTACTGTGGAAATAAAATCAAGATAACATGGTATCTGGTAGCTTCCACATTAAGAGATGAAAGGTCTTGGAATATGATATTCCAGAAGTCAAAAGAACTATGATTAAAACCAAGAATCACCTACCCAGCAAAACTGAGTATAATACTTCAATGGAAAAAATGGCTGTTCAATGAAATACAGGATTTTCAAGCATTCTTGATTAAAAGATCAGAGCTGAATAGAAAATTTGACATTCAAACACAATAATCAAGAGAAGCATGAAAAGGTAAACAGGAAAGAGAAATCATAAGGGATTTACTGATGTTGATCTGTTTACATTCCTACATGGAAAGATTATATTTGTAACTCTTGAAACTTTTCTCAGCATTTATGTAGTCGGGGGGATTATACACACACACACACACACACACACACACACACACACACACATAGATCTATCTATCTATGTGTACATACATACATACATACATAGGGTATAGAATGAGTTGAGTAGGAAGGGAAGATATCTAAAAATATAAAATTAAGAGGTAAGAGGAATACAATGGGAAGAGAAAAGGAGAAATGGAAGAGGACAAATTATCTCTTATAAAAATGCAGAAAAAGATTTTTCAGTTAAGGGAAAAAGGAGGATGTGAGAGAAAAAAGTGAACCTTCCTCTCATCACATATGGCTTAATCTAGGAATAACATGCACACAATTTATAATGAAAATTTATCTTACACTTCAGGAAAGTAGGGGAAAAGGGGATAAGTGGTGTGTGAGAAGGGAGGGCAAATGAGATGAGGGAGCAATTAGAAGCAAACATTTTGGGGAAGGATAAGGTCAAAAGAGAGAATAGAATAAATGGGGGGACAGAATAAGATGGAGTAAAATATAGTTAGGCTTTCACAGCATGGCTATTATGGAAGCCTTTAGGAAAACTTGACATATATAGCCTATATTGAATTGCTTGCATTCACAATGGGGATAGGTGGGGAGGGAGGAAGGGAGAGAAGTTGTAACTCAAAGTTTTAAAAACGAATATTGAGAATTGTTTTTGCATGTAACTTGGAAGTAAGAAATACAGGTAATGGCATGTAGAAATCTATC
Organism: Bettongia penicillata ogilbyi; assembly: GCA_023548195.1. Classification (NCBI taxonomy): domain Eukaryota; kingdom Metazoa; phylum Chordata; class Mammalia; order Diprotodontia; family Potoroidae; genus Bettongia; species Bettongia penicillata. The sequence continues at coordinate 14,381,146 of JAJHZJ010000150.1, read as the reverse complement.
TTGCTCTACAAGAAAAGAGAGAAGATGGTGATAAGGAAGGGAGTCATGTGATAGAAGTGAGGGTAGATTGGGGGAAGGGATAATCAATCAGAATCCACAGTGTTTTGGGGTGTAGGGAGGGGAGAGATAGGGAGAAAATTTGAAACTCAAAAACTTTTGGAAATGAATGTTGAAAACTAAAACTAAATAAATAAATAGGAAAAAAAAGAGTTGCTGAGTGACCTAAGCCACATCACCTACTTGAAGTCACACACTGTCAGGTTTCCTAACTGCCACTTTATTATTCTTCTCATCTCCCCTGGCTATGTCTGTTAAAATGTGATGACACATTGTCCTTGGATGTCGAAACAAGAAAGAAAGTATTATATTCCTAAAATGTTCCCCCAATTTCTAAAGGAGGCATGACTATTTCAAAACAACAAGGCAAAACAAAAAACAAAATTAAAACCTCTGTTTACACATAGTGAATACACAAGCAAGAACCCATCAATAAAAAGGGTTCATTAATCCCAACCCCTTTCATTTAATAACTTTGGAGCAAAGGTAAGTAAGTATTCTGAATCTTTCCTTTCCTGAATGGCATTGTCTCGGCTGGGAAGCTTTCCTTGTTATTTAATTATCAACAAGGAGATAGTTGACATTTGAAATTCTGAATTGACGCTGGCAGCAAGCAGAGACCAAGGATGTGAGGGTCTGTCATTGACCAATTTTCCTGTTATTTTTGAGTTTTACAAAGTGGGGAACTAAATGAATTTCAAGGTTCCTTGCAGGTCTAAATCTATGATCCTGTAAACTTGAAAATACATTTCTCTTGAAATGTACCAGGGATCTGGGCTTGACCCTGTGCTGCTCAAAATGTTTCATTCAGATTTTGAAAATTATTGTTCATTTTGCAGTTGTGTCTGATTCTTCACAACCCCATTTTGTGTTTCCTTGGCAAGGATACTGAAGTCATTTGTCATTTCCTTCTTCAGCTCATTTTACAGATGAGGAAACTGAGGCAAAGAAGTTGAAGTGACTTGTGCAGGCTCACACAGATAGTAAGTGTCTGAGACTGGAAGGCAGGAAGATGACTCTTCCTGACTCCAAGTTTGGCACTCTGTTATCTTTGACTGCATTCAGAAGAAGATCAGGTCCAGAATGAAGGAAATGGTCCTGCCATTCTACACTGTGCAGACTGTAGTTACAGTAGTGCATTCAGTTCTGAGGTATTGCTCACCTGTGATGTGCCCATAAGGACAAAATGGATACAGGGCTGGATACTATACTACACAAGAATAATTTGAAAGACCTGGGAAATTTTCAAATGGGCCTTGTCTTGCCTGGCCTGAGATCAAAATTAGATACAATGGGTAGAAGACTATTTCATGTAAGGTTTTCCTTAAAGCTTCAATATAGTTAGAACATTTGAGTCAACAAGCATTAATTAACTCCTGTGCAGGCACAGTACAGGTGCTGGAGTTACAAAGAAATTCAAAAATAAACAAAGAAATAAAACCAGTCCCTGTTCTCATGGAGCTCACAGATTATTGGGGGAAACAAGAAAACAATTATATGCAAATGAGATTCATATAGTACAGATTGGAAATAATCAACAATGGGAAGGAACTAGAATAAAGGATGCTTGGAAAAGGTTTCTTATGGAAGAAGATAGAATTTTAGCTAAAATTCACAGGAAGCCAGAAAAATTAGAATGCAGTGACAAGGAAGGAAAGCCTTCCAGGCAAGGTAGTTAATGCAAATGTACAGATTTGGGAGATGGATTATGAGAGGAACATCAAGGAGTCCAGAGTTACAAAATTATAGAGTGTATGGAGGGGAGCAGAGTGCATATCACATATTAGGTACTTAATAAATGTTTATTGATTACTGAGTAAGGATAAGAAGGTTGAAAAGGGCCCAGGATATTAAAGATTTCATATTTGCTCCTCTAGGTAAGAGGGGGCCACTGTGGTTTATTGAATAGGGAGACATTATGGTGAGATAAATCTGTTAGGTTTGGAAAAATGGAAGGAGCTTCTCTCAGGGAGTGTTAGGTTCCCTTTCACTGAAAGTATTCAAACAGAGACTAGATAAGCATTGGTAATGTAACAGAAGGAATTGTTGGTCAAATAAAGGTAGAGCTTTCATTCCATTCACATCCATTCCAGCTGAGATTCCATAGAGTTCCTTAGCTAAGCCCACTTAACACAAAAAATACCTGGATTCAGACCTAAGTCCTGTAGCTCCCAATATAGGACACTTCTCAAAACACCGTGATGTGTCCTATATTGGAAGTTTTCTCTGTCATTCTGTAGTTCTATAGTTCATTCCTAGCTCCCTTTTAATTTTGTTGCTTGGTTGGTTAGACACATTGTGATGAACTCATTAATGCTAGTAGAGAACATGTTCCTGGAGGGCAGAAACTATCTGATTTCTGAGTGTGTATCTCAAGTGCCGAATACAATGCTCAAAACAGAGTAGGTGCTGAATAAATGCTTGATTGACTAATTATTCATTCAGCAACAATTTCTTGTTTCTCCTATGTGCAGAGTCATATGCACGACATTGAGGGAGATGCTGACTACTATAATTTTGGTCCTCCATATAACATTTATTGGATCTTCCTTCCACCACCAAAGAGCAGAATGTCTCCATGTCTCCTCCTTCCGTGTGATTCTTGTCCTCTCAGCATAGACCACCCACACAAGAGCATCCAAAATGGTGGACGTCATCCTTGGATGTCTTCATTGAGACACTATTGGGAGCTATATCACCTTTAAACTGTCCAGCTGCTCTATCTCCTAATCTCATCACGAGGGAAGTACTCCCTCACTTTCTAGACCTTAGTATCTTTTAATCCACTTCTCTATGCAAAGAGAAATGACACCTTCCCCCCCCCAAAGTGGCACCATTTATACAAGAAGTTTCAAAAGTCTTAGTGGACACCCTGTAAGCAATTCTATCTCCATCACCCATGATGTAACAAGTGCTAAGAGACACGCTTTCTTTCTAACACATATTTGTTAAGTACTTTAGTGTAGTGTGTGGGAATGAGATCTTTACACTAATGGAAGATTATGCTATAATGGAATAAATATCATGTAGAATCTAAGCTTCTTGGTGTCAGGCATTGTTTCATTTTTGTCTTCACCCCAGGCCTACCACAATACTATAAAAACAGTAGCTGCTTAATAAATGCTTGTTTTTTAAATAGGAAAGTCATGATGTTCTGTGGGGCTTCAGAAGAGGAAGAGACCATAGAAAGGACAGTGTGGACTGTCATATGAGAGAAGGATTAATTTTGTTATGTTTGCTCCTGGGGAGTAAAATAAGGCACAGTGGGGGATTTAGTGACAGAAACACAGAAATTAAACTTCAGGTCAAGAATTTCTTCCTAGCAAAGGGAGCTATCCTGAAATAGAGTAGGTTGAGTTGGGAATCTCCGTTATTAAAGATTTGGGGAAGGATTGGATGGCTGCTTGTAGCCTATTTTGTAGGCATTTTTTGAGTACAGTTTGGACTGAACAGCTACTATGGTGTCTCCTAATTCTGCAATTCAATGAGATTTTTTTTTCTGGGAGGATCTGAGAAGGCTTCTTGGTAGGGAGAAATTTGTCTGGACTTTGGAGGATGGGCAGGATTTTAACAGACATAATTTAATGGAAAAACATTTGGTGCTCATGGAAGAAAACATGGTGTAATTGAAGGTCCTAAGGCAGAAAAGTATACAGTACATTCAAAGAATTACAAGTCATCTTTATTATAATAACATCCAAGAAACATGTATGTTCTAGTAAGTTCTAGTAAAGAATTGGGATAGGACTAGGGTGAATATAGGACCTAGGAAAGACATGTCACCACAAAAATGTGATTGTAATAGATGAGACATTAGAGCAATGCAAGTCCAGAGTTTGCTGAGCTTATAAGGGGAAGACCATTATTGATGAGGGGAATTATGGATATCTTTCTAGAGAGTGTGGTATTGAAGCTGGGCTTCAAGATGGGAGAGATGACATTCCAGGCATAAAGAGCAGCCTAAGTTAAGCTAGAAAAGCTGGAGAGAAGAAAGGGAATTGTGAGGAGACAGAGAATTGTCCAACTTAACTAGAGTGGGGATTTTATAAAGGTGAGTGACTCTAATTGGTCTAGAAAGGTAGCACCAGATGATTATGAAGACTCTAGAATGCCAGACAGAGGAAGGTGCCCAGACCTTACACAGTAGTCTTTGAAGCAGTGGATGATGGGAAAATATCTATACTTCACCACTTCAATCACTGTGTCTATGTTACAGATAACAAAAAACAAAAACATTACATCATTCTGATTGGAGTATAATAAAGGACAGATTGCAGGTTGGGCATATATGCATGGAAGCTATTACAATATTTCAGCAGATTAATAGGAGTGAAGGTATGTATTAAATGAGATGAGAAAGGGAAGAGCAGGGATGAATTTGAGAGATAAGAAAGGGAAGAGCAGGGATGAATTTGAGAGATAGAGCAAAAGGGAGGCAAAATGTTAAAGAAATAAGACTAGATAATGAAATGGTTGAGAATTTAGCTGTGCCATTGAACATATGAAATCAGAATGGAGAGGCTGCTTGGACTCCAGAGGGCTGTGAAGATAAGGCAAAATGCTTGGTCTTGAATCCCATAGACAATAGGAAGCCATTGAAGGTTTTTGAGGAGGACACTAAAGTGAGAGTGATGAAAGTGACATAATAGGAAGATCCTAGGACCTTCGATTTCAATGGAAGCTTAGAGAAGATCCAGCCCATCCCTCTCATTTCATGAATCAGTCAGGAAGTCTGGCTTGGAAGCTGTTTTCTTAAACTGATTCTATCCAGGGGTTGTACTCCTAATGCCTCTCCTATTGCCCAGAACACAACCTCCATCCAGAATAATCCTCTTTTCCAGGGACCTTCCCTACCCCCCTCTCTCTCAACTATTGTCCATGGGTAATCCGTAAAGCCTGGGCTTCTGCCAGACCATCTACGATACTAATGTTGATGCATGCAAAACTGGGAACAGCCAACTCTTGGGCCCTCTTTGTATCTCTTCAAAGAACATAACAGCACTCAGACTAAACCAATAAATACATGGAATTACATAAATGCCTTCCTTGAACTAGACTATTTCTTTCCCTGCGATCATTGTCAAATATTTGCTCAGAGTTGAGAATGCTTTCTTTGGCTGAGAGATGGGATGGGAAACAGTGATTGGCGCTATTGCCATGATGGACAGACTGATTCCCAGCCTCCTCCGGGTTGGATCCACAGCCTAGGCCTGACACTGGTAATTTTTTCTTTTTTTTCTTTTTATTTCCTGTGTTATGTTATGATTCTTTTTAAAGTTTACTATACAACTTACTTATTTTTTAATTCCTAATATTCATTTCCACAAGAATTTGAATTCAAAATTTTCACTGCATCTCTCCCCAACTCCCAACCCTGGGACAGCATTCACCCCATCCAACCCTTCCTCCAATCTGTCTCCTCTCCTCTCCCCTCCCATCCCTTCCTCTCTCCTCTCTTCCCCTCACCTCCTCTCCTCTCCTGTCCCCTGTCCTGTCCTCTCCCAAAACCTTAAACCTACCGCACTCTGGAACTGGGACTCCATTACCATCCTGCCTGAGGGCTCCTCTGGACCCTCCTAGCTTGACAGTGATTATCGAGATAATAACTGTTGCTGTTTCCCACCCACCCTGTCTTTCTCTTTTCTTGACCTCATAAAGGGGCCATGCTCTGGTTACTTCTTAAACAGGCCTATTCAATGAATGGGTGTTGTCTCACCCTAAGTGAGTGCCTGCAAAGACCTTGGCCTAAAAGGCCCAAGGTCTCCCAGTGCATCCTGGGTCATCTCCAGTCATCCTGAAGAGTATCAGGTCTCTGGATTCAGATGACTCTGTAGGAGAAGTGAGGCTGGTGACTTGAACAGCCCTCCCTTACTCAAAACAAAGTCAAGTGCAAGTCCTGTCATCATTTCTCTGATGGCATGGTCTTCTTCGACAACGAAAGACAAACACAATCCTTGTATGACCCACCCTTCTTTCATCCCCCTTCCCCTCTATTTTACTGGAGGGCAAAATAGATTTCTATGCTCCTTTGCCTGTATATCTTAATTTCAAGTTTCAAACTAAAATAATTTTTAATATTCATTCTTAAAACTTTGAGTTACATGTTTTCTCCCTCCCTCTCCACATACCTTCACTGAGAAAACAAAAAATTCAATATAGGTTATACATGTGCAACAATGCAAAGCACTTCCATAATAGTTATGTTGTAAAAGACTAACCACATTTCCCTACGTCCTATCCTGCCCTTCATTTATTCTGTTCTCTCCATTGACCTGTCCTCCCACAATAGTGTTTTTGCTTCTGATTATCCCTTTCCCCAATTTGCTGTCCTTTCTATTATCTTCCCTCTCCTATCTCCTTCCCCCTTGCTTTCCTTTAGGGTAAAATAGATTTCCATATCCAATTGAGTGTGTGTTATTCTCTCATGAAGCCAAATCCCATGAGAGTAAGGCTCAATTATTTCCTTTCATCTCCCCCCTCTTCCCCTCCATTGAGAAAGCTCTTTATTCCCTCTTGTATGTGAGATGATTTGCTATATTCTAGTTCTCCCTTTCTCTTACTCCTAGCACATTTCATTCAACAGTAAATTTTATTCATTTAGGTATTCTTCCTTCATATTCAGCTCACCCCGCACCCTCTGTCTATGTGTGTATGTATGTGTGTATATATACATACCTACACATATATAATATACACATACATGCATACCCATACACACTTATGGTCACCCCAAGGACTCTGTCTAGCCTTGTTACATTTTGGGGGGGCAGGTACAACCAAAGACATGGACATCAAGGTCTCTATGTCCAAGGACTCTGCCCACCTTTGGAATGATACAATTGGGCACCCAGGCTCAGAGTCCCTGAGAATTCTAATTATCTTCATTAGTATGTTATTAGAAGACTGTGTCACGGTTCATCAGTTTCCTCATTTATAGGTGAGTAAGGCTGGACTAGATCTTCTTGAAGCACTTTTCAAAAGCATTCAGCTTGAAGTTAGGAGACAGGTTCAAATCTCACCTCCACCTTATTAATTGGATGATTGTTTCAAGATACACCCAGAAATGACTTATCTCTGAACATTTGTTATTCCCTTACTAAAATGTAAGGTACTTACAGCTACTTTAAGCCAAAGGCTTTCATTTTATTAGCAAACAGACGTCATTACACTTTTTTTTTACATGGTTCACATTTCCCCTTTCATCCCTCCTCTTCCCCCAACTATTTCCCTTTTTGACTTTGTTTCCCCAAGTCTTGGCACAGGAACAGACACACAGTAGGCCTCAGTCAATGTGTGTTACCAAGCATGTGATGTTTCTCAACCATTTATTGGTGCCTGTCTGTCCATCCTGAACCCCTTCCTAGTCAGGAAGTTCCTGAAGACAAAACCCTTATTTCCTACATCTCTCTCACACTTCTCTCTTCATCCTCAGTAGAAGCCTAATAAGTCTTTGTCAGTTGATTGAAATATCTTTTTCAGAATATTTTACTTGTGTATCCAACCCTGTATGAGATGTTGTGGGGCCGACAAGACAAAGAGCGAACAGAGGACCTGCCATCAGCAAGCTTAGCATCACGTTGGGGAAGCAAAGTTTCATCCTCATGAAACCATTGGAAGCATAGATGAATGAGCCTGATTTACACACACACACACACATACACGCACACACGCATGGGCGTGTGCGCCTTAAAACAGTTGGGAAGGCATTTCGATTATTATTGTGCCTTGGGAAGAATTGAGACTAGAATACAGAAAATACAGCTTGGCTTTGTTTCATAACTACAGATAACCTGTCAGACAGTGGCTTAGCTCTCTTTTGTCCTTCCTGACATATTTCTTTATAACTATAATTATTTTTAAAAAATATGCTCCCTCCCCCACATGCCCACAGTCACATTTCTAACTGAAACAACATCTGGCCACAAACATAGACAGGCCTGGAAAACTTAGGAAGAGTCCAAACTGAGCTGTCTCAGGGACATTTATTGCCCCCCCAAAGCTTGAAGTAATCAGCCAAATAATTTCATTCTAATTGGCAAGTGTATTTTCACAAAGAAGACAATTTTGGGGAAGCAACAAAGCTGGTTGTAACGCAGGGATCATGCGTGTGGCTGTGAGTGGGGAGCCCAGGATCCCTGATGAATCTCCCTTCATGGGTGATTCATGAATAATTTCAAGAGAATATATCACTCTGGGAGCACAATTACCTGTACTAATTATATATTTTTCATGAGATTTTAGGAAATTTTTGAGAAACTTGTTACTAAGCACATAATTAAACTAATTGATCTTTTTCACCTATTAAATGAGAAACAACTTGGAGATGTCATGGGTGAAGGACTGCAATAGAAATGTACATTTTTTAAAAATCAGGTAATTAAGTTTAATCTTTTTCTTTATTATTGAATCAGAGAGGTTTTTTTATTCTATTAGCCAATTTCAGAGTTCAAGATTTTATGTAACTTAATTAGAAAATTGTGGGCTTTCCATCTGGGATCTTGTGTTTATACTCAACACAATCCATAGCACCAAGGCTTGGTGGAGAGCTCAGTCAACTCTAATTCCAGGTAATGAGGAGAGGCTGATTAGGACCTGAGTTCTCACTACTCATTGACTAGCTCATCAACACTCTTGGAGTGGAAAAGACAACTCAAAGAGTCATTTTTTTTCTTGTCTTCACATCCAAAAGTCTGGAAGTATTATTTCCATCAGTGAGGAAATCACATCGTGCTGGAGGTTTATGGGAAATTTGATTTCCAGCTAATGGCAACCCCAGAGATCTTGTCCAATCTCTGTATCTCACAGTCAGAAACTGAGGCTAGGGGAAGTGAAGTGACTTCCACAAAGTCACACTGATAGTAAATAAATACAAGAGGTAGCATTTGAACTCAGGTCCTCTGTCACCAATCACTATGTTCCACTACACCATGCTGTAGTCAATATCATAGTAGTTTGTATATATGTCTCCTCCCCTATCACTGTGAAGTCCTGAGGGTGGGCACCATAGTATCTTTTTTTTTTTAGAGTCAGAATTCTGCCATGTAAAGAGTTTCAGATGAAGTTTAGAATTCCTTATTTGATATAAGCCGATTGAGTCCATCAGTCCCTATACCATGACATTCCTTCATTCATTCTCCCATGAGACATGAAATGTAGCAGGGCACTGAGGGTGATAAAGAATAGAGTGACAAAGCACCTCTAAGGCTTTCTCATACATAGAGGCTGTTGGGAATTATCCATTCTGAAAAGTGATTTAGAATTTTTCTAAGCAAGTGATTTAATATGACTATATTATTTGACTCAGAGTTCTCCTTGTTGGTTTCGTGTACCCCAATGAGGTCAACGACAGAAATAAATATATTTTTTAAATTATACATATATGTAATATACATATACATTGAAAATTATATATGTATTCATGTACATATATATGTATATATATATATATATTTCTAGCAGCATGTTGTACATATCAAAGACCAGAAACAGTGTTTTTATTGCTTACTAGCAGGTATACAAACCTCAATTGAATAATACTCAAACAAATTATGGACTATGATGGCATTAGAATGTTCCATAGGGACAATTAATATGAATAATATAATATATATAATGATATAATATATAATAATATAATATATTATATAATATAATAATATAAAAAGAGAAGCCCAGGAAGACTTACATGAGCAGAGGCAAAGTGAGGAAAGCTAAATAAGGAAAACAACTAAAGATAGTAATGTAAATGGAAAGAAGAACAAACTAGAAACCAAATGCTCAGTAATTATAATGACCAAGCTGAAGTCAGGAGACATAAGAAAATTGTCCTCGCTCACCTTTCTGCCAATATAGAGGACTAGGGGTGGGGAATATCACAGATAATTTCAGACTTTATAGATCTATTAGTTTTGTTAGTATCTTTTAGTCTTGCTAACCTGCTTTTTTGTTCGTTACTTTTTTACAATTCTTTGATACAAGAAAATGCCAGAGATGAGGAAGAATATATTTGGAAGAGAAGGTGATGACAGATAGATAGATAGATAGATAGATAGATAGATAGATACATACATACATACATAGATAGATACATAGATAGATAGATACATAGATAGATAGATAGATAGATAGATAGATAGATAGATAGATAGATAGATAGATAGATAGATAGATAGATGGATGGATGGATGGATGGATGGATGGATGGATGGATGGATGGATGGATGGATGGATGGATGGATGGATTTTAAAACCAAATGGTATTACTATGAACAATATCTTTTCATCCAAATCTGACTCCCCTAAAAGTTGAGTAAGATTTATAACATTATAATAAATAGTAGTAAAATATGAGGTGATAACATGGAAAGATTCAAATGTTCAAGAAGTCTTTATTTGAATTATTTAATTCTAAAACATTCCTATTAAGTTCATATTTTATTAGTCATGCTTTCTACAATTGCTCCTCCAAATTTCTACCCAAACTTTTGCCCTGATGTCTTCTCCATTCTTTCTAGAAGGTCTTACCAAGATAGAAATTAATTCAAGTCAGAAAATATCTATAATGTCTATAATGTGGTGGCACTGTGCTAGGTGTAAAGGATCCAAAGTAAAAAATGAAATTTATATAAATTGTTTCCTGCTCCTAAGAAGCTCATATTTTAATTGCACAAATGACACATAAAGAGAAGTAAGCTACAGAGCAGAAAGAAAAGACGCACGTCCTAAGAATACAGTGATAGGGCAGGTGGCAAGGCCCAGGCATCCTTGGTATACACCAACAGATCAGATGATAGTACAAAAGGATCTCAAGGATATAGTAGGAGGGAAGATAAGATAAGGACTTGAGGACTAGTAAGGCCGTATTGCCCTCCATTCTACAAGGATCTCAAGGATATAGTAGGAGGGAAGATAAGGACTTGAGGACTAGTAAGGTCTTATTGCCCTCCATTCTACAAGGATCTCAAGGATATAGTAGGAGGGAAGATAAGGACTTGAGGACTAGTAAGGCCGTATTACCCTCCATTCTACAAGGATCTCAAGGATATGGTAGGAGGGAAGATGAGATAAGGATCTGAGGACTAGTAAGGCCTTATTGCCCTCCATTCTACAAGGATCTCAAGGATATGGTAGGAGGGAAGATAAGATAAGGACTTGAGGATAGTAAGGCTATATTGCCCTCCATTCTACAAGGATCTTTGTTGTTAATGACTCCTCATACATATAAGTTGGGTGAGCGTCATGTGGTGTCTGGAAGCTCATGGGATCAGAGTAGTCTATGATGAGAGGAGGGGTATAGAATGGTAAGAGGAAAGAGCTCTCCCTATTGGAAAATCTTCCTGTTTAGACATGGGATATAGGCAATCCAGGGAGAAAGGTGAAGCACGAATGAAGATTTCATTAGAAAAAAAGGGTTGAAGCTGAACAATGGTGGGGCTCCACAAATAAGAAGCAGGATGAAAATTGGAGAGGTTTAAGGGAGGTCAAAACCAGAAGCCTGGGCAATGAATTTCCTCTTTGAGTACAATCCTTGTGAAGGGCTATGCTCTTGTCATAGGGTAGACAGACTTCATCACAAATCCACAGGGGACACCATCCTGATTTTTCCTTCATAGCCTGGGGGTATTATCATTTCTTGGCAAGTAGAAACCCCCTGGGACAGGTAACCATTCTCCTGTCAGTCTCTGTCACTAAGGACTTCAATAGGTCCCAGATAGGAAAATCACAGGATGTTAATGCTGGAAAGGATCTTAAATATTTTCTATTTGGGTTCCCATAATATCCAGACCAGCCTTTTGTGCTGTAAGGTCCATTATAAACAAATTGTTCTGTAGTGGTGCATGGTTCCTATGGATTTGGGGGCCATAGTGACTCATGAAGTAGATAAAATGCAGAACAACATCCAGTCTGGTCTGGCCACTTCTGAGCCCACAGTGAGGGTGACAGAGTGTTATGAAACAGGACACAGGATACTCATAGGATGATGTAAGAAACTGTTTAATTGCACAGCCCTTTAAAGCCTAGACAAATGACTTTTTTTATATTAAGTATACTGTCATTGTCCAAAGTCTAACAGGAGAACATTCCACACAGGAATGTGTGGAATTTTGGAATTTCTTTCTAAAAATTATAATAGTGTGACCCTACTGGAAGTGCTTAGCCATATCCACATGGACATTCCAACAAGAAATGAAACCAAACACTCTAAAGCAACGATGGCCAAAGAGTAGGACGATTCTTAGAGATTCTTGGACGAAGCAGAGGAGTTGGCCAATCCCGTTTTGTTATTCACTAAACAAAAGCAAGAACCTTTGTTCCATGAGACATTTAATCATCTCACCTTTAAGCATCCATAATGTGAATAAGCACCAGAACCACAAGGCAAATAATTGTAACGGATGCACCAATATCTAACGTAAAGGAAGAAGAGACAGAGTGGAGGCAGCAAGAGCTTGTCCTTCTCCCCAGAAACACCAAGGATTTAGAGAATGGGAGTCTGGAATTGGTTGGTTACATTAAGAAGAGTAATGTAAGGAGGGTGATGGTGCTACTGCCTTCTGTATGGATCAGGAACTATTGGTAACACCATGTTCCATTTTGGGCATCAGTTTTAGGAAAGGCATCAACAAGAAGAAGATGAAAGGCATTCAGAAAAAGTCGAGGAAGGGTCCTATGATCCTAAAGTATGGACATTGGTTGAGTGAACTCAGGGGATGTTTAGCCTAGAGAGGAGATTTAGAGAGAACCTGATGACAGTCTCAAGGATTTCAATCAGATGTGGTCTTGTCTCCAGAAGACAGTGAGGAGCAATGGGGTAGGGGAGAAGGAGTCCTTAGATTAACAAGTTTTAGTTTGATATAAAGGAAATCCTAATAATCAGAGCTGCACAAAAGTGGAAATGAAAGCAGTAGGTTAATTCTCTTTTATTTTTTTTCTTTATTCTGAAATTAAAAAATTTAAAATGAGTATTTCCACACGTCACAGAACACAGTAAAAAGAGGATTCTACAGAAAAATGCGAATCTCCATTTCCTATTGCTTGCTTTGAATGAGTTCACTTTTACTAGAGTTCTTCAAACAAAGTAGCATGATCAATGTTGGGAATGCTTTGATTTCTGAGGCAGATGATGAGTCATATTCTCTTAGTTCTTACCTAGTAACATTTCCCTCCAATCTATATCATTCCCCTTTTCTCTGTACTGTCAATAGCTTTCAACAGACTTCATCACAAATCCACAGGGGACACCATCCTGATTTTTCCTTCATAGCCTGGGGAAAATTATCATTTCTTGGCAAATAGGAACCCCCTAGGACAGGTAACCATTCTCCTGTCAGTCTCTGTCACTAAGGACTTCAATAGGTCACAGATAGGAAAATCACAGGATGTTAATGCTGGAAAGGATCTTAAATATTTTCTAATCGGGTTCCCATAATACCCAGAATCTCCCCTCCCCAATTCTATCAATACACAATCTCCCCACTGGATATTCCCAAAGCTGAGATCTGATTACATTACCCCCATCTCTCAAGAAACTTCAGTGACTCCCAATCACTGCTGAGATACAATTTACAATGTGTGGCATTTAATATCCCTCACAAACTACTTTTCCAAACTAACTATATGGTACTTTCCACAATACACTTTGTAATCCAGCCAAATTCAAATTTAAATTCAGTTTAGCTGCCCCCTCCTTTATGAGGCCTTCTTGAATCTCCAGTTACTTATTTTGGGAATGTAGCCTGTATCTACTTCTCTGCACTTGCACATAACCCTGGTTGCCTTGTACATGCTTAGACCACAATTGGATTTTTGCTTTATATGCACAGAGCCTGGAATAGAGCAGACACTTAACTATCGTTCAGAATCTTGGTGCCATATTCAGCTCTTCACTCTTCTCACTCCCTATAGATAGCCAATTGTCAAATCTTGACATTTCTGGCTCTATAATATCTCTATATTTCCTCTCCTTTACACAGAGACACACACATGCACATATATGCCTGTATGCATGCATACACACACACACACACACACATCTTTACTGCTCTCCTGGACTATTGCCATGACATTCTAATTGGTCTGACTGCCTCAGGTCTATCCTTTAATCAACTGCTAAAGTGATTTTCCCCAAAGAGCAGGGCTGGACATGACATCTCCCTTCTCACCAAATTCTAGTGGCTCCCCATGACATGTAGGGTCAAGTGTAAAGGTATCTATTTGGAATGGAAAACTTTCACAAATTAGCATCCATTGACCTTTTCAATTCACTAATACTTGATTCTCTATGCTCCATATGGTCTAGTCATATTCATTTCCTTGCTGTCCCTCACACAGAAAACTGTCTCTATGCTTTTCCATTAGGAATATCCCTTGCCTGGAATGCTCTCCTCCTCTCCCTTCAATCTCTCAGAACTCCTGGTTTTCTTCAAGGCTTAGCTCAATCTCATCTTCTTCAGAAGACCTGTAGCAGCAAGCATCCTGAAACATCCAGGATGACCTATTATCACAGGTTCTTAGATCTACTTTTCTAAAAGGAAAGCAACTTTTGAGGGGCCAACAATCTTCTTTAATTATGTTCACAAGCAGAGAAAATACAAGTAGAGTAATAAAGACCAACTGACAGGACTTTTGAATGTCTGACCATAAACAGTACACACATCAGAGATCAGCAGAGACATCCAACTGCCTGATCATTACATGTATACATACACAGTAACCAGAGAGAGAAGCATCAACAGGTGGGTTTTCAAAGCTGAGGGTGGGGATCCTGAATGGCGACTCAGAGTCTCATCTGGCACATGAACCTTCTTCCAAGCCCCCAAAGTAAAACCTCACCTCAGAGTATATTTACCTTTTCTAGAGTCAGAGGGCACAACCCACTGACTCATTAGCAATTAACAAAAGGTGTAGGCATTCCAAGGCCTTTCAGAGTTCTACAATTGTGAATGTCCTCCCATCTAAGGTTATTTCTGTTCAGGTGTTTTCATTCGTGTCTGACTCTTTGTGATCCCATTTGAGGTTTTCTTGGCAAAGATGCTGAAGTAGTTTGCCATTTCCTTCTTCAGCTCATTTTACAGCTGAGGACACTGAGGCAAATAGGATTAAGTGACTTTCACAGGGTCACACAGTTATTGTTTCTGAGAACAGATCTGAACTCAGGAATATGAAATTTGAAGATTCTGTCTAATTAGAAATGCAGAAAACTTAAGTTTTTTTAAAAGATTTTCTAAAATTTGAGGATTAACAGTGACGAGCTAGGAGTTAGGAGACCTGAGTTTTACCAATAAATCACTTTGTGATCTTGGGGAAGTTATACCTCCTCTCCTAATCTAGGATCCTATGAAGGGGCAGCTAGGTGGTGCAGTGAAAAGAGCACCAGTGCAGGAGTCGGGAGGATCTGAGTTCAAATCTTACCTCAGACACTTGACACTCACTATCTGTGTGACCTTGAGCAAGTCACTTAACCCCAATTGCCTCATCCTGGGTCATCTCCAGTCATCCTGATGAATATCTTGTCACTGGATTCAGATGGCTCTGGAGGTGAAGTGAGACTGGTGACTTGCACAGCCCTCCCTCACTCAAAACAAAGTCAAGTGCAAGTCATGTCATTACTTGCCTGATGGCAATCATTTGGCAATGAAGGAAAAACACACATATAGGATCCTGTGAAGCTCACTTCATTAGATAGAGGAAAATGGTCTAGAGAATTGGAGACTCATTCAGGGCCATGTAACTTATTACGACTGAATCCAGAACACATTTCACCCCAATTTGCAGATCAAAAATCAGACAGATCTACTTGGGTCAAGAGCATCTGGTGAGACTTACCTATTCTTCACAAATTCTCCTCCAAGCAAATGTTTAAGAGAAAAAAAGTCAGAGAGTTCCCCGGCCTTCACTTGTGAGTGCTGTGATATTGAGTAGGCATTCCTCTGGACAGAATGAGAGCTAGCTTTCCCTATACAGTAGTTCTCCCCCTCTTTCTGTTCCATGGACTCAGAGGCTGATGCTTGCTAATTATCTCTAAACAACTTAAAAATAAAGAAGTGATGGAGTCACTCTACTTTGTTTCTAATATACATTCATTGAGTGAGCATGATGTTGATTCCCTGGAAGAAAGAACTTGTCTCATAGGGGTTTCAAATTAGGTTAGAAAGACCTTCTTCCCAGGAGATCATTGAGAAGATGTCTATGACAGATCTGAGTCTCTGGATTTCAGAGATGGAGTCCAAGTCTAGGCAAACCCTAGAGAAGAGAGAAGGGTTTTGACATGTTGACTAGAAGGGAACTATCACTTACCTGGTGATCCAGAGTCTGCCCATATTCTTTGATTTCCTCAGTGACTGAAACATCAGGCAGATGCCAGTGTTTCCCAGGTGTAAGTAAGGTGGATTTTAGTGTGTGTAAAGTGAATTTTTGTTATTTCTCAGAGTTCAGTTTCCCAGGCAATATGCCTTCTTTTCTGTTGGCCTATAAAAGAGGCAGTAACTACATAGCGAATGGGGAACCCTTCGGGTTGAATGCACAAATGCTATGTGTGCCTCAGCTGGCCCCCTTTGAGGCTTGAAGGGAAACATAAGGTTGAATACACAAGCTGAAATGCTGTGAGTGCCTTGATCCAGCCCCATCAAGGCTTGGAAGAAATCTGTGTTTGCCTCAACTGGCCCCTATTGAGGCTCCAGGGGAGTTAGGGGCAGCACAAGTTGTGCCTGTCCCCATCAAGACCCCATCTAGACATAGGCGTAGTTGCCCCTGCCCCGGTCCCTGTGAGAAGGGTGACTAGAGAATGCTGTAGGAGTTTGTGCTCTCACTATCAGCAACCTCTCCTGAGAGAACTAGACTAGAATAAAGTAAGATTATTAACCCCTCTTTAGTGTCTTTACTGTGACCAAATCAACCTGTGATAGCAGCCCTCAAGTGTGCTGTGTTTCATCTGTCTGACACCTGGGGTAATCGGTAGGATTTGCGCAGACTACAGGAAAGCATGATGATTATCCATTGTTTCCTGGTTATTGTGTTATTTTTTACAGCTATAGTTCTATGGAACCCTCCCAAGGGATGGGATAATGGAGTATGAACCCCTTCCCAAGAGTGGGAGGATGTGGCCCTTTACTGTTAGAGACTTTGAGAAAGTTTTGCTGAAAATTATGGGTATCCTTAATAAGACATGGGGTTGTAGAAATTCTGTGGGAGACCCAGACTGACTTGGCCCTAAAGGAGTGGGAGAGTTAGCATTTGTTGACATATGTAGCAGTGTCCTAGATCAGCCCAGGGAGACTTCAGACTAGCCCAGAGAGACTTGGACCCAGGAACAGCAGTGGAATCTGTGACCATCAGATACCAGCAACATGACAGGAGCCAAGCCAGCAGCAGCAGAAGCCCAAGAAGCAGAAGAAGCAGCTGGAGCGCTGTCTCAAGTGCTCAGAGTAGGGCCCAGAGGAGATGACTCCCCTTTCCCTCTCCTTATCCCAATAGCACTCCTGAAGAGAAGGGCTGAGAAGCAGCTGCGGGAGGAAAACATGACCTTGGGAGTTGGGGAAGCCAAATGGGTGATTCAGTTTCCTATGCTGCAGTTTTGCTAAAGAGAAAAAATACTGACAATCTACGGTTAGTAGGAGCCCAGTTATGGGAAGTTCAGATTGATTTTTCCCAGGAAAAAGGAAGCATGTGAGAAAGCCTGAGAAAGGTTAGGAAAGGAGACCCAAATTCTTAGGGCTTGGACGTTTATTATTCCCTCTGCTCAAGAGGCAAAGTTATCTGATGAGCTAGAGGAAGTCTTTGGATGTGTTATAGTAGAAGGAAAGGGTGCATGGGAGAAGTCCCTTTTAAATCTCTCAGAATTGTTAGAAACTGCCTCAGAGGCAGAGTCCTTTGACAAGCAGGAGCAGAAGTTCCTCGGAGTGCAGGAAAGAGTTAACTCTACTGTAGAGATAAGAAAAGAGCCAGATGAGAAGTTTCTTTTGAACTTCTCAGAGTTGAGGCCATGGCCAGAGCTAGGGCACTGTGAGGTAGCCTCTGCTAGAAACAGTCCAAGTCAGAGTAGCCCCTCCCGAGACTGTACCAAAGGGGTAAAGGCCCTGGAATTATGTTGTGCCCTGAGCCAGGCCACAGGAACCCCTCCCCCATGTAAGGCTGATGGAAGACGAGCTGCCCAGGAGTTTGGGCAATATGAACCAGAGACAGAAGCTGGGGGCAGGGACCCTTGGAACCTGTTCTGCCTGGACCAATACAGAAGCAGGGAAAGCCCTGGTTGGAGCAGCCCCACCCTGCAAGGTGAGGCCTCTGAGTGTGCTGGAGGGGTGGGAGCCCTGGAAATGTGCAAGGACAGTATCTCCCCTGTGAAGCGAAACATGCATCAGGAGCAGAGAGCAGCCTGCATCCAGACCCTAGCAGGAGCAGGGAGCAGTCAGTCCCTGGAGGTGCAGGAGGACTAGGCGGAGCCACTGTGCTAGGGACACAGTCGAGGGTCAAGATGGAAACTTTGCACCAAAACAGGAGCACTGAGTGTGCTTTTCTGCCACACCCCCCTGGGAAAGTTTGGAACCCAGGTGTGGAGATGTCTACTGTGGGATGGAAGAAATGCCATAACCTCCAGGGACCCACCCTGTTTGCTTTGTTGCCCAGCTGCCCTCCAAGTCTTGTGACGGGAGCTGGAGCAGTATTAGGACTTGGACTTTTTTTGTCTCACTTGAGCGTGTGTGCAGGTGAGAGTGCCATGTGCGAGCCTACAACAGCAGCATGGAAAGGACACACCCCCAAGATGACCTTCAGGATTTGGACCCTGTGCTTTGACTGAGGGTATTGTAACTTATTGTGACCTATGGAGTATGTTGTGTTCTCTGGTATCCCTGGAGATTTGCTATGTTAAAGGAAGACCTATCTTGTGATGGGAGTGGGTATAGTTTCAGTAACCCCAGCAAGCACAGTCTGGGCATGAGGGTAGCAGAGATGTTGGCCCAGAAGCCCCTGATTTATAAGCAGTACTATGGACAGTACTTTGGACAGCACCTGATGTGAGAAGTTGACTGCTCACTCCCCAAAGATTTTGACCCTCAGTGAATGTCTAAGTGGGGGAAGAGTATGCTATATCATGTACTTAACATACTACGTACTGTCATATACTGAATGTTAAGTTATGTATTGAATACAATGTTTGTTACATACTGAGTATTATGTCATGTACTGAATGCTATACTCTGTTTTAGGCCTTGTGGCCGTACTTGTTGGGAGAAAAGAGCAAGTTACTTTTGCATTTGTCTGAGGCCATGTAGCCACTCAGGTGAAATGCTGTGCTTATATACTGGCGCCCAACACAAAGTATATGTTACATTGTTTTTATATTAGTGATGCCCAACACAATGCCTGCTATTGTGATCTATTTTGTTGCTATTGTAGCATGAATATTGTTGCAGTTACATTGTTGTTATGGATCTTAATGTTATACTTTAGTTTCTTGGCTCAAGGACTCTAAAAGTGTCACTTGTGTAGCTTGCAGGGTCAAGTGTAACCTGTGTAGGTTGTAGGGGCCAAGATGTTACCTGTTTAGCTTGTAAAGACCAGGATCCTGGAGGAGTAGAGTGTATGTAAGGTGAATTTTAGTGAAGAAAGGTGGATTTTAGTGTGTGTAAAGTGAATTTTTGTTATTATTTTTCAGAGTTCAATTTCCCAGGATCCATAGCCATAACCATCTCCAGTTCCCAGGTACCAAATATGAGTTCCCACAGTTATGTTTCAAAATATCTCCACCATGCTTGCACATAGTTACATGGTGGTAAATAACATAAACATGCACTGCAGCTGCGCAGTGAGATAGAGGGATGAGGTGAGACAAACTTTTGAAGCTATTGCTGGCAGTATGCCTTCTTGTCTGTTGGTCTCTAAAACAGATGGTCATTAGATAGTGAATGGGGAACCTTTAGGGTTGAATGCACAAATGTTGAGTGTGCCTCAACTGACCCCCATTGACGCTTGGTAGAAACCTTAGGGTTGAATGCACAAACTGGAATGCTGTAAATGCCTTGATAGGGCTTCATCAAGGCTTGGGGAAATCTATGTTTGCCTCAACTGGCCCCCATTGAGGCTTGAGGGAATTTATGGGAAGCACAAATTTTGCCTGTATCCATCATGGCCCCATCCAGACTTATGGATAGTTGCCCCACCCTCCTCATCAGCTGCTGTAAGAAGGGTGATTAGGAAATGCTGTGGGAATTTGTGCTCTCAGTGTCAGCAACCTTTTCTGAGATAACTTTCTAAACTGAGAGATTAGAATAAAATAAGATTATTAACCCCTTTTTAGTGTGAACCTGTGCTAGCAGCCCTCAAGTGTACAGTGTTTCATCTGTCTTACACCAGGACAAGAGGCTTTACAATAGACCTCTGTATCCATCCCACTCTTCTGGGACTAGGACTCATCTTGCTCACTCCTCGGCTTTCTTCCAAGAGAATCAGCTTTAGAATATCGATACTTCTTTTTTAAAGGACCGGTCAAATTCACCACTGCAGATGGCATGCTTCTCTGCTCTGTTTCCTCAGGCAGAAATCCCTTTGCTGCCCTCATCATGGTGACAAGTAGTAGCTACTTTCTTCCCTTGTGACTCTGCTGCTCTGCTTCTTTGGTGAGGTAACAGAATGGACCACAGGTGAGTCAACCAATACCTGCACAATGAATCTTTTTTATAGAACCGTAAAACTGCTCATCCAAATAAAGTCTCTTAAGACAGCTAACAGGCCTTCTCTCCAAATTAATTGTGCCTAAGCCCTGTGTTGTTTTGTTTTTTGCTTCATGAAAGGATTCAGAAAGGAGCTGGATGCTGAGCAGTGAAGGGTACCATTTCTGAATGGACTCTCTTGACTCCTTCTTACCACATAGTTCTCTCTTTTGCTGTGGTGGAGGACCTGGTGATTAATCAGCTGGTAGGAACAGTGCATGGCAGCTAGACCAAAGATCAAGGAAGAAGAGAGAACACCCAGGGCTGCCCTCCTACCAGCTTTGTGACCTACTTTCAAGGCTTGTGGGTCTGGTCTGAGGAGATTTCCATGCCCCTCCTGGCCCTGCCCTTCAATGCTCCAAACCTTGGCTCTTCCTCCTCCATTAGGCTTCCTCTTCTCCTGGACTTAATTTTTCTTCAATTTCTTGTCTCTGGATTCCAGTCTCACCTCCTGACTTTTGATTGCTGCCATAGCCTGCATGGCCCTGGAGTGTCTCCCAACACTGATGAATTTCCAAAAGCAGCTCTGCTAACCTTTTTGTTAAAAGGTTCCCTAGTCATATCGCCTGGCAGATAGGCTATTTGCCTGTGCCCCATCCTGTCCTCCACACTGCTCCCAAATCTAGAGGGGAAGAGCACATGACCTTTTGCATGACCACTCCACCCTTCACTCATTGGTGTCAGCTCTTTATACAAGGTACAATCTTACCATTGACAGTAACACATTTATTTGGAAAGAGAAGAGATCCTGACAGTAGCCCGAAGGGTTCTGAAATATGGAATGTCCAATGGCTCAGGAGCAGAGATATAGTAATGACAGAGATAGAGATAGCTCACTTTAAACTCTGGGCCTCAGTTTCCTCATCTGCAACAAGTGAGAATTGGATTAGATGATGCCCATGTTTTCATCAAGCTCTAAACCATCAAACCCTAAGAACAGTAATACAACATGAGTGACTGAAGAAGCTCCTTTCCCTGTGTGGGCCTCAGTTTCCTCATGTGCAGAATAAAGCGACTGTGCTAGATGTCCCATTAGTCCTTTCCAGTTCTAACTCTGATTCTAGGAAAGCCAAATGAATGAAGAGAACCAAATGAGAACTGTGGAATCCCTGAGGGGGTCATGGGGACCACTCCCCCTGCCAGGGTAAGGCCTCCTCAACAACCACCAGCCTCAGTGAGGCACTTCTAAGGCAGCCTATTCTACCTCAGGAAAACATCGATTGTTAGTGAGGGGCTGAAATCAGACTCCCTAGAAAGTTCACCCACTGGTTCTGATGTTTGGGGCCCTCACGGAAGAAATGTTTCCTCTTCCACAAGGCAACCTTTTGGACACTCGAAGAGAGTGATTCTTTATTTACTTTACTATTTCTAGGGCACAAATATGGTGCAGGAGTAAAGGAGACCAGATTTGGGGGTCAGAGGAACTCAGCTCCAACTTACCTCTTCAATTGGTGCCCATCTGACTTTGGCAAATGATTTCCTATCTCTGGGGCACACATTCCTCATTTGCAAAATGGAGGAATTGGACTTCAAGGTCTCTGGATCTCCTCCATCTCTGAAACTATGTCTGCACAGAATCTTTTGCTTATGGTATGGGGAGACAGAATTTAGATTGGGGAAGAGAGATAAGGGATTAAAGGAGTTCAAGTTGGGTAAGATCCTTAGAAATCTCTTAGCCAAAAGAATGAAGTCCAAATGGGTACATGATCTAGGTATAAAGACTGATACTATGGACAAATTGGTGGAACAAGGAAGTGTGTATTTATCAGATTTATGGAGAAGGGAAGAAATTTTGACTAAAGAAGAGATAGAAAGCATTGTGAAGTGCAAGATCGATAATTTTGATTACATTAAACTGAAAAGTTTTTGCGCAACCAAACCCAATGCAACCAAAATTCAGAGGGATGTAGAAAACTGGAAAAGAATTTTTATAGCTAATGCTGGTGATAAAAGCCTCATCTCTAAAATATATAGAGAACTGAGTCAAATGTATAAAAAAATACATTCCCCAATTGATCAAATGATCAAAGTATATGAACAGGCACTTTTCAGAGGAAGAAATTAAAGATATCTGTAGTCATATGAAAACATGCTCTAAATCACTATAGATTAGAGAGATGCAAATCAAAACAACACTGAGGTGCCACATCACACCTATCAGATTGGCAAACATGACAGAACAGGAAGATGATAAATGTTGGAGAGGATGTGGGAGAGTTGGAACACTAACTCATTGTTGGTGGAGCTGTGAGCTGATCCAACCATTCTGGAAAGCAATTTGAAACTATGCCTAAAGGGCTACAAAAATATGTATACCCTTTGATGCAGCAATATTGCTTCTAGGACTATATCCCCAAGAGATCATAAAAATGGGAAAGGGTCCCACATGTACAAAAATATTTATAATAGCACTCTTTGTGGTAGCCAAAAACTGGAAATGAAGGGGATGCCCATCAATTGGGGAATGGCTGAATAAATTATGGTATATGAATGTAATGGAATACTATTGTGCTATAAGAAATGATGAACAAGAAGACTTCAGAGAGGCCTGGAAAAACTTATACGATCTGATGCTGAGCGAAAGGAGCAGAACCAGGAGAACATTATACACAGCAATTACCACAGTGTGCTAGAGTTTTTTCTGGTAGACTTGGAACTTCATTGTAATGCAAAGACTTTAAAAAAATTCCCAGTGGTCTCTGAAGGCAAAATGCCTTCCACATCTAGAGAAAGAACTATGGAATTCAATCACAAAATGTAGCAGATCATTTTGTGTGTCTGTGTGTGTGTGTGCGCGTGAGTGCATGCACGCGCGCATTACATTTTGGTTTGTTATATGATTTCTCTGATTTATTTTATTCTCCTACATAGCATGACTATAGTAAAAAAAAAATGTATTTAATAAGAATGTGTGTGTAGAACCTATGTAAAATTGTATGCCATCTCAGGGAGGGAGGGAAAAGAAAGGGGAAGGGAGGGGGAAAAATCTTGGTTTTATGGTAGTGATTGTAGAACGTTGAAAATAAATAAAATTATTTTTTTTAAAAAGCCTCTTAACCCAAACTGCTCATTTTACAAATGAGGAGTCTTAGTCCTAGAAATTTGAAAGGGCTGACTCAAGGTCCCATGGCCACTTAGTCTCTGAGCCAATTTCTTCTGATTCCAAATCCAGGAATCTTTTGCACCCAACAAACAGCTTTTCATTGGTACAAGCAAAGGTAAAAGGAATTTTAAAAAATCTTGATTAAGCCCTTATTATGAAACAGGCACTAGGCTAAGTGTTGGGCATTAAAACCCAAGCAAGGGAGACAAGTCCTGCTTTCAAGGAAACTTCATTAGAATGGGAGAAGATAACCACTTTGGGTGGAGGGTTACATCACCTTGGCATAGGTCTTAAATGGCAGACAGTGGTCAGATTGTCTTGTTATGAGTAAACTGAGGCAATAGTTACCCAGTCAGAAGCCATGGTCCCTAGATAGAGCCCATGCTGTGCTGAGAGGGGGATGAGGAAGCCATATACTGGTAAGTAAAATATAACATGACCTCCAAAAGGTATCAGAGAAGAACTAAGTGTTTTTTGAGATCATGGAGGAGAAGCTGTAGGGGAGGGCATATAAAGGAGCTGATTAACCAAACCATCATTTATTAAGCCCCGTGTAACCAGGTTCTCTTCTAGTATCTAGAGTTACAAATTCAAAGGGCAGACAGTGCCCATCCTCAAGGATATTGCATCTTACTGGGTGGAAGTCACATAGTCACAGATAACTACTGGACACATAGTTGCATTTGGTGGGAGTGGAGAGCTGCACTAAGGGACTCAGGAGACCAGAAGAATCCATCTGTTTAGGAGATGTCACTTGAGCTAAGCCTGGACCCTATCCAGGCTGTCAGAACTGAGAAAGTGAGGAAGCAGGCCCTCACAAGAATGGGAGATGGTCAATGCCAAGGTCCACAGAAGGGGAATGAACTGTGATGTGCAGGAAGCAGCAAGTAGCCAGGAGTGTCTGGATCAAGAGTAACATGATATCAACATAGAACTGGGGGATCTGTATCAGACTGGGATAGAAAGGGAAGGGGATAGGCAATTATAGAGCTCCTACTACGAGTCAGGAACTGGGCTAAACCAGTTAGCTCCCATTATATCCTTGAGTATCTGTCCTTTGTGTATCACATGAGACAATATTTATCAAGTACTTAGTACATAGTACAGGCTATATAGATACTATCATTATTATTAACCTCACAACAACCCCAGGAGGTAGTTACTGTTATTATCCCCATTTTATACGTGAGGAAACTGAGGAAGATGGTAAGTGATTTACCTAGAGTAAGCATCCTAGGTTTCACAGATTTCAAGCATCCTAGGTCAGATTTGAACTCAGGTCATCCTGACTCTCTATCTGCCTCACTACCAAACTCTCTCTGATAATGGTTCTTAAATTCAAACACAGAAGAGGAGGCTTCCTGGAGAAGACAAAATTTGAATCAGGAATGAGAGGGTAGATGGGGAGTGATGCCCCCCCAAAAAATTTCTCTCTTTAAGTGAACATTCCCAACTTCTTTAGCAAAGACTCCCCTGCATGCCCTCTAATGTACCCTTGTGGAGGCAGCTTAGGGAACCATGAGATGGCCCTTAACTACTGGTCTATGTAGGCAGTGAGGCCAGTGAGAGCTCTGGTTGCCTTCCGCCCAGTTCCTTCATCCTTCTGGTTTTCTTTCAATTTTCCATTAGGCTGATAAATATAGGCATGATAAAAATGATAGATGGACTCCACAGTTAATCCAAAGCCAGCTTGGGACAAACCCGGAACAATTTGGCAGCGGGGGCCTCAGTGAAACTTTTGCATGTAAATAACCAATAGTCATAAAAAAGGAAATTACATTTAGTTTGAGTGGGCAGAAGATGCATTTAAGTCAAAATGAGGAATATTCTCAAAGCAAGCCTTCAGCTCATGAATTACCACACTATATTATTTTTTTTTAAAGGTTGTTGGCCCCGCTAGTGGCTGCCATCCGTGCATACTAATGCAACAAATTATTTTGTTTAATGAAAAACGGCCTCAATCCTCCTTCTGGGAGAAACCAGCAATGTATTAGTAACATTATCATTAATGCATCAAAACACATGAATCAATAGGCAGTCACTCGTTACATCCCAGATTAAACCTAACGACTCATGAATGTTACATGGCACAGACAAAACACATAGGCATGGGGCTATACTGTCCTACTCCCAGCCCTTCCCTCCCGATTTATAGGCTTAAGTTCTTGTTAATAAGAACGCAAGAACCATTTTTACCCCTGCTATGGTAGCTTCTGATGCCATCTTATGCTGTGAAAATCAACAGCATTTTCCATTTAGGAAATTATCTTGTATTTTTCTGTTTGTATTTTGCACATGATTATATTAATGGACTAAAAGCAGATATAAAGGACCTATTTTCTACCAAGCATGGTGTCAAGTGCCAGAGTTACAGATACAAAGGAAAGGATGTGCACATGGTGGATCCTTCTAATGTCAGTTCCTAGAGGGCAGAGAATGGTGTTATTTTAGGGTTTGGTATCCTCAATGGGAAACCACAGGGTAGACATTGAAAAAATGTTTGATGATTGAATTACTAATTGATAGCTAAGAGCTAGCATTACTATAGTACCTCGAGGTTTGCTAGATTCTTTGAAAGGATTATTTCATCTTTTTTCTCACTACAGCCTTGGGAGGGCCTATTACTCTACCCATTTTGCAGATGAGAAAAATGAAGCAGACATAGGTGAAGTGACTTACTCAAGACAACATAGCTAGTAGTGTCTGCGGCTGAACTGGAAGTCGGTTCTGCCCGATTCCAGGTTCATATATCACCATATCATAGGATTACAAATCTGAAAGAAAGCTTAGATGGCATCTAGTCCAATCCTTTTTTTGAAGTAGCTATTCACTCTACATCCCCTTACAATGGAATATCTCTGGTGACAGGGAGCTGCATCCGAGGGCAAATCATTTCTCCTTTGTAGCTCTCATTGTTTGGAAGTTCTTCCTTTGAGCTAAAAATAGGTCCACAGTCAGCTTGTTCCTATTTTTCTAAGTTTTTCCCTCAAGGCAGAGGCTGGGCAATCAATAAACAAGTGTTTATTAATTACCTACTATGCACCAGGTACCGTGATAAGTACTGGGATACAAATACAATGATACAGCCTGTTTGAAGACGTGCACATTCTAATGACAGAAACAAAAAGGAGATAAATAGACAGGTAGATGGATGGATGGATAGATGAATGGATGGATGGGTGGACAGACAAATGGATAGATGGATGGATAGATGGATGGTTAGATAGATGGATAAACAGAAGGACAGATAAACGAATGGATGGACGAACTGACACAAATAGATGAACAGATAGATATGTGAATAAATATACACATGTGTATGGATATATAATTAATATAAAGAGAATAATGCAAATTAGTTCTATATAAAGACTTAACAGGGAGAGGAGACACTAGAATTGGATGGGTGAGTAGGGGATCAGAAAGGCTTCCTATAAAAGGTGATGTTTACATGCCATCTTTAAGGAAGAGTCTCCAAAGTGACAGTCCTTTGGCTGTTTGATGACATCTTTCCACAACCCTTCTCTTTACCAGGATGAATAACCTAGTCCCTCAAAGTAACTAAAATGATAGCTTTGAAGTCTCTCCCCGACCCTGGTGATCCTCCTTTAAATCTCCTCTGCTGTCACATTTGATAACATGTGACAGATCAGACTAAACAGGTTCATTTCCTTTTAATCAGCAGTTCTGGTCAGGATAAGCATTTCTAGAAAGAGACTTTCTTCTAGAGAACCTGTGCTCAGAATCTTTTGGCAGGTCGCTAAAGTCTATGGACATGTTTTCAGAGTTACGTTTTTTTAAATAATTGAGGAAAATACTAAATTTCAGTTAAGAGGTTAGAGAAAATAATGCTATGAATTTTTCCCATTCAAGTTCACAGACCCTCTAAAATATGTCCATAGATCTTACATCAAGAAGTCTTATTCTAAATGTTCTACACTTTACCAATCTCAAGGTAGGAGGCCTTTATTGAGATGCAAGTACAGGTTATGTATATGTGATACTGTTTAATGATTAAGTAAATCCATAGACTTTTGTTCCTTTTTGTGAGTGAGCAGGGCATGTAGCATTCCTCTGTTTTTCAGCTGAAGAAACCAAGATTGGAGCTATCTCAACCAGGGTCACATCCTAAACTTTCAGCCAGAATCCAAGTCTGTTAATGCTACTCCCAGAGGATGACATCACTCTGCCTCTCTTCCAAGTGCCCAACAGTGAGCTAGCAGAGTACTGTGAACATGAAAGAGGCAGATAGGTCAACATCATGTCTGCAATGAGTTCACAGTCTGAGAATGTGGGACTGATATGAAGGAAACAAATGAAGGTAAATGCTGGGCAGGAGAGCTGGAACTTACCTAATGTTTAATGAACTGAGGATGGGCTTGGTTGGCTTCTAAGCCCAGAAAAGCTGTAAAAGTTCAGAGACAAGGGGCAGCAAGATGGCTCTGGAAATCAGGAGGATTCGAGTTCATATCCTGCCTCAGACACTTGACACTAATTAGCTATGTGACCTTGAGCAAGTCACTTAACCTCAATTATCTTGTGTTCCCACTCCAAAAAAAAAGGGAGAGTTGTTCAGAGACAAGAGGAATTCCTGAGAACCTGTGCAGTTAGAGAGGGCTGCTCACAGGAGTAGACATACAAGGTTCTATTGCAAGTTTTCATTGTAGATTTTGGAAGGAAAGGGAATCTTCTGTCATTTTTTCTTCTTTATAAATCCAAGATCATCCTATTATCTTTTTCATCTAGTTTATTCTCCCTTGTGTGGCCCCAACACCAGTAAAACGCATTTCACAGAGCTGTCCAGATGCACAGATTCCCTCTCTCACTTCCTCCTGCCTTTTGTCAAGTCACTCTCCATTTGTGGGATTCATTTTCCTCATTCGCAAAGTGGGGATGATAATTCTTCCACTTTTTTCTATGACACAGGAGATTTGTAAAGTATAAAGCTTATTGTAAATGTCAATTAGTATTATTATAAAGCCTCCATTAATGACTTCCTTCAATGTCTTATGTTGGTATGGAGATTATGTATGTCACCCTAAATTTGGAGCTGAAAGTGACGTTGGAGGTCATCTAATACAACCCCTTAATTTTACAGGTGAAGAATCTGAGGCCAAAAGAGGGAAAGTCACCTGCCAAGATTACCAGGTATTAATTGGCAAAGCTAGAGTTTGAACCACCAAACGGGTTGAACTGCATTTCATTGAACAGCAATTCATTAATACCTTTTACTAAATTGTGGATGAATTGAGATCTGCTTTGGTGAATGTAAGGAAATCACACTTCCTTGATCCTATTAAAGTCTTCTTTTACACTGGGGTGAATTAGAGAATATAGAGTACACTTACCCTTGAAGTTTCCAATATAATCAACAGCATAAACATCTGAGTTATAGTCAGAGAGGATAAAAGCTCTACAGCTGGAAGAGATCTCAGAGATCATAGAAACCAACCCTTTCCTCATTTTAAAAATGAGGAAGCTTAGACCTAATAAATTTAAGTGACTTGCCCAAGGTCACAGGAGTAGTGAATGTCAAGGACAGGATTTGAACCAAGATCTGAATTCAATCAGTGAACATTCTTTTTGCTGCCTCCACCTGTGATTGGGTAAGAAAAATGTCACATAAAACTATGACTTTAAGTAAGGCCTTTGGGCTTCTCCATCATATCTCCAGGAACTTCATCCTCTTTCAATGTCACATCAGTATTACTGGTATCCTCTGCCCCTCCATTTGGAAGGCAGAGATATGAACTTGTCCCTAAACTTTAATTTCAGGACAATACCCAATCCAACCATAACTTCCCTTCCCACCTGACTGCTGCAGTCCTTTGAATGCCTTCCTCATCCCTCACACTCCTCCTCCTCCTGGTAACCTCCCTGCCTCCATTTTCAGCTTCCTTCTAAATGTTGGCTTCCCCTCATTAAATTGTAAACTCCTTGAGAGAAGCAGCTGTCTTTCCTTTCATTCATATTCTCATTATCAGTATTTAGTACAGTGCTTAGTACAGCACATAGTAGGCACTTAATAAATATTGTTGATTAAATGGAAAAGGTCATTAATGAGCTGTCCCAAAAGCTTTGAGGCAGTTTGATACCCTAAGACTTTTGGAAGACTCTGTATGTTCAAAAACATTTATAGAAGCCCTTTTTGTGGTAGCAAAGACCTGGAAACTGAGGGGATGCTCATCCATCAGGGAATAGCTTAAGCTATGACACATGAACATAATAGATTATTATCTTAGTGTAAGAAATGGAGAAAGAGGCTTTCAGAGTTTAGGAAGAATTTTATGAACAAATTCAAAAAGAGATGAGCAGAATCAAGAGAATGTACTGCAGAACCAACACTGGAAAACAGAACAATTCTGAAAGATAGAATTCTAATCATTTCCCTGACCAACTGTAATTACTGAGGATCAATGAAAAAGATGGTTTGTCCCTCTCATGACAGAGAAATAAGAAAAACATTTTGGGAAGTTGGAGGTGTGATCATTGGCTTTACCTGAGATTGGTTAGAGGAAGGATTTGCTTTTCTTCCTTTGTTTTTCTTTCTTTTCAGTGGGTAGGAAGAAGTAGAAGGGACAAAAACAAAGTATTTGGGAAAAAATGTAGTTTTCAAAAAAGAAAAGAAAAATGCCCAAGAAAAGCCCAACACATGAATCATATCCAGCAACAAGCACTTTGGAGGAACCTGACATATCTCTGGGTTATTTGTTTGCTAACTGTGTTAACTTCTGGAATGAGTTACTCAAAAGGAAGTGATGTACTTGAGTGGAAAGTGCTCAAAACAGGAATCAAAATGACTGGAGCAGAGTCTTGGCTCTTTCTTTTATTGCAACTTAACCTCAAACAAATGTCTCTTTCTATTTGGGTCCCTCACAGGTGCAATATTTCCCATTCTAAAGGCCCTCCCACTCTATACTTTTTGTTCTAATGCCTGCCCTACCTAGCCCTAATATTCTCTCTTCTAAGGTCCCTCCTCAGAAGGAATTTCTGATATTCAGGTTTCCAGATCTCTTCCAGCTATCACATACTGTGCTCTGTGTTTTAATATGCCTCTTGGATGTGGTGTTCTATGACTCCTTACTATGAATTCACCTGGTGAC
This sequence comes from Bettongia penicillata ogilbyi, assembly GCA_023548195.1. NCBI lineage: Eukaryota > Metazoa > Chordata > Mammalia > Diprotodontia > Potoroidae > Bettongia > Bettongia penicillata. The sequence continues at coordinate 14,350,178 of JAJHZJ010000150.1, read as the reverse complement.
TTTCCAACACAGAAGACAGCCCTCTATAGGGGGAGGGGGAGAGAAGCAACAAATCCTTTGCAATAAGAGAGAGAAAGTCCAGCTCTTGCCTCCTTCTTGCCCAGGCATTCTGAAACATTCATTTATCTAGTATTTGTTAGTTCAATGTCTGGTTACAAAAAATAAAAAAGCATAATTAATCATATATTTTAGCATGGAAATTTTTTAAAAAATATTCCCTAAAAGTTATGGATAATCATGAAAATCTCTCAGATGTGAGTCAGAGCAACATAAATGATTAAGTAGAAATTCAAATTTTAATAAGAGATCTGACCTGCATTTATTGATAACAGTATAAATATGAGGGCAGGAGAGGATATGGATGCTATTGAACTCTTTATGAGGCACTTTCTTCTCATGTTCAGGGAGCTGATTTGTCCCGATCCACTTGTCTACATGTATTGAAAAGATTAAAGCTCTCCCAGTTGGGAGTCATACTAATGGGTTTGTTTCCCAGTCCTCTCAGAGGTCATGCATCATGTCTTGATTTGTATTTCATAGAATCTCAATTAGAAGGAACCTCAGTAGCCATTCGCTCCAACTCATGCTTGATAAGTTTCCATTACAACCTCATTCTCACAAGTGTTCATCCAGTCTTTATTGGGAGATCTCTGAAGAGGGAGACCTCACCACCTCAACAGGTCACTTTTGGAGGGCTCTGGTTGTTCTAAAGGGTGCTGCTTCTACTATAATTGTTGAGGTTGCTGTTAATATAGCTGTTTTCTGACATCAAGCCTAACATTGCCTCTAGGTAACTCTCAGCTATTCTTCTTACTTCCCAGGATGTGGTGGAATGACACTCATCATTCTTCCACATGACAACCCTTGAAATACTTGAAGGCAATTCTTATTTTCTCCATCACCTCCCTGAGTCTTTTCTTTAGGTTAAACCACTCCCTGCCTCCTTCACCTGATCTTCCTAGGACATAAAGCTGAGGCCCTCCACCACCTAGTTTATTCTCTTTAGACATTTTCCACATTGTCATTGTCCTGTCTCAAATGCATGCTCCCAACCTTATTGCCACCCTTGAAATGTGCTTTCACCAAGGTAGGGGACTGCAACTCATCCTGATTGCTAGTAATAGGTAGGTGCATTTTTTTTTGTGTACAGACATCTGTAGTCTTGGCCCTTTCTTATTGGCTCCTTTCTCGAATTGTATTTCATGTGAATTTGGGGATATTTGCATGCATGAATGAAAAGAAAAACATGTTTTAAGCAATTAAATATATGCCAAGCATTATACTAAGTTCTGGGGATCCAACAGAAAACAGAGACTTCAGAAACCTCCATTCCCATGATGAACACAACACATAGAAAATTGACAGCTCTGGAAGAGAGTGTGGGCTTAGAAAGTCCCAGAGACTGTGTGTAAGCATAGGGCACTCAGTTGACATGTCTTTTTTGGAAATGATGGTAATATTAATGTTATTATTATTCCCAGAGGTAGAGGCAATAATGGGGTGGGATGGGGAGGAATAGGGAAAGCATGTGATGGCATGGCAAGAAGATGGTTAGGTGAAATATAGTTAGGATCTGGCCCTGATTAGTGCAGTGGGTGGTGTGAGCTGGAATTCATGTACTCACCATCAGGATGGCATAGTCTCAAAGCTGACTGGTTTCTCCAGACATTTAGAGGGTACCACAGTAGGATAGTTTAGCAAGGGAAACAACCCATGAGAAGTATGGTCGGGATCTGAGACCAGCTAGATCTTGTGAGTTTCATTCACTCAACGATGAGGACAGCATGTCTTGAGGATGGGAATTCCCACCACAATAAGAACCTTCTGTTCTTATTCTTTCAACATGGTGGCTACTCTCTATGACCTCTAGCTTTTAGAGGATCTACACATAGAGTCCTTTTTCCTTCTATTTCTTTTCTATTTAGAGTCTTTTGACTAAACTGGCTAAGTGCTAGGAAAATTCACTCTTATCAGTCTTCATTAGGTGCACTCCATTCCTAGCTAAAGGTTGGTCATTTCTCAGTTTTAAGCCATGGTCCTGATATCCAAATCCTCTTCTCCTTAGAAAGCTGTTCATTTCCTGAATATCACTTTTGCTTCTGAACCTCCTGATTTCAATTTTTTAGCAGTGATGGAAATAACTCCAGCTATGGTTCCCTTAAAATCTTCAGTGTCCTGCCCAAGATTACATAAATTTTAAGAAGACTTTATAGGCTCCTTCTGGCAGTATCATTAGTGCCAGTGAGGAGTGCCATTCACTGTGACAAATCTTGAGTTCTTTGTCACATCTTAAATATGAGCCCTGAGGAGATAGGAGATGTCTCCCATTATTAGACTGACAAAAATCTGTGTGAGGGCACTCTCACTTACTGCCATGACTCTCCTTTTCTCTCTCTGATGCTTGATGGATGATCTCCCACACCTGTGGAATCATAGACTCCTTCTATGAGGTCCTTTCTCCTTTCTCAGCTCTTTCCTCATCAATGTGTAACTCTCTACTCTTTGAGATGAAACCCATGTTTCTTAATACAAATGTTTAAGGATTCTTTACCCCCACCCATTGTTAATAATTTCCCTTCTGATCTCTCCTTCCCTTTTCTCTTTAAGTATGTTGTAATTACAAGTGATTTGTACATTATCTCCCCCATGAAAATGTAAACTTCCCAGGGGCAGGCACTGGGGTTTTCATTAATGTGTGGTAGTTAGCAAAGACCTCTGACAAAAAGACAATCCTTCATAAATGTGTGCTGACTGCTTTCTCTCTCCCTCCTACTGACCCAGGTTCTCTCCCTCCCTCGCTCTCCCTGTCTCTCTCTCCTCAGATTTTTTCCCTTCTTTGTTTCCTCATTGAAGCCCTTCAAAAAGTCCTTCCAGGTTTGTTGGTATTTTTCAGAAATACTTTATTCACTATAGTAGCCTTAAGCTTGGAGAGGAATTCCTAAACTAGGATTCCTAAATTGAAAATCAATTAAATGGTTTTAAAATGACTTTAATATCAAGAGATATTTCATCAAGATACATCATCAATCAAGAGATATGTTCCAGGAGAATGAAGCATTGCTGAATTTGACTGTCCTCGACCTACATTGTTGGGGTAACCTTAGCTCCTATTGCTCTGCTTCAGGAATCCTATGCTCCCACAGAAATGAAATGCTCCCTCTTCCCCAAACATGTTCCATGCTCTTGGACTACTAGGCATTCACTCGTACATTTCCTCTTTCTTCTTTTTTTTACTTAATTGCTTTCATTAATGAAAAGCTCTCTTCTTCTCCACTGCCTTCTCCCCTGTTCTTTAAACTCCCTCCCCTTTTCTCACTTCCTTCTTTAAGGCCCACAGTGAAGTATGTCTCTTCCATGAAATCTTCCCCAATTCCCCCAACTAAGTGTGACCTACTGACTTGGAAATGCCTTGACACAGGGCTTGGCATATAGTTGTCGATCAATGACTCGTTTGTTGAATGCATACAATAATTGAGGGAATGATTATTGCAAAAAGACCAATTATCTTTGTAAGTGTCTGTTGCTGAGACACTACAACCTCCCATGACCAGGAATTGTAAACCAGAGTCTTCTAATATGACCCTCCCTGGGCTCTTAGATGAACTGGATGTCATGGATGAATCTTGTTCTTTTGTCTCCTCCCAAGTTTCTAAAGTAAGTGAACCTTACCACTTAGTAACCACCTTTTCCACACTCTAATTCTTCATTGGCAGAAGAGACTCCTTTGACATCTCAATACACATAAAAAATATTCACCTTTCCATCTCTATATATTCTTCCCATTCTTTTGAAATCCACTTGGGCGTCACCTCCTCCAGGAAAGCTATTATGTTTCCTACCAATTGGCTCTTCCGCTTTCTTATTACACTCTAGAGTGCTCCTTTGTACCTGTAATTTTTTTAATGGATATTCTAGTTTGTTCTGGGTCATATCTTCTCACCTCACTCCACCACTAGATTATAAGCCTTAGAAGGCAAGGAATGTCTTTCTAGTCTATTTCTGTATCTCCAACCCTGGGACTGAGGTCCTTCATATATTTAACAAATGTTTGCTTTATTGAATTTCAGCTCAATTCCATTGTACTCACTTTTATTGACAACAAAGGACATTTCATAGATGAAACTTTCCATAATTATAACTTTGCCATTGTCCCAGCATTTTTTCCTTATAACTTACTCCAGGAACAGAAGTCTTTGGATTTTGGATTGTACAAAAACTTTGGACTGTAAACAAACACACACACATACATATTTTTTCACATATGAATATATGCATCACATATATACATGCATGCATCACTCAATGCCTATATGTTTTATATATATATATGTATATATATATATACATATATATATATATATAAAATCCAGTACCTGCTCATGATGCATTTATATTCTGTTAGATTTTCTTCCAAGTTCTTCACCTCTCTTGGTTAATGTAGAAATATCCTTTTGCTCTAATTGCAGTAGAAATAGAATAGTGAGATCAACAGAAAGAAAGAGGAGCATACCTCTATGGATGATGTCTGTGACCTCTGAGTCAAGGTTTCTTTGAAAACCCTCCCATACTATGTCCTGGTAATTAATTCCGCAAAAGTTGTTCAACATTGTGAGATGATATACCCTTAGCTATCTCACTTATTTTTGTCTCCAATATCTATTTTGGGAAGTAGATTCTTAGATCAGCAATTAGAAATGTCACTTGCACTTTCTTTATGATTTGCAAAGTATATAATTGAGAATGGTAATCAAATTCTTTGACAACTTCAGCAGTATAAAAATGGCAATTAATTGTAAATTTTGGAAAGCATGGATAATATTTGTCTATTTTAGAACATTTTACTGATCAGCAATAAGCCTAGTTATCTTGGTCTCTATCTCTCTCAGTTTTGTTTCCTGTTGACTCTTAAAGTCAAGATAGATTTTTAAAAGAAAAAGTTTCCTTAGGAAAGGAAAAAGTAGCTTAAAGAAAAATGGCCAGTCAAGGTCACACAAAGAGTTCACTTGCCCCTGTCTCTCGTACATCTTTCCAACACCCCCAGCCAAAAGTGACTGATGCTCCCTTCCTAGCACTTCAGCCCCCTTCTGATCCTCATTTTCATCAGCTTTATGTGTCTTTCTTCTTCCTATGTGCCCCTCAATGCGTCCCTAGCCTTACACCTGGAATAAAGTAGGGGCTTAATAAATACTTGCTGATTGATTCGGGGGAGGCTCCTCCAAAGCAGACAATCCTTTGAGTTTCTGAAGTCAATTCCATTCAAGAAATGTGTGTCACGTGTATTTTATGCTTGGAGCATTGAGCTGGATATTGAGGCCACAGACACAGAATCAAACAGAGACAGAGATGGGAAGCTAGGCAGGCAGACAGAAAGGTGGACAGAGAGACAGACAGACAAGCAAACAGACAGACAGGCAAATAGAGAGGGGGACAGGTGGACAGGCAGATGGATAGGCAGGGAGGCAGAGATGCAGACAGATAGATAGACAGGTAGGCAGATAGAGAGGTGGATTGGGTCAGGCAGAGGGATAGGCAGGGAGGCAGGCAGAGGGACAGACAGGCAGGTAGAGAGAGGTGGAGGAAGGGAGGCAGGTAGATAGAAAGACAAGCAGTCAGGCAGAGAGACATTTCCTTTCCTGAAGGCACTTGTGTTCTGCTGCAAGAATACAATAGCATGCATACAAGTAAATTAAATCTTTATAAACATTTCAAAAATGAGAGAACATAAAAACTATGGGGATGGGAAAGAAATCAGGCTTCCTTTTGGAAGTGGTGCTTGATTCTGTTTTTGAAGGAAGCTGGGGAGTCTGAAACAGAGATCTAACAATTCTCCTGGAAAAAGCACAGGTCTGGGTGATGGACTGTTGGAGAAGGGAAAGAAAAGGGGTGAAATAGATAAGTTAGTGGAGAGTGAGAGAAAAAATGAAAAAAGGAAAAGTGTGAGTGAAACTTTCATACACACACACACATATATACATATATAAATCTATTGTGTTTATATGTATACATATACTCTAGGTATTGTGTGTGGGCATGTGTGCACATAATAGAGTAAAAGAAATCTCAGCCAGGGATAAAAACAGTCAGGGAAGTCATTGAGACAGCAGGGTCCTGCAGCCACAGCCAGCACCATCATGAGGTACCAGGTATGCATGTGTTCATCCTTCGTTGCCAAAGAAGACGATGCCATTAGAGAAATGATGATGTGACTTGCACTTGACTTTCTTTTGAGTGAGGGAGGGCTGTGCAGGTCTACAGCTTCACTTCTCCAGAGTCATCTGAATCCAGTGACCAGATATTCACCAGTATGACTGGAGATGACACAGGATGAGGAAATTGGGGTCAAGTGACTTGCCCAAGGTCACACAGCTAGTGAGGATCAAGTGTCTGAGGTGAGATTTGAACTCAGGTCCTCCTGACTTCTGTACTGGTGCTCTATCCATTGCACCACCTAGCCCCCCAAGGTACCTGGGAGAGCCCTAGGAAAGGTATTTCTCATCTCCCAGCATTGAGACCTTGTTGAGAGAAATATTTGGGACCTGGACTTCCTAAGATCTTTTCCCATATGTCAGTGATTCCCAACCTAATCTAGAGACAATGTAGCTCACTTTTTAACTTCAAAAAATATTCATAGACATGAGAGTAATTGTACATTCATTGAGAAAATATGCTACGATAAATAGGAACCATGAAAACAGTTATGCTTTTAAGTGAAACCATATTCCATTAATCACAATGTTAGCTACACACATTTGAAAAATAGCAATGTATATATGTATGAAACATATCCATTATTCATTCTATAGAAGGTATATTTGCTCATTAATTGAACCAGTCACACTGAATACTTTTTTAAAGATAAACAGAAATTAAAATGACAATGGTACACACATGCATTTGTAGGCACCTCACAATAACTCAGTCTCCAGGTTGCATGATGGAAACTTAGTGCACAGGAAAAATCACAGAGTCCTATACCTTCAATGTAATAAAATTGAATTGAATTAATCATGCAACATTGTTCTAATTATATAAATCACAGACCTTGACAGGCTTATTGTAATGGAAATAATGGCCATTCAAAAAGATTTAACTAGCTATCCACAAAAAAAGAAAGTGGTGGAAGAATGCAAATTGCCAGTTAGGAAGGCTGTCCATTGAGTCAGTCTATCAGACCACAGATTTCAAACAGACACTATAGATGGACAAGGGACTGGGCTGGAGCTGAGAGAAGAAGCTCAGGTATCACCACATTTGGGAATATGAGAGGTATTTTGGAAGATCTGAGTTGTCTGTTGTTGCCAAAGTACTTATTTTTAACATCTTCCAATGGTACTTATTGCTACAAATTTTAGAAGGCTATGAGATCAGAGGAACTGCAACTACAAGTAAATGAAATGCTAAGGGAGAAACACAAGAGATGTGCAAAAAAGTCTTCTCCATTTGCCAATGATGAATTGACTATATGAGAGGTGGTATAAAAAATGATCAAACATGTAATTGAAAGACAAGGTAGGCTGAACAAGCAGCCAGTGAAAGGGAGCTAGGCAGCTCAATGATGCATGTGGAGACATGGAATTTCACATTCCAAAAACCAGACAAAGACATCTGTTGGGTTGAATAACACTCTACGGAGAATTTTCAGAATTGCGTGGACCTAAGTTGCACAGAATGAGAAAGCAGTAGATAGTGCTGGAAAAGTAATATATGACTTTGTGTGTGGTGATATGAGTTTAAATGTTGACTCTGCCACATTCTGCCTGTGTGATCTGGAACAAATCACTTAACCACATTGTGCCTCGGTTTCCTCATCCATAATATGACAGGATTGTATTCCTGTACACAGACCACCAATGTCTCTCATAACCCTCAGTATATAATTCAATGGTTAAACTGCCCTGTGCCTCAGTTTTTTCTCTGTAAAATGGGGGTAAGGGGCAGCATTAAAATTAATGTATTCTGAAATCTCTTATCTCTAACTTTATGATCCCACGATCCAACTCCCTGTCTAACCTTGAACAAGTAACTTAGCCTCTCTGAGCCCAAATTTCCTCTTCTGTAAAATTAAGGGTTGAGTTAGATGGCTTCTTAGGTCCCTCCCAGTTCTGAATTGTGGGTCCTATGGTTATATGAACGTTTTTAACTTCCCTGGGTCTATGTAAAATGGAGGCAGTATTGAACTAGATGGGTGATGCTTTCTAGTTCTAAATCTAAAACCCTATCTCTTACTACTCACTTGTCCTGTTTATTATGTCCTCAGATGAGTCACCTAAACTTTCTGGGGCTCAGTTTCCTCCTCTGTAAAGTCATACTATTAAACTATGTGACTTCTGAGGTCCCTTGTTATCCTAGTTTCGTAATATCTAAGGGCAGAGGAATACCCCATCAAGATCATATATCTACTGTGATATTGAAGTTGCTTCCTATGATAGAGGATGGATAGATTCAAAATCATTTCCCACATTCAAAAATTTCCACACATATTTTGATGCACCTTTTAGGAATCTCAACACTAAGCTCTAGCCATCCATCAGACCAGAATGTTTGCAATCCCTCCATTGCTTCTGGACAGTCAACTTGCTAGAGTATCAAGTGGAATTCCAGTTCTTTGGGCAAAATCACAGGTTATCTCGATCTAACTTTCTTTTACAAGATTCTGCCCCCCCCACACACACACACACAGAGTCTTAAAAAGGAGTAAATTAATCACCTAGTTAGTTCAGAAATGTTTATCAAGCACTAACTGTGTGTCCATCCTTGGGGAAGCCAAAACTTGCTCCCCATCCTCAACATTTCTCCTATTTGTGACCTTGTGGAAGAGTCATTAAAGCTAAATTGCTCAAGAAGCACAGGAGAGACCAGATTGTACAAGGGGTGAAAGCAATCAGGAAGAGCTGTGTGCTTTTGTGAGGATAAAGAAGGGAGGATTTGGAATAGCAGAAAAGGCAGGGATCGGGGGTGGGTGAGAAAGAACAACACATTCAAAGGAAAGGGAGATAGGAACTCAGACTGCAAAGGTGAAAAGTAAAAAAAAAAAAGTTCCAACCCCCAAGAAGCTTACAATCTAATAGAAAGATGGGAAATGTGCACAAGTAGGTACAATACAAGAGACAATATGATAAGGGTAAGAAAGAAATTGAGACAGTACTATGAGAACATTGGAGGCAAAGAGATCACTTTTCAGAACTGTAGGGAGCTGTGAACACTTGAGCAGGGTTATGGCGTGATGAAAGGGGCATCAGGAGGGTGACAGCAGAGTTAACGTGATTATGTCCTTTTCAAACTCTTTTAGTCTCTTGTTGATGTGAAGGAGAAAAATTGAAGAAATATGGTGTCTATGGAAAGCTTGAAAGGAATCTAGACTGAAGCCTTTTTGCCTTTTAGGGACATCTGTGCTGGTTAATCAATCAATTAACAGAATTAAATATGTGTTAAGGAATTTTCTTATAACCTTATCTCAATGTGTATGCATGCCCTAAAACAATTTGAAATGATCATAGGATGTTGGTAATTGGATGAGAGGCAGATGACGTCACACAAGCAATGTCTTATGATTAGGTGAGAATATCAAGGCACACTTATTGAACTACATGTGAAAATAACAGTGAATCTGTTGGTAAATTCAGTCTGGGGAAAAAAAGATAAATAATGGGTAATTTTAGACTCAGGAATTCCTTAAAGAAGCAGATGCTTGTGCCTAGATCTGAGGCCAGTATGGGAAAGGAAAGTAGAGAATAAGCCCAGAGAGAAATCCCCTTTCCTTCTCCCCATTGACCATGTCATCAGAGAGAAGGGACTGGAAGGAGACAGATCATCCAGTAGAGAGACATATTGAGGGCAAATAGATGGTCACCAGAGAAAGGAGAAGATATACAGGGTGACACAGCATGGACAAAAATAAACAAACACAGGTATGGATAGATGGAGATGGACAGCCACCCAAAGTAGGAAACAACTTCAAAGATCACAACTTCTTGTACCAGGGAAGAGTGTTGGTTATGGACTCAAAAAGCATTTTCCAGTACACTGGATTTATTAATTATCTCCTTTGCTATGATCCCTTCTCATGTAATTCATTACCATTGTATTTTAAATTTGAGTCCACTTTCCCAAGGATTTTGTGGTTTAGGGGTGATATTTTGTACTAATTTTGTACTTTTAATATCTCATCTCCAACAGACTTTCAGATATATTGAACTGGATGTCCAGTAGGCATTAAACTCAACATGTCCAAAACTGAACTCATTCTCTTTCCCCCTAAACCTTCCTCCCTTGTCCTACCTTCCCTGTTAATGTAGAAGGCAAAAACCTCCTCACAGTCCCTCAGGCTTACAACCTAGAAGTCATCCTTGACTACTCACTATCCTTCACCCTGCCTCCCATATACAAGTTCTTTCCAAGGCCTGTCACTTTCACCTTTGCAACTTCTCTTGGATATGTCCCCTTCTCCTCTCTGACATGGACTCCACCCTGGTGCAGAATCTCCTTATCTCATGCCTGGACTATTTCAATAGGTACTGGTGAGTCTACCTGCCTCAAGTCTTTCCTCATTCAAATCTACCCTCCATTCAGCTACCAAAATGGTTTTTCCAAAGGTCAAGTCCCACTGTGTCATACCCCTCCTCAATAAACTAAAGTGGCACTCTATCAATTCCAGGGCAATACAAAATCTTCTGTTTGATGTTCAAAATCCTTTATAGCTTAGTCCCATCTTACCTTTCCAGTATCCTTACACCTTAGCCTTTACTTTGGTCTTTGATCCAGTAAAACTGGCTTCCTGGCTCTTCCACCACCGCCATACTCCATCTCTAGCTTCACATCTTTTCTCTGGATATCCCCCATGCCCAGAATGCTCTTCTTCCTTGTCTCCAGTTTTCCTTTAAGTTTCAACTAAAATTCCAACTTTTCTAGGAATCTTTTCCAACCTCTTTTGATTCTTCTCTCTGTTAATTATTTTCTAACTAGTCTGTCTTTAGCAAACTTGAACATATTTGTTTTCTAGCTGTTGCCTTTCCCATTGGCTTGTAATCTCCTTGAAAGCAAGGACTATTTTTTGACTCTTTTCTATCCCTAATGCTTCAAACAGTATCTGGTCCTTAATAAATGTTTATTGACTGAATGATAATTATATTTAATATATCTTCTTAGTAAATACCTTCTGCAAAAGAGAAGTTAGTCTACTGACTGATGGTCAGTGATAAATACACTAGTAGGGGCTCATGTGTGAAAAGCACTGCCCCTAGAACTTTAAGGAAAGAAATAACCAGGATCCTTTTGATGACTTCAACCCAACAATCCATGTATAAATTTGGGAAGTGCCTCTGGAGGACATTTCATATCTTTAATACACCAAGATGAAATTTGTACCAGGGTGAATCTTTAAAAATCATAAGAAGTTTTATTGAGACATGGTCAACAACTCTCATTCTGGAAACTGTCAAGGGCTACATGTCCTTGTACCCAGAGCCTTCATGTTGTCACCTTTATGGATAATGCCACATAAGATTTAGTGAGTTCTTATAACACTTCTGGTATGTGGCAGGCAACAACCTTTTTTTATGAGTTAACAGCTGATGACTGCTTATCACTTATCATTAAGATGTAAATCATGTTATTTTACTATTAAGGCAGATGTCACTCAAGCGCTGAAATGTTTGTACCTTTGGGATACATATTAATTCTCTGGGCATGTTAGGAAGGATGTTGACAACCTAGAATCTATCCCAAGAAGAGTAACAAAGGTTGTGAGGACACAGAAGACTAAGTCACAAAAGAAAGGTTACTGGGAGAGAGAAGAGAGGGCTCAGTGGATACGTGAGAGCTGTCTATGGTATGTGAAAGGCTGTTCCTGGAAGCGATACTAGTCTTGTTCTGCTTGGCCCCAGAAGGTAGAGTCAATAAGTAGACAGAAGCTATAAAATAATAAGTTGTGACTCAATGCCAAGATACGTTTTTTAATGTGAAGATTCAATGAGGTCATGGATATGGAAATGCTTTCTAATGCTAATTAACATTTGTAAAGGTGTAATTTGTAAAACTCTAGAGTGATGTGGAAGGTGAGGGCTGACATTTTGTGATCAACCCAGAAGCCTCTATTGAGCACCTTTGATGTACACAGCACAGTGCTAGACACTGTGGGGGGAGTGATGGAAAACAAAAAAGATGTCATTAATATTTAATTTCTCTAGGTGTGTCTACTACTGTGAGGATACATTGTATTCCCAGAAAATTAAAAACAGGATAAAAACAAAGTACTTCCTGGGTGATAGGTGGGAGAATATTGGGGGGAAGTGTAATCTACTACCAGAGACATCTTAAAAGGCCATCAGGTAGAAGGCAGCCTTGGAACTAAGCCTCAAAAACACCCCAAAAAAACTAGGAGACCTCAGAGGTGACCAGGAGAAGGGAAAGCATTCCAGGTATGCCAGATGACCTGGGCAAGGATGTGGAGATAGGATAACTGAAAGTAGGAAGGTTTAGCTGGACCACTGACAGGTAAGAGGGACTTTGGTCAACTGTTCTTTGTTCTGACTGCTGGAGTAAGAATGGTGTGGTTTGGTTTTGGGTTTTTTGGGGTTTTTTTAGGTGACCAAAAAGTCTTTATTAATTTCCTGACTCAGCCTGGGTCTTCAGTTTATGGCCCTAATGCCGCAGGATTTTGGTGTCATTGGTCTCTGCCACCCTTTGCCATCTACAGTCCTCTGAGTGCTGGTCTTACGTAAAGAATTGTTGCTGCTGTCCAAGGCATGCACAAGATTGAAGTCCTCCCCATTCTCCATCAGGTTTCAATAGGTGTTGATCTCTGCTTCCAATTTGTCTTTAATGTTGAGCAGGGCCTAGTATTCTTGGGCCTGGCTCTGCCCTTCTGGTGTTTGCACCAGCTCTGCTTCCACATGCAACAGGGCTGTATTGATCTGCTCCATGTGGATAGCATATCGGGTCTCCACCTCCCTCAGGCTGTCATCCAATCTGATTTTTAAATTTCGAAGGGAATCCGGATCAGTCTCTAGGAATTGGACTGTATGTTCCAGCTCGGTGACAATGTTTAGGGCTGCTTCCACCTCCTCAGATCTTGTGTTGATTGTCACTGTGCCCTCCACAGTCTGCTGGGATGAGTATTTATCAAGCTTCTCTCTGTTCTTCTGAGCCAAAGTGTCATATTGAGCTCGGATATAAGCCATGACCTTGCTCAAGTCCTGTGATTTGGGAGAATCCACCTCCATGGTCAACCCAGATTTGGGTTTGTAGAGAATTCACCTCCTCCTCATGGTTCTTCCTCCTAAAAAATATCTCTTCCTTCAAAGTTTCAATCTCTGTCTCTGGCTGCAACTTGGTCACATTGGTGTCATCAGTGACCTTCCGGGTGCCATGAATGTCACTTTCTATAAACTGTCTCATGGCCAGCTCTGCTTCTTACTTGATTCTGAAGTCATCAGCTGCCAGATGGGTATTATCAACAGGTGGTTCTGGCACTGTCCACAGAGCTTGTATAAATCTGCTCCTGCACATCCTCAATCGTCTTGAAATAGTGTCCCCATTCTCTGATCTGAGGTCCCTTCTTGTCCAAATATTCCATGTTTTTTCCCTTCCAGTTAGCGATTCTTAGTCTTCAGGATCCACTGGCACTCCAGAGTGGAGGCAAGGTGGTAGTAAGGGTCCTGCATGGTCTCCTTCTCCCTCTGGATCCCCCTGATCCTGGCCAGACCCGTCAACGGGTTCCCAGCCCCCAGTTCTCAGTGGAAGATGATGGTGCAGGTGGTGGAGATTCAGGAGCCAGAGTCACCCACATCCTCATAGACACTGGCAGCACAGGTCTGATCTGGTGGCTGGGTGCCTGGACTGAGCCCAGGGAGAGGTAGTTTGTGGAGAAGATGGTGGAGTGGTTGGTGAAACTTACGATGTTGGTAGAGGACAGCTGGACCCAATTGAAATTGGTTTTGCTACCTTTAGCAATTGCAGGACATCACTGGTGGTTGATCAATGTTTGTTTATTGGTAACTGGTCCTTAGTAAATATTTATGGAATTAAAATGAAGCCTGGAGGGTGGGGTAGGGAGTGAGCAAAGGCGCAGAGGTGTGAAATCACAAAATATGTTTAAGACATGGCAAATGGAGCCTTTGGCAGCATTTGAAAGTAAATGCCAAAGAAATGGGACTAGAAAGTCAGAGTGTGACCAGACTGTGGAGGTCTCTGGTGCCATAGGAGATCATGGATTCCGCATTTGGGGAAAGGAGGCAATATGGTGTCACTACTAGATTATTCAGGCCATGTGTGTTCCCAGTAGAGGGTGAGGAACATGATTTTTGTAGTTGAAGAAAGACCCTTTTATTCATTCTCATCCAAGCCCTCTGAATAATTCCATCGGCTGTGGTATAACCATCTTTCTAAATCAAATTAGTAAGATGTTGAACATTACCTGTCCCAACCTTCTCTGAGTATTCAGGTCAGAAATAGGTGCTGTTCATCTCTCTACATGGTGTAAACATGCTCTTAATAAGGACCCCGGGCCGGATTCTGTGCCAGCTTGTGAATAATGAGCACTGAATTCTATTAGCGTTCAGGATTAAATATCTTCCGGCTCAGTGTGCTTGGCTAGCCACTGATGATCTGTCACTGAGCCCCTGAAGTTTTCTCCAGAACGTTCCTAGAGGACAGACGTCCTTGCCATTGTTACAATATGCTAGTTTTGTTTGTTAGTGAGATTGTTTTGTTAGTTAGAGTTCTAGGGGCTTGCCAAAAAGCAACTGAACTCAGCACCACAATGAGTAATCAGGTGGGCAGGCTCTAAGGTATTCTGGGTCATTTTCTTGTTCAATGAATATTAGTATAATTTCTCTACCAAAGGACAACAATTAGTATTATTTTCTGTTTTTGGTTGAGGAAAAGATGGAAGGAACCCTAGGAATCATTCACCTAGTCTAATACTTCCATTGTGCAGATGAGGAAAGGAAGGCCCAAAAAGACACATGAATCAACTTACTTAAGTCAAACAAATGAATTAGTAGCAGAACTAAGATTCAAACTCATTTCCTCTGACTCCAAATGCAATGCACTTTCCTAGCACCAGGTAGCCTGCTGCACCAGTCTAATAGCAGCAATAGTACTCTCAACATTACAGACTTTCCAAATCTCTGATTCCGGTCCCCAGAGGGTTACTAATCTCATTCTTACCTGAAGCGGGAATTTCCCCAAAGAATTGATGAGAAATGTTCCTCTGCTCCAATGACCCTGAGGTCTTAGATCCACAGCCCACTAGCACAGGGTATATAGAGAACATCCAGAGGGAAGCAGATGGCAAAAGGAGGGGACATATTATCATGATGAAGAGAAAACAGAGATGCTGCATCTGGAGAAGAGAAAGTTTAGAGTATGAGCGTGCATTCCCAACAGAAGCCCATCCATTTGTATTTTACTTCCTTCCCCTCAGTGTTGCATTCTGTACTCTCTCTGCTAGGCTGCAGAAACCTCTTCATCCTGGAAATTCATGCCAGGCCTGGTTTCTTCCCCATATGCCCAGGCACCAGGTACCTTCCTTCTCTTCCCCCCAACCCCTTTTCAGCTCCTTTCCTAAGCACTTTGAGAGCAGGGTTTGCCATTCTGCTCCTTTTTGAACTTCCAGCTCTTAGCATTGTGCCTGGCACACAGGGAGCACTTAATAAGTCCGTGGTTATTTGACAAAGGCAAAGGGCAAGTTTTCTAACTCATCTTTCTGAGGCAGATGTTACAATAGGGTCACAAAGAGGGAAAGACAACTTAAATGACTCAACAACCAAAGTATTCTATAGGTGCTTAATAAATACTTGGTGAGTAATGGCCTACTGAGGTGGTCATTAAAGTTAGCACCTGTGGAAAATAGAGGACAGGGAGGGGAGAAATATTGTAAAAGTTTTGGGCTAGGGAGAATTTGTCCTGCAAACCTCCCCTGCCCCATGTGCATGCGCACACACACTCACACACATGTACATGCCCAAGCACACACCCCCTCCTCCAGTAATGGCCCAGGAAGCATTTTCCTTCTTCCTAGCTCTGGAGAAAACACACCCACAGCACTGAGAGCTGGGAGATGAAGCTTAGTTTGACATCAGAAGGTCTTGGTTTCATAAATTCTTACTGAACTGACTGCCAGCATTGCCCTGTGTTGAAGCTCTGGATGAACAAGCCAAAGTCCCAGGCCTCAGACAGTCTATAGTCTAACAGGGAGACAACCTTAGCTAAGAACTTGATTTGTGCCAGGTCTAGATCTGGGAGATGCACAGGTACAAAAAAGGGTAGGGCCTCCTTGATGTTTAGAGTCTAATAAGGTTTAGGATGCAACTTGTATAGAGAGAAACAGAATGGGAAGCAGAAGGTCATGCAGAAACAGATTGAGGCCTCCAGGACACCTTGATATGGGGATGATCCCTGTCCCATGAGACGATCAGAGATGGTTTCATGGAAGAGGCAAAAGTTTCCCTTGATCTGGAAGGATGAGAAAACTTTCAGCAGTCAGAGATGAACTCATACCACTGAACATTTTTATCTGGAAAAATAGACTAGAATTGGACAGGGTAGAGCAAATATGGAGAGTAGAAGAATGACCTATAAGAGCTCTCCCCCCACAGCCCATAAAACACCTGTAAAAAGTAACTAAAAAATTCTAGAGCAGCCGAAGCCACAAAATGATGGAGTGAAAGAGATTTCCAGTCCACATCACCCTGGAAAGCCAACAAGAAAGTTCTATCACACCAGTCTCAGAGCAGAGTGCAGCACATTTAGCACAGCCCAGTCTTGGCCATGCAGTATGGCTCAAACAGGAAAGAAACAGGCCTCAGGAGGAGGAATCCCCAGCAGCGGTTCTCAGATTCCTCAATCCACAAACACCAAAGACAACCTCAAAATCAGTGAGAAAGCTCCTTCACCTGGGGAAGAAGGAAACACATTCTGGCCCTGGAAGCCCTGGGGCAGCAGCATCCATTTTTGTAGACTTCCACCTAAAGACCCTGGGGGAATCAAGAAGCTGATCTGGGACTCAGGTCTGGGGGGTGGCCCTGGGGTGAGGAGGAGTGCTGGCATGCTGGAGCTGGAGACAGTTGTTCTGGAGGAGGAATCATACGCACAGATCCTGGACAGAAAAGCTTGTGGTAACTCCCAGACCAGAGTGCATGCCAGGAGAGGAGCAAACTCTTCTTGCTTGATTGCAACACTTTGGAGGAACTGAGAGCTTATAGGTCCCCAGAGTATACCTTCCTCTTGACAAAGAACTCAAAAGTCAAGTAAGTGGCTGAAAAAATGCCCCCAAAAGAGAAAAAAAATAAGACTATGGAAGGTAACTTTCAGATGAGGAAGAGCAATGCATATTATCAGAGGAAGACTTAATAGTCAAGGCTTCTGCATCCAAAACTCCCAAAATAAATACACAATGATCTCAGATCATGGAAGAGCTCAAAAAGTATTTTGAAAATCAAGTAAGAGAGGTGGAGGAAAATTGGGAAGAGAAATGAGAACAATGCAAGAAAATCATGAAAAATGAGTCAAGAGCTTGCTAAAGGAGACCCAAAAGAAGGCTGAAGAAAATAACACCTTTAAAAATAGACTAACCCAAATGGCAAAAGAGACCCAAAAAGCCAATGGGGGGAAGAATTCTTTGCAGAATTAACTTCCCAGCTTCTGGGAGAAGAACTCACTGTTTGACAAAAATTGCTGAGAAAACTGGATAAAAGTATGACAGAAACTAGGCGTAGGCCAATGCCTGACACCATACACAAGAATAAAATCTAAATGGGTACATGATCTAGGTATAAAGATTGATGCTATGGAAAAATTGATGGATCACGGAAGAGTGTTTTTATCAGATTTATGGAGAAGGGAAGAAATTTTTACTAAAGAAGAGATAGAAAGCATTATGAAGTGCAGGATGAATAATTTTGATTACATTAAGCTTAAAAGTTTTTGCACAGCCAAACCCAATGCAACCAAAATTCAGAGGGATGTAGAAAACTGGGAAAGAATATTTATAGCTAATGTTGGTGATAAAGGCCTCATTTCTACAATATATAGAGAACTGAGTCAAATGTATAAGAATACAAGTCATTCCCCAATTGATAAATTGTCAAAGGATATGAACAGGCAATTTTCAGAGGAAGAAATTAAAGATATCTATAGTCATATGAAAACATTAAATCACTATTGATTAGAGAGATGCAAATCAAAACAACACTGAGGTACCACATCACACCTATCAGATTGGCAAACATGACAGAACAGGAAGATGATAAATGTTGGAGAGAATGTGGGAGAGTTGGAACACTAATACACTGTTGGTGGAGCTGTGAACTGATCCAACCATTCTGGAGAGCAATTTGGAACTATTCCCAAAGGGCTACAAAAATATGCATACCCTTTGATGCAGCAATATTGGTTCTAGGACTATATCCCCAAGAGATCATAAAAATGGGAGAGGGTCTTATATGTACAAAAATATTTATAATAGCACTCTTTGTGGTGGCCAAAAACTGGAAATCAAGGGGATGCCCATCAATTGGGGAATGGCTGAATAAATTATGGTATATGAATGTAATGGAATACTATTGTGCTATAAGAAATGATGAACAAGAAGACTTCAGAGAGGCCTGGAAAAACTTATATGATCTGATGCTGAGTGAAAGGAGCAGAACCAGGAGAACATTATGCAAAGCAATGACCACAGTGTGCTAGAATTTTTTCTGGTAGACTTGAAACTTTCTTGCAATTCAGGGACTTAAAAACAATTCCCAATGCTCTTCTAAGGCAAAATTCCTTTCACATCCAGAGAAAGAACTATGGAATTCAATCACAAAATGTAGCAGAATGTGTGTGTGTGTGTGTGTGTATTTCCTTTTAGTATGTTAGATGATTTCTCCCGCTCATTTTAATTCTTCAGCACCGCATGACTACAGTGAAAATGTTTTTAATAGAAATGTTTGTGTAGAACCTATACAAAATTGTATGCTGTCTCAGGGAAGGAGGGAGGAGGTAAGGGGGAGGGAGGGAGAAATAATAATATTAGTTTTATGGTAGTTATTGTAGAACACTGAAAATAAATAAAATTAATTAATTAAAAAAAACAGAATTAGCCAAATGAAAAAGGAAGTTCAGAAGCTCACTGAATAAAATACTTCTTTAAAAAATAGAATGGAGCAGATGGAGGCTAATGACATTATGAGAAACCAAGAAATTATGAAACAAAATGAAAAGAATAAAAAAAAATTGAAGACAATGTGAAATACCTCACTGGAAAAATAACTGACCTGGAAAATTGATCTAAGAGAGAAAATTTAAAATTTATGGAACTACCTGAAATCCATGATCTAAATAAGAGCCTAGACATCATCTTTCATGAAATTATCAATCAAACTGCCCTGATATTCTAGAACTAGAGAGCAAAATAAATATTGAAAGAATCCACTGATCACCTCCTGAAAGAGATCCAAAAAGAACAACTCCTAGGAATATTGTAAGCAAATTCCAGAGTTCCCAGGTCAAAGAGAAAATATTTCACTAAACATTTTTATCTGGAAAAATAGATTAGAATCTGAGTATTCTACAACTTAAGAATTGTGGAAATACAATCAGGATAACACACGATCTGGCAGCTTGTATATTAAGGGATCAAGGGACTTGGAATATGATATTCATAAAGTCAAAGGAACTAAGTTTAAATCAAGAATCACTTACCCAGCAAAACTCAGTATAATACTTCAAGGAAAAAATGGTCATTCAATGAAGTAGAAGACTTTCAAGCATTCTTGATGAAAAGACTAGAGCTGAATAGAAATTTGACTCTCAATCGCAAGAATCTAGAGAAACATGAAAAGGTAAACAGAAAGGAGAAATCATAAGGGACTTACAAATTTGAACTGTTTATATTCCTATGTGGAAAGATAATATTTGTAACTCTTAAAACTTTTTTCAGTATATGAGTAGGTGAAGGAATTATACATACACACACACAGACACGGACACACACATATAGACAGAGGGCACAGGGTGAATTTAATAGGAAGTGATGATATCTAAAAAATAAAATTAAGGGGTGAGAAAGGAATATATTGGGACGACAAAGGGAAAAATGGAATGAAACAAATTATCTCTCATAAAAGAGGCAAGAAAACACTTTTGAATGGAGGGAAAAACAGGGGAGGTGAGAAGGAAAAAGTAAAACTTATTCTCATCACATTTGGCTTAAGGAGGGAATAACACATACACTCAATTTGGTATGAAAATCTATCTTACACTACAGGAAAGTAGAGAAGAAGGGGATAAGTGCGGTGGGGGATGATAGAAGGGAGGGCAAATGGGAGGAGGGAGTAATTAGAAGTAAACACTTTAGGGGAGGGACAAGGTCTAAAGAAAGAATAAAATAAATAGGGGGCAGGATAAGATGGAAGGAAATATATTTAGTCTTCCACAACATGATTATTATGGAAGTTTTTAGCAAAACTACACATATATAGCCTATATTGATTTGCTTACTTTCTCAGTGGGGATGGGTGGGGTTAGGAAGGGAAAGCAGTTGGAAATCAAAATTTAAGGGAATGAATGTTGAGAATTGTTTTTGTATGCAACTAGGAAATAAGAAATACAGATAACAGGGTATATAAATCTAACCTGCCCTACAAGAAAAGAAAGAAGATGGGGATAGGAGAAGGGAGGGGTGTGACAGAAGGGAGAGAAGAATGGAGGAAGGGGCAACAGAATGTATGGTGTTTTGGGGAGGGCATGGGGAGAGATGGGGAGAAAATGTGGAGCTCAAAATCTCATGTAAATGAATGTTGAGTTCTAAAAATAAATCAATTAATTAAAAAATAGATTAGAATCAGTACCCAAGACAGCCTTGAAGGGAAGAAAAGACCACAGGTAAGGAAGAAGTATGCATGTGGAGGGTGTACAGTAATCCTCTCTAAACTGTGTGTTGATAATTGACTCAGAAGGAAGGATCAGAGCGTGCACATTGTGAGCCCATCCTCCACTGGATCTTGGACTTTTCTGATCATCCTTGAGCAGAGGCCATGCTCAAGAAGCCTATCTCACTTTAGGAATGGAAGTGTCTGGTATAAGAAATCTTAATAAAAGCTTGTTTGGTAGGCACAGATAGACTTATAAACATTGTACCTAAAGGTCCCAGGCCTTATTACAAGTTCATTTGGGGGAGCCATGTGACCATCCTTGTAAGAGACAGAGGTATATGGGATGACATAAAAGCTCTTGGACTTGAGGGAGGTTAAGAAAATGAAAGCTAGGATTCTCAAAGCAGGTCGCAGTTTGGGAGGGGTGGGGAAGGAGATCAGAAAGGGATAGGCAAGAGCAAGACTGAAAAAAGAAAGATGGTGAAGTCCTCTCTTAGCAATACATTTGTTCCAGGTTATAAACAGCAAAAAAAGAGTATAACCTCATTATCCATGATATAATGCTAAGAAAATGGTATTGGGAGTGAGGAAGCTTGGTTGATTTCGTTTTGAAAGTTGTTGTTATTGGTGGTTGTGGTGGTGATGGGGATTGTGGTGGTGGTAGTGATTTTTGTTTTCCTAACCTGTATCTTCAGTATTTCCTAAAAAACCATTCTGATCTCTGCTTAAATATTTGCAGCGAGGGACTGAACACTACCTAAGAGTCAGTCTATTGTTCTTAGGAGCTACTGAGGGAGACTCTTATCCCTCCTCCTCCTGATAGACCTCCAAACATTTCTCTTCTTTATCCCAATTTAAGTATTTCCTTTAGCTCATCTCCACGTAGCCTGTCTTCTAGACTCCTCATCATCCTGATCACCCTCAAAGACAAAGTCCACAGTGTTCCATTAACTTTTTGTGACTTTGAGGCAGTCATTTTAACCACGCAGAGTCTCAATTTCACCACCTGTAAAATGGAAGGTGATTTTCTCCTCTTTTTAATCTATGTCCTGTGCTCTGTATTCCAAGGTCCCTGACAGTTTTACTCTCTGTGGTTTCCATCACCTTTGACTATGTGGTGGAAGTAGTGGGGGTAGGGGAGATGCTGCCAAAAGCTGATCCTCTGGAGGGGCTGGTGGTGTTGCCTGGTGAAATGTTTCTGTTCCTTTATAAGTCCAAGGGAGGCCCCCACGCCTTACTTTTTTAATAAAGAAGTTGATTGAGTAGTGGTTCTCCAAGGGAACTTTCCAAGGCACAGAGAAGGAATTAAGGTATTTCTCTATCTTCACAAAGGAAATTGGGGCTGGGAGAAGAAAAAATACACAAGGACTCATTCACACAATAGCAGAAAATAATGAGCATCAGGGAATTCCTTTCTAGTGAGAAAAGAAGCCCTACAATCTAAACACATTGATTTAATGAAGGATTCTGCCTTAGATGCTATTCTCAGCCTGTAAGAAAAGGGACATTTCTTCTTATTCAGAAAGCTGTTGGATGGAAAACGTTCTATAAACAGTCATTAGCATCTTAATTGCATGATAATTCACAAGACAGCTCCCCAGAAAAATGTAGCTGATAAATCTTTCAACCCCAACGTCCGAGAACCAAAGCAGATTGTATAGAGATTGTCTTCCAGTCTGTAAGCTGTGAATTCGCCATGTCTTCATGGTGTTGTGGCTCTGCTGTGTTTCTTAATCTGGTATGTATGTGTAAAGGAGGAGACTACCCAAACCTCCCTGGAACTCACAACAATGCTAGGCTCTTGAATGAATGAGGCTTGAATGATGTGATATGGCAAGGGATAAGTTCCAGTAATAGCCAGGAAAAAGGAAGGAAGGTGGTGCCTAGTTTGGAGCCCCTAATTGTCCTGGGGGTCCTGGACCCAAGTGCACTAGACTTTTCACGCACTAGAAATGGGAAAATGTCAGTTCTAGACCACTCTCTGTCACTTAATTACTGCTTGATTCCTTTGTTACTGATTACCTCCAGAAAGTGAGAATGCAGGCCTGCTCAACTGCTAAGGTAATTTCTAGTTCAAACACTCTGTGTTCTAAAGCCCCTACATTTTGGACATTCTCTCTCCAAAGATCTTTCCCAGGTCTGCCATTCCCTATTCTAAAGCCTTCCCAACTCTGACATTCTCTGTTCTGAAGTCCCTTCTCACTAAGACATTCACTGTCTAGGTTTCCTCCCAGGCCTGACTTTTTATCTCATTCTGGCATTCCTTACTCTAACTCCTTCCCAGCTTTGGCAGTAAGTGGTATAAAAGAGTTTTCTTTACAATCAACCCCATAGCACTTGGAGCCAGGAGCATAACACCCACTAGAATGGAAAGATTTCAGATGTAGGCATCTTTGTTGTTTGGTGAAATGAGGGGAAGAAGGGAAAGAGGCTAGAAGAAATGTGACCTCCTACAATCTACTGTCTTAGCTGAAGCCCCAAAGGATACCACCTAACATACCATGGAAAGATTCAGATTACAAATGCTACTCTTGCCCTGCCCACTTGTAGAAAAGAAATATCACAGGATCTCTGGGCTGGAATGGAGCCCAGAAACCATCTGGGCAAACCTGCACCTGAGTGATAATCTCTTCTTTCACTTGTCTGACAAAGGGTCTCCCAGTCTATGTTCAAACATCTATAATGATGGGAAGTTCACTACATAAAGAGGCAGCCCTTTCCATCAGCGAACCACTTTAATGATCAGGGTGTTCATTCTTATGAGGAGGAAAATGCTGCTTGCCTCCAACCTCCATTTGCTGATCCTACTTCTGCCCTGTATAATTCTCTTTCAATTTGACTAATGTGTATAAGTTAGTTACTCTATCCAAAGTCCTTGGTGCTAGGGATGTAAGAAGGCAGAATGTTCAGTGCCTTTCCTACAGGCCTTATGAGTTTGTGAGGACTGGAGACATAGATCCAAGTAATTGTTAAACAGGGAGGATTGTATTAAGTGCAGAGTAGTTAAAGGCTGATAATGATGAGTGCAGGGAAAGGCTACTGGAATCTTATTTTCATTCTCCTTTTTTCTGTGAAGACAAATGTTCTTTGACAAGGAAAGCTAGAGCAAAAATTGTTAACATGGAACTGGAGCACATGATGAGGGAATATATGGAGAGATGCCACTTAACTTCCTTCAATGAGTTTGGGTCATCAGACCCAGATAGACTCCATTCCAGGTTAATATGCTTGGTGTGATACTGAGCCATTGCTGTCAGGCAGTCTTGGAAAGATCTGTGAAAATGGGGCCTAGCCTAAACAAGGGATAATAGCCTGATGTTTTGTGGGGAAGGCAGTGAAGTCTTCATGTCATACACTGGTAATGTAGATTACTGGCAAGTGTTACAAGACTAGTAAGAGAAGGAACTGAAAATAATTAGAAAGGGAAGCAGCGACGAAGATCCAGCATCAAGGAGATCATTCCAGATCTAACCTAATTTCCTCTTTTTTTTGGCAGGATTACTGTACTGTAAGAGAAAATGAATCTGAGTTTCAGCAAAGCATAAAATAGAGTCTCTCCTTCAGTTTCTGTGTAAAACAATAAGGAATGTTGGTTAACAACAAGTTAGGCAGATTCACAAACAGCAAAATGGCTGAGATTCAAAGTCATCTCTGCATGCTACTGCCTAGTAAGGAAAAGCTGAATAAATTTCTGAGAGACTTCTGGTCGGACCAGTTCAATTCACCATCATTCAATCACCCAACAATTTTCCTCAAAGGTACCTAGATAGTATCTGGAGTCAGAAAGACGTTATTAAAAATCATTCTTTAGATGTCTATAACATATGTATATGGCCCTGGGCAAGTCATTTTATCAATCTCTGCTTCAGTTTCCTCATCTGCAAAATAAGTAAGTACTTTGCATGCTTGTTGTGAGAGTCCAATGAGACAACAGAGTAAAGCACTCTGCAAGTATCAAAACAGTAGGTAAGGGTTAATTATGATTATTTAACATCTTTATCCTTGTCTCAAAGGCACCAACGAGATGCTTATCAAATTTGCTGGTTTCATAAAGTTGGGAGAAGTAACTATCATAACTTATGATGGAGTGACAGTTCATTAAAAATACCAAAAGGGTAGAACAATGGTTTGAAAAGTAATAAAATGGGGGGGCGGAGTCAAGGTGGCAGAGTAGAAAGACGCATGTTTACGAGCTCTGAACCCACAGTCCATAGAATTAATGTAAAAAGAGATCCCCATAAGTTCTGGATCACTGTAAGGTGTGCAGAAACAGAGTGGAAGAGATTTCCGTTCCAGAGAGCCCTGGAGAGCCATCCCCAGGGTCCATCGCACTCCGGAAAGCGGACCCCACCCCAACGCTGCCTTGGCCTCGGCCCCAGAGAAGCTGATACGAGCAGGCTTCAGGGACGGAAGCTCTGGCAGCCGGGAAAGTCCCTCCGCCCACAGAAGCTACAGGTCAGTGAGTGAGATGGCTGGGCTGGGAGAGGGGAGCGGGGTGTCTCTGTGGCTCGGGCCCCCTCGGGAGGAAGCGGCGGAGGCAGAGGCAGGGGCGGGGGTGGAAGAGGCAGCAGCGGTGCAGCCGTGGCCCGGGACTCCCCCAGCAGCGAGAGTCTCTGCATAAACCCCCTGAGGGAGCTGAGCCTGGGAGACGGCCCTGCCCCACCCCGCTCCATTACTGAAGGTCTCTGCATAAAGCCCCTGAGGGAACTGAGCCTGGGAGGTGGCCCTGCCCCCACCCCAGCACCAGAACTAAAGCTCACATTGATTAGCAGCCATGTGCGGCACGGAAAGCCCATTTGAATCTCAGACTCCAAGCACTAGTTGGGCAGATCTAGGCAGGGGTGGACAGGAATCTCAGAAGTCAAGTAACTGGCTGGGAAAATGCCTAGAAAAGGGAAGAAAAATGAGACTATAGAGAGTTTTTTCGAACAGATGCAAATGATCCCAACTTTCGGATCTGACGACGAGGACATATTCTTGCCATCAGGGAAAGACGTGGAGGGCGGGGCCTTGGTACCCCAGACATCCCAGGGGGATGTCGGGTGGGCTCAGGCCTTGGAAGAGCTCAAAAAGGATTTTGAAAAGCAAGTTAGATAGGTGAAGGAAAAACTGGGAAGAGAAATGAGAGAGATGCAAGAAAAGTATGAAAAACGGGTCAATACCTTGCTAAAGGACACCCAAAAAAATGCTGAAGAAAATAACACCTTGAAAAATAGGCTCACTCAATTGGCAAAAGAGGTTCAAAAGGCCAATGAGGAGAAGAATGCTTTCAAAAGAAGAATTAGCCAAGGGGAAAAAGAGGTTCAAAAGCTCACTGAGATAATAGTTCTCTCAAAATTAGAATGGAACAGATGGAGGCTAATGACTTTACGAGAAACCAAGAAATCACCAAACAAAACCAAAAGAATGAAAAAAATGGAAGAGAATGTGAAATATCTCATGGGAAAAACAACTGACCTGGAAAATAGATGCAAGAGAGACAATTTAAAAATTATGGGACTACCTGAAAGTCATGATCAAAAAAAGAGCCTAGACATCATCTTCCATGAAATTATCGAGGAAAACTGCCCTGACATTCTACAACCAGAGGGCAAAATAAGCATTGAAAGAATCCATCGATCACCACCTGAAAGAGATCCAAAAAGAGAAACTCCTAGGAACATAGTGGCCAAATTCCAGAACTCCCAGCTCAAGGAGAAAATATTGCAAGCAGCTAGAAAGAAACAATTCCAGTACTGTGGAAATACAATCAGGATAACTCAAGATCTAGCAGCTTCTACATTAAGGGATCGAAGGGCGTGGAATAGGATGTTCCAGAAGTCAAAGGAACTAGGACTCAAACCAAGAATCACCTACCCAGCTAAACTGAGTAAAATACTTCAGGGGAAAATATGGTCTTTCAATGAAACAGAGGACTTTCAATCATTCTTGATGAAAAGACCAGAGCTGAAAAGAAAATTTGACTTTCAAACACAAGAACGAGAAGAAGCATGAAAAAGTAAACAGCAAAGAGAAGTCTTAAGGGACTTACCAGAAGTGAACTGTTTACATTCATACATGGAAAGACAATATTTGTAACTCCTAAAACTTTTCAGTACCTGGGTAGTTGGTGGGACCACACACACATGTACACACATGCACGCACACACATACACACATGCACACACACACAGAGACAGAGAGCACAAAGTAAATTGATTAGGATGGGACCATATCTTAAAAGAAATTAAGGTAAATGGTGAGAGAGAAATGTAGTGGGAGGAAAGAGGGTGAAATGGAATGGGGTAATTATATGTCATTTAAGAGGCAAGTAGGAGACTTTTTAGTGGAGGGAAAAAGAGGAGAGCTGAGAAAAAAACATGAAGTTTACCCTCATCACATTTGACTAAAGGAAGGAATAAAATGCACACTCATTTTGGTATAAAAACCTATTTTACAGTATAGGAAAGTGGGGGAGAAGGAGATAAGCAAGGGGGGGGATGATGGAAGGGAGGGCAAAGGGAGGAGGGAGCAATTTGAAGTCAACACTTGGGGAGGGACAGGATCAAAAGACAGAAGAGAAACAATGAGGGGTAGGTTAGGATGGAGGGTAAGTCAGTTAGTCTTACACAACACGACTATCAGGGAAGTCCTTTGCAAAACTACACAGAAATGGCCTAAATGGAATTGTCTGCCTTCCCAAAGGGAATGGGTGGGGAGGGAGGGATGGGGAGAATTTGGAACTCAAAGTTTTAGGAACAACTGTTTAGTATTGTTGTTGCTGCTAGGAAAGAAGACATACAGTTAATGAAGAATAGAAAGTCATCTGGCCCTACAGGAGAAAAGAGAAAATGGAGACAAGAGAAGGGAGGGATGACAGAAGAGAGGGCAGATTGGAGATAGGGAAAATTAGATTGCTTGGGGTATTGGGGGGGAGGGGATAAAAGGGGAGAAAATTTGGAACCCAAAATTTTGTGAAAATGAATGTAAAAAGTTAAATAAATAAATAAGAAAAGTAATAAAATGAAATTTATTAAAGGCAAAAGAAAAAATTCTTCAAAACATGAAATTCACAAACCAAAGTGAGAGGAGTCAACAACCAAAATGGAGACATCTGCCAGTTTGAATGAAATGAAAGATCAGAATGTGTTAATGGTGCAATATTCCAACCTTGTCTCCTATCCATGCCCCCCACCTCAAAAACAACAACAGGTACAACACTATTGGCATGCATGGCTTCATCAACAGTGGTAGGACCCAGGAAGCCCACAAAAATTCACCTCTGATGCCTCCTGGTGGTGGGAAGATGACCCTGAGTTCTGAATGCTAAGGCTTTTGGGACCATTTCCCCCAAATTAGAAAGTCTTGTTGAACAGTCTCGGGGGCAAATCATATGTACTCTTCAAGGATCAGCTCAATTAAGGAAATAGAGGCTCATCACTAGCAAGTTTGCCACTGCAGGGAAGAGTATTTATATGTCAGAAACTGAGCTAAATGCTTAACAAATATTATGTCATTTTATTGTTACAATAACTCCAGGAAGTAGGTGCTATTTTTATCTCCATTTTATAGATGAAGAAACTGAGGTAGATAGAGGTCAAGTGACTTACCCAGATTTATTCATCTGGGTAAGGGTCAGAATCAGGATTTGAACTCAGGTCTCCCTCATATGAGTTCTTTGTCTATGACCACTGATAAAACAAAAAATAGCAGTACAAAGGGGCCTTCAGTACTGTGCTGCCCTATTTTGTTCCACAATAGGGTAGAACAAGTATCTGAGAAATGGTTCTAAGAATTGCACATTTGGAACCATCTATAAACATTAATTTAATGGTTGGTGCTCCAAATGTGAACTCTTAGTCCAACAGTGAATTGGTTGACATACTACAGGGGAATTCAGCTGTATCAATATTGACATTCCTGCTGTAAATTAAACTTGAACACAAAGAAAGCTAAGTGAAAGAATGGTTCACAGGTTCTCCCTAGAGAGGCAAATAAAGGAGTTGGCTGACTTGTCTTCATTGTGTGTCCAAAGGCAAGAAGAAAGATCATTTCATGAGATACTTGGGGACTTTGCCTTGTACTGCTGGTGGTGAATCCAAACACAAAGACCACAAGGAAAACTATCACAGCTTATCTACTGACATCTGTTGCATGGAATGAAAAAGGAAAGAAATTGTGTCAATAAAGAACAAGAAAACCCTCCAAAGAGGGATGTGATGGAGA
Organism: Bettongia penicillata ogilbyi; assembly: GCA_023548195.1. Taxonomy (NCBI): domain Eukaryota; kingdom Metazoa; phylum Chordata; class Mammalia; order Diprotodontia; family Potoroidae; genus Bettongia; species Bettongia penicillata. The sequence goes on along the minus strand of JAJHZJ010000150.1, from coordinate 14,321,112 downwards.
TCCAGGGACTTATGCATGAGAAGACATTGTTGAGATCACCTGAGATCAATTTTGTTGTTTCAAAGATAGACCTTCATTTCAAAAAGAAACTTGGAGTCCTCAAAGTGAAGTCTAAATTCCTTGAGGCAATCATCCTCTACCCTTTCCATTCAACTCTGGGTCCATGGTCTCTCTCTGTACATTCTCAGTGTCTCCTAAAAATTTCCATCTGAGTAGACCAGTTCTATGAGTGCTCCATCCAAGTCTGGATTGCAGGCATTCTTCATCCTCTTCATCCACTATGCCTGTGTGGACAGTAATGTTGAATTCTTGGGTGATTATGGATCTTTCATGGGAAGCTTTCCTTTATTCCAGGACAGGGTCCTCTAGAATTCTGCAGGGATAATGGTATTCCATGATTTCTGACATATAGGGTACTTGGAAGAACGCTGACAATGGAAATATGGGTCTCTTTTTCAGGGGTGAGGGGAGCAGTTGGTGATAGTGGAAAAGGGATGCAGTTTAAGCTGGATCAAAGCCTTAAGCTAAAAGACAAGAGTATGTGGTGGAATTTCAGACATATGAGAAGCAGGTGACCATGAAAAAGAATGTGTGGTCAGTGATGCAATAGCATGAGATCTGGAATCAAAAGATATTGTTCTCCTCCCAACTCCATCATATAACTATGGGACTTTGGGACATTATTTCTTTATATAGTACTGAATTATCTGTAACAATGGATTTCTGCAAGGTAAAAATGCAAGAGATAAAGGAATAAAGGCCAACAGGTGGCCCAATGGATAGAGCACTGGGCTTGGAATCAGGAAGATTCATCTTCATGAGTTCATATTCAGCCTCAGACACTTATTTGCTGTGTGACTCTGGGCAAGTCATTTAAAGGTGTTTGCTTTAGTCTCTTATCTGTAAAATGTGTTGGAGAGGGAAACAGCAAACCATGCCAGTATTGTTGCCAGGAAAACCTCAAATGAGATCATGAAGAATCAGATGCAACTGACAGAAACAAAAAAAAAAAGTAGGCACAACTGCTGTGATTATTCCCATTTGTCAGATGAAGAGACTGAGGCACAGCTTGGGCTGAGCTATCATGTTTAGAGAGCAACCGTAGCATATAGATTTAAAAATGAAAGAGGAGCTTTGTAGAAGATGTAGTCTTCATTTTATGGATAAGTTCCAGGGGGGTAGTGATATCTCCAAAGACACTCAGCAAGATCCTAACTTTTTGTCCAGTAAGAAGTAACTGAAATCAGATCTTCATACCTCCATCCCCAACACTATTCACAGTTGTCCCCCACCTTGCCCAGTTTGTTGCCAGAGAAGTGCTTTGTAAACTTTAAACTGAGATGGAAGTCTAAGTTGCTATGATTCTGATGTAGGTCTCCTCATAGTGGAGGGGGGAGGGGGGAGAGAGAGGAGAGGGGTTGAAGGGCCAGCTGGGTGAAGGCTGATCCTGTTTGAATTGCCTTCTCAGTCTCTCAACTCCAGGATGTCCCAGCAGAGATAATTTTCCAGGACTATTAATGGGGAGGAAAGATGTTGCTTCTGTTGAGACCCCAAACCAGGAGAAGTCTGCTTGTTTTAATTAAACAGAAGTAAATTATTCATGCTGGTGGGGTATAGGAGGAGGGAATAGACACATTTTTACCATATACATTCACAGGCCAAGACATACACGACAGAATACATTTAAGAGCTACTCAGAGGACTCCAAGGGGCTACACTTGGCAAGGGGTCATGATGGAACTCCTAAGCTGAGGTGTCCATTTCTTTGCCAAATGAAAGAGCCTCTGTCCTGCTGTGTCTCTACATGTCCCTTCACCTTTCTGGACCTCATATTCCAAGGAAGGGAAAGGCTACATAATGTCTAAGGTCTGTCTCAGCACTGGCATTATCTGAACAATATTCATTGATTCTACCTATGCTCGATATTCCAAATTCTAAGGACCTTCCTGTCTCTGACACCATCTGATCTATGGTCAAAAATCCCTTGAAAAATCTAATGTTCTATGTTTTATAGTATCATCCAGCTCAAACTGTGTGGGCTCTCTGTTGGACAAAAAAAACCAAAAACATTTGCTAAGTGCTATGTGCCTACCACTAGGGATATAAACAAAAAAGGTAAGATGATATCTTCCCTCAAGGAGGTTTCATTGTGATGGAGAAGGCAATAGATAGAGGAGAGCCCTGTTGCAGATGTTAGTGGTCCCCACCATGCTGTGGCAGGGCAGATGTCAAGGCCTGGTGGTCTAGAGAGCCAAGCAGCAAGATACAGAACAATGATTGGGGAGACAGGGTTTCGGAGGGTAACAGTCTAAGGGAGATGGCAAGGCTGTCACCCAACATCCTACTAGAAGTACTGTAGCCAATGATTCTTCATTAAACAAAGTTTTATAAGTGGCCATGTCTATCCCACAGATGCAGAACTGGAAGGACCTAGAACTGGAAGGATACCGGCTCATAACATATGTGATGAGAGTGAGTCATCTAAATACCACAAGTCAGCTTGTGTTCTGTGTTCCCTCTTGCAAGGGTGGGGATAGGTTAGCATTCATCCTGGAAGGAAAAAAAAGAAGGAAGCATTGTCAGGGAGGTTGAAGGGAAAGGGAGACCCTAGTGAGATCTAGGCAAGTATGGGTTGGAGTCAATTAAGGATTTATGCTATCTTGTTCACTTTCCCTCAAAAATCTGGTGGGAATCTAACTGAGGGAGAATCAGGAAGATTTCCTGACTTGCTCTGCTTGGTGCTCAGTGATTTTCTAAGGCTGCTTTTGGCTCACATTCTATGTCCAATTTCTAACATCCCTCAGCTCTGACATCCCATGTCCTAAGCTCTTTTTATGAACTGATATTCTGTGTTCTATGGTATAATGTTCTTGTCAACCTGAAGTAGGACGAGTGATGGAAGTGTTGCCTTAGATCCCTAAATTAAGGACGCATACATTTCAAACGAATTAAACAGCATTAATTAAGATGTTTTTATGTGTTAATTACTGTGCTAAGCGCTGAGGAAATAAATACAAAGGTAAAGACAGTCCTTGACCTCTGAGAACTTATATTCTAATGGGGGAGACAGGGAGGAGTCCACTAGCTGTAAAGTTGCAAGTGAGTTGGACCAGTGGGAATAGTTTGACACATTCCATACAGCTGCAATGACAGAATTGTCTGATCACTGTTCATAATTCTAAGATTGTAGAGAGTAGAGGAAAAACCAGTAGGAGCTTAGCATCAAGCCAATTCATGAGGTGATGGAGAAGATACCCAGAGAATAAATAGTGAAATATAGCATGGTGACTGGACTTTTCCAAAATGGTCATGTCGGTGAGGCAGTCACCAATCAAGATAATTTCTCGGTAGGGGAGGGTAAGTGGTTGGTGAAGCCATGGAAGAAATGATAGTCAAGTGAAGAGTGAATTTCAAGTGCTCTAACAGTACTTAAAACAGGAAGTAACTTTCCTTATGGAGTGCTGGCCCTGCTCCCATCCAATACTCCTCCCCTTCCTTATAGCCTGCTTACCAGTGGTTATTTATGAGGAGGGAGGAGTAACACATCTCAGGATCCTGCTCTTCGGATGACACACTTCATGAAAAACACAGTTGCAAAGCAGCTACAACTTCTCATTTCTCTCCTCCTATCTTCTTCTCAGGCTCTTCCAAGAAGTTCCACCAAGACCTATTCACATCTTCTCAACCTACCTCAATGATAATTATAACAACAGCAATTGCAACTAAAGTTCACAGTATCATATCTCACATGTAAACTGGAGAGGATGTTGAAGGACCATCTAATGCAATCTTCTCATTTTGGTATGAGGAAATTCGAGCTGAGAGAAGGTAAATGACTCCTTCAAGGCCAAAGAAGTAATAAGCATCAGAGGTGGAATCTGGACCCAGTCCTTCTGACTGCATTACCAGAATTTTCTACACTAGGGTACACAGTACCACTACAGTCCTTCTCTCCCAACAACTCTGAGAAGGACACAATATAATATCAACATCCTTTTACAGATGAGGAAACTGAGGCTTGGGGAGATTCAATGACTTCTGACAGCATTATGGTGTGGTATAGTATGGAGGGCCATGGACTTGGAGTCTGAAAAAACTCAAACAATTATAGCATGTGAAGTTCGAAAGGAGCCTTAGTGGCCATTTACATCCAACTGAGATGTGAATGAATCTCCACACTAACATAATCACCAATAAGTCTACCAGAATCTGCTTGAAGACCACTGAAAGAAGAGAGCTTCTGTTTCCTAGAGCAGACCATTTCCTTGGGAAGAGGTGTCATTGTCAGGAAGTGTTTCCTAAAAAGGAATCAAAATTGGCTTCTTTGTAACTTCCATCTATTTCTCATGGGCGCTTCCACTGAACTCAAATAGGGAAGTTAATCCTTCTTTAATGGGATATCCCTTCAAATACTCCAAGACAGTTCTCATCTCCCTCCTGAGTCTCCAAGCTAAACATATCCAATTCCTCCAAGTGACCTTTAAAAGACTCACAACCCTTCCCGTCTTGTTTTCCCTCTTATGGACTTTCCAAATTAACATCTTTCTTAAATCATGGTGCCCAGGACTGAGCATCATATTGCCAAATATATGCGACCAGAACAGAGACTAATCACCCCTGCATTTCTGGAAGCTCTGGCCCTCTAAAAGCAGCCCAAGGCCACATTAACTTTTATTTTATTTTTGAATGAGCATGGGTGAGGTGATACTGCCATTCTTGTGACTTTTATTGAGATCACAGTAAATCAATTATCAGATCTTTACTCAGAACAACTGCCCTGTATCCCTGCCTTCTTTTGCCCATCTTAAACTGGCATCAGTGTTTTGTGTTTTTCTTTTTTATATCCAATTTTACATTTACTCCTATTGAATTTCCTGTTATTAGATTCAAACCAAAGTTCTTACCTTTCAAGATCCTTTTAAATTCTGGCTCTGGTATCCACTCTGTTATTTATCCCTATCAGCTTGGTGTCAGTTACAAGTCTGATATCAATAGCATCCATGTGTTTATTCAAATCATTGATAAAAATGATCAACAGCACAAGAACAAGCACACATCCTAGCCTTGTTGTTCGCTGCCCATGTAACTTTAGGCCAGGGGGCTGTGTGGGAGGTTCAGGTGGGGCTAACACATCCAGCATGAGGGCTTCAAGTCCTTTGCAGAGTTGCTCATCCAACTTCGGGATCTGCCAATCAGGCAACTCTCACCTGTGGCTCTAAGAAGTTGTGACATTTACACTGTCCACATCCCAGTAAAACCCACTCAGCAGATGACTAAGCCAGGTGAAAGGTAATTGAGAGATCTCAAACTCATCAGGTGAGTTAGGGGAATGTCTACTCCAAGCACATTAGAGTCTGAAGATTTCCATTGGTGGAACGGGTGGATAAAAATAATTTCTTCCAATGGCCATAAAGATGGTTAGAGCAGGTGCTTAGAGCTTGGTCAGACATTGAAGACAACAAGGTCATCACTGCATCCTGGGCCATTAGCAGTCATCTTGACTTTCATCTTCTCACTGGACTTCAATGACTCTTGAAGAGAGTGTGAGGCTTTGATTTTGTGCAATTATATCTCCCTTAAATACAATCCAAGCCCAAGTCAAGACATCACCATAGTATTATTGGTCCTCTTTGGAAGTGAAGGATAAACAGCAATAGACAATTCTTTTCTCCTCTCTGCACCACTTTCTATGTCTCTAGAAAATGAGTGGTTTGTATTTAATAGCCTCTAGGCTACATTCCAACTCTAAATCTATGTTCTTATGACTTACGTTCACAGAGAACGAAGGAAGAAAGTAAGAAAAGAGGAGAGGAAGGAAGGAAGGAAGGAAGGAAGGAAGGAAGGAAGGAAGGAAGGAAGGAAGGAAGGAAGGAAGGAAAAAGGAAGGAAGGAAAGAAGGGAAGGAGGGAGGGAGGGAGGAAACTGGCATTTATTCATCACCTGGTGCCTGGTGCAGAGCTAAACATGTTACAAATATTTTATACTCACAACTCTGGGAATTAGTAAGTATTGCTTCCATCTTGACTGAAAAAGTATACTTCTAAGAAGTTAACTGACTCATTTTAGAAATGTTATTTCTTCCAGTCCTATTTATGCCTTGACAGGGATGACCAGAAAGCAAAATATCCTATAATGAGCCAAAGAAATTAATTCCAATAGGAGAGGATCTAGATGAGAACATAAGGACCAGCCTTTTGGTTGTTATTGGTAGTTCTATTCTCAAATATAATGAAAGGATTGCACATAAAATTGGGTAGGGTAGGAGGGTAGACCTGAAACCTGGCATCAGAGAGTCAGTGAAAAATACAGGCCACCTGGGGATCTCTCTCTCTCTCTCTCTCTCTCTCTCTCTCTCTCCCCCCCCCCCCACCCCCTTCAGAGACCAGATACTGCACAGCGGGTGCCAATGTACTTGCAACTGTCTATCCCAATGAGGCCGCTAGATGGCAATGCACTGACTGGAACACTGGATCTGGAGTCAAAAAGACATGAATTTCAATCCAGCCTCAGACACCTAGTACTTTTGTGACCCTGGACAAATCACTTTACCTCTATCTCCCTCAGTTCCCTCAACTGTAATATAGGGATAATAACAGTACCTAGCTGTCAAGGTTGTACTGGTTCTCTTCCTTCCAATAAAATCACATATTTAGAGTAAATACAATTGTGCTAAGCCCTATACAAAGTATTATGGGTGCAAAGACAAGAATCGAATACCCTCTGCTGCCAAGTTGCTGATAGCCTCCTAGCACCTTTTAAAGAATGTTCCTGGCTTTAAAATAGACATGGGAGACATCTTGCCAAAGCAGAGAATATAAGGACTGAATTTTGTCCTACTAAGTCGAAAGGTTGTTCATTTGTTTGTTTTTTTTTCTATAACAGAATGTTGCACATCTCTTGGTGGATAATGTGACTGTTGGGGTGTGATAGACTAGTAAATCATCCACAAAAGCCTAGTTGTTTCCCATGCATTCATCAAGGTGTCACTCTTTAAGTGTGTAGACTATTCTCACTAAGATCTTACAGAGATGACAAAGTGGGCAGGTAGATATAATACTAATTAATAATTGATTTTTATTATACAAAGCACAATTTCTATTTCTGAAGCACTCACCAAAGTCAGGAGTCTTGGGAATCTAAGAGGCTTGGGGGAAAGGGAAAGAATGGGAGGAAGGTGATAGATTCAGAACATTCCTCTAAGGAGGAGACTTCTAAGAAATATGGAATAATGATTAAACCTCCCATTTATATAAAACTTTAAGGCTTGCAAAGCATTTTCCAAGTTCTCTTTCATTTGATATTCACAGTACCTCTGTGAGAGAGGTGCAATTGTTACCTCCATTTTAAAGATGAGAAAATTGAAACTTAGAATGATAAAGAGACTTGGCCAAGTTTACACAGTAAATATCTGAAGTGGAATCCAGACAAAAGTCAAGAATTCAGGGCTTTTCTTAAAGAGAATATTGTCTGTTGACCCATCTTAAAGAGGATCACACCATACCCTGACTCCTAAGTGAATTGAATTTACAGTGAGGGAGGGCTGTGCAAAAAGAGAGTGTGGATGTTGTGCAAGAATCCAGAGAGAAAACTTAGAACCGCATCAGTGCAAGTTACAAAGGGGTTGAATTCTGTCTACATACAGTAAATAACTTTGTAATCATCAGGACAGTTCAGAAAGCAACAATTGTCATTTCTTAAGCACCTACTACGTGTCAGTCACTGTACTAAGTCCTTTACAAATAGTATTGCATTATATCTTGACAAGAATTCTAGGAGGTAGGTATTATAATTATCTTCATTTTATAGATGAAGAAATTGAGACAGACAGAAGCAAAATGACTAGCCCGATGTCTAGCTGGGTTTGTGGCTGAATTTGAACTCAAGTGTTCCTGACTCCAGAACCTAGCCTTGCATCCATGGTGCCACCTAGCTGTCATTGTACCAAGTTCTGTGTCACTAGCATGGGGCAAAGGCCCTATGGTTTGATAGAAGACAGACAACAGAGAGATTTCTGCTCTAGGAAGAGGTTGGATGAGATGCTGTCTGAGGGTCCTCCCAATTCTAAAGTTTATGATCACTGTCTCTCAGGGTTTCTACATGCCCCACCACCATACTGTAATGGTGTCTGTTGGCTATGTTCTTCAAACCTTTTTTTTTTCATCCAATTCAATGCCTCTAGCCTCTCTAAAACTATAGAGGTCCTTTTATCTTCCCCCTTCCCTTGATAGATGGCCACCTGAGGCCCTGAATGAGGAAACGACTGGTCCAAAATCTCCCAGAGAGTAAGACACTGAGCTTCTCCAACTCCATATTCATTCCTCTTTTCAACTTGTCACATTCTTTCTTTCACCTCCTTGTTAGTGAATTTCTGGCCCAGGCTCAAATGTCATTTCCTGATCTTGTAGGTAAGTCATAGCATTACTCCCACTCCAGCCCCAAGTCACACAGCACTGTGTAGGCTTCTCCATTAGAGCAGAGCTCTTTTGGGGTGCTTTTACCTTTGTGTCTTCAGAGCCCAGCACCTAAATGGTGCTGACCACATCAGTGCTTGTGGCTTGCTTTATTCACTGATCACTCTCTTCTTTTGTCTGTCATCACCACGCTAAGGGTGTAAGCCAAGCCCTAGGTTTCATCTCCCCTCATATGTATGTCATAGAGCACCAAGCCTGAAGTCAGGCAGACCTGAGTTTAAATCCAAAATCAGACACTAGCTATGTGACATTGGGCAAGTCACTTAACCTCTATTTGCCTCAATTTTCTCATTTGCGAAATGAGGATAGTAAAAGCACCTACCTTCAAAGGATGTTGGGAAGTTCATACGAGATAATAATTGTAAACTGCTTAACACAGGGCTCAGTATATATAATATTATCTACTATTATTATTTTCAGTTACTCAGCGCTTGACTGTGCATTCAGTAAGTATTTAACCCCTTGCGACTGAATTGCATCCAACTTGAAACTTTCATGGTACTTCTTCTATTTATTCCTCCCTCCTCCTACTGGAGCTTAAGGGTCAGGTGTGTGTGTGTGTGTGTGTGTGTGTGTGTGTGTGTGTGTGTGTGTGTGTATTAGGAGGGTAACAGGAGATTATGAACTGAATCTGATGTCCGGGAGGTTGCAAAAGCAAACATGCTTGGAACAAATAACATCGGGAAGACGGGAAAGCTGCTTTGGGGGCTGAAGTAGACAGAGGGTCAGAACCATGGTTAGGGGGCAGAAGGCGTCCACCTCTGACCTGCTCCTCAATCGCCGGCGTCGTAACTCTCAGTAGGCTTGCTCGCTTTTCTAAGTCTCAGTTTCTACTGTGTAAAATGGGGATGAAAAATCGTGCCTGTGTACTTTTAGGAGACAGAAGAATGGGACGGGGGGTATTATTATCACTCTGGGAGGAAAGATAGAGGAAGACGGGGTCAGAGGCCGCCCAAACTGTCTAGAAACAACGCTCGACACCATCCTTCCCACCTCCCAACCGCGCAGCCTGACCCGCACCCACACTGGCTAGCTCCAGCGGTTAGAGAAGCGGGGCGGGGAGGGAGAGATAGTGGTGGCGGGGAAGAGAGATCTCGGGGCCTCTCCGTGCTCCCGCACCCCGCCCCCGCCTGGGTAGCATGTTCCGGGAGGGAGGGGGCTGGGCGGCTCGAGCTCCTGGGTCCAGCCTGCGGCTGTGGGTGAGTGCGACCGTCTCTGTCGCCATCCACAGGCTCGGCCGGCGCTCGGCTCCCGCTGCTGATCTCCTCCCTCCCCGTCCCTCCTCCTCCTTCTCCTCCCCCAGCATCCTCATCCCCATCCTCATCCCCATCCCCTTCCCTGCTCCTCCTCCAAGGCGGGGGGTGCTCCCGAGCCCCAGCCGGAGCAGGAGGCAGGCCTCCCCGGGATCTGCCTCTTCTGACCGGACCGGACACTCCCAGCCCAAGGAAGCCCCCGGGTTCCCCCGGCGCCCAAGAAGGCAGAGGGAGGGCCATCTGGAGCCGGGTCCGAGCATCCTCCCTCCCCCGCCCGCGGAACCGCGCCGAGGGGCGGGTCCAGAGAGGAGGGAGGAGCGCCGGAGCGCCCCCGCCCCCTCGGCCCGGTGTTGCTGCTGCTCTGGGCTCCGCCGCCGCCCCCTCGGCCCGGTGTTGCTGCTGCTCCGGGCTCCGCCGCCGCTGCCACCGCGCTCGGCCCCTCGACTGCTCTGCTCCCCGCTCCTCGCAGCAGAGCCAGGGACGCTGCGCTCGCCCAGGGGCTCCGGCCCCCAGCCCCAGCACCCAGCTCCTCCGCAGCGAGGGGTCGCCTTCCAGCCGGCCAACTTCTCTTCCTGCCCCTCGATAGCCAAGCGGGGGCCGCGTCCCTACGGCCCCACTGCCACCCCCGGGCCTGCTGCCTCTGCACCCCACCCCCCAGCCCTCTCCTCGCGCTGCTCGGGCAGGACCGCTCCGGAGCCATCCCTCCCCTTCTCCTCTCCCTGGCTGGGGGGCTGGAGAGCCGCTTGTCCGAGGGCACTCTTGGGGACCCTTCCAGCGAGCGGCCTCAGCTGTTTGGGGGCGGGGCGGGCGCGGAGGGGGCGACGATGCGCCTCCAGACGTGACGGGGCTACCGCCGCCGCCGCCGGTGCCGCCGCCCGTGCCAGTGCCCGTGCCAGTGCCCGTGCCGCCTCTGCCGCGGGAGGCCAGGCGTGAACATGTGGCTCCTTGGGATTACACGTGGAGACAGGCGATCGCGATCTGCCCCGGGGAGCGCTGGCTGGTGAGACGCGCTGCGCCCCCCACCTCCTTGTGCCCCGGAGAAGCGGCTTCAATGGCGCCATCCCCCAAGAGGAGCCGCCGGAAAGATGCCAACGCCTTGCCGAGCATGTCCTCAACTTTTTGGGCTTTCATGATCCTGGCGAGCCTGCTGATTGCCTACTGCAGTGAGTACCCGTTACCCCCCACCCCCACCTCCGACAGTGCCCCACTCTCTGCCCGCCGTGCAGTACCCTAGCCCTGGCCCCCAGGCAGTGCCTTGGGCAAAGGCGCAGATGTGCTCTGGCATCCGCACCCCATTCCCCAAATAGCCTCTTCACTAGCCCCAAATAGGGGGGAGCCGCACGGTGGGGAGCCCGATACTCCCTCAGGACAGCACCTTCCTGTCCTTCCCTTCCCTTCCCTTCTCTGCCCAAACGGAAAACTGGACCCAAAATGGCAGTGATCCTGGTGTTAAACCGCTCCGGAACGAGGAGTAGTTTATGCTAGCTAATCCTGGCTCTTAGGACAGGAGGGGGCCATCCTCCCTAGCGAAAGCGAGCTACGGCTTGGGGTTGGCAAGCTCCCCTCCTGTGAGTTAAGTGCTGGCCCCGGAGCCTACTTTGGGAAGGAGCTGGAGCCTCCTTGCCCATGGATACCTACTCAGCCCCACTTAGGGATGGTGAACAGTCTTCCTACACGCCTTCCCCTCCTACCCTTCTCCTCTGGATTTGGGGCAAAGGGGACAGACGGTCACGCTGGAATGACAGATGGCTTCATGTCCTCACTAGGGTGATGGGAACGACTATGGAATCTCTTTGATTGAGAAGTAACTCAGCATTGGTTTAGCCTAGCCTAGCTCAATTCGAAATCCATCCAGTCCAGCTTTCCATTGTTTTCTTGCTTGGTGTGGGAGTTTTGGTTTTTTGTTTGTTTTTCCCCCTCTATCCTAACTGCCCTGTCCTTTGATTGCTGGATGTTCATCTCCTCTCAAAGACGCCATCTCCACACTGACGTATCGCAAGAAGTCCTGCCTGGTGCAGGGAGATGGAGCTTCTGGCTTCCAAATGGGAGGCGATTTTGCTTTGGTTGACTGGGGCAGCTGGGGGCCGATATGTGGAGAGAGGGGGAAAGGTCGCCTCTCGGTGTTGCCCTGAGCGACTTTGATTGTTGCCTGAAGCTTCGTGGGTCTAGAGTAAGCAGAGGTTTCTGAGGGCAAGCCAGCAGGCACAGCTGGTGGAGACATGGACTAAGAATCGCTGAGGAGACATGGATGGAACATTGTTTGCTTTGGTTGCCTCCTTCTGGGCTTCCCCAATCTCCTCCCCCCTCCCAATGAAAAAGCAACGGAGCTGCAGGCGACAGCTATAGGAAAATCAATCACAAGCCCCTCTAGCTTCCAAGGACCCGGGGAACTTGAGCAGAGTGTAGTAGGGTGAGGAGTTCATCTATAGTTCTCTTCTCTGGGAGGGGACGCGGTTACTGTGGTCAGTGTCTGATCCTGCTGCCTGGGACATACATCGAAATCTCTCCTTAGCCTTCAGGGAGAGGAGTAATGCTGAGCTCTGGCACTGGCAGAGGAATTGCTGTGGACGCTGGGTTGGAGAGGAAGAAACATGGATTCTGTCTAGCTCTTTTTCCCTTTTCCAAAAGAGGCCAGCTCTGGCCCTCCCTTACCCCCATTTCCCATCTTTCCTTCCTGAGCAGATGCAATATCCTTCAGCAGTCTCTGAAATGAGGTTGCAGTGAGCAGAGAAGGAACCTGCTCCCCCACTTGGCTCCATTTCGGAGCCTTCGGCCAGCCTCCGAGCAGCCTGACTCCCTCCACCAGACTACAGTTGTCTGGAATATAGGCATCCTTGTTTCCGTTGCCATTCGGATTCTCTGCCAAGGCCTCTGCTGTGGCAATAGCTGTGTGGATGAGGAGCAGTTCAGGTGTCTAAGAGTTGGCATAAATGATTGACTTCTGCAGAGAGCCCAGTGCCCTCTGAAATTTACCAAAAGCAAGGGAGAGGGTGTTTTCTTCTGGGCTTTGGTCAGGGAAAGGGGAGGGATGAGTGGACACTATATATACTTAGGCAGAGTTTCACCTATTTCCCTCCATATTCCTTTCTGCACATTCACATCTACCTAGCCACAGGTTTCCTGGGTAAGAACAGCAAGACTCTGGGAGATTGCAGTAGTTTAACCAGGAGGGACTCCTGCAGTATGTGTGAACTTGGCCATGCCATTATTTGAGGTGACAGAAATGAATTCTTTCCAGTGTGTTGGAAAGTGAGAACCCTCATCTTCCGTTCTGTCATTACTTACGCTCTTTTGTGTCACATACATGGTCTGATTTCTGCTCCTGGAAAGTTGCTGCTCTCAAGGTGAGCCCCTGTTTCCAGAACTCATTGCTATAAGCAATGGAACAGCTTCCTGATGTGTTCAAAAGAACAATCTCCTAATTGTTTTGTTAAGCAAATCTCACCCTGCCTCCTGTTACTCAAACACCCTGAATTTCCTTTCTGCTACCCAGGGTTCACTGCACACCAGCAACATCTAAAATATGCAGTGTCAACCCACTCCAGCATCTCTGCGCCTGGCTCCCTGACTTAATGACTGGAGGTGCCATCTTCAATGTTCACTCGCATTAGTTTAGGAGCTCCTGAGTGCTAATGCCTGGGGAGGCTTGTGGGCATCAAGTCTGCTACCAATGTGGTGGGGCTTGGGGTGCAGATGCAAGTACTCAGGAGAAGCCCAGTGAGACAGTATCTGATCTTGTTTATCTATGATCTGGTATTGAAAAAACATCTTAAATGTGATGGGGGTGGGGGAGTATGGGGAAGAAAAAAAAAGAAAAAAATTAAGGCCAAGGAATATCACTATAACATCTGCTCTCCAAGAAATTAAAACCTTGACTGACGCAAAGCTTGAGTTTATTTCACATTTTTTATGTATTTCATGCTTCTGTGACACAATTATATCAAACACAGACACCCTCATATCTCTCTCTCCTCATATCTCTTTCCTCACTTCCCTCTCCCTTCCTCTCTCCCTCTCTTTTTTCTCTCTCCTCTCTCTCCTTCCTCCCTCCTTTTCCCTCTCTTGCACATGCACATGCACACACGCAAACATATAGAATACAATTACAATGTACTAAGCAAAAACAAAATCCACTCAAACCCCAGACTCTACGCTGATCATTTATGTCTCTTATTGAGATTGCAGTCCCATGGGGGAATGGCTGACTTTCATTGTACCAACAACGCTGATAAAATTCAAATTGCGTGGTTCTCACATTTCCTATTGGTGCCTCCAAAGTATCTGGGCTGAGGAAGGATATTTAATGTGCTTGAGGGCAAATTACTTTACTAAGCAGTTAGAAATTGTATTCCCCAACCTGTTTTCTCTTCTATAGACCTGGTCCCTTCTTATTCTAGTCTTGGGAACACTGATAAGCATGATGCAAGAGCTCAGTTAGCGTCCCTATTAAATTCTTGCCTGTGTGGGGAGAGCTTAAGGTTTTCGTTCTCTCTCTCTCTCTCTCTCTCTCTCTCTCTCTCTCTCTCTCTCTCTCTCTCTCTCTTTCTCTCTCTCTCTCTCTCCCTCCCTCCCTCCCTCCCTCTCTCTCTCTCCCTCCCTCTCCTCTCTCTCTCTCTCTCTCTCTCTCTCTCTCTCTCTCTCTCTCTCTCTCTCTCTCTCTCTCTTTCTCTCTCTCTCTCTCTCTCTCTCTCTCTCTCTCTCTCTCCTCTCTCTCTCTCTCTCTCTCTCTCTCTCTCTCCCCCTCTCTCTCTCAACACAGCACTGACTGTTTCTGTCTGCCTTTGAATTTGGAAATCTTGCTTGGCCTCTATGAAAGAAGTCTTCCTTTCTCAAATGTTTGGATTCATATTTAGGGAGATTGGCTCCACCCTATGGTTGGACAGAGACCTGCATCCCACCAATTAGATGTGTTGCCATGGAAACCAAGGCTTGTTTCTCTCCCCCCCCCCATTACTGGGGAGGAGGAGATGTGAGGAAGATACATATGTGGTTAAACCAAAGGGGGAATAACCAGGGCTTGCTTTAACATCGGTATGTATCTTTTCAGCAGGTGCAGAGACCCTGTCAACATGAAAAGTTCACATAGCATCTCATACCATACTGTGCACTCTGGGGCTCTCAGGGGAGTCATTGTCCCAGAGCAGGCGCTAGGAGGTGGAGACGAAATTGAAACATTCATTTGTCATTTAGCCAGGAAATGTCTCTCAAAGTGCATTTAAGTCACTGAAATGCACAAGTCCATGACACAGTGAATCTGAAATGAAAAAAGTATGTAGGGATATCAATTAAAAATACACATGCATTGGGGTTTGCAGGAAGCAAAGTATGTGGGGATATCAATTAAAAATATGTGTACATTGGAGTATGCAGGAAGCAAAGGCAGCCAACTATTATGGTGGGCAGAAATTCATCCTGAGAGGCAGGAGTTCACCTGAATTCTAATCTCAGATCCTCCACCCCTTGCTGTGTGACCTTAGGAGAGTTATTTCTGTTCTCTGGGTTTGAGTATCCTCTAATAAAATGAGATTTGGGCTAAACTACTTCAAGTTCTGACATTCTACAGTTCTAATTGTTAAAATACTAAACATTCCATTTTTCATATTCCATTATATATGCAAAAATTCTTAGGTATAATGTATGCATATATATATATATAATACATACATACACACATATGAAGAAGGGATGAATCTAGATCCAGGATTCCGTGTCACTGAAAACACTCACAAATGTCAACTGGTACCCAAGTAGTAACTGACAGTCTTAGAAAGTTACCGGACACAATTTACAGGATATCTGATGTGCCCAGGGTCAGTTGGAGACCTGAATACGGTTCTTTGTGACTCCAAGATTTTCTGTCTAGCTACCATCCTGTTTTACTTCTGAATTCATAACAGGGAAAAGTCCAAATAAGATGGTAATAAACATCTGGCATTTTGGATGGGGGTTCCAGCCAAACTTGGCAGCAGTTCTGAAGGTAGCATGGCTAGGGGCTTGTTCTGCTGGGGGTGATTTCTGGGGTGGTCCTGTCACAGTTGAATGTCCTCACTCACTATAGCTGTGCTAAGGTCCCAGTTGATTCTGCTGAGTTATAAAAGTAAGATGACAATATATGTTGTTGTCAGAAACAAATGAAAAGGAAGATATTTGTACTTTAAGTCATAAGCACAAACAAGGATATTCAGCTGTTAAATTAGCGATGGTGGACATGATGTAGCTGGGGCATTGATGTTCCCTTTTGACTTTAAATCGATAATTGTTATTAAAGGGTCCAGCACCCTAGATTGACAGAGCACTGGGAGGTACATACAAGGTAAATGGTACTGTCCTTACTCTGATTGTGCTTATGGTCCAATAGGGAAATAGTTAATTGATCAATATATATTTATCAGGTTTTTACTGTTTTCCAGGAAGTGTGGTAAGTCCTGAGAATACGGAGAGAAAAGTGAGCCAGACCCTGCCCACATGGGCATGTACAGTAAGGTGATTCAGAATCTCCTCACTCAGGCTTGCCAGCCCTGTTTTGGTTATGCTCTAGCTTTTCAGTGCACAGGATGAAGAATTCAAATTGGACACATATTTCTTTGTTGCTTATACTGTGGGAAGTCCTGGATTTGGTGTCGGGGAACATAATACTTAGATAAAGCACAATACCTACCCTTCTAGAACTTGAATTCAATAAGGGTGTGTAACACAGACATCTGATGCTTAAAATTCTATGGGCTGTGCATCATACGAGGCAGATGTAGTAGGCACTGACCTGAGAAAAAGGTCGAAAGGAAGATGGGGGACCCAGGGAGGCATCATACACTGCACAGAAAAAAGGCATGGGAATGCATTAAAATATTGTACCTAAAAAGGGAAATGTGTCTGAAATCATCAGAGTCCTAATGTTTGTGACACGGTCTGCTTGGTTGGCATGGGGTGGGGCAGATTAGAAGATTGTTCTATAAACACAGAATTTTGAAAGAGAAATCAAAATCTGAATTAAAATCTGCTAAATTTGGTTTCTCTTTGTTTCCCTGAGAGGCACCAAGATGTAACCAAATGAGAAGCAGTCAGTGAACAAACATTTCTGAAACCCTCACTGTGGGGCACTGCACTAATGACTTGAGGAATCACTAATCCAAAGGATGCAGGAGCAATGGGGTCAATTCCTGGCTCTACCCTGGGGCAAGTGCCCTCAGAATTCTCATCTCTTGTACCAGGGCCAGTCATAGCCATCCTCTTGATGTCACAGGGCTCTTATTAGAGGAAAATGAGAAAATGCATACAAACTAGTTTGAAACTGAAATACAACGTGCAAAAAGGAGTTGTCACTGCTTTTTTAAAGACTGTTATCTGGTTTACCAGTAAATTTAAGGTCACATGCTAAATCTTTGGGGGGCATTGCTAACCTTTAACTGAAAACACTTCCCAAGAGTAGGCACTTCCATGTTGGATGTGTGTGTGTGTGTATCTGTGTGTGTATATATATTTGTGTGTGTGTGTATATATATATATGTGTGTGTGTATATCTATGTGCATATATATTTGTGTATATATGTGTGTATATATATATGTATGTGTATGTGTGTATACATATGTGTGTATATATAAAATATATAGATATATATAGATATATTATTTTTTACTCTTTATTGGGGAGAGATTAAAAGATGACTTATTGCTGCTGCTTGGATTGTATTTGTGGTATCCTTGATTGAATAAAATTGAAAGTACAGGAGATGCCATAAAGCCTGGCTATTTAGAAGTTCATCTCTCATATTGCATTCCCTCTTCTTAAATTTCATTTTCTATTCAGAAGAATAGAAATCTACCTGCCAAACTTAAACTATCTTAGGTTTGGGCATCTAGTGAAGCTAAGGGTACCTCCTCAGATATTTTTGCATAAAATAAAATATAGAGAATTACAGAGAAAACTTATTATATTAAAATAGATGGCAAAATTAAATGGACAAATCTTAGCAGCTCTCTAAGAGAATCTCAATTCAGTTCAGCATACATTAAGTGCCTACTGCATGCAAGGTATTGTGCTAAGCAGTCAAAGGTCCACAAAGCCACAAATCCTTCCCTTCAGTTATTTATTATGTTTTATAGGGTAATGAAGATAAGCGTCTATCAATTGTGTCTAAGAGGGAAAGACGGCTGACAAATAGAGGGATCTGATCATGAAGAACTTCCTGTAGGAGGTGGCAACAGCTGGATGCCTTAGGGTAATAAGTACCTCATCATTAGAGGAATTCAAGAAGAGGAAAGGTGTCTATTTTTTTAGGGGACGTAGAATATTTCTTTTCTGGACAGGGGCTTGACTACATGGCCCCTGATGTGCTGAATGTCTCCAGGAGTCTTTGATTCTGTTTTTTTCTCCTTTCCCAATAAGTGCACCTCAGCTACCTCTTGTTGCCAGGACCCAAAAAGGTAAGAGGTGCTCAGTCTTTTGGATGTTTGTCAGCTTCCCATTAGAGGGCACCCTAAATGGCATTTGCTGGCATCTGAACCCCTGTCAGGGAAGAAACAAAGCAGAACAGGCCTAGTGTTGTCACCAAGGCTACATGATCAACTGAGTCAGCACCTTTTTTACCCTCCTGTAAAAACATGCTTGGGAGAACTCTGATGGGTGGGGTAATTATCAAGCATATTTGGACATTTTAAAAGAATTTATTTTAGGATTGGAAGAAGAGAGAAAACACATGAACTTGGAGTTTGTGGTGATTAATGATTATGCTTGTCAAATTTTTTCTGAGGTCTCATGACGGAGATAAATCTGTCCTCTCAGCGGCAGGGCCTGTGCATCTAAATAAGTTTGAAATGAGAGGTCACTCATGGACTGGGTGTCTGCTGACTAAAGACTACTCTGGTTGAAAAAGGAAAAGAAGGTTGGTTTACCAGAGGGCTGTCCCTAAACAGGCAGAAGGGGTAATAGGTCCAAAGCTCCTAAGATTAGAACTGGAGAGAACCCCTACTCATTTTACAGATAAGGAAACTGAGACCTAGAGAAGGAGAGTAGAAAGTGGGTGAATAAGGATTGGAAATCAACATGGTTTTTAGGTCCAAAGAGAGCCCCTCTCCCTCTTTTCCACAGTATTGTGTGAACCTGTCTCTGAAACCCCTATTTGTTTTGTTTTTTTGCTATTTTGTTTCTTTGTTTTGTTTTGTTTTGGAGTGTTTTTTTTTCTAGCTCTTCACAGATGAGGAAATTAAGGAAAACAAGGTTAAGTGACTTGCCTGAGTTTACATAGCTAATGAGTGCCTGAGACCCGATGTGAACTCATGAAGGGGAGTCTTCCTGACTCTAGACCCAGTCCTCTATGCACTATGGTGCCCACTAGCTGCCCCTATGAAAGTTTAGAGGGATTTTACTAGTGTCATTTGAAGGTTTACTCACATAGCAAAAATCGTAGAATTGGAAGAGCTCAGGAACCAATGGACCTCAAAGATCATGTGTACCTCCTCATTTTACAGATGATAAAACCAAAGCCCAACAAGGGTTATGACTTGCCCAAGATAATACAGGTCACAGTTAGTAACACAGAGATAACTTTTAACATAGGTCACTGAACTCCACAACTCTCTACTCCCTCTTCTATCTCTGGGAAAGCATGAATCCTTGAGATATTTCAAGGTAGAGTGAAAATATCAAATAATTAGTAAAATATGAGAGTAAACTAGACTCACAAATCTCGTATTCCTCAATTCAGGTGGATTTCTGATTAATACCTGCTCCCTGCTGAAAAGGAATTGGGTCGTTAGAGGCATTTTGTAACAGGGTCAAAGGAAAGGTGAGGAACTTGTTGAAGCTTTCATTCTTTTTTTTTGTTTCTCCCTAAGTCTTAGCCTCAGTTAAAGCATATAATCCATGATAGGATCAGGTTCTTGCCAAACATGCCAGCATATTTCAATTATACCTGTTGGGCAAAAGCTCAATTTGTCCAAGGAAAGAGGGATGAAGAAGAAAGCTAATCCTGTAACTATGAAAATCTCTATGCTCTGGGGCTAAATTCCTCTTTGTTCATTTGGTTCTCTTTCCTGACTCACAAGAGTGATGACATATATACATCAACCTTTCTAGCGTAAAGTATTTTCAGGTGACTTTTATAGGCATCATTATAGAGAAATGTTATGATAATGGGACACTTGAAAATGAAAGAAAACAAAACATTAAACCCCCCATTTCCTTATAGAGCAGCACAGCTGGAATGGAAATGTAATGCCCAAGAATTAATGACCTCTACAAAATGCCAGCTGCTTGTTGCCCCATAGCCTACCCTGAGATTGATTGAGATCCTATAGGTGAGAGGGGGAGTTTTCAGGGGGAGATGAGGGATTGTGATGGGACCTTGGATCTGCTGCTCTCGGAAGTCCCTTGATCACCAAGGGGTCCATATAGTGATTTGATGCATTCGTCCTACTCAACATGCGTGTTGTAAGTTTCTCCTCTCTGCCAGGTCCTGGGCTAAACATTAGGGCCAATTAATAGTGAAAAACTTTGCTCCTAGCCTCCAGGATTTTATAGAATAATAGTAGTGAAAAGATAGAAGAGATTAAGATTGTATTAAAGGCTGGGGAGACAATAATTAGGTATCATAATTATTATATTATAATATATATATATAATATATAATATAATATATTATAGGTCTCTGCTCCAAGATCATAAAATATAACACTGAAAGGGAACTGAGAACAGAGGATGTCAGGGCTGGGAGGAGCCTTAGAACAGGAAATGTGCGGGCTAGGGGGCGCTTAGAACAGGGGATGTCAGGACTGGGAAGGAGCCATAGAAATGGATGTGTCAGAAATGGAAAGGACTTGCTGGAGATTCTCAAAGGGTGAACTGTGAGTTCCCACTGGAGGTGCCATGACTTGGGTGGAGTTTGCCCTTGCCAATGACACCATCAGGCACCATTTTCAGACCTTTTGCAAACCAAGAATCAAGTTTTGCCTCTGTGGTGAGAAAAAATGGTTTTATAGCCACAGGCCTATTGGGTATAGGGACCCTGTGCCAGGGCATGGGGTGTACTAGGTGCCAAGAATTTATTAAATTCTTACAGTGTGCTCGGCACTGGACTAAGAAGCACAAAGACTAAGTAAATTATACTACTTGTCAATAATGAACATTTATGAAGCCTCTTGTAGGTGTCAGACCCTGTGCTAAGTGCTGAGGATACAAAGAAAGGCCAAAGACAGTTCCTATCCTCACAGAGCTCATGACTTATGGGGGTGACAAGTCACAAATGGCTGTATACAAACAAAACATATGCAGAATTAATTGGGAATAAACAACAGAGAGAATGCACTAGAGTGAAGGAATATCAGCTAAGTCTTCTTGGAGAAGGTAAGATTTTGTCTAGGCCTTGACAGAAGCCAGGAAGCAAGTTGTGTTTGTTTTACAAAACATGGGATTTCATATATTTATACTATATATGCTTCTACTATATATACTTATATAGTATATACTTATACATACTGTCTTTCGCAATGAAATATAGGCTCCTTGAGTACAGGGACGGTTTCACTTCTGTCTTCACCTCTCAGGCACAGTCCTTGGCACATATCAGTCAAATAGCCAGTGTTTATTAAAGCCCTGTTGTATTACATGTCAGGCACTGGGCATACAGAAGACAAAGTAAAATTGTCCCTGAATTCCAGCAGCTTATATTCTGCTGAGGACGCACATGTTAAAACTGTGTAAAAGTAATAGAAGATAACTTGGAAGTGAGCCACAAATGACGAGGGCATTTCATCAAAGGTCTCATGTCTTAAATGTGCTGTTTAAATCTGGCATGAGAGATTGCTGAAACATGGAATGGGAGTAAGGGGACCTTGCAAGCCTCAAATCCCATCCTCTCATTTTACTGATGAAGCAACTGGAGCCCGGGGAGGCTTAAGATCTAGCCCCACATTACACAGATTCTAAAAGTGAATGACAAAATTTAACTCCAGGTTCTCTGACCCCAAAGCCATTCCACCACATAGTAGGTGCTTAGTAAATTTATTGATTTGTCCGTGGAAAGATAAAGAGTAGAACTACAGGAGTGATATTGAAATTTGCATTTTCCTTCCCCAATGACTGAGAAAGACTCTATTAAAGGGTCTTTTCAATCAGAGGCCCTGGCTCACTCTTGCTGGTTTTGGCCAAAGCTTTTTCTGGCATTTTAATTGTAGTCTCTATCATGATGCTGTAGACAAAAGGTGATTTGTTCTTTAAAATTAGGATTCAGTCAAAAGACTGCACTTAAGGATCTAGAAAGTCACACGTTGCCTCAAGGTCACGGTTCCCCACCCCTCCTGTAGACTATAAACTCTTTGTGGGCAGGGTCTGTTTCCTGACCGTCTTTATGTCCTTAGCACAGAACGTCTGGCACTGAAGCTTAGGAATGCAATGAATGGCAATTTAATTGAATCAAACTGGTTTGGCCTCAGAATGAAAAGGAAAAGTATTAAAATTAGTCAGCAGCCACACCCATGGGCATAAGGTGCCCCCGTGTCCCCTGAATTAGCAGCCCAGTTCACATCCCTCTATATGGATTTCCTTTTCTTTCCTCCACACCATTTCATATGTTCAAGGATTCCACAAGAACTTTTTATTAAGATGAATGGCAGGAATGGACTGTGGAATTACTTTTGACTCCAACTAGGCAAATGGAACTCTTTTGAAATCCCTGGACTTCCAGAAGTTAGGCTTCCAGTCAGAAATATTCTGGGTAATATGGAGGGTCTTTAGTCCTTCCAGGCAGCCTTGAGTTGGAGGAACCTTTGTGAATTCACTGAGATGACCCTGGAGTCTGAGATCCCCAATTGTGCCCACCTGCACAGCTCCACTGGAATCAATTGGTTTCCCCTTGGGCTACTAAGACCGGAGAGGGGTTCAGACTGCAACCACACTAAGGTCAGCTGCCACAGCCCCTGTCCTGGGTTGGCCCACCCTGCACTCAAATAGAAGATGTCCTTGCCAACATCATTATGATTCAGTTACACAAAGGACATTGTTAAGGTTTTCTACACATCCCTGTGTAGTGGCTGCTACATAGTTTGGGGCAAAGGAGACTGATTGCTGCATAGTCAGAGGGCCTGAGTTCAATCCCATCTTTCATGCTTACCACCTGTGTGACCTTTGGCAAGTCATTTATGGAATCACAGATTTACATCTGAAAGGGACCTTAGACAGTATTGAGCCCAACTCTCTAAATCTCCAAGTCAGTAAACTGAGGCAGACAGAGGTTAAGTGACTTGTCCTTGGTCACACAGCTAGGAGGTGTGTGAGGATTTAAACTCAGGTCTTAGTGATCCCTGGTCCACTGTTCTGTTAACTTCCCTGAATCTCAGTTTAGAAACTGAGACTCTGTCAGACAAGATGGCTCAAGAGGTTTTTTCAACTCTTGATCTAGGATCCTGTACCCCCATTTTATAGCTAAGGAGAATGAAGCTTAGGAAGCAAACTGACTTCAGTTCAGCAAAACTTCATACAACATCTACATTATGTTAAGCACTTACATTAAGCCAGCATTGCCTGGTTCCTGCCCTCCAGGAGAGAGAGAGACAGACAGACAGAGAGACAGAGAGAGAGACAGAGACAGAGACAGAGACAGAGAGAGAATGAGAGAGAGGGAGAGAGAGAAGAGAGAGAGGGAGGGAGGGAGATGATGAAGAAGAAGAAGAAGAAGGAGGAGGAGGAGAAGAGAAGAGACAGAATACAGTAATACAGTTATGGCTATATAATCACATATCACAGACATATATACATACTTAGATTTTAAATTTCCTGACCATTCTAAAATATTGTGAAGAGAGTAGCTTGTGTGTATCAGATGCTGCTCTTGAACCAATCTTAATAGTTCCAAGATCAGATCTCTTTCCCTTATGTCACTTGCTACCTCTACTATATGTGTATGTAGAATATACATATGTGTATGTGTGTATCTGTATATATCTGTATATGTATCTACACATACATACACACAAGCATGCATGTTTATATACATACATATCTATCTATATACATACATATATATATACATACATATACACACACACACACACATATCTTCTATTTTTCTGTTGTGTCAATGATGGATGTTCAATGACCCTGAAGTTAGGGACTATTTCCTTTTCGTCTCTGGAACCCCAGTGTCCAACACAGTGCTGTTTTGTATTTAATAATATTGTTGATTGAATAATCAATTCACGCTTGCTTCATCTCTGCCTTCCCAGTCTGGGCTCCAGAGCCCGCTGTTCTTCAGCTCCTCATTCACATCCAAAACTCTCACAGTCCCTCAGATGACAGCAGCTGTAGTAGAGAATGTGATGATTAAGAAAATACACAATAACAAAACGTTCTATGAATTCAGTAGCACTTTTAAATAAGCTTCTATTTTATTTCACACAATGACATCTACACACATTGGGAAAATCATTATGTCTATAAGTCATAATTTATTCAGTCTGCAGAAGGTATGTTTGATTATTATACTGACTCATGTTGCATTTTTTGTTGACATTAAAGAGAGATAAAAATAATAAAGCCTGATTCACATATGGATTTGAAGACCCCTTCTTACAGTAACTTCAACTTTCATAGGTGGAGAACTACTTTTGTAAACCATTTCAAAAGCCTCTTCTCTTGCCTATCCCCTGGACCTCCTGACCTGTTGATGAGTAGTTCCACAATTCTCCTTCTCTTGCTCCTGCCCTTAAGACTGACTTGTTGATGGGCACTCCAACCATAAATCTTTTCTTGTCTTCTCTTCTAAACCTCAAGCAAGAGGAGATTATGACTGCTACTTCTGCTTATTTGACTCTCTTAACTCCATTACAAATCCATCACCCAAATGCAAATGTCTTCACACCAAGACCATGGGGAAGCTTGCTTATCATTAGCTGTGTGACCTTAAGCAAGAAACTATGTAGGCCTCTGTTTCTTCACCTACAAAATGAGGGCTTGGCTTAGCTGACCTCTGGAGTCCCAGGAGCTCTAGAGACGATTCTCTTTATTTCCTTTTCTCCATCCCAATCCTTTTAGACTTTTCTATGTTATTTAATGCCTGCTCCTTCATGTGTTTTCTGTGACCTCAAACTTCCACTCTCTCCTTGCTGTCATCTTTGCTGTCCAGCTGTTGCTTCCTGGTGTTCTTGGATGGGTCCTTCTAGTTCTCCAGCCCTCTAAGTATGGGGGTCTCCCTGCAGTTCTGCCTTCAGTTCTTTCCTCTCCTCACTAAACTTTCTCCCTCAGTGGTCATCTTCAGCATCTCCATGCTCTCTTTTACACACAGGACTCCCAAATAGGCAAATCAAGTTTCATTTCTCCTGTGGTGCCAACCATACACTTTCTGTTGCCTGTGAAGCACATCCCCAAAGTCCTCACCGACACCTGAAACTCAACATGTCCAAAACTTAACTCTTCCCTTTCCCAAATGCGTCTCGTCCCTGCCTCCCTGTTCTTCTTTCTGGCATGACTAAGCTTTTGGTCACCTATCTTTGAAATAGCCTTTATACCTTTCAACTGTCAGCCACTGACCTCCTTCAGGTTCTTACTGCCTCTGACCTTATAGTTACCTCCTAACTCTTCTCTGTCTAATGTTGACTCACTTTCTTCCTCAATCCATCCTTCACACAATTGTTAAGGAATTGTCCATAAGGCACAAGTACAATCATGTAACTCTTCTGCTCAAGATCAAGCAGTGACTCCCTCCTGCCAGTGTGATGGAAAGAAAATACCACTACTGGCATTTAAGGCCTATTACCATCAGGCTCCGTCTCATCTTTCTAGTCTTTTGGCATATGTCTTTTGTTCCAAGTGAATTGTTTGTCTTGCTGAGCTAGCTCCTGTCTCTCCATCTTTGCACAAGCTATCCCCCAGTGTCTGTAATACAATCTATAGACTGGTTCTAATCCTTCTCTTTCTTCAAGGTGTGGTTCATTTTGCCACCTCAGGCATGAAATCGTCTCTGAAACCTGCTCTTCAGGAAAGTTATTTTTCCCTCCTCAGATTTTCTTTGAACATTTGCTATCTTTCTACTGGCCCTCTGGACCATCTTATATTTATCTGTGACCCTGCTGCATCCCCCTTTAAGCTTCTTGAGGGCAGGACTAGAGCTTCTCCCTAATCCTGAGCATAGCACTAGGTCCACAGTCTACGATTTATTGAATTGTTTCATTATATCTTGTGCAAGCTCAAAAGTATAGTTAGAAGCTGAATGAATCTCATGACCATGTTTCAGACTTTTATCATCTAGATAATCTTGTCCCAAATAATGCATTTATATTTTGTGGAAACATTCTCTTCACTGTCTTAGGAGAAAGATCCAGATTCACATAGGTGTCAGAGAAAACTTCCTCATCTCCTCCTGGCTGTCTTCCTCTGGATTTGCTGTCTTAAAATGTGATCCCTAGAAATGATCCTGTAAAAAGCAAAACCAATAAATGCTCACTGTATGCTCCAGCCTGGGTGTTTTCATCAAAGGGAGAAGGAGATGGAAAGTTTGGCAGAGATAGCGGCCCTGCCTTCAGGGAGTGTGGAATCAGACACTAAGGCAGATGCTATAACATACAAGGGAGCACAGCTCAGTACAGGGGCAGTAGACAAAAGTCTTCTTTCAGAGAAACTGCTTGTTGAAGGCAACTTCTATTTCTTTTTTTTTATCTCTTTCTGAAATCCCTCTAAGTTGTCCCTACCTTGGTCCTAGGACCCCCATTAAACACAGTGTATCATTTATCACAGCTAGGTGATACAGTGGATATAGCACTGGAACTGAGTCTGGAAGATCTGAGTTCAAATTCAACCTCAGAGATTTACTCGCTATGTGAACCTAGACAAATCACTTAACCCTACTTGACTCAGTTCGCTCGTCTGTAAAACAAGTGAAAGAAGCAACTGGCAAACTCCTCCAATATCTCTTCCAAGAAAATCCCAAATCAAGAAGAGTCAATGGTGACAACACCAGGTATTACCTTTGAGACAGTAGTGACCCTGGGAGCCTGTGTCAGTGCAGCTAGAGGTTCATGCCCTTCCCAGGCTTCTGTAGTCTTGGTCATGTCATATTTGTTCAACTTTAAATGTTGAGAACTGTCTCGGCAACTCCCATCATTTGTCCTAACAAGGCACTACTCTCCTCTCCATTGTATGAGACCTTGGCCTTGCTGACATTCAAGGCCCTCCATAATTAGGCATTACCTTCCTACCCAGAGTTATCATCTATTCCTACTCCCAATGTATGTTACAAGCTAGTAAAAATAGACTACTGACTGTTCCTTGATTTCTTCCTGGATTCATCTTCCAGGCCTTTGCTTCTAGTATTCCCCAGGCTTAGGATTCCTCTCCTTCCTCTCTCTTTTTGTTTTTAACCTGTGGGCTTCCTATCCATTCTTTAAAGCTCAAATCAGACACCACTTCCTCCAGGAAATGCTCCTGAATCCGTCTATCACTTTCCATTCCTCTTCTTCTATAACATTACATCATGTAGCAGCCCATAATACCTTTATCCTATCCCTGGAGTTTGGGGGGGGGGGGGGTAGAGCAATGCCAAATGGAAAGTTTATCCCCCAGAACTGAACACAAGTAGGCAGAAGGTGCTTAATAAATATTTGAATGACGGACTATTTTATGTCCAATATAGAAAATAAGTTCAGCAACCTGGATGGGAGAAGATGGAGAAATACTCTGGGCAGGCTAGGGAACATTTGTTCACCTATATTGGAATTTTATCCATTTCAGAAGTAAGAACAAGAACAAAAAGGTGGGGCAGTGTTGCATGTCCCATCTCCCTTGCCTGTTGATTTCTCCATATCTCATGTCATAACAATACTTAACCATTTAGAGATAATGGAGCCTTCTCTCTTCTCTGGCTATAACTCATAGACAGATCCATTCTTCCCTTTTTCCTGACTCCTTTCTTAATTATTCCCCACTTCCCAACGAGGAGGGGGGAGTGCCCTTCCATAGTCTACCTGCTGGGGCTTTTTCCTGTTTATGTCGTAGTTGCCTACTATTTACCAGTATAATCCACACATTCTTCAGAGCCCAGATCAGAACTGCTTTCTTCAGGAAGTCTTTTCTGAAGAACAAGCTACTTATCCAAAAGAAAGAGTTTTCCATCCACCACTCCTACGTTGAGCTGTGCTCCCTTGTATCTGCCTCTGCCTGAGTGTCTGATACCTCACCTCTGAATGCAGGGCCTCTGCCTCTGACAAACTCTCCATCTCCCCTCCCTCTGACCCCAACACTCAGGTTAGGGCATGTAGTGAGTATTTCTTAGTTTTGCATTTTAGACAATCATTTCTAGAGGGGAACAAATCCAGAAGAGGACAGCCAGGATGAGATGAGGGCTGGTGGACATGATACATAACACTAAAAATAAGAGGATAGTAGTAATCTGGCATATGAAGTAAATGGTATTATTATCCTAATTTAGCAATGAAGAAATTGATTCTGAGAAAAGTTAGGTGACTTGCCTAGGGTCACATAAGTATTTAGCTGTTGAAGGCAGGATTCAAAAGAACTCCAGTTTGTATAGCACCAAATCCAGAATTCCATCCATGACTCCATCTAACTGGTCATCTACGAAAGAGTTGTGAGAATTAGGGCTGGCTTGTCTTAGGGGCATGTGATGAATGGCTTCTGAGGGGTCCTGGGAACGAGGGTTCAGAATGATCCTGCTCAGTCCCCTTGGAGTGAGCGGGAGTGGATAAGAGGGGGCAGATTTGGGTCCATCTGTAAAAGATGTTGCTAACTATGAGAGCTGTATAAAAAGAAAAAGGGGCCACCTCCTGAAGGAGTGGGTGCTCTATCCCTGCATGTCTTCACCTCAATGCTTGGTATTCACTTATCAGAAGTGTCCATTTCTTAAAGAAGCTTCACCTCTAGGACCTTGAACTAATCACTACTTCTTTCTAGGCTTCAAACTTTTTATAACAAGAAGGTTGAATGCTTTGGCCTCTATGGTCCCTCTAGCTATAAGACCTGACGCTGTGATATGCTCCTACTCTAAAATTCTGAGTCAGAGAAATGGGTCCAGATTCCTGCCCCTGCCACTTATTTACTGAGAGATCATGACAAATCATGATAGCTTTGTGAACCTCTATTTCTGCATCTGTCAAATGGGAATAATAGCATCCCGCGGGGTTGTTGGCAGAATCAACTGAGTTACTGACTTTGAAGGTGCCTCATAGCCTATAATGGGTGGTGAGCTTGCTAAGAGATTATTGTTGAACTAATGTGTCTCTTTAGAGCTTCAGTCATTTAAGAAGCAACCTGATTTCCCCCTCTATTTTTACATATATAAGTTAAACAGCAGACTTGAAGAGCTGCTTAGCCAAGAAGGTTGTCTTGTGTCTGCTCAAGTAGTTTTAAATATGCGCAAATGATTCTGGAGGAGTGTGGCAGGTCTTGAAATGGTGAGGCAGCAGAAGCCCCAGCCAGCTGGGCTCTGTTGGGCTTTGGGGACGATGGGTTTGTTGTGATAGGAGTGGGCTGTGGAACGTGCTGCTCAGCCGGTACAACCATGGTGATTAGTGTTAACGCAAAACAAGTTAGGCTCTGAAAGTTGGTTATTGTACCCAGATAACACAGTGACTGGGTTGGAAAATCGATCTTGTCAAAACATTCCTTGTCGTTTCTATGAGATTATTCACTCTTTTCCATAGATGCCTCCCTCTTTGAGCTGTGACTCATGCAGGCATCTTGGTTGAACATTTTTAAGATGCTATGTCCTACCCCATTACTGGTCTTGGTCTGTCGTGTTTCCTGGGACACAGATGCTGATCATTAGCAGTGGAAGGAAGCTGAAAGAGAGATCCAATGTAGGGCCCATTTTCACTATCGTGTGAGAGGTTGGTTACTCTACTTGGTAGTTTGGAGCTTGGGATCTAAGTTATGATCTTAATGCTTCCTTACTTGATTACCTTGGGCAGACCTCTTCCATTCTTGGAGCCTCAGTTTCCTGTCAATCAAAATAGAAAAGAAAATACAGTCCTACCATGACCACAAGACTGATGATCAAATGAGAGGACTGATGGGAAGACATTTGGACTACTCAACAGCAAAATGTCCATGTTATTGGAAAGATCATGGGGAATGGCAGTGAGACTACATGTCCCAATTGTCAAAGAAAAAGGGAAGAAAATAGATTCTGCAAGCACTAGGCCAAGTCCTGGGAATCTTCTAGACCAGATCTGCACAACTTGGCAGTAGATAGGGGCCAAAATTTAAATAGGCTAAACTTCTTCAGGTCACAGATAGGTCAGACTAAAGACAGACTGATAATGGTTGGTTGTTGTGGATCATGTGACAAACAGCAGAGAGTGTGTGGTGGCAACCCTACATTTTTCATGGGCTGTCAAAATTCCTTTGACTGGCTGCAAGTGGCCTATAGGCAATGTGTTGTGCAGACCTCTTCTAGACAGATTACTAAACAGATGTTCACTGTACCTCTAATAAAGGAAGCAATAGTCATCAAGAGCCTACCTGGCTTCATCCAGAATTTTCTATTAATTTAAATTCTATACATTTTGCACATTCTGCCTAGAGAAGGAGCGGTTTTCTCCTCATTGGAGTTTTAAAGTAGAAGGTTTGTGGCTGATGTTTGGGAACCAGTCTGATTTAGGAAGAGCCTGCCATATTTTAGGCACTGTCCTCAATTCTGGGAATACAAAAGCAAAGGAAGATTTCCTCCCCTCAAGGAACTTCTATTCTGAAGGTAGGACTGAGAAGAGCACATGTTCACAGGTAAATAAATAGAAATTAATTTTATTTTATGAATACAGAGTGATTGTGGGAGACACTAACTATTGGGAGAAATTAGTCAACACTTGAAGGAAATAGTAAAGGAGAATCATTCAACTAGAAGAAAGATATGTGGATAATCATGGAAATGGGAGGTGGAAAGTTGGCTGTAGGGAACAGCCAGTAAAACTTTGTTTTTGACTAGAATTAGAGGGAAGAGATAGGAGAGAAATGTCCAGTTATCTTGGAATGATGTCCTAGAACAGGCATTCTTAGTCTGGAGGCTGGTACTTTGTGGTTGTTGTTTTAATGCTCATTGCCTGTATTTCCATGAAATTGGTTTCCTTTGAAACCATGTGTATTTTATGCATTTTGAAACATGATTCTGAGAAGGGACCCATAGATTCCAGCAGACTTCTTGCCAAATGTGTCCAGGACACACACACTCACACAAACACACACACACACACACACACAGAACCTGAAAAAATGAAGAACCCCTGTTTTAGGGCAAGAGGGAACCACTGATATTTTTTGAACAGGGAAGTGACTCATTTAGACCTGAACTAAATATTAATTTAGGAGCTGAATGAGGCATGGCTTAGCGAGAGAAGAAACCATTCCAATAGTGTATGTGAGAGGTAGTGAGTGCCTGAACTTCCTGGATATATGTAAGTAAAGAGGAAGAGCTAGAGGACAGATATGTCAAGATGGTAGAATTGGTAAGCCAATTTGTTGAGTGAATGGTGGGGTTAGAGGGAGGAGGTGAGAATGACACCAGTTTTATGATCCTGAGTGACCTGAAATGCCACACATAGCACCTGGAATGCAGTAAGCACTGAACAAATACTTCTTGTTTAGGTAGGTGGTAGCACCCTTGATAGAAATGATGAAGTCAGGAGGAGGTTCAGATGGACTCTTGTTCCATAACATATTGGATAGATGTCCTCTGAAGGACATTCTAACCTTAAATTTTGTTATTGTGAAAACTTGGGCTGGGAAAGACACTTTGTATGACAAGGTCTAAGACTCTCAAGAAAATTCAATTTAAATTCGACTAATAGTTATGAAGCACTTACCATAGGGCAGGCGCTGTCCGTGGTGGTAGGGATACAGAAGCAAAACTGAATATTCTTGACCTCAAGAAGGCAGCATTATAATTTAAGCGGGGGGACAAAATCTATACCCATCTACTGTGTGCAAAGTCACGTCCACAATGATAGAGACAGTGATCCTGATTGGCCAGATGAAGAAACATCTCCTGGGAGCAGGAGGAAGGATTAAAGGGGACTGTTTTGGTACTATGATGGCAAAAATAATATACATATTTCCCCTGAAATTATTTATAATAAGTTAATACTGCTCTTTTCTATTCTTGGAATATTAGAATATTCATATTTGATGTTTGTTAAGTGCATAAAAAGGAATTTTTTTCAAAGAAAGAGAGAGAGAGCCCATGTAGGAGGTAGCTCCTCAGCTGTGCTTTAAAGATGCTGAATATATTATGACTTGATGTGAGGAAGGAGGGCATCCAACACATGGAACACAGCCCAGGCAATGGATGGAGGTAGGAGATAAAATGAGATTTTTGTTAATTGGGTAAGTAGACCCTTTGACTGGAATGGAGAATGAAGGAAGGCCATTAATATGAAATAAGACTGGAAGAAATTCTCTATCCTTTGTATGCCAGACAAAAAGCCCATCTCTGTTTCTGTTCTTAAAGTTCTCCCGGATGGTTCATAACAGCTGGAAGAACCTAAAGCCGTGAGCACTGAGCTCAAGAACTCAGGTCACTTCCCACCATGATGAGACATTGGGGATGAACTTCAGTAGAGGGAGACATGAATCACACGTAGGTACAGTGGATAGAGCCAAGTTGGAGCTTGGGGGGATTCTAGGTGTAATCCTCCAATTGCCCTTGATGTACTAAGTGGTATTCCCATGACTGGGCAGCAATTTCCCCAACTGTAGAATGGTAGAGTCTTCAAGAACACACAATCAGCTCCCCACCTTAGTGAGGCATAAGAAAGAAATGTAAGGGGACCTACACACTTACGATGCTGTCGTTGTTCACTTATGTTTGTGTATGGAGGCATCTGTCTGTCTCTTTGAGGTCCGTAAGCATATCTGTAACCCCGACCCCCAACCCCTAAGTGCAGAGCACAGGATTTGGAGCTTTTAGGGGGCCCATGCAGTGTTTGCTGGGTAGAAGGGAAGGAAGAGAAGGACTCATATCTTACCCTCTGTAATTCTTAGGCAGAGCTTCTACCAGCCTGACTTTGGAATGTCCAGCCAACTCAAAATGAGAAAGGTCACCCATTGAAGTAATAAATAAAAACATGAATCCAAACAGTCATTCAGTGCCATGAATGAGTTCTGTCCTGACTCAATTTTTTTCCCTTTTCAACTATTTCCTTGCCTTCCCCCTACACAGTCAGAGACAATTGAATCAGTATTGATTCAGTACAGGAAGGAAGTCAGTTAGGATATAAGTAACATACACTATTGGAGAGTTTGGGGCTGACAATATTTGCTTGTGTACCTAGAGGAAGAAAAAAAAACCAATAAGCCTTTCTATCCTTTGAAAAAGAATTCTATTCTGCTTTCTCTCAAAACTCAGGAGGAAAGATAGTGTGGCACAATGGGCTGAGAAGACATCTTGGAGTCAGGAAGACCTGAATTAGAGTCCTGCTTCTGCCACATATTGATAGTATGACCCTGAACAACTCATTTATCCTTTCAAAGACTGTGAGTTGAGAAATAAACACCAGTCACTTTGGTAGAGGGAGTTTCCTTACCACAAGTTCCTTGTACTCATGAAATCACAAGTGCAGTGAGTTCAGGGGGAGAGGGTTCTGGACTTGGAGTTAGGAGAGACCTGAGTTCAAAACTTGCCTCTGATTTTCACTAGCTGTCTGCCCATGGGAAATATAGTTAACCTTTCTCAACTTCAGTCTTCTCATCTACCAGTTGGGACCACAAATCTCTGCCTGCACCTATCTCCTGGGCTGTTGTAAGGACCGTATGAGACAAGCTCTGGTGATCACTCTGCAAACAGGCTGCTGGAGATTTTTTGTTATTGTTCTCATTAACATTAAGATTCAATAGTTAAACCCTATCCTACCTATTCTGCCATCCTCTCCTACCCCTCTCTTCCATGCCTTCCCTGCAAGCACACTGGTGCCCTGAAGGTCTTTCTCATATGGCACAACCACATTGGATTCCTAATCTGAGAGCTGGAATTAGGGTCAGCATCTAGTGTTTCCTAATTCAAGCAAACAGGATGTGTCAGGGCAGTACTAGCATAGCACCCCAATGAAGAGTCATGCAGAGTTTCTTTGAACACTTCCATTTGAGAGAGAATCCATTTTCTCAGTTCATGTTGTCTTGCTGGAACAGGAAAAGAAACTGAGGCCCAAAACTTGAACAACTTTACCAGGGTAGTAAGTAGAGTCTATTCCTGGTCTGGTGGGGGCTGGACTAGCTGAGTCCATGGTTACTTTTCATGTCAGTATAGCCAAGGGAAGTGGCTTAAAATAACTTCTTAACTTGCTCGTGCTGGGTCCTTGGGAAAGTCACTACACATGCATGGGACTTAGTTTCCTATACTGTAAAATATAAGGGTGGAACAAGGTCGTCTCGATGTACCATTCCAGCCCTACCTCTTATGATCTTTGGTCCCCTATGAACAGTCATCCACTAAGATGAAAGTATAACACAATAGTCCAGCAAAGGCAGAGATTAATGTGGGCTGTAATAATTGAGAGGAGGCATCGTAAAGGAGAGTTTGAACTGGCATCAGAGGGATATAGATATGTAGAGGAGGTGAACAGGGCATTCCCATGCAAGGGGAGACCATGGGAACCAAGGTGTCGAAAGGAGAATGAGCCTAGTATGGGATGAGGGAAAGGTTATATAAGCTCCGAAAGGGAGTTCAGGTGCAAGGCCGGTGGGGGAAGCGCATTGCTCTAGAGGGGGGAGGTGTTCAGAGACTAACTGCCTCATTTTACAGCTGAGGAAACTGAGTCATAAGGAAATGAAATTATATTCCCAAGGTCAAACAGGTAATAAGAGGTAGACCTGTGCTTTGGTAGAAATTTCAAAGCTAGAAAGATAGCTGTGGAAAGCCTTAAATATAGGGAAAGAAAATTAAGATGTATTTTGTAGATGATTGGGAGTCACTGACAGGTTATAAGCACTGGATAACTGTGGATTATTGAGGTTCATTAATATCATGGGGTAGATGATTGGAGGGGAGAGAGGAAAGGTGGAACAATCAACTAGGAGGCTACCACAATCAGACAGAAGATGGCAAGGACTTTTATTAGAAGTGTTAGCTTTGGGGAGGCTCAAATGTCAATGCAAAACACTTGTTGAGCTTCAAAGCCTTTAATATAGTTCTGTTCTGATTGGAGACCTTCAGTATGCATTGGTGGAATTAGAGAGCAGTCATCATCCCCACTCTGCTTCCTATAACCCTATAACATCATCACATACCCTTGACAAAGAATCAGATTGTAGCTCTGAAAGCTTAAATAATTTGCCCAGAGTTGCACAGCTATGGAGGTGACAGGAACAATTCAGACCCAAGTGTCCTAGAGGGTCTTTCTGTGATGCTGTGTTCCCTCCTCTGGTGGTGTGGGAAGGTTTTATTAGGACAAGCCAAGCTGCCATGGTGGGGAATGTGGTTTAGGAAGACCAAGGCCTCAATAAAGCTCTGTTATAGATCCAACAATGACTGTCACTTTCCTTGACCCTGGACTTCCCAAGCACATAGCAGGCATTTAAAAATACTTGCTTGATTGATTCCTGACCCCCATTCTTTGTCAACATTTGAGAATGTCTTTTTAATCGTTTATAACCAGGATGAAGTCACATTATTTGTGGTTCTGAAATGGGTTAAAATCCCTGAATGATGCTGATGAAATATTTAAAGTGTCTCTAAAAAAATCTATTGGTTAACAAGATAATCTTAAGTCATCTTTTTAGCTGGTTCAGCCTGAGAAAGCCTGCTCCAGACCACACTGAGGTCAATAGCAGAGCAGTCAGAGATATTGGAATGACTTTGGGGCAGAGGCTCTTGCTGGGCTTGGCAGAATTTTCAATATCTGGGGCATATTTGACTTTAATAAAGGCAGGAGCAAGTTGTTTGAAATAAGCCTGGGGCCCTAAGGCTTGGTTTTCATTGGGGTGGGGAGAGGAGAAGGACTGCAACAGCTCTCAGGAGTGTTTTCATATTATTATTTTTTTTCTTGTTAAAATGTTAATGTCCTTGAATTTGCCATTGGGTTGTGTCTTGACAAATGTGGAAGCCAAGTTCTCAGGAATCAAGGGACTTGGCTTCTTTTTCCCTTTGGGGGTCCATTAATTATCATTCCCTGCTCCCCTCCCCAGATCTCAATTCAGTTCATTAAGTAAATATGAATGCAAATTGCTGCTGATGTATATTTCTCTGCTGGCCTTCTAAGTGGGGATCTGAGGGGCACAACTTCCTGATTGCCCCTCTCCAGAGGCTGAGCATAGAGTGCCTAGGCTCTGCCTTTGGTCCTTGTCTATTCTCCCTGCCTCCTCTCCCTTAGCAATCTTACAGAATCCCCCAATTTCAGCTCCCGCTTCCATGCAGATGATTTCCAAAACAAGGTCTCCAGGCCAGACCACTGTTCTGATCCCCAGACCCAGATTCAGCTACCTGAAAGACACCACCCTGATCCCTCTGCCTGGCTCCAAGCTCAAAAGGTCCCAGATTGAAGGGAGCACTGATCTTTTCCTCATATCTTCTGTGGTCTTGCTTGTCTCATTTTTTTCTGTAGTTGCAGCTTTCACAGCCATCCCATTTGTGTGATCTTGCAGCTCTCCCTTCCTCACCTCTCACATCTAGTCACAGAGTCAGAGGCTTGAAGATTTAGAGTTGGAGGGTCACTGGAGGTTATCAAATCCAACCCCTTCCTTTTACAGGAAGGGAGACTGAGGCCACTGAGAGGTGAAATAACTTGCCAAGGTTCACACAGCTATCAAGTTTTTCATGTGGGATCTGAATGCAGATCTTCCTGGCTCCAAGTCCAGGACAAGACCCATTCCAGACAGCTGACACATCGAATATCTCCTGTTTCTGTCATCTCTCCCCACCCCGGCTTATTCCCCAGGTCACTAGCCCCATCACCACCAGCATTCTGATAGACTATTTGATAGAGTTAGTGCCCAATAGACCATCCCCCCCATCTCTCTCTCTCTCTCTCTCTCTCTCTCTCTCTCTCTCTCTCTCTCTCTCTCTCTCTCTCTCTCTCTCTCCCCATCAGTCTCCCCCTCCCAGATTCATGATTCAAGTTCCTTTTGCTTAACCAGAAGCAGGTCCTGTGTGATGGGAATACTGCTGACCCTGGAGTCAGAAAAGAAGCTTCCTGACTGTGTGAGCATGCTCAAACTTTTAACTATCCTACCTCAGTTTCCTCATCTGTAAAAGAGAGATATTACTTTCAGTGCAAACTTATATCATAGGGTCATCATAAGAATAATGTAAAGTGTACTGTATGCCTTAAGATCCACAGAAATGTTGGTTACTACTATCATTGCCTAGATCAGGTTGTTGACCTCCTTCCCTCATGATTCTTCAGTGACTTCCTATTGCCTCTGAGTAGAATTCAGATTTATTCCTGACATTTAAGTGCTTGCATACTCTAGTGGCATCCATCCCAATTTTCATACATGAAACTCGAGGCAGAAGCTAGATTAGGACCCAGGTCTCTTATCTCCCATTATGATGCTCCTTCCAGTAACCAAGATTTTCTGTTGTGCTCCTTTGGAGCAGCTA
The DNA here is from genome assembly GCA_023548195.1 of Bettongia penicillata ogilbyi. Taxonomy (NCBI): domain Eukaryota; kingdom Metazoa; phylum Chordata; class Mammalia; order Diprotodontia; family Potoroidae; genus Bettongia; species Bettongia penicillata. Next base: position 14,283,861 of record JAJHZJ010000150.1, on the reverse strand, counting down.
GTTAGTGCAGTGGATAGAGTGCTGGGTCTGAAGAAAGGAAGTCCTAAGTTCAAATGCAGCCTCAGATACTTAATAGATGTGTGGTAAGTCCCTTGACCCTATTTGCCTAGGTATCCTCATCTGGAAAATGCAGATAATAGTAGCACCTACCTGCCAGTATTGTTGCAAAAATCAAATGAGATAATAACTGTAGTGTTTAGTGTGGCACCTGGCACCTAGTAGGTACCATCAAAATGGTGATAATAATAAAAAATAGTTCTTTTCATGAGTCCTAGGATCAAATGATCTGAGCCCCTCAGGGATCAGACCTACTGATGTGGTCCAGAGTGTCAGAAATGCAGGAGGTCTTAGGGAACATCTGGTCAACTTTGTTTGGGGACATTTTCTAGAATCTGGGACTGTCAAAGCTGAAAGGAATGTTAGGTCTCATTTAAGGGAACTTGCCTGTGTAACAGGAGAAAAGTGAGTCTCAGAGCAGGAACAGGACACCCAGGATCATAGAACTTCCTCTCCTTGGCTAGATTAGGTCTAGGGTTCCCATTACTGAATCATGGAGTTATGTTGGCAAAAGCTTAAGACAAAATACATAAAAAAAAACTAATTAGAGTAAAATCATTATCAAAATATATTTTTAAAAATAAGTTCATGGACCCCACATTAAGAACCCCCCTCCTAGAAAAATCATCTTGGGATGTAGGGGATAACCCAACTCACTGTGTTGGCAGCAGTTGGGGATTAAAATAGGTTTGAATTTCAGTTGAGCAGACAATGCCAGGCTTGCAAAAATCCACCCACAGATCTACGAGAGTTGTAAAGAGTTCTTTCCCCACCACACACGGGCACACACACATACACACACATACACACACACTCACACCATGTACTGTCGTGCTCCCTCCTCCTGCCCACGCAAGATGCATGTTACCCCAGACAAAGGTCAGAAGAGAAACTGTTTTCTAGGAGATAATGGGGAACACACTTGTTCATCAGCTCAGCTTTTAACAATATTGTCAGGGCCCATGTGCTTCGCGGTCCTTGAGCTTTTAGGAAGCTGGCATGATGGAAACAGTCTTACCTCTTCACAAAGGTGAGGCTGTAATCATAATCAGCTTTGCTTTATAAACTGAACGACTTTTTGCTGAGTGGAACAATCTTTTCAATTCTATCTTTGTCTTGGAGCTTCAAGATGAAAGGAGCAGATACTGAGAGCTGAAAGCGGCGTGACCAAAAATGGGATTATATTGGCTGGCCTGAAAGGCAGGTGTCCCGCTTTCTAGTTCTGGTTCCACAGAATCAAGGGATGTGTGACCTTGAGAGTCATCTCCCCTCTCCATGCATCAGATACTTCCTCTGTGGAGTGAGCGACTTGACTTCCATGAATTGTCATATTCCTTGAATCAGCGACATTATAGTATTGCTATATATATATAAAATGTATATTGCCAGAGTTAAGAAAATTCTGAAGATTGGCCCATGGCCTCTGAAGTCACCTCAAGTCACTGAGGATGGATTAAGCACCTCCTTTGTGTAGGACTGAGGCAGTGTTATGCCAAGTGGAAAGGAACCCTCTCAGTCCAGCATATAGACCTGGGCACCGGGCCGATGTCTGACTATTACTGGACACTTGACCAGAAGCAAATCATCTCACTCTTAATGCCTCTAGGCAACAGAGGCCCCAAACCTGAATCAAAGATCAGGTAGTACCCTGGAACAATGAAAACACAGATTGCATCCAAAAAGGCACTGTGCAGAGCATTGTGCCAGATGCTGGGGATGCAAACTGCTCCCAGCCTCAGTTTCCTCATCTGTCAAATGAGGATAGTTATAGCACCTAACTCAAAGGGCTGTTGTGAGGACAAAATGAAACAACACGTGTCTAGGACTTTGCAAGCCTTAAATGTACTCTACAAATATTAGCTGTTGTTATGTATTTTATTATTTAAAAGTGACAGTCCCAACCCTCAAGGAGGTTTGTGTTCTGATAAGTATGTTCAGGTATATGAATAAGTCAATATAAGGTAATTTGAGGAGGAAAGAAAGAATATTACCAATCGGTAGGAGGGGTTAGGGAAAGCTTTCTATGACAGGTGATGCCTGAGCTGGGTCCTGAAGGGCATTGAGAGAAACCTTTGATGAGGATGATGATTATAATTAAAATAACAAAATAATAACACGTATTCACACATATACATATATATGTACATATGTGTGTATATGCATTTATACATACACATGTATATCTAAACATACACACACATATACATATTTATGTGTATATATAGTCATATATACTCATGTATTTTTCTCACTTGATCTTCACAAAATGAGATAAGCACTATTATTCTCCCCATTTTATAGATGAGAAAAGATTTTAAAAGGTCTAGAGACATTAAGTGAGGTGTCCAGCACCACAACATTAACAGGTATATGAAGCAGAATTGGGACTGAAACCTTTTGACTCTAAGCCTGGCAAACTGCCCCCTGTACTACCTGACTGATTCTAACTCCTACTTAAAAGCTTCATTTGACAGATGAGGGGTCAAAAGGCCAGAGAAGGAAAATAATGTGCCCAGGCCATATATTATGTGTCAAATTAAAGATTAGAATCCAAGACTGATAGGAGAGAGGATTTACTTCTGGAAGGGACTTCTGGATCCCTCTAGCCTAGTCATTGTCATATTACAGATGAAGAGACTGATCTCTCCCAGAGAGATCAAGTGCCTTGCCTAAAGTGATATCAGTCTCAACTGTCAGAGGCAGGATTAGAATTCAGGTCCTGTAACTCCCCAGTCAGATCTCTTCCTATGATGCCATGCATCTGATTCCAGGTTGGTTCTCCCATCATACCATGCACATCTTATATTTAGGGAGCAGAGGACAAGGCCCTTTCCTGATTCACCCTGGTGGAGTTAAAACATGATGTCTTTCACAGGACAGCTTAGGAATGCTGCAAGAAGTTCCAGCTCCATCGTAGCTGTCAAATCCTCATGCCGTTCTGCTTTCAGCCATGGGTCTGTAACTGCACTCCATAAAATGCTGCCTTCTTGAAGAGGTTATGGCCTCGCTCCACGGCTCTCTGCCCCACCATTGTCCAGTCTCAGCATTAGCCAGCTCTTAGCAGGGATGCTGGAAGGAGATGCTGAGGAGACACTCTGAAGCCAGCTAGCTCAGAGGATGCTGCTGAGACAGAAGCAGCAGTAGGCACAGACGTGCAGGGAGTTGCCTGACTCTCCATAACCCCAGCCAGGGTCGATGACTCAGGCCAATCAGGAGGACTGACAACTTTCCAAGCAAAATTAATAACCAAACTGGTAGAGCAGTGGGAAGCATATGACACTAAATTTTAGCAAGAGGAATGCTTTGAAAGCCTTTACTAAAAACAGAAAGGGCAGCCTCTCTTTCTACACTAGGAAGGCAAAGGGAACTGGGAAGATGATCAACAGCGTCAGACAATTGAGTAACCTTGGCCAAGTTGCTTCTCCTTTCAGAGCTTAGTTTTAGCTTCTATAATATGAGAGGTTGTATTAGATCATATCCCAGGTCCAATCTCGTTCTGTTTTTCCTTTCTGTAATGTCTCTCCCACCTTTGGCATTGTGTGTTTCAAAGGTCTTCCCAGAGCTGTCCCATCTAGTTCAGATAAATTTTCAGGTCTCTCCCAGATCTGATAATTCACATCCTGTGTTCCTTACTTTTATAAGTAAAACTTAAATAAATGGAAGGCAATTTCAAGAAAACTCCAGTAAATGTGGAGATCTGTACTTGAATTAATTTTTGAATTAAAAAATATTTCTAAGAGGCAGAGGTGAGGAGGCAGTGCATTTGTGGCCTAAGCAAAAGCACAAAGGTGGGAAGTGGAATGATTTCTCTAAGGAACAGCAACACAAGAGAGACTGTTTGGTGCTACTTTGTGAAGGGCTTACAAAGTCAAAAAGGGTTTATATCAGAAGCAAGGGGAAATGGTTATGGGTTTTTGACTGGGGACTTACCTAAGGATTTCGCTCTTTATTATGAGTTTCAATTTATTTGTTTTCAGTTTTCTAAAATCACTTTCATAAGTCTTAAATTTTCTCCCTCTCTCTCCTCCTTCCCTCCCTGAGATGGTGTACAATCTTATATGGATTCTACACATACATTCTTATTAAACCCATTTTCACTTTAGTCGTGTTGCATAGAAGAATTAAAATGAATGGGAGAAACCATGAGAAAAACTAAAACAAAAGAAAATATAAGAGAAAATATTCTGCTTCATTCTGAGATATAGTTCAATAGTTCTTTCTCTGGATGTGGATGGCATTTTGTCTCAGGTGTCCATTGGGAATTTTTTAGGTCTTTGCATTGCTGTGAAGGGCTAACTCTACCAGAAAAATTCCTCGCACACTGTGGTTGTTGCTATGTACAAAATTCTCCTGGTTCTCTTCCTTTCACTCAGCATCAGCTCATATAAATCCTTTCAGATCTCCCTGAAGTCTTCCTGTTCATCATTTCTTATAGCACAGTAGAATTGCATTACATTCATTTACCACAACTTGTTCAGTCATTCCACAATTGATGGGTATCCCCTAGATTTCCAGTTCTTGGCCACCACAAAGAGAATTTCTATAAATATTTTTGTACATGTGGGACCCTTTTCCCATTTCTGTCATCTCTTTGGGATACAGTCCTAGAAGTAATATTGCTGAGTCAAAGGGTATGCACATTTTTGTAGTCCTTTGGGCATAGTTCCAAATTGATCTCCTGAATGGTTGGATCAACTTACAGCTCCACCAGCAATGAATTAGTGTTCCAACTTTCCCACATCTTCTCCAACATTTATCATCTTCCTGTTTCGTCATGTTAGCCAATCTGAAAGGTGTGATTTGATATCTCAGAGTTCTTTTGATTTGCATCTCTCTAATCAATAGTGATTTAGAGTCTTTTTTCATATTACTATAGATAGCTTTAATTTCTTCCTCTGAAAATTCTCTGTTCATATCCTTTGACTACTTATCAATTGGACAATAACTTGTATTCTTGTACATTTGACTCAGTTATCTATATATTTTAGAAATGATTCTTTTATCACAGACACTTGTTGCAAAAATTCTTTCTGCTTCCCTCCTAATCTTGGTTGCATTAGGTTTCTTTGTACAAAATCTTTTCAGTTTAATGTAATCAAATCTATCCATTTTGTGCTTCACAAATATTCTCTATTTCTTGTTTGGTCATAAATTTCTCCATTCTCCATAAATCTTATAAATACAGTATTCCTTGCTCCCTTAATTTGTTTATAGTGTCAGTCTTTACACCCACATCATGTATCCATTTGATCTTTATTCTTGTATATGATGTTAGGCCAATTTCCACCACAATTTTCCAATCCAATTGGTCTATGGCCAATTTCCACCACAATTTTCCCAGAACTGTCAAACATTGCATTCTTATCCCAGAAGCTGGGATCCTTGGGTTTATCAAGCAATCAATTGCTATATTCATTGACTGCTGTGTCTTGAGTACCTAATCTATTCCACTGGTTTACCCCTCTATATCTTAGCCAGTACCAAGGACTTCGCTCTTCTAGTTACTTTTTGAAAATATTTTATTTTTTCCAATGATATTTATTATATTTAACATTTTTTATAATTTTTGAGTTACAAATTTCCTCCTTCCCTTTTTCTCTCCCTCTTCTTCCCCTTCCTTGAGACAGCAAATGATCTGATATAGGGGATACATGTGCAATCATGCAAGACATATTTGTTCTGTCAGTTAGATGAAAGCTAGGTGGGGAGAAGAGAAACTGGTTAAATGGAAATAACTCAGTTTTGAAACTCTTCACATCATCCAGGCAAAGGTCCTAAGGGCTTGAGGTGAATGAGGAGAAGCAGGAATGTGGCTAGCATTGTGTCAGGAGAATCGATGAGACATGGTAATGGATTAGATGTGCTCCGTATGGCAGAGGGAGATACAGGATGACTCCAGGTTGTGAAGCTGGAGTACCCATGGGATGCCCATGAAAGAAATAGAAGGGTGGGGCTTTGGAGTCTTCATTTTTCAGCCTTTGAGATTCTTTTTCTTGTACCTCTCCTCTCATTTGTTCTCTCCATAGTGGGTGGGTAATGAATAATAATAGTATGAGAGTAATAGGGGTGGTATCCATCTGAGTGGTGGCAGCAAAAAGCAGCAGTAACAGTAATGGAAGTGCCAGAGACGGTAACCAAGGCAGCAACAAAAATAACAGTAACTGTGATAGGAGCAAAAATCACAAAAAGAGGAACACGGAAGATGAGGCAAGATGGCAATTAGAGAAAATCAGTAGCAATACTGGGAAGAATTAGCCACATTCATAGTAATGATGTTAATAGAAATAAAGATAATGAGCATCATCCTGGTGGAGTGGGAGAAGTGCTGGATGCAAAGTCAGAGGTTAAAGACTCGAATCCCACTTCTCCCCCTTACTGTCTCTATGACCTTATGTTCCTATATCTTTGTGCCTCCCTTCCTGAATGCTCCAGTTAGCTGTCCTAGACTATCAATGTCTCCATCCCTTCTTAAGATTTACATCATTTATTTTAAGTAATTTAGGTAAAAAGTCCCTTGCTCTTCTTTCCTTCCATGACATTTACAAACATGTCCAGATTCCCCCATCCTTAATAAACAAAATGAATAAAAAACAATTGCAAAACAATGTACTAGACCCTGCCATCCACATCCTTTTTTTATTCACTCTCTTTGGGAAAACTGTCTCTTCTCATCGTATCCACTTCTCACTCACTTTTCATTCCTTTGAGACTTTTCTTTGGACCTCATCGAAATTGATCCCTCCAAGGTTGCCAATGCACTCTTATTTATCAAATTCAATGAATGACCTTTTTCTCCATCCTCATCCTTCTTTACTTTTCTGCAGCCTTTGATGCTCTTGACCACTGTCTCCTCCTGGCTGCTGTCTAACCATTCCTTCGAAGACCGCTAGTTGCATCCCTGCTGGAAGGAGAAGGGAATAAATTGGATCCCCTGTGTGAGCCTCCTGCCCTTCTCCCACCCCCATTACCCCCAGTTTTCACAACCTTCCTGTTCCTGATAACATCCTACAAGAAACCTGAATGCAGATATTGTATCCCTCACTTGTCCCTTCTGATGAGCTATGAAGTGGGCTGCTCAAGTCTTTGACATTTTGGTTTCTAAAGTCCCTTCAGCACTGACATTCTATGTTTCATATTCTGAGGTCCCGCTCAGATCTGGCCTTCTATCTCCTAAAATCCAATTTCCAGAAAATATATTCTTCTTTCCATCTTCAAAGATCTCTTTCAGCTCTGAACTTACGTGTGCTGAGATCTAAGGGCCCTCATCATGGCAAGGTTCTGTCTTCAAGTTTTTGATTTGTTCATGTGTTTGATTTCCCCTAAGTGGTGAAAACATTGAGCTGTGCTCGATGCTATACAAATGAGGTTAAGAAGGCAAGACTTTTCAGCTCTTACCTTGTATCCAACAAGCTCAAATAGATGGAGAGCAGCTGACAAGGGATGCAAACAGCTGGATTGATGTGGACATGCATGGACATGATGCCCAGATGTTTTCTGCAGATCTTATCTTACCAGGGCTCTATGATGTTTATCGTTCCCAAAGAAAAAAGTCGTTACAATGCACAGATTGCTTACTTAAGAAGACCCATTCGGCACTCCCTGTGGTATTGAGAAGCAAACATTACTTGGAGAAGCACAGCACTGCTTCATTCTAACCCAGCTATACCCAGGCTCTGCCACTGGTGGTATACTTTACAAACATGTGTTTGATACAGCCTTCGGCAGAATTAAGGAAAAAGGCTGATGCTGGATTTGTGAACTGTAGCTTAATGAATATGCTTCTTTCCCAAGTCATGTCCTTGGAGTCCAGTACTCCCTCCCCCAAGGAAGAAACCCAAGGATAGAATTCTGCCTTGTGGCTAATGGTGCCCAACAGTGATGGAGATGGACCACAACTGGAGGGGAATTGGTAGAGGAATGCGAATTTAAACCCCTATCTGGGTTCTGAGACATTTTCAACATAGAGATACTTGTCACAGAGTTTCCAGAGATAGCCATTTTATTTAGTGCCAGTCTTTCTGAGTCTACCCTGCCTACAGGAGATGGTCATACAGGCAAAAAGACTGGAACTAACCTGGAGTATAGTCTCTGTGAACTTAGCTATGTGAGGCTTCATAAGGAAATGCATAATTCATCCTTTGGCCCATACTTAAGGCTTAGACCCAAGCTGAGCCTAGGGGTGGTTGGTGCTCTGTTTGCTGGCACAATCTTTAAGGTATGAGTGCTCCCTCCACACCCTGCCAAGGTAGCAGAATAAGGTGATACAAACCAGATAGAAATGGGAATTCAAATGCAGTTAATAGAGCATCTTGGAGTAGCAAAGAACCATCATGGAGCAGCAGAAAGACAGTAAGACTAGAGTAGGAAGACCTAAGTTCTGGTTTAACTTCACCACTACCAGCCATGTAATTTTCCCTCATCCATCTTTTTTTTTCTTATTTGTAGAATTTTGATGACTTCCCACAAACTACAGTCGACTGACTGGCATAGAGAGTACACGATCGACCAAAGCAACTCAAAAGACAATAGCTGAGAAATCCACATGAGGGGGAAAAGGTGAATAAAGATTGAATGTTGTTCAGATTATGGCATAGAATTGCACAGACAGCCTACTGAGTACATCTATATCAGTACAAGTATCTTGGACAGACACTATAGACTGGAATGGAATAGGAAGACAAAAATAACCTACATTGCATTGAGCCACTCTTCGGCACTTTCAGTTATCCCAAGCTGCTCTCTGACCCACAAATCTATCTTTTGAACATTAATCATCTCCCAGAGATACAATATTGTTAGACCATGGAGCACCATGCTCTCCAATGCATCAAGACTTCAAGTGGCCCAAAGATGAAGTGATTTATAGATGTGGGCATGGAGGAGACATTGGAAATTATGTGGTCCAGCTATTTTACTTTATCGATGAAGAAACAAAGAGGTAGCTTCCTAAACCTAGAGTTTTGAGGGAGTTCAGATATCAAGTAGTCCAGTCCCTTCATTTAACAGATAAGGAAACTGAGACCCACAGACTTACCTAAGTTTATAGAAGCAGAAATAGGATTCCGATCTGAGTCTTTTGACTCCAAAACCAAAATCTTTCCAGTGTGCCAGCTCACCTCCCAATCCAGTTTTTGAGGATTTCTTGTCATATTCTGGGGCAGAGATGATGATGATGGTGGTGGTGGTGGTGGTGGTGGTGGTGGTGGTGGTGGTGGTGATGATGATGATGATGATGGAAGTAGAAACAATGTGACACTAGAGAAGATCATTAGTGTGTTAATTTGACAAGCAGAATAGAACTTTGTGAAGAGCACTGCATTTAGGGTCAGAAGCATTGGATTTAGGCTTAGAACCCAAATTTGATAATTTCTCTTCTACATGACAGTGATAAATGTCTTAATCCCTTAGCTTCAGTACCTTCATTTATAAAATGGAGATGCTACTTGTGCTGTGGGAGTATCCAGTGATGGCTTCTTAGGTCCCTTTTAGCTGCAACAGCAACATCAATAATTGCAACAATAATGTGTACTCATAGGGAGCCATGGAGTGTACTGTATAGAAGAGTGCTGGTGACTCTCCTGACATAATGCACCAAGAGAAAAATGGGACTTTGCAGCTGTGTCTGCCCCATGACTGTCCTCCATGCTGTCATTCAGATTCCACATCTGTGGAGGCCTGAATTAAGATACTGTTTTTGTTTCCCCCATCTCTGGCCCTCCCCTCCTTCTTATTCTCCAGGATATCCTTATCCTCCCAGACCTCTAGGCTCACAGCCTCTGATTCTAGCTGGATTCCTCACTGTTTTTCTGCCCACCCCCATGGTCAATCTCACCTTCACCTGTACATCATCTCAATATGCCCCCTTTTCTCCTCTGACACTGCTCACCTCCCCATGCAGGCCTTTGTCACCTCACACTTACTCTGTTGCATTGGCTTCTGGTGTATCTTCCTGCCTTGAGTCTCTCCCAACTCCAGTCCCTCCATTCAGTCACTGAAATGATCTCCCTACAGCACAGGTGCAGTCATGTCAGCCCTATACTCCATAAACACCACTGACTGCCTATCCCCTCCAGGGTCAAATACAAAATCCTTCATTTCAAAATCTGTATTAAAAACCATTCACAACTGGTCCCTTCCTACATTTCCCTGCACCTTTCTCCCCCAAACCTCCATGATCCAGTGACACTGGCTTCCTTTAACATTCTTGGACACTATACTCCATTTTGCATCTCTTTACCTTTTCACTGGCTGTCCCCCATGCATGTAGTGGCTTCCTCATGTCTGTCTCCTGGCTTCCATGGCTTCTGTCATCTCAAATAAACTTCTATCTTGTATGAGAAGCCCTTCTTTTCCCCCTTAACATTAGTACCTTAATTCTATGCTCCCTCCCTCTTCTCTCTCTCTTTTCTTCACCCTCTCCCTCCCTCCTTCCCTCTATCTCTCATTGTGTGTCAGTAACATTACTAGACTTGGAGGCAGGAGAGTTGATTCTATCCCAGCTCAGGTGTTTTCTCTCCTCATGACTTCGGACACTCTTTGGGCCTCAGTTCCCTGTGTGAAAAGGTTTGGGCATCTGCCTCTGACGGCCAATGGTTCTAAGTCCAGTAAAAGGATGATGGTGCAAAAGCCAGAACTGGGTATCAGTGAAAGTCTCTTTGGATCGAGGCCTAGGAAGAAGTTTATTTTTGTAAGAATTCCAGAATCTCAGCATGGAAAGGGGCCCAGGAGGCCATCTGGTTCAGTACATGCTGGGAGCAAAGAATGCCCTCGATCACAGTATTGAGGAGGGAATACTCTGCTTTTTCTCATGTCTGAGGTCCCATTGCTGCCACTTGGGACAGAGGGACTCCCTGGAGATAAGCAGTCACCCCTTCTCAGGGACCCCAAGGCCTGTCTCTCAAAGCTCTGGCCTCTACCCCTGTGTCTAGGCTCTGCTCACCTTCCCACATCAGATCCCTGGGGACCTCCAGATCCCATTTACTTGGAGCTTAGAGGTTAAGGACCACTGCCTCCATCTAGTCCCTGTTCTTCCTACTCCCTCAACTTGCAATTAGTAATAGCCTTAACACATACACACACATATACAACACCCTACTCATTAATTCCTCTCTGGTACACACAACATGTGACATTGCAAAAGGTATTTGGCCCATTCTCACCCTCCATCTAGACCTGTTCAGACTTTGAGTGCCATAGGCAGGTAACAAGACTTTACTTTTGCCCCCTTTTTCCCAATTCCAGGCTCCTCCAGTGCTTTGTACGCTATAGTTACTTCATTGATATCTGTTGAACCAAGTGATGCAGTTTATGTGTCTTTCCTAAGAATTTTACCAAACTTGTTTTAAGTTAATTAATTACTTTTAATTAATATTGGGGTTGGTTCATTAAAGGAGGCCATCCAGTTCCTCCTTGGTGGCTGGGGAGGAGTTGGACTGAACCTCACTCAATCTTCAGCTGCCCCTGCTCTGACGCTGCTGGGCTAGGAGTGCCTGGGGTGCTGAGAGATTAAATAACCTGTCCAGGGTCACACAGCCAGGATATGTCATAGGCAGGACCTGAACCCAGATCTCCCTGACTCAAAGTCAGCTCTCTCTGAACTGTACTGTGCTTTCTCTCCTAATCCCTCTTCCCATAATTGGTCATTTTCATTTGTGATTGTCTCTGTACCTGGAATCATTAATCTGATGTTTATTGGGCATTTCAGAAGTGCCACAAAATCAGACTGGCTCTCACTTTCCACACCTTCTCCCATTCCTTCCTTTCCTGGCCAAGCACTGAAGGCTCCATCCAGGCCCTGGAACAGAAGCTTCAGCCCAGGGAGTCATGGATCTGTCCATCTCAGCAATGTGTCAAAGAAAAACGTTCACTTGAGGTGGAGGGAGGCAGAGAATTGACTCATGGGGGAAATCACAGGTCAGATGGAATGGGCCTAGCAGAGGCCTGCAGTGAGGAGCTGACTCTTCTGACCTCCAGGCCCAGGGCCAGGCTGCAGGCTGACCTTCTCAGACACCAGGAAACTTTCTGCTGCTTCCCTGAGAGTTCAATGAGGAGGCTTGGGAAGGAAACTTCCCATTCCTTCCATCCCCACCCCGACATCAGAGCCCACACCTCCCAGGCACAGACTTAAGAACAAAACTCAATCCTGCAATACTGTGAGCCCCAGCACCAACCCCAGATGCATCTTGGGACCATTTTCTTTTAAAGACTTTCTCTGTACTTTGCTTTGGACCTTCATGTCCTTCACTCAGTGTTGGTGCAATAACATGGAAAGAATACTGGTCCTTCCTCTAACTTTTGTACCCTGTGTGACCTTGGGAAAATTACTGCCCCACTCTGGGCTTCAGCTGACTCATCTGTAAAATGGGGGTACTATCTATCTCCTATCTGCCTCACAGTGTGGGTGTGATGATCCATCAGGGCATGGGGGTGGAAATGACATGTAAAGTTCCAGAGATGAGGAGGGGGAGGACATTCACCTTGTGATGGACCCTCTGGTGTCCACTGAGCATCTTGGATATACCCAGACTAGGCTAGGTACAGACTCATTGTCTGAACCTGACATTACTACAGGCATCCAGTATGGCCACAGACAGGAAAAGTTATCTAGGTGACTAAAGTCAGTGACACTAGGGGTGTCAGAAAAAGTCTCATTTAGTAGTGATAATTGGAGTGGATCCTTGGAGGAAGCTAGGACTTGGGAGGAAGTAGAAGTGGGGAGGGAGAGGCTTCCAGGCAAGAAGGAAATGGAATTCTGCGTATGAGGTGGAGCTAGAAGGCTGTTCAGCTGTTCAGCCAGAAAAATTGAATTGAAGTCAGCTTGCAAAGGAACTCCCAGACCAAATTTGGAGGCACTAAGGAACCACCGAAGATTTAGAGAGTAGGGGAGTGAGATGGTCAGATGGTCAGACCCAGACCCATTTCCAAAAGGAAATGCTGTCAATGTTCAGAGATACAAAGCAGGAGGTGCTTCCTCAGCAGCTGGACAGATGATGAATGGGAGCCAAGTGAGTCTGGAGCAAGCAAACCTGTCCAGAAAAATGGCAAGGCTGTCTGTGTTCCAGAGCTTGCAGGTAGCATAGTGAGGAGTAAAGGGGGATGATGTTGAAAAAATAAGAATCATAAGATCATAGATTTAGAGTCAGAAAGGATCGTAGAGGCCACAGACTCCAACTTTTCTACTTTTGGCAGAAGAGGTAACTGATGCACAGACAGTAGTAGTAACTAGCCCATGGTCACAGAGTTCATGAGTTCATCAGCCTTTATGACTGGGCTTAAACTCAGATTCTCCTGACTACAAGTCCTGTGGACACCATGCTAATGTATGTTTGAGTGATTAAGCTATTTTAAAGATATGTATGTATGTGTGTATATATATAAATATATATTATTTTAAAGATATTACATATATATTGCATATATATTTTGAAGATATTACATACATATACACATATACATATACACATATACATATACACATATAAGTATATATACACATGTATAGATGTGTGTATATATGTGTGTATACATATATACATATATGTATACACATATGTATTTGAAGTAACAAGCTTGAATTATCTTTCAAAGTCTTTTTTTAGGAAATTACTCATAGTAATTTTATGTTCTTTTATGGCATGGGTCAAATCCAACTCTGAGACCATTATTTGATGCTTTTCCCAGAGGCTTCAGGGGACCTGGCTGTGAAACAGGATGCAATAAAAGGTTTTTTTGTGACCAGGCAATGGATTGCACAGTGTGGGATGGAAAGATATTTCAAGGAGTTCAGGGAAGGTTGATGTGGGCCAGAGAAGGATTGCAACATTTTCAAAATGGAGAATTGGAAAGGACATTGGAAGACATTGAGTCCAGACAGTTCCCAAAGAGAAATCCCCTCCATGATGCTGGAAAATGGTCCTCCAGCATCAGTTTGAAGACCTCTAGAAATAAAGAACTCAATGCCACTTGGGGCAGCCTATTCCCTGTCATTCTAATTCTCTGGCAATTAATTGCTTTCTGTCAAGTCTTGGCATCTTTTGTCCTTGCTTCTAGTTCTGTCCTGTGGGGTCAGACAAACCAAGTCCAATCTTCCTAAGCGGAAGAAAGGCGTTCACATACATAAAGGGAGCAGTTGTATGACCCTGGAATTTCTCCAGGGCCAAGCAGAAGGAATTTAATTTGTCTTTCACTGGATGATAATAATGAGTGAACATTTATAAAGAACTTTAGGTGTACAAAGAGCATTACAAATATCTCATTTGATCCACATCAACTCCAAGAGATAATGGTATTATCATCCTTCTTTTAAAAATAAGAAAACTGAGTCATGGAGAAATTAAGTGACTTTGACTAGGGTCACAAGCCAGAGTTTAGGACACAATTTGAATCTGTCTTCCTGACTCCAAGTCTAGCACTGTCTCCACTCCACCAATGAGCTGCCTTCAATGAGAGAGCCAGTGTAGTTGATGACAAAAGGGTTTCATCTTAGGCTTTGAATTTTGATCACCATTTGGATTTCATATCTGACACTCATTAGCTGTATGACCCTGAGGAAGTCATTTCACATCTTTAAGCTTCAAGTTCCTCTCCCCTGGTCCAGGTGTCCACCTTCCTCCCCAGGTGTTGGAAGGGAAGCATTTTGTAGACCTGTGTTACTGAGGTAACAAAAGGCATGATTCTTGGAGGATACTCTCAATGGTCAGGGAAGGAGGCAGGACCTGGAGTTGTCTTGGATAGACAGAAAGTAATCTCTCTAAGGCAAAACTCTGACCATATCACTCCACTCTGCAAAAATCTTGAGTGACTCCCCATTGTCTGTAGGACTCCCTGACTTCCTTCAAGACTCAGCTGCTGCATCCTTGCTGCAAGAGACCTTTCCCGGTTCCCCCAACTCCTAGTGCCTTGCCCTTTGGGGCTATCTTACATCCCTCCATATTGTCTTCTGCTGTGTGTACATGCCTCATAATTCTTGGGTTTTCCTCTCAAGAATAGAGGCTCCTTCAGGTCAGGGCCTATTTCTGCTTCCTTATCCTCAGTGCTCAGCATAGTGCCTGGCATGGAGTAGGCATTGAATAATAAATGTGTGTTGATTGATGGAGAGGATAAAGTGCTAATTACTCAGCCTGGCATTTAAGGCTCCAATTCCATCCTATTTTTCTAGCCTAGATTGACATGATTCACCTTCACATACTTTCCTTTCTGGATAAGCTATTTTTCTCTGTGTCTTGCCACAGTCATTGATGTGGAACTATAAAGGACTCTAGAGACCACATTTATCCATCTCATCCAACACTAGCTATACTCAAAGTCAACTCTGGATGTCACCTTCTCCTCCCATACCTTGGTCCAAGCTCTCATGCCTGGAATGTACTCTGTCTTTACCTTTAACTCTTGGGGTCCTTTCCATCTTGGACACTCCCCTAATCCCCAACCTATCTGTGAATAATTTCCTCCTGCCCTGATTACTTTGCCTTTATTTATCAGTATATGTAATGTAGCCTTCAGTAGATCTGAAGCAAATTGAGGGCAAAGGCTTATTCTATTTTGACTCCATACACTTGCCTTAAGCAAGCTGTGAACTTTGGCCAAATTGAAGCAGGTGTGGCTATAATAGTAGCAGATGGGGGAGGGGGTGATAGGAACTTGGCGCATGAATATGCTGCACCCTTGACATTGAGACTAGATTCTCATGTGAGTATTTTATACAAGGAAAATCAATATGGAGAGTCAGCATAGCCTTGCTGATGACCTACAGCTCCGTGGTCACTGAGAAGCCCCCAGCCAGAGAGGGAGAAATGTTTCTAGAGTCTTCTTTTCCACATCTCTCCTCTGCTTTCAGAATCCTAGACCCTGAATCCCCTGGTGGTCATTATCTCTCACAGGGTGCAAGCAGATAGTAAGATAGGTGGAATTCTAGCTCTCTACCCAGCCAGACTGGACAGCTTTGAGCTGCTTCAATTTGGGCAGGAAAACGGTTGCTGGCTGGATGCACATGGCCCAGAAGCTATTTTTCCCTCAGATTCCTGATTCCAGATGCCTCAGTGGGGCAGGCACACTTTGGAAAAGAGGCCCACTGGGCTGCGCGGGAGTTGCAGACACCCACCTTTCCTATCTAAGGTAAGCCATTGCAGAGATTCCATTTCATCCTTGGTAATTCCTGGGGCTAAGGCAGAACTCTGTGTAATTTCCTCAATTTACTAAGTGGACTTTTTGCTCTCCTGCCAAGGCTATCACTAACCCTGGGTGCTGTAATGGCTAATTCTTCAGATTGTTAACTGGGGTGGATGACAAAGGGTTTGCATCTCCCCCACTGGCTCCTGAAAGGAAAAGATTCCCAGAGTAATTTTCAAATGCCTCCAATTTTCTTTTCTTTTTGTCTTCTCCACTTTTTGCTTTCCACCCACTGAAAAAGTCCCAGAAATGATTTGCTTGAAGAAAAAGAAAAGAAAAAAATAAAAGAAGAAGTGGCTTTTGGCTTGAGTTCATTCTTGTCAAGTTGAAGTCTGATATATGGCCTGTAAACAGTTGGATGGATCCCCTTAACTCAGTTACAGCTAATGAAAAGAGGTTTAAGGTGGAGAAAGAAGGCAATCTTGTTTGTTTCTGCAGAAGGATCCAAGGCAGGGGATTCCTGGAGAGCAGACACTATACACCTTTCAACAAGGGACTGGTATCCATGAAAGGTCAAAAGTTATTGGCCCTCCTGAGGGGAGGGCAGTCCTATACATTTGGGTGAGCTTGACTATTCAGAGAAGAGAAGGGGTCAAACACCTGAACTGTAAGAACCAATGTCTTTGGGAGTAAAGATGTAGGCCTGAGTCAGCCTTTGTACTGCCTCCATCTGGTGCTAGTCACTTTAACTCTGAAACTCAGTGTCTACATTTCGAAAACGCTATTCATATTTCTTTGTGCATCTCACAGGACTCTTGCAAATCAGATAATTCAATTCAATTCAATTCAACAAACATTATTGGATCCTTACTACATGCCAAAAAAGTCCCTGCTCACATGGAGATTTTATTCCTTCAAGGGTGGACCCTGGCTTTGCCAGCTCAAAAGGCCTTTGCCAATGGAATAGATTTTGATTTTAGAACTGAAACAGATTTCTTATTTGTGCTGTGTAGTCTTAACCATAGGCTGGACCTTAGATACATAATGAGGTGGGTTGAGGATGTTTCTTGGACCCCTCTCTGTTTTCCTTGGATTCTCTATTTATTACATGTCTCCCAACCCTTGAGAACTCAAGTTAAGAACCTCTGATAGAATTGAACTTTTTCCTTTTATGGAATTTGAGGGCCCAAGAGGATAAGATCACTGTCTCACCCTGGTACTAAGTATCAGAGCCAGAATTTGGCCCCCAGGCTTCTGTATTCATAGCCAAAATTCCAACCTCTCTATCTTCTCTCCTCTCTTTCAGTTAATTTTTCTGAGCACACAGTAGGTGCTTAATAAATATTTACTGACATGGATCAATTACTCTTACCCTTGGTCAAAGCTGCTCTTAGAAATACCTCCAAGTCCTTCCCAAACCAAGCACAGCCCTGTGCTGTGTCCATTATCATGAGTGACTATTCTTTCAAGAAGGGACAGAGGCAGGACTAGTCTAAGTAGCAGCTACTCCCCTCCCCCTGACTCCCCAAGGCTCCACGTTTCTTCCTTCATGTAATTTACTGTGAAAATGTGCTTCCATTTGTCTGGTAACGTCTGTGTGCTGTTCTCCAGCAATGCTGACTTCAGCACTTTTTTCTGTGAATACTGTGAGGGGCTGGGGAAGGAGTCAACCCAGTATATATTGTGGGCCCCAGACAAAGCAGGAGATTTCACTGCCCTCCAAAGGGAACAATACAAGGGGACTGAAAAAGACTTTCTATCCTCTCCCCACTCAGATTCACTATTTAAAAAATCATACACACACACACACACACACACACACATATACACACACACACTTTTCTGTTTCTATGTCAAGAAAACATAGAACTATGAGTTCAGAGTACAAAGAGACCTTGGAGAGCATCAGGCTATGGAATCATAGCATATCAAAGCCTCTTCAGAACCTCAGAAGGTTTCTAGGTTATTGTGGACATAATACATCCAGCTTTCACTTAAAGATGCTCAGTGATGGGGAGCTCACTACCCCCAGAGGCAGACCATTCTGCCTCTAATAATTCATGTTCGAGCATTCTGAGGAATTCTTGATACCTCGTGCTAGGAGTACAGTTTAGAAGTCTCTCTGACATAGCAGTTTATCACCCATGAAATATGCATCCTGAAAATCTGTTTGATTTTTATTTGAGAAGTATCCACATATGTCTTGGAAAAGGGGCAAGGAACTTGCCTGGAATTTGTTACTAATATCAGTTGTAATGGAAAGGGAATGGCATCTGCAAACCCTAGGGTCTTAAGCTTGACTTCAATTCATGGATAAAAATCTGGACTGGGTTCTAGAGGGGATGATGGCACTCTGGAAAAGGAAGCCACATTGTCAGACTTCAGTGTCTTCAAAAAACAAGCCATGCCAGATTAGCCCTATTTGTTGTGTGGCAAGATTTCTAAATTTGAGCAGAGTGGCATAGTGACTGAGAGTTGGCCTTGGGGCCAGGAAGACTCAGGTTCAAAAACTGCCTCCGACACATGTTGGCTGTTTCCCTGGGCAAGAAATTTTCTCTCAGTGCTCTAGGAAACTCTGTTTAAAACTTTTAAAATAATGACAAGATTCTGGCTTTCATTAGGAAAGAGCTTCCTCATCCCTGCTATCAGTGAAATGCTAGGTCAATTCGCTATCCCTATCCCTACCAGACTCTAGCATCAGAAAATAATACAGATATAATTTGCTTCAGTTTTAGCAAAGGCTAAAGTGACTTGTGCTATTCTTATGAGAAAGATGGAGCCACATGGATGACTTTGCAGTGGTTCAAATAGTTACCTTCAAATAATAGTCTCTAAAGGTTTGCCATTAACTTGTAAAGAGGTTTTCAGCAGAGTACCCAGAGATCAATGACTTTGAGCACATTAGGCGACATGCTTATCAAATTTGCGGATGACCAAAAGCTGGGAAGGATAACTAAGACACTCGATGACAGAACTGGGATTCAAAAGGATCTTGCCAAAGTAGAGAACTAGGTCAAGTGGGATAAGATAACATTTCATAGGATTATGAGTAAAGTTGTATGCGTTAGTTTCAAAAAATGGACTTTAAAAGTACAAATTGGAGAAGGTATGATTACATATTTGATTTGATAAAGGTCCATGCATGCTAGTGGGCTTCAAGATCAGTGAAAATATGGAAAAGAAAGCAAAAGAAAATGGCTAATATAATCTTAAAACACAATGCGAGGCTTAGTATCTGAGATTAAGAAGAAGATAGCTCTACTCTAGAAAATTATACTCTTTGGGATATGGGCTAGGTGACATCTCTCTTTGGTCATCCTTTTCAAATTGGGAATTCTGGGATTCTGAGTCTAGGTTGGGGCTTTCAAATTAAGAGAGAAATGAGAGAGAACATCCCAGAAACTAAGATTCCAAGGAATCCACTGCCTAGACAAGATGGGCCCACTTGGAATAATGAGAGAACATAGGTGGAAAATATGAGACTATATGGTAACCTATTGTGTAAACGTGCTAAATTGTTCAACACAGAAAGTCAGAGTCCAGAGTAGTGAGTGACAAATTGTGCACTAAAGCTAACATACACAGAAGGAATTACAGTGGAGACCAATTGACCTGAGCTGGCCATGCTAGGAAATTCATGCCTAGGGTCATGGCATCTTAGGTCAAGAAAGGCTTTCAGAGAGCATCTGTTTCAACTGGTTCATGGAAGGGAAGCCCTCTACA
This sequence comes from Bettongia penicillata ogilbyi, assembly GCA_023548195.1. Classification (NCBI taxonomy): domain Eukaryota; kingdom Metazoa; phylum Chordata; class Mammalia; order Diprotodontia; family Potoroidae; genus Bettongia; species Bettongia penicillata. The sequence goes on along the minus strand of JAJHZJ010000150.1, from coordinate 14,263,974 downwards.
ATTTCCCCAACACATGATCATACAGTAAGAGTCTTGTCAGTTACCTGAGACTCCATTGTTGGTCATCTATGGTAGAAGTTTTTCATCTGGACTTGCCATCTTCCTCTATGTTCCTTACTCTCACTGGTAGTCCTTGACTTGCCACCTAAAGCCAAAGCAGATTGAGACCAGAGAAAATATCTCCTCAAGGCAGATCTTGAAGTATCTAAGGGTGATGACCATGCTTAGCCTAAGCCTCTCTTTTCCAGGGTATTTGGACACTTTTATCAACCAGTCTCATAGGACATTTCTTTTCCATAAATATATGACTGGATCCATAGTGTTAGGAGATATAAATTGGGATATGGGGGAGAGGATTGTTATTGTGTTTTTCCTTTGTTCTCACAGAGAACCATGACATCAAGATGATGACATGATTTGTAGTTGACGTTGATTTGAGTGAGAGAGGGCTGTGCAAGGTCACCAGCCTCAATTTCTCCTTCAGATCTATCTGGATACAATGGTCTGATATTAATCAGGGTGACTGGAGATGGCCCAGGATGTAATGTGGGACCCTGGTCATTTTAGGCCAGGTCTTATCACATTTTCACTTTGAAGGAGATACACCCATTCAATGAATAGGCCTCTTTAAGTAGTTACTAAAGGGATGGCCCATTTTTAATAAAATAAAATAATAAAACATAAAAAAGTAAAAAGCAAATTGGCTGGGGAAGACCCTCAGGGTTCCTGGGTAAAAGAGAAACAGTTATTATTTAGTATTTACATTCACTCTGTGCTAGATGAGCGGGATTCTTTTGTCCTGTATGTGAACTGCAGTGTTAATAGAGTCTTTGAGTAAGAAATCTACGCAGTAAACCCAAAGGAAAAAAATGGCAACTTTTGGCCATGAAAGTGTACATTTTTCCTGAGTAGAGCTCCCAGGCAATAAAAGCAGAGGAGAAGAGAGGAGAGGAGAGGACAGGACAGGACAGCACAGGACAGGACAGGACAGGACAGGAGCTACTCACTCACAGGTTGTGGTTGTCCTTTGTTCTCAAAGAGGACCATGACATCAAGATGATGACATGGACTTGCAGTTGACTTTGGGGAGAGGAAGCTATTCAGTGAAGGAGAGAAGGATTTTGTTCAACCCTTTGTGACTCCTTTTGGGATTTTTCTTGGCATAAATACAGGAATTGTTTGCCATTTCCTTCTCCAGCTCATTTTACAGATGAGGAACTGAGGCAAACAGGGTTAAGTGACTTGTCCAGGGTCACACTCTAGTGAATGTCTGAGGCTGCATTTGAATTCAGTCTTCCTAACTCCAAGCACATCACTCTATCTGCTGTGTCACCTAGCTACTACAAGAAAATGTATAGATGTATATACTGATAGAAAGGCAAAGGGAGAGACCTTGGAATATAGACCATTAAAGCTGCGAAGGCTCTTAGAAAAGCGACTATCAGGGCTGGAAGGGATCTTAAAACAGAGAATGCTTGAGTGTAAGGAATCTTAGAATATAGAACGTCTGTCCTGACATGCTGTCACTCCCAGAAATGACCACTGAGTGTTCTGGGGAGAGGCAGAGAGGGAGGAGGACTGGAGAAGCAGGCTGGGGCTCACATCCCTTTTACTGGAAGTTGGGCTGGGTTTTTTGGCTGGCAGCTGCCCTGATAATTGAACACGTGCTTGCCAATCCCTCATCTTTCTGACATTTCAGAAGATGACACACTGTTGAGCTACCTTAAATGACAAGATGAAACACATGTCTCAAATACGCCATGTTCCCATCTTCTGAGTAAAACTTGGTTCCAAAAGAAGCAGAAATAAGACTGCATGCAGTTTTACAAAACCAGTGAAAAACATGTTAATTTTATGATCTCACGTCTGGCATTTGTGGTCACTACAACAGCCATGTTCCAGGAATTCATGGTGTGTTGATTTGTACATAGGCACAGTTGAAGGGTGCTTACATGATTGGAGATGAAGAAGCCAGAAATCCATTTATTCCACAATCTATCCCTTGCTACAGTGTCAAAATAGGAAGAGGCCTCAGAGGGCATCTAGCTTGAATCACTTCTAAACAGAATTTTCCACTTTGGAGTCCTTTAGGAGCCATTGCATGAGATCTTCCACTTCCAGAACTCCTTTGGGGGCAAGGCATTCCAGTTCCCAAATCATATGTCTTTTGAAGGGTAAATACATGCAGCCATCATCAGTCAATGCTGCTTCATGTGAAATTCAGTCACTAACCAGACATGCCGGAAGAGGGAACTGATCAGATCAATTTTAACTCTGTGGAGAGGGGTGAGTGGAGAGAAGAGGGCAAACAATGATGAGATACCTATAAGATCAAGAGTAGGGAGAAAGAGCACACATTAAAGGAGTTACAGATTCTAGAGATACTCTAGATACTCTTCAAAAGACTTATAGACAACTTTCAAGGGGACACAGGAGAGAGTCAAGAGAAGATATTTGGATAAGCCACAGAAAGACCCTTCCCTTCTCCCCAGGCAACCATTCCTGGTGACCTCCACAATTTTCTAGGAACATGGGAGTCGAGACACCAAACATTTCTTGCTATGAAAACCTGAGTAATTATTTATATATCAGTAAAGCTAGATCCTGGGAGAATAGCTAACCAAGGTCTCCACTATGCAATTCTATTGGACAGCCATGCCATCCAGACACTTTTTTTCTTCCTAGCCATCCACCTCCTTCTCCTAGCCCCACTTTATGATGTATCCCATTCTACACTATTTGAACAAGGAAAGCATGGGGTCTAAAAATGATGGGCCTGGGTTTAAGTCCTGGCACACCTGTGTGAGTTGGGACAAATCCTTTGACACGTCTGTGCCTCTCTTTCCATATCTACAAAATGAGAAAGCATTTAATTTCATGCATTTAAAGGTCTTTTCCAGCTCTAAATACTATGATTCTAATTATCTGGGCTCTCTGTCCTCCTCCTCCTCTTCCCATCCCCACCTCCTCAGCAAATTCAGATCTGGGGAAAGAATCCATGATTAGTCATTTACCAATCGGTGTGAATGGTGAGTCACCCACTATTCTGCCTTTCCAAGGGGGAGCTGCAGTCTCAGCCCAAACTCTCCCTGTGGAATGAAAGCCTTTGTCCCCCACAGAGAGATTTCAGGCCTCTCCAGCAAATGGAGGAGGGGTTGGAGGGATGAGGCTTTCCCGATGCTCCTGTAGTGTCTTCCTAGAGCAGACTGCTTTCTCTCCCTGTGGAGGAAGCACCTCCTTGTTGTTAAGGAATGCTCACTCGCTCGCTGGCTCAAGGCTTCTTCATGTGATGTTGCATAGCATGGATGAGGAAAACTCTTTTAAAAGTTGGCAGGGATGATGGTTACTGACCATTATTGTATCTGAACTGCCTGTGTGGGCCCCTGGCCTCTTTCTCTGACTGGTTTGTGATCTCTTCAGTGCAAGGGAGTTGGGTTAATCTTCTCTTGTATCCTGTAAAGGATATTCCATGGTTCATTGTCAGGGTCATGAGACCATGGACTGACAACATGATAGGACCAAGATTTAAGGGTGAGAGGAACCTTAGAGGTCATCTACCCTAACCCTCTCATTTTCAAGATAAAGAAACTGAGACCCCAAAAGTGAGCCACCATCGCCAGTCACCCAAAGTCAGGATTCAAGATGACTTCTTCCAGCTCCAAGTCTCAAATATCCTTTCCACTCTTCTTCACCAAAGTAGACCCTGAATTTTGAGAGAAGCCTGTCTGAGAAAATAGAGAATTGTTCTCCCTAAGAGCCATCTATGAGTCAGTGATGCTGAGGCATCTCCGCCCCACCCTTTGCTCTTCCCTGAGTGAGACCTCAGGTAGATCCCAACACAGTCCAATACCTAAAACTTTCTCCAGGAACAAACAACAGAGAATCCAAAGACTGAGGTATATGGGGAGAGACACACAAGCAGCTGACTCCCCAAAGCCCCCTTTGGCTTTGTTCATGTACTTGGTTCTAGTTTCAGAAGAATGTCAGGTTGCTTTTATTGGCTGTGAGGCAGCCTCAAAGGAGGGAGAGAGGCAGAGACCTGGTGAAGACAGGAGCTGTTTCTCCATCCCTCTCCTCACTGACTGGTCACAGCAGCAGATGCTGGAGGAATATCTGCTGCCTGCCTATTCAATGAACACACACTTAGGGCCTCAGTTGGGACTTCCCAATGGGCAGTTTTGTTCTTTTACCTTTCAGTAACTGTGAGCTGTTGGAGACCACAGAACACACTGGCCAGGAAAATGGTGCCTTCTTGGCAACGCCTATTGGGGAGAAGGCCAAGTGATTATGTTTGCATTACAATGTGTGATTCTTTTGTCAATTGATTAAAAAATTATGTGAAACCCCTTTACATGGCAACATATCTAATTTCATTAGCTAGAGTCATTTTTCTGCTTTCAGACACAGATATTGTTTTCTGTGGTCAAATTAAAAAAAAAAGCACAAAAGGATTGGACATGAAAAAACATTCATGCTTCTGGTTGAGTGAGTAGTAAACTCAGGTGTCCGATGTTGGAAAAGGGATCATAACTCTGATCTAGTGTCCAGAAGCCTGGGTTCAAGTTTTGGACATATTCCTAACTGCCTGTGTGATCTTGAGCAAGATATTCTTCTTTTCTGGGCCTCAGGTGAATAAGGATAATGAACGTGGGACTGTGAGGCTCTTCCAGTCCCAACTTTCCTTGAGTCTAAGGACACAGAGCTTTGGGATCATTGTTGATGGAGCATGACATGTACCTCCTAAAGGACAACCATGTTGATCAGCTCTCGAGGCTGACATGGTGTCTGACCAAAGAGAGCACCTTTGGCTGGGTTCTTTCCAAGGGCAGCTCCGACCATTGAGTTCTGGAAGATGTGCCCACGCCTAGCATGCCTCTTCCTCTGGAAAATAAAAAGCCATAGAGAGACAGGGCAGTCATAGAAAAGGTTACAATGAGAGGTAGAGTACTTGGATTCATTTATTTTTACCTTTCATTTCCTGTGTGAGTTTTGTCAAGTCAGATTTCCCCTCCCTATGCCTCAGTTTGACCATTTATAAAATGGGCAGATGATTAATGATTGGTATCTGCTTCCAGTCTTAATAAGCATAGTGCTTTTTGTTTTCTCCAGTCATTAAGAAAAATGTCATCCAAAGATGTTTTTTAAAATCCTCTAAAATCACACTGGCCATTATGAATCTTGGTTGTCTTGATGCATGGTTGCCCAGAGACAATTGCTCAAGTGTTTAAACATGCAAGTTTACTTGTGCTTGCTATCTAAGACTTAGCCTGGGATATTCCACACATACTTCTGCTCTGTATAAAGTCCAGTGCTGCATTCCATTAGAGACATAGAAATCTGTTTTTCTTTACCACATTTTTTGTGGGGCAGTGGGGGAGTAAGGGAGGATGAACTAAAAAAGTATTTTTAATGTTTATTTTTCAGACCCATGGGTCACAATAAGCCAGACTCAGAGATACTAAGAGTATAAAATGCTAATGTTTTGTGTGGTATTAAAATGAAGTGTCACAGAATTAAAAGTGGAAAGATCTTCAAGGGCTGACTAGTGCAATTGCCTAACTTCATTGATGAGGAAACTGAGGACCAGGGAAACATAGTGACCTGCCAAAGACCCTCATACATCATCAGAGGACAGATTTGAATTCAGGTTCTCATCTCTAGAACCATAGCCCCTTCTACTGTATCAAGCTGCCTCAGACACAAAATGTCTGAGCTCCATGCACCATGAAGTTGAGAACAAAGCTGGGAGGGGCCTGGCACCAAAGAATGTCAAAGGTGTGAGGAAGCTCACAATATGGAACAGCAGCAGCCAGAGGGACTAGGGTAGCTTCTTTTCCAACTCCTTTATTTTACAGAGGAGAGTTGAGACTCAGAGAGGAGAAGGAACCTTCCAGAGACCATGGGAGCTGCTATTAGAACTTGTGCCATCCTATTCCCAGGCCAGTGCTCTCAGCATTGCTTCACATTGCTTTTTTCTTCATTAAGATTATCTGCATCAAAGCCCTTATCCCCTGGGTGTTCTGCATGTTGTTCCGTGCAAAGGAGAAGGAGCCTCTGCTTCTCTATTCTAAAGTACTTGGGGATATGAGAGCTGTCGTTATGTGGCTCATGACAGAGGCAGCCTGGTATTTTGGAAGACAGTATTCTACTCAGTCAGACTAACGGCGTCTTACTTCCAGTCTCCAAAATCTCTTCTAGTTCTAAATCTTAAGCATAGATTGAAAGAAAGTATTAAGATCGATGCAAAGAATGACACATTTCTCTCTGCCCTGGTCAGGACTAACCTTCTGGACTCCATGGTTCATCAATGGGACCACCAGTTAGGGAAGCCATTTACAAGCTGTAGATCTTACAGGGTAGGAGGGTCAGGCTCCTAAAAATACTGGAGAATGGGCCATATGAGCATTGGCTCGTAAAATTATGTTTATGTTGGAGAAGGGAAGACCTAGTCATGATCTCAGTCTTCAAATAGCTTCCCTCATGAAAAAAGAATTAGATTTGACTACTGGGCCCCAGATTGGAGATTAAAGACAAATGGGAAGAAGTAATATTAAATGAAAAGTAAGGGCAGTCTTCCTAATAATTAAAGCTGTCATAGGTGAAATGGACTAGCCACTAGCGAACTAGTTGCCTATTATGGGAGGTCTTCTCAAAGAAGAAGCTGGCTGATCCCTTGTTGGGGACTCTCTACCTGATTACTGCACTGAGAGAGAAGTTGGAGCACGTGACCTTGAAGGACCTTCCAAAGCCCAAATTCTCATTTCTTTAGCATTCTTTTAAAGATTTGAAGAACAAAGATAAAAGTGGGTAGATATCAACTTAGTTACTCTACAAAGTGGTGCTAGAAGGACAGAATGAGGTAAGAATACTGTGAATAGAGTGGGACTCATCAAGGAAAGATTCTTGGAGGTTAATCTTGAAGGAAGGGTGCTATCCTGGTTTAGATTAAAAAAAGAATATCTAAAGCATCATTCATTGGGATTTTCATCCCTCTGCATTTAAAAGGGGGCTTTGATATCATCCAACCTAATCTCCCTAACCATACATATTTAGCTTTCTTGAGATCCCCAACTCTAGAGAGGTAGCTAAGTCATTCATTTCACAGTATCCCAGAGGTGTGGATGAAACTTTAATAGATGCTAATTTTAGACCACTCTTAAACAAAAATTCACTCTAGATTCCCTCAACTAAGTCAACCATTCCACTTTGGAACAGCTTCTCTGATGGGAAGACTGGTCTTGCATTGGGCTAGAATTGGCTTCATTGACCCTCCCACCCACATTTCTTCAGCAGGACAAGTCTGACTCCTTTTCTATAAAGCATCTGTCTCCTAAGAAGAAGACTCTTCCATCTGACAAATTCTTCTCAAGATCAGTTCAGTTCATTTTAATTAGCCTAACATATATAATTACCTAACATATATAAAATGAGGTCATTTGACAGGGACAAACTTCTTAGCCTAAGTTCAAACAATTGGAGGGAAACCATGGAGACTTCCACTTATGGAGATGAGAGGTAACGAATGAAAGTCTGAAGAGATACATGGGGAGGGGGAGTTCTTTTGAATCCCTCTTCCCATTCTGAACACGGGAGGTCCATGAGTGTTAGGGAAAATATCCTAGAGAAATTAAGGCAACTGAACTTCTGAGCGTTGGCTTCAGATTAGGAGATCGAGGGAGAGGTAAAGTAAAGATTCAGAGTTGATCTGAGTTTTATATTTTGGAGAATGATTCACAGCGGTGGAGATGGACCAGGCCAACAGAGGAGGCTGCTACCCTAGCATCCATAGAGGGGTGGGGCTGATGTTCTTGCTCCGCAAACGTACAGCATTGACCTATCTAGTAAATGTGTTTTTACAGAAACAAACTCAGGCAAGAGTCAGGACGTAACCTGCCTCCTGATTGGTTCAGAAACACTCTCCCTATTAACTTTAGAGTGTACTACCTAAGGACTAATTAAACCAGATGGCGGTGTAAACCCAATTGGGAGGAGAGAGACATTTTTACATTTAAGTTGATCAAAATTAGGTAGAACAGCATATGCTCATGTAGATTAAGAATTTTTTAACTACACATTAACGGCTTTTCTTAATACTCTTCCTGGTGATCTCAGCACAATCCTTCCCTTTTTAGACTCGTTTAATTCTTTGGGCCCCTCTTTCCCTGGCATAGAAGCCTCAGGGCCTTTCAGCCCTGCTGCAGTTTAAACACGTCTTTTGTTTAATGGGACCATCATTTCAATGATGTGACATTCTGGGGCTGATGGATTGGAGACAACCAAGGCTGACCTCTCACTGGTTCCCCCACTGGGTCATAACCCCACAATAGGTCTTGACAATGTGGCACTCTGGGCAAAATCAAGGGAGTTCATTTTAAAAGGGATAGAAGAAAAGTCCTGAACTGGGACTGAAAGAAAATATCAACTTCACAGGTTCAAAATCAATCAGGAAATTAGCAAGAGTTTATTAAACACCTACTGTGTGCCAATCACTGTGCTAGTCCTGCGGATACGTACAAAGAATCAAATAATCACTACTCAAAACGATTTACTTGCTAATAGGTGAGATAAAAAGTACACATAAAATATATATACAAGATAAATTTAAAGAGTACACACAACATATGTTAATTAAATACCAAGAAGTTTTGGAGGGAAGGCACTAGCAGTTGGCAGGATTCAGAAAGACTTCATATAGAAATGATGAAGAAAAAATAACTAACCAGCAGCTTACCACAAACAGATGTGAGCATTTTAGAACTGATAGAATGTTCTAAATAAGTCAAGAGTATGATATGGCAGCCCCAAAGCTGATGTTGTTCCAGACTGCATTTATAGATGCATGCTGCCCATAGCAAGAGACAGCAGAGGATCCTACCTCTAAAGCTGGAAGGAACCATCAAATCCACTAGTCTGGCTTCCTCATTTTGTAGAAAGGAAACTAAGGCCCAAAGAGTCACTGCGTCCCCATGTCTAAGGTCAGGCAAGAAAGGAACTTGCAGAAAGAGCTATGATTTGAACCCAAGTTCTTTGACTCCAAAGCCAGCAAAGCATTTTCAAAAGGATATGGATCAGCTCAAGGATGTCTCCAAGAATTTTCGCTGGTTATCTCCCATGCCTGGAATGCTCTCCCTCCTTTGCCTTCTGACTTCCTTCAAGTCTCTATTAAAGTGCCACTTTCTGCAAAGAGTCTAGTCCCCCTCTACTCTAGGAGCTTCTCAATTTACCCTGTACATACATATTCACATGTACATGTGCATATGCATATGTTGTTTGTATATAGTTGTTTGCATATTTTCTCCCCCAACAGAGGGTGAGCTGCATGGGGACAGTCTACTTTTGCTTTGTTTATTTTTTTTGGTTTTATTCTTTGTTTGTTTCTCCAGTGTTTAGCCCCACACCTAACCCTAAATGCTTATTGACTGACTACTAAAGGAAGATAATTACAGTGTTGGTTTAGAGGCCAAGCTACACTCAAATCTATGAAATGAAATAGGGATATTTTAGCTGAAAAGAGAGTAAGTGGGGAGGAAGGCAGCGCATAACTGTCTTCAAGTATTTGAATGAGCATCACATGGGAGAAGTTGTAGAGAAGAGTCTCAATTCAACATCAAGACGACTAGGTTAACAGTTATTAGCGCTTCCTGAAAGCTGAAAGGTCCATGGGTTTCCTGGTGAAGGCTGGGCTTTCCCATTGAAACTCTTCAAGCAGGCGTTGAAGGGCCCCTAGTTTGGGATCCTGTGCAGAGAATTTCTGTCAAGGACAAGTTCAAGTAGATGAAGTCTGAGGTCACTTCCATCTCTGAAATTCTGTGATTTCATTTATTTAGCCAGGTTGCAGAGGTCCAAAGTAGGACCAGTGGGGTGGGATTGTTGGTTTAGAGTAGTATGCGCTCATTGGGACCAATTACGTTCCATCATAGGTGGTAGAGCGAGAACCCCTGCGTACAAGAATCTCTGGCAAATGCACTGCCTTCTACCAAGTAGGGCAAATCTCAGTCAACTATTTGGAAGAATAAACAGTTTCCCCTGAAAATTCACCACATAAAGTGAGAAACACCTTAACTTCTGCAAGGTGACTATAAGTCTTCATATCACTTGTATGCATATAGATTTGCCAGGCTTCTTTTTCTTTTCTTTTTTAATTAATCATTTTTCTAATTAATGAACATTTATTATTATATATTATATCATGTTCCCTGTGAGAGAGAGGAAAAAAAAATTCATGTAACAAATATTCAAAATCAAAGCATATTTTTATTGTCCATTTCTGAAACCATATAATTTCTTCTGGATCTTGAGTCCTTCACCTTTCTCCCAGGAAGTGGATACCATGGTACATCATTATGGAAACATGACCATTGTGTTGATGAGAGTTCTTGAATCTTCCAAAGTTCTTCATTTTTACAATGTTCCTGTCATAAATTTGGTTCTGCTCAATTTATATGCCATCATTTCATACAAGTCTTCCAAGATTTCTCTAAAATCATCCCCTTTATCATTTCTTCTACAGAATAGTATTTTCTCTGAAACTCATGTTTACAACATTAATTACAACAACCCCACATCCAGCTTATACAGTGACCCATTATATTGTCCATGTTTCATTTAATTTAGCAAGCATTATTAAACATCTACAGTGTACTTAGCACTGTGATGAGTGCTAGAGAAATAAAGACAAAATGAAGTTCCTCTGTCTTCAACAAGCTTACAGTATACAGAGGGAAAATTCCCACAGAAGTATGACTTTCTTCGTAAAGTTCAAGATTGAACATGTCACCCCACTGCTTGTAAACCTTCCATAGCTCCCTATTATAACCAGAAGAAAATAGTCATTTATGTGGTATCTGAAGCTTCTGCAATCTGTCCCTGTCCAATATTATTGCACATTCCTTCTCTTCTTCATGCACACAGCCTACTTACAGGTCCCCAAGTTCAGGATTCCATCCCCTATTTCCATACCTTAATACAGGATTCCCCATAACTGAGATATCCCACTTCTTCCATGAAGACCTTTCAGGTCTTTTTAGTTGCCTGTTCTTTGGCTGAGCTTTTCACATTGGTACTCATCTGTTTATGTGCCCTGTGCCCCTATGGAAGCCCCATGAGTGCAGAGGCTAGTTCTCCTTTGGGCTATTGTATGCCCAAGCTGGTGCAATGCTTAGTCTACTTGGCGTTTAACAATTCTTTGTTACTTTGGCAATGAATAGCTAACTCATAATGCATCTTGCCAAGAGGGGCTCACGGAAAATAGAAGTCACTTAAAGGATTTAGATGTCTTGTTGGATAGCTCCTAGGCAGGGTTTGGTTAGAACCTTTAACTCTGTGGGCAGCAGGAGTGAAAGGGGTATTTGTGAAGAGGGAAACTTCTTCATGAGTGAGTTGCATTTAGTTAAATTCAATAAACATTTCTCATTTTAAGCAAAGCATTTCATTCATTTTAAGCAGAGCTCCATGCTGGACACTGGGGATGCACATATTTCATATAAAATGGCATATTTTATGGAACTCACAGTCTGGTAAGAAATAAGACACAAAAACAAGTGATAAGAATGCACTCTTGTCATGTGATCAGTGAAGCACATGCTGTGAGCTAAGTGCTAGGGAGAAAGGCTTGTCATGGTCCTCGCCCTCAAGGAGCTCCAGTTCTAATGGGGAGAAAATCCAGGGAAACAGTTTTGAATGTGAGAGATAGAGATGTAGAAATAAGTAGAGATTAAGCTGTAGAAGATATAGATGTGCTCAGTCAATTCAATGGTATCTGACTCTCTGTGACCCCATTTGGGATTTTCTTGCAAAGACACTGGAGGGGTTTGCCATTTCCCTCTCCAGTTCATTTTACAGATGAAGAAACTGAGGCAAACAAGGTTGATTGACTTGTCCAGAGTCACATAGCTAGGAAATGTGTGAGGCCAGATGTAGAGTCAAGATGAGTCTTTCTGATTCTGTCTTGGCATTCTACCCATGGCTCCACCTAGCTGTCTATAGATATAGGTGAACATATAGTTACAGATACAGATACAGAAATATAAACTCTAGATAGAGATTGAAGGTAGCCTGATAGCAAAAGACACTAGCAACCAGGAGGATCTAGAAGAGGCCCCCCTGCAGAAGACAAGATTTGGGCTGAGTCTTGAAGGCAGCAAGGAGGTGTTAATGAAGTCACAAAGGAATTGGCAGCTGGTGTCTTGAATGTTGTAGTCAAGAAGACTTAAGCTCTGCCCCTAATTCACCCCAGGCAAGTGGTTTAAACCTTTCCATACCTCAATTTTCTCAACTTCAAAATGTAGAAAAGAATAGCTCCTACTTCATAGGGTTGTTGTTGGGACCAAGCCAGCTAGCATGTGTAAAGCACTTTATAAATGCTAGTTAGGTATTGACATCATCAGCAGCATTATCACAGAGGGTGGGAGGGATCAGGGAAGGCTTTTGTGGAAGGCTTTAAGGAAAGAGGCAAGAGAAGGAAGGCATCTTTTAAATAGTTTGGAATGTGAGTAAAAGAGTAGAAGCAGAAGAACACAGGAAATGTTTGAGTTCCCAGAGAAGGAACCAGGTCACCAGTTTGCCTTGACCATGGAAGGGAAGGAAGTGCAGAAGAACTGGAAGAGTAGACTGGCATTGCTTTGAAAAGAATAAATTTCTAATGTAGGGTTTCTGGCAACATGCGTGTTGGTGGCAAAGGTACTTTTTGTCCAGGTAAGGCCTATCTTCTTCACATTCCTCTAATCATATCCCACGGGTAACTGCTGAATGCACCATCCAGTCTACTCATCCTATCCCCCTGATAAAGTAGCTGACACCTGGCTAGCCCCCAGGGTCACAAATTTCTCAAAGAAACTGTTGCTCTTTTTCAATTAGTCTAAAGAAACAAAGAATCCTTTTCAGTGAAGCTGTTTCCTGTACCCTTGCATGTGAATTTTACTGAAGTAGAAAACAGGGTAACTATTTCAAGCATCCCTGAAAGCAGTGCATGAGATGGGGGTGGGGATGGGATAGTATCTGTCAAGAAGACTTCCCCTATCCTGGAAGCAACCTGTATCCGGAGCCATGGGAGGGGACCAAAATTCTGTCACTATAATAAGCTCTGTCTGCCCAATGCCTGACATCATATACAATAATAAAGTCCAAATGGATACATGATCTAGGTATAAAGATTGACACTATAAACAAATTAGGGGAACAAGAAATAGTATATTTGTCGGATTTATGGAGAATGGAGAAATTTGTGACCCAAGAAGAGATAGAGAATATTATGAAGTGAAAAATGGATAATTTTGATTACATTAAATTGAAAAGTTTTTGCACAGACAAACCCAATGCAACCAAGATTAGGAGGGAAACAGAAAACTGGGAAAATAGTTTTGCAACTAGTGTCTGTGATAAAGGTCTCATTTCTAAAACATAGAGAGAACTGAGTCAAATGTACAAGAACACAAATCATTTCCCAATTGATAAATGGCCAAAGGGTATGAACAGGGAATTTTCAGAGGAAGAAATTAAAGCTATCTATAATCATATGAAAAAATGCTATAAATCACTATTGATTAGAGAGATGCAGATCAAAATAACTCTGAGGTACCACATCACATCTATCAGATTGGCTAACATGACAAAACAGGAAGGTGAAAAATGTTGGAGAAGATGTGGGACAGTTGGAACACTAATTTGTTGTTGGTGGAATTGTGAGCTGATCCAACCATTCTGGAGAGCAGTTTAGAACTATGCCCAAAGGGCTACAAAAATGTGCATACCATTTGACCCAGCAATATCGCTTCTGGGACTCTATCCCAAAGAGATCATAGAAATGGGAAAGGGTCGCACATGTACAAAAATATTTATAGCAGCTCTCTTTGTGGTGGCCAAAAACTGGAAATCAAGGGGATGCCCATCAGCTGGGAAATGACTGAACAAGTTATGGTATATGAATGTAATGGAAAACTATTATGCTATGAGAAATGATGAACAGAAACACTTCAGGGAAGCCTGGAAAGAACAAATGCTGAGTAAAAGGAGCAGAAAGAGGAGAACTTTGTACACAGCAACAACCATAGTGTGTGAGTAATTTTTCTGGTTGACTTAGTACTTCATTGAAGTACATGGACTTAAAAAATTTCCAGTGGACTCTTGAAGCAAAGTGCTTCCACATCCAGAGAAAGAACTATGGAATTGGATCATAGATAGAAACAGACCATTTTCTTTTGTATTACGTTTTGTTTTGTTTTATGGTTTCTCTTATTCATTTTAATTCTTCTATGCCACATGCATTTAATAGGAATGTACATGGAGAACCTACATAAGATTATATGCTATCTCTGGGAGGGAGTGAGGAGGGAGGAGGGAATGATGGGGAGGGAGAGGAAAAAAATCTAAGATATATGGAAGTGATTGTCGAACACTGAAAACATAAAATAATTCAGTTTAAAAAATGCTATCCACATACAGAGAAAGAACTATGGAGTCTGAATACAGATTGAAACACACTATTTTCTCTCTCAAAAATAAAAAAATAAGGGCTGTCTGCCCTTCGATGGGACTCCATGGGTGCCAGATGGAGAGAATGACAAAGGATGTCAGAGAACTCAGCTAGCATTCATGTCTCTTACCTTTAGGGAGAACTCTGCTGTAGATAGATCACATGGCTTCTCTTGGGAGAATATCCCCAAAGGAGAATGCCCAAATCAGTTTGCCTGTCCAGTTTTAAAGTCAGTCAGTGTGTCTATGACAGGCATGACACCTGGACTGGTTCTCAGGGAGTGCATAGTTTTGGTGGAGTCAGAAAACAAACCAGAAAGAGTGCTTCCTAATACCATGAGTGTCGTTAAGTTTGGGCTTGGAGTCAGGAAGACTTATCTTCCCCCATCTTTCCCTTATCTTCTCCCATGTGAGCTGCTGTTTCCTCCATACAAAGGTGAGGTTGAAGGCATCCCACATACCTTATCTGCCATAAATTAATGGAGTGAGTAAAGAAGTGATTTTTTTTGGGTGTGAAACAAGGCCTAAACACCTCCTTTGGGGTGACCAGGAATGGGTTTAGTTTGGCCAAGGTCATGTCCACTACACAGTGAATCATAGAAAATGAAGATCTAATTTGCAATTCATGATATGTGAGGACCTGCCAGTGGAGAAGTGGAGCCCTGGCCTGGGTCTTGTTCTGGTCTCCTTTCATCCACTTTGCCCAGAGTAAAACCACACAAGTTCTGAAAGGTCAAGAAAACTTTGAACTTCCACGTTTCAGGGGTCCCCAAGTCAATGGTCACTCCTGTATCAGGAGCCAAGTACAACCTAGAAATGATGGAGAAAGTAAATTCAAGGTTCTACAAAAACAAAACAAAGCAAAAAGAAACAGAAAAGCTCCATTATACCTCAGGGTGGCACCTGGAGGACTCTTGTGCAATGACTTCCAAAAAGTTCAAGCTATTCCTCTGCTATAGGCTGTCTCAAATCTAGAATCCACTTTTCCATTTCTAAAAAAAAATCAATCTGACTAGCCAGTTGATATAGACCAATAATCACACTAATGAGGGCTCAGGTACTATAACATTAGAAGTATTATATCTAACCTTGGCAGCTTATTCTGGAGTCTGAGGGAATAAGTGACTGATGCAATCTGGGTATCTGATGTGCTAGAAGGGATTGGGAGAGTAAGACCAGAGTTTATATAAAGGAAGAAAGAGGGAGAGAGAGAGAGAGAGAGAGAGAGGGAGAGAGAGACAAAGGGAGAGAGAGAGAGAGAGAGAGAGAGAGAGAGAGACAAAGGGGGAGAGAGAGAGAGAGACAAAGGGAGAGAAAGAGAGGGAGAGAGAGAGAGAGGGAGAGAGAGAGAGAGAGAGAGAGAGAGAGGAGAGAGAGAGAGAGAGAGAGACAAAGGGGGAGAGAGAGAGAGAGAGACAAAGGGAGAGAAAGAGAGGGAGAGAGAGAGAGAGGAGAGAGAGAGAGAGAGAGAGAGAGAGAGAGAGAGAGAGAGAGAGAGGGAGAGAGAGACAAAGGGAGAGAGAGAGAGAGAGAGAGAGAGAGAGAGAGAGAGAGACAAAGGGGGAGAGAGAGAGAGAGACAAAGGGAGAGAAAGAGAGGGAGAGAGAGAGAGAGAGAAAGTGGGGAGCACATTACTAAAGCGTATGCCAGGCACTGTTCTATGGTCCCTTCCATCTAATCCTATGATCTTCCAGATCCAATCCATTTTTTGACTTCAGACATCTCTTGCTGTGTGATTCCAAATCACTTTTTGAACTTCAGTTTACATATCTGTCACATGGGGATGGCAATAGCAACTACCAAAGGGTTGTTGCAAAGACCAAATGGGTTTATATAAGTGAAGAGCTTTGTAAATCTTCACATACATATGTCTTTAATAGTAGCAGCAATAATACTCAGGCAGCCTGTGTCATGTGCCAAGACAAATGGCCAGTAGGGGCTAAACTGTGTGAGGAAAAAGAAGGGGTCAGAGGTGAGGGATGCTGTGCAGGTGAAACGGAGAAGCTTTGGCAGCTGCTTGGATGTGTAGGATAAAGGAAAGTGAAGAGTCAGTGATGTTGCCTAATGCCACCTTAGCAACCTCAGAAATGGGAAGAATCATGGTGTCTTGTACAGAAATAGGAAGTTTGGACGAGAGGAGGGCAGTAGGGAAAAAAATTTTGGCACGTTAAATTAGTGTTGTCTCGGGGGAGCCCAACAGTTAATGGTTGATGCAGGACTGAAGCTTGGGGAGGCATCAGGGCTAAGAGGGAAAAGAGAAAGTGGCCTCACAAGTCTCTTAATCTCTATTTTTTCCCCTATAAAATGAGGAGATTGGTCTCATCCTCTGAACACCTTGAATACCTTACTTTCCAGAGTGTTGTGAGGAAAAGCCCCTTGCCAACAGACATGGCTATCCAGGCATAAACGCGTGCTGCTGTTATCCGTATTGCCCAGTGAATTCTCCAGTAGGGAATGGGCAGGAGCCTCTCTGGTCTTGGTCGGAGGCTCCCTAAGCCCCTCCATGACTGACCCTCAGGAGACCCTGGGAGAGAAGCTGGAATTTGAAAATTACTGTGAAATCAGAAGAGACAGAGTCATTTTTCATTCTGCTTGGAGGGTGATTTGCTTTCTCCACAGAGCTTAGCGTACTGATATGTGATGTCAAAAGGTAAATGATTTTAAAGTAGATTCAATTTAAATTTCATTATGCATTGGTTGGAGGGAGAGGTTTTAAGAATCTTTTGCCTTTGCTTTGAGATTCTTTCACTTTTAATAATTTTCAGCCTTGTACCCTAATGTTGTTATCATGCAGTGGTTTAACAAGGAACATGAGCCTCCTCTTTGGGGGCAGAAGCTGGCCTGTCTGGGCAAGAGACTCATTTCTGGTTCCCCTCCACAGGTAGATTCAGTTCTGGGGCCATTTTTTGGGAAAAAAGGACCAAGGGAATCTGGAGTGCTGTCCAGAGGACACCAGCAACAGTGGGAGGTCATGTCCTATAGAAATCACTTGAAAAAATTGGAGGTGTGGCAGTTCCAGAAGGGAAGACTGGGGTGGGGGGTAGGATATGAGAGCTGCCATCATGTATCTGAAGGATTGTCCTTGTCGGGGAGGGATAAGCTTTGTTGTGCTTAGCCTCAGAGGATAGAACAGGGAGGAATGGCTGGAAACTGCCTACAGCAGATGTGGACTTGAGATTCTGAATACTGAAACCTGTCCCCAAATGGAAGGAGAGCCTTGGGAGAGAGTGAATCTCTCATCATTGGAGGTCTTCCATAATAGCAGAAGCTATTGACAAGGACATTGTAACAGAAAATCCTTTTTAGGTATAGATTGGATGACAGGCCTCTGAAGTCCCTTTGCCTCTGAGGTCCTGTGATTCTCATTGTGTACCCATGGATTGTGATTTTTCTCCATCTGAACACTTCTCAAGTCTGGGCAAAGATCATTTTTTAATCTGAACATACTAAGAGTTTGATGGGAAAACACTTCTTAGACTTCAAACTTGAGAGCCTAATCAGACCTCATCAGACTAAACCCTGACAGGGAAGGTCCTCCCGTGAATATTCCAGCCCTGCTCCAGTCAAGTCAGTCAGTAAACTTTTCCTGAGCCTTGCTCACCTGTGTTCCATGTCCTCCCTTTTGGGACTTCAGAGGATGTCAAATACATCTAGAGGTATCCATAGATGTTTACAATCTTCAAAGCCTTTTGTGGACGACAAATTACAATATGAACTGGTGGCTACAATCACTAGATTGGAAGTCAGACAGCCTGGATTCAATCCTGGCTTTGCCACTTAGTACCAGTTTGGCATCAATCAACTCATTAAATGTTCAAGACCTCAGTTTATTCACCTGTAAAATGAAGCAGTTGGATGAGATCTTGGCCCACTCTTCCATCCTGAAACCTATGATCCTGGGAAATTTGTGAGGCAAGGGTCTTATTTTCTCCATTTAACTATTGGGAAAAGTGAGGGGTCAGAGAAGTTTCACAGATGAGCTGTGAATTCAAACCCTGATTCTGTGGACTTCGTATTCAGTACTCTGTTAAATAAAACCTAATAATATTTATATAAAACTTTCAGTTTTTATAACAACTCATATATTTGTGGTAGATCAAAGTTTACCATCAGATTGTTCCCCACCTCCACCCCCAGTGTTCTACTGACTCTCCACTCACACATCATCTCCTTTGATCTTTAGAAAATAAAGTCCCCTCTTTGAAAACATTCCTGAGTTAGAGGTCAACACTCCATTTTCAACCAGTCAGGTCCCAGTTCAACAGAACTGGAGGTGGTGAGCCCCAGAGAGTTTCAGCCCAAGTATAAGAATGTACTGAGTTCTTTTATATCTGTTACTGCACTGCTCCATCTCAGACAGAGTGTGTGGGAGGGTAATTAGCTCCATTTTATTGAGAAGGAAGCTGAGATTTAAAGAGTTTAGTCGACTTTCCCAGGGTCTTACTGCTAGAAGTGGGTGCATCTTGGACTTGGACCCAGCTCTTCTGAATCTTGTTTGGTTGCTATTCTGGTTGCCTTGGAGAAAGGTGTCATTCTTTAACCCTCGTGGATTCCCTTCTCAATCCTTTGTAATGGTAGAGGGGATTCTTGGTCAGGTACAAGTTGAACAAGAGGGCTTCAGAGATCTCTTCTAGCTCTGAGTGTCTATGATTACATGTACCCATGCAGACCATATAATCCCATGTGAACAGTGTCTTGAATGATTGCTACATAACTAGACTACATAGTCTAGGCTAGACATCACAGGAAATCGGCAACCTATGCTAACCCACAAAAACTTTTAAGAATTTAAGCAAGGTCCTAAAGCTAGCTAGCCTATACAGACAACTAGCAACTCAGGTTAGCCCACAAAGGCTTCTTTATCAGATAAAGTGGATAATGCTGTTCCAAGGGGAGGCCACATTCCAGGTCCCAAGTTTCTGACAGACAAGTCATTTCTAAGAAACAACCCATTTCTAAGTTGGAGGCTGCTTGTACACATGGAGATTGACAATGGTGTAGGAACACTTGCTCTGCATTCATTTGGTGAGTTCTTCCTGAAGAGGTTCAGATGATGTAGACTCTATGGTAATAAGCGAGGGGGGGGAGGGTTGGGAAGGGCAAAAGCTGGACTTTGACTTGGTTTCCCCTTGGTCCATTCCACCAATTAATGGTTATTGGCCGTCATCAGTCTGATGGTGCTATTGACACAGCGGGAGGGAGTTCTTAAAATGCACATCTGGGTGCCTTAAAAAAATAAATGAGTGCATTTGGAAAGATCTTCTTTCCAATTTGGACTTATTTTGCTGCCAGCAAGGAGGGAGAAATTAGAAGCTTGAGGTGGCAGGTTCCAGAAATGGGGAATCATTGGCCCTGGGTAATGTCCTCTTGCCTGGGTCCATCTGAATTTGTCTTTAAGTCTTCCCTTGAGTCTTTCTACCTTTTGGTGACTCTTCTCTCTTTCCCTCTCCCCCACCTCCAGTAATGTTAATGATATTGTTTGTTCCAGCCTCTGCACACACACACACAAAAGCCCGCAATAATCACCCAGGCATTAGTCATCATTAAGCTAACAATAAAGACAAAAAATTCTAAAGAGCTGTTTCCAGGCTGGGCTGCACAGTGTCTGCAGTGAATGGTGTTTATTACAAATGTGTCAGCTCTGAAATTCATCACCAACAAATAGAACTTGGAGACGAGGGCTGAAGCAGCCCCGCAGCAAATAGCCCCCAATCCATTAAGCGTACAAGGTAAATATGATGAGAGAGGCAAATTGCCCTTTTTGAAAATTACCTCCGTATTTATTGAGTTTGTCATTAAAACACCATCGTCATTTCTGTTCAGGGTTTCTCCTTGGTGGAGGGGTGAGCCTTAGCTTCATTTGGATAAACTTGCAATGATTTCACTGTATCCTGGAGGATGCTCTCCCTTTCTTCAGAATTCTCAAGAGATCCATTGAGAAACAGGCCATCCAACAGCTTCCTTAGCTGTCTTTGGAGATGACTGGGGGAGGCTCTGCTGATGACATGAGACATTTCTTGAAGGAATCTACCCACCCTGTTCTGGGCAGTTGGGCCCAGGCTATCTGCCCACTCAATGTCCCTTGAAGTCAGGGCCAGGCCTTGGCAGACTGGATGGCTGGGGGCAGGGCAGCCAATGTGGTTTTCTAGGACTGGGTTTCCCCCACTGTGCAGCTGAAACGATGGGTTATAGTGCGGATCTCTGAAGTCCTTCATAGTTCTGCTATTTTATAATCTCTTTCTGAGGTCACTCCAAGCTCTGTCACTCTATTCTAAAGCCTCTCTCCACACTGATATTGCCTGTTCTAAGACCCCTCCCAATTCTGATGTTCTATGTTCTAAGGGCTCTTCCATGTCTTATAGTCCATGTTTTATATTCTGAGTCTTTTCTTGCTCTGTCATTCCATGTTCTGAGGCTTCTCCCAGCACTGAGATCTTCACGCTAAGGTTCTTCTCACTTTTGCCATTCTGTATTCTATGTTCTAAAATCACTCCTGTCACTGGAATGCTATATCCTAAGTCCCCTTCCATGTCTTATCATTTGTTCTATGGCCTAAGGACCTTTCTAGCCCTAGATATTCTGTATTCTGAGTCATATTTTTTTTCTCACTTTGGGATTCCATGTTCTAAGGGCCCTCCGGATACTTTCTTTGCATCTCATTTATTTTCTTCAAAATCACTATAATTGGAGTGAAAGGACTCAAATTTCAATTCAAATGAATCAACCTTTATTAAAGGGCTCCTTTAATAGGTGAAGAACCCTGAGCTCAGTGCTCAAGATGCAAACGCAGACTTAAAGCCCATCTCAAATGACTGTGGTAAAAGGGAGAAGGGAAAAGATAAAGGAGGAGTGTAGCCCTTCTGCCAGGAGAACCTTGATGAACTTGCACAGAGGTCATTCATGTGAGAATCCTAAAGTTAGGGTTAGTGACATATCTCCTACCTGCTAAAACACTCTGTGCTCTGAGATGACCAGACCAGCTCAACTTCTTAGCCAATGTGTCCTCCTGCAGCCTGGTAGTACCAGTTTTCAGACCTGGAACCCACAACTCTAGTGAACATGCACTAACAGTAGCACTTTCATTCTAGCCCCTGAACAAGGTTCAGTTTCCACCAAGTCTATCCCCATTCAGCCCCTGGTGGCTTTAAACAGTCCTTCCTGCCTTCTCCTTAGGAGATCTAAGCCAAGCATACCACTATTGAATGGAACATGCTTGCCCAGGGGGGAAAGCTAGATGTGTCACACTCCACCAAGACCAGCTCCCAAGTCCTACTTTCCTACATTCCATCAAGCAGTCAGTCAGCAAGCAACAGTGACCCTAACTAGGTCTTAAAGTATATGGCACATGTGCTCCCATGTAAATACATATGGCTTCTCTTCTCCCTTATCCATATGTAAGTAGAATGTAAATTTGTGGAGGACAAGATCTATATCATTTTTACTCTCTTTTCCTGGTGCCTAACATAGTTCCCAATGCACAGAAGGCTAGTTGGTAAATAAATCTGCATGTATGGGGATGGATGATGAAGCAAAAATAAACATGTACATACGAACACATTTCATATATGCATGTGCATATGTACATATATACACACAAATTTCATAGATAGATTATTAATATATTTTGGTCCACAGACTTTCAGTACTTTCTCTGGACTGGACAGCATTTCTCCATACTCAGATTTATCTGGTGCATTTTGCTGGGTTCTCTCCTACACTGCTGTCATACCTTGCCCTACATCATGCTAAATTTTTTACCTATCAGTCCAATACCTTCTGTACTGATAAATGCTTGCTAGTTTAATTCAGTCAACATTTATTTAGTACCTACTGTGTCCAAGGCCCTGCGACATATAAAGATGAAAAATGAAACAATCCCCACCCTCCAAGATCTTCCGAAGGAAGGGGGCAAGAGTAACTCATATGTGAAGAGAAAATTGATGAAGAACTGAACATGTTCACCGGGGGAGCAGGATGGAGAAATTAGTGGAGGTTTCCAGGGAGAGCCAGCATTTAAGCTGAATTTTGGAGGAAAAGAGAGAATTCACTAGATGAGGAGGTAATGCATTCTACGCATGTGGCACAATCTATGTATGCAACAGAGGGAGAGAATCATGTGCAATGAATGGGCAGCTGTTAAGTTGGACTGAAACATTGGGGGTTTTTTTCAGGGTGGAGGATAATATAATGGGAGTCTGGAAAGAGAAACTGAAGCCAGATAATGGAAGCTCTTGCTGGAGAGCTGACATTTTGTTCAAAGATAATAGGGAGCTATTGAATATTTTTGATCAGGAAATGGACATAACAGACTGGGTGGAGGATGGGTGGGACAGAGGACAGACTTAATAGGCTAAAGCAATCACCCAAATAAGTGGGGATGATGTCCTGAATTTGAGTAGCTGTTAGGGAATAGAGAGAAGAAAGGACATAGGATTGAGAATCATCAATGACAGGTTGGATATAGGGAAGAGGGAAAGAAAGCAGCCAAAGATGACTTGGAAGTTTCTGACATTATTGGAAGGAAGAGTGGTGATTCTCTCAAGAAAAATCAGAGTTTGAAGTAGAAGCAGGTTCAAGGGGCAGTAGTTAATGAGTTCCATTTTGCCACTGCTGAATTTGAGAAGTAGCTGGCCCACTCAGGTGGAAATTTTCATCAAGGAGAGTCAGAAGAAGAGTATAAACCTGATTTAGTTTGATAAAGAATGATCCGAGCTCAGAAGAGAGATAAAGGCTGACGAAATGGCTTTGAGATTCATCAGTATTGAGTGATCGTTGGACCCATAGGATCTTATGAGATCACAGGACACAAGAGTGGAGAGAAGGAAGAGGAAGAAGCTAAGGTCAGAGGCTTGGGAAACACACACTTTTAAGGGTTGTTTTAAATTATTATTATTATATTGTGTATTTAAGTTAAACTACGATAACATAGAGAAGGAACTGAGATGGTGGTCATCTACCATCTTTTGCATTTTCCATATGCAGATTGTGCAGCCGGTAATAAACAGCCCGTAGAATGATAATTCAATCCTAGCTGCATAAATACTGTGTAAGATACTGATCATTTTACAGTTTTTGTAGGTGACAACTTTACATTTAAATGACCCTGTGATATGCTTTGGTATGATACTGGTTAATGTGGCCACGATCCTCCTAAGTTTATGAACAGACGTGATATGAAGGACTGAACAAGTAGATAGGATATGTTGATAAACCCTTTCCCCATAATCTATATCAAAAAATATCAAATCAGAGAAGAATAAAATGTTGTTCATGTTCTCAGAGGAAGAAGACAAGGCATTTATTGAGAAACAATATATTAGAAGTCCTTTTCATGTTAATAGAAATGTTCAATTTTCCATCAGAATTCCTTCTTCAAGGAAAGGATAAAGCCAAGATATCTTTTTTCTTTTTCTTTCTACTAGCTGAAATTAAAAAGAAGCCCACACAGCCACACTTGAATATACATACTCTCCAAAACTCACACAGTACTCAGTTGTTTCCATGTAATCAGTACAGCAGGTAACATTATTTGTTTCCGTGTCTATACTTATGAAGAAAAAGTAAGCTTCTCTGTGTGAATTTAACTGGAATAGCTTATAGAGATGGATAGATAGCTTCTAGTCCTAGGAGCCCAGAGAATGAGGTCACACAGTTGAGAGAAGAAGCAGGACAGAGTAGTGGAAGAAGGAGGAAGAGAAAGCTGGAAGAGAGAAAATCAAAGGTGTCCCCAACTGTTCAAAGGTCACGGACAATAAACAGTCCTTTTTAAAACACAAAGTAAGAGCTCATGGCTAAACTTTAGCAAGAGTGATTTCAGTAGAGAGATGGTAGAAAGACCAGATTGCTGGGGACTGGAGAGTGAATGAGTGATGAGGAAGTAGAGACAATGCATAGAGATTACTCTTTCTAGAACAGAATGAAAGGGAAAGGGGATGCCAGTCTGAAGGGATGATAGGATTTAAAGAAAGAATAAACCCAAGTATGTTCTTAGATAGAGGGGGATGGTCATAGTGATTGGAGAGAGACTGAGGATGAGCATCCAGAGTGATTACGAGCAAGGTCAAGAAGGAGATGAAGGTGGAAGAGGTGAAGGGACACAGTGGAGGGATGTCTAGGAGAGGGACCCTCTCCATCCTCTGAGGTCGAAGGGAAGAAGAGGATGAACACAAGAAAGATCACGTCAGGCAGCTTCAATCCTCTCAGTAAAGTTATCTACTAGTAAGGATAGAAAGCTATGGAGTCAAGGGCTGGAGGAGAGAGGTTTGGCAGAGTTAATGCAGACACAGCGATAAAACATCTGCCAGGGATGAATAAGGAGATAGTCATGCAGCAGTTGAGGGCCCAAGAGAAGTTAGATAGGTATTTTTAGGGACTTGGAGAAACTGTTTCATGACTTCCTGCAACAGGGCTCGTTGACATGGGAGCAGGAAAAAAAAGGCTGTTGGAATGACTGAACCAAAATTGACAGCTAGCAGGGTCCGAGCAGAGGCAAAGACAAAGGGGTAGGGAAGTATGACTGCAAGACAGTGTGCACTGGTGCCATGTCTGACCATTGGGCAAAGTCTGAGAGGGGAGTTAACAGAAGCCAGGGAAGAGTGATAGTAGGGAAATACAGGAAAGAAATAAAGGACAAGACATCTCCATGAGAGAAGAGAATGGGTTCAAGACAAGTGAGGAGCTTAAAAAGAAAGCACAACAGGAAAGACAATGACAGTGGAAAGTCACCCCCTGAGACTAGGAATTTTTTATATTTACTTCTCCATGTACATAAAATATCATTTGAAGGTAGGGAGAAATTTGTTTTGTTTTTGTATCTTCCAGTGGTTAGCACAGAGTCTGGCACATAATAGAAAATATTAAATGGACCAAACCATCATCTAAGAGCAGAATGTTAGAGCTAAGAATCCGGGGCACCACGGTATCAGGTAACAATGAGGTCCTTGGCTAAGCTCTTTCAATGCACTTTTCTATCTTGTGGGATCTCACTTGCCACTTTGTGTGTGATCTTGGGACAAGGGACAAGTAGGGGTTGTTTCTACCTTTCTTTGAATGTCCAATGCCTCCTGGGGTATAGAAGGCTCTCAATAAATGCTCATTGGCTGACTGCATGACTAAGGAGCAAGAAAAACCAAAGCAGAAAGCTAATAGATGGTGACTACACCAGTGAGAATCTCCTTTCCTGCTCCCTTTCCCAGCACCCTTCCCTTAATGTCTCCTGAGGTATCTGATCTAAGGTTTCTCTGCCCTAATGGAATGCTCTTTAAAAGTTGGTTCTCAGGCTATGCTGGTGCTGCTTTGTATAGGCATGTCTCAGTGTCTCTCCACATTCATTCCAGGCTTTGGAATAGCCTATCACAGCACTGCTCATGGCTCTCCAGTTGCTTTCTGGGTCTTGTAGGTCAGGGTACATTTCTCCTAAATGTCACATGTCCCAGAATGCCACAGTGCAGAGACTAACAGCAGGAAAGTGGGGAATGTGTTGTTTATAAAGGGTGTTGTCTGTGATGGTGCCTGGCTACCTTACTGTAGAACAGAATGATAGATGTGTAGGGCTGGAAAGAGCTTTCACTTTAAGGAGGCCCAGAGAGAGGATGGCACTAATGCAAAACCACACAATAGTTTAGTGCAGAGTTAGGATTTGACCCCTCAGGAGACCAGTCCAACCTGACTGGACTGGAAACTTCAGCACATTCCTAAGAAGTGGTCATCTAGTTTCTCTGCTCATTGTTTTTAAAGACTTGAAGCAACAGATAGCTTATTACTTTCCAAGGTATCCCACTCCTGAATTGCTCTAATTTGTGAGGACGTTTCCGTGGTATGAAGCTCATCTTCCACTCCGCAGCATCCATCACTGGTTCCTCATTCTGCCTTCTGGGGTCATAATGCCTCTTCTCAATTTTCCAACCATCACCACACCAGTTTCCTTTTCTCTGAATTAAACATCCCTGGGTTCTTCCACTGATATTTTAGTGGTCAAGTCTTGAGTTCTATGAGGCCCCTAGTCATCTGTATAACCAATAGTCAAGAGTAAAGCTCCCTAGTTGGGGATGCTGAGGAGGCAGGATATGGGGAGGCTAAATTACAACGAGTGAAAGAAACATTGCCTGATTGTCATGACCAGGCCTGGCCCCAGAGACAAGGTAGAGAAATAATGCTCCTTGCTTTGGATGGAGAGCTGGAGCACTAGAAGTGTGGCTGCTGTATGCACTGTCAGGCATTTTGGTTGCTTCTGCTTTGCTGTTTTTTTTCTTCCTTTGTTTCAAGGGGAGGCTGGGGCAGCTAGGTGGTGCAGTGAATAGAGCACCAGTGCAGGAGTGAGGAGGACCTGAGTTCAAATCTCACCTCAGACACTTGACACTCACTAGCTGTGTGACCTTGGGCAAGTCACTTAACCCCAATTGCCTCATCCTGGGTCATCTCCAGTCATCCTGATGAATTCACTTGAATTCACTGGATTCAGATGACTCTGGAGGAGAAGTGAGGCTGGTGACCTGCACAGCCCTCCCTCACTCAAAATGTCATGTCATTATTTCTCTGATGGCATGGTCTTCTTCAGCAGTGAAGGATGAACACACACACACATGGGGAGGCTCATGGCTTAGGACTGGGAAAGAGGGGGCAGGGACATCTATCTGAAATTTGCTGTGAGATAAAAACAAAGGCATCTGTAGGACTCTAAAACCAAGAACTGATTGAAGGAGAAGGGCAGTTTGGAGGATGTTGGTTTGGGGACATTTGAAGATAACTAGTGCTTGATTCTGTCAAATCCAGACTTGTAATTTCCTTCTGCATTTTTCACATGACATTCCCTTGCCAAAGTGTTGCTTCTGCTTTCGATGTAGGTAACAAGTGGAAGGTTGACAGAGAAGACTCCTTTTTCATTTCCTCCCTCTCTCTCTCTCTCTCTCTCTCTCTCTCTCTCTCTCTCTCTCTCTCTCTCTCTCTCCATCTCAACTTGATCTTATTTAGTTCCCAGGTTTTTTATACAGAACTTTTGGTGGTTCCTTCCTGCACAGCCTCCTTTAACCATCTCTGTTCCAGGCTTCCATGTCCTAAGAGCTCAACTCTGCCTCCACCTCTTGTCTGAGAGAGGGTATTTATCTGGGCATATCCCCAAAAGTTGTATCTAAGGCTTACCTAATTTCAGCTATGTGTTAGCCTCCTCAAAAGGGTCCCTGTTCTAATTTGCTTTTTGCATTCTGAGAGAGGGGATGCTTAGCATTCAGGCAGACAGATGCCTTTGTCAGCTCAGCATCACGGCAGAAATGGAAATATTTCATCTCCCGAAGGCTTTCAAGGTTGTGATGGGGACAGAAGCGGTGTTAGCCTCAAAAGCAAGGCTTGCACTTTTGGGCTCAGATGATAATTGAAATAAAATGTCAACATTAATGAAACTCCCAAATGTTTACTGTGCAAGTCCAGGGACAGAAATCAAAGGGAATTTTCCTTGGGGTTGGAAGAGCCTTCTTCTCTCAACCCGAAGCTAACAGGTGTCTCTGAGCATCATATTCTCCACTTGGAAGAGGCAGCCAGATATTAGGGGCAAGAGATCTGTCCTGCTCTGGAGTCAAAGGGTGTGGGTTCCATTCCCGACTCTGAAACTGATCCAGCAATAAGCATTTATTAAGCACCTACTGTATGCCAGACACTAAGGATATGGTGACAAAAATGAAAAATATACCCTGTCTTCAAGGAGCTTCCTTCATAAGGGAGAGCGCTTCCGGTCTAACTGACATTTGGTAGATACCTTCTCCTCTCTCAGTCTCAATTTCTTTATCTATAAAAGGGAGAGAAAGTTAGACTATATGGCATCTGAGATCCCTTATAGATTTAAGATCCCTTCAAATTGATAGTTAGAGTCCTATAAGCTTAATGTTTATAAAACACTTTCCTCAAAGTAGCCTTAGAAGATGGGTAGTACAAGTGACAGCACCCCCATTTTATAGAAGAGAAACTGAGGCTTTGGTTAGGAGAAAGTACTTAGCAGGTTACAGAGGACTGTCTTATCCTTGACATCTTTGATCTTCACAAGAGTTCTGTATGTGATACATGAGGCGTGTGTTATTCCTACTTCCCAGGTATGGAAACAGACCCAGAAAGAGTAAGTGGTTTGTTGACCCACCAGGGCCAGGAGAGCTCAAACATGTATCTCTTTATTCCTTCCATGATGAGGTGGTAGCAGCTTATATGCGGAAGTCAATTGTTGATTGCCCCAAAAAGCCAAACACACACTGGGCAGGTGTCAGTGAACATCCTACAGTGCAAGCACCTCCATTTATGGTCTACGGAATGAGCATAATCAGCCTAATTTAATCCCTGCCCACAGTAGCTGAAGGATCAGAGGAGAATCTGGATATAAATGGGATGAGGAGATCATAAAGCATTAAGAAAATCTAAGTCCTTGTCTTCCTTCACTTTATTTTTGACCTGCTGCACTATGGATGATTCTTAAAGTGAAAATGGGACTTTCTGGATGGAGCTCACTTTACAATGTTTGGTTTCCCCATTCTGTCCCATTGAATGTGAACTGTGAAGCGTAGGCTCACAGAGAGCATCCGGGAGGACAAAGGCTGTGAATTTCATGCCTTTCAAAAATCATTTGGAGGAAATGGAGAGGCTAAGCCTGGAGAGGGAGAAGATCAGTTGGAGGGGGTGGGGGCTGTGGGAATGGTAAGACAGCTGTGTGAAGGGGAGGTAGCCCTGCCTGACCCCAAAGTGGAGCAATGAGAGGAGTCAGGGAGGGGGATTTGCAAGCAAGCCAAGTTATATTCCACTTAAGGAAAACAGTACTGATAACTGGAGCTCTCCAGAAGGAAAAAAGACCTCTCTGACTCCATCCATGGAAGTCTTTGAGAGAAGGCTGGATGAGCCATTCTTAGGGATACTATAGACATTGGTCCTGCTCCAGTATAGTGTTGGGTTAGAGATACCCATTTGGGTCCTTGTCAACCCTGATATTCTTAGAGATGGGAGACAGAGGAAAATGACTGAGAATAGCAAATTGGGATGGGGTCCCTAGCACAGTCTTCACTAGATTGTTCTGTGGGGGCGGTCCTGTTTACAGCGAGTCTGAGCATCCACTTGTTTTTAAAGGCAGTTCTAAATATTATTTTGTTTGTGTTCTGAGAAGGTGTGAAATGATTGACCCACATTCTGTTGTAGGGAGGCTGAATAGATTGATAGAGTATCAGAGATAACAGTCTAGAGACTGCCAGAACTGGAAATAGCTTGAGAGCACAGAACATGGAATGTTGAAAATGAGAGACCTTAGAGGAGGCACCATAGGTCCTAGAGTAGAAAATGTCACAGCTAGGAGGGGCCTGAGAACAGGGAATGCTAGAGTTGAGAGGAGCCTTCCATAGAACATGAATATGAAACCTAGGAGGAGCCTTGGAACATGGAACATGGGGCTAGGAGAGGCCTTAGCATATGGGATTTCCAAAATGGGAAAGGTTCATAGAACTGAGAATGTCAGAGTTTAAAGAAACCTTAGATCAGGGAATGTCTAAGGTGGGAGGGACTTGAAATCACAGTATATGGAAGATCAGAGTTGGAAAGAATTTGAAACTGAATCCTAGAAGGTCAGAGCTCAGCACAATACACTTACAGTGCTCAAAAGAGCCTTGGATGTCATCTGCTCCCAGGTTCTGGTTAGATCTCAATAACAGATGAGAATAGTTGAACTGAAATAGGATTGTGGGGCAGGGATGCTCAGAATAGTGATATCCAGAATGGATTCTCATTCCTATCATGAGGAGTTTTTGTCAGTCTTCTTTGTGTTAATTGCCTAGAATCCAAAAGGTATTAATTGAATAATTGATCTGAATCTCTTCCAAGTAGCATCACTTCCACTTCTCCACTCCTTGGCTTGATCTCTGTGCTGATTCAGTCACCACTCTTCAGTCTCTTTCACATGCCTCCATGGATGATCACCTCAAGATATCCACCAAGTGATGGAGTTTTTGAGCCCCAATTCAGCAGTTCTGAGGAGGTGATGGCCTGCATGGGCAGGAGCACTGATACCTTGGTCGCCGTATGACCGGTAATAATAACAACAAAGGCAATGTCTCACAGTAATAGCTATATGGATAACTATAACTGTATGACTATGTAATCATATATGATTATATATGCACATATAGAATAAATATACATATGTATATATGTGTGTGTATTACATATATATGTATATATGTGTGTGTGTGTGTGTCTGTCTCTCTCTGTGTGTATGAGAGTTATAAAGATATTGAGCATATCACATAACTTCCCAGACCTCTGTTTCTTTATTTAAAAGAAAATGAGGTAGGTTGAATCGACCTTCTCTTCCAGCTCGAGAATCTCTGCATCACTAAGGTTCCATACTAATCTACCATTTCTAAAGCACTTCCCATAAATGCTGCCCCCTCAGTGCTCCTCGAAGGAGCCAGAAGTGTTTGCAAGGCTGACATAGAAAGAAGAGGAAAAGATAAAGATGAGAAACAAAAGTGATTTGAGGAGAAACATCCAGTGCCCTGAAAGTTGTGGTTTGAAAGATTTTTTCTGATAGAATTTGTTGTCAAGGGTAATAATCTAATGAACATATACATTCATAATTTGATCTTTACACTTTCCATTTTGCTGTCTTTTATTACCCTCAGAAACCTCTGATTTAGGATGTGATCGGCTCTGGTACATTTCTGTCAGTCAATCTGTGATTGGTTTCCGAAGCCATTTCCCCTGTATAATTATACATGATAATGTCTGGAAATAGATTCATATTTGATGGGTTCAGCTCCGTATTAGACTCATACTGTGACAATCTGTTATCTCAACGATAGTTCCATTGAAATGTTTGATTTAATGAATTAAAATGGCTCGTGTTAAAGTTTAATGCTGGTTATGGAATCGTAATACTAGGAAATGGTCCATCAACATAGAGGTGGTGCTGTTTGGGCGGGAGGGGTGCTAGAAAATGATCCTTCCTTTATTTAGTTTACAAGCACTAATTAAGCACAGGTAGGGGCTGTGAGTGGTAATAGGGACCCTCTGCCCCTAGGGACTATCTAATAATGATAATGTTTTTCTCCAGGGTAGTCGCAGTATTAGTCACTGGAAATCACGGTACCTGTGGACAATAATCTAGAAACTTGTGTTATTAGTGAGGCTCTCCAACATCACCTGGGCTGCCTGGGTTAGACCACCTTTATCACATCTGGAGTAATTTTTGATTCTATCTTTTGGAAAAGTGGTTCACTAAATGAAATTGGTCCAGAGAGAGGTGACCAACCTAAAAGTATTGCTAGAAACAAAGTCATACATGGGTGGAGGAGGTTGAAGAGCTAGAAATGTTCAGGACTGAGAAGAGAAGACAGGATAGCATGATAACTTTCTTCAAAGATGAAGGTGGGACAGAAGAACTGGCCTTTTTGGGTTGGTTATTTTTGGCCCGATGGGGAAAGGCCATCAGCTGCCTGCTGTGTAAAGAGGGCTGGAGGCTACCATTAGTCTACCTTCACACAATTCTTGGATGTCCCACTCACTACCTATGCAACCTTGGGGCTCATTTAATCTATCTAGGTCTCCGTTTAATCATCAATAAAATAGAGTGTTTGGACTAGGAGAGAGACAGAAATAGAGACTAAAAAGGAGTAATAGAGGGAAAGGGAGGGAGGGAAGAAAGAAAACAGATGATAGGTAGATAGATACATAGATAGATACATAGATAGATGCATAAATATACAGATAGATAAATAGATAGATTCATAGACATATACATAGATATATTGATACATAGATAGATAAATAGACACATAGACACACATGAGGCCCAAAGGTGAAAATACCCAGGATGGGCAGATGTAGCAGACAGCCCGCGTCCCTACACGGCTTGGTGAAGTGGTTGAAAGAAAAGAGTCACGGGAGGCGGGAAAAGATAGACCAGTTCCGTTTATTGATCTGAGGGTTAGGGTTTATGTAGACAGAATCTGCAAGTCTACGTGACATTCTGCTCATCTCCTGTCCCAATGATTTGGCCAGACTTATAGTCTTTAAAAGCTATTAGCCTAGAGGACATCTATTTTACATATCCCTTATTTTCTGTAGTTCCCACGTTTGTCTCATGGACATAGCAACATTTGGGGGGCATGGAGAGCCATTCCGGATGATAATGAGCAGTCTTAAAGAACAGTTTCCCCGAAGATCTTTCCTGATCTTGTCAATTGCACTCCACCCTGGCCCTCAACAGGCAGACATGCATGGAAGGGTAAAAATCTGTGTCCTTAGAAGGAATATAGAAAGTGAGGCGGTCACAGGTCCCTCAGAGCGTTTCAATGTGCTCCAAAAAGCAATTGGGGACAGAACGGCCTGAGATTACTTTGGTGAAAAAACTTGATGAGTGAAGAAACTCTTCCACCATGTAGTCAGGGCCTTCATTTTACAGGTTTGGAGAGTTGTTTAATGTACTGAGAGTTTGAATGCTTTGCCCTGGGTCACACAGCCAATAGTTATGACAGGGAAGATTTGAAACCAGATCCTTCTAACATGAAAATCACCTCTTTATCCTCAGTGATATATGCCCTCTGAATGTATGTATTATAAGTAGAAATACTATTATGATTGTAATGTAAATGCAGCAATTATAAATATCAGTTTGATTATTATATTAATGTTATATCCTGCAATTGTAAATATGAATATAATAATATAACTATATTTTATTGTAATAATTATAATAAAATATTGTATTCAATTATAAAAATTACACATGTATAGTATCCTATAGGTTATATATTCATTACAATATATACATGTATATTGTGCACACACAATTAAAAAATCTGTGATTGGAAGGGACCTTAGAGGTTTTCTACTTCAGCCCATTTATTTGAAAAAGCAGGGGGGCAGAGAAGTGATATGTTTTGCCCAATATCAAACCAGTGGCATGTGGCAGAAGCTAGATTAGAACCCAGGGCCTTTGGTTCTGATCTGATAATATTTCTGTTCACTGCAGTTGCTTTTCCTTCCTGCTCTCCATAAATGTTTTCTGTTAGTGGGGGTGGGCAGTAACTATTGACTGATTATGGTGTTTATAACAACCCCCACTAGATGGCACGCCACGACTTTGAGGTGAGGGTTCCAAGCAACATTTCTGCCAACACTATGGTAGGAGGCGTGCCTGCCTTCCAACCATGTACTCCTTGAGAATAAACTTAACAAAAGTAATAAACCAAACGCACCTTCCTGAGTTTCGAACAGAATTGTGATTCTGCCGGAGCAGGGAATAGAAGAGAAGCCAAAAAAGAAGAAGGGCAGTGGACAGAGAGGTCTAGAAACAAGGATCAGCCCCGGCTGGGGAAAAAGACTGGAAGGCCTGATGATGGCACGATCCTTCACGGACCTCATGTTTATCAATCAGAGGGTGCATTTTCCTCAGGTAAGGATGTGCTGAGCAGTATATAGAGAAAAATCAAGAACTGAGAAGTCGTATGTAGAAAGATTAGAAAGGAGGACCAAATGATGTGACAGGGTCTAATTTCTGCTTTAATTTAGTCGGGAGACCTAAAAAGATGCAACTTAGCTGATACTCTGGCAGAAATACCTGACATCTGGTACCCAGCACAGAACATATCTTTCTTTCATTTTTTTTTTCTACCTGCAAATGAATCAGAACCTTCCCAAGGGCTTCTTTAATCCTGGACCTTTCACACTAACTCTCAGGAGTGACCTTGGGCAAGTGAAGTTTTGTAAATTCCCTCCTAACTCTGGCATTCTGTGTTCTAAGCACTCTCCCCACTCCAGCTGTAATATTCTTGTTTTGTAAGGTACCTCCCAACGCTGACACTACCTTTTCCTATACTGCAAGCTCCCTTCCAGCATCAATATTCTATATTTTGTATTTTAAGTCCTCTCCTTGCTCCAACTGTCTACATTTGAAAGTCCTCCTAAGTTCTGATGTTCTAAAGCTCCTCCCGTCTCTGACATTATCTAACTCTGTTCTAACATCCAATATCATCATAGAAGGAATGAGTTTTTCAAATTACTCCATCGGAAACTGGTACACTTTATAGCTTGACACGGACATGCCCAAAACATCATTATGAAGGTCCCTTGTTGGCTGTGGTGCGTTTAGCATTGTGCTGTCTGTTCTTCTGTCTACTTTTTGTAGTTTTTCTTTCTCCGTTCTTGCTCTCAGTTACAAAGAACAGCTGTTGTTACCTTCTGACTTGTTATTTATAAACTATTATGAGCTAGAGAAACAGATACTCTGAGATCATTGTTAGTTAACTAGAATTAGGTTCTGCATAACTTTTTCAAGGATTGTCTCAACATGTGAGGGCAAGGGCCCTGGGATACCTATTTTAGTCTCTCACCATACTTTTCCACTTAGGGCTAGTTGTCTTTGAATATCTTGTGTGGAATCTTTTGCTGAACCACCTCCTTGCCATTTAGGCTTGACATAGCTTCTTCTCAACAATGCTATTTTCTATTATTTCCAAATGGGAGCTCTCCTCTTCAGCCTCAACTTCTATTGAGATGGGTAGGACTCTGTCCTTAAGCTGAATGGCCCCTGACTGCTATGCTTTTCTTATTTAGCATATTTAGCTAGTGGTTACTTTTAATTTGAAACTTTCTTGCTAAAGACTCACCCTCTCTTCATACTACGCCTTCATTTCAGACCATTTCCCTTCCCTGAACACCTTTGCTGCTCCCTCTGAATTCCCTCTGACATTCCACTTTTTTCTGCTGCTACAAGATATGCCTTTTGCAGAAAAGTCTTTCTGTATTAACCCTCCTAACTCTGATCACCCCTTCCTACTACAATCTCTTAACTGCCTACTCCCATGGCACATTAGGAATCAGTGGTCTGAAGCTTGCTTTGTGTGTAGCTGTATGTGTATATGTGTGTTCCTGTATGTGTGCATATATGTGCATGTGGACATGTATATGTGTGTTCATGTGTGTTGATGGATTCTAAACTTCCTCAGGCTAGGGACTGTGTCTTCTCTTTTGTTAGCCCCACTGTCCTTCAACACCTGTATCTACATGGCACAACGCATAATAAGTACTTCATAAAAGGTCCATAGAATGAATAAATTAACCTTTAGAAATACTGAGAAACGAGTGTGTAATAGTGACATAAACACCAGTTTGGAGTCAGAAAATATGGTTCAAAGCCAGGCTGTGTTATTTATTACCTTTAAACAAGAACTCAGTTTCCTTATATGCAAAATAAGGGGATTCTTTTTAACCTCTGAGGTCACTTCCTGCTCTTAATCTGAGATGATTTGATTTTGGACATGTCACTCTGGTCTCACATGAGGGGGTAGTCTCTCACCTTTTCAGAAGAGTAAATCAAAACTATCTGTAGGCATGTGAAAGTACTCTAAATCAATATTGATTAGAAAAATACAAATAAAATAACCTCTGAGATACCACCTCACGTCTATCATATTGGCTACCATGAAAGAAAGAGAAAATGACAGATATTGGAAGGGAAATTGGGATACTAACGCATTGTTGGTGGAGTTGTGAATTGATCTAACCATTTTAGAGAGCAATTTGGAACTATGCCCAAAGGATCATAAAACGGTGTGTATCCTTTGACCCTATTACATTTGCATACCAAAAAAGATCAAAGAAAAAGGAAACTATGTGTGTGCGTGTGTGTGTGTGTGTGTGTGTGTGTGTGTGTTGAAAAAGGATTGGAAATCAAAGGAATTCACATCAATCGCTGAATGACTGAACAAGTTGTGGCATATAATTGTGATGAAATGCAATTCTCTTGTAAGAAATGATGAGAAGTATGCTTGCAGAAAAATCTGGGAAGATTAATAAGAACTGATATAAAGTGAACAGAATAAGAACATTATACACAGTAACAGCGCTATTGTATGATGATCAACTGTGAATGACTTAGATGTTTTGATCAAAACAATCATCTAAGACAGTTCTGAAGGAATGATGCAATATGTCACCCACACCCAGAAAGATAACTAAAGAAACCTGAGTGCAGACTGAAGAATACTTTTTTTTTCTCACTTTATTATTTTTTTTTGCAATGTGGTTAATATGGAAATATGTGTGGCATAATTTCACTTTTATCATTGATATCACATTTATTTTTGCCTTCTCAATCAGTGAGGGAGGGATGGGAGGGAGGGAGAAATTCAGGGCTCAACATTTTAAAAACAATGAATATTAAACATAAATACTATTTCCATGGTATGTCATTTCCTCCAATTACATATACAAACAATCTTAAGTATTTTTAAAGAATATAATCGGAGAATATTTAGCGCAAGTAAATAAGAATGCAATCACAGATAGACAATTTTGATATGTGGTTTTCTAGAATATTATGTTAACCCTAAGGATGCTTACCATGGTTTGGTGGCCTCCTTTCTATTTGAGTCTCACATCACCGGTCTCTATACATGCTCACTCTGTCAGGACGTGGATAACATGTTTCTCAGTTATCAGGAATTGTGGTTGCAAATACCACTGACAAGAGTTCTTATGGATTATAAACTTGTTCGTTTTTACAGCTCATTAATTACATTATTTGTATGTATTAATTGAGCAAATGTATGATGACAAAAAGCTACTAGGATTTCTTTACCATTGTTCAATGAGTTTGTGTATTTTGTTGATCACAACAGTATTGACCTCCACTGGAAATCCATGGAATCTATGGAACTATAGAAATATTAAAAGGTCAGTGTTGACTCTGAGTATGGATTTGTTGACCCCTGTAAATAGCTCTAGCTCACTCAGGAGCTATGGCTTACAAATTAAAAACCACTGGACCCAATTATCAATTATATAGGTCCTTTTTTTTCCCTTTCTCTAGCCTACAGGCTCCTATGGTTAACAGTATACTGAGACTGTTTAGTGGAAAATAAAGAGCTGACTACTTCCCTTTGGTCAGTTCAGAAATGCCACCTTAGGGAGATTGCTACCTAGAAAATCTTTGGTTTCCAATGTATATTTCTCTGCGTATAACCTCCACCATAAATACTTTAAGTTGGACAAACTTGAGGGAGAAAGGCTTTTCCATGGGGGCTTTAGGAGATGTTCCCTGGAGTTCAGCAATAGACCATTGCAGTCTTGAGATGATGCCTGGCCCAGGTTGCTATAGCCATCCTGGTACCTTCTCTTGCTGCCTCTTTCCTGGTCTGATTTAACAATATCTGTTTAAACCATTGAAATGTTGATTATTCTGTCTTTCGGGGAACTTCAGCTCTCATCAGGAGAAGAATGAGATGATCATGTTGGTAGAAACTGAATAGTCTTAGGAAGATTGCAAGATGGCATTTCCATTGGAAAAGGGGAATTAGTTTAAAAATATACTGTCAAAATATGTTGTTCTAAATGCTGAGCTGATAGTTCTTTTGTTTGGCTTTGTTTCATGAATTCATGAATGTGTCATTAGGAAAAATTAGCAATGGATCAACTGTGGGCTGCAATTGCCATTTGTCTAAAAGGAAGAAGATTTTGAGGAGTCCTTGGGAGAATTTTTTGGGGGAGTAAATAGTCTTTCCTACTTAAATATTATCTCTTCCATCGTGGATACTCATGAGAACTCCAGATCTATGAACTTCAAGTGTACATCATCTGGGGAAGCATTATATATGAATGAAAGAAGTGGGATGCTTTGTTTTCTCTTTCCAGGTCATCCCTACCCCCATGCTCTTCCATTATTGTGTTGGTCTTTTTATTTGTTTTAGATTTTTATTTTTTTAAAAAATTCAGAGATAGCTACTCCAGGAAACTGGCTGCATGATTTCTGTGTAAGATATTTGGGACCTCTTCTCTTGCCTGCCCCACCTCCCAACTCCAACACACCTCCTTAGCTTCTCTTAGTAACTTATTATGAATGTGTCACAAATTTAGAGCTTATACTTGGCAGATAAGAGGCATTTAACAAATGTGATTGGATGAATAATTACACAGATCTATGACAGAACAAATGAATGAATGAATGAATGAATGAATTTGTGGTTTGAGCTATGAATGAATGAATACATACATACATACATACATGAATCAGTCAATTCAATTCAATTCTATAAGAATTTATTGAGTGTCCTAGGTGCTAGGCAATCAAGGGCAACATTTTTTTTTTAAGTTTCTATCCTATAGCAGCTTACATTCTACTTCAGGGAAAGGAAAGGAAATTAAATGGAAGGGAAGAGGAAGACAAGGAAAGGAAGGGGAGAAGACAGGGAAGAGAAAATATAAGAAAAGGAATGAAAAGAATCCCTAAAGTAATCAGAGTGGAAGGTTTAAAGGATGTAAATGATGGAAGGTCCAAGGGACCAAGATATTCAAGGACAGGGGATGGTGTATATTTTTTTTAATTTAATTTTAGTTTAAGTTTCATATCTACAGAGGAGGGGAGGGAAGGAAGGAAAAATAAGTGAAAGTATGTATGGCTGAATAAATGAGAATATGATGAAATGAGAAAATGATTGAATGCACTCAGATAAATGAAGGCATGAATGAGTGAAAAATAAAATATACAAGTAAATGAATCAATAGATAGATGGATGGATGGACAAATGGATGAATGAATGAATGAATGAAAACAGAATACACCACTAAATGAATGTATGGATGGAAGCACAAATGAATGGATGAATGGATGGATGGATGGATGGATGGATGGATGGATGGACAGATGAATGGACAGATGCATGGATGAAAGAAAGAAAAAGAATGAATGAATGAATGAATGAAAGACTTTCAGGAAATGAATGAATTCTTCTAAAAGAAAGTAGATGATGACCAAGAGTTCAAGAAATCCAAGAGGAAATTCAAGGAGTAGAAGAGAAAAGGTAGGGCTTTGAAAAGTCCACAGGACCCTGCAAGAAAAAACTGACTAGAAGGGAGTGGGAGAACCCCTAATGTGTGGACTGTCCACACAGCATTCCTAACATGCAGTGCTCCTAGACCTTCTCAGATCTGTTAGGTTGGTTGTTTTTACACCAGCATGGCAGGGGTGGTCCCATCTCCATAAAGTCACAAGTGTGCCACATCCATCAGAGAACTGGGGCTGGACCAGGGTGACTGTGGGGAAGATTCTCTCACTGTAGGAACAATTTGTTTTTAGTCATTCAGTCTACATGAATTAATTCAATTTAATTTTTTGCTTTTATTTATTTATTTATTTATTCATTCATTCATTCATTCATTCATTCATTTATTTATTTATTTTGAGTTCTCAACCTTCATTTCCACAACATTTTGAGTTCCAAATTTTCTCCCCATCTCTCCCCTCCCCCCACCCCAAAACACCATGCATTCTGATTACCCCTTCCTCTGCCCACCCTTCCCTTATCCCTATATTTTCTCTTTTCTTGTAGGGAAACATATATTTCTCTCCCTCATCACTTGTATTTCTTATTTCCCAGTTGCATGTAAAAACTATTCTCAACATCCATTCCTAAAACTTTGAGTTCTAACTTCTCTCCCTTCCTCCCTACCAACCCATCCCCACTGAGAAGGCAAGCAATTCAATATTGGCTATATATGAAAAGTTTTGCAAAAGACTTCCATAATAGTCAGGTTGTGTAAGGCTAACTATATTTCACTCCATCCTATCCTATCCCCCATTTATTCTATTCTCTCTTTTGATCTTGTGCCTCTTCAAAAGTGTTTACTTCTAATTACCCCCTCCTCCCATTTGCACTCCCTTCTATCATCCCCCCCACCCCACTTATCCCATTCTCCCCTACTTTCCTGTAGTGTAAGGTAGATTTTCATACCAAATTGACGGTACATATTATTCCTTCCTTAAATCAAATGCAATGAGAGTAAGCTTCACTTTTTCCTCACACCTCTCTCATTTTCCCCTCCATTGAATTTGATTTCTTGTCTCTTTTATGAGAGATAATTTGCCCGATTCCATTTCTACCCTTTCCCTCTCAATATATTCCTCTCTCACCCTTAAATTTCATTTTTTGGATGTCATCTTTTCTTATTCAATTCACTCTGTGCTGTGTGTGTGTGTGTGTGTGTGTGTGTGTGTGCATAATCCCTCCAATTATCCAAATACTGAGAAAAGTTTCAAGAGTTACAAATATTACCTTTCCATATGGGAATGTAAACAGTTCAACTTTAGTATGTACCTTATGATTTCTGTTTCCTGTTTACCTTGTCATGCTTCTCTTGATTCTTGTGTTTGAAAGTCAAATTTTCTTTTCATCTCTGGTCTTTTCATCAAGAGTGCTTGAAAGTCCTCTATTTCATTGAATGACCATTTTCCCCCTGACATATTATACTCAGTTTTGCTGTGTAGGTGATTCTTGGTTTGAGTCCTAGTTCCTTTGACTTCTGGAATATCATGTTCCAAGTCCTGCAATCCCTTAATGTAAAAGCTAGACCTTGTGTTATCCTGATTGTATTTCCTCAGTACTCAGATTGTTTCTTTCTAGCTGCTTCCAATATTTTCTCCTTGATCAGGGAACTCTGGAATTTGGCTACAATATTCCTAGGAGTTGTTCTTCTCAGATCTCTTTCAGGAGGTGATTGGTGAATTCTTTCAATATTTATTTTTCCCTCTGGTTCTAAAATATAAGGGCAGTTTTCCTTGATAATTTCATGAAAGATGATGTCTAGTCTCTTTTTAGATCATGGCTTTCAGGTAGTCCCATAATTTTTAAGTTGTTTTTCCTGGATCTATTTGGCAGGTCAGTTGTTTTTCCAATGAGATATTTCACATTATTTTCTATTTTTTCATTCTTTGGGTTTTGTTTTTTGATTTCTTAGTTTCTCATAAAGTCATTAGCTTCCATGTGCTCCATTCTAATTTTCAAAGAGCTGTTTTCTTCAGTGAGCTTTTGAACCTCCTTTTCCATTTAGCTATTTCTACTTTTTAAAGTATTCTTCTCCTCATTGGCTTTTTGGGCCTCTTTTGCCAATTGGGTTAGTCTATTTTTAAAGGTGTTATTTTCTTCAGCATTTTTGGGTTTCCTTTAAGCAAGCTGTTGACTTGCTTTTCATGATTTTCTGCATCGGTCTCATTTTTATCCCCAATTTTTCCTCCACCTCTCTTACTTGGTTTTCATAATCCTTTTTGAGCTCTTCCATGTCCTCAGAGCATTGCATCTTTATTTTGAAGTTTTGGATGCAGAAGCCTTGACTTTTAGATCTTCCGCAGATGGTATGCATTGTTCTTCCACATCCAAAAGTATGGAAGGAAATACTTGTTTACCAAGAAAGTAACTTCTATAGTCTTAGTTTTTCTTTCCCTTTTTTGGACATTTTCCCCACCAGTTACTTGATTTTTGAGTCCTTTGTCAAGAGAAGGGTATACTATGGGGATCTGTAAGTTCTCGGTTTCTTCAAGGTGGCACAATCAAAGTAGAGGAGTTTACTCCTGGCCTGGCCTGAGCTCTGCTCTGGGAGCAACCACAAGCACCCCTGTGCCCAGGATCTGTGAGTAGAATTCCTTCTCCAGGGCCTCCACCAGCTCCACCAATCACTGCTCCTCCTCACCCCAGGACAGATATTCAGGGCTGAGATCCATATCAGGAACTCAATTCCCCTAGGGTTTTTAGGTGGAGGGCTCTAAAAATAGATGCTGCTCCTTCCACTGCCTGAGGTCAGGGCTAGGGGAGTACTCTGCTCCCTTCTCACCCAGGTGGAAGAGCTTTCTCACTGATCTTTGAGGCTGTCTCTGGCATTTGTGGGTTGAGGGATCTGGCAACTGCATCTGCTGCTGGGGATTCTGCACCCCAAAGTCTGCTTTGGTCCTGTGTCTGCTGCACCTGTGACCAAGGCTGGGCTGTGCTCCACTCCAAGCCCAGTGTGATAGCCCTCTCCTGTCAGTCTTCCAGGCTGCCTTGGGCTTCTTCGCTCAGTTGCTTTTTGGCTTCTACTGCTCTAGAATTTGTTTAGAGTCATTTTTTGCAGGTATTTTATGGGCTATGAGGGACAGCTTCTACAGGTCTGTCCTTGTAGGAACAAATTCTTAAACTCCTCCACCATCATTGCTCAACCAAGGTTGCCTCCTCCATGAAGTTTTCTTTGATTCCTTCTAGCTAGAAGAATTTCATCTCTTCTCAGATTTCTCACATTATGTTCCTTGGACTTCTGCTTTATGCCTATTACTGACAAATTAACATTATGATGAATTGTCTTCATGTCTAATTTCTACAGCTACATTGTGCACTCACCAAGGGCAGGGCTCACATTCTCAGTATTCAGCCTGGGCTGTGGAGGGAGGCCAGGATTTGAAGTCAGGATGTGGGTTCATAGCCAAGCTCTACCACATCCTGGCTGCTTGACTTTGGACATGTCCCATCTTCTTTCTGATCTTCACTTCTTGTCTGAGATCTGGGTAAAATTACCTAATGTCAATCCCCCACCCCCATTGCCAACCTGCCTCACAGGAAAATTATAAAGAAAATTCCTTGAAATAGTTCCAATGTCATAGTTTGGGACTTAACAAATTTTATCATATTAAATCAAATAGTGATGGGGGATCAGGGAAGCTAACTGTTCGATTTTGTTTCTTAGTGTGGATGCCTCAGCCTCATCTGAAAGATGATTCATTTTCATGAAAGACCTGGGAAGACAGCAGCTTCCCTCACATGTCACTCCTTTCCACAAAGACAGATTAGAGCCCTGAGTTTGTAACTGTTTGGACAACTCAACCAAAAAATCATTTCATTTTCCTTAAAATCATGAAGACATCTCCAAGGAAGAAATCATGACCCATAGCCTGGGTGAATCCTCATCCACCTGGGGCCCACACTGGGGAGGCTGGCAGGGAGGGGAACAGGTCTGTTTGCTGGAGATATCCCCTGGCAGGGTCAGGACCTAATTGAGGAGGAGGCAGGATCTGTATCCAGATG
The DNA here is from genome assembly GCA_023548195.1 of Bettongia penicillata ogilbyi. Lineage (NCBI taxonomy): Eukaryota > Metazoa > Chordata > Mammalia > Diprotodontia > Potoroidae > Bettongia > Bettongia penicillata. Next base: position 14,220,667 of record JAJHZJ010000150.1, on the reverse strand, counting down.
GTAGGCAGAATTCCTTCCAAAAACTCCAAACCGAAGGACTTCCTACAATGGGAGAGAAGGCCTTTACCAAAATCTGCTTCCCCAACTCCCTCAAATTCTTTCTTGTCCTTTGGATAGACAATGACTATTTGAAGAATCAGGCTAATAAATCCAAAGCCCTCTTCCTTTTCTCCAACCTAGAGAAAACCATCCTTTGGCTTCCATAGATACTATGACCCTTCCTTTTCTCATTGGCCCCCAGCAGGATAAGGCCTTGTGCTCTAGACAGAAGGCTCCCATCTGAAAGACCAGATCACCACAGTGATTCCATTTGTGAGCCTCGGTCTTGTCCCTCCTTTCCTGGGGCAGCAGGAGAGAAAGAAGGGTGAGAAGGCAGGCAGGGGTCTATGGGGCTCAGACCCTGGCAGAGAAGCAGAGGTTCAGGGCTGCTATGACACAGCATGTGTGTGGTTGGTCTTTCTGGCTTCTGAATACTTTCCTCTACCTCTGGTGCCAGAAGATAAAGGAAGTTGACCTTGGCCTCACCAGTTGTTACTAACATTGACTTAGCTCTGTGGGAGCTGCTGCTTCTCTCTCTAGGACTGGATAGATGGGGCAGACCCTTTAATCTCTTCCCTCCCTCATTGCTTGACCCTTCTTTTTGTCTCCCTTTCTCTCCCTTTCTCCCTTGGAATCAAAAATAACAGAGAAAAAAGGAGTGGGAAAGTATAAATCACAAACGCTATGTAAATATGAGAGTTGTTGCTAGCAATCACATTTTCGTCATCATCACCATCACGTCATCCCTTCATTTGCTGGATGACAGAAGTCAAGCCCTATGGGGTGACTTGTATACAGTAAAGAGCCTCTTAATTGTAGGAAAGAACCCTGAGCCCAGGTCTGCTAACCCATAGTCTGAGGATTTTAATGGAGAAGTTGAAAAATCCGGGTTTTTATCATTTATTTTTTTCACTCTGCCTCAGTGTTTGAGCATTAAATTTCCTTCAGTCAATATGTTCTTTAGTGACCTTTCTCCATCTGTTTCTGTGCGAGTTGAGAAGCCCAATAATCACGTTTGGTAGAATTATGGGCGCAATAAGAATAAACAATGGGGCATCTAGGTGACACTGCAGTGGATATAGTGCTGGACCTGGAGTCAGGAAGACTTGAGTTCAAATCTGACCTCAAACACTTACTAGCTAGCTATGTGACCCTGGGGAAGTCACTTAACCCTGTTTGCCTCAGTTACCTCATCTATAAAATGAGCTGAAGAAAGAAATGGTAAACCACTCCAGAATCTCTGCCAAGGAAACCTCAAATAAGGTAACAAAGAGTCAGATGTGACTGAAAGGATTGAACAGCCAAAAAGAGTAAACAGACTCGAGTGACAGCCAGAGGGACCGTCATTGGTGTAAAGAGAATGAACTCGTACCCATTTTGTAACATCTACTCTGGAATTTTTTTGATTCCTTCTGCATTCTTGGACAAATTCTTGATGGGGAAGGCTGCCACATATGTTTACATCTGAAACAATGAGATGTTTCTTATTACAACACTCCTTCAATGGGATAGCATTATTTTAGAGGTGGAGAAAGTGAATCCTGATGCAAGCAAGCAATTAGTCCAGGATGAGTGGATGGTTTTTCATCACCAGCTGCTATCCCCTAGGGCACACTGCCTCCAGCCTTTTAGGGCTGTGGTGTTGGGAGTGGGGAGGGGGGAAGACAGAGAGAGAGAGAGACAGAGAGAGACAGAGACAGAGAGACAGAGACAGAGACAGAGACAAAGAGACAGAGAGAGACAGAGACAAAGAGACAGAGAGAGATAGAGACAGAGAGACAGAGAGAGACAGAGACAAAGAGACAGAGAGAGATAGAGACAGAGACAGAGACAGAGAGGCAGACAGAGAGAGAGAGAGAGAGAGAGAGAGAGAGAGAGAGAAGAAATCAAGGGTTATTCTAGGTCTTTCTGAGCTTAAAAGACCAATGTTCATGAGTCTTAGTGTTGGAAGAGAGCCCAGAGACCTTCACGTCTAACCTGTACCTGAGCTGAGGTCAATTCCTTTTATAATGTGCTGGACCAAGTGTCATACAGCCTCTGTTTCAAGACCTCCACTGAAGGGAAGTCCATTAATTCTCAAGGTTAACCTTTTCCACTGTAAATATGAGGAATGTTTTAAGCTGAGCCTCAATTTTCATCTTCTTCTCACCTCCCCCTGCCCTCTGAGGCCAAGGGAAACAAGACTATATCTTTGATCTAATAGCATTCCTGCAGATATTTGGAGAAAGGGAAATCCAGTCCCTTCTCAGGGATCTCTTCTGTAGACTGAGGCAAGAGTTATCACTGCCCACAATGGATGCTCGAGTTGCCTCTTCATCCTGATCATATCCCCATGCTCTGCCCTTAGAGTGCTTACAGTCTTGGTGTCCCACATCTCCCTCCAAGGTCATCAAACCAGATTCCAATTTGGGACATTGGGCAGGTCAGCTGTGAGGTCATCCCCCACCCTCTAAAATCCCTTCTGGAAGGAAATAGCTTTACTGGCTTGACCTTAGATCCTTCAAATTTTCAGGGGCCCTTAACTTTTATGTGGCTTTTGACTCCTTTTGTCATTTACTGTGGGTCCCTTCTCATCTTTCTATATACATAAAGCACCCAGGTAGGAGCTCAGCAAATCTCTTGGAGAGACCCCCTCTGAGGACTTCAGGGAAGAGGTACGGGATGGCACCTCAACAAGCCACAATCACCTGTTGAAAACGGCATCCATGGACCCACAAGAAGGATGAGTTCACCTCTGGCAGCAAGACATAGATGTGCTCACTGCACCTTAGCCAAAGAACTCTGCTTTTCCTCAGCCCTTACAAGGGAAGATAGAGGCTGAGCATCAAAGCCAGACAGGCATACATACTTCAGAGTGCCCCCAGACAGGCAGCTGTTAGGAACTGGGAAGGCAGGGATGGCAGATGGTGCTGCCCCTTGGAGTTCTTAAAAATGAGTGAAGAATGCACGGAAAGAAAAAAATAGATGAATACAGAGAATGGAAGAGAATGAATAAGAGAGTGATCACAAGCAGTCAATCAATAAACACTTATTTTATTTATTTTTAAAATTTATTTATGTTAAGCTTTCAACGTTCATTTCCTCAAAATTTTGACTTTCAAATCTTCTCTCCATCTCCCTCTTCCCCCACCCCCTTGATTGTCCCTTCCACCAATGTGCCTTCCCTACTAACACCCCTTCATTTCCTTGTCCTCATCTTCTCTCTTGTCCTGTAGGGCAAGATAAATTTCTATACTCTGTTACCTGTATTTCTTATGTCCCAGTTGTATGCAAAAACAATTCTCAACATGTGTTGAGTTCCAACTTTTCTTCCTTCCTCCCTCACCACCCATCCGCAATGAGAAGGCAAGCGATTCAATATAGGCTATATATGTGCAGTTTTGCAAATGACTTTCATAATAGTCATGTTGTGTAAGACTAACTACATTCCCCTCCATCCTATCCTGCCCCTCATTTCTTCTGTTCTGTCTTTTGACCTTGTCCCTCCCCAAGAGTGTTTACTTCTAATTGCTCCAATTTTCCCTCCCTTCCATCATTCCCCCTACTCTGCTTGTCCCCTTCTCCCCTACTTTCGTGTAGTGTGAGGTAGATTTTCATACCAAATTCAGTGTGCATGTTATTCCTTCCTTGAGCCACATGTGATGGGAGTAAGCTTCACTTTTTTCCCTCTCCTCACCTCATTTCCCTTCCATTACAGAAACTTTTTCTTGCCTCTTCTATGAGAGATAGTTTACCCCATTCCATTTCTCCCTTTCTCCTCACAATATATTCCTGTCTCATCCCTTAGTTTTATTTTTTTAGATATGATCCCTTCTTATTCAACCCTGTGCTCGCTCTCCCTCTCTCTCTCCATATACATATATGTATATATGTGTGTGTATGTGTGTGTGTGTGTGTGTGTGTGTGTGTAATCCCTTTAACTACCTAGATACTGAGAAAAGTTTCAAGAGTTACAAATATTATCTTTCCATGTAGGAATGTAAACAGTTCAGCTTTAGTAAGTCCCTTGTGATGTCTCTTTCCTGTTTACATTTTCATGCTTCTCTTGATTCTTGTCTTAGGAAGTCAAATATTCTTTTCAGCTCTGGTCTTTTCATCAAGAATGCTTGAAAGTCATTAAGGTAAATGGTGACAGAGAAATGTACTGGGAGGAAAGAGGGTGAAATGGAATGGGGTAATTATATGTCATTTAAGAGGCAAGTAGGAGACTTCTTAGTGGAGGGAAAAAGAGGAGAGCTGAGAAAAAAAAACAATTAGTTTACCCTCATCACATTTGACTAAAGGAAGGAATAAAATGCACACTCATTTTGGTATGAAAACCTATCTTACAGAATAGGAAAGTGGGGGAGAAGGAGATAAGCAAGGGGGGGGATGAAGGAAGGGAGGGCAAAGGGAGGAGGGAGCAATTTGAAGTCAACACTCGGGGAGGGACAGGATCAAAAGACAGAAGAGAAACAATGAGGGGCAGGTTAGGAGGGATGGTAATTCAGTTAGTCTTACACAACACGACTATCAGGGAAGTCATTTGTAAAACTACATAGATATGGCCTATATTGAATTGCCTGCCTTCCCAAAGGGAGTGGGTGGGGAGGGAGGGATGGGGAGAATTTGGAACTCAAAGTTTTAGGAACAACTGTTTAGTATTGTTGTTGCTACTAGGAAAGAAGACATACAGTTAATGAGGAATAGAAAGTCATCTGGCCCTACAGGAGAAAAGAGAAGATGGAGACAAGAGAAGGGAGGGATGACAGAAGAGAGGGCAGATTGGAGATAGGGAAAATTAGATTGCTTGGGGTATTGGGGTGGGGGAGGGGTTAAAAGGGGAGAAAATTTGGAACCCCAAATTTTGTGAAAATGATTGCAAAAAGTTAAATAAATAAATAAAGAAAGAATGCTTGAAAGTCCTCTATTTCATTGAATGACCATTTTTTCCCCTGAAGTATTATACTCAGTTTTGCTGGGTAGATGATTCTTGGTTTTAATCCTAGTTCCTTAGACTACTGGAATATCATATTCCAAACCCTTCAATCCCTTAATGTAGAAGCTACTAGATCTTATGTTATCCTGATTGTGTTTCCTCAATACTCGAATTGTTTCTTTCTAGTTGCTTGCAGTATTTTCTCTTTGACCTGAGAACGCTGGAATTTGGCTACAATATTCCTAGGAGTTTCTCTTTTTGTATCTCTTTCAGGAGGTGTTTGGTGGATTCTTTCAGTATTTATTTTGTCCTCTGATTCTGGAATATCAGGGTAGTTTTCCTAGATGATGTCTAGACTCTTTTTAGATCATGGCTTTCAGGTAGTCCCATAATTTTTAAATTGTCTCTCCTGGATCTATTTTCCAGGTCATTCATTTTTCCAATAAGGTATTCCACATTATGTTCCATTTTTTTCATTCTTTTGGTTTTGTTTTGTAATTTCTTAATTTCTCATAAAGTCATTAGCTTCTATCTGTTCCATTCTTACTTTTAAAAAACTATTTTCTTCAGTGAACTTTTGAACCTCCTTTTACATTTGGTTAATTCTGCTTTTTAAAGCATTCTTTTCCTCGTTGGCATTTTGGACCTCTTTTGCCAATTGAGTTGTCCTATTTTTAAAGGTGTTATTTTCTTCAGTATTTTTTGGGTCTTCTTTAACAAACTGTTGACTCACTTTTCATGATTTTTTTGCATGGCCTCAATTTTCTTCCCAGTTTTTCCTCTACTTCTCTTACTTGATTTTCAAAGTCATTTTTGAGCTCTTCCATGGCTTGGGACCATTGCATATTTATTTTGAGGTTTTGGATGCAGAAGTGTTGACTTTTATGTCTTCCCATGATGGTAAGCCTTGTTCTTCCTCATCCAAAAGGATGGCAGAGAATACCTGTTCACCAAAAAAGTAACTTTTTTTCCCCTTTTTTGGCCATTTTCCCAACCATCTCCTTGATTTTGGGGTCCCTTATCAAGAGTAGGGTATAATCTGGGGGCCTGTAAGTTCTCAGTTCCTCCAAGGTGGCACAATACAGGGAGAGGAGTTTACTCCCTGGCCTGGTCTGTGACTGCGATTTAGATCAGCTGCTCAATTTCCCCAGGGGCTTTAGGTGGGGGAAGGGTTACCATTTAGTGCTGAGGTTCATATCAGCTGCTAAATTTCCCCAGAGGCTTTAAGCTGAGTGCTCCAACAATGGAACAATGGATGCTGGCTGCTGTCTGCCACCTCTGGGCTACCTGCTACTGCTGCTGCTGCCACCTGGGGCCAGGGCCTTTCACTGACCTTTGAAGCTGCCTCTGGCATTTGTGGGTGGGGGCATGGTGTCTCAGAACCTCCACTGCTGCTGCTACTTCTGGGGATTTCACCCCTGAGTCTGACTCCTACCCTGCTCCTCCTGGCACTGGGGAGCCAAGGCAAGGCTATGGTCTGCTCTGCGTCTGGTATGACAGATCATTCCTGTTGGCCTTTCAGGTCACCCTGGACTGGAAATCTCCTTCAATCTATTGTTTTGTGGCTTCTGCTGCTCTAGAATTTGTTGTAGGGTCTTTTTTAACAGTTATTTTATGGGCTGAGGGAGAAGAGCTAGAGCATGTACTTCTTTCTGCTTTGCCATCTTGACTCCGCCACTCTCAACAATCATTTATTAAGTACCTGTTATGAAGTCAGCACTGCACACATACAAATATAAGATGTGTAAATAGTCTTTTCAAGTTGCACCCACCCTGTCACTGTGCATTCATCATCATTCCACAGTTATTTATCAGTGGACATGATATCCTTCCCAACAAATTTTAAGCTCTTTGCGGGAAGGCACTGTCACTTTTGTCTCATTTCTGTTGACTCAGTACCTAGCAGAGTGGCTGGCATACAGTAGGTGCCTAACAAATTCTTGTTGAATGAATACTTGCTAAGACATGGGCTGATAAGTGTGAAGAACAGACAGCAGGAACTGACACTTGTCTCATCCTAGACACCCACCCTGCCCTTTATTAATCAGTCCTTCATTGATTTCTGCCTGTGTTTGTGGCCCACTCTATGTAACTGGCTCCATTTTGTCACTGTCCTCCTGCTGCCTTGACGTCATCATCTTTCAAAATACGAAGATATAAGGAAGGAGACAAACTTTCTGAAATCACCTTTCCATGCCTTCTCATCAAGGAGTTTGAAACTAAGCAGATGGTCACCCCCATTAAAGGAAGATCCTTCTTTAAAAGTTATTGATTTATCCACCACTGAATGTCTTCAGAGGCCAGATGGTTACTGGTCAAGAGTATTGTGAAGGATAGATTCCTTCCCATGTGAGAAGGCCTGGTTAGGTGGACTTGAGGACCCTTCCTCTTCTGGGGTCCTTTACTACTATAGGCTCACAAGACCATAGATCTAGATTTTCAAGGGCCGTCAGACACCATCTACACCAACTCTTCATTTCCTAGATGAGGAAATTGTGGTCTAAAGAATGAAATCACGTGTAAATATGAGTGACATGAGTAAGCAGTGGTTGGCAGAGCTGACACTCCAAGCCTGCTCCCTTTACATCACATCCTGCACTGGTTCCAAATACCAGGCGGTCTATGGCAATGCCTCCCTCTGGTGAATTTTAATCTTTCCTCTCAGCATCACTCAATTTAACATTTATGTTCATGCTTGCTTGGGTTTTATGCTAACTCATTGGTCTGTGCATTTGTGTATGTGGATGCATGTGTGTTTCTTTTGTTTTACATCTCATTCATTTCTGAACATACCTGCTCCTTTCACTCTCATCATTCATCTCTATATCCTTGTCCCCCAGCCTGGAATGGACTCACTCCTCTCCTCTATCTCACTGTGTCCTTAACTTCCTTCAAGGTTCAGATCCAGTGCCATCTTCCACACTAAGACTCTTCTCATCCTCCTCCCCAGTGATTAGGCCTCTCTCCAGGACCTTGAAATGACTCTGTCCATTATTTGTGCATATTTCCTGTCTTTCTAGTGTTTCCCCCAATAGGGAAGGACTGTTTTGTCTTCCTAGTGAGTCATATTAGGTGCTCCATCTATGGCTATTGAATTGTTGGATTGAGTTACTGGACACCTCCAGTTATAAGGCAGGGTGAAGGTGAGTTAATGACTTGATGGCAAAGGAGATATGGGGGAAAGAGTATGGTGACTAGAGGCACAGTAGGTCTTTCCAGAGCTCTGCCTGTTCACTATGGTATTCATGTAAAGGGATTTGTCTGCCTTCCTCATGAAGCAGCACTCAGAACCTTCTCTCCCTCCTGGAGCTCCCCAACCCCGCCCATGCACATGCCTCGCTGGTTCTGGGTGATGCATTTTCCTATGAGCATGGAGATGTCAGAAACAAGCTCTCGGCTTAAAGATTCTTCCAGAATGACTAATTCCTGCAATTAAGGAGCTAGTAGATTCTGGACCTAACATTCTTGTCCTTTGAGAATCATTCTGATAGTTTCCTTTGTGTGACTCTCACTCATCTGTTCTCTCACAAAGCACACTGCTCAAAGCGGGCCTGCAGCCATCAAAGAGAGTGTTGGGTCTGATTGTTGATCTGCTTAGGTGGGCAGGCCAGGGCTTCTGGGATAGGACAGTTGGTAAGCTCTCTGACCAAGCAGAGGGATTCAAAAAGAGTGAAAAAAGAAAACTTCTCATGCGGCTGGCAGCATCAACAGTGAAGAGAGCACTCCCTTGGGGGTCATAGGACCTAGTTTCAAATCCTGATCTACTCTTGATGACTTGGGGAAACTTGGTCAAGTCACAACCTGTCTAGGACTCAGTTTCCAAATCATTTACATGAGAGACATGGACCAGATGACCTCTATCAACTCTCTAAAGGTTAAATCTATATGTCCATGATCCCTCTTGCTATGTTTTGTCCCTTTCATATCTGAAAAAACAAATAAAAATAAACCATTTCCTCTGTGCCGAGCCATATCCTGATTGCTGATAAAGATGGAAATTTAAATAACTCAGGGCCCCTGTACTGAAGGATCTCAAAGCCAAAAGGCAAGAGAACTTCATCACAACCATTATTGTTTCATGCTAATTCCATGAATGAAGAGCAAAAGAGAGTGCTGGGGGAGGATCTGAGGAAGAAAAGATTGTATCTCACTAGGCAGAAGGGTAGGGAAGAGGAAGGGTCACTTTTCTTCCTTGAAGAAAAATATAAGGACTTAGAAGGGAAGGAGTGCATTTTAGGCATCTAAGACAACTGCAAATGCATGAGGGCAGGCTATGTCATGTAAAGGTCTGAGAACAAGAATAGTCCATTTTTGCTGGGAAAACAGAGGGTGTAAAGTGAAATAATAAGGATTTCAAAGTAGGTTGGAGCCAGTCACCAGACCGTGCTGTCTTTTTAACATTGTATGGAATATATCCTAGAAGGAAGGGGAGCCACTGAAGATTGCAGAGTAAGGGAACCATGCAGTCAGACCTGTGTGTGAGATGAACTAATTTGGTTGGGACATGGAGACTGAAGCATTGAAGTGAGGAGAAACTAGGGCCATGGAGCCAGATTTTCTAGTGGCCCATAGGAAAGGTAATGAGGACCTGAATTAATTTCTCACATTTATACACTATTTGAAGGCTTTCAAAACCCTGGAATGTATTATATACATTATTCAGCAGTGGCTGCATGAAGAGGCAGGGAAGGATTTCTCTGTGTGTGTGTGTGTGTGTGTGTGTGTGTGTGTGTGTGTGTGTATGAGAGAGAGAGAGAGAGAGAGAGAGAGAGCGAGAGAGAGAGAGAGAGAGAGAGAGAGAGAGAGAGAGAGAGAATGATGGAGGCAAAATCCACAGAACTTGTTGATTGCTTGTATATCCCTGATGAAGGGGGACTCAGACATTATGAACATGGGAAACTGGGAGGAGGATAATGCCTTGAAGTGCAAGGGAAGGGTGGTTCGGGGGGAGGGAATAAGTCCCATGTCAGAAATGTTGACTTAGAGCTGATGATGGTGGGGAGCCTCAGGAGACAGTTAATGATTTGAGACTGAAGCTCAGACTAGAGATTAGTTATATATACACAGAGATCAGAGATTTGTGTTAAAATGGTACTTGAGCCTATAGGGCCAAGTGAGATCACCAATGGCAAGGATGTAAGAAGGGAAAAGAGACTCCAAGACAGAGCCTGGTATGTAAAGTGAGAGGATCAGACTACATTATCACTAAGGGGAAGAGCATAAGAGAGCACTAACTTTGGATTCAGAGTACCTAGGTTCAAACCATACCCCTCTTGCTTACCAATAAGTAAGCCATTTATCTTCCCTAGGCTTCAGTTTCCTCTTTTGCAAAGATATAATTGAGCCAGCTAGCAACTGTGGTCCCTTCAACCTCTAGAGCTGAAATTTGGGGATTTTATAAAATGTTCTGATGGTTTACTTGGGAAGCTACAGAGAGGAAGACAGATCTTGACCAGGCCAATTGGGAAAGTTTGGGGTGGAATAGAAATATGAGGTTCTATGATTTCCAAACTGATTCACTGACCTTTCCCCTCCTGAAATTTCTCATTTTCTTGTTTAATTGGAGTACATTGTGTGGGCTGGAAACCAGTGATTTCCATGAGAAAGTCATGAAAGGCAAGAGACATAAATGCAAATGAGAAGAGAAAGAATGTTCGGGGCTGTGGTGCCATCAAGAAACACCGGCCTGTACAGAATCATCAATATGCAGAATAGCAAGCGGGGCGAGATTACCGAGTGGAATGCTCCAGATTCAATCAAGAAGTAATTAGATGAAAATCTGCCAAGCTGGAGTAGGGGAGAGGAATGAGCTTCAATGGGCTGATTGTCAACAGTATCTGATAACCTGAATCAGGCAGTTCTCTCCATCTCTCTCTGTTTCTCTTTCTCTGTCTCTATCTCTGTCTCTCTCTATCTCTGTCTGTCTCCCCCTCTGCCTCTCTTTGTCTCCTTTTCTTTATTTCTATCTCTCTGTCTCAGTTTTTCTATCTCCATCTGTCTCTCTGTGCATGTCTCTATCTCTGTCTCTCGCTCTGTCTGTCTCTGTCTTGTCTCTCTCTCTCTCTCTCTCTCTCTCTCTCTCTCTCTCTCTCTCTCTCTCTCTCTCTCGGAAGGGAGTATCTAGCAGGCCTGCCTGACACCTCCTAATAAAGTCACACAATGAACCTGGTTTCTAAAAGGTTGTATCAATAATTTAATCAAGAAGCATCAGCTGGTATGCTGCAAAGAGACAAAAGTATCATGGCTGTCCTCAAAGAGCTCCCATTTGAAGGGGGAGAACAATATGCAAATAGTCACATCTAAGATGCAGAGAGAAGATGAAAAGTGACTCACGTTGCATAGAAAATATGTGATTTTCTGTAGATCCTTCGAATCTCAGAGCTGGAGGGGTCAAGCCTCTGCCAGAGGAATAATGCCTTCTATCACATTTCTGACAAGCCTTTCCTCCAGTCACAAGGACTGCCAAGGCAACATAGTCACATTGTTCAGCTTAGATGATAGCTTTGTGAATACATCCATATGTGAAGATACACTGTATGAAGATCAAGAGAAATAAAAACTTCTTTGTAGGCCATGTCAGGAGCCTTTGAACAGGGAAGGGCAGAGCTGAGAGGAACTTCCGAACATAGTCTCATAGTAGCTACCAGTTGAAGCTTAGAAGTGAATTGCTACTTAAGAAAAATAACATTTCAGGCATTTTTTAAACTCATTTACTAGTAGCCAAGGTGTTCCTAACTCCCATCTGTTAGCAGGATGAACCTGCAAGTGTCACTTGCTGTAGCCCAGAACATTTTAATCTCACCTCCCACTCTGCCCTCCAATCCTCCAGATGCCTCATCAGTCAAACCAATGGAGACTTGGTCAGAGCAGCTGTCAGGCACTACTGGGGCATCTTTATGCCTTTCTCTAAACTTTCCTCAGTCTGAGTCATTATTAGGCTAAAGATGTCTTAGGAACCTCCTAATCTTGAGATTCCATTATTCTGTACCTCTCCAAGGACGCTAATCCTACCACCCAAGTGGATTCTGTGGTTGCTGACAACAAAAACAGACTGTCAAGGAAGCACCATGATGGGCAACAGAATGTTCCTTCTCAAAATTGTCAAGGACTGGTGAGAGGAAGAAGGGGAAAATCTAGCATGACCAGAGGCACATTTCAAGAGGATATTTGTCATCTTACCAGCTGACATTTGTCCAGTGCATTGTGTGTTAATTGAAGATTCTCTCATTTAACCCACTGTAAAAAGGGACCTAGTTATTGATCACAAAGAAGATTAATTTTTTCATTTACTTGATACACATTTATTTAGTCTGCATATTATATATGGTCTTACTAGGCAGTCTAAGTAAAAGCCATCTTTGCCCTCTTGTGCTTATTGATGTGGCAAGAAACTCTTCGAAATCCAACCCAGCTAACTCTGCAGGGAGGGGCCCATCGTCAGACAAAAGTAGTAGGTTGAAGCTCTCAGCCACAGAATCGTGAACTGCTAAAAAAGGGTTAGTACTCAGAGTGAGACGATGAGAAGATCCACACCAGTAAAGGTGTTAGTGTAGGAAGTATCCAGGTCCTTCTCTGCCTCCTATGAGCTTATACCACAGACCAAATCAATCACCAGAGATGGATCTCCAAATAGATCTTAAGGGTTCTATATGCAAGGGGATTAGAATGGAGAGTGGATGAAGGATAAGAAGCCCTGGGATCAGTATGGTACATTGAAAGAATGGATAGATGAATGAATTAAAAAACGCTTACTATGTGCCAAGCACAAGCTCTCTTAGGATGTAATGCTCTGGCTGCAAGGAATTGACTTTGGTTTAGAAGAATGGCAAATGTGGTCATAAAGGAGTAGATTAACACAGCCCTTTTAGGAACAACGATGAAATAAATTTGACAATGGCACCTACCTCTCCTGGTTGTCGTGCAATTCAAATGAGATATTTGTTAAAAGAACTTAGAACAACGCCTGGCACATAGTGGGCACTATAAAAGTGGTTATTTCCCTGATAATGGTTCATGGTCACATAATTAGAAGGTGAGGGTGCCAAGACAGTTGGTAAGGCTATGGATGAAATGGTCAAAGACTGGGGGGAGATGTGAGGGACCTTCCTGAAATAATGATCTAGCAGACTTTGTCACTAATGAGGACTGAAAACCTCAGGACAGGAATTCTGAAGATGAAAAAAAGAAAGGAAGGAAAGGATCTAGACTGTGCAGAAGATTTGGGTTCAAATGCTGACTCTGTCACTTACAACCTATTCATGCCTCCTCACTAATCCTGACGTTTCTTTTCTGTATACTGACCCTATTGGACTAGATGACCTTGGAGATGCATTCTGTCTCTCTTTGCAGACTCCTCTGTTTGGGTTCCTGGTTTGTCACCTACTAATGATGTGGCTGCTCTTCTGCTGAGATTTCTGTTGGGAAAATAGAAATAATTATGTTAACTCTTGTAGTATATACCTCGGTTCCCTCCTCATGGCTCCTCATATGGTCCTGGACCAGGGAAGTGCAAGCTCTAGAAGGTCCTGCCAGAGAGAAAATGTTCTGAGGACAGGCCCAGAGATAGACAAAGGACAGTGTGGCAGCCACTAGAAGATGATCCTGGAATGGGAGAGGGGCATGAGAAATCATATATCAATCAGTTTAGAAGGAGTTGCTCCCTTCATCAGGGGACTGAGTGACCACTCAGATGCAATCATAATGCCTCAAAATACTATATTGTTGATCACTTCAATCAACCAATCAGCGTTATTATGCACCTTCTGTATGCCAAGCACCAGGGTAGAACCTGGGGAACCAAAGCCAAAAATGAAACTTCCCTTTCCTTCAAAGAGCTTCCATTCCATCCATCAGGGAAGACAAGACATACATGTATAGGACTGTGTGAAACACATCCCAAATAAAGAAAAGGTGACACTAGGGTAAGGGCGTGATAGCTCATAGAATCATGAAATGTCCTACAAAGTTATACATGATCTGAACTTTAAAGGAAAATAGGGAGTCTTAGAGGAAGAGGAAAGGAGGGAGAGAATGCCAGGGAGTGCCACAGTCTGTGTGCAAAGATCGAGAGAGAGGAGAAGGAATGGTATATATGAGGAAAAGAAAGAAGACTTGTTTGTTTGGATCAAATAGGGCCTCAAGCATTGATTAATCACCCATCATAATCACCCATCTAAACACTAGGGATACAAATGTGATAGATGATACAATCTCTAATCTTAAAGGGATAACATACATAATACGTATGCACATGCTATGCACATGCACATATACTTTGTGTATATATAAAATAGGTATAAAGAGGATAAATACAAATGAATACAAAGGAGTTGAACACAATGTATTTCCTCCTGTAGCACTAGCCACTGGCGAGGGGCAATCAGGAATCAAAGGCTTTATGGAGAAGGTGGTTCCTGAACTGAATCATGAAGGAAGAGGGCAATTCTAAAAGCCCAAGGTGAGGAGGAAGAAAATTCCAGACATGTGTGTGGGCAATGGCAAAGTCATGGAGATAGGAGATGGAGTGTCACATGTGAGGAACAGAAAAAGAACCAATTTAGCTGTATGGCAGTGAAGTAATAAGGTGATTTGGAGCCATGGTGAAAAGTCCTAGCAAAGCTTACAGGAAATGGTGTATTTTATCCTATGTGCAATAGGGAGCTAGGAGAGTTGGGTAGAAGAGGTCAGGTCTGTGCTTAAGGGAAATTGCTTTACCAGCACTATATGGGATGGATAGGAGTGGGGAGAGACTTGAGGTAAAGAGACAAATTAAGAAGCTATTGTGATAATCTAGGTAAGATGTGAAGAGCTCTCCAACTCAAGTGGTGGTGGTGGTGGTGGTGGTGTGTGTGTGAATACGTACATATTTACACAAAGAGGAATTGTTTGTGAGAGGCTCTGAAGGTAAAGATGGCATGACTGAGCAACCAACTGGTTATGTGGGACGATAGAAGAGGAGGAATCCAGGAGGAAATTGTGATTACAAATTTAAGACACCAGAAAGCTGATAGTGCTTTTGACTCAAATAGGGAAGTTTGGACAGTGGGGCAATGTTTGGAAAGAGAATGAGTTCGATTTGGGGCATCGGAGATGGGGAGGAGATGGTACCTCTGGGGCATCCACTTGAGAATGTCCAACTGGCCACTGATGTTGTGAGACTGGGGCTGGGTGTGTAGATCTGTATAAATTGAAAAAGAGAGAGAGAAAAAGACAGACAGTCAGACACAGAGAAATGGACACAGAAAGAGACAGATACAGAGATAGAGACAGGATGATCTCATGCTTTACCAGTCGCCAGTGGAGTGAATCAAGGCTGTGTGCACTCCCATGCTTTTTAGCTTGATCTTTTCAGCCATGTTGTCAAATATTTTCAATGAAGATGAACATGGCATCAAGGTCAACTACAACACTGAGGGTAAATTCTTCAACTTGAAAAGACTAAAAATCAAGAATGAAGTGGAAGTTTCTGTTTCTTGTGCTAATGTTGGCCTAATAATGAAGGCCAAGAAAACATAGGGGCTCCATCAGCCAACACCGCAATATCCATATAAGGAACCACTGGTTACAGCAAATTGAGAAGTTTTGAATTCTGTGAATAAGTTCATTTACCTTGGTAGTATACTTTCCAGGGATGTACATGTTGAGAATGAGGTTGATACATACATTGCTAGAGCTAACTCAGTGTTTGGGAGGCTCCCAAGGAAAGTATGGCCGAGAAGAGGTATTATACTGACTACCAAACTAAGGGTCTACAGAGCCATTGTGCTGACATCATTGTTGTACATCTGTGAAACAGGATAAGAATACCTCATCTGAGAGGATAAGGTACCAGACACTGAGGTCCTTTCTCAAACTAAACTGCTGAGCATTTGCCATTATGCTTCAGAAAGCACAACTCTGATTGGCTGGCCACATTGTTCAAATGCAAAACATATGTTTTCCCAAAAGACTATTTTATGGAAAACTCACACAGGGTAAGAGCTCACATGGTGGTCAGAAAAAGTGATACAAGGACACTCAAAGTCTCTCTGAAGAACTTTGGAATTGATTGTGTTTTATGGAGAATTCTGGCACAGGACTGCTCAGCCTGGTGTGCCCACATCAGAGAAGGTGCTCTGCTCTATGAATAAAGCAGAATTGAAATACCTCAAAAGAAACTTGAGATGCACAAAAACTGCAACCCAAATGTTCACATAGTCTATTTATGTCTGACCTGTGGTAGAGCATTCCAAGGTTGTACTGGTCTGATTGGCCATGATCAGATGTATTGTAACTTGACTCTAACATAGTCATGTCATTTTGGTCCTCTGAGAATAAAGGACAACAATCAACCAAGAGAGACAGAGACAGAGACAGACAGGGGGAGAGAGAGAGAGAGAGAGAGAGAGAGAGAGAGAGAGAGAGAGCGAGAGAGAGAGAGAGAGAGAGAGAGAGAGAGAGAACAGAATGTGTGCACCTGTGATCAGCTTTCCAGATGAGGAACATCTAAACCTGTGATAGGTCAAGTTATTTAACTAGGGTCCCACAGTCAGTGGGAGAATGACACAGGGGCACATCAGAGTCATTTGAGTCAGAGGTAGCAGAAGAAAAATAAGGTTGGATTTTCCCTTTCTTCTTTCCTTCAACCAGGTCATCAATTTCAGTCTTCACGTGTAGCTGCTGAGCAATGATGCCAGTATGCCCAAATGGCTGTTAAGGCTGTTTTCTGGGCACAAAGTGTCTGACATTTGGATCCAAGAGAGTCTCTTCTTCTTAAGGCAGGCAGCTGGATTAGACTTAATTTCCATGCAGTGTACAGATTAGCTAAGGATGGGCTCTCAACAGAATATAGACTAGATGGTGGGAGGATAGTAGAGCAGGACACACAAGGGCCAGGCAGCTGGTTGCCAGATTGTATCCTAGAGAAAAAAATACTTAGAGAGGAGGGGCTGGCAGCAGCCTTCAAGTCATGTCTTCTTAATTGGTGAGTCAGAGATTCGTTGGGCATGTTGTCTCACTGATTAGACGGGGAACTTTTGGAGAGTAGGGACTGCTGTGTTTGTAATTTGTTTTGCCTTTCTGGTTGTGCATATGTCTAGCCGCTCATTTCCAGAAGTAAACGTTTCTGAAAGATATCTCATCTCCATTGCGTTGGATGTCCAGGTTTCTTTATTTTTTTTCACTTTTAAAAAAAATATGTTTTCATTTTTCAAAAATTATTTCCGTAAGTTTAAACTTTTCTCCCCCTCTTTCCCCCCTCCCTCCCCAAGATGGCATGTAATCTCATATGGGTTCTACACATACATTGTTATTAAACACATTTTCACATTGGTCATGTTGCACAGAAGACTTAAAATGAATGGGAGAAGACATGAGAAAAAATAAACTCAACCAAAACATAACACAAGAGAAAATAGTCTGCTTCATTCTGCATTCTGATTCCATAGTTCTTTCTCTGGATGTGGACGGCATTTTGCCTCAAACGTTCTTTGGGAATGTTTTAGGTCCTTGCCTTCCTGTGAAGAGCTAAGTCTATCAGAAACAGTCCTCGCACACTGTGACTGTTACTGTGTGCAATGTTCTACTGCTTCTGCTCATTTCACTCAGCATCAGTTCATATAAGTCTTTCCAGCCCTTTCTGAAGTCCTCCTGTGAATCATTTCTTACAGCACAATAGTATTCCATTACATTCATATACCACAACTTGTTCAGCCATTCCCCAATCGATGAGTATCCCCTAGATTTCCTGGTCTTGACCACAGCAAAGAGAGCTGCTATAAATATTTTTGTGCACTTGGGACCTTTTACCGTTTTTATGATCTTTTTGGGGTACAGTCCTAGATGCAATATTGCTGGGTCAAAGGGTATGTACATTTTTGTACATTCCGGTATAGTTCCAAATTGCTCTCCAGAATAATTGGATCAGCTCACAACTCTACCAACAATGAATTAGTGTTCTAACTCTCCCACATCTTTACCAACATTTATCATCTTCCTGTTTGGTCATGGTAGTCAATCTGAAAGGAGTGAAGTGGTTTGTCAGAGCTGTTTTGATTTGCATCTCTCTAATCAATAGTTATTTAGAGCATTTTTCCATATGACTATATATAGCTTTAATTTCTTCCTCTGAAAATTGCCTATTCATAACCTTTGACCATTTATAAATTGGAGAATGACTTGTATTCTTGTAAATTTGATTCAGTTATCTATATATTTTTGAAATGAGGGCTTTATCACAGACATTAGTTGCAGAAATTCTTTCCGAGTTTTCAGCTTCCCTTCTAATGATGTCCAGGCTTCTTAAAGACACAAAAGCCATGCAGTGACATTTGTTCTCTTTTTAGACCATGGAGTAGATTTAGATATTGAAGACACCTCAGAAACCATCTAGCCTAAGCCCTGCTCTTTAGAGGCCTAAGGAGGGGAAGTAGGGGAAGTAGTTTGCCCAAGGTTATATGTAGAGTAAATGGAGGGCCAGGACTGGATGCCAAGTGTCTGACTCCAAACTCAGGGAACCACATGGGACCCTGGTATTTAATGTTTTCCATTGGAGGCTACATGAGCACTTGTCCAAGTGCAGTAGAAGTCATTCATGTTCAGGTGGAGATTGAATTGGGTGCAGCTCTGGGAGTGTATGATTTTATGCTACATGTGCTTGGGGTAGGATGGGAATGAGAGCACAGTGATATGTTATGGATTAGAAGAAGAAATTATCAGACCAGAAGCCAGAAAGAAATTCTCAGTTCAAATTCCACCCCCAATACTTGTTGACTGTGGACCCATAGTCAAAAGACCCAGTCTTTTTAATTTCCTCATGCCTCAGTTTCTCCACTTATAAAATAGACATAATTCCTTTACCCCTACCTCCCACAACTCTTATGAAGACATAATAAGAGCACAGATATAAAAGCAATTTGTAAACTTCAAAGAACTAAGCACAAGAAATAGGAACTTAGGGGACGATCGAGGAGCTACATGTTGTACCAAGAGGCAGGTTTAAGTTTCATATCAGAAAATGCTTCTTAATAATTAGGTTTATGCAAAGGTGGATTGGGCCACTTCAAGAAGTTGGTGGCTTTCTGTCCATGGAGGCAGAGGCTGGCCACTTGGTGGTGATGTCATAGAGGGATTCTCATTCAGAGAGGTTTGCCACCCCTAGCTTAGACTCAAGGGCCTAAGAAGTCCTTTCCAACTCTAGGATCCTGTGGCTATTATCATCCTAGAAATCTCTCCTATAATCTGGAAAGAGGCCATGATTCCCTACTGCAAACATGGAAGGAACCTAGCAGATCATACATTCATCAGAGGAAGAAACTGAGGCTCAGAGAGGGAAAGAGATGCATCCAAAGTCACCTAGCAACTTAGAACCTGAATTGGACAACTTTTCTTGTCTATTTGCCCCAAATCCCTTCTCTTTTTCACTATAAATGTTAGCTCCTTGGTTAATCATTGCTTGTTGGGTATTATTTTAATTCCTACATTTCATCTTTTTCAGTATACATAAAGCTCAGAAGAGACATTCACTCTCACCTTTTGTGAGGGACCTCAGAGTGAGTGAAGGGGCTGCTAATGAAATGGGGAGCACATTTTAAGGATAGGGAGGAAGAAGAAACAAGAAGTTTCAGGAACCTAAGGGAGAAGAGAGAAAGAACTTTCAAGTCTAATCCTACATTTTGGAATGAAGTGCATGGTATCTGCCTAGAAACAGTAGAATTTGGGCAGACCCTAGGACCTCTTTTTCCAGCCCCAGGATTCCTCTGAAATGAATGAAAGTAACTTGGCTTTTTAAGTTCCTGTCCAGGACTAAATCTAAAATCCTATGATCCTGTGAGACAAATGAGAAGACTAATGCCTTTCAACCAACTTACAGTCTTTTGTTAGTTTTGATTGAGTTTCTTCTTTTAAAAGATTTTTGGAGCACCAGTCCTAATTAAATTCCATTGTGAATTATTGCCAAAACAGTTGGTTATTTGCTTTCCTCATATTTCTCTTCCTCTCTATCTCTATCTTAAAGGAAGGAAGAAGCATGAAGCCCAGAATATGGGATGTAGCAAAACTATTCCAACCCCATTGATGTTCTACCTTGATATTTTGTCTTCCTTTGGAATTAGAAGAGAAGAAGTAAAATGGGGACTAGGTCCTTAGAAATAGAGCTCAGCTCATACAACAAGAGGGTAGGCATCCAGCTGCTTAGTGCCTCCCCCTCCAATCGTGAAAGTGGTCAACCCTGTTAGGCATGTGTGTTGCCCATCGCTGGGCACCATCTTCTCAGATTGTGAGATTTAGAGTAAAGCTAAGTCAGCCACACTGAGAAAGGAACCTCAGCGCTAGATCTTATCCTTGGCTTTGTGACTGGACACCATTCTAATTCTCCTCTTCCCCGTGTCAGTTGATAGACCATCAGCTCCTTCATACAGATTGGTCTTTTCATCACCAGAATTTAGTATATACCTGTCACATAATAGGTCCTTAATAAATGTTTCGTGATTTATTGATTGAGTTACTGGCTAGGTTCACTTCTGGCACCAAACTGACAAGATGTTCCATTATCTATTGTATTCACAAAATCAGGGGGAAAAACTGAGGCTGAAGGGGGATTGAGAGAGAGCTTTGATTTTGAATTTACAACTAAATAATGTTGATAATAGTTTGAAATCTCCTTCAATGGATCAATGAGTCAGTGATTTGAGAATTATTAGCTGTGAGTCTAATAATTTTCTCTCCCGATCCCTCAGTTTTCTCATCTGTAAAATGAGGGGCTTAGATTTGATGGATTCTTTCATTCATTCTAGCACTAGATCAATGATTCATTTTCATTCTCTCTTAATGGCATATCTTCTCCTCTAGTGAGATCCTGACCCATGTCTTTCTACACAGCTTCTACAGTTCTAGGTACCTAGCATAAGAAGGACATTGGAAACCAGAGGGTGTCCAGGGGCAAAATTCAAACAAGATGAGGAAGGGCCACAGGAGGCTTGGCTGAAAGAACTAGGCATGTTAATAGAGAAGAAAACTCTGGAGTGATGTGAGATATGTCTTTAAGAGACTGAAGGGAGGAGGGGTTTGATGAGTACCATTTGGCCCAGGGGATAGAACTAGGACTATGAGGATAGACAGAGAACTGATAAGAGGCCATGATAGATAGTATCATGGAAAATTTCCTAACTGAGAAATGCTCCAAAGTAGAAAGGATTGCTTTTTTGGGGATAGGGGAGTGAATTCCCCATCTTTGAAGCAGAGGCTGAATCACCATTTGAGTGGAATATTCCAGTTGTTTGTGTGTTAGACAAGTAGCTACAGGGATCAAGTTAAGTTATCAAGCATTTATTAAGCACCTACCGTGAACCAAAACACTATGTTAAGTTCTGGGGATACAAAGATGATCCAAAAAAATCAATAAAAGGAGGTTTCTTTGATATGGTATGTGCAAAAACTGTTCAAACTCAAAATCTGAATGATTCTGCAATTCTATAATCTCTCCATGGTGTTGGATTTCTTTCTGTAGCTCTATCATTCTGTTCTGTGGATACCAATGTAGCTCCAGATCTCTTTCCTACATTACTGATACCTCAACTTTTTTAGGTAAATAATGTCATTTAGGATATCTTTTTTCCCCACTTGCTTCCAAGTACCATTGTTGATAACTAGGAAGGTGCTTCAGGCTAATTTTTATCTCTGTATTTCCTTTCATCCTTTGCAGTTTTAGTTCTTTGGAGACCATGGTGTTCCAAATCTAAGACTATACACATCACTAGGAGAATATTGCTTAGTAAATTAGGGGTCCTCACAGTGACTTGAGGTCATTCACCATTTTCCAAGTGCCATCAATCCAAATCTCCTTATTTTAATTCTCTTCTGCATCCCACTTGCTTTGTCTATCCAAGATATGCATATGGAGTTGTGTATGTGTATGCATGTGTGTGCTCTGGGAGATTCACTCAGGAGGCTGCCCCTTTAGTTGCATGTCATATATGTCATATATCTGGGTCATATATATTCTTCCTCTACTTTTTTGTCCTATGATAATGAATAATACACCCTTTTTTGAGTGATTATGGGTTCCAAACATATCTTCCAAATCATATCAATGTAATTTAATTAGCAAAACTATGGTCTGCAAGCATTGACCATGAATAAGGAATAACTCTCCTATTTGGATCTTTCCTTGCTCATCTTCTGTGACAATGAGTAACACTTCTTTAATTTGTGCCTGTTTGATATTGCTACTCTGTTATCTTTCTGACAGCGCCAGGTTGATTGTAAAGTCTTGTGAGTCTTCAAGTGCTTTCTGCAGAGGAGGGATTGAATGAGTTCTGTTCAGCCCTAGTGAGGGAGACCCATGTTGACAGCACATAATTGGAAAATTCTTTGTTCTCTTTGTCCTTTGTTGAAAAAACTAAACAACACCAACCAAACAAAAAAAAAAAAACTTTAAAATGCAACCAGTGGGGGATGGAACCAAGATGGTGGAGTAGAAAGATGCATATACTCTAGCACTCCCCCCACAGCTCACAAAATACCTGTAAAAATGACTCTCAACAAATTCTAGAGCAGCAGAAGCCATAGAGCAACAGAGTGAAAGAGATTTCCAGCCAAAGGTAACCTGGAAGGCCAACAAGAAAGGTCTATCCCACAGGGTGCTGAGAGGAATGGGGCCCAGCCCTGGTTGTGCAGCATGGGGAGGAACAGGATCAGAACAGGCCTTGGGGTGGAATCCTCAACAGGAAGGGTCCCAGACCCCTCAAACCACAAGCAACATAGAAAGCTTCAAAGGTCAGTGTGGGAGGCTTTTCCCAGCTGGGCAAGAGGGGATTGGGGTCCCCCCAGCACTGGCCTCAGGCAGTAGCAGAGGCAGTGGCAGCAACAGCAGTGGATGGAGGGTGGCTACAGTGGCTGTGGAAGCAGCCTGGGTCCATTGTTCCAGCAGCTCAGCTTAAAGTCTCTGGGGGAATTGAGCAGCTGATCTGAATCTCAGCCCTAAGCATGGTTCTGGCAAGAGGAGGAGCACTAGACCCTCCTCTTCACAAAGGATTCAGAAGTCAAGTAACTGGTTGGGAAAATGTCCAAAAAAGGGAAAAAAATAAGGCGATGGAAGGTTACATTCTTAGTGAACAGGTATCTCCTTCTATCCTTTCTGTTGAGGAAGAATAATGCAGAGAAAGTCAAGGCTTCTGCCTTCAGTTCCTCTAAAATGAGTATGAAATGGCCTCAGGCCATAGAAGAACTTGAGAAGAGAGTCAGCATCTTGCTAAAGGAGAAGAAAGAAAATACTGAGGAAAATAACACCTTTAAAAATAGGAAAAATAGGTCCAAAAAACCAATGAGGAGAAGAAAGCTTTAAAAAGCAGAATTAGTCAAATGGAAAAGGAGGTTCAAAAACTCACTGAACAAAATTGTTCTTTAAAAATGAAAGTGGAATTCAGGGAAGCTAATGAACCAAGAAGTTGCAAAACAGAACCAAAAGATTGAAAAAATAGAAGACAATGTGAAACATCTCATGGGAAAAACAAATAACCTGGAAAATAGATCCAGGAGAGACAATTTAAAAATTACGGCACTACCTTAAAGTCATGACCAAGAAAAGGGCCTAGATGTTATGTTCCATGAAATTATCCAGGAAAACTGCCCTGATATTCTAGAACCAGAGGGAAAATAAATATTTAAAGAATCTACTGATCATCTCCTTAAAGAGACCCAAAAAGAGAACCTCCTAGGAATATTGTGGCCAAATTTCAGAGTTTCCAGATCAAAGGGAAAATATTGCAAGCAGCTAGAAAGAAACAATTCAAGTGTTGTGGAAATACAATCAGGATAACACAGGATCTGGTAGTTTCTACATTAAGGGACTGAAGGTCTTGGAATATGATATTTCAGAAATCAAAGGAACTGGAATTAAAACCAAGAATCACCTCTCTAGCAAAACTGAGTATAGTGCTTCAAGGGAAAAAAAATGGTCATTCAATGATAGAGAGGACTTTCAAGCATTCTTAATAGAAAGACCAGACCTGAATAGAAAATTGACTTTCAAACACAAGAATCAAGAGAAGCATGAAAAAGTAAACAGGAAAGAGAAATTATGAAGGACTTTCTAAAGCTGAACTGTTTACATTCCTATATGGAAAGATAATATTTGTAACAATTGAGACTTTTCTCAGTATTTTGGTAGGTGGAGGGATTATATATACACACACACACACACACACACACACACAGAGTACAGGCTGAGTTGAATCATAAGAGATAATATCCATAAAAAATTAAATTAAATTAAGGGGTGAGAGAGGAAAATATTGGAAAGAGAAAGGAATAAATGTAATGGGACAGACTATCACTCATAAAAGAGATAAGAAAAATCTTATTCAATGGAAGAGAAAAGGGAGGAGGTGAGAGGGGAAGAGTGAAGTTTACTCTCTTCACATATCCCTTAAAGAGGGAATAACATGCTCACTAAATTTGGAATAAAAATCTCTTGCACTACAGGAAAGTAGGGGAGAAGGGGACAAGTGAGGTGAGGGGGATGACAGAAGGGAGGGCAAATGGGAGAAGGGAGTAACTAGAAGTAAACACTTTTGAGAAGGGACAAGGTCAAATGAGAGAATAGAAAATAAAAAGGGGACACAGGGTAGGATGGAGGACAATATAGTTTGTCTTA
This sequence comes from Bettongia penicillata ogilbyi, assembly GCA_023548195.1. Lineage (NCBI taxonomy): Eukaryota > Metazoa > Chordata > Mammalia > Diprotodontia > Potoroidae > Bettongia > Bettongia penicillata. The sequence goes on along the minus strand of JAJHZJ010000150.1, from coordinate 14,196,080 downwards.
CACAACATGACTATTGTGGAAGTCTTTTGCAAAACAACACATATGTAGCCTGTATTGAATTGCTTTCCTTCTCAGTGGGGATGGGTGGGGAATGAGAGTAGTTGGAATTCAAGGTATTAGAAACAAATGTTGAGAATTGTTATTGCATATAACTGGAAATAAGAAATACAGCTAATGAGATATAGAAATTTATCTTGCCCTACATGAAAAGAGAGAAGATGGGGCTAAGGGAAGGGTGGGCTGTGATAAAAGGGAGGGCACATTGAGGGAAGAGGAGTCACAATGCAAGGTATTATGGGATGAGGGGAAGAGAGAGATGGGGAGAAAAAAATTGAAACTCAAAATTTTGTGGAAATGAATGTTGAAATCTAAAAATAAATAAAACTAAAAAACAAATAAACTGCCTGTGGAAAAAAATAAAATAAAATAAACTATCGTGATTAAGTGACTACTATATGAAAAGTTTCTAGCTGAGGGGTTCTGATTTTCATGCAGTTATTTGAAATCTGATCCCATGACCAATAGCCATTCATTCACCTGAAGGGACAATACTCCTGGGGCTGTTGTAGGTATCCAGAGTCTCTCTGCTGAATCTCTTCAGGAGCAACATATTTTTCCTACACCAGCCTTCTGCAACACAGATAGCTCCTGTCACAGAACCATATATCTAGAGCTAGAATGCAACTTAGCGTTCCGCTACACCAGCTTCCTCATTTTACAGATTATACAACCATTGCAGAGTGGCATTGAGAAGATTTAGATAAGAGTGTCACCTCTGACATAGGTCCACTGAATGACCCTAGGAAAATTTCTTTACTTCAATGTCACTGGAAACCATCTGAGAAACGTCTTCTTAGCTTTTTTTGTCCTATGGACTTCTTTACAGTCTGGAGTAGCTTATAGATCCCTCTCAAAACAGTGTTTTTGAATGAACAAGAGGAGATTACAAAAGAAATCACTTCTATTGAAATAGCTATCCAAATATTTAGCAACAACCACAAAAACATTTATAGGCTCCAGGCTAACACTCTGACTTTAGAACAATAAGATGCAGACGAGTTGTCAACTGCATCAATGAAAGCACTTTTTATTTGAGAAGTTCCCCTTACACCATAGCAACCAAAGGTGCAGACCAAAATAAAATTTAAAAAAAATCATAAAATTAGACCCAGAAGGGACATGAAAAATCATCTCATCCAGTTTCTTCCTTTAATAGATCATAGACCAAAGCACATCGTACATTACGATGGATCCTTGGGGCCAAGAAGAACTGAATTTAAGTCTTGCCCTCTGATACATGCTAGCCGAGACCTGATAAAGTCACTTAATGTCTCAATGCCTCAGGCTAATCCCTGAGATTCTAAATTATGGAGAACTGATAAAGCATCATTGGTGGAAAGGAGTACCCAGTGAAAGCCTGGCTCCTGATCAAGAACAAGGGAGGGGGGCACATCATATGCCCAAATAATATATTCTTATTTTTGATGTTTTCATTATTATCATTATCACTGTTACTACTTTACAGTTTGTGGAAAGGATATTTATTTCAGAGCCGCTGTGCCTTGGTTCAAACACTTCCTCTGAGACTTACTGCTTGTGTATCACATCCCTTCACCTCCCTGAAAATCAACTTCCTCCTTTCTAAAATGTGAAGCCAGAACTAGATATTCTCTGAGGCCTCTCCTAGTTCCAGATCCAATGATCTTATAAGTCTGTGACTTTTAGTCACTTTGGATTCCAGTGCTTTTTTGTTGGCGGGTGGGGAGCATTGGTCATCTTAAAATGCTACTCCCTCCCCACCTCACCCCACTCCAGGTAATCATTTAGTGACCAGCCTTCAAGTGATGAGCTTTTCAATACCTTAGTTTGGCTAGTAGAGCTCACATAAACACAGATGTGTTCATGTGTGTGTGGATATGCATACATGAGCATATATACACATATATAAATTTGCTTTTACTCAATAATCCGATCAAGCTAAGAGTGACAACAAATGACCTCTTGCACACCATCAGAAGTAAAGTTGCCATAGGACTAGAGAGAGCCAGCCAAGCCCGGAACTGTTCTCTTCTACTTCATGCTTCAAGCTCAGGCAACTATGGTGTTATAGGTGGTTGACTACTTCTTAATGTCTTTTTTCCCCCCTCACTTACAATTAATTAGCAAAGGTTTGGACACACACAATCACTTGCTCAAGGCAAATTAGAGACAGTCCAAGTTGCTTCTATTGAGAACTGAGAAGGGAGAATTAGACATTGTAATAGGTTTTGAAAAGAGTGGAAAATATGAAATTCACCTGAACATTATATGTTCATAAAATATATCCCTGATTAAAAAAAATAAAATTATACACCTTGGCCAACAAGTGGGAATCTTCTCAGTGCTGCTGGTCTTGGTACATGGATGGCCTGCACTTTCCTCATCGTAGAGACATATGGCTCTGTTGATGTCGCAGAAATGAAGTGTTGTCAAAAATTCATGGCAGCGTGTGTTTTGCCAAACATTTCACTACAGAGGAACAAGGACTCCAACCTGGTTATCAAAATCTGACATTTTGAAACTGCCTGCAGAGTTTTTTTTTAACTGTTGGGTTTCCATGTCAACAGCATGTCTGTCTTCATTTACAGCTGCTATATCCACCATCCCCTTTTCCCTTCAGCGTGTTAGAAAACAGAGTGTCTTTGTTTCTAAGAGCTAATGAATATATAGCTAGATATGTATGTGTAAATATGTCTCTATATGGGAATATGTATATCTATATGAATATCTCTATAGATATATATTTCCTCGGATAGGGCATAGTAACATCATGAGTAAAATCCTGCTTCCTTTGAATTACTGAAAATTTGGATTTCCTGATGTGACACAGGAGGCTTGTAATATTTCATAGTCTCAGTAACTTGATGAACATTGCCTAAAGGAACAAGGAGTCCAGCTCAAGAGTACAGGCATGCCTGGGTGTTTGGCTAATTTCCATGGAGTTTTTGAGGAAGAATCCTGACCAGATTGTATCTGAAGTAACTTTTAAATAGATTTGAAAATGGACAAGGGATTGAACTTGTGCTGCTGAACTCCAGGGGCCAGAATTCAAGACCAGTTATAAAAGATTCGAGTGAGGCACAGCCATAGGGTAGGGTAACTGGGCTTTTACCCCAGGAGGCCAAATTAAAGGATGTTAACAGCACTTTAGAGTGCATTAGGAAGCCCTGAGTTCAAATCCTGCTCTAGGTACTTTCTATCTATATAACTCTGGTAATTTTTTAATCTACTTCATCCTCAGATTCCCCATCTATAAAACCAGGATGATAATATCAACTAGGTCATAGGGGTGTTGTGACAATCAAATCAGAGGATATATCCAAAGTTTTTTGCAAACCTTAATGGCCTGGATAATAGGAGCTGGCAGCTTTGGTATACTGATAGTGACTTCTCCCTTGGCCTGTCTAGCTCTCCCCTTCCTAATGTGTGTGACCCTTTCCAGTAGCAGTCTCAAGTGGGTGTTCTGGAGCCAATATCTCTCATCCCCTATCCCCCGGTCAGCCTTCCTCTTTCCCACAGCCTCAATTTCCTCCAACTGGGTATGTCTTCTGTGCCCCATCACACACACACACACACATACACACACACACACACACACACGTCCTAATTCTTGCTCTGAGATGAAATTAGATGGTGTGAGAGAGCAGGCAACAAATGTGAATGTTCTTTTATGTTCCATTCTTTTATCTTTTTTTCTTACTTTTTGACATAGACCCAGTCCCACTGATTTGACCTACCCGGTGTCTAATCTGGTCTTGCTCATCCCTCTTTATAAAGCCTGTTGTTTTGCCATATTAATGCCAAACCCAGGGTGGACGCCCAATCACATTGGTTGGCATCCTGCCTCTAAGAACTCCTAAACTCAAGGTAACTGATAGCATCGCTCCCCCAGATTGCTGAATTTATGAGTCCCAATATTCCTGGTTGTAGGCTGTTTTTTCCCCACAGAGAACTTTAATGAAAAGGAACAGACCAAAGGGAGGCCTTTTTCCCCCTTAGGACTAGGAAGACCTTAGAATTTTTATATATGGATATAAATGGGTCTCCAGGGGAGATGATGGTGGAGAAAGAACTGGATTTGAATCTTTGACTTTGCTATTGACTACCTGGATGACCAAAGACAAGTCAATGAGCCTCCCTAAGCTGAACTTTCATCCTCTTCAAAGTGAAGTAATAAGCCTAAATATCTTCTAAGATTCCTTCTCATTCTAGAGGTGCATATCTATAGGTCTATGAAGTAGATTTTGGGTGGATCTGAGGAAAATCTGGCTAACAATTACAGCTATACCAAAGTGGAACAGGTTGTCAAGGAAAATAAGTAAATTTCCAATCCCTAGAGGTCTGCAAGCTGGACTAATACTTGTTGAGTGTACCAATGAGATGATCCATGCTTTAGTTATAAATTGGAATTCATACTGCCTCAGGTTTCTCTGAGATACAGTGATTCACAGAAGGTGGAAATTACACACAAGCAGATTTCAGATAAGTCTGGGCAGTGGGCTTCTATCAATTGTAGCTATCTACCCAAGGAATGATTGCCTTGGGACTTAGAGAACTCTCAAAATTACAGGGGCTCAGGTAGAACTTCTACAACACTTGGAGGGGATGGGCATTGGTTAAAGTGGTCTTTGGGGATGCTTGTAGCTTTGGTGTCTTTTTAAAAATTGTAATTATTTAAGTAGTCATAATCAGGGAGAAGCATCTTGCTTTGGAGAGGATTCATAGCTTAGAAACAGTATTACTCTGTGGGTCTGCATTCATGGTTAAACGATAAGTCTATTTCTATCCCTTGTTGGGTCCATAATCTTGGAGGAACACTTTCCTGATCCTTACTTTCTCCCTTTCTAAAGTGTGGGGGGAAGATTAGATGGTCTCCGAAGTCCCTTCCAACTGTGATGTTCTATGGTCACACAACTTCACAGTTTCACAGAAAGGTGCTATCAAAAAATAGAAACCCATCTCTGACGGGTCTGAGAAGAAACCAGGGGAACTTAGTTTGAAAATAAGACAGACGGAGCCATCCTCTGCTCCCCAGTGGCATCATTAGGAAGACTTGGAATCTTGTAGCCTAGAAATCTAAACCCTCACTGTTTTGTGCTCTGGAGACCCATTTGTGGATGCAGAAAGAGATGTCCCCACTAGCCATGTTCTGCTACTCCAGCAGATGAGACTGGAGCATTTGGCTCCAGGTATATTGTTATTATTTCCCATTTCTAAGAGGAGTCCCACAGGGAATCATTTGGTGCTCTGAGTGTGAAGAGACCTACATCCAGCTGTCTCTTGCTACCTCTCATTGCCTGCTAGGAGTTAGGGAAACAAAAATAAATAAGGCATGATCCCTTCCTGTGCTCATGGGAGTTCACAGTCTCATAAGCACCTATCACAACTGCAGAATATGACTTAATAAGAAAAGTTATAAGATAGATATTAAATTAAATGAATGTGCATTCACAGAAATTAAAAACCCTTTCCAGCTGGAAGAATGGGAGAAAGTTTCATGGAAGAAATAGCATTTGGGCTGGGGCTAGGAAGATGAGTTGGCTTTCAAGAGAAGGAGATGAGAAGAGTTTTGGTTATGACCTGTGTCAAGGGAAAGGATGTGGTGTGCTAGAGATACAGATCAGTGCCTCACACTGTGATCAGACTGGACAAATAAAGATTGCATAGAGATGACAAGACACTAGGAGGGTCTGCTTCAAATTAGATGACAGAATCAGGATGGATGCTGCAAGGCAGAAGGATGAGTCAAATGTAATAAGTTAAAATTGAATACAGATTTGACTATACTTGGAGGCATGGGAAAATCAGTTACCTGAGTACAGGAGGGAGACAGCAAATATTGGTAAGAAGATTTGGACCCAAGTACAATATGAGTCACTGTGATGCTTCCAAGAAGCTGGAATACGATCAATTCATGAGATACTCCACCCATTTTTGCAATTGCAACCCAATGCCCACATTATATAAACATAATTCTGTCACCTCCAGTGAAGATTCCCTCAATATCTTCTTGGCATACTCCATCTGTTTCTCCCTTTGTTCTCTTTACAATCCTCATGTAACCCCTCAAGATGGATTATGAGAGTCTGCATGTGATCATTTTGCTCTCCTTAAGGAAAACGTTTGTCACAGAACTTAACCTATCTTTTCCATTTTTCATCTGTTTTGTTGTTTTTCTCTTCATTTCCTCCTTACATGCCCTTAGATCATCCAGCTTAATGCACTGTTACTCTGTATTGAGAAAGGCAGTGTTCAAGACTAGGGAGCTGATAATTATAGGCCCTGGTTGGTCCAAATTCTATCTTTAATGGCACATTTTGGGGAAAATGTCAATGAACTGAGAATGGTGATAATGATAGAAATAGTAGTAACAGTAACAATTAACATAGAATAATCTTAGCACTTTACATTGATCATTCCACTTGATCTTCGCCATCCTGGGAGGGAGGTGCTATTATTATCTCCATTTTACAGAAGAGGAAACTGAGGTAGGTAGAAGTTAAATTACTTGAACATGATGACATTGAAAGTAAGTGTCTAAGACTGAATTTGAGATTAGGTCTTCCTGACTCTAAGTCCAGCATTCTTTCCACCATACTGTCTACCTTCTTCAAGACAAGGGGACTAGTCCTACACCAAGAGGTCTTCAGTGAAGCCTGGATACCCACTTCCTAGGAATATTGTAGAGGGAATAATCTGACTTAGGAAAAGTTTGGTCTACCTCTCCTTTAAGGTCTAATCCTTAGATTTTTTTTGATTCAATAATTATTTGAATAATTAGTCAATAATTTACTTTACAAACCTCTTTTTTCTATTGGCCTAGTGCAATAGTATTTGAATTTTCTTGTTTAAACATTTACAGTTCAAGGTCCCTTTATGTCATGATGAGCCCAATGAAAGGTTGCCCTTGGTGAGATTGGTTAAGAGGAACTGGCAAAATAAATCTTCCTACTCACCTTGCATGCTTGAAAGGGCAGGCTTCCCTAGGTAATGTTTACCTAGAGAAATTCATCAGGAGACATGATTTTGTCGAACTGTTATTTCTGTTATCTTCATTACCTTCTCAACTTATTATGTAAAAAGCATAATCATATGGTTTATGGAGAGCTGGATGTGTAATAAGGATCCTTGACCTCAGGTACTGTTGAGTGATGCTGAGCAAACCACTTGCTTCTCAGTCTATTTTTAATTATCTGAAAAATGGGAAGAATACTGCTGAGTCTACCCGCCTTTCAGTATGAATGTCAGTAGAGAGTTTTCTAACATTATTTTTGAGAAGACAGGGGGATAGTTTAAGGGGAGGTATGAAATTGTGATATTTTGGGCATGTGGAACTCCCAGGGAGAAAATTCCCTCCACTGACTCAGGTTGGCACCTACCCTACAACTTTTGCCAAACTTAAACTTGAAGATTAAGAGTTAGTGCTATTTTTGTAACACTATTTATACTATTAACACTATTTTTGTAACAATCAAGTCCAATGGGAAAGGTAGCAAATCTGAAGGCAGGAGAGAGGGATTCTAGTTCCATCTCTTTGCCCTTCACATGACTTGTAGCAATCCATTTCATCTTCCTGAAACTACGCTCCCCCCGTGTCAAATAGGAATGATGAAAGGTGTGCCACTTATTATGTACTTTGTAGGGTGAAAATGCCTTCATTGAATACTTAAAGGCTGACTTTACTGAAATGTGGCCTGATATGATAGTACAATCACTGGCTCAAATCTTTTCAGGGCTGTCATATGAAAGAATGATTCTTCTGTCTTCTTCATCTAAAGAAACATTGGCTTCTGGGTTCTAAGATTTCACACCTAGCTCTCTGGCCACATTACTCTCATGCTTCTTTATGAACTCACCTGTCTGACTCTCTAGATCCCACCCTGGGACCTTGCCCTGGTGAGCCTTCCCAGTGACTCCTCAGCTCAAGCATGGTGCCTGCTATTATCTATAGCTATCTTCGCACCAATCGTAAGAACCCAAATTCCATCTCTAGCTTTGAGAATGGTATTCATATCCATACTATCATATCCAAGTATAGTAAAGTCATGTCCTTTCATCGCCCTGTTATGCTGCTTATCATTCCAGTGACTTCCCAATCCAGAAACCCTCCCTGGCCATCGCTACCTTGTATGTGTATTCTACCCTTATTAGAATGGAAGTGCCCTGGAGGTATGGCCTGTCCTTTTCCTAGTTTTCTTCCCAGCGCACAGCCCAGTGTCTGATACACATAATCAATGCTTTTTAATTCATTCACTATAGCCTTCCCACTGAACCAGAATACAACTTCTTCATGCATCATGGAACAGTCTTCATAATTCACCTTATTGGGAGTGGAAAAGATTAAAAAAGTCATTATCCCCTGAACACCTGTCCCTGAACTGGGCTAGGCTGGTCCAAGGGGAGATTAGACAGGTCACCAAATTAGAATATTCTCAGTGTTAAGTAGAGTTCCAAGCAAACTGCTATGAGTGTTGCAAAGAGGAATAGATGACCTTTCAGGTACACTTTTCTGTGCCTCAGTTTATTTATCCATAAAATTATCCCTTTCTCTTTCCTAGCTCATGGAGTTATGAGGATCAAAATGGACAGTAGGTGTGACCCTGTTTTGTCTAAAGACCCCTGCACTTGAATGCATGTTTGCTCTTGTTCTGGTCATGTACATCAGCTTCCTCCTCCTTCATCGATGAAGATGGTCCTCAAGTACCTATGGTATGCTAGGTACCATGCTAGGAACTTGGCATACAAAGTTTGAAACAAAATCATTTTCCTTACATAATAGGCAGTCTAGAGGAACAGAATGTGCACTTATGCATGACTGCAATGTATGTAAATTAAATATAAGGTCATGTTGGAGGGGAGTGTAAGATGCCCAAGCAACTAGATAGGTCAGGGGAGCCTTTATGAGCCATATGACCCTGAGCTGAGTCAAGTCTTGCCCGAGGCAGTCCTCGAGATCCTGGGAGTGAACTGTCAAGCTTCTTCAAACTTGCCAGGCCTGAGCAGAATGCCCACCTGCCCCAACTCCTCCAGTGAATCAATACATGGGAAGCTCTCTAACCCAGTCCCTCTCCTGCTCGCCTCCTCTCCAAGTCTTCTAGTCATTGCTAACTCTCCTGTCTCTAGGTTCTCTGAGCTGATCACAGGGTTCTGGATGGGGATTGGGGACCAAAAGAGTGAAACTGTCACCTCCTCCTTCTGGAGTGCCATGCCCGTGCCCCTGGGGCACCGTGCCCCTGCCTTCTAGGTGCCATGCTCCCCTTCTTGCAGCTGAAGTTCAGATTCGCTTTTTAGCTGCCCTGAAAAACTGATGACTCATCCAAATTCGACTAGAAGCTCAAGTTTCATTCTGTAAATACTGTTGCTCAGCCAGCCCCTCTCATGGAGGTTCCTGTTCCGGAAGCTTCTTCCTCTTTTGTGTCCTCTGAGCCCCTCTCAAGGCTAAGATTCTGTGGTTCTATGACTTGCAGTCCCAGAGGAGAGGAATTTTCCCTTGCTTTACACCCCAGCACACATTTGCACGACTCAGCTTTCACACAGGCTCTAGCTTTCTATTTTTTCCCATGCCTGCATTTCGGTACAGATGCTCTTGGCACACTTTCCCCTTCTCATTTGGACCAACTGAGTCCTACCTATGGCATCTTGGTCTGTAAGTTCTGGGCTGGCTATCACGGTGAAGGACAGTGCTTCAATTCTGTGACCAGAGCGTGGAGGAAGAGTAGTCCTTCCCCTTTCAAATGGTGGGGCACAGTGCCCCTTTCTTTTCTTTTCTCCACTTTCAAGAATTTCAAAGTCCTGGCAAAGAAAATGCATTTTGTGGTGCCATGGAGGCCTCAGAACTCCTCTTCTTAATACTAGAAAGCAGACAAGTTCAGTGGTCCCAAGGACCTGCAAGAGTGTCAAGAAAGTGTGGAGGCAGCTGAGTGCAGGCATACCAAAGGAGGGAGTAGGTAGTAGGATATAATTCTGTTAAAAGATGACTGGACCAAGACACAAGCAGGACCTCTAGAGAGTGGCTAAATTAGGAGGAGAGGTATTTAGTCCTGAATACTGTGTCTCTCACCAAAGAACATGTTGAGAACAAACCAGAACAAGTTGTCCATATGCTAGGCTGAAACAGTTCTGACCTCTCTCAAAGCAATTGTCTTTTTCCTTCTTTCCTGTAAATCCCATTGGGTAAAAAAAAAATCTTTCTTGCAGTGAACTACTGAGGGAAGAGGGAATTGCTGGGGCTGGGGAAACCTAGAGCAGTAGCAAGGCTAGAGAAGAGTCCCCATGTCCATCAAGGTCAAGGATGGCAGAGTGGTACCTCAGAGGCAAAGGGTCCTGGGTTGATTTGATTTGGATATTCTCATTTCCTACCTGAGATCCTAATAATCTGGAGAATCTATCATCTTTGCAAAATTCCACACAGGGAAGGGATCTTAACCTGAGGTTCATCAAGTTGTTTTGGACTTTTAAAACTTTAATAACTGCATTTCATCATAATTTTTTTGTTTTATAATCTTGTGTACTTTTATTTAATGGATTTAAAAGCCTGATTCTGATAAGGAGCCTGTCTATAGACTTTGCTGGGCTGCCCAAGCAATTCACAGCACAAAAATGGGAAAGAATGCCTGGATAAGCTTGATTACATCAGACCACATTCGTCTTATGAATGATGGACGGAAGGTGTTGCTTAGTTGGTTTGACCTGAAAGAAACAGAAAAATGTTCCCTTTTTCCATGTCCTGAGATATTTTCCAAAGCCTAAAGTAAAAGGCTGAACTCCGTAGGAACCCAATGGACATATTCCTATTTTGTCCCTTCCCCTTGTACCCAACAGCACTCGATCAGATCCATCTCTCCATTGTGCTGAAGCAGACCCTAAGTGGGATCACCCATATGCTCCATGAACCCCATGCAAATTTGAAAGGGAGCCTTCATGAAGATGTTTGTGGACTGCATTGCAAGTCAGGAATGGAGACATCAGGAAGGGCGAGCCAGAATTCATCTGCCTCATGGTCAGAGTTCCAATGGTGCATACCCTTTGTGCTACATGACTCCTTTTGGTACATGAGATGTCTACGAGACACATCTTGCTCACACTGTAAATCTCTGGACTCTCCATTTAATTCTCCTAGAATACATGCCTACAGCCCTACATTCCCATTTATTGGTTCAAGTGCAGTGAGAATCAGGAACTGTGTGATTCTCCATGGAACGTCAGAGGAATAATTTCTTCTCCCCTTTCCTCATCCTAACCCTCCTCATTGTGCCAAATCCAAATGAAATCCCCTTCTGTAAGAAATAACACCAGGAAGCAACTGATACTTCCTAATGATTGATGTATGTGTTCCTCTGTGCCTGAGCAAAAGTCCACGGTTCTGTTTGCATAAGTCTTGCTCCAGAACGCCAATGCTTCCAGGCCATTCCCTGGTATCAACTTCTGCTCTACATTCCCCGTATTCTCCTTTCTTTTTTTGAAGTAACCACCTTGGCTCAGCAGCAGTTATAAAAATGCCACAGTACGCCTAAGATTTTCAGAACCTCATCTGGAAAATATAGGATGTGCAGGAGGTCACAGCATTTGGAGGTTCTGTCCAGCATTCTTCTTATCACCTCATTTATCCACATCAAAATAAGCCTGAGACTCAAAAATTCTGGGCAGCCTTTCCCTCAGTCTCTGATGTGTGGTTCAGGAAGAATAATACATAGGTACACGCAGAGATATGGATGAGAAGGATATTAGCAATATAGCAAATATTCTAAGGAAGCAGGTGATAAGGTAGTATGACTAGTCAACTGGGATGATCAAGCCTCTGGTGGGTCCAGACTCTTCCTTGTGCTGGCCTCTGAATGAGCCACAGACTCTCTCCTTCCCTCATGGAGCTCAAAATCTTTCAGAAGCATACTAATTAACTTCTACACAGTATTCAAGTCAATTCTTGATCAGCAAGCAATGTGTCATGGGAAGTCTGAGGTATTAAACTTTAGAGAAGGCTTCCTGGAGGAGTCAGCATTTGAATTTGACTTAAAATGATGGGTAGTAGTTGAACAGTTAAGAAACAGGAGGCTGGAGGAGAACCTGCAGGATTCAGAGCAGGTAGGACTTCATAGAATTTTTTTACTTAGAGCCCATCAAGTCAAAGCCTGTTAGTCTACAAAGGAAGGCATAAAGACAGTCCAGGAAAGATTATGAAACCTGCCATATCACACAGAAGTGTGAGCCAGGATTTGAACTCTGGTCCTGTGATTCCAAACCCAGCACTCGACACTGGGTTGCCTTTGTCTTCCTAAGCTAGCCCTAGCACAATGGATGACTTTTATGTAGTGGCAAGGGCTTTGGGAAGCTGTAAAGAGATCCCTGAAGTCCTTTCCCATCTGTGAGCTCAGATTGATCTTCTGCAAAATGAGAAAATAGAATGATTTCTAAGGTCACTTCTGGCTTGGTATCCTTTGATCCTAGAGAAGAGTCAGAATCCACTGGGGATTATAGCAATGGTACCATCTGTTGGGCCATAGATAGGATCCTAAGTCTGGAGGTGGAAGGTACCTCTATAATAACCCATCCCCATCACTTGATGCATGAGTAAAGTGAGGCATGTCGATGAAAGGGGTCTCAGTAGATATATAACCTAGTTCCCTCCCCCTTCTCATTTCTAATAAAGAATCTGAGCTACAGACAACAGAACTGACTTGTCCAAGGTCACATAGGAAGAAGAAGTGGAGGTGAGACTTGAACCCAGGCCATCTGCTCTTGGCAATGTGTCATGGTTATCTGTGTTCCTTAAAACTGCAATGTGAAAGGACCAGCAGCATTACACAAAACGTGGGCTCCATGGGCCTTCTGCACACCTCTTTCACTGGGAGCCATGTATAGAAATCTTGAGAGAGGTAGGCATTTCAATGAAAGGTGTAAGATCTGGAAATGAGCTGGCTCTGGGGACCCCTAATGAGAATGAGGAGTCTTCTTTCCCTCACTGGAGGGCATTGATGATCTGGACCTAGCTGTTAATGAAGAGGAGGCAGTGTTATCCTCCATGACAAATAGCTGGTTCACCATAAAAACAATGAAGGGACTGATAGCTTGGAATGCAGCAGGAAGGCTGACCTCCCTTGTTCCTGCCAGGAAGTATCTTTGTAGCAGGGAGACCTTAAATGGGAGTAGGGAAGGTTATGGGACAGAGTTCATCCAGACATGCACATGCAGGGATGTCAGACAGCTCCCGGGACCAAATATACATTCATTTTGAGCCCACAAACTCCCCTTAAATGTCTCCCATGCGAAGAGTTATGGCAATGATTGATGTGGGGTTCTTGGTGGGGGGTATGGAGTTTAGGTAAGACATTGTCCCTTAGGTGACAGTGTACATGTCCCTATAACTGTAGAAGATGGGAAGACCTGTGGGTAGTGATATCAACAGAGATGGTAGTGACAGGTGACCCAAAGGGACTGTGACTAGGACCATGTCAGTCATCTAATCCACGAGACACTGAGATCTGGAAAGCACCATAGAGGCCATTCGCCTTTTACAGATGAGGAGATTGAGAATGAGGGAGGTGAAGGAAGTTGCCTAGGATCACTAGTAAGCAAGTAACTGTCTGAAGTAGGATTTGAACCTAGATCTAGACCACGCTACACTCCACCCCCAAAAAAAAGAAAAGGGAAGAAGAGGAAATGAGAGGAGACAGATGGGGAGGAGGGAGGAGAGGGGAGAGGCAGGAGAATAAGAGAGAGGTGAGGAGAAAGAAGAGAGGACAGAGGTGGGAGAGGAGAAGAAGAGAATAGAGGAGCTAAGGGGAAGAGGAGAAGAAGAGAGAGAGAGGAAGAAGGAAGAAGAGAAAGAGGACAGACATAGGAAGATGGGAGAAGAGGAGAGGTCAAGCGTGGCCCTGGAGAAGCCTGTGAGAAAGTTCCCCTGTCTTCTCTGAAGAGGTGAGGACCGCGCGGAGAGGAGCGCACACTGGCAGACCCAATCAGTGTCCCTTTGGCTGAACTCCTTGTTGTCTTCTTTGTTACAAATGAGTTAGCGAACGTCAAGGGCTTTGCGAACCTGTACAAATGCTAACTCTAAGGGAAGACTTGCTGAGTAAGAGGTTGGAGAGATAGATACAGAAGTAATGTGAGGTAAGAAGAAAAATCATCAGTAACACACACGCATATATTTAAAACATCCGTACTAAGAGCGTTGGAATGAGGCGGATACTTGAAAAGGCGTGACCAAATCTCTTTCCCTGAGGCGCTGTCCAAGGGAATAGGGGACCGTTGCTCTGGAGGGCTGGAGATAATGGAGTTCTTGGCTGCATCTGGAACAAGAAAATCTGGAGAGTCACTTCCTGGCCTCGGTGGTTGCTACTTGCATCACCCTGGGCAGGTTATGAGACTGCCGTTTGTCTCCAGTTTCTGTAAACAGGGATAGTCATGCTTGTACCCCATATCTCCTGAGGTTTCTGGGAAAATCTCCTTGCCAAAACTAAGGAAATCTAGTATTGGGAGAGGTTATAGAATAATGATGTCAGAGTTGGAGGTAATCATGAAGCCCATCTACTTACAGATATGGAAACTGAGGTGAAGGAAATTTAAGTGACTTGTCCAAGGCCACACAAATAGGGAACAAAAATCAGACATGAAATCTAAACATTCAAGTCAATATTCCTGTGATGGCACCTCATTGTCTCTAATGGATCAATGGATCACTGAATCTCTGAGATTTAAGAGATTTCACAAGAGAAAAATGAAACATCAAGGATGCCTTTGGCCTGCCAATATTCCAGAAAATAGAATGGTCAAGACTCAAGGCCAGATCTCTGTTCCCATATCCAAGGCTCTTTCCACTCTCCCATGACAATTCTTAAGGATCTTCCTAGTAGCAAAGATTATTAGCTGAGCCTTAGGAGAAGGATGAGGCATAGTCAGGTAGGCTGGGATGGTGGATGGGGTGATATCTGCCTGATCAGGACACAGGCAAAGGAGCCCTCGCATGGCTTCCCTCTTGGGCTGATGTTGCTGAATGCCTCTGGCAGATGAGCAGGTTGACGGCACACAGATGGGGCCCATGGATATATGTAGCTATGGTGCCTGCTTGGCCATTGGCAGTCAGTGGGAGGAAGCTGCCGAGACACATCTGCATACAAATGTGATTTTAAAAAGGCAATTTTCATTTTTTATGGTGGACTTTAGCAAGTTTTTCTCAAATTTAATGTGCAGATGAGTTGTGACAGCATATTGAAAGTCAAAAAGGCTGTATTCAGCTTTGGTGCATGGAGAGACTGGTCAGTCTCATAAAATGAGAGGAAACAAGATAATTTTCAGAGAATAATGATTGAATAATGGAAATTTGAGTGACATATTTATTGGGAGGACCAGCAGCCAGGGCTGCCAAGTTGGGGGGAAATGGGGAAATGAGCCTGTGCCTCATGAGAACTGGAACTGTTTTTTCTTTTCCAAATGACTTGAATTGGGGAAATCCCACCTGTTAATGGGAATATATGGCTTCAAACTCAGGATTGGGGAAATGGCATTACAATACAGTACAATAGGTTTTAGATGGACAAGAGGATAAAGCAATCCAGAGCTAAAGAGACCTAAGAAAATGGAGCCCAGACCATCAGAACTTAAAAGAGTCATTGTCTATGTATATGGTGGTTCCCCAACATTGTGTGTGTTCCTGAAGGGCAGAAACTGGACTCAGTAGTGTTATTTAAGATGATGGGTGGGTTTTCCAAGACCATCTCTCTTGCAAGAACCTGAAAGGGGGGCCTCAGTCAGGTGAGTCAGATAATATTGAACTGTTCAGTTCATATTGGGGAAGACAGTTGAACTTTCAGCATGCTTCATGCATGGGAACAATCCAACAGGGCCAGGGTGCTGGACAGCCCTGGCTCCTCCCAAGAAACCACTGAATCAAGAAATGTGCCCAGATGGAGAAAGAATTAAAGGAGGCCACCTGTAGGGTAACCAGAAATTTCATCTGTTTTCACTGACTGGGCTAATGAGTTCATCCAAGAGATGTTCAGGAAGCAGTCTCGAATGGTCACATCTTCAGTACAAGAGGACTTTGAGAGAAAAGCCATGGAGGCAAGTTCAACTCAGAACTCAAATATGCCAGTGGATCAGTTACTTGCAGAAATAGAGCTCACCACCCACTTGAGTTTCCCAAACTCTGTCCTGCTTTTCCATGTCTAACCATCTGATGGCCACAGCTGACTCCACCAAATCCTCTGGGCATCTTTTGAGCTGTCCCCTGGCATCAGAAGGGTAGCAATAGGACAAACTGGCTGTCCGTCCATCAGGAATGCTTTCATCTTACCACTTGAGTTGCTCAGCCTGACTGTGGTATTTACTGCCTATGAACCCTTGGATAAGACATTGAAATATCTTGGGCCTCATTTCTCCTGTAACATTGAGGAAGGTAGACTAGAGAGTCTCAGAGAATCTTTCCAGCTACGGATCTGTGATTCTTTATTCCAAGTCCAGAACTAATATGCTTTTTGTCTTCTTCTATTTCTTTTTTAAAAATTAAATTAATTTGTCTTCAGTTATCAACAATCACTCCCATAAGTCTTAAATTTTCTTCCCCATCCTCTATTCTCCCTCCTTTAAATGACATGCAATCTTATATGGATTCTACATATATATTCTTATTAAACACATTTTCACATTAGTCATGTTGCATAATTAAATGAATTAAATTAAAATTCATAATTAAAAGAATTAAAATGAATGGTAGAAAGCATGAGAAAAATAAAACAAAACATAACACAAAGAAAACAGTCTGTTTCATTCTGCATTCTGATTGCATAGCGCTTTCTCTGGTGGATGGCATTTTGCCTAAAGAGTGCTTTGGGAATGTTTTAAGTCCTTGCATTGCTGCGAAGGACTAAGTCTATTAGAAACAATTCTCACACACTGTGACTGTTACTGTGTATCATGTTCTCCTGGTTCTGCTCATTTCCCTCTGCATCAGTTCATATAAGTCTGTCTAGGTTTTTCTGAAGACTGACTTTGTCAGTTCTTATAGCACAGTAGTATTCCATTGTGTTCACATACAATAACTTGTTCAACCATTCCCCAGTGGATGGACATTCCTTCAATTTCCAGTTCTTGGCCACCACAAGAAGAGCTGCTATAAGGATTTTTATACTTGTGAGACCCGTTCCCATTTTTATGACATCTTTAGGATACAGCCTTAGAGGTAATATTGCTGGTCACATTTTTGTAGCCCTTTGGGCAGAGCGGAACTGATATTCTAAGCTCTCTCCCAGCACAGATATTTCAAGTTCTAGGATCTTTTATAACTCTAATGTTCTCTAATCTAGGTTCTAAGGCATCTCCGAGCTCTGACATTCTTTTTCTATGCCTCGTTAGAAAGTAAACTGACCCTCTTTACCGTTTTTAATGCTAAGGGCAGATGTATAATCAGATTGTTTTTATTTCTGAGAAAGTCCCTTTTGTTCCATTCATGGGTCCAGCCTCAATTGATCTTCTTTTAGCTCTTAAGCTTCTGATCTAAAATAATCTAGTAATTCACCAATTATCACTTCTTTGCAAAATGACGCTATTCAGAATTTAGTCCCTAATGTTCTATGAAATGCTTCTGGGCTTGGGTGTTAGCTGCTGCTGTCTCAAGCACAGATCTGTGCTGCTGGAGGGCAGTGGAATTGACTCCCACTGCCTCCTCCACAGCTTGTCCCTGCTTGCCAAGACTAGGAGACATAGTGCAAGATTTTATTTCAAATGGAGCTGTACCGTATATCCTGTACCTTTGCTAGAGAACCAGCTGCCCAGACGTTAAGCACCAGATTTTAAGAGGGGCATGAAATAAAAATGGTTCAAATTCCATATAAAAATGTTCTGTAACTGAGAGAAGAATGATGGGACAGTTTGCTTTGGAGATGGTATAACATTGTTTTATTTTTATCGAGGGCCTGCCTTTGGGGATGTGAGATGGAATTTTGTTCTGATGGCTTTGTTAGGGAAAGGCAGAGTGACCTGCGAGATGGGGCATTGATTGAGAGGGTATGAAGGCTGGGGTGAAAATCCTCTTCCCATTCTCACATTCCCTGTCCTGAGCTCCCTCCCATTCTGTCATGGCCTGTTCTCAGATCCCTTCCAGCTCTGTCACTCTCTATTCCAAGCCTCTCATGGTTCTGACATTCTTTGTTTCTGGATGAGCCAAATAATAATGACCAAACAACATTGAGCCTGCCTATTGATCTTGTCCATCACCTTTCATTGATCTGCTCATCTTGGTGCGAAATGTTTCCCATCCAAAGCAGTGCTCAGCAGAGCCAGTAACTTTCCTTCCTCTCATGTGTCAGACCAACTAGACAAGGCAGGACCTTAATGTCCCCAAGCGTCTCGCCCACCTCTTCTGGGTTCATGCCCACAACAGGCTGTTTCCTTGTCTAATCTAGTAGGTAAATGAAGAAAAGGACTAGGAGCTCTGAGTGCCAAGGACAGAGAGGGGCTACTGAGAGCTCTGAACTTCTTGGTTCCTGTTTCCAGTTGGTAGCAGCTTGGTAGAGGGATGCTCTCTTTTCTTGAAGAGGTTCTGGGCCCCAGGAGGGGACAGTGATTGGTTCCTCTGCTTTCCCCTTGTTAGGACCTGATTGCTACTACTGTGACAAAGGAAGGAAGTTTGAGGGAGGCCTCTTGAGGAAGCAAAATTGGTCCATCTAGGCAAGGCCAGGGCCTTCTCTGGTCAAGGCTGGAGGCTCATTGTCCCCCAAGTGCCCCCTAGTCTGTGATTCCATAAAGGAGCTCCTAGTGAACAAAATACCTCTACCCGAACAGATCAATTGCTCTACACTGGATATTCTCAGAGACCTGTCTTAGAGAAACTGCCTCACCGATTAAGGAACCTTCCCAGGGTCAGAGGCATCATTTGAACTCAGACCAGCTTTCTGTCTGGTATTTAAAAAAAAAAATCTTATGTTTATATCATGGGATCACTGATAGAGTGCTGGGAGATACCTGGGAGATCCCAGAGTCTAACACTCCATCCATTTTACAGCTGAGGAAACTGAGGCATAGAGGGTCTTCTGACCATGGGCAAGGCCACATATGGAGGAAGAAACAGAGACACCATTTGACCATGAATCTTTTGACATGCTCAAAACCACAGAATCTCAGATTTAGAAGGAGACCAAGAAGTCATTTAATATGTCTCAAAAATGAGCAGGAGCAATGCCCCCCACCTCGCCCCCATATTCCTTATTTTTAGGCCCTTGCCAGTGCTGACATTTCATTTCGTCTCACACCCCCTCACAACCACCCACATCCACAACCAATCCCCCACACCTTCCCCAATAAGGATTCGTCTAACTTGTGTTTTAAGACCCCTAGGACAATCCCCTTGGGCGGTTTATTACACTTCTTCTTGTCAATGTTTCCTTGTTTTTTTTTCAGTTGGGTCTAACTCTTTGTAACCCCACTTGGGATTCTCTTTGCAAAAATACTGGCATGGTTTACCATTTCCTTCTCCAGCTCATTTTACAGAGTAGGAAACTGAGGTACTGAGCATTGAAGTGACTTGCCCAGATTCACACAGCTAGTAAGAGGCTGGATTTGAACTCAGGTTTTCCTGCTCCAGGCCCAACACTCCATTCACTGCCCCACCTAGCTGCCCTTACACTCGTGGAGCTCTTCTATTAGTGCACATTACATCATTTTGAATCCATACTGTCCTCCTGTTCTCTGTATCCACCATAAAGAATAATTTTCTATCAGTTGGGCTAGCATTTTTTCTCTCTAAAAGATACTATTTGTCATTGAGGGTGGCTGTTTGGGAGGAGGAAAGGGAAGGATACTTGGAAAAATTCTGAAGATGTAAGAAACAGAAGCCATCAATGAAAACTCATTTAAAAAAACAAAGAATGCTTCCTTGAGGCCGAGGGTATGAGTTGTGGATTTCATTCCCAGCAGGTGCATTCCAAGGACTTCCTGTCCATAAGCCCCGACGTTGCCCTCACCCCTGGCCCATGTGTGCCATGACCTTTATCCCAAAATCCAGTGCTTGAACACCACCTTCCCCCAGATTTATAGAGGGGATGGAGGACAATCATCTGGGTAGGAATCTCAGTGTGTCTATTTACTGCCTATACGACAAATCCCTTAACCACGAAAGGACTCAAAGTTTTGCATTTATAAAATGAGAATTTGGACAGAAGATTTATCTTTCCAGCCTGGACTGATGGGGAACAATTAAGTAAACCACTGGGTTTGTGTCACAAGAGCTGGGTTCAAATCCCAGCTTTGCTATTTACTTGCTATGTGAACGTAATCAAATAATTTTACTTCCCTAAGCCTCTCTTCTCTGTAAAATGAAAGTGGCATCTCAGATGGCTTCCAGTAGAAAAATCACTTAGCCTGGGACCCAGCACATTAACCATTACACATTGCTACCTCTTGGAACAGGAGTCATTGTTACTTTTCTAGTCTCATCTCAGGTGCTACCCCTCAGGTTGGTGTAATGTTAGCGGGGAAGCAGATTATGGAGTTGCCTTCTGGTTTTTATCTTCCTGAAGCTGTTTGAAAGGCAGGCATTTGTAGATGACATTAAACCATTATCACCTCTATTATCTCCCATCTACCCATCAGAGTTGTAATTCTCCCCGAGAGGGGAGAAACGGAGCTGGAATAATTTTTAGCAATAACATTTATGAAATTTAAAGACAAAAGCCTTCATAAACATATAGTAAAATGTAATTATGATGATGAAATTCTCTTGACACCTTAGGGAAAGGTAAATTTTGTCAGCCAGACTCTGAGGGACAAAATGTCACCCAGAAAGATGACTGTGTCCTGGATGGCTTGCTTATTATGGGGAGTTGTGCCTCTGCGTGCAGAGATAGATTCCCTCCCTGACTGGGTGGTCCAGCAATGACGCTGACAGTTCCTTAGGGCATTCACTCCCTTGTCCTAACACTGTGTCACAATTTCCAAAGACAGGCAGACCCAGGGCCAGCATTTTCACATTGTGTCTGGCATCTACTAAGCACATAGTAAATGTTATTGATAGTGATGATGTTGGGGATGGTCCTGCCCATATCTCAAACAGACGAGAGAGAGACAGAAGAACATCTCCTCCGAGGTGAATGTGATTGTCCCTAAAGAGGTATACACCGCCCTCCATTGCTATTTGTGAGGGAGGGTCTCAGTTAGCCCCTAAGAATGGGCAGACAGACACTCTCAGGGCCTGGTCTTCCTGTCTCAGAAATTCCCCAAGGATAGATAGGTATACTTTCTAGGCCTGAGTTCTAGGTGTATTTTATGGTCCCTTGGCTGTGTCAGACAGTCCCCTAGGACAGACAGACAGATAGATATATCTATGTATTCCCTTAGCCTCATGTCTGCTAATATCTTGGACAGGTCTCTGGGACAGGGAGATAGAACCACTTCCTGAGGCCTGGCTCACCCCATTGAGCAAAACTGTTCCATAGATGGGTTGTATTCCTCCTGGAAAATTCATCTCCCCATAAAAAAGGCTTTTATTTTGATTAATAACATGACTGAAAACTACAGGACTTTTTATTCCAGGGCATCAAAAGTGATGTGTGTTTCTGCAGAAAAATACAAATTTGAGCCAAAGTGGAAAGATTGAAGGCACAGGGAATGGGGAAAGCAAAGGTGTGGAGGCGGGAGAGCGCTCAGGGAACAGTCATCTGATTTGGCTGCAGTTAGAATATGTGAGTAGGAGTAGTGTAAAAGAAAGCTGGAAAGGTGGGCTGCAGCCAGATGGTAAAGAGCCTTGAATGCCAGATTGGGGCGTTTATACCTCATCTTTTTTGTGACGGGGAGCCCTGGAAAGGGTTGTGGCAGGAGAGTGACATACTCAGGACTGTGTATACAGAAAGTGCCTCTGGAAGCTGGTACCAGAGAGATGGGAGGAGAGATTGGAGGCAAGGAGGAAAAGGAGGAGGCTGTAAGTCTAGACAAGAGAAGATGAGGGCCTGCATTGGCAGAGGCCATGGAGCAAGTGGAGAGAAGGGGAGGGAGGAGCAAAGATGCATAGGGAGAATCCACAGGTTTGAGCAACGGATTGGATGTTCAGCTCTCAGTTTAATTCACAAGCCATTTATTGCACCTCTAGAACACTGGTCTGACTGAGGATCTCCAAGACAGCGGGAGAACATACTGGTGACACAATTAAGTAACAAGCCAAATATGTTATATTTGTAATAAGGAAATCAAATTGGGGGTGAGGCAAGAGAACTGAGGCACTGCTGCCAGAAAGGCTCAGAGAGGGCTGGCCTTTGAGATGGGCTACAAAGAAGGAGGAGAATTTGGAAAGTGCTAGAGAGAACATTCCAGCTGGTTCATCTGTGGTGGTGGCAGAGAGTACGTTCAGGAGAGTGTGTGGGACAGAGGAGAATCCTTTGGCAGAAGTGGGGAATACATGGAAGAGATTAGGATGAAATACAGTCAGAAAGGGTTGAGAGTATGTGCTTTTTGCGGGCCTTGGTCAGACTAAAGGAGTTTGCAATTAAGTGGCCAGTGAGGCACTGGGAGTTGTGCATAGGAGAGTGATGTGAGCAGATCTATGAATAAATGAGCTTCCTGCAATGCATCCAGCATTTTCGGTATATCCCAGGCATGGGGGCAGGCTGGGACAAGAAAGTCAGACCTCTATTGAGAGGGGTTCCCAATATGTGTGCAAGTCAGTATATAAAGAAAAACTGGCAATGGAAGGAGCATCACCAGAATGACACTCAAGTGGAGTGGGGGGGGCAGAGGAGGAGAACAGGTGTGCTAGGCATAGGAAATGGAAGGAGATGTGGGAATGACCAGTTGTCTGATGTGGTTGATGTGTAGAACTAGTCTGATAACCAATACTGATGGCTTGACATAGGCTAGGGAAGAATGGAGGAAGACAAATCTGTTGGGAGGATATTTAAATATTCTAGGGAAGTAGCAGTGATGCTGGCACTAGTGGAGGGGGGAAGGGTGAGGAGCAGGGAGGAGGGATGGGGCTGAGATTGAGCCTAGGAGACTTGGGAGCTGATTGGCTGGGAAGGGCTGAGGGAGAGGAATGCACCAAGAAGTGATGACCCTGAATGCCTAAGAACTTGGCAATGCCATTGGTAGAGACAGGGAGAGGATGCAGAAGGTCAGGTTTAGGGGACAATGTAAGAAGATCATCTCAGGCAGGCATGATAATGTGAAAAAAAACTGGGGTCTGGCATAGGAAGACCTGGTTTGATTCCTGACCTGGCATTCCTTGTGCCAGCTTGGATAAGAATTATGAAGTGGCTAGAGAGCAAGGCTTGGACAGAAGAAGGTCCAAGTTCAAATCCTTCAGTCACATATTAGATTTATGACTCTGGGCAAGTCACATAGTTTCTTGGTGCCTCAGTTCCCACATCTAAAAACATGAGAGGCTTGTGTTGATGGTCTTCTTAGGTCCCTTTTAGCTCTAAATCGATGATCCTGAGATCCTAAGGCATTCCACAGCTCTGAGCCTCAGTTTCCTCATCAGTAAAATGAGAATAATGAGATCTACTAAGTTGGATTAAAGGTGAAAGTCAGTCAAGTGCTCTGTGAATATTAAAACCTTACATCTAAAGATCCTCAGTTACCATCCATATCGGAACCATGCCATTTAGAGAAGGTCCTTCCCAGTGTTCAGTTTGTTTGCATTTTTCTCCTTGCCTTGCCCAGGGTTGTGTTTCCAAGGGTGCTTAGGGGGCAGGGCAGCACTCAAACCCACGCATGAATCTTTGCTAGCTACCTCCCAGATGCTCTCTACTGACCTTTCAAATGGAGAAGCATTACTAGGGGCTGGTTGAGCACGCAACAAGGTGGAATTCTAGGGACATACTGCACCAAATGCAAATTGGGCTTTATTTAAATTAACACTACAGCATAGAGGGGTGGGGAAGCAGTGTTAATTACATTAACACCATGTCAGTTTCCTCCTATTTGCTAGAAAAGAGCAGAACCGCCAGATGTTCCTTCTCCTTCCTTTTAATTGCCAACTTTTTTTTTTTTTTTAGCAACGATGTTGTTGCCACCAGCGCTAGCTTGGGTACTTGTTGCATTTCTGTGAAAACCATTTGAGTTTGGAGCTGTTTGCTTCCACTGAAGTTGGCAGAAAGGATTGAGAGCTGAAAGAGATCTTTAGAAAACCCCTCCGCCATTTTACAAATGAGAAAACCTAGGCCTGGAGAGTTAAAAGACTTGCCTATGATCTGATAACAATATTCTTTTATAAAAGAATAATGGTTAACAATAATGATGTAATGGAAAGAGACACAAAGTGTTAGATCTAAACAGTTTCTAAATGTCATCAACCATGGCTTGTATGAGAAAAATGACCCTTTAATTGCACCATAACTAATTCACTATTAGTTAGTGAAGACCAGTACCACTGGGACATGGACCTGGAGAGCCTGACTTCAAGTCCATCCCTCCCCTCTCCAACCCTGTACTCCCCACTTCCCCACATTGCCAACAGGGCACAATCTAGAGAGTCTATCCCTGACATTCAAGACCCTTCACACACACCGTAAGAGACATCAGAGGAAATTGGAAAGAACCCTGTCCTCAGGGTCCCAAGATAGAAGAGGAAATCTAACATAAATAAAGGTGATGGGTCCCGTATGTTGTAGTGGGGATTTTTTGGGGGGAGTGGGATGGGCTAGGTGGCTACCTCAGTCACTTTCAACTCAAAGATTCTTGACTCAGCTGCTTCTGTTTGTTCCCAGAAGGCAGAACTGATAGATAATGCCAAGAAAAGTTGCTATTGACTTTGTGTAAGGTAGGGGTAATGAGCTCTCCTTCATAGGAGGGGTTCAATCAGATGTTTATGGATTGCTCATTGGAGATGCTGGACAAAGGATTCTTGTCCAGGTGTGGAGTCTACCAGCTGCCTTTGAAGATCCCCTAACAAATTACCAAAGCACCTGGTAGGTGCTAAATTGATACCTGTGTATCTACTGATCCAACTTGAACGTGCTGTGATTTGGTGACCTTGATTCCAATGCCAACTCTAATACTCCCTAGCTATGAGACAGTGGATAAGTGACTGAACCTCTTTCAAAGACTCAGTTTCACCATCTGTCAAATGGGAATAATACTTGCATTCTTTCCCTCACAGAGTTGTTTCAAGGGAAGCACTTTCTAAATATAAGAACAGGAATGATAGACAAATCATTGAGCACAATGCTAAGGAAGATACACAGAGAGATGACATGTAACCCTTCAATGGAAAAAGAGACCACTTTGTAGAGGAGGAAGCATTGTGCCCCTTTACCCCATCACCTGGACGCGCCATTCTCACTTGTTCCCTTCCTCATGACCTGTTTATGGTGGATACCCTTTGTCACTGAACTTTGCTCTAATCTTTCAGCCTCCCCACCAAGACAATAATCTTTCTTCTTCCTCCTCATGTTTTTCTTTCCCTTTCTCCTTTTCTTCTTTCTCCTTCTCCTTCTCTTCCTCCTACTGTCATCCCCCCTTCCCCAATAGCACATAAAACAAGGCAAGGCTCACATTTCTATGAAGTCTTGTTGAAATAAAGTAATTGAAATAAATTCATTTACTAAGTTCTCCTTTACAAGGCACCCTTTAGTTTGATAAAATGGGGAAATCATAGATGATCAGGCCTATCATTCCTATATGGCTTTTCTTAGCAGTGAGCTAAAAACCACATCACACTAGAACGCTACTGATATCTTTTAAGGAATCACAACTAATGAATTTCAGCAATCGTGGAAAATCAAAAAGTGGTAGAGTCCAAGAGTGAGCTCCTGGTGGTATTGCTGCCCCCAAATCTGTTAGGGCCTAGTCTACTCAGACTACAAGAGTGCCTAGAAAAGAAACCCCACAAAATATATACTTTTGCTTGAGAGAGATTTTTTAATGGGGACCATGCAATGGATGAATTATGGAAGAAATTCATAGCTCAATAATGAACATGCAAAAACAGTATACATTGAAATCTCTAAACACATGAAATGTCCAGGGAATTCCTAGCTCAGTACAAATAGGAAAATCTATCAAAATAAAAATTTTAACCAAAGTAGAATGCTTAACAATAATTATTAACAAATCATAAGATATAATTATTCCTAGAGAGAGGACAGCGATGGATTAACAATTGAAGCCCACCCTAGAATTAGTAAGAAATGCTTTAACATGAGGACACATGCATCTCCCAATTCTAAACAGAAAAAAAAAAGAGAGGAAAGGATGGTAAGTGATAACGATTGACTCTTCACACTACTAGGGGAGCCATTACTCCCTTCTGCCTGAAGAGCTGGGGAGGGATCAAAATACATCCTAATGACCCATTTTCCAGAAAACATGAGGATAAAGACCTATGGAAAGCAGGTGGCTGCCTGTCTGATGCAACACAGAGAAGAGAGGGCATGGAGTCACCTGAAAAGGAAGAATGAGGCTAAAATAAAGATTCCAAAAGAAGTGACACTTGAACCCTTGGCTTCTATACTGAGTCAAACGAGTTCCCATTCCCCTTATCATGGTCTTTCTTGCTGGGACCAAGGGCTTCGGAAAGTGACCTCTCTTCCAAGTATTATTAGGTTGTTGGAGGTTCTGTTTTCCCAGGAAGGAATGTTGAATCAAAGAAATCCTATTCTATTCCTACAAGGAAGCTCTTGGTCTCCACTCCATGGAAGGTCCACCATCATGACCACCACCAGATTCTATTGGTGATCATTCCCATACCGGCTGGATCCAAGAGGAGAAGGGACATGGCGCCATTGAGTTTTCCTTAGTTTCCTAAACATTCCCAGTCTTTTTCAATGAATCCTGCACTGTGACTTTCCACTAGGTGGCAGGACCAGGCCTCCAAACCATTTCCTTTGAATCCCCAAACTGTTATTTGCCACCTTTATGACCTTGGACAAATCATCTCACCTCTCTCCATCAAGTCATGGTTTATAAGGGTTCCTAATGGCCTGGTAAGCTCCAACATCTTTGCAGAACTGTTCTTTTCTGGAGAATGAATGTGTGTAAAAGTTGTCAAAGGGAATTCATAGGACAGCTAGGTCAGCCTTCCACATAGTGCATAGATCCCTCTTCAGCCAAGGCTCCTTTCTAGGGACCAGCATGTCCTTGAATCTCCCCCTAGCGATGGAAACTTGGGAATTTCTCACCCTTTTCTGAGGTAGTCTATCCTACCTCACTGTTAGGAAGATCTTCTTTCGATCGAATTTGAATATGCCTCCATCAAAACTCCCACCAATGCCCTTAGGAACAAATCGCATCTCTTCTTCCCATGCAACCCAGCCAACAAATGAAGAAATGCCATCTCTATCTCACTAAATTTCCTCTTCTCCAAGTTCAGCACTACAATTTCCCTCAAAGAGGCCTCCCTGTGGCATCAGCTCCAGGCCCCACACTATTTTGTCCAACTCTCCTCTGGACACAGTCCAGCTGAACAATGCCTTTTTAAAATGTGATGTCCAGCACTCAAGTGGAGACTCCACATGCCCTTGTCCTAACTCATACACTGCCCTTTCCTATTCCCTACTTGTGTGATTGTGTATGTGTTTTCCATTCATTTGAATCTTGTCTTCCCAGTGAGATAGCCCAGAAGGGTGGGATGACCCCTGTTCTTTTCTGTCTTCCTTCTACTATTCATCCCAGGGCCGGAGACACATAGAATTCCCAAGACTTCTTTAGATGACTGGTCAAAGCTAGACTTTTTTTTTTAACTTGCCTATATTCTCCATCCAATTCAAATTCCCTCCTCCTAGGGCACTGGCCCCATTGCCTCATTCTCCCTCAGTCATACAGGGGACATTGAAACATAAATGTAATTGGAGTGGAACAAAGTTGGTAATACCATCTGAAGTTGGCCCCTGAATGCAAATATGCAAACTAAGTACAACTAATTTGATTTCTTAATGAAGCATATGTTTTCATGTTTTAGATCAAATAAAGGTCATTTGTCCTTTTTGGGTCTGTGTTATTTCAGTCTTCAAGATGAGAGCATTGAAGAAGATGGCAGCCAACGCCATTCTAGCCTGACCTTCTAAGTTCTATATACGTCACGTGTAATTTTAAAGCTTTTTCCAACTCTTTCATTGTCCACTCTAATACCCCTCCCAGTGCTGTCATCCCTTGTTGTAAGACTCCTCTCAGCCCTGCCATCCCTTGTTCCAAGACCTCTCCCAGCTCTGCCATTCCTTGTTCCAATACCCCTCCAAGCTCTGCCATCCCTAGTTCTAAGGCCCCACCCAGCACCACCATTCAAAGGCCCTAGGTATCTTGATTTCAGTTCTCAACAGCTTATTCTGCTTAAGACATCTGCAAGTCAAACTATGCCATGTTGAATGCTTTATTTCTACTTCATGCCTCATATACATCATCATAAGCAAACACATGTCAATTATATGAATCATTAATGAAGGGGTAAATATCAGGGCATTCCATCCCTCCATGATGTTGACTTCACCATTACGGCCACTGTAACATTAGAGAATGTCACCTCACCTCACCCTCACCTGAGACCTCACTTCCCTCTTCTGAACAATTAGAAGGCTGCATTAGACAGTCTCTGAGATCCCTCTCAGCTTTAAATTAAGATCCAGTGGATTGTCCGGCAGTTGGGTTTTGTTAACACCACTAAAGTGATTCCAAGTCCCAGCTACATTTCAATCCTGATTTTTTTATATGACTAATCTGTATTCATTTCAGAAAATTGCCCCAATTTGCATTTAAAAATTATTCATAATTTTCACGTGGTGGTCTTAGGAGGAGGGATGATGCCCTGCTAATATTAGATAGTTGACAGGAGTCAGGGAGGGGAGGGGGGCTCATGCCCTCTGATATTATCCTCTCTCTTATAGCTGTCCTGTGAGGTAGTGAGCTCTCTGTCTAGGGAGATGTCCAAGTACAAATGGAATGATTGCCTTTTTTTGTATTGTATGATACTGTGACCTTTAAGTAGAAGAGATGTCAGAGACAATGCATTTCAGCTGCCTTGTTTTATAGAGTTTCGCGGATTTTCCTCTGGTCACATAGGTAGTAAGTACAAGAGGAAGAATCTGAATGCTGGCATTGCCATGTTCAAACTGGGGTAGCTGGCACTGCAGCATGGCTAACACCAGACTGACACTGGGCAGTAGCTAGGGAAAGAGGCCAAGCAAAGAGCAGCTGGGGTCAACTTCTTCTCCCTCTGTATCTGGACAACTCCAGCTTTGAGTGGAACTAGAAGCTACACATTACAACATCTTTTTCATTCCCAAAACAAGGCTTTCACCATTTCCAAAACATTATCATCCCAATAGCCCCAGAAGGTCAGGGGTGACAAAATCCAAGGACTTTGAAAATAAGTGAAGCTGGGTATGGGGGTGGGGCTTTAAAGGGAGGCCACACTATCTAGCAAGAACCAAACCAGTTCCCAGCAGGAGAGAACACGGTGCCGAATTAAATTATATTTCATTGAGTCGGGAGAAATGTCAGATTGAATGCTGGATCTCCAAAAGCCAACCTCATAAACACAGGAGGGGGTGACCCACTTGGGCAGCTGTTTCTGTGAAAACAATCTTGGGGCTTGGGTGAATTTTCAGCTTCAGTGTGAGCCAAAACACTGACATGGAAGCTAAAAATCCACACCACAGCCACAACAGCAATCCAATACTAATTGAATTGTGGGCTTCATTAAAGAAAGAATAGATTCCAGTAATAAAGGGTAGTGATCTTTCTGGCTGAGCCTCATCCTGAGTTTTGAATATGGTTCTGGGGGTCCCATTTTAGGAGGGACATTGATAATCTAGAGAAGTTTATGAGGAGGCAGTCATGATGATGGAGAACCTTAAGTTTACTGCTTCTGAAGAGTGGGTGCAGTAGCATGGGATGGCACACAGTTACCATATTGGAGGGGCTGTCATTGGAAGAAGGATTGACCTTGTACTTGACCCCAAAATACAGAACTAGTTGGAAACTGCAAATTTTAGTTTTATTACAAGAGAAAAAAAGTTCCACTGATGATTAGAGCTGTCCTGAAATAACTGTCATGAAGTGAATTCTGGACTTTGAGCTGGAAAAGCCTAAATTATGAGCAAATCATCTTTCCTCAGTTTCCTTATTTGTAAAACAGAGATAAAAATAGCACCCCCCTCATAGTGTTAATGTAAAAATTGGATGAGATAACATAACCTGCTTTCCATATATTAAAGCACTGTGGAAATGTTAGCTCTTTTTTCAGCAGGGGCTGGATTCCCAGTTACTGGATTTGGATAAACATAAAGGGGATTCTTGGTCAGCTGTTGATTGGCATCTCCTCACTTCTCCTAATAGCACTAAGAAACTGTGATTCTGTGAAGTTCTGGCATGTTTGCTTAATACACACACACACGCACGCACACACTGAAATATGAATTTGCTCTTCCTATATTAGAAACATGAATGCATGAGTTCAAAACTCGTGTGTGTGTGACTGTGTGTGTGTGTGTTAGGGTCTATGAGTGGATATGAATTGGTTGATCAGAACAGTTTCTTTCTATATGTCCCTGGAGAATAGAGTGAGGAGTAATAAAGATATGTGACTCAGACGTTGACTTCTGCAAAGTATGTAAAACAAACAAACCAAACTTCTAAGAAGTGTTGGGAAAAGGAGCCAGCTCTCTTGGGAGGTGTCCAAGAATCAGTATATGGCTGCTTCTTAGAGATGTCACAGAAAGGGGAAGGAGCAATAGTAGAGAATCACCAAGTCTCATAGCTGGAAGGGTCCTCTCATCAAGCCTGTATCAGAGCAGGCAAAACAGTTCCTGGCACATAGTAGGTATTCAATAATTTCTTTGTTGATTGATTGATCTCATCACCCACAAGAAGGGATAGTCAAGACTCCACTTGAAAATCACCAATGGTCTCTCCTTACAGACTTTGGACAGCTGACACTTCAGAGTTTTCCCTTACATCAAACCAACACCAATAATGAAAGTTCTAAAACAAAGTTCAAAAGAAAATAAAACAAAACAGAAAACAGTCAAGTCCACTATTCTTGTCAGACAACTCTCAGGCCACCAGGCTACGACGAAAAATGATTCTTGCTTTCTGTGTTCTCAGAGAATGTCAAGCTACGTGGAAAGTGACATTGTGGGATTAGAGGTTGTCCGAGAGGTTTGAATAGGAGAAATAAATGAGCAGGGTCTGGTCAAAGCTAGACTGGAAAGGCCCTGAATTATAAATACAAAATTGTGTAGTCAATTCAGTACAAAACCACTGAGGTTATTGCAAAGTAGGAAAAAATGTAATTGAATTTCTGCAAGCATGTGTGTACTCAAGCAGAGCCCCACGCAAGGACTTTCCCCTCCTTGGATAGGCTTCCTGTGGAACCCAGAAAAGCCTGAATTGCATTTTCTGAAACTTGCTGTAGCCATACACAGAGAGCAGAAGGCGAGCAGATACCAGGGCTATTCAAAGGGGAATGTGGGTCTATTTTTAAGCAGCTATCTGCATGACACACATGCTGTGTTTATGATATAACACAAACAATGAGACTGGAATAGAAAGATTCATAAAAAATAGATAAATTCAGGAATGACTGATCTGTAGCCCAGCATTAGGGAAAATCCATGTGTTGGGGATGGGAAGGGAGGGGAGGAATGGAAAGGGAGAGTGGGTCATGTCTTTGAGCATAACATCAGAAAAGATAACCAGGGCATGCTGTGTTATACTATGTTGTGTTACATTTTAGTATGTTGCATTCATTTCCTTGTTACCCTGTATTGTGAACTTACGTTATATATTATTACACACATTCTTGCAAGGGGGAGTGGACAAAGACATACCCTCAGAGTTTGGAAGTACTGGGGTCAAATCTAATCTCTGACACTTTCTGACTTATGACTTTAGCCAAGGCAATCTTTCAGTGCCTCAGGTAAGTCTCTAAGACTCTAAGTTGCAGAAAGGTGGCCATTTTCACTTGGCAGAGGAACTGTACTCCTAGAAAACTCTTCATACAAACAGAATCCCAAGACCTGTTAAAATGAGAGTATTCTTAATATCCCTGCTGCTGCTTTGTCCTCCTTCTAGAGAAGGACCTCCATGAGGTCAGGAAACCATCATGGCTCTGCTTTCTCTGTTCCCCCGGTACTGAGCACTACTCTCTGCCCCTGGTGACAGTTTGTAAATATTCATTCAAAAATTGTCCTTCCTTCTTCAAACTGGTGCTGAGAGACAATATTGGGCAGTCTGGGCTTGGGGTTTCCCTGGCAAAGTAATGCTAAGGTTATATACAAAATAAGAAGCTCTTACATTTTCATTTTCTGAAAATGAGACCGCCATGGTAAGTAGCTATGGTTGCGAATAATTCCCTAGCAGCCTTTGGGCTGATGGGGAAATAATAATGGCTATTATGATGAAGAGGAGGATACTACTGCTTCTCTTGCTGAACATTTATATATAGTGATTATGACATATAGTGTTTATATGCACATATATTTCATATATATATAACATATAGTGTTTATATGCACATATATTTTATATACATATATATATACATAACATACAGTGTTTATATGTACCATGAACTGTGCCAAGCATTTAGAATTATCACCTCATTTGATCCTTACAACAGTCCTAGAAGGTAGGTGCTATTATATCCTCATTTTACAGATAAGGAAACTGAGGTAAATGGGGTTAAATGACTTGCTAGGGAGTATCTGAGGCTGGACTTGAACTCAGATCTTCTTGACTCCAGGCCCAGCATGCTTCCTACTGCACCACCTAGCTATCTTAGAAAGAATCAGTTCCTCCAGAAAGGTGGAGGAACTTTGCTGCTGCTGTTCAGTCATATCCAACTCTTGGTGACCTCATTTTCTTGGCAAAGATTCTGGAGGATTGTCATTTCCTTCTTCACCTCATTTCACAGATGAGAAAATTAAAAGAAACTGAATTAAGTTTCTTATACAGGGTCACCCAGCTACTAAGTGTCTGAGGCTGCATTTGAACTCAGGATAATGAGGTTTCCTGATTCTAAGTCCAGTCCTTTATCCACTGCACCACACAGCAGCTCTCGCAAGATCAAATACTGATACAGAGTAAGGAGTCATCATAAGAGAGTGCAAAGAGTTTTGTAAACATAGCTAGAAGTTCTGGTCCCTAAGTCCTATCTCTTCCATTTCCTTCCTATGTGACACTAGCAATTAATGAATTATGGAATATTAATGTTGGAAGGACATTCAAACACTATTGAATCAGATTTCCACCCAAATAAAGATCCAATCTGCAAGGTTTGCTTGGAGGTGTCCCAGGGAGGATAGAAGGAGGAAGAAGAAATGGATAACCATCCTACTTGGGGTGATACTATCCCCTACATGTTCACCTCTTACATTAATTCATAATGCACTTTGTTGTGATTTTTGGTCATTGGTCCTAGTTCTGTCCTTGTAGTTCAAGGAGAAATGTTTATTATCTTGGACCAATGATAGCCCTTCAGCTACTTGAAGGCAACTCTCGGTTTCCTCCAAGCCAATCAATCAGTCCCTTAATCTGATGCTTCTATTTCATTAACTTGAAGCTCTCCTCTCTTCTGGTTACCTAAAAAGTATTTTACCTCTCAGGGTTCTGGCTTTCTCATTTGTTAGAAGGAGGAATGGGGAAAAGATTAAGATCACTTCTATTATTCCTGTTTCTCTGCTCCAAGGTTCCTCTCAGCTCTTGTATTCTCTCGTCTCTGTTCTAAAGCCTCTCCAGCTATGACATTCTCTGTTCTAAAGTCCTTCTCATCTCTGAGATTCTGTCAGTCTCTTTGTTTGATTGAACAGCAAACAACTCAAAAACATTATGGCTGATCCAGTGACATTCCTTGATTTCATTGAATGACCATTTTTTCTTCTGAAGTATTATACTCAGTTTTGCTAGGTAGGTGATTCTTGGTTTTAATCCTACCTCCTTTGACTTCTGAAACATCATATTCCAAGCCCAGTGATCCCTTAATGCAGAAGCTGCTAGGTCTTGTGTTATCTGGATTGTATTTCCACAATTCTTGATTTGTTGCTTTCTGGTTGCTTGAAATATTTTTTCCTTGACTTGGGAACTCTGAAATTTGGCTACAATATTCATAGGAGTTTTGCTTTTCAGATCTTTTTCAGGAGGTGATTGGTGGATTCTTTCAATATTTATTTTACTCTTCGGTTATAGAATATCAGGGCAGTTTTCATTGATATTTCATGAAAGATGATGGCTAGGCTCTTTTTTTGATCATTATTTTCAGGTAGTTCCATAATTTTTAAATTGTCTCTCCTGGATCTATTTTCTAGGTCAGTTGTTTTTCTAATGAGATATTTCACATTGTCTGCTATTTTTTCATTCCTTTGGTTTTGTTTTATAATTTCTTGATTTTCCATAAAGTCATTAGCTTCCATCTCCTCCGTTCTAATCTTTCAAGAATTATTTTCTTCAGTGAGTTTTTGGATCTCGTTTTTGATCTAGGAAATTCTGTTTTTTAGAGAATTCTTTTCCTCATTGGCTTTTTGTATCTCTTTTGCCATTTGGGTTATTCTACTTTTTAAAGTGTTATTTTCTTCAGCATTTTTTTAGGTCTCCTTTAGCAATCAGTTGACTCATTTTTTCGTGATTTTCTTAGATTGTTCTCATTTCTCTTCTCAATTTTTGCTCTACTTCTCTTACTTGATTTTCAAAATCCTTTTTGACCTCTTCTATGGCCTGAGAACAATTCATATTTTTCTTGGAGCCTTGTGATGGAGGCGCTTCGAATTTGTTTTCTTCTGTTTGTATGCTTTGTTCCTCCTTGTCACCAAAGTAAGATTCTATAGTCTGATTCGTTTTTCAGTTTTTGCTCATTTCCCCAGGCATTTACTTGACTTTTGAGTTCCTTGTGAAAGTAATTCACTGCTTCCCGTGGGGGTGGGGAGTGTACTGTCAGCCACTTGATCCCCCCGCAATCTGTGGGCCTAGAACTCCAGAAACGGTGGCTGCAGCTGCCACTGCTGCTGCTGTGTTTACTGTGGGTTCCTTTATCCCCTACCTCCTCTGCTGCCCTGGGGCTGGGACTGGACCTCTCTGTGGGATCTTCACTGGTCCCACAGACTTTTCCCACTGACCTTCCAATTTGTTCTCAACATTTTGGGGTCTGAAGTCTGAAAATTGCCACAGGTGTGAGAGATTCAGTCTCCCCAAGGCCTGCTCAGATCCCCTCTGTGCCAGTGTGACCCCTGCTGGACTACACTTTGCTCCCAGCATGGTGTGATAGACGCTTCCCGGTGACTTTCCAGGCTGTCTTAGGCTGGAGATATGCTTCACTCAATGATTCTGTGGTTTCTGCAGCTCCAGAATTTGTATAGAGACATTTGTACAAATATTTGGCTGGACTTGGGGGCAGCGCTCTACACAGTGGTCACTGGTACTCTGCTATCTTGACTCTGCCCTCTCTTGAATATATTTTCAACAACCCATATTTCCCATATATATTGTAAAGCACCTACTTTTTGTGACATATTGTGATGAGAATTGTGACTGATTTTTTTCATCATCAACGATGGTTCCTAAACTCCAGGAGTTTAAGGTCTACTACTAAGATAAGTCCAGGACTTAAGATCTAGGAAGTAGTAACAGTGGCAAGACTACTGAATTTGAAATCAAAGGGCCTGAGGTCAAGTGCCTGCACTGCTTTTTTTCTGACTCTTGGACCTTAGGGAAGCCACTTGACTTCTCCTTGACCTTAGTATCCTTCTCTATAAAACAAAGGGTTGACAGTCATTTGAAGATCTCTATTGCACCATCTAGCACTGAATCTTATGATCTAATCACTGTCCCAGAAAGTACAGGAAAAAAGAGTAGATTGGTTATGAAAAGGAGGAGAACCCTTCTGACTGGGCATTTGAGGAAAGTTGCAATAACGTGATAATTTGAGGCTGTCTTTGATGTTTCAATAGGGATGGAAATTAGACTGGAAGCTCTTCAAGGGTTAGAGAAAAGATGTCAGATGGGAAACATCAAGGAGTGTTTAAAGAACAGTGAAGAGATCTGTTGTGCTTCATGTGGAATATGAATACATAAATACATACATATATAAATGTGGTATGTGAAGGTATATTAATATATAAAGTATATGAAGATTAGTGGAGGAAGAAATCCTAAATTCAGGTGGGAGTGTCTGGGTTTTCCAGCTCTGCTACCACATAAAATTATTAATGGAATGATATTGGACACATTTTTCGGTGCTGAAAACTATACTATGTCCATCTCTACATTTTCTCTTCTTTAGTATAGTTCTTCATTTCCTTCAGCTGATCTTCACATTACATGAGATCTCCAGTCATCTCCCATTTCTTCTTCTCTCACCCACTGACAACATTATCACCTTGACTTCAGACAAGCATCATTTTTCCCATGTGAAAAATTATGGGGTTGAACTCAATGGTCACTGATATCTCCTTCAATTCTAAATGTAAAACCAAAGATTTCAATGACACCCAGCATCATATAGTCAGTCTTTGGTTGACATGACACATTAATTTACATTGAGCTTGCAGTACACTAAAATTTCCAGATTTACTTTTTTGTAAGCGATCTAACCATACTTCTGCCATCTTGTAATTGAGGTCAGTTTTTTGACCCAAGCATAAGAATTTTCATTCATCTTTGCAAAATATAATTTGATACTATTTGGTCCAAAGTACTAGTTCCTTGAGATCTGTTTGAATCCTGAATCCTGACTCTGGCATACCAGCTTTTAATGTTGGTAAGCATGACAACTATCCCTTCACACAAATCATTGATTAAAATGTCAACACTGAAGACTGAGCATAGATCTCAGAGGTACTCCAATGGAGACCTGCTTTGGCAGTGACATCAATGTTTTAGTGACTGCTCTTTGGGTCTGGTCATTAAATCAGTTCAAAAGTAAGTATACTATTATCTAGTTCACATCTGCCCATGTTATGGACATAGATGCCCTTCATTCTGGCCTCTTTCCCAAGTAAATCAAAGTCAAGTTGACTGACCTGTAGTTTTAAGAGTCCTCCTTTTTTTTTTTAAATCAGGACCACATTTGCCTTCTCTGTTTTTGCAGAATTTTTCTTATGTTGTATTTGTTTTTCAACTATAGTTTAGGGACCAAGATTTAAGCATGTTGGGAGATTGGGACAAGCACAGAGAATGAAAGAGAGAAAGAGAGAGAAAGAGAGAGAGAGAGAGAGAGAGAGAGAGAGAGAGAGAGAGAGAGAGAGAGAGAAAGAGAGAGAGAGAGAGAGAGAGAGAGAATGAACAAACACTGGGCCGCTCCAGGGAGAGCAGTCCTTAATCTCGTCCAGTGGGCATTTTTCTTGCCCTATCTTCTAGGCAAGACTACTTTACTGATAAAAAAAAAGTACTAGCCTGGGACTAGAGACAGATTGGAACATAATGAAAAATATTTTTTATGGTATGTAGGACTTTGTGGGTAGAATATATTTGGGTATGCAAGTATGTAAAATGTGTATGCAATATCATTTTAGAAGAGGCATGTACAAAGGAATTCCTATAAATATTTGGATTTGATAGTAGGAGGAAGGCGAAGATAAAGTGAAAGGGGATATTAAGGTACACTAAGGAGCTAAAAAGACTCTTTCCTTTCCATCTCCTATCAAGAGAACTTTCAGGTTTAGCCTGAGGAACAAAAGGCTTGGGATGAACATGATAATGATCTTTTACTATTTTAATGGCTGTCATGGGGAAGGGAGATTAAGTATATTCTGTCTCTCCCCACAAGGCAGAAATAAGGACAACTGGAGAGACAGAGGTGAGACTATAAGTAAAGAAAAAATAACAGCCTAACAACTTGAACTATCTAAATACAGAATGAGGTATCTTGGGAGATGATGAACTAGCCTTCACTGAAACTCTTTACATAGACAGTATATGACCACTTGTTAGGTAGGATGAGGGTCTTGTTTTATAGCTGGTTGCTTCCAGTTCTGAGTTTATGGAATTCTGCACTATAGCTACTGAGTTGTATTGACTTCCTCAGTTTCCCTAACTTATGTTTTTCCCCACTGTTGACACTTACTTCCCAGCTTAATATAAGTATATGAGAAATGGGAAATTCATTAAGGTTTCTCCAACACCAACAGAGAAAACCAAAGAATGCCATTCTAGGAAATATGATGCTACAAACATCAACCATCCAAGGAAAGGATTTGATATCCTTATTGCTGAGAAAAAAACAGTAGTTCATGACTGAATCTGTCACATTACAATACAGATGAAACTTTTGCTTTTCCTTTAACACTCTTTTCTGTTGTTCCTGCAAATGGCCTCTACTGCTGCAGCCTTTCTGCACTGTTCCCTACATGACTTCATTCATACACTCACTTAGCCAGCATACATCCTTTCCTGCTCTTTCCCACCTGGGGCATACACAGTGAGGTAGAAGAAAGACTGTTCAGTCAAACTGAATGGATGGGGGAAGATAGAAAAGGCTCCCTGATCTCCACCATCACTGCTCTCATTGTCTGCCAGGAAATGGTAAAAGATGGCTGAGTTTTCCACAGTGTCCTGCTTTCCTGGTGACTGGGTCATGACTGGAAATGAGTATGGTGGGGACGTTGGATGGACAGCGCTGTTCAGGTGGCCCCATTTGAATCATCGTGGACAGCAGCTGGGACCAGAATCATGTCCTAAATGATATTTCAGAAAGATTCATGGACTTGGAGCTGTTAACTACATATAGGGAAAGGCATGTGTCAGTGTGGTACAGGCTTCCCTATTAGGATGTAAGCAGCTTGAGGGCATTCTTCATATCCCCAGTGTTCTCCACAGCTCCTAGCCCACAGGAATGGCTTAGTATGGGCTCACTGATTGACAAGATATATTTAGATTTTCATTCCTGCCATTTTGTAATTGGTCTGAGGATTAGATATAAGTGCAGATGACTCTATTTTGCAATATTAGCTAAATGAATTAGAGTGGCATGTTTATCAGGCCTGAGGGGAAAGTCAAAGAAGAGAGAGGGATCAGAGGCAGTCTCCTTGTGGATATGGCATTTGAGCAGGTCTTTAAAGACTAGGTATGGATGATCAAAAGAAAAATTGGAAGAAGGGCATTCTCCACAGAAATGCAAGTATGAACAATTTTAATGTTTCAAAATGATAAAGGCTCAGAGAAGAATACACATGGTGAGGACCATAAAGCATATGGAGGTGACTACTATGAGATGAGGCTGGAAAGGGAGGGTTGAATGGCCTTGAATGGCCAGCAGAATAGTTTGACCATTTCTCAGTGTACGATTAAGAGTGCTTGAAGATTTTGTAGAAGAAGAGTTTAATCAGTGCATGAGGAAGGTCAATCTGGAATGAGTTATCTCAGGATGAGAATGAGGCAGGAAGCCCAAATAAGTAGTAATGAAGGCCTGTGATAAAATGGTGGCAGCTTGCATTGAGAGGAGGGCAGAAATGCTACCGCAGATCACCAGCACTGAGATATTCCTGGTGTTGACTTCCAAGGGGAAAACTGGCATCCTACACAGGCCAGAAAGACTCCAGTTTCTATAGGCACAGGACATGAAGGACTATTTGGAGAGAAGAGAGTCATTCTGGGAGGTCCATGAGATGCCAAGGCATGGTGTGCCAACCTTAGAATCTCACTACTGGAGAAAGGTATTGTAGAAACTAGGGGGGAGGGACCACTGAAGACAAGTTTTTATAAAGTTCCAACTTCAGGTAGGTCAGGTAGCTGCTTAGCATTTTCCTAGTACCTTCCATACATCATCTTTGCTACCAGTTAAGGGTGTTGTTAAGTAACAGAGTGATATATAGCCCTTTCTCTAATGGCTGCATTTTCCAGAATTCTAATATACATTTTCTGCCAAGCTTTGAGGCCCATGATCTGCCTCATGAAAGGGCCATTCATGTACTTTGTAGAAATTCTTTGGATTCTGTGCTTAAAACAAAACCTATAAGAGAAAAGCCTACAGAACTCTCTTTCCTGGGGAAGGAGAGAGAAGAAATTATTGGAGTTGGTTTCAGATCGTTGCTTAAACAATTAACCCTGAGTTATCATTCCCACCTGGACATGAGGGCTTGGGGCAGTCTGATACCCAATAAGCAGTCTGTCTCATTTTACATGGTTATTAAATTTAAAAGAAACAATAACTTTTCTATTTTCAGTGTCATCTCTCTCATATATATATACATAATATTAATATATGTTATATTTATTCAAATATACATATGCATGTGTTTATATATGTATGTATATATACATAATATTAATGTATGTTATATTTATTCAAATATGCATATGCATGTGTTTATATATGTATATATACATAATATTAATATATGTTATATTTATTCAAATATGCATATGCATGTGTGTATATATGTATGTATATATACACACATATACATGTATACTTATATATGAGAGAGAAATGCTTATATAGAGATATATACCTATATATGTGTAATATATCTATACATACACATATGAAAAATATATTTCTATGAAATCTTCCATATAGTACTTGTTTGCATTTCTCCCATTAGTCTGTGAGTCTGAGCTCTTTGAGGACAGGGTCTATGTTTTGACTTTTGTAACCTGAGAACTTCACACAGTGCCTCGTGCATAGCAGATCCTTAATAATGTTTCTTGACTTGTTGACTGCTTCAAGATCAGAGGTACTGAAGAGTCATACAACTTGCATTCTCATCCAGCTAGGGTCCCAACCACCAGTTAATATGAGTTCAATAAATAAAACTAGGGTTTTTCAAAATGGAAATGAGCTCTCAGTCATCTAGGAAAGCTCCCCCCAATTTCACAGAGAAGCATATTGAGGCCCAAATTTCAATTTATAGGATTCTAAAAATCCCGGACCTGGAAGCTAATATGATTACCTACAGAGAGAGAGAGAGACAGAGACAGAGACAGAGAGACAGAGTGAGACAGAGACAGAGAGATAGAGACAGAGAGATACAGAGAGAGAAGCAGAGAGAGACAGAGACAGAGAGACAGAGTGAGACAGAGACAGAGAGATAGAGACAGAGAGATACAGAGAGAGAAGCAGAGAGACAGAGACAGAGAGACAGACAGAGACAGAGAAATATTATTGTCCAGGACTTGGGATGTGATCATTCCACTCACCTCTCCCGAGGTTAAACCCAACATGAAATGTCATGTTCCAATCTGAGTGCTATGTTTTGGAAGGACATTAAAAAACTGGCAAGATTCGAGAGAAGGGCAATCAACTGTCCAATTAACAAGCATTTATTTAGTGAGTATCGTATGCTAGGCATTGTTATAGAACTAGATGAAGGGAATAAAAATGAAAACAAGCAAATGAAACAACTCCTCTCAAGGAGAATACAATCTATCTGATGAGACAAGTGTTTCTCCACATGTATGTGTATATACACCGATGTATATACACACATGCATATATACTTGAGTATATGCGTATTCATGTATATCAATATGTGCATACATGTTCTATACTCAATTAGACCTGTGAGATCATTGATTCGGTGGTTCCCTCCAGCAATGCTTCCTCATTTTGTGGGACTCTGGTCCATATCCTCCTAGAAGTTCACTGCAAGGGATGGTATTTAACTGGATGGTTATTTCATCTAACTGGATGGTATTTCCTCACTTTCTCCAACATTCCATGGGGTTCAATGGAACATTCTGGATGTCCATTCGTTCATCATACCTTACTATGACCATGTGGCCAGCTCATCTTTGCTTCATTTCATATATCCTTTCCTCCTGGTCTTCATTGGTTATCTCTTGTCATCTACTCAAGACTACTATGTGCTTCTATTGTCTTATCTGTGATGGTTCTTTAGAGACAGTT
Organism: Bettongia penicillata ogilbyi; assembly: GCA_023548195.1. Classification (NCBI taxonomy): domain Eukaryota; kingdom Metazoa; phylum Chordata; class Mammalia; order Diprotodontia; family Potoroidae; genus Bettongia; species Bettongia penicillata. The sequence goes on along the minus strand of JAJHZJ010000150.1, from coordinate 14,154,292 downwards.
GTGTTCTAGGGCTCACATGTGACAATATTGATACAACACTTTTACTGAAAAGATGGACCTTTTCAATTATGGGAATTTTGCATGAGTTTGGGTGAACTCCCTTTGTATCCCAATCTCTGTTTTAGACTCCTCTTGTTCCTTTTGTCATTCACTGAGGGCATCAATATGGTGGACTTCTGGTCAGAAGTGACTAAGGTTTGATTGTACACACTAGCATTCTCAAAGCAGATCCTATCCCCATGCCTAATTATGGCTTAAAAGTGATCCTGGGTTCATAATTCCTATTTTCAAATCACAAGATCTGTCTACTATCCAGGCTGTAGAGATTTCAAGTTTGGCAGCAGGAAGAGATCAAGTTCATGTTCTGAGCACGAGCTTAGCCAAGCCTAGAGATATGGCCCTATTACCACTGTTACAGGCTCCTGGGGATGGAATTTTTAGGATAGGAAATAAATACAGACTAAATACAAAATAAATACCAAGCAATTAAATACAAGCTATGTAGGGAGAGAGGGATCTCTAGCAATGGGCGAGATCAGAAAGACTTCATGGGAAAGGTGCTTGAGTTGCATCCCAAAGGACAGGAAGCACTCTGGGATGCTGAGGTGAAGTAGGATGGTGAAGTGGGATCAGACCCTGAGAATCACCTGAGGGTGAAGCATGATTCCACCCCCTGGAATTTAAAGAGCTGCTATATTGAAGAAGGATTAGCCTTGTCCTGTCTGGGTCCGGAGGGGACAATTATAGCTAGTGTTTATATGGAACTTTAAGGCTTTCAAGAGCTCTACAAAGCTCTTTTTTATCCTCAGAGCAACTCTGAGAGGTGTTGTTTTTGAGTCATTTGAGTTGTGTTTGACACTTCATGACCCTATTTGGGTTTCTTTGGGCAAAGATACTAGAGTGGTTTCCATTTCCATCTCTAGCTCATTTTATTTGAGAAAGACCTTAGTTTAAAAAGGCCAAGGTCTCCCACTACATCTGGCACTATCTCCAGCAGTCCTGATCTATATATTGCCAATGGACACAGACGGCTCTGGAGAAGAGAATGAAGTTGGTGACTTTTCACAACACTCCTCACCTTAAATCCAAGGTGAGGCATCACCTTACTGATGTCACGGTCGTCTTCAAGAATGAATAACAAACAAGAACACATGAGGAACTGAGGCAAACAGGGTTAAGTGACTTGTCCAGGGTCACATAGCTAATAAATGTCTGAGGTCAGATTTGAACTCAAGAAGAGGAATCTTCCTGAGTCCAAGTCCATAGCTTTAACCACTGAGACAACTAGGTGCCCCTCTGAAACTCTGGTATTATGCTTATCACCATTGCCCAAGTGAAGAAATTGAGGCAGAAGGGAGTTAGGTGACTTGCTTAGGGTCATGCAACTAGTAAGTGTCTGAGACTGCATCTGAACACAGATCTTCTTGACTCTAGGTCCAATACTCTATCCACTGGACCACCTAGGAACATGGTGCGGAAGCTGGAGAAGCAGATTGTGATTGGGTGTTAACAGTACTGTCTGAGAATTAGAGCTATCACAAAGTAGCATAGGCTGGGAGGTGGTGGGTTCCCCTATCATTTAAGTTTTAGTCTTATTTTAAAAGAAGAGATTCTTCTCTGCTATTATAAAAGGTATTTTTGGCTAGATATCTATTGGGCTATGCTGCCTTCTGGAAAAGGATCTGACAGTCTCTACTTCAACCTCTCTCTGAATGAAGCAAGAGCTGCCACAGCATCCCTGGCAGGTTGGCATTCAGGTACTTGAACACCTACAATGACAGGGAGCTCACCACCTCAAGAAGCTACCCAATCAATACAATTGTGCTTGGCAAACATTAATTGAGTGACTACCACTTTCCACACTGGGAGAGACAGAGAAATGAATACAACATACTCTTTGCTGTCTTGCTCCTTACAGAGAAAATGTGGCATGTAGAACAATTACTAAAAGGAAGCGGACTATGGTCAATTTGTAAAACACACCAGCAATATATTCTGGGGAGCTGACGGGTGGGAGACTGCTTTCAGGGGGCTAGATCCTGGATTATATGCCTGAGGGAGCAGGAGGATGGCATTGTTGTGGTCTTTGGCCATGGCCAAGTTTTCAGTTTCTGCAATGATTAAAAAGTGATTCCAATTGAAACTTTGAATAACAGCAGTCACCTTTCTGTAGAGCTTCAAGGTTTGAATAATTTGTTCTGAGTTAGTTAATACAAGCATGGTCATGTCCATTTTTTAGAAGAGGAAGCTGAGACTCATGGTGTCTTGCTTCAGGTCATGCAGCTGCAAAGTGTTAGAATGAGAGATTGAACTCAGACTTCTGGGTATTCTAAGTTCAGAGATTGTATATGACATTGCCCCCGCCTCCCCAGTGTTTGGAGACTTCTTTTGAGAGTAAACTGAAGGGGAACAGAGAATTGCTTTAAAAGACTGGATGCACAAGGGAATTCACCAATCAGCATCATTTTTTAATGACATGGAAGATGTAAGCAAGAACATGTAAAACAGAATGGGTACAAAAGCAGGATATTCATAGATTACTAAAGCTCAGAACAAATTTGAAGGCAGTGTGAAAAGCCAAAAAGAACAACTTATTTCTCTATATTGAGGGAAAGGAGAAAGTTAACAAAAAGGCTGCTTAGAATGAATGGGCTAACGGTAACTGATGATAGAGAGCCACAAAGATGCTTGTCCCAGAATTTGCTTAATTTTTCTCTGCCAAGGCAGGGATAAAGGGCTTTGATCTTGAAAGGACAGAAGAAACTATGGCTAGTGAGGAGCTTGTGACCAAGATAAGACACAATGTAGTAAGAGGTTACTTAGATGTCCTCAATGACTGGATGTTACCAAACCCAGATGACCTACATCCTTGGGGATGCTGAAACGTCTAGTGAGAATACTGTTGAGCTGCTGGAAGTGGAATCTGAATGGTCCAGCAGAATGGGAGAAGAGCCACAGGACTGCAGAAGGACACACATGGCCCTAATGTTCAAAAAAGAGACTGGAGGAGGCAAACTCCTCTCAAGTGAGTGTGACTTTACTTTCTAGAAAAACCCAAACCATAGCATTAACTGGATTGTAAGCAAACCTCTGAAAAAGAACACAGTTATTACAAATAGCCAGCCTGGCTTCATCAAAAACATGTCATTCCACACTAGCCTCATTTCCCTTTATTGATGGGGATGTTAAATGTAGATAAGCTGAATGCTGGAGACAGAGTATAACTGAATTTCAGTAAAGTACTTGACAAAAAAATTCATGCAATCCTTCTTGCTGTGAAGAAAAGATGAGGAGATGTGAGCTATGATAGTACTTGAAGGTGGAGTAGGAAGAAATTGAATGGCAAGAACAAAAGAAGGGTTCATGTTGACCAGGAAAGACATCCCCTGTGTGGTGCCCAGAGGTTTACCTTTGACCCAGTGGGGTGCAAAACTCATCAGTGACTTAGTAGAAAGAAAAATAGATAGACAGAGCATCTTATCTAGTGTTCCGATAAGAGGAAGTTCGGAGCAACAGTTAATATTTTGTATGACAGAGTCAGGATCCTCAAAGATGTTGATGCACAAAAATAATGGTTCAGATCTGACTAGAAGAAGTGTAATAAGGATAAATAAAAAATTTACATTTTAATTTGGATGTTTCTATTAATCAGTAAAGTATTGCTGGACAAATTTTCATTTGAAAAACATGGGGGTTCTAGTGTATTGTCACTTCAATGTATTAAACAGTGAGACATAAAGCAAAAAACTCAGTCTTAGGCTCAATTCACACATACAGAGGAGCCCCAAAGAATTAGCTGAGAGCTCGAGTGATTTTTTCCTTCCTACTATGAGATTTCACAGATGGTTCCACTTAAAGACAATTAGAAAATCTGAATCTGCCACCAAGATCCTGTAAGTCCCAAGGTTAATTCCTTCACCTCAGTTTCCTCATCTGTAAAGAAAAGAGAGTAGACCTGGTGATCTCTAGGTTCCTTTCTAGATGTAAAAGACAACATCACCATTGTGCTTCCCTTCTGATTTAGTGGGTGCAGGGAGGGCTTTTCTCTGATCTTTCATTAGCTTTTGCTCAATGTCTTCAAGTACACTCAAATTGTGCAGTAGTAGCAACCACAGTAGTAGCAACCATGCATACATTCTCCCAGCATCCAGCCCTTTGCTTTCCATGTCACCTTGAAAGCCGTGGTAGGATTTATTAAGTGCATGGGCTAGTGCTTAATTGGGTCAATCCTTTTAAGCCCCCTCAGCACTTTAGAATCATGGCCACTGCTGAAATATCTTCAGAAGGTCCTAATGTAGATTAACTGATCCTCTTGGCTTTATTGATTATGTCAAGGTTCTGTTTATCACATTGATGGTTGGAAAAATTCTTAAATAAATATTTATCATCAGATGATCTGTCTCATGCTGTTCTTTAGGAAAAAAACCCAAAAACCCCCAAAAACTTGTGTAGACACTTGGGCTTATTCAGCCCTCCACAGAATAACGTAAAAAGCTCCCCTGTCTGTATTCCCCTGAGGGAGAGATTTTGTATATCGCTCAAAGCTGATCTCGTTACTATCACTGTTTAGATAGCAAACACATGTATATGGCCATAGGAATGTGTTTTGTATATGTCATCAGATAAAGCCTGACTAATGTGGGCTACTGAAAAGATGATTTAGCAAAGTCATTCATAGTTGCCTGTTTACACTTCTCTTAACAAGGCTAATTGTTAGCTTCTCAAACCAAAGACTTCTGCCTTGATTAAGTCATTAGAGAAGGATAATTATGATTATAACAAGTAATGTTTATATAGTGAACCACAGTCTATTAAGGCTTTCCCCACAAATACCCCTATGAAGAATACAGCACAAGGGCTTGTACTCCTATTTCAAAGATGAAACTGAAAAGACAGAAAGAAAGAAAAGAACTAAAAGATAGAAACTGAAGTTCTATGCCAAAGGCATGGTGACCAAATCACAACTGGAAGTGAGGGCATTATGATTCCTTGATCTATGTTGTTTGACTAGAGCATTTATTGCAGACAGGCTTTCCAATTGACTAGAAGCATCTTTGTATTTTACAAGTATGTGTGACTGGCACAGGTCTTGTATTTCACATAGAATTATTGGGCTTAAATATGGAAAAGATCTTAGATTCAAAAAAGATTCAAAAAATATAATTCAACCTCTTTCTTTCTGTAGATGAGCAAATTGAGAACCCTTAACTGAAATGGAACTGTCCACTCCAGGTCTTCTTCAAAATAGGAATGGTCTTGTCAATGCCCTGAAGTGACTCTTGTCTCCATCAGGGTAGTTCACAGCCCACGCAAACTCTCAGGTTCATCCATGACTAACAGCTCTTCTAGAGAGAATCACCGTAATGTGTTAGAGGTCTTTCAGTCCCTTCACATTTCATGGACACCAATGCAACTCTCAATTTATTCACCAGTTATTCCCTTACTCTTGATATAGAACTAGTTCATCTTCCTGGTGACTCTACCCTCTTGCTCAGTCACATCTTTAACTTAAAATGGTCCAGGTCTCCCACTGCATCTAGGGCCATCTTCAGTTTTCCTGACCTATGTCTTGTCACTGTACTCATATGACGCTGGAAGAGAGAGTGAGGCTGATGACTTTACACAGCCCTGCCTCGCTTAAATCCAATTCACCTGCAAGTCAAGACATCCCACTCCTGAGGTCATTGGATTCCATCACCCAAAATAAATCAGGTACAATTTCCCTAGTATGCCAATGAGCATCTTTTGCAGCCTAGTTGTGTCTACAAACCTCATTTTTCAGGGATTCCTTTGTTTACAGATTTATAAATGTACAGCATCACCAGGAAAACAGTTGTCTGGAAAATATAATTATTCATGCCAAGGATCAGTGAGATGCTTAAAGCACTGCCCATTTTCTCAAATGAAATCCACCTGGCTCTCTTCCTATCCACTCCACTTCCAATGAATTCTGGATCCAACACATCCCCCTATAGTTCTTGGCCCTGATAAATGCACTGATACATAAACTCAATGGATTGATGATACACCTGCATGGCATAGTCTGGGTAACAGACATTTTTCATCCATTTAGTTTTCCCCTTCTGGATTGTTAGGTCAATCTCTTTGTAGTAATAATGGATTTTATCCACAAGCAGAGACATCTGAAACTGTGACAGCCTGTATGGAAAATCTCTTCCACATTTGGATCCTGTATGGGATACTGTCTATGACAGATGATTCACTGACATTAATTATCAGAGCATTGTTGATGACACTTGCCTCTATTGTTGTATTTATTAAAGAATTTATCATACTCTTCAGGTATTATAGAAGAGATTTAGTGGTGGAAAATGTTATATTTTGTTATATTTATATAACAAATTAATGTTATATTTTGTCTTTCTGAATCAATTGTTTTTGAATTAGTTTGATTTTGTTTGAAATTATGAAACAAATGCAATCTATTTTTCTGCACCTTTTAGTCTTTTCTTTTTCTTTCTTTTTTTTTTGGAACAAGTTATGAGGTGTGTTGCTGAGAATCCATTGCAGAAAACTTCCTGGTCCCAGGTCATGTTTTCATCAAGGATGCCCTCAATGTGTTTGCATGTTTAAATCAGTCCTGTAGAGATGAGCTATATGACTGATGAGACAGTAGTTACTGATGTTATAACGTTTGCCCTTTTATATCACAATATTGTCTCATGTTTTCTTTTTATGTTCTCTTTTTGTATATCTTTGCCTGCCTCACATACCTTCTGAAAGTTCTTTCCATACTTTCTTTTTTAAAGAATGTTATTAATTTTATTTATTTTCAGTGTTCTACAATCACTACCATATAACTTAGATTTTTTTCCCCTCCCTCCCCCCTCCCTCCCTTAGACTTTCCATACTTTCCAGCTTATATCTCATCCACTATGATTTTCAGTGGTGTCTACTTTGTCTAGTCGATCTCTGTTACCCCGTTACACTGATTAAACATTCCTTCTACTTTTTCACAGAAGAAATTAAGATGTTAAGGTCCAGATGGGCTGATTCCACTGTCCCGGCTGATGAAAACAGGTAGTTGCATAATCCTTTACAGGTCTCTTCCATTTTCAGTCTCTTTGCTCTCTTTCTACTAGTTTCATCCAAGAATGTTCTTTAATTGTTATGGCTCTTTTGGGTCTCAAGTTCTCTATAGAATAGTTCTCACTTCTTCTATTTTGTGCTTAATCATAAGTAATACTGCTCCAGATCTTCTACCATGTGACATTATAATGTTTTATAGATGAGTTTTTGTTGCTCTTGACTCTAAATCAGTATTGCTCTTGACTCTCATCCCTTCCTACTTGTCAAGGAGGTGGTGTTTCTTAGTCAAGGTAGTTTTTGTGATTATTTGGCCTCTTTTCTAGTATCAACTAGTTTACTAGTTGAATATAGGAAATGGTGATTATCGAGGTTAATATCATTACCATTTCCCATTTCCATTTTTTTTTTGCACCATCAAAACTTTTTTGAATTTGTTGGATTAAAGCTCTTGTATTTACATTCATTCTCCTCATCTTTTTTCCTTCTTCTTAGAGTAAGTTAATTTTATCCCTTTCTCTCATAATTTCCCTCCTCAGCCCTTCCTCTTTGAATCTTGATGGGTACCTTAGATATCTAAATCTATGCTATGATCCTGTAACTTTCCTGAGTCTCAGTGTACTAATATGGAAGATTATGGGTTTGGACTGGAGGACTTCTGCTGTGACTTATAACTGTAAACTCATGATCCTTTGACTTCCCTAGGCCTCAGTTTTCTCATCTGTACAATAAAAAGTTTGGGTTAAATGACCTCTGAAGTGACTTCTAACTCTCATTCTGTGATCCCTCTCCATTAAATGGGCAGCGTGTCCTCTTATCTTGGCCATATAGGAAATAAGTAGGAATTCAGAATATTCTGAAGAGCCCAACAGACTCTCCCAAGGGGAAAAACAAATAAACATTCATGACCATGTTTGACACTGGGCAAGTTCAGAGACAAAGTTCACTAGATGTGTTAAGTTCATCCTATTTCCATAAATAAAAATTCAGTTCAGAACGGAATGATCATAATCATGAAATGTTTTCCATTCGCTTCAAGTTCTGAAAAAACGATTTTTTAACAAAAATCAGCATGTTTTATGATTAATACTGTGAATATCAAAACTTTGAACTTGGTACTTTCATATAGAAAAAAGAAATCTGCATAACATATTACATTTCCAGTCCCATGAGTTCATTTCCCTTTAGTGAGCCCTCAGGAGTCCTAGCTGGGAGCAAGCTGTCAATTTAAAAGACTGAGGCTCAGACCTTCATTTTAAATAGAAATTCGGGCAAAAATCTTTGGATTCAGTGAAGGTCAGAGAGACCAAATAGTCGAAGTAGTAGGGCCATTTCTTAATGAGGAAAAATTATTCTATTCATTTATTCTCCTATCTATTTACCTATATAGTCTATCTATCTATCCATCCATCTGTCTATTACAGATCATTATGCTAGATTTTTAATAATTATTACAAAATTTTCCAAAATTCTCCCTAAGGGAGAATTTCTGAAAATCTCCTGTCTATATCTATAAAGAATTAGCATTAGGAAGTTTAAAGATTTGGAGACTTGTTTTCACTTCTCTTTTGGTTCAAATATCAACTTGGACAGCAACCTGTCTATTCAGCAAGTTGTCAGATGTAGGATTTGGACACAGGTTCTTTGAACACCATGCAAGGCTCCTTCTCTTGTGCCAACATTGATCCAAAGAGAAGAATATCTTGGGATTTATACCCATATGAGCCTGTTTGTAGCATTCCCAAACAGTCATGGTAGTCAAAGGAGCACAGAATTGGGAGTTAGATGGTCTGGAGTCCAATCTCATCTTTGTTATTTAAGCACTGCTTAGGATAATATGGTATAATGGATAAAACTTGGAGATGAGAAAACATGGTTTCAAATCCTTCCTGAGAAATTTGCAAGTTGTGTGAGTGTAGACAAATCATTAGCTTCCTAAGACTCAATTTATTCATCTGTAGCCCACCATCTTGATGATGCCTTAGTGCCTTTAGTATGGACATGAGACTTCATGCTCCTAGCCAGATCCCTTTGCCTCAGTGAGTCAAATGTTCTTCCTCTGGATGCTGTGATCACAAGAAAGCTTAACTTCAAATGAGAGGATGATGGTTTGAACCTTAACTGTGCTCCTTACCGCCTGTCAGACCTTGGCCAATTCACTGCTTTCCTGACTGACCCCATTTTCCTCATCAATAAAATGAGAAGATTGGATCACACAATTTCCATGATCTTTTCTACATCTCCTATGACATAATATACAAGATGGAAACAATAAAAGTCTTCCTCCATATACCCTCTGTTCTATGCATCCAAGGCGATAAAGAAAACAAGATAACTTAGGACTGTTCAATACCTTTCTCCATTAGAGTAGCTGCTACTGCAGCTTAGGTCTGGCCCACCTCGCCTTTTGGGCTGATTTCTTCACACACTCCACAGGCCAGTCAAACTTTCCCGCTTGGTTTCCTGTCCATCCTCTGCTTTGGTTCAGTGTCTCTCCCTTAGTTAAGATGCCCTCTGGCCTCAACTCCTCCTCACAGAGTCATGGCATATTCCATCCTGCTACTGGAATGGCAGATCCATGAGAATGGAGGTGGTTCAATTCTTGTCTTAGTGCGAACTAATCCTGGAACACTTTGTTGTTCGGTCATTTCAGCCATGGCCAGCTCTTTGTGACCTCATGTGGGATTTTCTTAGCAAAGATACTGGAGTAGTTTGGCATTTCCTTTTCTAGTACCAGGCACATAGCAAGTGCTTAATATGCATTTATTGATTGATTAATAAGTGTTTGTTGGATAAAATTTACCTAAATTGCCAGATACTGTCCTTGATTCCTGCCCCCCTTTCTCCTTTAATCTCTCTATGCCCTTTCCCTCTCCGCTCTTTTCTCTTTGTATCTCTCCTCTCTCTTTGTCTCTGTCTTTCTCTTCTCTATCTTTCTCTCCCTCCCTCCTATCCTTGCTCCTTCTGCCTCTCATTTCTCTCTTTCCCTCTCTCCTCTCTCTATTTCTCTCTGTGTGTCTCTCTCTGCCTCTCGCTCTCTCTCCCTTCTTTTCCCTCTCTCCTCTCTCTCTTCTCTGTGTGTCTCTCTCTTTTCTCACCCTGTCTTTCTCTTTTCTCTCTCTGTCTCTGCCTGTGCCTCTCAGGGCACCTCACACCCAAAATTTGGTAACTCTGTGCAAGTTATCTTGCCTGTAAAGGCAAGTCCATACCATTATTTTTGCTTGCAAAGTACAGGATGTTATCATGGGTAGGGATACTCAAAGTAGGACCTGCTAGCACATGGACCACTGAGAGTTTTCTCTGGGTGCTTTACAGATGGCAGAATTCCAAGCTCAGGAAATCTCACCAGGTTTTCTTTCCCTTACTTCAATTTGAACATGGAGGAAGATGATCTCTACCCACTGCTGATATTCTCAGAAACTGCATGTCAATGAGCTTTCATGGATTACCAGACAAAGTACCCTACAATCTCCATCCCAGTAGAAATTGGTGGCCTGACTTGACAAGTGTATGTGTGTGGAACGTGGTGTCATAGAGATCTCTAATCTCCTCCACTGGAGTGTGCTCTGCTTTCTACTTCCTTATGGTCTCAAGAGCTAGAATGAGACATACATTTCTGGATTCTATTCTGGAAAACCAGTTTGACTGGTTTAGTGATATCCCAAATAACCCAAGGACTAGTGATACCTCCTCCTCCCTTGTCAGCATCTTGCTGTATTGATTCAATTAAAGTTATCTTCCCTAACATCTCTACCCCCCATTCTTTATTAGCTATCTCAGAATATCCTCATTTTACCGATCCTATGAAAAGGGGAGGAGGGTTCCTATTGGTATGAACTGATGTTTTCTCTCTCTATGTCTCTGCCTCTGTCTCTCTGTCTCTGTCTGTCTCTGTCTCTTTCTGTCTCTCTTTCTCTCTCACAGCGCGCGTGTGCACGCGCGCACACACACACACACACACACACACACACACACATATATATCTTTGTAAGCAGAGATTGACTCATTCTTTGTATTTGCATCCCCAACATCTAGCTTGAACTTGACACATAGTAAATCTTTAATAAATAAAAGTAAGATTTTTTTTTTAATTTGAGAGGGGCAGTTAGAAGAAAAGGAGGGATGAAACTGAATATTCCCACCTCAAAAAAAAAAAAAAAAGGAAAAGGGAACTGAAGAAAAGCAGTGCCTTTCAATTCTGTGGTGGTTTTTGTTCCATCCTGAAATGCCCCAGATGAATCACCACCCATGGAGTCTGAAGACTCCTAGCAAGAGGAGATGGGCCACCACCACGTCAACCCCTAGACCAAGGCATGTACATCAAATCATGATGAGAGTGGAGGTCAAATCTCAAGGGATCTTAGAGGCTACTTACTCCAACAGCCTTACTTTCAGAAGAACAAATGGGACAGAGAGGGGAATGATTTTCCAAATGTGGGACAGACCCAAGTTTTCTCTCACTGAACTTAGGGGAGTGGATAGAGCAGTGAGGAGTGACTGGAGTCAGGAGCTTGGCTTAGATCTGCCCTCCAATGCGTACCTCCTATGTGATGTTGGGAAAGTCCCTGCACCTCTCTGATCCTCAGTTTCCTCATCTGTAAACAGAGGAGGAGTTAGGCTACATGATCACTAGATAAGTGGCTCTGCCACTTCTCTCTTGAATGACCTTGGGGACTCTATCTCTCTGAGCCTCAATTTATCTGACAGTCAATCCTTTCAGCTCTAAACGTATGATCCTATGACCTTAGGCAAGTTATTTTTGGGCCTCTGGGATTCTAAAAGTAAAGAGGATTCACCCCTGAATATCTGGTCTTCTGAGTCTTCTTAGCTGGAATTCCTTTCTCTGGCTCATGTATAAGATACAGTTGATGATAAAAATTATATCCCACAGTACTCAAGCCCTTTAAGGGCTTACAAAGCAAGCCCTTTATCTCAAAATGCCCCTGCTCAGTATTCTCTGCATTTGAGGGCTGAGGTAACTGAGGCACAGGGAAAGGAAGTAAATTGCTACAGTCATATGGTGAGTGAATCTCAGAGTTGAGCCTTACAACAGGTCTTTGTCCAGGCTCAGATGCACCATTTGCCACCATCTCCATGTCCAGCCCCTCTTCTATTTCCCAGGTCTATTTGTCCAAGCAAGGCAGACACAGAGTTGGAATTTCCATCAGTCTCCTGATTCAGCCCACATCTCTCTCACCATTATTGCTTAGTTGTCCCCTACTCATTGAAGGAGTAGACAGAGAGACAGACAGACAGGGATGACATTCTTGTCATAGGGAATCTAAGACATCTTTAGAAGGGACCAGAGAGAAGTCAGAGCCACTTTTGCCAAATATGGTTCTCTTGCTTTGTCCACTGTCTTCACTGGGAAGCAGCACAATGTTGGACTATTTTCACCTGTGTGTCTCCTTTGCTATACAGTAAAGCATCTCCAGGCACTTTCTTGGGCACTGGGCCATGCTGGATTTTTCCTCTCTCTTTCCCACTAAATATACATGAAGCTGTCAGTGTCAGTGTTATTTTCCCCAGACACTCCCCATTGATCCCCACTTTCCCAGTCCCCCTCTCAGTACTTTCATTTCTCATGCATTAAATCTCCCAATCCCTTCCATCTGCCCCCCAATTTTCTGAATAGTAGTGTGGGGGCTGTGGGCTCACTGTCTGTGGAGAACAGTTTCCAGGGCTCCAGCTGTGTTCCCAGCTCATCTCTCAAAGGCAATGCATTTTCATTCTTCCCAATATCCATTCTTTTTAATATATATACACACACACACACACACACACACACACACACACACACACACACACACACATATATATGCGCAAGTAGGTCTGTCAGGGTGTGTGTGTATGTGTGGTTTTTAATAATGAATTTTTAGGGAGGAAAAGGAAAACTAAACTTCAGTAGAAACCTGTTCTGGTGGGCCACAAATCAATGGATAATTTCACACTACTGGGACCCCTCATGGGTGACTACAGGGGCACGCTTAGGGGAAGGTGAGCCCTTCTGGAAAGTAACCTAGCTAGGGGAGCCACGGAAGGCAGTCAGGGAAACTATCTTGAAGGTATGTCTTCAGAACCTCATGTGGGGATATCAGCTTAGACAAAGTTAGAGACCAGGTAGAAAACTGAGTTCGAGTCCCACCTTAGACATAACCAGCCCTTTTGTATGATGCTAGGCAAGTCATTTTAACCTCTTCAGTCCTCAGTTTCTCCTTTCAATGATGATAATAATAGCTAGTATTTATACTCCACTTTAGGAAGAGAAAAGCACTTTACACCTATCATCTGTTTTGGTCTTCACAAGAACCTTAAGAGGTTGTGGTTGCTTATGATGATGATAATGATGATGTTGATGAAAATCTATATTTATACAAGAGGATATCAAGGCTGAGAGAAGCTCTGAGGTATGCCCAAGGGTCCTACAGCTAGTATGCATCTGAGGAGGGATTTGAATTCAGCTGTTCCTCACCCCAAGTCTCATGCTGTAAAAGCTGGGTTGTCTAGCTACCTCCTATCTAAAAAGAGGGCACTGAACTCATTGTCTGTTCAGGTCTCTTGCAACTCTCAATCTAGCATCTGGTGATCCCATCAAGGTGCAGAGCTTTGGAGTGAGGAGGGCCTTCCAGGGGCATCTTGTCCAGAGGAATCCTCTGAAAAGTCTTAGACAAATGATGATCCAATCTCTCCTAACTGCTCAGGAAGTTCTTTCTGTAGAGGAAGGTGTATCTGTTCTGAATTGCAGACTCATAGAGGGGCCTTCAGAAGCCCTTCTGGAGCACCACAGATGTCAAACTCACAAATAGCCTGGTGGCTAGAGCCAGATTAACATGTAATTGGGAAACATTTAGCAAAATAATTAAAAATATGACATAGCATAGATAATGTTAATCTGTGGTACTTGAATTCAACATGACCCCTACCTCTTTTCCACACCCCTCATTTCAAGATGAAGAAATAAGCACAGAAATCATAGCAACTTGCCCTAGATCAGACTGGCTATAAAAGGCAGAATCACTAATTACACAATTTTTTGATTTATTGCTGGAAGAGACCCAAGACATTATTTAGTTTAACCCTTTCATTTTATAGATAAGAAAACTGAGACTTAGAGAGGGAAACTACATAGTAACTAACAGAGGCAAGATTCAATGAAAGCCCACAAGCTCTAATTAAGTATCTACTATTGGCCTGATAAAATATGGAGACAAAATTGAAAATCTCTCTGACCTCAAAGACTTCACAGTCTATCAGTTAAGATATGATATGTACATAGGTAACTAGATACAGCATCTATAAAGAGAAAAACAAAGCCCATTTGGGGTGGAACAGGAAGGTCATTGTGTGAGAGAGTGCGAGGAAGGTCTATGGAGGCTAAACAGTCCAGTTTGGGAGGTAAATGCATGGGAGGGGTTAATCTGAAGTGATGGGCAGTAAGCTGGGGGGCAGTAGAGGCTGAAAAGTTTGCTTTCCTTCAGAAGTTGATGGAGGAATGTATACTTTTTGCATTTTTTTTTGAGGGAGCAGGGCTTTCTGTGTTTTAGGCTTGACTGAACAGAATAATGGAAGGAAAGCAAAAGCAGTTGATTAGCTAATTAATTGATTTCATAAATTTGACCATTAAGGGGGAAATATAACCATAAATGTCCTGGTGAAAGACTATTGAAAGTCCAGGAGGAGGGATGGCCCCTGAGAAATTCACAAACAGAGTCCTTCAGTGACATCACTTGGAATAAAGGTCCTGAGAGGGGAAAATGATGCTTTGATGAAACGGTTTCAATGCCTGCTTTGGAAAGTTTCACTGTCCAGGACTAAGTCCCATCATCTCCCTGACCCCACTGGCAGCCAGACCTGCCCTTGCACTTTCCCTGCTCAGTGGAAAGTATGCTGAATCACTCCCTGCCAGTGGGGGCTCAGGCTCCTTCCTTGGCCAGGCGCTGAGAGTCACCTTTAGTATATGGGTTTCGGGGGGACCTGAGCTTGTTTATTGCTACATCTTTATCATGCACGCCACAGGGGAAAAGTAATTAAATGTAATAGATGCTGAGGCTTCCAAACTTACATTATTTAGAGGCTGCCACTGCCACACACCGGCACGATAAGCCTTAGATAATTAATAGGTTTATTTAAATCATTCATCAGGGGAACACTTTCTCTCAACTTGATTCTAGTTTTATAATTTTGTTATTGATGGGTTATTTTTTTGAAAGGGGAGATATTTTCTTAGAGTGAGTGCAGGTGTCCCTTTAGATGGGGGAGTGACAAAGGCAGCAGAGCTTTAGACCAACAACTTTGGCATCTTGGTTCAGATAAGAACCTATGGATAGTAAAGGAATATGCAGGCTCTATGTCATGAATATTAAATACCCCAACTGTCCCCTGGAGAATTCTTCAAGGTCAGACTCCTTATTAACTTTTTAAGACCTCTGTATTGACTGTGAAGGTTGGACAGGAACTCAAGAGACGTGAGTTCTAATCCTTTCCGTGACCCAATTAATTGTGTGACTTTGGACAAGGTTCACTTCTCTGGGCTGGAATTTTACTGAGGCAAATTGGTGGCTGAGTATATAGAAGGTGGGGCTGGAGTCAGAAAGAACTGGAGTCAGAAACTAGCTGTGCCACCCTGCACAAGTCATTTCACCTCTGTCTGCCCAGTTTCATCAACTGTCAAATGAGGATCATTGCACTTACCTCACAGGGTTTTGGGGGTATCAAACAAGACAGTATTTGGAAAACTCAGTACAGTGTTTTGCAAATAGACATTTAATAAATGCTCATTCCAGGCAGTTTGCAGAAAAAAGAAATGAAAGTGATCAAGTCATATTTTAAAAAATACTCTAACTCACTACTGATTAAATAAACACTAGTTAAAACAATTCTGAGGTATCACCCCGCAACGATCAAATTGGCTAACATGACAGAAAAGAGAAAGGACAAGTTCTGGAGGGTATGTAGAAAAATTGAGAGACTAATCCACTGTTGGTAGAGGTGAACAGGTTTAACCATTCTGGAGAACAACTACACCAAAACATCTATAAAACTGTGCATATTTTTTGAATCACAATACCACTACTAAGTATATGTTGCGAAGAGAGCAAAGAAAAGGGGGAAAAGGGACTTATTTGTACAAAAAAATATTTATAGCAGCTCTTTTTGTGGTGGCAAAGAATTGGAAATGAAAGGAATGCCCATCAGTTGGGGAATGTCTGACCAAGTCTTTGTATATGATTGTGATAGAACTGTGCTACAAGAATTGGTGAGCAGGATGGTTTCAGAAGAACCATACGAACTGATGCAAAGTGAAGTGAGCCAATTCAAAACACTGTACACAGTAATAGCAATGTCGTAATGATGATCAACTGTAAAAGACTTGGCTATTATGATTGACAATGATTCAAGAAAATTCCACAGTATCCATGTTCCTGAAAGAGAATGGAAAAACTCTGAAGGCAGATTAAAATGTACTTTTTTTCTACTCCCTTTTTCTTTTTTTAATTTTTTGTCTATGTTTTCTTTTGCAACATGACTTATATAGAAATTTATTTTGCATAACTTCACATGTATAGTCAATTTCAAATTGTTTGTCTTCTCAAGGAGTGGGGAGAGAATTTGTAACTCAGTTTTTTAAATGAATGCCAAAATTTTTCAAAATAGGAAATATGTAACAAAATAAACAGTAAATTGAAAACTAAATCCTACTTAACTATGTTAATTAATTCAGTTAATTATTTACATGTAACTGGGAAATATTTAATGAAATAAATAAAAATAAATAAATGCTTTTTCTGAGCCCCTGAGACCCTGTCTCTCGAAGTTGAATGGGACCTGAGTTCAACTCCCACCTGAACCAGAATCTTTTCTACAATGTCTTCAACTAGTGACCCAGTCTCTGCAATGTTTTGAAGGTCTATCCTGGGATCTGTTCAGTCCAGCAAAACTTATTTTTTGCTTAGATCAGGGAATTGTTTTTACTTGTTCTTATTTTATTAGGTCAGGTGACGTTTAGTTATAAGGAGCTCATTACCTGACATTCCGTGAGTCTGTGACTAAAGAGAGGAAGGGTGGTATAACAGATAGAAAGATAGCTTTGCATGAAGAGAGGTATGGGTTCAGCTCTCACTTCTGGCCCATATTACCTGAGTAACCCTGGGCCAATGACATAGCTTCTCAGTGCTCTAGAAATTCTCTAAGATGATAAATTACAAACAAGGTGCCAACCTGCAACCACAGAAGGAGTTTTCCCATCCTAGAGTTACCTATAGCAGTGACATTAGAGGAGTGGTCCCTATTCCTAGGATTCAGTGATGAAGTTAGTTTGAAACTTGTTGCCATCTAACTGACCAGGTGAGCTTGGGCATCATATCCCATACTCCAGATATTAGTTTTATCTTCTATAAATTGAGACTGTTGGACGAGATAATGCCCAAGCTGGATTCAATCTTTTATTTAAAAATAATCTATGAACCTTTCTTAGCAAGTAAAGAGCTATTCCATCAGTATCCAGTTAGGAAAGGTAAAGGTGATGCCTGCAGACTGACAAGCTAAGATTTCAAAAGCAGTGTCCTCATCAGATCCTTTTCAGTAATCCAAGGGTTGCGGTCAAGGAAAATCTAAAAACCATGGTGGGAACCAACTGTCCAGATCAATATTGAAGTATGGTATAGGATCAGCAAAGAATATTGAGAGGAAACCTTAGGAAACCTCAAGCTTTGGGCCATCAATCAAGGCTTGCCATCTTTGTCCTATTGACGAGAGGCAGATGGGATGGGATCTCTTTCAGCTAGAGTCATTCTCCCACCCTCCACCCCCTAGTTAGGTCATGTAGAGGGACCAAAACTCTACTCAGAGGGCTGTGACACTCAATATTCATTTGTTCTATTTCCAGGCCATTCACATTCTTTCAGACTACCTACCTGCTGAGAGGGAGAAAGAGAGAGAGCAACTTCAAAGCTTTGGAGAGGACTTCAGAGAAAAGATAGTTACTATCCAGTACACATTTGCTCCTATTTGAAGGAGTCAGATTCTGGAAATATGTTAGGTCATTGATCCATAAGGTATTTTCTAGTCTGCTGGTATGACTCACTTTAAGTAAATTCAACATATTAAATCTGGACTTACCGAAATTGGCATATTGATTATGCACCATAAGAAAAACTGAATAATCAGACTTCTTCCATCAGAAAAATGGATCAGAGAGTATCAGAACTAGAGGGAAGTTCAGAGGACATACAGCTCAGCCCCCTTTCATTGCAATGACTAAAATGCATTCAGAAAAGGGAAGCCATTTACCCAAAATCAAATGCAAGTGATTCAATGGCACAGCCTAAACTAGAACCCATGCCGTCCAACTCCCCATCCGGTTTCATTTCTATTAAAGATCCTGTGGCTCCTCTTCTTCATCTGAATACATTTTACAAGAATTCGATTAACGTGCACTTTTTTTTCCAAGGAACACTGCTGTGCTGTGAAGGAAGGTGCCTCCGTGCATAGAAAAATGACAAGTCTTCCTTTTGCTGTTGAACTGAGGGCATGAATGATTTAATCTTTAATAAAATGTGTCTGCAACTTCATATTAGGAGGGATATTTGATAATTGTGCTCTGTTGACATTGCTGTCGACACAGGATATGGAATACTAATGTGGCCTCCCAGAGAAAAGAGCTGATTGAGTTCATGTATCATCTTGTTCAGTCATCGGGACTTCATCTGTAGTGCTGGGGGTCTGGAACAAGAAGATGCAAAATGTCCAAATAGATTTGGGAAAGTAGCATAGAGATTTTTCAGAAGGATGCCCAGTCATATCGTTTAGGGAAAGCCTAGGAGCAGAGAAGGTCAGAGCAGGGCATAGGATGTAGTAGAGAGAACAGAGAATGGCAGATGTGGGTGACAGCTTAGAAAAGAGAATTCCTTTCAGATCTACAAGATACCTTAGATCAGAGAATATCAGAGGTGGGAGGGACTTTAGAGAGTATCTAACTAGTCTAGCCAAGCTCTTGAAGACATAATGTAAGCTTTACATAGAAAAAAGCAATCATGAACAGATTTTTAATGTTTATTTATTTATCTTTACTTTTCAACTTGATAAGGTTTTGAGTTTTAACTTTTCTCATCCCCGCCTCCCAAAGACGGCATGCAATCGGATATGGGCCCTACATGTGTAATCATATTAAATATGATTCCATTTTAGTTATATTGTAAAGAAAAATTAGAAACAAAGGGATGCTGTGCAAAAAACAAACAAAAAAAACAACCAAAAGGAAAAATATCTGTTTCAATCTTCATTTAGACTCCATAGATAGTCTCCCCCCACCCTGGCAAATGTGTATAGTGTTTTCCATCATAAGTTTTTGGAATTATCTTAGGTCATTGCCTTAGTGAGAAGAGCTAAGTCTCTCATCACACAATGTTAATGTTATTTGTAAAATGTTTTTCAGCTTCTGATCTCTTCACTCAGCATCAGTTCATGTAAGTTTTTCCAGGTTTACTGAGTACATCCTGCTCCGTTTCTTATGGAATGATAGTACTCCGTTGCATTCATATACCACAACTTGCTCAGCCATTTCCCAATTGATAGGTATCCTTTCAATTTCCAGTTCTTGACCAACACAAAAAAGTTACTACAAATATTTTCTACATGTGGATCCTTTTTCCTATTTTATGCTCTCTTTGGGATACAGACCTGGAAGTGGTACTACTAGATCAAAGGGTATGCACACTTTTATAGCCCTTTGGGTATGGTTTCAAATTGTTCTCCAGAATGGCTGGATCAATACACAACTCCATACATTAGTGTTCCAATTTTCCCACATCTTCTCCAATATTTATCATTTTCCTGTTTTGTCTTGTTAGCCGATCTGATAGATGTGGTATTTGAATTTGCATTTCTCTGATTAATAGTAATTTAGAGCATTTTTTCATATGACTTTAGATACCTTTAATTTCTCAATCTGAAAACTTTCTTTTTATATCTTTTGACAACTTATCAGTTGGGGAATGATTTGTATTCTTATAAATTTGACTCACGTTTCTACATATTTTGAAATTGAAACCTTTTTCAGAGATACTAGTTGTAAAAATTGTTTCCTGCTTTTGCTTTCTTTATAATCTTGGTTACATTGACTTTGCTTGTGCAAAAGAAACCCTTTTAAAAGAAATAATGTAATCAAAACTATCCATTTTGTTTTTCATAATGTTCTCTGTCTCTTGTTTAGTCATAACTTCTTCCCTTCCCCGAAGATATCACAGGTAAACTATTCCTTGCTCTCCTAATTTCTTTATAGTATCACCCTTTTTGTCTAAATCATGTACCCATTTTGACTTTATCTTGGTATGTGGTGTAAGATAGGCCTTATTTCTTCCACACTATTTTTCCAGTTTTCCCAGCAGCTTCTGTTCTTATCCCAGAAGGTAGAGTCTTTGGATTTATCAAATGGCAGATTACTCTAGTCATTGATTGCTGTGTCTTGTGTATCTAACCTATTCCACTGATCCACCACTGTATTTCTTAGCCACTACTAAGTAGTTTTGATGGTTGCTGCTTTATAATACAATTCTACACCAGTATGGCTAGGTCACCTTCCCTTGCATTTCTTTTTTTATTAATTCTCTTGACATTTTGAAACTTTTGTTCTTCTAGATGAATTTTGATATGTTTTTTTTCTACATGAATGTATTTATTGATCCAGCAATGAAGGTAAGGTCAGTCTGTCCTTTTTCATCTTGTGGGAGTGGCTGAAAGTGGACAGGTGGGTTTAGATTTAATCTATTTACCAATGAAACCTTGTTCGGTGCATATTTATCAATCACCTAGTACGTGAAGCACATTGTACCAGCTGTTGTGGCCATTATGGAAATTGGCTAGAATAGAATCTCTGCTTTCCTAGAAGTTATAGTTCAGTAAAGGGATGGGTTCCATCCACACCTAATACTAACAGGCTCAGTGCATCAGAGACATTCAGGTCAGCTGATCATTTTAAGTCCCTTCCTTCTATAAAGTCATAATCTAAGGCAGACAAATCAAAGCATTTTTAGTGTTTAAGGTTTCAAGATCAAGGAGGAGGTGACCTTTGAATTGAATTGGAAAGGATCAATAGGAAACCAAAGAATGTAATGTGTGTTCACCCCTGTGATAGGCAGAGAAGGCATCCAGAGGGAAACCTCTTCCCTCAAGGAATAAAAATTTTGATTGAGGTTATCTCCTGAGACTCATACTCATGAAATTAGAGTAAAAGTAAATGTTAGTTGAGGATGGGTAGAATGTAACTGAAAAAGAGAAGAGAGAGATGTGAGTGTATAAAATGATAGAGTCTTGGTAGCATTAGGGAAGAAAGGAATGTTGGCATTTTTAATGACTCAGGGGGATAGAAATGAACATGAGAAGTTTATATGGCAAAGACAATTGT
Source organism: Bettongia penicillata ogilbyi (assembly GCA_023548195.1). Classification (NCBI taxonomy): domain Eukaryota; kingdom Metazoa; phylum Chordata; class Mammalia; order Diprotodontia; family Potoroidae; genus Bettongia; species Bettongia penicillata. Next base: position 14,132,844 of record JAJHZJ010000150.1, on the reverse strand, counting down.
CCCTAAACCCATCAAAAAGGCCCTGAACTGAGAGATTTGCTTTGGGTACTGGTAGGGATCTGGCCTTTTGTTATTGTTGCAGGTTCAATGAGGGAGAGAAAGCAGATTAAGGGGGTAGAAGGTCACCTGGTTATATCAGGTCTGGATTCCACACAGGAGCTTGTCCTTCAGTGCTCTAAGATGTCATCTATATCTATCTATGTATCTATGTATTTATGTATCTATGTATCTATCTATCTATATCTATATCTATATGTAGATATATCTATCTCTATCTATCTGTCTATCTATCATGTATCTATCTATATCTATATGTAGATATATCTATCTCTATCTATCTATCTATCTATCTATCTATCTATCTATCTATCTATCTATCTATCTATCTATGTCCATAGATAGTGACTCAGGACACGTTGCAGATTCATCTTTGGCCTTTTTCCATATCTGTAGAAATAGTGAAGTTGGATTTCCACAATCCCATTGTCTATTGATCCTCTAAACATCTAGTCATCTCACTGCTCTCTTAAAAAAATGAAAGCAGAACTTTCCCTTGATGGCCTGTTGTTTCAAAGTCAAGATCATACTCTTCTCTCTGAAATTCAAAGCCCTCTATAATCTCAAGCTATCTTAACTCTCCTGTCAGATTACTCTGCCCAATATCAGTCAAATTGGATCCTTCTCTACTTCCTTGAGGTTGCCCTGCACTCTGTAGTTGCTGTCCCTTGATTCAGGCTATTTTCCGCACTTGAAAGTTCCCCCTCTCTCTTGACTTCTTTTACCCAACTTTTGAAAGCCCACCTTGAATGTCTTCTCTTCTAAGAAACTTTCCCTGATTCCCCATGAGTAATGGCCCTTCCCTCTTGAATGTCTCCCAGAACTGTTTTCCCATCTTGGGGGCAGTTACACTTTGATGACTTGTCCTCCTTTCACATTGAATTTGTTGAGGGCAGAGGCTATTCTGTGGTTTAATGGAAAGAACTCAGGATTTGGCATTCGAAGGTCTGGTTTTGAATGCCTGTTCTGTCTGTCATTTACTACCTCTGTGACCTTGGACAAGTTTCTTCCCCTTTTGTCCTCCCTAGATCTCTGTTTATTCATCTGTGAAAGGAGATGACTGAATGATATGATCTATAGGTTTCAGTTTCCTCATCTGTAAAATGTAAAAATATCTGTAGAACAGAGAGGTCTGTTCTAGCTATATATCCTTGATCATATGATCCCTAAGGTCCTCTGAAGCTCTCAGTCTATGACCCTGTCATCTCCATTCTCAATTTTTCCCAGTTCTTAGCCTGGGGCTTGGCAGGCAGAAGTATCTTGGTAAGTGTTTGGTGAAATGAGTAGAATTGATTCAGAGAGAGAAGCACATCTAAGGAAACTAATGGCAGGGAATGAGGGTCAAGGTCCATTGTAGTCCCCAAGTTCCTGCTTGCTCACTACTACATCCTTGGGAATGAGAAAGGTTATGGAAAATCCTGAGTGCTGAATGAGTTAAACGCATTCTAAGAGGGACTTGGATCTATTGTTATGCATGAGAAATCAGTCCTCATCCCTTTGCTGCAGTCTCACCCTTCCTGGTTTACCTTGGTTAGCCTTTCTTTCTTAGTTAGCTTTTCTTTCTTTCTTTCTTTCTTTCTTTCTTTCTTTCTTTCTTTCTTTCTTTCTTTCTTTCTTTCTTTCTTTCTTTCTTTCTTTCTTTCTTTCTTTCTTTCTTTCTTTCTTTCTTTCTCCCTTTCTTTCTTTCTTTCATTCATTCTTTCTTTCTCCCTTTCCTTCTTTCCTTTTTCTCTTTCCTTCATTTCTTCCTTCCCCCCTTTCTCTCTCCTTTTCTTCATTCCTTCTTTTCTTCCTCCTTTTCTTCCTTCTTCCCTCCCTCCTTTCTTTCATTCCTTCTTCTCTCTCTCCCTTCTTTCTTTCTTTTCTCCCTTTTTTCCATTCATTTCTTCCCTCCCATTTAATAACTCAGAGGACGAAATTATGTGTTGGGAATATGTTCATCTTTAAAACTGACTCGTCTTATTTTAACTTTCATCTTAAAAGTCAGTGTCTCAGGGCTTCGAATCCCCTGCTTGTTTAATCAATAGCTTGTTTACATGCAGAGATCCTTCAGTACAGGAGTTCTCATTCTCGTTTGTTCCAAGGACCTCTTTGACAATTTGATGAAACCTATAGACCCCTTTTCAGAATAATGTTGTTAAATACATAAAATAAATAGGATTACAAAGAAAAGTAATTACATTGAAACACAGTTGCTGATTTAAAAAAAAAAAGTTCACAGGCTCCAAGTTAAGATCCCCTACTTTAGGCAAATATGGTCTCTCTTGACTAAACCCCAACCCTTTGGAAGGGTAGACATTAAGAAATTACAGTGGTCTTGTAAAAAGGTCACCATGGAAGCATGCAATCAATCAGCAAGCATTAATTAAGTACCCACTGTGTGACCATGCTCCCTTCTCTATCCTCTATACCACACTGCTTTGCATAGATTAATAGGAAAATCTAATCTTTGAATTGTATGTTCATGCTTATAAAGCAAATTCCTCCTGGCAGATTTTATTATTCTCATTTGAAAGATGAGGAAACTGAGGCTTCGAGTGACAAAAGGTCACAGACAGGAAATGGAAGAGCCAAGATTCTAGTCCAATTGCTCTGACAAACCCAGTCCACTTTGTACTGTTTTATGAAGCTTCTTATAGCAGAGCTAGTAAATTATGGCAGAGTATGGAACTGAAAATGGATCTGACTCCCAACCCCAGTGTTCTTTCCACAATGAAGGTGCTTAATGTTGCTAACAACGTTGATAGAAATGACATTGTCAGAGCTAGTGCAATTATATATTGTTATTTTTGCATGCAGGATCCTGAAAACCTTAGGGGTGGGAGGAAACTCAATCTGGTTCAAATACTTCACATTGCAAGGCCATTGCATGATGGCCCAGAGGGGCAGAAAGATTTGTTCAAGATAACAGGGACAGTAAGGGATGGAGCCCAATTCCAAACTAGGTCCTTCATTCTTTGAAGCCATGGCTTCCTTCCCATTGAACTGTGTGTTTCTGCTGAGCAGGCTTATGCTGTAGTCATCTCCTCTCTCTCATCCAGTTCAACACCCTGCACACAATAGGTTCTCAACAAAGGTTTGCTGAAAGGAAACTATTGCTCTATTTTTCGGCTGGCTGCCTTTAAATGATGCAGATTCCAAGCATAAAGTGCCCAAGGCCTTTGCTCTTCAGCAGAGAGGAAGACAAAGAACATGCTGGCCAATGAGGGAAGATGATTTCCTCAGCAGGGAACAGTCTCATCCTGTCTCCTGGGAGGAGGGTCAAGTGTGATAGTTCAACTCTCATCATTTTATGATGGGTGATAGGAAACACCCCCTGCTGTAATGCTCTCTGGAATCCTATTCATCATTGCCTGGTCAATGTTAGCTGATTTGTCTGTACTGTTCACACCTGGACGTGGGGAAGGGTACACAAGAACCCTGTAACTCACTTCCAACACTCTGAGAGATAGTGACCCAGAGATGACATTGACAATAACCCAAGCCAGAGACCAAGTCAAGAGAACTTTCACAAAGCCAGACAGGTAAGAGAGGAGAGGAGTTGTCTATATGGAGGGAAATCTATCCCATCCAATCATAGGGTCAGAATGTTAAAGTAAGGAAAAAATAGAGTTCCAGAGAGGTTCTCAGATTCAAGCATTAATTAAGCACCTATTTTGTGCTTAGTTCTATGATAGGCACAAGAGATGAAAAAAAGTCTATCCAATCCCTGGAAGGGCTCACATACTTTCAAGACATAAACTACTGGAAAAGTTGCTTCTATGGAGATGTCTGGGATGTGTGTATGTGTGTGTGTGTATGTGTGTGTGTCTGTGTGAAATAAATGATACATTTCATTTTATGAATAATAATCTGTAAGGCTCAATAGAGTAATTGCCTGTAAGTATTTTTATTTTAAATAAATAAAAGATAAATTGCTTTTAATTATTTTTCTTCCCAAGGAGACATGGGGTGGCAGAGTTGTACGTCATCTCAGAGGTCATCTCATCCAACCCCATCTCAGTAGTTCCTGTTTCTCTGTGGCTAGTTCATCCACCCTCTCTTCTTTCCCATTTCTGGATGAAATATCAGTGCCAACTTTGGTGGCTCTGGAAATTCAAGATAGGCTTGGCTTATAGATCCTATTCAAATTCCTTAATCTGGTGTCCTGTCTGAAGAAAAAGAAAGCAGGGGAAGAGAATGAGTAAAGGGGTAAGAGAGACAGACAGACTCACGTAGAGAGAGAGTGGTACACAGAGAGAGAAACAGAGGGAGAGGCAGATAGAGATGCAGAGACAGAAAAGGACATAGAGAGGGAAAGAGAAGAAGGGAAGGGGAAAGATAGAGAGAAAGAAAAGATGAAGAAGAGAGAGAAAGGAAACTGGGCCTAAGTTTCCTCATTTGTAAAACAGAAAGAGAGCTGAAATACTGAAAATAATTCTGTTCTCAGAGACAAAAGATCTATGTTAAAGTCTCTAACTTATATAGATTTCAAATAAGCTATTCTTACGATTATAGATTTAGAACGTGGAGGAATAGAGGGAGTAACAGAGAGGAAGAATGAGGAAAAAGAAATGTGAGAAAGAATCTATGGAAAAATATAGATAAAAATTGACCTGGATGAGAAGCCACAAATGGATTATAATTTACTCTGATTGCTCTGTGGATCCATGGATATGGGTACAGTAGAGCCTCCCTAGTCTTATTCTTTCCTGACCTTTCACATCTTCTGTGACCCAGAGCCATGAGCCTCTTTCTTGTTATTCAAAGACATCATCTTCTCACTCTAAGCCTTTTCATATTTGTCCTCCATGCTTGGAATCTCTGACTTCTGGGTCCCTTCAGGTCCCAGTTAAATTCCTACCCTTGACCAGAAACCTTCCCTGATCCCCTTAATACAGTAGCTGCCTTGTCTGTGTTGACTCTCTCTATTTGGTCCACAAGTACAGACTTGTATGTATGTGGTCTCTCCCATTTGACAGGGGGCTTCTTGAGAGCCTTTTGCTTTTTTCTGTTCCCAGTGTTTGGCACATTATTTGGCACACAGAAGGGACATAATAAATGGTTATTGACTGACTGATCTAAGTCTGGAAATGATGGAGAAACAGATATAATAAGTTATGAACCTTCGAACTTATCACTTGACAATTTTGTTTTAATTAGATGTATTTTTAAGGAAGGAAAGAAATGGAGAAAGAAAATAATGGAGAAAGATGGGAAAAGAAGTAAAAATGAAAGACAAGGAGGGAGGAGGAGATGGAGAGGGAGAGACGGAGGAAGACAGAGAAAGGAAGAGATTGACAGATCCTTGGGCACTGAGTGAGTGCACGGGCTAGAGCGCACGCACGGACACACACGCACACACACACACACACACGCACACACATACACACACACACACACAAGAGATTAAGCCCTTCTGCCTGGAAATAGTTAAGGCAATAAGTCACCTGGCTTTTGAAACAAATGTTCCATTTTCATTAAGGGTCATATTTCCATCCCCCCTTACCATTCCCTTTACAAAGCCAGCACCAGCAGGCATCACACAGCTCCTGGCTTGAGGCAGGTAACTGGTGATTGATTAATGCTGGTAGGCAGAGGCAATAGAAGATCAGATCCTGGATGTGGTGTGTTGTCTCCCTCCTGTGTTAGTAAAGGAGCCAGTCCCCTCTTGTTGGGAGCTTTACTGACCATGTAGCCATTCTATTTCTCTAAAAGGCAGGAGTGCTTTTGGTGTTGTTTGGTTGTTTTTTGTTTTTTTTTCATATATTGACAAGTCCATGACTTGTCATTTTCTGATGGTGTTTGGGGTTTTCAGGGTGTCTGCACAGCTCAACTGGTGAAGAAGGATGATATTTAACATTTTCATTTTAAATTTCCACAAAAGTTTATTTACTGTGTACCAGACACTGGGCTCAAGTTGAGGGGCAGCAAACACAAGAATGGTCCAGGCCTAGTTCTCAAGAGACTTACCATGCAACATGAGGATGAGACAGGTGTAAAAGCCAGGTACTGCAACATGACCTGACAAAAGTGAATCAGAGATCTAGAACAGTGACAGGGAAGCTTGTGGCAGAGGGGCCCACATATCTGTGGATTTCAGGAAAGTCTACATGGTGCCGCTTGATGGAGGGGAAGGACTTTAGCCACAAATACATGAAGGGGCAAAGCCTCACCTCCACTGGGCTGGTACAGAAGCTGGTGGCTTGAGGAAGTGAACTGAGAAGGGAAAGAACAGGATGAGGTTGAGACTGGGGGAGAATGAGATCTTCAATTTATCAGTAATGTGTGGTGCCTAAAGGAAAGTCATATTAAATAAACCTGGAAAGGCAGGTGGAGTCAGACTATGAAGGCCTTGAATGTTCTTAAGGAGATACTATTTATATCTGGCAAGTCAAAGAAGGTTATTGAACTTGGCAATGGTGTGGTCTGATCTCTGAATCTAGAAGATTCCTCTGATAGTCTGTGTGTAGAAGAGCAGTTGGAAGGAGGGGAGCCTAGAGAATTGAAGACAGGTGAGCAGGTTCTTTCGAGCCTGGCATCTCCCTGAGTAGTTTTCAGGTTAAAATACCACGACTGCTCTGTCCCCACTGCCACCCAACACCAACTGCCCATGGTTTGACACTTCTCTATTCTCTTTTTGGTCTTCCTTCTCCATCACAGCTTAAGTATATGACCCCTTTGGCAAGACCACCTAGCACTGAGCTGAGCACAATGCCAGAGGTACACAGATCCGCAAAAACATTACTACAGAGTACTAATGGAAGGTATGAGGGAATCAAGAAAAAGACGTCCTAGAGTATAACTTTGAGCAAGGCACTTCAGCTCTCAGGGAGCCTGGACAATGAGAGTTAGGGCTGGATGATGCTCCATGAGGCTTCCGGACCCGATGGTCTCTTATCCTATAAGTGAAAGAAAGAAAGAAAAATCATTAATCCTTTCAGAGTCTAATTAAACTTTTATACAAAGAGGCATTCAGGAGCCAGGCATTCAGGAGCCAGGCTTGGGGACCATCTCAGATATAACTGAGCTTATCCAAGAGGTCCCCTGGAGACCTCATTACCTCCCCTCACAGCCATGTGTCTCAAGATAATATCATAGCCCATTTTACAGGAAGCTCTCTGACCTCCATCTTTGAAGATGTTAACATTTTGTATAGTGATTCTTCGGTCCAGTGGGTACAAAGAGGCAGGCTAAGCTTGATGTCAAGAAAAAACTTTCTACTGTCCAAAACAGATGTGGAGGTTATACAGAGGCTGAATGGGGTATTTTTCTAAAGAGTCTTATTTAAGGCAGTGATTAGACTACAGGTCTATAAAGACCTTTCTAATTCTCAGTGATTTCCCTTCTCTTTCTGTGACTACACTCCAGTGATATGAACCTTACCTCCTTCCTGACCTGACAGTCTTAAAAATATATTTATGTATTTTTAGTTTCAACCTTGACTTTTATAAGATTTTGAGTTTTAAATTTTCTCCCCGACCTTCCTCTCCTCCCTCCCGAAGACGGCACACAATCTGATATATGCCATAGATGTAAAATCACATTAAACATATTCCCACATTAGGCATGCTATATAGAAGAATTAGACCAACGAGGGAGAACAAAAGGAAAAATAGTCTGCTTTGATCTGCATTCAGACTTCATAGTTCTTTTTCTGGATGTGGATGGCATTGTCCACCATGAGTCTTTTAGAATTGTCTTAGGTCTTTGTGTTGCCGAAAAAAGCAAAGTTATCAAAGTTGGTCATTGCACAATTTAGCTGTTATTTGTACAATGTTTTCCTGGTTCTACCCACTTCACTCAGCATCAGTTCCTACAAGTCTTTCCAGGTTTTTCTGTTTTTTTCTGAAGTCTACTTATTCATCATTCTTATAGAACAATAGTATTCCATTACATTCATATGCCACAACTTGTTTAGCCATTCCCCAGTTGATAGACATCCCCTCAATATTTTTGTACATGTGGGCCCTTTTCCCCATTTTTATGATCTCTTTGGGAATACAGCCCTAACTGGGACATTACTGGATCAAGGGTATGCATAATTTTACAGCCATTTGGGCATAATTCAATAGCTCTTCTGAATGGTTACATCAATTCACATTTCCACCAACAATGCCTTAAGTGTTTCAATTTTCCCACATCTTCTCAACATTTCTCTTTTTCCTGTTTTGTCATGTTAGCCAATCTGATAGATGTGATGTCATAACTCAGAGCTGTTTTAATTTGCATTTCTCTAGTCAATAATAAGTTAGAGCATTTTTTTTTCATTTTACTATAGGTAGTATAATTTCTTTATTTGAAAATTGCCTGTTCGTTTCTTTTGATCATTTATCAGTTGGGTAATGACTTGTATTCTTGTAAATTTGTCTCAGTTCTCTGTGTATTTTGGAAACGAACCTTTACCATTAGAGCCATTACATGACTGTAAGTTCTAAATGGCAATCTTGATGAGCTGCTGTGACTGAAAAGGATAACCCCTGTGGATGCCTTCTCTGGTGATGAACCTGTCTTCTCTTAGTCAGTCTGGTCCTTTGATGATTAACAGTTCATTACTAGAACTAGACTGGGTTCCTTTCTAGTCTGGTAGGGCTATTCAGAGTTTGGAGAGCCCAGAGTCAGCCCCAAATCAAGATGAAGCAGTAGAGGACCAATATGATGCCCAGAAGAACTCTGAGCCTGCATCTCACAGGGAAGATCAGATATATGTGGCTCAAAAAGGAAATGCTAATTCTTGATAACAGATAAGATCCTCCATTCATGGTGGGAACTCTTTAAAAGTTTGTTGAATAAATGTTAGTTGAATAGGTAGAAGATAATGCAGTAATCCCCTTCACTGGTGCAGGGCTTCAAACTTTTACAAGCCTAGATTAAAATATTGCCCTGGAATGAACCACATGATTATCTCCTTGATTCACAACAGAGGAGTAGAATGAGGAGATTGGTGTGGTAGGAAAGCAGGCATGTAAAGATAGGGATGTGAGTTCTAGCTTTTCCATCCACCAACTGTGTTAGCTGTGGCCATCACCGAGGTCATCTCCCCAGACCTCAGTTTCCTCATTTGCACAACAACAAGCATGCTGTACTGAAGAGATCTCCAATCTCAAATGCCCTGGATTTAAATCCTTAACAATTGTGAACTGTGGACCAGTCATTCATAGGATCAGAGGGTGGAAGTTCTATAGGACCTCAGAAGTCATCTACTCTAGCTCCCTCTGTTGACAGATGAGGAAACTGAGACCCAGGTAAGCAAAATGACTTACCCAAGGATACAATCAGTCACCAAACATTTAGTAAACATCACCTCCATGCCAGGTCCTGTGCCAAGTACTGAAGATGCAAAGGAAGGCAGAGAACAGTCCTTGCTCTCAGGGAGCAAGGGGGAAGGCATTCAGCCAACAAGTATGTACAGACAAGCTATAGACAGGATAAATTGGAGATAATTAACATAACACATTCATGATTTAAAGCCAGTTTCACTGATCCCTGATCTAATGGTCTTCCCACTGTACTATGTGGCATAAATTTAGTCTCTCAAAGCTTCAGCTTATTCATCTTTGAAAAAAAGCAAAACAAAAAAACACAACACCCTCACCCTCCCTTCCTTCCTTTATTTCTCCTTCCTTTCCCTCTTATTTCAACACTCTTTTTCTTTATTCTTTCTTCCATCTCACCCTCCTTTCTTTCCACCCTCCCTTCTTCTCACCTTTATTCTTTCTTTTTCCCCTCCTTCCTCTTTCTTACTTACCCTCTCCTTTTTTTCTTCCCTTCTTCCTTCCCTCTGTTCTATCTTCAATCCCTCTTTTCTTTTCTTCCCTTTTTTTGCTTTTCTCCTTTCTAGTAATTCTTTCTTGTAGTAGGTCACCACGGGTTGATGGGGATCACTGAACTCATGTCTACATCTGGAAGGGGTGGAGGGGAAGTAGAGAGTAACACACTCGAGCTCCATTGGCACTGACCTGGGTCTTGGGCCAGTCTGGATTAAGGAGGAGCCTTGATTATTCCCTGGTAGAATTCCCTGTAGACCAAGGGGCAACAGCAGGATTTCCAGTCTCCCCTTGTCTTTTCCCTCTCAGTCAAACAACCCCGAACATCTCGACTTTCAGCCATTTGTTTCTGATATTTAGAAACAGGAAAGCCTTCTCTCTTTATCCTCCTCTTTCATCCCCCCCTTGCACCCTAGTCTCAGACTGAGGCTCATTCTTGGGCTTTGGGGCCAGTATGCTTCTAAGGCCTGCAGATACAAATAAATGATCCTTGTATCCTGTTGGTTTTATTATGTGCATTTTTCCAAGGGGCAGAGCAAGAGGTTCATGCGTGTTAAAAAGAGAAATAAAGAGTCCCCTGTGCATTGAGTAAACTGCCTGGTGCCCAGGAAAGGATGCCTGGGCAGGATTTGCGCTCAAAGTGAAGGTTGGAATCCAATTTAATGCACCAATTTTTCCCCTTAAGAAACTGCTTATAAAGAAGGGACACTAGATATTTCTGATTCTGGTAATACCTCCTTACTAGATGAGGCAAATATGGAAAATGGTTAAACTGGTCTTGGTATATTTAGTTGACCCTTTGGGAAGGACTGATATACCTCTTAGAGCACCCTAGGATCACTGAGTAAGTTACCTGTCAAGGAACTATTTTGAAATCCATGCATAATAGGTGATTAATAAATGCTTGATGACTGTCTGACTAAGCACATGATTTACTCAAATTGTGCTCATTAATTAGACCCTATCCCAGCTTATCTGAAAACTACTTAAATGGAAAACTGTGATTAAAAGCAAACATATTAACCTAAGACCAGGCTGGGTGTTCCTAGGACTGTCCAGACCTTTAGTTGTTATGTATTACTAGGGATTTTCAACTCACTACCACAATAGGATGCCAGCTGTGTGAAGAAAGGAAGGATCTTCCTCTCTGCCCTCCCTTCTCCCCCTTCCCTGGACCTGGCTAGTGTTACATATAAAACAACACTGGTTTTTAGAAACAGAACATGCAAGACAGAGTTTTTTCTCTACTACTTAGAAGCTGTTCAGAGGGTGTCACTCTGCTCCTTGAAACCTCACTTTCCCCTGTAAAAATGGGACAAGAATTCCTCCCCTGTCTAATTCAGAAGGGTGTGGCTAAAAATCAGCTACTGCATGGGAACATGTTTCATAACCTGCTATGAACAAAACATGATTATGCCACTTATCAAAATCACAAAATGTCAGAGCTGGAAGGGTCTTTAGAATAGAACTTATCAGAGCAGGGAGGGAACTTACAATAGAGAATGTCAGAATGAGGACTGACTTTAGAACAGAAAATGTCAAAACTGGGCTAGACCTTTGATAAGAATGTCAGAGCTAGAAGTACCTTTAAACAGAGAAGCAAAGAGGAGGGAGAAGCCTCAGGACATAGATAGAAAAGCTGATCAGTATCATGGGACATCAGAGTTAGTAGGGACCTTATACCAGTCAATGACTAAAGTAAGAGGAATTTTGGAATATAAAACACTAAGTAAATAATACCCCATTTTTCCGATTTAATGGTTTTTCTCTACTTTAGAACTAAATCTCAAAAGATATGTAATTCTCTTTACATTTTGTTGCCTTTGAGTCCCCAGCCAGAAATAGAACTTCTTGCAAAATTCCTCAGTGGGAGATCTATCTCTTTCTCCTCTGGAGATATTTCCTCAATTACTTTCTCCCAAATGTGTTATCACCAAGTACAATCCAAATTAACAGTTGCTAGTGGTCCACACTTGAATAAAATGTTACCATTTAAAACAAAGAAAGGTAAACAAACTTTCACTCCTCTCCTTCCCCTGACCTCTTACTACCAAGGCCAGAGGAGGAAAAAAACAAAACAAAACAGGTTACTTTCCATGAAAGACATCTACGAAGGGGTTACCTCTGCCTGCTTTTACTTTCTCAGCTCTAGATTGTTTCTTATAGATTCCCTTTCTCTAAGTTCATGCTCCTTCTACTAATTGAGCCAATTTTCCTGGTTCCCTTTTCAAAGTTGTCTCCTGGAACCAGTGAACTAACTTTTAAAGGTCATCCTGAGGCTGGCCCTTTGATTCATTCAAAGAATTAATTTGAACTTCATAAAAGGATCACCTGGGGTGGCTACATTTAGTCTAACACCTCATTATCTGGCCCCTTTTCTGTGATTAAGTTGGTACTTATAAGGACCACTCCTCTATATTTTTCCACTTGTTAAACACTTGCTGTCCCCAGAAAATCCACCAGGGTGTGTTAGTGTATATTTATCATTGGTCCCAATAGTGAATAGTGACTACTGATTTAACTTGCATGAAAATGTTCCATACATGTGCCACAGCATTGCATGCATATCCATAGCAGGAAGATCTCTTCTCTGCACCTGTTTCCTCACTCACGCAATAAAATGATGTTATACATCCTATGTCTTCATAGCATCATTACAAAGAAAATGCTTTGGGAACCTGAGTGCAGCTCTAGAAATGGGAATGATTTTAAAATATATGTTATGACTCTCTCTCTAGCCCAACAACTTTACAGTTTGAACTGTTGGCCTCCTGCAGGCAGCCCCAGGTCCAGTAGACTCCGTGGGTTCATCCACTTGTGTGGAGTTATTCATCTTGACTCTTCCTCTATTCAAGGACAGGATTCCAGGGCAGATCCCTGCTTACTTCAAAGGAAGCTCAGGTCTTCATGGACACAAGCTACTCTGAAACCGAGAGCCATAATGAAGGAGGCGGAGCATGAGGTAGATGAGTCATGTTGAGTGAGCAGCTTTTCACATTTTGCTATTGGGAGGCCAATTCTCTTCTCTCCACCAGGAACAGCCTTATCTCTGAGTGGAATAGGGGCTATCTAATTGGGTGGTGTCAGGACTGCTAGGAAATATCCTTCGCTGTACTGCTTTAATTGTCATGGAATATTATACAGGGAAGATGTTAAGTAGTCCCCTTAGGCTGCAGCATCTCTTGTGATGGGACAATGTGAGGGGAGGCTGGATAATGAGGATGGAACATTGCACCCTAATGTGACAGGCCTTGCTTCTGGCTTAATTTCTTCTGCAGCCCAACCCAGGCAGGAGATGGTAAGCAGCCTAAACAGGAATTGGTGTCTTCCATTTGATCTAATGGAACAAGAATATAGGAGGACCCTCTTCCCTGAGATCCTTCCCCAGTAGGCTTTGTGTGAGTAGGAGAGATTCCTGCGGTGAAGGACAGACAACTAAGAGAGGCCTGAAACAGCTGCTAGCAGTTTCACCAGGGATTTCTTCAGAAACAGCAGGCCTCATTTACATTTTTAAAAGACAAACATAGCTTTGAATAAAAAAAAGCCTTAAGTCTACCCCAAGAACCTCTTAATGCTTGGTGCTAAGCTGTCAGAGGGGAGGGAAGGCCAGGGAGGCCTGTTCTGGATAGTGATGAGAGCTGATTTTACCAAGTCAATCCTTCAGGGGCAAAGATGCCAGGAAAGGTGAATCAGGAGGTGGGAACAAGGCAGGGGGGCGCTTCAGAGAGAGAACCCAGCCAGGGTCACTGCCACAGAGACCCTCCAGAACTCAGCTGGAAAATCACCAGCTGGAATGCCTTGTCAGGTCAGCTAACAGTAGGGGAGCAACTAAGGATAGAAATAGAAATGTCAGACCTGGCAAGGATCTGAAAAGAGATTGGCACAGAGAGGAGAGACCTGAGACTCTGGGCTATTTGAGAACAGCTAAGGATCTCAGAGCAGGGAATGGCAGAGTTGTGGACAACTGTAACAACAATGAAAAGTAGCAGTTATTAGGGCTTTCACACTTGCAGAGTACTTTACACACAGCTACCCTGTGCAAAAAGGTCCCATTTTAAAAGTGAGGAGACTAAGACACCTAGAAATTTTGATTTGCCCAGAATTTGAACTCAAGTCATTCCGACTTCAAGTCCTTGCCTCCATGTGGCCCCCTTCCCAATGGAAAATCTACCCACCAACCTGGAAGTCCTTGCCTACACCGACATTCCAGGCCCAGGATCTTTTGGTTCCTGCCTTCCCCTTATCATTTCTTTGACAACCTGCTGTCAACAAACACAGGACCTTTTGGATTCAGTCCAGTTTAGCAAACACTTCCACCACCCTTTTGGTCATTAGTGATTGGGATTCTACCGAGATCTCAGTGTTGTGTTGTTCCCAGCCATTAATATGTCATTAAAAATAATAGGAAGACTTGGGAGAAATCTGGATGAAGCAACCAGGAGCAAGGGGAGCAGAGACCAGTGGGACAGAGCACTCAGCCTCATATGTGTCTCAGAAGTCCTGATGTCTGCTCAGATACATGCATGGAGGGAGGAACCTCTGTGGAGGGGCTGGGCACATTGAGGCCATCATTTGGGCAGCTTTGGCCCTTTCCATGCCTTAGTATACTCATTTTAGTTAGTACAATTATAAATGGATGTCTAATTGGGTGTATTCAGCATGAACTGGGGAGTGGAGAGAGGGATGAACAGGCAAGTTGGATCAGGAGTTAGATGCTTGCCAGGTTTGTGACCTTGGACAGTTCATTAACTTCCCTACATCTGTTTTCTCTTTAGTAAATGCGAGATAACTCTCTCTCTCTCTCTCTCCCTCTCTCTCTCTCTCTCTCTGAAGGTATCCAAGGAGATTATCCATAGAATGAGCAAGGCAAACATCCCCTATTTTTATTCAAAGTATATTTATGAAGCACCAACTGTGTGCAGAACATATTTGCCACAGAGAGAGAGACAGGATCTCCAAGAGAAGTGCACTGCTCTCTGTAGTTCATTGTCATTACGGCATGAAGTCAAGGATTCTCAAATGAGATGATCCATATGGACCATCCATCCAATAATTATTGCCACCTGGCTCTGACCGTCGATCTTAAGGAAACCTCAAGATAGATGTAGAGGTCCCTCAGCAGACTGAGCAATCTTCCTTCCTCTTCCTTGTCATTGAAGTTATACCAGTTAAGGACGTGAGCTGTCCATCATTACTCCTTAGTCTGACTCTATGAGCAGCACACTTTTTTTTCTCGTATATGTCTCTGATGACTCCTGTTGCTCTACTTCCTAATTCCCTGCATCCAACTTACATGTGCTACTAGTATGTCTGTAAAGGACACACATGTCCCTGCACCCACTCAAATTACAGAACAGAAATGTTCAAGTAGAAAAGAAAAATGGTACCTTGAAGACAGAATCTAGAGTTGTAACAAATTTCCCATCTTATAGATTTGCAACCTGTGGCCAAATGAGTTGGGTGAACTAACTCAGCTCCCACAGGAAATAAAGTAAGTTACAGCATCAAGATTAGAATTCAGCTCTTGAGTTGCCAAACTCAAGGTTCTATTTGTTCTCTCCATCACACCCTCCCTCTGGGCTTCAGCAGCCTGTAACCCCTGGTGGAAGAAAGGCAAAGGGAACAGCTCTGACAGTGTGGCTGTCCCTCATGGTAAGAACGAGGTGGGAAGGATAACAGGAACACAGTAAGATTTGTGAAACAAGTAAGGTTTTAGAAATATGGAGGAGGTAGGTCAGCTTGTCTGGTCCTCTGAGGGTGAACAGATTGTACAAAGGAAGAACTGGGCATCAAGGTATGAGGGACTTACAGGAAAATGGCAAGAAAAAATTGAAGAAGGCCCATGAAATAACAGTCCACCAATGAAAGGGAGTCACACAGCTTCTCAGAGCACCCAATCCGGACAAAACCTGACTTTCTCCTGAGGGTAAATATTTTCTCTGCAGTTGGGATCCATCAACTTAAGACCCTCTGCTAGGCTAAGTCTTGTGATGTGTCACCTTGAGCAAGTCTTTTCTTCTCTCTTGGCTTCACTTTCCTCATCTGTGACAATGAGATGGCAAGAGTAAGGACTTTGAAAGGACCACTGCCCCTCTAATATTCTATTTTCCAAGACAAAGTTTCAAATCCACAGACCACAGCACCCCCAAGGGCAGCAAATCCACATTAAAATATAACTGGGGAATATTTAACAAGTCAAACAAATAAATGTATATGATACATAGGTAACATTCCATTTTGAAACTAAGTCAACTGGGTAGCCCTCAGAGATCATTAATTATGGTTTCAGGACCAAGGTTCTATTAGAGTTTGATGCTGATGCTTTGTCCCTCTCAGATTGGTCTGGATTCTATGTTCTATGGGCCTCTCTGTCTCAAACAATCTCTGTTCTAAGTTTCCTTCCAGCTTTGATATTCCTTTGCTATGTGTTAAGGCCCCTCCCAAGTCAGATGTTTATGATCTAGATTCTAAATTCCCTTCAGCCCTGATCTTCCGTGTTGTATATTATAAGGTTTTTGCCAACTCTGACATGTTGTGTTCCATGTTTTTTGTGTCCTATGGGCTAAGTCTTTGTGTGTCCTATGGGCTAAGGTCCATTTTGATCTGGGAATTCCATGTTCTTTTTTCTAAGGTCTCTTCTAGGGCTAGAATTTGGTGTTCTGTGCTCTAAGGTCCTTCCCAGCTTTGGCATGTTGTCTTCTCTGTTCTAACATCCTTCCAAATTCTGACATTCTGTGTACTACGAACTCCTCCAGCTTTGACAGTCTGTGTTCTAAGGTCCCTTCCAGAAATGACTAGGAGTGTGTATGGGTTGGGGTTGGGGAGAGTAAGTGGAAGGAGATGATGGATAATACCCAAAAATTTTGTGGAGGCAGATGACACAGAAAACCTTTAGAAACAAGCCAAAGAATCTCTCTCTCTCTCTCTCTCTCTCTCTCTCTCTCCCTCCCTCTCCCTCTCTCTCTCACACACATACCCACACACTCACATATGTACACATATACACATGCACATGCACAGATTGTAATGTCCACCTGATGTCAGTAAAACCTTTTGCATGATCTTAGGCAGCAGGGGCCCATCATCCCATGGCATTGAACAAGGTCACTTTGATTTCACCTGTCTTGGTTTTAGAAGCCAGCACAGGACCACTATACATGGAGCATAATTAGTCTATGAGAGGGCCTTGTCAGGATGAGATGAAGCCTTTCCCTTCCTTTTGATGATTGGCCTCCCACTATGACAGGCAAACCCAAGCTGTTTCAAGTCCTGTGACCACTGGAGGTGATGTAGCTGGAGGTGATAGGCAGGGATGGAGAACCTGAAAGTACAAACAAAAGGAAGGGAAAGGAATGGACCAGCTTTTAAACAGAGGGAGGGCCTCATGGCTCACACTTCCCTCAGGCTGATGTTCTCCACCCCTGCCCTCCTTAGTCCAGTCATTTGGAATCAGTTTCCATGACAACTATTCCCTTTCTTCTATCTGTCCATGGGCCTCCTAGTAAGGTCCTTAATTGTCTCATGTCAACACAGACGAAACAGCATCATGTGAACTGAGCCATCCCCACACATCCACCTGGCCCATCTAGGGCTGCAGAAGATGTCATCCAGCCACTGGAAGACTCTGGAAGCTTTGGTCTTCTCTTACCCACTCTCACCCTTCATGTAAATGCAACCAAAGGTAGTTCAGCCCTTGAATCCAAGATATAGGTTCAAATCTCTGCTCTTTTTACTGTGACCTTCCTACACCTTGGCTTCACTATCTCTAGAATAAGGTGATTGGACTTCCTTAAAGTCCCTTTTAGCTTTGTCAATGCCTGACCTCATCATTTCCTGACTCCCTATCTTTGTTCATACTTTTTCCTATGCGTGGAATAACATACCCCCATCCACTTTCTATGGGTCCTTCACAACTCAGCTCTAAGGCACCCCCTCCATAACACTCCTATTATAATTGCTGTTGTTGCTAGTAATAATAGTAAAATTATATTCCCATTTCTCTAGGTCTTTCTGTGAGCTAGGCAGTGGGAGTTTGATCATTCCTATTTTACCAGTGGCTGCTAGGTGGTGCCATAGTGTACTGAGCACTGGGCCTAGAGGTCAGAAAAATTCATCTTCCCGAGTCCAAATATGGCCTCAGATACTTCCTACCTGTGTGATCCTGGGCAAGTCACTTCACCCTGTTTGCTTTAGTTTCCTCCTCTGTCAATATCAAATGAGATGGAGATGGACATGGCGACCCTTCCAGTGTCTTTCCCAAGAAAACCTCATATATGGTCACATTCATTCACATGAATGAAACGAAAATTTTATAGATGAAGAAACTGAAGCTTGGAGATTAAGAGACTTATCCAGCATCTGAGAAGTAGCTATGAAGGAGGAAGGGAAGGGGATTAGGATTTATATAGCATCTACTATTTCCTGGCACAGTGCTAAGCATTTTACAAATAATTTCTTACTTAATCTTCACTACAGCCCTGTGAGGTAGGTGCTATTACTATCCTTATTTTACAGGTGAAGAAACTGAGGCAGAGAGAAGGTATGTGACTTGCCCAAGCTCACACAGCTCCTTAGTCTCTGAGCTTCGATTTGAACTCAAACTTTCCTGATTCCAGACTTGATGCTTTACTCATAGCACTAAATATGATACTCAGGTTACTTTCATATTTTGCCTTGTGTCATAAAGTGTTATACAGGGTGTTCAAAGAGTCAGTGCAGTTCTAGTGTATTATAGCTCAAAACTGCACTAAGACTTTTGCAACATCCAGTTAAATGCTAATCTTGAGGATCCACTGTTGTGCCTCTGTTTCATATCCAGACATGATTTTAGGTTGAGTCTTCAGGAGCCTTCCTTTAATGAAAAGGGGGTCAGTGTTCTTATTTTATACCCCGGTCTTCAGCTCATTTAATCTCCTATCACAGTGTCTCAAGATGACTTAATTTTGGCTCACATTTCTAAGCTAAGGGAGTAACAAATAAATCCAGTACACAATATCAACCAGGTATAGGACAGGTACTTTAATTCTACATACAAAAGAATTATGAATCATTAGAGATTCACAGCACATATCAGCAGGACTTGAATCATCAGCTTGTAACTAAAGTCTGTGGAAGGCTGATATTTCAACCTCATTAGACATAAAGTAGGACTTCGAATTCTGTATTTTACATTTTGCCTGGACTTGGCCCCGTTCAAACAACTCCTAGTACATTTGTTGGTTTGGGCCAATCCTCGTCAGTGGCCATTTTCTCTGATGAGGAAATTCCCCTTGTCAACAACTATCTTTATTCCTTGAGCTTCTCTATCTTACCAAGTTATCTCCAATCATGGATACATTCATCTCAAAAAACATCTGCTTGGTTACCTACTTCAGAAACAAAATATTAATCAGGAAAAGCAAGCTGGACCTCAGGATACAAGAAAGATCTCTCTCTCTTCCTCCCCTTTCTCCCACCAATAATATAAAGTCTAGAGTTCACTGCTTGACCTTTGAGAAACTCCAGGTTCAGAGGCTCATTATTTGGTGTGCTGTCTCTGGGATAACACACTTGACCAAGGGTTAATTGAGTTTATCAAGACCTACAAAAATAAGAAGTCCTTTCCTCACTGGTTCAGGAATTGCTGGAAGCAGATCCCCAGATTCCTACATATTCAAGCAGACCCAAAATGGCAGCACTAAGTCCCTTCCATTTTCTGGTCCCCATTTACTGAGGCTTGTATAAAGTAACAATGATAGAACAATGAACCTTGGTTCATGCAAGGTGCACAGAGCATTCACTATGTAATAGCCTTTTTCAGGCAGGTGGTTTATGAATCACTTACATTTCAGAAATAAAGAATCTAAAGCAAAGACACAAAGAATGACTTCCTATAGTCACACAGGTAGAAGGAATTGGAGACAGGATTAGAATTCATGTCCCTTGATTCTCAGTCCAACAATGTTTCTACTTGGAGCCCATTGGACTCAGTGTCCTCTAAGGGCCTTTCTGAATCCAAGTCTATGAGCATGCATTGAACATCAGTTGTATGCCCAGTGTTGTGGTAAGGTCTGGAGAAACAAAGGAAGTCAAAATATAGTCCCTGCCCATAAGGAGCTCAAAATCTATTGAGAAGGGACTATTCAAAAACAGTTCGTGACAAAAAAGCTACCGACAAGATACCTCAGAGTTGCTGGATGCTGTATGGATTGGTCATTTGGTTATAACAGCATTTTATCCTTGCAGAGCTTTTTCCACCCCTCCCCCCCCATGTTTGTCCATATGGGTACCCAAAGCCTATCCTGATCTCCCCAGTTACAACAGCCTCTTCCACTCTACCCTACTCCACCACATTTTCTTCTGTGTGCATTTACATACTTATCTGTATTGTACACATGATTTCCTCTGATAGTTTGTAAGCCCTTTGAGGTCAGGGAATGCTTCTGTTCTGTCTTTCCATCCCCAGCATCAATAACATTTTCTAGCACACAGTATACTAGCTAGCTGAGGTCATATTCTCCCTCTGTACCCTTCTTATTACTCAACTCAGGATCCTGTATGCTATAGGCAGACAATTTCCCCATAGACATTAGTAGGAATGAGTAGATTTGGATTTGGGCACTTGGCCCTTCTGCCATGACTCTGGAAAGTTTGTTTGATGCCTAGGTCTATGAATGGTGAGGGTCATTTGGAAGAAGGTGGTCCCCAATCTGTGTGCCTCATTTCCTTCTCTCTTCCACACCCTGTTCCCTAGAGGCTTTCTGCAAACAGCCCTGCAATACTTGGACCCTGCTGAGATAGCTCTAGGCCACTCATTGATCATCCTCTCTTTGTGAGCAGTTTTAGTTGTAGAAATAATGAGAAATCCAGTTCATGGGAGTCCTTTCTGCTGAGAGCTTTGCTTTCAGATGGCTTGGTGACAGGCTCCCCCATCTCCCCTCCCATACATACTGGCAACAATACTCTAAGAGGGTGGGAATTGAGGGGGGTCAAAGTGGTGAGGAGGTGGAGATGGAGGCAGAGAGTCCATAAACCTTGAACAGAGCCTTGTGACAGGTGAATAGATACCATGTCCTCTTCAACTCTCCTCCAACTCAATCATAATATCATAGAATGTCAGAGATGAAGGGGGAGCTTAGAGGATGTCAAATCTAACCTCTTTGTTTTATGCATGAAGAAACTAAGGCCCCAAGAGGAGAAGGGACTTAGCCAAATCATGTAGTCAAATATAGGAAGAGGATGGAGTTATAGATTGTTTCTTTGTAAGATTGAAAAATGCACATATTAGCAGTGGATCTGAAGGGTAGTAGGGAGATATTTGAAGTTCTGGAGTATGAGAGTGCCAATATGAACATGATGCTTGAGAAAGAAATATGGTACCACAGAAAGGGGAATCCATTGGCAGGTGTGACATGGATTGGATGGGGGATGTTAGTTCAGAGGGCCAGACATGAGACTCTGAATGAGAGTAGTATTGTTGGGAATAGAGAGACAGAGCAGGGCTTATTGGGAGAGACATTTAAAGGCTAACACTGATGAGACATTACATCAAGTGAGATACTAAGCCAATATATTCTAACTTTAATTATTAGAATCTTTAAACGATAGAATCTTAGAAGCATAGCATTTTCTAAGCACTCTTATAGAGTCTCCTACCCTCTTAAGAAGTGGTCATCTGACCCTGATTGCATACATCCATTGGTGGAAGGCTGTCCCCCACATAGATAATCCCTAGTACCAAAAAAGCAGTTTCTGCTCCTTGGCTCTTCTGATCATATAGTCAATAGAGAATTTTCTCCAAAGCCACTGAGGAGATTCGCTCAAAATGCTGGGTTTGCTGCTCCACCAACAGGCAGAAGAGGGGGATCTTTAAGTTTCTTCAGTAGAAGGAAATGTCATATTTACAACAGATTGGGATTAGGCCTGCTCTCATCCCTACTAGCCACTTTGAATCTACAGTATCTGTCAAGGTCTGATGCCTCTTCTTAGAAGCCATTGACAGCTGAGGAATGTGCAAAGGAAGGAGGTGGTGAGATTAAAAATGAGGCCATTTCAGGGGCCGTCATAGGAACTGGGTATTTTTAGGCTGAAGAAGAAAAGGTCAGAGGTGAAATGAGAGCTTTTTTCAGAAGGGTAAGGGATGCTCAGGTGGGAGAGGTCATCAGAGAGGTCATTCTGTTTAATCCCAGAGGGCGGAACTCAGAGCACTGCGGGAAGGCCCCAGATAAGCTGATTTAGGCTTTACATAAAGTGAATAAACAAATAAATGAAAATACTTTGCTAACAATGAAAGAAGTCTAGCAATGGATTAAGAAGCCTTGGAAGATAACGAAGTCCTCCTCATTGGTGGGGATGGGGGGAGGGTCTTCAAGAAAAGTCTAAATGAATATTTCTTGGAGAGGCAATAGAGTGACTCCTGCTGGCCTTGGAGATGCTTTAATTCTATCACTGGCGTCCGTTCTGTGACTCCGACAAGAGCATATAAACTCCTGAAGTGCAGGGACTGGTTCATGTGGCTGTTTTTTGTTAGTTTTTTGAGATCTCCGCAGCATTGAGCACTGTTCTTGACATATTTTAGGGGCTTAATAAATGCTTGTTGAATTGGGTTGAACTAGATGAAATTAAGATCATATTGCAAGCAGGATATTGTACTCATGACTAGAGGTAACACACTGTTTATGTAGCCAGCCTGTCTTTGTGGGAGCTTCCAGTTATTTTGTTTTTGAGGTACAGGGGGAAATGGAGAAGCCATGATTTTGTCATGTCTTGAATTCTGCCTAAGATGAAAAGTACCATTGGAAGTCTCTCAGTGGGAGAAGGGGGCATATGGAAGAGGGGATCCAGAAAGCAGCTCATGTCAGTAACCGATGATGGATGAGTGGGGGTTCCGTTGGGGAGGAATTTCTGTGACAATGAACGCTTTGGCATTACAGTCCAGCACTGTATCCACACCAAGGAGGCTGCCTCCCCCTTCCTCCTCTTTTCCCTTACTCCCTTTTTCTCCCTCCCTGCCTTCTCCTGGGAGCTCCTGGGAGCCGCTGGGCTGCTCGCTTGGCGGTTTGTAAGCAGATGAGTTTGTAAATATTGGTGGAATCAAACCTTTATGGGAACGGCTTCTTAGCCATTTTCCTCAGATGAAGGTCACCCGGGATATTATTCCCTTATGGCTTCTCTTATGACAGCTTCATAGAATCACTGGATTTAGAGCCAGATTATACTCAGAGGCCAGTCAGTCCAGCTCCTTCACTTTAGAGATGGGGAAAGTGAAACCCCAAGAGTGAAAGGGACTTGGCCAATGTCACATCTTAGTAGATGGATGAGTCAGGGTTTGAATCCAGGTGTTCTGACTCCAAATCTCCTGCTACTTCCCCTGTCCACAGCTGTATTCTATTACTCAGTAGAGCCAGTGCTTCTAAGATCTTTGCTTTACTTCCTCCAGGAGGTCTTCCCTGATTCCCCGAGGAGGTAGTGAGCCCATCCTGTCAACTATTTTCTATTTACTGTATATTGCTTTTGGAGAGAATATTGGAGCTACCTTCTTGTTTTATTTTTCTTTCCATTTCCCAGTACTCAGCACAATATCTGCCATCTAGTAGGCATTTAATAAATGTAGTAGGTGTTTAATAAATCTTCATCAACCAACTGATGTGACTTCCTTTCTGGAGAACTGGAACTCCTAAAGGCAGAAATTTTTGTCTTTATATTTTTGTCTTTATATTCCTGATCCCAGTACATAGTAGGTCCTGGAGAGGTGGGGTGATTGTTCAATGGGAATGGTCTCTTTCATTGGATTTTTAGCTTTAAGGAAACTTAAGGACCATTTAGGATACAAAGGTGTAGAAAAGAATGCACGGCATATTCATGAAATAGGTTGGAACACAGGATCCTCTGCACAGAAGAGAGGTTTAGACTATAGCACCTTAGCTTCTTGTTCCCCCAAATGGCCTTGTATTATTTGGGATATACTCAGAAACAGAGATTCTCTCTCCTCTATGTGGAATATATGCTTCTGGAGGGCAGAGACTGTATCATTGTTTTTGTATTATCTTTGCTTAGTCCAATATCTGCCACAGTGTAGGGGCTTTTTGATTGTCTATGGATTGCTGAGGACCATGAGAAAAAGGTAAAGGAATCTGGACCTGGAATCTGCTAAGGATGGACTAGGTGTTTAAGAGAGGGAGAGGAGAAGGAGGAGGAAGAGGAGAAGAAAGAAGTAGAGGAGGAGGAAGAGAAGGAGGAGAAAGAGAAGAATGAGGAGAGAAAGGAGGAGGAAGAGGAAGGAAGAGAAGGAGGAGGGGGAAATACAAAATCATTTCATGTAAGGGCCAGTTATTGCAACTAGATTTGCTTAGCTTGAAGAAGGTATGCAGGGGGCTTGAGGGAGGAGTGTATGGAAAATCTCACTCATTTTAAAGATTTGCATGTGTGAAAAAGATTGGGCCAGTTCCTCAGGTTCCCAAAGGATATGTTCATTCTTTTAATCATTCATCACTTATTCAGTGTCTACTGTGTGCAGATGAAGGCAGGACCTGAAGAATGGGCACAGGGTCCAAAGAAGAGCCCTATTTGTCATTCCATTTAAGAAAGGCATCACCAGTGGGTTGGAGGTAGAGGATTATTTGTGGATGTGGTATGTGTGTGTGGGGGGGTGTTAATTTTTTCTGGGTGAGATAATCTTTGTCCTGTCAATGATGTTTTAAGTCCATCAGTCTGAGCCTACGCTCACACCTCAGCAACTTTCCAAACTCCATCGTACCTACCTCTACACCTTCCTAGAGACTCCTCCCCCTGGCCAGTGAGCCTCTCTCCTTTCAGAGATCATAACAGGGCATTTGTGGGGTTTCAAACCTACCTCCTTTTCAAATGGCCTATGCCTTGAACATTGAGAATGTAAAACCTGCATTCTTGTTGTGAAGTCATTTTTCAGTCATATCAGACTCTTCATGACCCCAATTTCCTTCTTTCTTTTTTTTTGCAAAGATCAGAATCTTGAAGCGGGTTGCCATTTCCTTCTCCAGCTCATTTGACAGATGAGGAAACTGAAGCAAATAGGATGAAGTGACTTGTCCAGGGTCACATAGCTAATAAGTGTCTAAGGTCAGATTTGATCTCATGAAAATGAGTTTTCCTGACTCCAGACCCAGCCCTCTATTCCCTGTGCTACCTAGCTGCTGTAGGTAACTTATTGGAGTATTGTTTTAGTGTGAGCCAGGTCTAGAAAAACGAAACAAAACAAGAACATGGTACAATGGTTGTTAAAACTCCAATAAATGCAAATGGTGGTGCTTCTACCTTGACCAGGGAAGATTGGCCCATTTCCCAAGAAATACAGAGATGCTGTTTCTTACCACTGAGCAGTCAGTGAGTCAAAAAGCATTTATTAAGCACCTGCCGTGTAGCAGGCACCATGGAAAGCTCTAGGGAGGCAAAAGGGGGAAAAGTCCCTGTTTTCAAGGACCTCATAATCTAATGGAGATGACAACATGAAAACAGCTGTGTACAAACTATCTCAGGATGAGTCAAAGATAATCACCACAGGAAAGGCATTGGCATTGAGGAAGACTGGGCAAGGGAGTTTGAAATGATATTTGAGTACTACCTCCCTTTATTTGTTCCCCCCCAAAACCCTCCAAATTCTACTATTCAGAGTGGAAGAGCCCTAAGAGGACCAACCATCTCATTCTACAGATGAGGAAACTGCAGGCTAGACAGGTGGAGTGATTTGCTCGGAGTGCCTGAGGCAGGTTTGGAAGCCGGGTCTTTCTAACTCCAAGTTTATCACTGCCCCACTACACCATGCTGTCTCATTCTTGAGAACCTCACTCAAATACCCCCTTCTCTGTGTATTAGGGACTCTATATCATAGAGCACAGACTACAGAAGTTTAAAAGGCCCTCAGAAATGCCAGCAACCAACCAACCAATCATTAACCATTTATGAAGCACCTATGGCTGTGTGTGACAGTAACTATCCATGGTGCTAGGATTTTACGGACAAAAGTAAAACTTTCCTGCTGTGGAAGAACTTTACATTGTAGCAGGGAGAGGGAGTATGTATGTTTATGGGTATATAAAATGCAAATAATTCAGATGATCGGGGGAGGTGATTGGTATTTTTTTTAAGGCTTCACATCTATGGTGATGCTGAAGACAAAACTGAAAGTCATGATGGGAGATCATTCCAGGAATGGGTCCCTCCCTGACAGAGCAACAGTAGAGAGAGCAGAGAATAAAACATGGTATGTGATGGAGGATAGTCAGAAGAAGACTATTTTGTCAAGATGGTCAAGTCCCTAACAGTCCCTTCTATTGACAAATCCTTATGGTATAGAAACGCTAGAAAAGGTACTGTAACAGAAAATATGAGAGCTGGGAGGGACATTAGAATAGAGAAGGTCAGAGGAAAGAGGCAGATGTGATTATTGTTCCCATTTTATGGATGAGGAAACTGTGGCTGAGTGGATCTGTGACTTGTTTATGGTCATGCAAATTGAGTCAGAATTTGAATTCAGGTCTTACAGAACCCAAGTCCACTATCCCACACAGCTGCATGATGAGGTTCAAGAGACCAGACAATTTGACATGCCCTAAATCCCTGGGATAAGTGTCAGGTTGGGTGATACCACTGCCACCTGAAATCCCAGATGGAAAGTCATTACCACCTGGGCATCAGGGAAGACTCTGGCTTGTTTAAGACCAGAATTCTTGCCCTTTTTATTGTCTGTATCATTCTGGCAGTCTGATAAAGTCCACAGATCCCTTGGAATCATGCATTTAATTGTATACAACAAAATACATAGGATTATAAAGACAACCAATTATTTTGAAATATAAATATTAATATTTTTTATAAAAAATTTCCAGACCCAGATTAAGAACTCCTGATGAAAGAAGGATATTGAATAGACAATTAGCTTCCAAATCAAGAAGACCTGGATTCAAGTTTTAACAGCATCATCTTCTCTTGACTGTAACCAGAGAAAAGCTGAATAACATCCCAGTGACCCAGACAGCTCCAGAAGACAGTAGGGCAGAGAAGACGTTGAACTGCAACAAGAGGAGGTTATTTACCCTTGCCAATGAAATCATAGGGCTAGTTATTATCCTTATCCTGTCTGAGGACAAGGAAAATGAATTTATTCCATGAACTGTTTGAGCAAAGTTGAAGGAACTTTTTGAGTTGTTCCAGTGGAGATGGGAACTCATTAAATTCATAGTTGGAAGAAGCCTCAACATCTACTCCCACTCATACCTAAAGGAATTGCAACTTTATTGTCCCATTTCTCACAAATAGTCATCTGACCTCTGTTGGAAGAGCCCTCCCCTCTCCCCAAGGATGCTACCAACTTACCTTTACCATACTTTTATTGATAGGAATATTATTATTATTTTCCTGAAGAAAAGCCTAAATTGCTCCCATTGCTTCTTGGGCCAGAAATAAGTCATCCCTCCTTCAAAGGACAGCTCATTGAATTTAGTGGCCACACCTCTTATGTTATCTCCTCCATCTTCTCATCTAAACCAAATATCACTGGATATAGATTAATAAGATGTTACAGATGGAAAGGGATCTAATTTAGATAATCAAGTGGTGCAGTGGATGGAGTATTGGGCTTGGAGTCAGGAAGATTTAAATTCAAATCCAATCCCAAATACTAGGTGTATGTCCTAGATAAGTCACATAATCTTTACTTCCTGGGTCTCAACACTTGCTCCCTCCCCCTTGTTGTGATGATTAAATGAGATATTTGTAAAGTATAGGTACTTAATAAATCCTTGTTCCCTCCCTCCTCTCCCTATGCATTCATTGTCTATCTGAACCGTGGCTCGTCCCCCAATTTGAATAGATAAAGAAAGAAGGTCCAGAAGGGCAAAGCTAGTCACTCAGTGACAGTTTCTGGGACCAGCACCCGGATCTGTGGGATCATCTTGTGATCCTTTCCTTGAAGTAGCAGAGAGAGGAGAGCAGGGAGAGGAGAGTCAATTAACATAATTTCAGCTACTATTAGCAACTGAATATGAAGTCCCATTTTTATAGTACTTTAAAGCTTATACAGAACTTTTAATCACCTCCCTGCCTGACCCTAGTAGGGGTCTTACTGTCTCTGGTTTACAAGTTCAGAGGAATCAACTCATTCAAGGTCACCCAACTAGCAAGGGGTAGAGTCAGACTTCAGAGTCAGGCTTTAAAGTCAGGCTTTTGGGACTGGCTCTATTTTTCCAGTGCCTCTCCAGGAAGGAAAGGTGCTTAGGCTTCTGAGGATGCCAGGTGTTCTCAGAAAACCTGGATGGTGCTTTCTTTCCAAACTGGTGAGTCACGGTGGAGGTAACTTTATGGAGTCAGATAGAATGCCTAGTAGTGCTTGGCTGCCCTTGCTTTGGCTTGTCCACTTACTGGTGACCTTGGACTTGGCCCTTTCCCTTTCTGGTTCTCATTTTCTCACCCATGAAATAAGGGATTAGAGCCAGGTTATTTGAAAGTTAACCATGAGTTCCTAATCCGTGGCTCTCACCGTATTTGGGCAGGATGGGGATCTTCTAAAAGGATGCCTGGTGCCTTCCGACTAGGGGAGAACCTGAAAGGAATAGATTTCTGATGTCAGTGGGCCAGCATGTAAGCTTCTGGGGGAGCAGGAGATGCCCCTGGTGGGAGGCATAGTGCCTGAAGCACAGAAGGGCCTTATTAAGTTCTTTTGGAATGACAGCTCCTTTTATTCACTAGCCTGATACAAGTGTGAGGGGCCAGAGTGGGAGAGTGGTCAGGAGTCAAATAGGCCCGGATCAAATCCTGGGAACTGTTTCCTATGACCTTGGGAAAGGAGCAAACCACCCCCTCCTTCTTGTTTTCCTTCACTGTTGATACCTGCATAAGATAAAGGGCAGGGAGATTCACCTGGCTGACCTCGGTGCCCAGCGCCTCATGAGAATCCCTCAGGGAAGCATGCCAAGGTCACTGTGTGTTCCTTTGGGCCCCGGAGTCCTTCTCACGGAAGGCCAGGGTTTTCCCACTGGCCAGTGGTGTCTCCCCCATCCTGTTCCCTGGATTCTCAAGCTGTGGGGTCAGGGGTAGCTGGATCAGACGTTTCGGAGGAGGGGCGACTGGTTTCTTATCTTCAGACCACCGCGTCGCAGGTACTTGTTGCTCTGGATCGTTTATCACCTGCCCCCCCCCACCCCCTAATCCCCCGGCCAGCTCCGAGATCGTGCCAAGCCTTGGGATCGTGCCCTTCTGCAGTACATCTCTCTCAGGATTTCTTCCCTGGTTATTCCTCGGAATCTGGGCATGCTCAGGACCCAGGCCTCGGGGAGTGAGGGGTTTCTCCCGCCCCTTATTCCGACTTCGGGGGGCAAACAGGCGGCTTCGTCCCAACGCTGGGCACGGTGCCTGGCCTTCGAGATGAGGCGAAAGCTGAAACCTCCTAGTCCCGGGGGCAACAGTTGGCAGGGGAAAGGGACACACTGATGCTACGCCTCCACCCCTACCCCCCATTCCCAGTCCGAGAGGGAGGCCTGCGAGGCCTCACTGCCTCAGGCGGCCTCCCGTCACTCTTTGTCGGCCCGACTGCGGCGCAGATAGAACCTGGCAGGGGAGTGGAGGGGGGAGATGCGGTCTGCCTGGGCCAAGCCTGATGGGCTTCCCAGAGGCGGTGGCGCGGGCCGGGAGAGAAAGGCGAGAGAAAAGGAGGGAGGGAGACAGAGAGGGAAGGGAGGGAGGGAGGGGACCCGGAGGCCCGGTAGGTAGCACCTGCACTGCCGCCCCCCGGCCTCCCAGAGCCCTGCAACCTGCAGCCCCTTTCCAAACCCCCCCCCCCCCCGCGTCTAATGCTCCTCCCTCTCCTCCTCCTTCCCCCTCGCGCTCCTCCTAGTCCCTTCCCCCTCCTCCTTGTCCCCATCCTTCTTTCCCTCCTCCCCGTCCCCTCCCTCTCCTCGCCCCCCCATGTCTCCTCCCCCACTCCACCGTCTCCCCCTTCTCCCTTGGGCTCTCTCTCCTCGTCTCTAACCCTCTTTTTCACTTCCTTCCGTCGGTCTCCCTGCCTTTCTTCTCCTCTTTCTCTCCCCCATCACTGTCAAAATAAATAAATGAATAAATAGAAAGGGTGGGCCGCTCTGGAATCGCCACCACCCCCTCTTCCCAGTCCCCCGCCCCCACTCCTGCAGCCCAGCCCCCCTGCACCTGTGGGGCGCCCCCGCCTCCCTGTGCCTAGCGCTTTGTCGGACGCTGGGGGGAGCGGGAGCCTGTGGGAGACCGGGTGTAGTGTGTGTTGGGGGGGTACTCTTGGCCCCGCGAGAAGTTAGACCCGCACTGGGCTTGTAGCCCCCGCCCGGATTCCGGCGCGGGCCCTGAGTGCAAGCCCAGCTCTCACTCCTGCTCCAGCCGGAGCCCGCGTCCCCGGGCCAGCGGCATCGTCGGCCTCAGCATCAGCGACAGCATCAGCGGACTCCGCGGCCCGGGAGGAGGTGGAGGAGGGGGAGGAGGAGGGAGAGGAGGAGGAGGAGGAGAGGGAGGAGGAGAGGCGGGGGCCCGGCCAGGCAGCCCTGGCGGCTGCATTGGCGGGAGGAGGAGGAGGAAGAGGAGGAGGGGTCCAGAGCGGAGGCCTGGGGCGGGGGGAGAGCTCCTGCGCAATCCGGCCCCCCGCCCCCGCCCCGGGCGGCCGGGCTCCGGGGGCGGGGGGCGGGGAAGGCTGATTCATGGAGCCCCTGCCCCCCCCATCCTCCTCCTCCTCTTCTTCCTCCTCCTCTCCCGGGGCCGCTAGCCCCAGGCTGCCCCAGCCGCCGCCGCTGCCTGAGCCGCTGCCCACGCCGCCCCTGCCGCAGCCGCAGCCCCGGAGTCGGCGCTAGCCGCCCCTCCCCCCCAGCTCCCCTCTCCCCCCTCCCAAAAGAAGACGAGGAAGAGGAGGCGGCTGCACGGAAACCGCGGCCGCGGCTGGAGCCAGCCCGGACTCTTCCCTCCAGTGGTGTGTGTGTGTGCGTGTGTGTGTGTGTCTGTGTGTGTGTGTCTGTGTCTGTGTCTGTGTGCGCGTGTGTGTGCTTGTGAGTGTGTGTGCTTGTGTGTGTGTGTCTGTGTGTGTGTGTCTGTGTGTCTGTGTGCGCGAGTGTGTGTGTGTGTGTGTGTGTGTGTGTGCTTGTGTGTGTGCGCGAGTGTGCGCGCGCGGCGGGGCTGGAGGCAGAGCCGGAGCCGGAGCTGGAGTGGGAGCCGCGGACGGACTGACGGACGGACAGGCGGGCGGACAGACGGTCGCTTGTTCGATCCGAGCCCCGGCGGCGGGCGGGCTGGAGGCGCGGATGCGGAGCCCAGGCGGCCCCCGCGATGCAGCTGCCCCGGGCGCTCTGGGCGCTGGCCGGGACGGCTCTCTGCTGCCTGCTGCTCTCGGCGCTCCACGCGCACCTGCGCCGGGAAGGTGAGCTCGCGGGGCCCTGGAGGGCTGGGACTGGGGGGCGCCCCCCTGGGGATGGGGCTCGACTGGATCCCCTCCTCCAGCCTCCCATGCACGACCTCTTCTCCCCTAATCCTCGCTTGTCTGGGACTGTGTGTGTGTGTCCCGCGCAGGCTAGCCCGGTGGAGACACCCCCACACACATTTTCCCCCTGACCCTCAGAGGAGCACAAGCAGGCGCCCAGACTTAGGTCCCCGAGGCTCCTGGGGCTCCCTTGCTTGCCTTCTTTCCTTTTTCTTTCGGCTCTAAGAACCAGCGGATCCGCCGGTGCCCTCTCCCCCCCACCCCCTTCTATTCAGGAAGTTCTCAGTAGATGGCACTCCAGTTCTTTGCAAAGGGCAGGGTGGTCTCGGTCAGAGCCGACGGAGGGCAGCCCAGCTCGCGCAGGGTCCCAATTCTCCGGCCCCAGCGCCCTGGCTCTCTTGTAACCACACCGGTGAACCTGACCCAAGCCTTTGGTGGACTGGGCTTTCTCCAGGGCTCCTCCAAGCACTGCCACCCCTCCCCCCACCCTCCTAAGGCCAGGGTTGGTGGCAGGAAGGTCCATGTGGAAGGGCCACGTCCCCCGGCTGAGCCTGGAAAGAGGGTGACCTTCCAGGATTCTCAGGCAGCAAGCAGCTCAGCCTGATACCCTGCTTACTTTCGACAAACCCCTCTCTTTTCATCCCTGACACCCCACAAACTACTTACATTCGCTCTGGAGGTAGTAACGACCAGGTCAGCTCGGATCCAACTTGGCCGATGTTCCCTTCGTTTGAAAAGAAGTATTGACTTAACTAGTCTCTGTGAATGCCGAGGCCCTTTTGATGGAAGATGCTGTTTCTCTTAAGATTGAGTGGGTTAAAGATTATTTCTCCGAGTGTTTGTATAGGGTCAGTAAAGCAGGCTTCATGTCACCACTAAGTTAGGAGACAGAGAGACACCCAGAAACTTCTTGGAAACCAGATCAAAGTTTGCCTGGTTACTGGTCATGGGCCGGGACTTGGGCAACTAAACCAAATCTGTACGCTCCTACTTACTCAGGCAATTTGGGGAGGACGGTCTGGGTCCCCACGGTTTTCTCTGGGCACATGATTGATCGGAGCCGGTAACCTGGGATTCGGGAATTTTTTTTTTTTAATAACGTTGACAACTTAGTTTCAAAATATTTAGTTCCATATTCCGTCCTCTGGATTTTGTTTTGTACATTTAAAAAGAAAAACTCGATTCTGAGACAGGGAACATGAACTTCAAAAGGCTGTTTGAGGAGTGCAGGAGCCCACAAAGAAAGAGTCCCCTTCCCTTTATAACCAAAGTATGTTTTGGGTAAAAGTCCTGGACCTAGCTCCAGAAGGATAGATAGTGATTTGTTTGCGCCGAAGAATTCAGCAGTTCGACTGATATTGAGGAAGTGTGCCTCCCAGATTCGCATTAACTTCAGGTTAAAAGAAAAAACAAAAACGTATTTATGCAATATTTAGCTGTTCTGCCTAATGACTTGACACGCTGCGGGGAGTCGGCCACCTAGGACCAGCAAAGGTGTGGCCCTAATTGGGAAGGATTCCGGGCTTCTCGGGGCTGGGCTGTTCTGTATGCCCTCAGGTGTAAGGCAGGTTTTGGTCACTTTCATTTTTACCACTTGTATTTAGTGGTTGAGTGGAAAGGTTAGGGGGAAAGTGAGCCCAGCCGTGCGGAGGAGCCCTCCAGCCCAAGGGAGAGAAAGTGTGTTCGCGTGGGAAGGGCTCCGGGTGATTTGGCTTACCTAACTCTACCCCAAGGGCCAATCCGATTGTGCAGATCTTCCCTTGTCTGCAGTTTTACCGGGGTTGCTGAGCGTGGGGAGAAGGTGGAGTGTCTGTTGTTGCTTGTGGGGCTGGTGCTTCTAATTCCAGAGGGAAGAACTACTTTTATCTGGTTAATTGTTAGGTCATCGTCATGTTCCTTTAGTCTGAGCCCTTAGGTTAGCTCGGATGTTCAGATTTAAAAGGATGAGGGTGGCATGTTCTCTCCACCCTCTTTCTATACACGGGGACACGGTCAATGAAGGCCTGTTTTTCTGAGTAGTGGCAACATTCCTTTGCTACCTTTGCCTGTCCAAGTCCTCAGTCACTTCTCTTTCCAGTACTTCTCTCTGCAAAGGGGGAAACTAAAGTTAGCCCCTTTTCTTTGGAAACCCCAGAACACCTAAGGGAGGCCTGTTTTCTTTGTCTTTCATTGACTGGAGTATTTTTCTTTTGCCTACTTAAGACATAGTTAAAAGCCCTGGGGAAGCCCAGATAAAAGGGATGGGAGGCATCTCTGGTTTGTTCTGCTTGAAGGCAGCATGTAGATGTTCTGGGTGCCAGGTGATAGTTAAACTTCAGGAGATGTTAGAGCCCTGCTTTTTTGCTCCTTTGGTGCTCAGGTTGCTCAGCCTCTGGGGACCAGTGTAGGTAAAGCAGGGTTAGGACCAGGGCAGATATTCAGCAGCCCTTGTCAGGAAAGAAAATGCTTGCCTTGAAATGGCTGCGAAGGAATCATTCTGGTGGCCTATGCTTCTGGAGCCTTTCGGAGCTCTGCAATCATGTTTTAGAGCTTGATTTTTCCCTTGAAGCAGCAACTAGAGGAAGTTGGAGCATACAGTGTGCGACTACTGAAAGAGTTGGGGATTTAATCATTCCAAGTGACTTTTTACAAACCACTGCTTGACATGGGAATTCTACAAGCAGCTTGCCCCCTTCCATAGGGAGAGGGCTATGTTTCCCCAGAGCAAGGAGTTCTCCTCACTGTCTGGAGAAAGGGACCAGCTAGTATAGGAAAATGGAGCTGGTTCTTTAGTGGGCAAGCTAGGGATTTCTGAACTGAAGTGATTGGGTGCAGCCTTTGTAACCAAGACAAGCTTCCCTGGCATCTTCGTTGTTCCTCCTCCTCTTCTCCCCTCTCATCTCAGTTTCCGGTTTGGACAGACATGGACAAAGTTATTTGGTGACAGCTTATAAAATCAAGCCAACTGTGCTGTGACCACACATTGGTGTGTGATCTGGGGGAATGGAGAACAATCAGGACTTGTTTGGCCCTGAGTGGGAAAGGGCTGCTCAGAGGGGGATTTTCATAAAGGATTTTTTTTCAGGCTATGAAGAACGGGTGACACAGGGTGCTATTTCTCCACACTTACCCTTCTGTGGGGAAATGCAGGTCATTCTGTGGCTAATCTGTCCCCCTGTGGACAATCTGTCTTTCAGGGTTTCTAAGAGATGAATAGAGAAGTGAATTCAGCACCAAGCATTGTGATCAGTAATTGCAGTCCCATGCTTGTCTGATCTCAGTACAAAATGGTTTGAACGGAGCCCTCGGAAGACTTAGTGGAAAATAGAAATGTTTAAGAAATGATGAAGACGTTGTCAGATGTAAGCAGAGGATTTGAAAATAGGCGATGGTCTGGTCCTGGGAGACACAGGCAGGAGGGGTGCCTTCTGTGATAACCGACTCGAGATGCCCGGAGATGCTGCTTACTGCATATCCTGACCTTCTCGGTGAAATGTCCCTTTCACTGCTCAATAGAGAATCACCATTCAGACTTGATGTATTCTTGGAAAACAGTTAAAGTGTGGGGCTTTGGTGATGGTGCTGCAGCTAAAATACTGGGTCCTAATTAGCCAGTAAGTGGACCTCGGTAGTGATGGATTCCAGTAGGAGAGAACCGTGCTATTCTCCTGATTGTATTTCAGCTCAGAATTCGTACGAATATTCTCTCCCTGCTCTTTCACAAAGAAGCCACAATATTGCCTTGGAATCTTCGAATCCCTGGGCAGATGGTGGTGCCCGGGAGCTGCCTGGCACTTTCATCAGTGGAGTTTCATCTAGGAATTAGGAAAAAAGTGAAAGGTATCTTCATAAGAGAGCAAAGGATTTTCAAAGGGCCAGTTAGAGAGGCTGGGATTGGACCTGAGGCCTGACTGACACTGCCCTGTGCCCCCACACATGAGTTGAACCTGGGAGGGAGGCAAGGGCAGAATTTAGCTCTAGAGGCATTATGTCTGAATCGAATACTCATTTCTCTCTTTCCTATTGCATTTTATATGGATTTGAGACACGTGTGTATTTCTAAATTTTATTTGCATATTTTATAATATAATCTATTTTAAGTATATATAATTATATTATATATAATTAAATATAATATATAATTAAACATTATATATGTATGTAGTGGTTATTGTTGTCCTTCATTTTAAAAGAAGACTATGATATCAGATAAAGGATGACATAACTCGCACTTTACTTTGTTTTGACTGAGGGAGGGCTGTGCGAGGTCACCAGACTCACTTTCCCCTCCTAAGCCATCTGGATCCAGTGACCAGATATTCACCAGGATGACTGGAGATGGCCCGGGAGGCAATGGGGGACTTTGGCCTTTTCAGGTACGCATTTAGAGGGAGGGAACACCCATTGAGTGAATAGGCCTTTTTAAGAAGTAATCAGGGAATGGCCGTTTATGTTGAATAGAGGAACCAAGATGAAGTATAGTAAATACCACCAGCAGCACCAGTAGTTGCATCAGTATTGACCATTTCTGTCCCTTATCATCTTTGTCCCTGCAAAATGAGATAAAACTTCAGAGTTGTTTTGATTTGCATTTATGTTATTGTTCTCAGAATAATTTTCACATGTTTATCGATTCTTTATTCGCATTTCTTCTGAAGACTGTTCAAAATCTCTGACCAAATATCTATTGGGGAATTGGTTCAAGTCACATATTTCTATCAATTTCGGATGGATAGATGTAGATAGCATAGCAAGCTTTTCTTATACCTCCAGTCATTTTCTTCATTCACATAGGCATCAGACTAATTTTCCAAAAAGCAATGATTTAATCATGTCACTAAAGTACAGCAACAACAGCAACAACAAAAGTAAACATCAAATCTTCCATATCACGCCAACATATGAGTAAAATTCTGCATAAAGAGGTATAGTTTCTAGACAGAAAGACTAGCTAGACCAGGAGGAGGTGGTTCTTCATCATCAAAATTTGGCAGTTACTTGAGGAAAGAAGGCTTCTGACTTTGGCTCATGAACTCATATTTTTGTGGGACAGGGGAGTATTAGAGATGATTCAGTTTGATCCTCTCTTCCCACAAAAGCCAAAACCAAACAACCAAAAACAAACAAAAAACAAAACAAAACAAAAAAAAACCCTTCCAAACAAATCTCATTTCTGGTTTATCTGGATAACTTTCTTGATAAAGTAGTATATTCATTTTTGGCCTGAGACATAAGCAGATCATCCTTAATCCCATATTTTTTCCCAAATAAAAATTGGGAAATGGTATAAATTCTGTAATTTTTAATTAAAATATATTTTAATGACTTTTGTTTTTATAATAGCACCATTTCTGGAAATACTTTCCTCTTTCTACCTCCTCCCAAAATAAAAAAAAAATACATTACTCCTTTTTTAACAAATCAAATCAAACAGTTAAACAAAAGCATATATCTGTATATAGATAGATATTGTGATTGTAACTGACAACATATGAACCATTCTTCCCCTGTTGAATCCCACCTCACTGCTGAGGAGAAGGAACTTTTACTTCGTCTGTTTTCTGGGTCTGATAATTGTTTCTCAAGTCCTTGCATATTAGCAAAACATGAGTTTGTGATCAGATTTTTTTTTTTTTTTTTTGCTAATTTAGTTGGAGGCAAGGTAGAGAGAGTAGTATGGGAGGTATGATGGAAGGTACATTCCACCTGGGAGAATCCAGGTAAATAGGGACACAAGTGTACATGTAGTGGAAGTGGACTATAAGCTCAGTTGGGAAAATGGTGAGCGGAGGAGGTTGCTTGTGCAGGAAATCTATCCTGTAGAAGGGCCATTTGGGGCCAATCTGGATGGAACTCTGGGGAATCTGGGAGGTGGAGGTGAAGAAAATGTCATTCGAGGCATGGGGAACAACCAATCCAAAGGAAACAAGAAGGAATAAGGAATGGCATGCGTGTGGAACAGCCAGTAGGTCAGTAGAGTGGGATGTTGTAGAATTTGGTGAAGGAAGTAATGTTTAAGAAGGCTGGAAAGATAGGGGGAGGTATAGAGGGGAAGCTTGAAATGCCGCACAGGCACATTTATACATGATCTCTGATGGAGTTAGGAGCCACTGGAGTCTACTGGGGACGAGGGAGGGAGTTTTGTGGTCAGGAACAACTTTTTATTTTTTTTAATTCTGAACCTAACCCCTCCCCACCACCTCTGCCACATACTGTCATACACATACCACATAAAAAGATGACTGCACAGGAAACTGAATTTCTTTTTCATAACGCCCACCTATTTTTAACACACACATACACATATACACACAAACACAGGCAACATGTGTATGTATGTTTGTGTATATATGTTATACATATGTTTGTGTGCATGTTTATGTATCTCATACATGATGTTCATATTATACACACAGAATATGTAAATTCCATACTTTACCTTTAAAACTTTTATCTGTTTCCTTTGAAATTTCTTTTTGTTTCCTTCTTCTGTGCAAAGAACAATTTGTTTCAATAACCCTGTTTTTGAACTTCACTATTGCTACCCCTGGGACAGTTAGGTAGCACAATATATAGAACATTGGGCCCTGAGTTCAACTCTGACCTCAAACATGCCCTCTGTGAATTTGGGCAAATCACTTCATCCTGTTTGCCTCAGTTTCTTCATCTGTAAAATGAGCTGGAGAAGGAAATGGCTAACCACTCCAATATCTCTGCTGAGAAAGCCCCAAATGGAGTCATGAAGAGTCAGATATGACTGAGCAACAATGAAATTGCTACTCTAGAACTCCCCTGACTCCCTTTGAAAGTTGAAAGAAGGAAAACAAAACATAAAAAAATCCCCAAAACTTCTTGTAACAAATACACGTTGTTGAGAAAAATCAAGTCACATAGTGACCGTTTTCAAAAATGTCTGTCTCTTTTGGCCCCTTGTGTTCATCCTCATCATAGGTCCTCTAGAGACTTGGCTGATCATGGATCAAAGAGCTGAAGACTGTCAAAGTTGTTTTTCTCTACGATGCTTTTGTCTTTGTATGGCACGTTTTCCTAGTTTTAGTCACTTCTCTTCAGGTCACCTCACCGAGAATTCTCTTTCTAGAATGCTCTCTTTGGTTATTATGGCATAATGACATTGAATTATATTCATCTAGCACAACTCATTCAACCTCCCCAGTACTATTCCCTCTCTTAAGCCTACCTCCTATCTCCAATTCTTTACTTTTTGTACTCCATGTACCAGGGTGTGTTCAACTTTTCTTTGTCCATTTCTGATAAGAGCGAGGGTCATTTCATGCCCACTTCCTACCCCTTCTTCCATGTTTGAATAGTCTTATATATAGACAACTAGGTGGTGCAGTAGATAGAACACCAGTGCAGGAGTCAGAAGGATCTGAGTTCAAGTCTCACCTCAGACACTTAACACTCACTAGCTGTGTGACTTTGGACAAGTCACTTAACTCCAATTGCCTCATCCTGGGTCATCTCCAGTCATCCTGATGAATATCTGGTCACTGGATTCAGATGGCTCTGGAGAAGAAGTGAGGGTGGTGACCTGCACAGCCCTCCCTCTCTCAAAACAAAGTCAAGTGCAAGTCATGTCATTATTTCTCTGATGGCATGGTGGGAACGAAGGACAAACACACAATGACTCCATCAAGATCAAGTCTTATATACTCTACTCATGAGGAAGAGCAAGTTCTACCTCCTTTCCCCTCCTTTCTACAGTGGTATATCTCTTTTGCTTGTTCTTGATCTCTTAAAACTCTTGGAATGCAACAAATTAATTCTAGGTCCTCTGATTTTTTTAACTTCCTCAGTACCCATTAAGAATATTAAGGTTCTGAGAGGACAGCTATTTCTTCTTTCCATATTAGAATGTTAGTACTATATCATCATATGGTACCTTTCAGTTGCTTAAAGGAATTTGCCTTGTTAGGTTTTTCTTGACTCTTATAGTTTCATTTCAAAGTTCCTATTCAACTTTCTCTCTCTTTTTTGTGGTTGTTTAACCTTTTATTTTTTCTGGATGGTTGGCAATGTATTTTCTTGATATGAGAATTCTGGATTTTGGTCATAATATTCCTAGGATGCTTTTTTCTCTTAGACTTCTTTTCAGGAGATGATTGATTCAATTTGTCTTCTGGTTCTAATAGATTTGGTCAATTTTTATTTATGATTTTATGAAATATAGTTTCTGAGTCTTTTTTTTTTTTAGTTCATGCCTTTTAGGGGCTCTGCTTCTTAAATCCTTTTCTTGACCTGTTTTCCAGATTCTTTGATATCAGGTATTTTATATTTTGTTTTATTTTTGTTCATTTTTAATATTGTTTTAATATTTCTCCTTTTCTCATGAGTCATTAATTTCTGTTGGGTCTAGGTCACTTGCTGCTCATTTTAATTCTTTCCTCTAAAATTTTTATTTCATTTTGATCATTTTATCTTTTCATGTCTTTGCATTAGTTATGACATCTTTGTGGAAAATCTTTTCCCTCTCCCTTTGTGCCTCTGTTTGCAGTTGTTACAACTAGCATTTATTAAACACTTGCCTTGTGCTCGGGCCCATGTTAGGTTCTAGGGATACACAGTTTCAGGCATGGTCGATACGCTCCTTTGTTTTCCTGAACTGTGCATGTTCATTATGAGGGTTTTCTTTTTCTTAAAAAAAGTCAATCAGGGAAGTGAGAGGGGGAAAATAAATGCTTATAAAAATAGTTAAATTAAAATTATATGTGCCCTGAAAGAAATAGTAATATTGATACAATGGCATTCCATGTAGCAGTCTTTTCTTGTAACAGATTTACATTCTAACATCGAAAAATGTATGTATTTGGTTCAGAAATAGTGACTGGGAGCTAAATTATGCCTTTGTTACTTTGTAGAGCTAAATAGCTTGAAAAAAACTGCTGCGGGTCTCCCATCTAAGAAACAGTTTTCAGTCATTGTATATAAGACATAGGTTTGGAGTTAATGCTCCTAGGCTGCCCCTCCCTGTCAGCTCAGAATCTTGGAATTAGAATGATGGAGGAGAAAGAAAGCTTGTCAACTGAAGCCCTGGGTTCCAGTTTTGTTGCTGACGTTTTAGTTGAGTGATACTGAGCACTCTCTGCTTCAGGTTCTTCTTTTGTAAATGAGTCAGTCGGATTACCCATTCTCTTAAGTCCTTTTTTGCACTGATATCCTGTAATGTGATTCTCTAGAGCAGCTGGAAGGGCCCTAGGAAGCTCTGACCATATTGTGTCCATTCTGAATGGGAAGAGAGGGGTCACATTTTTTGTTGGCTTCTTTTATCCTTTTTTCCCCTGAACTTAACAAACAGCATACACGGTGAACATAAAAAACAAAACAGAAAAAAAAAAAAAAAACACATTGTAGGACAGAAGGTTGGATTTGCGAATTAGAATCTTTCTTGTAGAGTCTTTGATTTTCTTTTAAACTGTGTAATGAATTCAACACGTAATTTTCAAAGCAGTCCTACTTTCCTGGTTTTACTTCTAATCTTTCTTGTATTCTCTTCTGGGCATTAAAAATACTTCAACAAACACTTGTCTTTTTTTTCAGTTTATTTGTGCAAACCTTTCCTTACCCCTATCCCCCTCCATGCTCCAGCCCCCTCAGCCTGTCCCTTTTATTAAAAAAAAAAAAAAATGAAAAAAACAACTTGTAAGAATATGAATAGTCTAGGACAGAAAAT
The DNA here is from genome assembly GCA_023548195.1 of Bettongia penicillata ogilbyi. Classification (NCBI taxonomy): domain Eukaryota; kingdom Metazoa; phylum Chordata; class Mammalia; order Diprotodontia; family Potoroidae; genus Bettongia; species Bettongia penicillata. The sequence continues at coordinate 14,091,935 of JAJHZJ010000150.1, read as the reverse complement.
TCCCACATTAGGCATGTCCAAAATATCTAGCTCCTTCTGTCTTTGAGTTTGTTATTTTTTTTTTTGTCAGGAAATAAATGGCATAGTTTATCCTTGGATCTTTGGAATCAAGACTGGTCATCGAACTGATCAGAATTCTTAAGCTCTTCCAAGTTGTTTGGTTTTATATTGTTATTGTATAAATAGTTCTTCTAGTTCTGCTTACTTCGATCTGTATCAATTTGTAAAATTTACGCTCCTTTTAAAACTGTCCCCTTCATAATTTCTTAAGGTGCCCTGCATCATAATTTGTTCAGCCATTCCAGTTTATGAAAATCTGTTACCCCCTTGCATGCCAGATTTCTGTCCCTATGAAAAGAACTACAGTGAACAAAAAAAATAAACAAACAGATAAATATCATATGGAACCATTTCTTCTTTCTTTGCTCTCTTTGGGATATAGACCTAGAGTGGTATTGCTGACTCGAATTCCAAGGGTAGGAAAGTTAGAAAGGGCATAGATCCAAATTGCTTCCCTGAATGTTTCAACCAATGGACTATTAGTGTGCCTGTTTTCTTATAGCCCCTCCAGTTTGTGTCATTTTTCTTTTTGTCAGTGTTTCGAATATGAGGGCAGTGAGGGTGATCCTTAGAGTTGCTTAATTTGCATTTCTTTAAATAGTAACCTGGAGAATTTTTTCATACGATTTTTCAATAACTTGGATATTTTCCTTAGAAAAACTGCCTATTCATATCCTTTGACCTTATTTGCGGAATGATTTTTTTTTTCTCATACGTTGGAATCTGTTTCTTAATATTCTGGAAAGGGGATCTTTACCAAAGAAATTTGCTGCAACAACCCCCACCCACTGCTTAACCCATTACCTGCTTCCTTCATAATTTTCATTGCATTGGTTTTATTTCTACAGAATTATTTTAAAATTTGATGCATCACAATTGTCCATTTGATCTTTTGTGATCCAGAAAAGATCGTTTTACAAGTCTTGAGAAGAAAAGATTCATTGTTTTCACCATTAAGCCACTAGTTTAGAAATAGTTATTATCACTGTTACAGTTGTAGTGGCTGTTCTTATCGAGACACAGCCAATGCAGGAATTTGTTTGCTAGACTATGCATATTTATAAGCAGGGATCTCCCTTTTTTCTTCTTCCAGTGGGGCAATTGGGAGTGAAATAAATCTATTTTAGTTCATAAAATAATTAGAACACAATATCTAATTAAGGGTTTACTTACTCAATAGAGATAGTATTCATCATATGGTGTATGCTTGAGAAAGGCATGGTTTAACCCTTGCCCACAGTGCCAAGTACAGCTGGTAAACCTCTGGAGAAGGGCTGTCTTGGGGAAGAGCAGGATTAGCCTGGCCCCAGAGGGCACAAGGAATACTATTTGGGAAGGAGGGTGGCTGGACTGCAGGAAGGATTTCCAATGCTGAGAACTGTTCCTGTTCCAAGGTGGAGTGGGCTGTCTCAGTGGCTGGTAGAGTCAGACTTGCTGGAGGTCTTCAGCAGGAGGCTATTTCACTCACTGCTGGCATAGAGCAGAGATTGTTGAAAAGATTTGGGTCTGACTAGAGTATGGTTGGGGTTAAAATTCTTAGGCCATGGAATTAAAATAGAATGTGTGTGTGTATGTGTGTGTGTGTGTGTGTGTGTGTGTGTGTATGTGTGTGTGTGTATTAGAGATCTATACAGAGAGATCTCTATATAATATAGACGATCATATTTTAATACAATTGATTTCTGTTATAATCCTATGCATTTTATAAATTCATAGACATGATTTTGAGAGATCTTTGGGCTTCATTCACCAGACATCCAAAATTCAGGATGTAAGAAATGTTCTTTCTTAGCTTTTCACTCTTTCACATCAATCTCACTTGTTGCCTTCCATTAGTGAATGTTGAGAAAGGAGAGGACAGGGTATCTGTCATGAAACTAAACTTGAATTTGTCCTCAAGTTACTTGAGAAACAGCATCAGAAACATTGCCTATTTTGTGATGTGGAGATATTGCCACCACCAGCCCCCCACCTTCAAACACAATGATTTGAGTTTGTGGGGATGGTGTCTGGTGACCTACCAATGCCTGAGTCATGGGCTTCTGGAAGTGCTCTAGGAAGGAAAGCTTTCGAAAGGACACGACATGACACGACGTGACACAACACTGCTGGTGATGAGAAGCTTTGACATCTTACCACACTGGACTGGGCTTAGGGCAATAGACAATCATCCCTCCAGCTGCACTCTAGTTCTTTTGATATGGGTCTACTTCCCAAGGCTCATTTTTGATGGGCAAGGCTTCTGTGTGCTTAGGGTCACTTGAAGGGTAAGAAAAGACCGAGGCATAGGGTGACATGGAAGGGCTATAGACATTATAGGAAAATAATGCCTTTGGGAAATGAAAAGTTCCTGGAGTTCATTGGTTGATGTTGTGGTGGATATGGCTCCTGATGTGGAGAAAGGGAGACCCGAGTTTGAATCCTGCCTGAATATTTAATTAGTTTGGTGACTTCTGGCAGGTCAATTAACCTTTCTCACTCTCAGTTTCTCCATTTGTAAGATCGTGACAGTAATCATGCCTATGTCACAGGCTTGTTAGAACTAATGCAGAGGCAGAGAGATCTGGGAGTAATTAGGTTTTTTGGTGGGTAGTTTGTTGTTGGAATAGAGACTATATGACAGGAGTAATGCGGGGTCATTTTAGAGCAGGGGTTCTTAGTCTGGGCTGGGAAGGATTAGGATTAGATGTGGATGAATTTCAGGGGAGTCTGTGAACTTGGATAGGGAAAAATGACATCTTTATGTAAACTATAACCAAACTCTAGTATCTCCTTTACTGATGAAATGAAAACCTTACGAGATCACCATAGGAGTGTTAGGCACACAAAGGTTAAGAATCCATATTTTCTAAGGTCTTTATGGTTTTCCCTTGGTGAGAAGTGTGATGCTCCAGTGATTTCTGATGTGACATGAATGTAAGCCCCAACCCATGCTAATGGCTCTTAGACTCTTTCTTTAAATTAGATGTGTGTGCTGGAAAATCACTGAGACTTTCTAGCGATGCAGATCTGTTCAGATTAGTCAGAGAGCAGAGTCTAGGAATGTGAGAGGATGTCAACTCCCGGGGCCCTGACAACAGAAGGGGAAAAAATCACCTCACATTGCAGTACATGGCGTGAGTTGATTTCCATCCTCTGGATGAAATCTCTGGTCACTAAGCTGCTAAGTGCCGGTGAGGAATCTGTAAAAGGCAAAAGTGATTTAAGCCAGACAGAGGTTAACCCCATCTGATAATGGGCCCTCTTGTGCTGATCCCAAAAGTCTTGGGAGGTGGGCTGGGCTTACTCCAGAAGCCTCCTGCAGTCCTTCTCCTGGTACTGACCTTTTACAGAAACTGAAAAAGGCAAAAATGTTCTCTGAAGCTTGTCAAAGAAATCTTGTCCTGGCCGGGCTGACAAAAAGCTAATTTGGGATAAGCAGTGCCAGGTGCTGTCGTGCAGGAAAAAGTCTCCTAGGTACCAGGGCTGACTATAGCTATGGAGTAGGCAGCCTTTGGACCAGGTGAAAGGTTATTTGAGAAAAAGATAAGGCACAATCTCTGCTGGGGCTAATCCAGATTTTGTGATAGCAAAGGATCGTCCATGGCTGGCCAACACTCGTCCCAATGCGTGAGTTGCTTGATGAGGGTGAGGTGCCTATGATGCAGAATTCATGATGCTAGTGAGCTTGTAACCTGCATCCAGACTGACTGGGTTACTGGTTCTGGGTGGAGAAGAATATGAGAGGCTCATGAAATCTGGCCCTAGGTCTAGGCCTTACATTACCAGCTGTTAAATTTAAAACAAAACAAAACATTTTTTTTCCTGTAAAACACTTTCCTCCCAACATCCTGTGTGAGTAGGTGGCACTATTACTAAAAAATCCATTTCACAGATGGAGGAACTGAGTCTTGGAACAGTGAAGGGACTTGCCCATGATTGAACAGTAAACAAGTGTGCTGGATTCAGCTCTCTTTGCACCTGTCTGCCTTTTTCTCTGGTGCCATGATGCCTTCACCTAGAGTGTCAGGGCTGGGTGTTTTAAAAGTTGTGTTTATTCTCAGCAAATTGTCATTTTGAGAATGCTGACTCCAGATATGTCAAATGAACATGCTACATTAATAGATAACTGTAATCTGCTCTGGATTTACTAGGTGACTTTCATCCAAATACCTTCTGATCTCTAACAACATAGAGCTGCTGGTATGTGACACTTCCTGGACTTGGTTGGTGACTTTCATTCCAATGTTGTTATAGAAAAATATAATTGTTTACTGAGGTAGGAAGAGAAATCTGTGCTTGGTAGCCTGGACTTTGAGGTATTCTGTTTGCTACTACTTGGAGGATGATGATGATGATGATGATGATGAATGATGTTGCTCCTGCTGTAAACATCTTTATTGTGCTTTAAGGTTTAGAAAAGACTTTACATTTTTCTCACAGCAACCCTGGGAAGAAAAGGTGAAACATCTTGCTTGGTCAATTCAGCTAGTAAATGTCTGGGACAGGATTTGAATTCAGAGCTTCTTGAATCTAGATTTGGTGCACCATCTATTATGATGACCCCCAACTACCTCTAATCACATTGTTTCTGAGAAATATCGAGAGGTGCAGCCCAGCTCTTTCCTTGGGGAGACGTGGAAGTATTAAAGTACAATTGGCATCTTCGGAGCAGATGACTATGTTAGCATAGCTGGTTTTTGAAGATTTGCAGGGACGTTGGAACAACCAAAAGTAAACTTGGGTAGTGACTGGGCTCCTGGTTCCTCACTATTTTAGGAATAAAGGCATTTTTTGGAAAACCTCCAGGTGTGTGATTAGGGAAGCCAGGCAGTACAGTGTGTAGAGTCCTGGGCTTGGCATCTGGAAGACCAGAGTTCAGACACAGCCTTAGGTACTTACTGGCTGTGTGACCCTGAGGAAGACACTTAACCTCTGTTCCAGTTTCCCTATTTGCAAACTGGAGATAATAATAACACGTGCCCCTCAGGGTTGTGAGAATAAAATTGTAAGGTGATTAGCACAGTTTCTGACACATAATTGACATTATATGAATGTTAGCATTATTGTGGTTATTAGTCTGTGAACTCCACAAGGTAGACATTCTCTCCAGTGGAGCAGATTGCAACTTATTTCTTGAGTTGTACATTCTCATGCGACATGGTCAAGAGTGGAAATTCTTCCATGAATTTTCCCTAGTGAATTCGTCTAGTGAGCACATTTGCATCTCTTTAGGAGCATGTTTTCAAATGTTTTTATATGTTTTTAACTCTGACAGTATTCTTCCCTCTCCCTTTCTCATTCATGAATTCTTTTGTTTATCTATAATCTATTTTGGCCAATAGGAGTAAGCATAAGGGTGATATCTCTTCCCCTCTTGCCTTCTCTTTCCCTCTCTCATCTCTGTTGCTGTCTCTCTCCTTACACACACACACACACACACACACACACACACACACACACACACACACACACACTTTCTTTGTCTCCAGAACCATTCCTTTTGAGAAGGAGGAATATGAAAATGTATACCTCATTCTATACCTATAGCCCACTACCCCTGTGCTTCTGCATCTCTCCTGTGGAGTTGGGATCATTCACTGAATCATTTGCAAAAAGTTTTAATTCTACTATTGTCAGTGTGCAAATTTTTCACTGACTGCTGTTCTGCAGCAGTTGGTAATATGGGCCAGGTTTCTCTGAAGTCTTTATATTTACGTTTTTTGGACACTTGCAATTGGTTTAGGTCATTGATGGGTATCCACGTTTCAGTAGATATTTTGTGCTCATCTGTCTTCTTGAGCTCTATGGATGTTTGTGCTCAGTAGAAGGGTCCTTGGGTCAGAGCATGGCCAGTTCAGGGGCCCCCTTTCTCTGATGGCTTCCCACCATTTTCAAGAGAAGTTGAATCAAGGCACAATAGAAGTTAGTCATGGGGTTAATCTTCTTCCTCCTTCCTCTCTCACACTGCCCATGTGCCTCCTCTGTCTTTGTCATCCTTATGGGAATAAGCACACTGATCTGAGAGATGTTCTCTTCAATCACAAGACTGATTTCCAGCACATTTAGACCTCAGTCAACTTAAAATAGCACTTTGAGTCTTGGAAAGACCTTTATAAATGTTGTCTCAGTTGATCCAACAAATCTGGGAGCTGCTAATCACGTCTCCCTTTGAAAAATGAGAAAAATGAGCCCAGACTTTTGTCCAGGGTCATCTGGCTAATAGGAATGATTTGAACTCATATCTTCCCTCTAGGTCTTGTGTGGACTGGCAGCCATACTGAGGAATTATTGGTAATATAAAGTGGATGGTGCCTTGGGATCACCTGGGCTTTTCCTGGTGTAGGGGAAAAGTTGCTGTTATTGCTCTCACTGGCCCCTGTTCAGTCCATTCTGCCCCAAAGCCTCAAAGGAAAGCAGCCTTTTAGTGTCTATGCTCTAAGCCTCTCTTCAGGGTCTCTTCCTTTCTTCAGGTTCAGCCTTTTCCCTCAAGAGCTCCTAGCTCCCCTCTTCCATTCTCTGAGTCTGACTAGGACAGATCATGCCAGCCTTCCTTTGTCAATATTTGGCTGGCTCTGGAATCATCATATTAGCCAGCCTCCATCCTTCTTAGCTTATGGAGGCAGCCAAGCAGTCCAGGCTATTTGAGCCACTCCGTTGATGGAAAGAATGAGGAACCTTGCTTATAACTTGGTGCTTTGCAAATTCCTACGATTTATCTTCTTAACCAGAATATAGCAGTTTCAAAACAGCTCTTTGCTCATTGTCTAGGTGGGGAACTTGTGACTTTCTAGGTCCTTGGGTGCAGCCTGAGGTGAGTCCAAGTTTTACAGAACAAATCCTTTGATTAAGGGAATTTGTTCTGTGAAGTTTGGCTTCAGTCAAAGGGCTACTCTTGAGGACGTAGAGGGCCACATGGGGCCTTGAGGCAGCAGGTTCCCCATCCCTGGTCTAGTGATAGCCTTGCTATACCACTGACTTCTAGACTAGAGGACTGACTCCTTTCAGAGTATCTTCTACTAGACTAAAGCTTAGGACAGTCCTGTGGAGTTAAGCATCCTCTGTACACAGTATTCTGAGCTGGGCACTGGGGAGACATGGGTGATAAGGAGGAAGAGAGGAGCTCCTTTCTCAAGCACTAAATGGTACTTTTAGGTTTACAAAGCAAGCCATCTATGCTTGGGTCACGCACCAAACATTTATGTAGGACCTCCTCAGCCAGTCACAAATAATACAAAGGAAAAATGGAAAAAAGTCTATCCTGAAGGGTCTCCTAGAGGGTCTGCGTGTATGTGTGTGTGTGTGTATGTGTGCGTGCACGCACATGCATATGTGTATGCGCATGCACGTGTGCATGTGATGTGGTGTGAATCTAATTAAGGCCATTTTCACATGAGGTAACAGAGGCTCAGGGAAGTTCAGTCACTGCTCCACCGTCAGTTATGCATCCAAGAGGGCTACAGTGGATATTCAGACTCAGCTGTCCAGATGGGGCACATGATGGACAAAGTGTTGGACCTTGAATCGGGTTCGAATGTGGCCTCAGACACTTACCACCTGTGTGACCCTGGGCAAGTCCCTTAATCTCTGTCTTCAGCTTCAGCTTCAGCAGTTATAAAACAAGGATGATAACAATGGCACCTACTTCTCAGGGTGATTGTGAAGATCAGATGAAATAATATTTCTAAAATACTTTGTACAGTACTTGGCACTGATATGGTGTCGGTGCTATATAAATGCTTGTTTTCTCCTTTCCCTCCCTCCCTTCTTTCCTTCTGTCTTTCCTTCCCTCCCTTCTTCTCTCCTCCTTTCTTTCCTTCCCTTCATTCTTCCCTCTTATTTCTTCTTCCTTCCTTCCTTCCCTCCCTCCCTCCTTTCTTCTTTCCTTCCTTCCTTCCTATCTTCCTTCCTTCCTTCCTTCCTTCTCCTCCTCCCTCCCTTCCTTCCTTCCTTCCTTCCCTCCCTCCCTCCCTCCATTCCCTTCCTTCCTTCCTTCCTTCCTTCCTTCCTTCCTTCCCTCCCTCCCTCCCTCCCTCCCTCCTTCCTTCCTTCCTTCCTTCCTTCCTTCCTTCCTTCCTTCCTTCCTTCCTTCCTTCTCCCCCTCCCTTCCTTCCTTCCTTCCTTCTTTCCTTCCTTCCTTCCTTCCTTCTCCCCCTCCCTTCCTTCCTTCCTTCCTTCTTTCCTTCCTTCCTTCCTTCCTTCCTTCCTTCCTTCCTTCCTTCCTTCCTTCCTCCCTCCCTCCCTCCTTCCTTCTTTCCTTCCTCCCTTCCCTCCCTCCCTCCTTCCTTCCTTCCTTCCTTCCTTCCTTCTCCTCCTCCCTCCCTTCCTTCTTTCCTTCCTTCCTTCCTTCCTTCCTTCTCCTCCTCCCTCCCTCCATTCCCTTCCTTCCTTCCTTCCTTCCTTCCTTCTTTCCTTCCTTCCTTCCTTCCTTCCTTCCTTCCTTCCTTCCTTCCTTCCTTCTTTCCTTCCTTCTTTCTTTCCTTCCTTCCTTCCTTCCTTCCTTCCTTCCTTCCTTCCTTCCTTCCTTCCTTCCTTCTTTCCTTCCTTCCTTCCTTCCTTCCTTCCTTCCTTCCTTCCTTCCTCCCTCCCTCCCTCCTTCCTTCTTTCCTTCCTCCCTTCCCTCCCTCCCTCCTTCCTTCCTTCCTTCCTTCCTTCCTTCCTTCCTTCCTTCCTTCCTTCCTTCCTTCTCCTCCTCCCTCCCTTCCTTCTTTCCTTCCTTCCTTCCTTCCTTCCTTCCTTCCTTCCTTCCTTCCTTCCTTCCTTCCTTCCTTCCTTCTCCTCCTCCCTCCCTCCATTCCCTTCCTTCCTTCCTTCCTTCCTTCCTTCCTTCCTTCTTTCCTTCCTTCCTTCCTTCCTTCCTTCCTTCCTTCCTTCCTTCCTTCCTTCCTTCCTTCCTTCCTTCCTTCTTTCCTTCCTCCCTCCCTTCCCTCCCTCCCTCCCTCCCTCCCTCCTTCCCTCCCTTCCTTCCTTCCTCCTCCCTCCCTTCCTTCCTTCCTTCCTCCCTTCTTTCCTCCCTCCCTCCCTCCCCTCTAGATTAATCATTTGGCCACCCACAAAGAACTTCTAATCCAAGACACCAGAAGGTCATTTCTATGTCTTAGCTCTATTCAAGTCCAGCTTTATTCATTCTTCAATTGACCTCTCCAGAAAGCTGTCCATAACATTTTTGTGGCTCAGGAACCACTTTTAGCAGTCTGTGTGGCTTTTCGGACCCTTCTCAGTTATTTAAGTATGTAAATAAAATTCATAAGATGACTTTTGTTAAAATAAGATGAATTTTTTTAAAATACACTCATCAAAATACATTTTTGTTGCAAATAGGTATGTTTAATGAAAACAAATTTCAAAATTAGCCATGTCTGAAAGAGTGAGAAAGAAGGGGGTCTGGTGAGGGGGGAGGAGAGAGAAAGGAGTGATATTGGAGGAGAGAGAGTGAACACGTTTAGTAAGTTGCAATATTTTAGTGTAGAACAAGTTGCTTTGGCAGATAGTGAGCACCTCATCAGTGTAGATATCCAAGTGAGGCCACAGATGGCAGTTGGGGGCATTGTTGAGAGACTTTATGTTTTTGTTCTAGGTAGACTTGGGTGGCCCATAGGGCACCTTCTGATACTGACATTTTATTACTTTGAACTTGGCCACCTCATGTTTCTTGAATGTCCTGATCTGAGCTGGGAGGGTGTTTGAAGGGCTCTGTAAGTTCAGATTCAATGCTAAGATTCTGTTGTTAGTAATTTGACAGTTATCTGGTGGGTTATTAAAATATGCATCTTCTTACTACTGCAATAATGCTGGTTCTGGGAACTCACTTCTTTCTCTTTTCCATTAGTTTTACTGCTTAAGTGATTAGTGCTGAAACGCAGAGGAGAATTTTATTTGCGGGTTTTTTCTCCCTTTGTTGCTAGGATGACTATCAGCAGTAACGATGAGTTAATGATAATTTTCCAAAACAGATTCACTCAGAATTGAATGTGTTTACTAGGCCATGGAAAGTCTTTGTAGTAAAAGCTACTGTGTGTGTGAGAACTGGGTTTAGTGCATGATAGGACTCCTAGGGAGACTAGAATCATAACCTCCTTTTCCCTCAATCCCTATCCCTGCCTTCCTTACCTCCAAAGACAATTGTAAATCAAGCCGCAATCCTGATCGAGCTGAACGAGTGTCCATTGATTCTGAGATCTACCCTCTGACTCGCTGAAATTCTCCTATCTTGATGTGGGCTTGTGGGTGGACAGGGGAAGATGTACAAGTCTGTGTGGGTTCTGGTGGGGAGGAGGGTTGACATGGCAGCCATCCCCACTTCATGCCCCAGACCACAGAATGGTCTGGTCCTCTCCAGCACCCTACCGTAAGATGGGTCTTGGAGAAGTGATGGGCAGTGGCACACTGAAGAAAAATGGTGAGGAATTGTGGGGTACACCCAGTGTGGAGAGGAGATTGTGTCTCAATCCCTGTTAAACTGAGTGTCTCCTCTAACAAGTGGCAATACTGCCTTTTGTTCACCTGAAGCTTAAAATGAGTCAGCACTATGATGTGGTAGATTAAAAAAAAGAAGAAATAAAAACACCTCAAATAAAAGTGATCATAGGCCTTAGAAAGAGTTATGCTTTTCACGAGGGAGAGAATATTTCCATTTTCTTTGATCTTGGTTGAAACCCCATTCTGCATGGAGGTTTAGGATGGATGCTGGTTCCACCTCAGAGAATGTGACCAGAATACTGGTAGGATTCTTGTAGAGGAAGTGGCTTCTCCCCTATTGGAGTGCTCAAGTCAAGTCTGAATGACCAAATTTTGGTGAAATGGGAGAGAAGAGAGGATCTTGTCTACATCTATTCATATTGGTGATGACCTTCAAGCCCCCTTCCATCAGAAACTCTGAGATTCTGAGAGTTCAGTATGAGCTTTGGTGTCTTACAAATAAAGCAGGTATGTCCTCATGACCTTTTAAAAACAAAGACCCATACAATAGGAGAGAAACAGGACAAGGTCTGGCTTCTCCCGGAAGGTATTGTCAGTAGATTTCTTGAGTATTGGCTTAGAAGTGGACAGGTTTTAGTGAATTGGAGATGCGGGCAGTGGGGGAGGTGAGGGATGGCTGTGGTTCCTTTGCTCTGCTTGAGGGTAGCTGGAATTTCTTATTCTGAACTTCACAATGAAGCAAACCTGGCAAGCATGACCTTTAATGAAGGGGAGAGAAAAGGCGTGCAAGTTACTTAGCATTTATTGATTATTGACTGACATTGTGTTCAGTGCTGTCCAAGCTAACAGGGACTTAGCAGATAGGGATGTGAAGATTTCCCTAATTAACAATAGGGAAGGAGCTTTAAGGGAGGAGGTGTAGTCATGCACCAGAAGGGAGGGTGAAGACTAGAGGCCAGAGAGAAGCCCCTGCTTCTGTTGTACTCTGGGAGCCAGTCAAGAGAGATGAACAGCAGGAAATGACTGATGTCTATAAACTTTCTATTGGGAGTCAATGGGACCTCACTGGGAAGAGCCCAGAGTTAGACATGCAAGCTTGAGGTCATCCCTTGAAACCTGTATGAGTTGGGGTGAATTCTTCCTGATTGATTAACCTCAGCCTTCATAGCTGGAAAAGGGAAAGGTTGAAGCTCTGGAAGAATCAAGGATCTAAGGACATGGCCTGTCATTTCCAGAGCACTTTCTAGTTCACAAAGTGCCTTCTTCATGCTACAATATGTCAGTCAGCATGTGTGTATTAGGACCCCATTTCACAGATTCCTGTACTGTAATGTTGAGAACAGGGATCATAGCACACCTTGACTATATCTTGAACTGGATTATTAGAATTAAAATTATGCAAGGTAGTAGGATCACAGGATTTATAGTTTGAAGGGAACTGCAGGGTTATCTGGTCAAACCTCCTCATTTTATGGATGAGGACAGAGGCTCAGAATGACATTGCCCAAGGTCACCCAGCCAGGAAGTGACAAATTCAGAATTTTAGCAGGTAAGAGGTTCAAGATCACTCCCACCATCATCATCACCACCACCATGACTCCCATCACTACCTCTATCAGCACCACCATCACCATCATCACTGCCACCACCATCACCAACAAGGTAGAGCTGCAAGGAATTTATTATTTTGTAGTGGAGGAACCCATTAATGTCACATGTCCAGTATGGAACATACCTGGGACTTGAATCCTTCCTTTAGCTGGATTTTAGGGGAAGAAAATTGTGACACAGAGAAGTCATTGTTTGTTCGTTCATTCATTTTTTTCATTCATTCGTGTTAGAAACATTTATGAAATGCCGAGGAATTGCTGGTGTTAGAATTCAGCAGTCTTGAGTTTCCAGCCTGCTGCCAAAACCCTGAGCCAGGGCTCTTTTCTCCACCTCCTGCAAAACACACTTCCTTTTTCACTGACTTGAATTGAAGGATTTCCCAACAAGCCATGTGCAGGAAGAGATGACTTGGCTTGTTTGCGTCATGCGTTCGTCTTTTTCTCCCTCCCTGACCATTATCATTGTGTCAGCTTGTTGGGGCTCACTCTCTCACGTGGGGAGTTTCTGACCTCTCAGGGACATTCCTTTAATATTTAAGGGAGGTGTTCTGAACACAAGCACCCAGAAGCAGGATTGAGGGGGCGGAGAGTGTGTGTTGAGTGAGAACCCATATTGTAAAACAATTTTCTTCAATAATTAGCAAGAAAGAAACATGTGTGTGCAGCCTAAATGTAAATGATTCAGTTCTTTAAACTCTTCTCTCTATTGCTATATGTGCAAGTTTCTTCATTTTTCCATTCTTCTGCCTCCCTCCCCTCCTTCCCTCCTTCCTTCCTTCCTTCCTTCCTTCCTTCCTTCCTTCCTTCCTTCCTTCCTTCCTTCCTTCCTTCCTTCCTTCCTTCCTTCCTTCCTTCCTTCCTTCCTTCCTTCTTTTCTCCTTTCCTCTCTTCTTCCCTCCATAATCCTCCCTCCATACACTAGGCTGCAAGGGATGAGCTTCACATAATTGGATAGTCAATGAACATATACAGTGCCTGCCATGTTGGCTTTTCTTGGTGCCATGCTTGTTAGTCAGTAAAAGGCTGTGGGGAGATTTTGAACTTTTGACCATGGACCTCCTTCGTTGGTGGCTTTGGCATTTATTAATTGTGTGACCTTTAACATGTCCTCTTAACTTCTCAGGGTCTCAGTTTTTTTTTTATCTGCAATATAGTCATAATACATCTAGTTCACAGGTTTGTGAAGAAATGCCACTCCTTTTCAAGTTACTGTGTCTTCTCTTGGATCTTCTCTTGGCTGGGAAACTGCTTCTCACTTCTCTATACATTTAGAATATCAACCAAAACGACCTCTAAGTTCGTTCTAGATCTGAACTATGATCCTACAACCTGTGATCCTTGTACTCCCTTATATAGAACTCAGCTTTTTGCCCTAGCATAGATTTTTCTTTAGTTGATATGGGCCAGAAATATTGTGATCTATGGGCCACCTTTCAGGGAATGAGCTTGTCCATACTTGGGCACTAGGGTGGTGCCAGAGTGCACAAAGGACTAGGGCGGGATCGAAAAGCCCTGAATTCAAATGTTGCCCAGAATGTGTAGCTGTATTACCTTGGATAAGTCACTTCACCTTAACTTTCTCAACTGTAATATGGGGATAATAACACCTACCTCACAAGGTTGTCATGAATAGATAATATTTTAAAGTGCTTTCCAAACATTAAAGCACTATATAAACACGTCATTGTTATTGTTGAGGATAATAATGATGATGTTAGGCTACTGATGGATTGTCTGAGTTAGAAGGGACATAAGGGGACAGCTGATAATTCATCTTCTTTTTCACTAGTCTGTCATTGGACTTGTAATCTCTATTTTATTTTATACTTTGAAAAATTTTATTCTGAGAGGGGAGTTCATAGGCCTCACTAGAATGCCAAAGGGTCTGTCACACATACACACACACACACACACACACACATATACCCATACTTACGTTTTCACATGCATTCTCACACACACCGATAAGAACCTCTGAAAAGTCACAGTGAGCTCTGTGGTCTCTATTTCATTCCCTACCTGGGAAAGCACACTCCCTCCAAGATATGCCAGTGGTGTTCTATTTTCTGCTTGAAGACTCCCCCAGAAGGGAGATGCCCTCAGAGGTAGACCAGCTCTCCAGGAAACCGGTTTCTTATTGGAATAGTTTAAATGGCTAGGAAATTTTTCCTGTTATCTAGTCTAACCTGGTCTCTTGCAGCAGCAGAACAGAACTAAGATCTCTTCTGTGAGAGCTCTTGTGAATGCAGGTCGAGTGGTCCCTCCAAGTCTTCTCTTCTGCTGGGTAAGGAACAACGTTCCTTCAGCTTTGCTTCATGTAGCCTGGTCCCCAGATTCTTCCTTATATGTTTTTTGCTGTCTAAGATGATGTGATTCCATGGTTTCTGGTTTGGCTTGGGAGGCTCTGCCAGAACTTGTGCCCAGCTATGAGCCTGCAAGTTCAGGGTCTCCCCAGAACCCCACTGAGGCACCGAGGGAGAAAATGGTGTCACCGTTTGCATTGCTGATATCCACATCACAAATTGTCTCTCCCCTGGTGCAGATGCCCTCCTCTCACCCTGGATAGCTCTTGTCTCCAGGCATCCCCTGTGAAAAATCTTGGGGATACCCTAAGGATCTTGGGGGAAGGTGTAATTAACATGATTTGTAGGATCTTCATGTGCGCAGTAGAAACAAAGAAGTTACATGGCATGAAGAACGATGGTGTCACTCTGTCCCACGAAGAGAGCTGGTGGACGTCTTCCAACAAACTCTGGCCTCGTAGGGTTATCAATCTGGGACAAGCCTATGGCATTGGGGATGCCTTAGTTGGTGAGAAAGATGGCTTCTAGGCCATCCACAGAACTTCTGCCCATCCCTCAACTCAGCTGGAGTTACTGGCTTCCTACAGACCTGGAAAGAAAGAGTTAGAAAAAGAATAAGGGTTTGGGTTAGGGCTGACTTCATGAGATGTGGTTAACATACAACTCTTCTGTTTCATCTGACCAGTGGAGGAGAGGGTTAGTAGGAAGGAAGGAGGGACGCAGGCAGGGATGCACAAGATGGTTTGTAGCTGTTTCCAGAACTGTGACAGCATCTCAAGATTCAGGGAGTGGGGCCAGAAACTCATCAGGCACCAATTTGCCCAGAAAACCCCAGGAAACCTTGGCCCAGTCAAGACTGAAAAGTGAAGATAGGGTGTTAGGTTGAGGGGAGGGCTCCCCTGCTGCAGAAGCCTCTGTGTCTGTTTTCAGAATTATACACCCCCATATGCACACACATTCACAGCCCAACAGCTGAGCAAATGGAAGGAAGACTCAGAGTTTTGGCACATCAGGAAATTCCCAATGCTTTGGATTGGCATTCATTGCCATGGAGGTTATGGCGTGGCGTCATCAAAAACAGACTTGGAGTTAGATGACAGTTGGTGGCTGAGAAAGAATATTTGGAGTAACACCTCCATGAAAACTGGACCATTGCATTTTATTTGCTTTGGAAACAAAGCTCCTATTTTCAGTCAGTATTTGACCTTTGTCTCTCCTGGTGTTCTCTGCAGAAACTCAAGCCTATTACTTTGCTCCGTGACTCATTTCTTCCTTTGTAAAATCAAGGATTTGTGCAAGATCAAGAATTATTAACTTTTGTGTATGTGATGAACTCCTTTGAGCATCTAGTGAAGGAGTATAGACTTACTATCAAGATAATGCTTTTAAATACATAAAATGCACAGCATTACATAGGAGACCAATTATATTGTCAACTATATATCATTATATCTATCTATGTACTATATATCTATTAAATGTCATAGTCAAAATATAAAATAATAGTTCATGAACACCAGATTGAGGAGTCAGATTATCTTCAAAATCCCTTCTACCACTATTATGACCCATGATTCCCATGACTGAAAGTAAAGTAGAAATAGATATTAACATTTATTTCACAGCTTCTTCATGTATCTGGCATTGTATAATTTTATCAAAATATATAATATTTTATTGTATATAGTATATATACGCTAATATAATACTATAATACAAATATAATGAATATTATATTTGTTATTATTGTTATATATTAGCGTATTGCTTCCACTGATGAAGATTATGGCCCCTTTGGGTAATCTTTGAAAACTTCTGTATCTACAAAATGCCTTTTCCTTTAGACCGCCCGGCAGTGAGTCTCTGATCTTCAGTAGGCTTGTCTTCTGAGGACAAATTCTGGCTCAATTGTAAATCCTGTAAGTCCTTTCATCTGAACAGACTCACAGGAGCTCCTGCTCTTAGGAGGCAGAAGCAGGTAGTGGATCATGCCCCAAGGCTTACTAACTGGGTGACCTTGGCTAAGTCACCCCTCTGTGCTTTAGTGTTTTCAGTTATCAGAGGAGTAATCAGATGACCCCTCTAGCTCTAGATCCTGAGAAGTCTTACTCATCCTTACATAGGAGCCACAATGTGAACTCTGGTACTTTTGACCCCTGGCCCCATCTGCACCTACGCTACTACACTACACCACTGCATCTCACTGCCTTACAGCTTGTAGGCTATCCCCTGAGACTCTGTAGAGTATCCCCTCAGTGACCTATGGCCATTTTGACACCCCTCACCTCCACAAGGCTCCTCCCTCATTACCTGGAGTGAACGCCACTTACAAACTTCTGGTCTGTATTCTTGCACTATCGACAAGCTCAGAGAAAATAGATGCATTTTATTAGATAGATGAATGTGGAGGCTGCCAACAGCAATGAGACACTTGCTGTTTAATGGAACTGAAATCTGGTCTGCCGGTAAAGCCAAATTGGGTTCTTTGGGAGCCCCAGACTCTGTCCAGATTCCTCCTGGATGAGTCTCCAGGTGGGACCTGTTAAACGGTCTTGGAACCAAAGAGGATATACAGCCCCTTCCCATAAGTGGGCCAGGCATTCAGGCTTCCTTTCCACTTCCAGTGGATTTCTTGATCCACAGTCTTCTCACAGGAGGAGAGAAGAGCGAGCAAACCTCCTTCAGCTCACACCTCACCTGCCTTGAGAACAGACACCCTGTTTAATTAGTATCTCCAGCCCCACTGAACAATATTGGGCCTTAATCCCTTAAGGACGAAGACGACAGATGACTTCGGAGGTGAATACATCTAAACTTTGGGTCTGTGGATATCTGGGTAGGCTTAATGAGGGGCAAGATTATGCAAAAATATTTAGGTATGATAATGAGAATTTCGAAGCCGAATGCTCTTTTTCTTCTCTTTGCTGTCGTTAAGCTCCATTCCAGAGGAATTAGTGGTATTACTTTGGGGATCTTAACTCTTTTTTTTGTCAAGGAAGTGTGTTCGGGAGCTCCCTCAATGTATCTTGAAAGCAAAGCACGGATTTGAACAGGTTTAACAAGGGGTGAACGCAAGAAATCTTAAAGCATAGTTAAGCTTTAGAAAGGACTGGAATTGTGTGAGTAGATTTTCTTCTCTAATTACAGGGAGAAAAAAAAAATCTCCTTTGCCTGAAATTTCAACTGCTTAAATTGTTCCAGTGATAGATGGGGCAAGGGAAGAATCCCAGGACAAAGGAGATTGCTTTTAGCTTGACCTCCAGAGGGCAGAACTGGGGGCAGTGACTGGGAATTATAGGGAGTCTGCATGAAACAAACAAACAAAAAAAACCTTTTGTAATGATCAGAACTGGCCAGAGGTCTTAGAGTGAGCATCTGCTTGAGGCAGCGAGGTGGCAGAGTCAGTAGAAATCTGGGCTTGGAAGACTTGAATGATGTCATGGCTTTGGAGATCTTGGGCAAGTCACTTAACATCTCAAAGCCTGAGTTTTCCCATATGAAAAATGGGGGGTAATTCTAGTACCTTCATTGCAGAGCCCTTGTGAGGATTATGAGATAATACACATCAAGTTCTTTGCAAATTGTAAAAGTGTTGTATCAATTTAGCTGTTGTTATGGTCATTATTTTTATAGACAAGGAAACTGAGGCCCAGAAATGTTAAGCAGCCTTCCCATGATCACACCCAGGTCCTCTGACTCCAAACCCAGGCCTCTTCCTGTGAGTCCATACTTCTTCCAAAATTGGAAGACTGTTCCTCAAGAGTTAGTAGTTCTTTGGTTCACTCCCCCTTCCCAGGTTAGAAAGCTGCTGCTGAACATTCTAGAGAGTCCACTGGGTAATTTTGAGGTTCCTGTTACTGTCCTTAGATGAGCAGAAAGGAGGATGGGAAGGGAAGGATGAAAGGCCTCCTATGGTAGGGCCCTCTAAGCTAAGGTCAAATGGACACTAAGCATTCTGTAAGTTGGAGGGGAGAAGAGAGCATTTCCAACACGGGCTGACTTGAAGTCAGAAAGACAGAAGGTAGAAAGGTCACATACAAGGAAACATGAAGGGGGGGATTCTGAATTATATTCTAAAGGTAACTGGGAGCCGTTGAAGATTTTTCAGCAGGAGAGTAACATGGTCAGATCTGTCATTAATGCTGTATTCCTGCTATCATACCCTGTCCCATCTGCCCTGTGACCACTGATGAAATTCATAGGACCTTTGCATCTGGATTGCCCACTTGCAGGTACTGCTCATCATATCCTGACCACTCCCCTGCTTTTGTTGTCTCTCCCATTAGCATGTAAGCCCCCTTGAGAGTGGGGACTTGCTGGCTTGCTCTGTTGTATCTCTGGGGCTTAGGATGGTGCCAGGCACACAGTATGAGCTCAAGAAATGCCTTTTCTCATTCATTCATTCATTCATTCATTCATGGGTAATGATTTGGCATCTGAATGGTGAGGGAAGAGACTTGAGGCAGGGAGGCAATTAGAGTCCTTTTGTGATAATCCAGTGTTCCCAAAGCAGAGTGGAGATCATGTGAGTGGCCAGACACAGACATACTAAGTTCTGCTCTGATGGGAGGTAGGAGAGAAAGGCTAGAGATAGAAGTGGGAAGCCTTGACAAACTCCTCAAGAGCAGAGGATCAATTTTCCAGCACTTGCACCAAGCCCAGGACCATGATAAATCCTACTGAATCAGAACAGAATTTCATGAGAAGAGGACAGAGAGTGACCAGAGTCAACAAGTTGGACATAGCTTCCAGGTGAGGGCATCGAAGAATGCTTCCTGGAGGAGATACTTGAGTGACCTTTCAAGGGTGGTTAGAATTAGAAACAAAAAAAGATGAGAGGAGGGCATTCTAGATGTAGGGAACAGTGAAGGAAAAGACATGGTGATGAGGAAATTTTTCCTTCCCTGGAGGACAAATCAGTGGTGTCACCAATGAGATGTGGAGTCTGGCTCACAACTCTCCACTTAAATCTATAGGTGTAATGCCAAGTCCTTGTGACACCATCTGCTGATGGCCACATCAAAATAGTCTTTCCCTTGCCTTGGGGCTAATAGGTGTAATGCTAAAACGGCATCTAGTCATCATGATTACCACATAGGCTGAGGACATTTATAAACAGAACCTGAAATTTGGAACTGGAGTCTCTTGCATGTAGCTGGCTATATACATGCTATCTATCTCTTTAGAATGCCAATTTCTTGAAGGAGGACACCTTTTTCTTTTCATTATATTTTTGGTGCTTAGTTTAGAACCTGACACATCATAAGAATTATTAAATTGTTGGATGGTCTCCTGACTAATTGAGAGACCTTGGACAAGTCACCCGAAGTCTTTGAGCTTCAATTTTAAAAGGTTTTGACTAACTGAGGAGTTCTTAACCTTTGACTTGTTGGTGAAACTTAGGGATAATGTTCCTCAGGATGATGTTTTTAAATACATAAAATACACAGGATGACAAATTAAAGCAATTCTATTGAAATGTAGTTACTAAAAGATTTCTTTAAAAGTTCACAGGTTCTAGTTTCCAAACATTTAGATGAGATTGTCTTTTTACTTTTGTCGATAATAATTACAGATAGTTGTGTTGTACTATAGTCTGAAAATTATTTAGCCCATTCTCTCATCTCTAATCCTGGGAGAGAGCTGCCATAAGCCTTGTTATTTCTGGGAGGAAACTGAGGCAAAGATAGGAAGTGAGTTGCTTAGGACCACTTAGTTAATAAGTGTAATTCACCTAGCAATATGAACTTTCAATCTTGGTCTTTCTGCCCAAGGGCATCTCTCCAACATCTCTGCCATGTGACCTCTTTGTTATCTCTGATCCTAAGGGCAGCCCAGACCCTGAGAGATATGCCAGCTTGGCATTTCCCCTTGTAACAGACCCATAGGCAAATGGCCTCATCCATTACTTGTCTGGCCATTTGCCTCAGGACTTATCTTAATCAAACTGCTCCCCTTCAGCAGGGTCTGTGAAATGGGGTGCCCTGTTTTGCACACCTGGCATGATTATGCTTGCCAAGCTTTGAGTAAATAGATTTATCTGATGCCCACTGGAGTGAAGGTAATTGTGTGAAACAAAAGTCCCATGGCCCAATGCGTATGTAATGATGTCATTCAATTGGAGATCTTGGCCTGAACTGTTGAGGTAATTGCTACAAAAGCAGAAATAGGGGAGTGACTCCTGGGGAGAGGAAGGAGTTATCCCCCATACATGCCCAAGGGGCCTCCAGTTTGATGGAGTACTTACCCTAATTCCTGAATAGGCCAGTGGGTTTCTCATCTCTAGATACCTTTCCAAATGTTAATAATAAAAGATAGCCTCTTCCACAGAGGTTTCATAAAGACTGTCCATTTTAAATAGATCATTGGGGTGGGGGTGAATGGGGAGGCCCATAAGGTGAACCTGGCTTTCAGGTACTTGGATACCAAAGGTGTAGTTAGTTGTAGAGAATATGTTCCCAAGGCAGCTCAGCTTATCCCTTGAAATTCTGATGTGCAGGGACATGGAAGACTGTTTCTCATCTCCAGTGTGGCTCCAGAGACTCGCCTAAGTGGGGGTGTTTGATTGGAAGTCAGAGGAGTTTTGAGTTCCCATCAGCACCCAGGGACTTGGAACCAGGCAGGAGCTGGGCCTTAATGAACACCAAAGAACAGATTTTTTTTTCCCCAGAATAATTCAGACCTGTTTTGCGTGAAAATGTTTCTATTTTCCCCCTAATTGGTTGAATTATAAACTATAACTTTATTTTGGGCTCCGTTTCCTGGCCCTCTCTTCCTAAGTGTTTTTGACATTGTTGTCCCTGTGGGCTGTGGACCAGGGAAGGTGATGGGGCAGGAGGAACGCTAGGTGAAAAGTCTGCAGGCTAGGGATCTCTGGCCCTGGCTCAGCTGCAACCTTGCTGTGGGACCTCGAACAAGAAACTTCCCCAGGCTTTGCCTAAAGTTGGGAGGTTTTGCTGATCTCCAAGGTCACCCAAGCCTTGGTAATTCTCTGATCCAAATATTGCTAAGTGTTGTGCTGTCTAAGGCTCAACAAGGATAGGAAGAAGATTAGCAAGCTCCTGACTCCTCATGAGACAAGCAGGGGAGGGTTGGTTTTGTTCATTTTGCTGATAGGGATACTGAGGCCCAGAGAAGGGAAATGATGCGGTGGGGCAAATGTCCCAGGGTCGACTAGTGGGTCAGTGAGGACAAGGACTGGATCTCACCCTTCTCCCTGGCCAGTGTCCCTCTGGCCAGTGACTTTATGATTAGCCTTGCCTTCCTACCAGAATCTGGAAAGATTTGAGGGGCTCATAGATGGGAAGAGGAGAGGCTGTGCTTTTCCTGGTGTCAATTACAGTTTAGACGGCATTAACATCCTGTGAATAAATGGAAGTGGGCCTCCATAACCATAGTAACTGCAGCTCTTAAAAATTGCTATTTTGGATTTTTTTTCTCTGTTCAGAAACCCTGAATACATCCTCTTAGAGCTCTGCTTGCTTCAGGTATTGATTCTGTAGAATTTGTTGCAACAAGAAGGAAAAAAGAAGGCATAGGACAGGGCTTTGGGTTTGGGTCTGGCGGCTGAAGAAGATAGTGCACACCATCCTTTCACAGCCTCATTCCTCCTTCCTGGGAGCCCCTGCCCTCCACTCTGCCATCCTCTGGACACTTCCCATCCACCTCTGTGTACCCATATACACACATCTCCCAACAGAAGTCACCTTGCCCTTAGAGTCAGAAGGCCTCTGCTCTGTACTACTACCCAAGTGACCTTGAGCAAAGCCCTTTCCTGTTCTTGGCCTCAGTAAAATGGGGGAGGGACATAGGCTGGATGACCTCTCAGACCCTTTCTGATTCTGAGTCTATGGTACTAAATGTATTTACACTCTTCCACGGAGTTGTTTACATGTGTATACAAACTCATTCACTGTAGGACCCTGGGCAAGGTGCTCCGTCGCTGCCTGCCTCAGTTTCCTCATCTGTAAAATCAGAATAATCCTGTACCTATCTCTCAGGATTGTTGTGATGATCACATGAGATTTTGTCTGTGAATCTCAAAGTACTCTACAAATGTTAGCTGTTACTGTTATTGTTAGAATTACAGAGCTGGGCTGGGGGATGGTGAGCTCTCTGAGTAGCTGCCTGGGGGTTTGCCTCTTCCTGTACACTGGACTGGGTAGCATTCACAGCCTTTGCTTCACTGCACACATTCTAAACTCCAGCCCCCTGTGATTATTCGGGGGCTGTAGAGATAAACAGTAATACAAACCATCATGCCAGATGGTGACGGGCTTGTCACTTGTCAGATCAAAATCACCGGTGTTTGCTCCTCGCGTTGGCTGCTCTGGGGGCGGTGGTGACTCCTTTCAGCCCCCATGGCCCTAGCAGCTAGGAGGAAAGGCCTGCCCTTCTCCTGATAACCCAGTTTCCTGTGTCTGCAGAAGGCTGTGGGTAAGCCCCTGTTTGCATATGAGAAGCCGATATTGAGGAGTTCACAGTCCAACTCTTTGGATTAGGCCTGACCCACAAAGACATGCCTGTCACATTGATCATGGCAGAAAGAAAATTTGTCCCTCCTTACCCCTGCTGGAAAGGCAAGGAATATTCTAGGCAGGAGAAGTGCCTCCCCAGCAGGAGGGGAGGAGCACTCTGTATGGGGAGGGGGAGTATCTCCTCTTCAGGAGGGGAGTATCAGGGAAAGGAGGCCAGTATGCTCTGATGAGCCTGGGAAAGGTTAAGCTAAGGAAACCATTGTTAGTTCATGCCCATGATAGGGTTTGAAAAGAGCCCCCTCAAACTTGGAGTCAGAGATGTCAGTTTTGAATCTCAGAGCTGTTGGTAAGGGTCCCAGTCAGTGTTTAGAACTCTTTGCCTGACCCTGGCATTGGTGTGGCCCTTTTCTAGTACTGCCTATCCAAGGGGAGGAAAGCAAGACCCCCTGGAGAAATCACGGCAGCTCTCATGGATCCTCTTCCCCCATCCATCTCAGGAACCCCCCTCTTTCCAAGGCAGATATTGGGAACCTAGGACATGGGGATTAAAAGATGAAATATGAGGATGCCACTCATTTCCCTGACGCTGCTCAAGTGACTTTGGGGGCTGGGAGCTTCTGTTGGGGAAAACCCATGGAAGAGTATAGGGGTCCCTTTCTGGGTTCCCTGTTTGCAGAAATCATTGGTAAAGGTGAATGCTTCAATGACTCCTGACTCACTCAACTTTGATTTCCTAAAAGCGACATTTGGTGTCTCAGCCATAAGCCCCTGCAGTGCAGATGTCCACATGGGAGGCTGATCTTTGCTAACTCTGTTGAGTGCTTTGAGAAGCTGCTCAGTTCTTTGCAGTTGATCAAAAAGAAGGTGCTGGTGTGGTTGATCAGGAGAGGTCAGTGTTCTCCTGGGCTCTTGACATTTACTCTGGTGAAGGGAAAGGGCTTTGGACTTAGGGTCAGAAAACCTGCCTTTGAGGTCCTGCTCAGTTACTTTTCTACCTGTATGATCTCAGGCAAATCATTACTTCTCTTATCCTCAAGTTTCCTCATCTGCAAATTGGGTATAATATTTCAGAGATAATGAGAATAATGAGAATGATGAGAACAATGATGATAGCTAACACGTATATAATGTTTACTGGGTATAGCCCTTGCATGATCCTCACTGCAAGCTTGGATGGTAGGTGTTGTTACTATCCTCACTTTACAGAAGAGGAAACTGAGGCAAATGGTAACTTGCCCAGGGTCACAAAACTCATTGAACCATGGTTCTAGGTGCTCTACACCCACTACCTCTGCTGATGCTTACCTACTCTCTACCACAGGGAGATAGGGTGACAGAGGATAGAAGGGTCT
The DNA here is from genome assembly GCA_023548195.1 of Bettongia penicillata ogilbyi. Taxonomy (NCBI): domain Eukaryota; kingdom Metazoa; phylum Chordata; class Mammalia; order Diprotodontia; family Potoroidae; genus Bettongia; species Bettongia penicillata. The sequence goes on along the minus strand of JAJHZJ010000150.1, from coordinate 14,067,735 downwards.
GAATCCAAATCTGGCCTCTTGTCCCAACCTGGCTGTGCCTGTACAAGTCACTTAACTGATTTCTGAGGGACGTAAGCAGACCTTGAAGACCTGATATGTGCATCAGTTTCAAATCTTCGTGGGTGGAGGGAGCTTCTTCTAGATGAGTTCTCTATGTTCAAGAGCTAATACACAGTGCCCCCTGCCCAACAGGGCTTCAATCTGGGCAGGATCACAGGAGAAATCAAAGGGACTGTTAGATTCAATTTTTTCCCAAAAGTCATAGTTCTGTTTTAATTTATGATAGCTTAAAAATATGGTAAGACTTTTGAAATACCCTGTAGAAAGTATTGTGTCAATGTCAAGTACCCTGTACTTGCAAACTGTCATCAGGGTAGTATGGTGTAATAGAAGGCCCTGAACTGAAATGAAGAAACCTAGGTTACATTCCCTGCTTTGTGAGTTATGTGACCTTGGGCAAGTCACTTTCTTTGCCCTAGCCTCAGTAAATATGTAAAATATTTAAGCCCTTTGTGTCTCCAGGTAGTAGTGAAGAAAATAGCTTTAAAGTGCTATAAAAATGAGAGCTCTTACCCTGTTAACTTTCATAAGAAAGACTATTCTGGGCCTGGCTCTTCTCCCTAGCTTACCTCCATGATGACCTCAGTGGTCTCTTTTATTCTAATTCCAAGTTCTTACAAGGTCAGTCTGTTCCACCATTTTCTCAGTTCTTTAAATCAGGAATCCTTCACCTATTTTGGGTCCTGGTGCTCACCATGCTCAGTCTGGTGAAGCCTACAATTCCTCCAAATCATTTTTCTTTGGTATTTGAACTGAGCTACATTGGATCATAAGTGAAGGAGACTAATTGCATTTCAGTTACTGAATGGTAACAAGGTCATGCCGCTCTAGTTAAGAACTCCTACCTCAAGGGATCATTCTCCTGTTCTTGTTCCCTGGACTATCTTTGCCTTCGTTTTTTGTTGTCAGTGTTTAATACAGGCCCCAGATGGAGCAGGAGTTGGTAAATGCTTGATTGACCTCATTTGGTCAGTTCTAGAGGAAGAAGGGAAATCTTGTCTGTGCCATCTGATCCAGCCTCTTTATCTTACAAATGAGGAAACTGAGGGCAGGAAAGAGAAAATGACTGAGAACCCTCCAATCAGAAGGCTCTCTGGATAATTGATCTAAGCCCCTTACTTGGCTACCCAAGAAAGATGAAGGGACTAGCCAAATGCCAACTTGTTTCCTCTGATTTCACTTGCAGTGCTCTTTGCATTGGGCCCCACAGCCCTTGGTTCATCTTGGGTCTGTCCCTCGATGGTCAGCTTTCTGAGGACAGGGGCCTTGTCCTTGACTTCTGCTTCCCTGCAGATACTGCTCAGGTGCTGTGCCTGGTGCTTGGTGTCCCCTAAATCCTCACTGATTGGTGCCTCAGCAGTCTCTGCGCTTTGACTAAGGAAGGGATATTTAGCCGGAGATAAATAAGAGACAGTGGCCAGCCAGATGTCCTCTGGAATACAAATGAGGTGCTGTGTCTCCCAGCTGCCAGGCTGAGGAGATGCATTTGTTTTTCCTGAGGACTGAGGAGGCCACAGCTAAGAGGGAAGAGGATTGGCAACCCCTGTATGAAGCGCCTTCCTCACTCTAGCGTGGGTGGTGGGGGCTGAGGGGAGTTCTTGGGACACAGAGGCACGGGGCTGAGTCCTGAGAGTAAGACTGTCCTCGGTTCATTTTTTTGGGGGGAGAGAAGTCAATCAAGCCATTTTTAATTATGCACAGAGAAAAAGAATACATTTTTTTTCCATCTCCAGGGAATGCACTCTGACCTTTTGTCTGCTTGCATGACTCAAGAAACTCTGGCTCTAAATATATCAATTCAGACAGAGTGATGAGTCTTAATGAGGAGGGAGCCATGGGCCAGATTGGAAGGAAACTTTGCAGGATTTTGAACATTCAGATGGATTTGAATTTTCCCACTGGACCAAAATGACTTTTGTTGTTGTATATGATTTTTCATCTTTGGAACTTGAGGTATTAGGTCATTTCATTAGAAAGTTACTAAGTAAAGCTGAGGGAATTTTGAATATAGACAGTGAAAACCAAAAGGGAATGTAGAACAGGCAGTGTGGGAGTTGAGAGAGACCTTAGAATACGGGATGTCAGAGCTGGGAGGAGTCTTAGGGGATGGCAGAGTCAATTTTGACCTTCACCTGCACCATAGACAAGTGAGCTAATAAGCCTTTATTAGGCACCTACTATGTGTACAAAGAAAGGCAGTCCCTGCTCTTGAGGAGCTCCCAGTCTAGTGAGGAAAACAGGGAGCAAACAGACTCGGACAAAGCAAGGTCTATACAGGATAAATAAAAGACAATCACCAGAGGGAAGATGCTGACCCTAAGAGGAGATGCTTCCTTCAGGAGTTGGTTCTCAGAAGAAGCAAGGAAGTCACCAGGAAAAGGCAGAGTTCTATTCCAGGCTGGGGACAGGGCAGACAAAATACCTGGAGATAAGAGGTGAAGGGTTTTATTTTGGCCCCTTAGTGTTCATACTGAAGCCTCTTCTTTCCCCTAACCCTTCCTCAGGTTGCTCTGCTTGACCATTCCTGGACAGACCCCACCCACAACTGCTGCAGATTGCTCTGTTGGAGTCCAAAGTTAGGCTCTTCATTTGACAACCTGAGATGGAAAAATAAATGTGATTTTCTTGGCTTTCCAATCAGATTAGGCTTGGTGTGTTTTCTAGACAGAGGGTCAGGGCTGGAGTCACACTCATTCGTGCGATTTCAAATTTGACCTCAGACATTTACTAGTTATGTGACCCAGGATAAGTCACTTAATTCTGTCTGCCTCAGTTTTCTCATCTGTCAAATGAGCTGGAGAAGGAAATGGTAAACCACTCCAGGATCTTTGCCAAGGAAACTGCAAATGGAATCATGACTGAAAAATAACTTAACCACAACAGCAAATTTTCTAAACCCATTTGGAGGAGTTCTGGTGGTGGTGTACTTGTGGAGAAAGCTCGCTATACTTCCGTGTTGTCTGAGCTTCTTGAGAGGTGCATGAGAATAATTTGTAATTAGCATACTAACTGAATAGAAATGAACGATCTTTAGAGAGTTCAGCTCTTCCTTGTCCCGAGAGCTTTCTCTGAGCAGCAGGGTGGAGAAGTGGATAGAGTAGTGAAGCTCACGGCAGAAAGGCTCTCTCTTTGAATCTGCCCTCTTTGTGCCAATGGGCTTGTCTCTGAGCCTCAAATTTCCCATCTATAAAATGGAGATGAGAATGCCTTCAGAGCATTCATTATAAAATTATGAGCATAGTATGTGAAAATTCCAAAGTTCTCTGCAAACTTTTAGGCATCAAATATGGGATAATTACAATTAACATCATCTTTGACATTCTCTTTCTTATTGTGGGATTGGATAGATAAATTTCAGTCCAGTTTAGAAAAATAATCCCTTGTGTTCATCTAGTACTTTGAGATGTGGAAAGACATCTACTTTTGTGGGTCGAGATGCTGAATCAAGGAAGTCTTAGCAATGCAATACTATCTCTTCCTTTTCCTGTCCTCATTTTCTGTAATGGACATGTCTGTGCTAATGACAAAGCTCAGGCTGAAGGTCATCAGTGATTCAAGAACCATCAGCCAGTTCATGAATTATGCTCCTGATTAGCCTTCTGTTCCAAAGGCTTCTGCCTTTACATCCAGGAATGTTTGTGGTTTACAAAGATTGCTCTTCATGCCAGTGAGATAGCCACATAACCTTTCCTCTATTGCCATCTTGTCTTGTAAACATCTCTGTTTCTCTGACTCCAGAATTTTGAGTCTACACCCATTAAAGGTGAGATTCTAAACTTCTTACAGTGAAACATTATTATAGTTACTCTTTGTCAAAGAGAAACAGGTTGGAATTTTGAGATGGTATACATATGCAATAGTTTTGTTTGCCATTAATTAGAAAATCTAATTTTGAAGCATAGAATGTTGGCAATATCTTTCATTAATCTGCAGAGTGTTTTGGAGGCAGCTGGATGCCGCTGGGTTTTCCATATGAGTTTGGATGCCTTTCAGCAGTGGCTGGCATCTCCTGTTCATTAGCTGACTTATCAGGAGGATGTAATCTGTTGTTGTTGCAGTGTGCAGCATTGACCCTTGTGGGGTGGCACAGCCACGAGGTTGTGTTGGTGTTTCCATGAAGGAGCTATCACTTTTCTAAAGGGAAATGAAGGTCAGAGTTGCCAAGGCCAATTGTGCTTCCATAGTTTGGCTTACCTACTTTGGAAACAATATCTTCTCTTGAAGTCGTTTTTCTTAATTTTTCTCATAAAGGACCCAAGGCCTCTCCCATTCTTTTACTAATAATGCCCCACTGAAAAGTTATTAGAATCTGCCAAGACCTGGTGCCTGATGGCTTATGAATATATATCAATCGATGGAGATTATCGACTAAGTTCCATAACTTTCCTTTGAATCCAGAGATAATCAAAATAAAACTCATGTTAAATTGAATGGCTGGCAGAGAGAAGTTGTGCCCTGAGGATGAATAGCCCATCTAGGTTCTGCATTTTGAAGCTGTTGTGGTCATGAGGACACATTTCCACTTTGGCAGTTTTCATTTTTGCTGCACAAGAGTGTGTATTTGTCTGGCCATTTGAGAGATCCTTGGATGTCATTGTTGACATGGTAGGAGAGATGCTGGCTTAACAGGATACCCATAGCTCCTTCCATGTTCCCCTGAATGTGGCTGATGTTTTCTTCCCTGTCTTCTTTTGGGAAAAATATCACATGCCATAACCAATTTTTATAACTACACTTAGGGCTCCATCCAACTCTGCTAATGTTGCTGTATATTTCAGGGCTGATTTAATGGGAGGCATATTGGATGCAAGAAATCTGTGTTTTTTAAAATCCAAATTTGTCCTATTGAAATATTGGCATAGGAGGGACATCCTGACAGTTATTGAATTTTGGAGCACGTGCCTACAGCACATCTTCTTTTGATTATATGATATATTATTAGATTTGAATTGATTCTTTTCTCCTTTTCCAAGGGCGCCTGATCATGACAAATAGGTAATTCTGTAACACAGCAGCTTTCGATATGAGCTTATAGGAATCCTTATAAGTATTGGAAGGAGGTGATGGTCTCCCCTTCATCCCCCTGTTGAAGATTCTGTGAACTTCTATATCCTCTGATTCCCATGACAGATATTAATATGGAGCCCTCTGAAGTCATATACCTTTAATACCCAAGTATTCTTTTTCTATTTCATTTATTTATATTTATTTATCTTTAGTTTTCATCATTCATTTCCACAAAATTATGAATTCCAAATTATCTCCTCATCTCTCTGCACCCCCCACTCCAAAACATCGTGCATTCTTATTACTCTTTTCCTCAATCTGCCTTCCCTTCTATCACATCCCTCCCTTCCCTTATCCCCATCTTCTCTCTTTTCTTGTGTGGCAAACTAGATTTCTATACCCCATTGCCTGTATTTCTTATTTCCAGGTTACATGCAAAAACAATACTTAGCCTTTGTTCCTAAAACTTTGGAGTTCCAACTTCTTTCCCTTCCTCCATCCCCATCCATCCCCACTGAGAAGGCAAGCAATTCAATATAGGCTATATATGTGTAGTTTTGCAAAAGACTGCCATAATAGTCATGTTGTATAAGACTAACTGTATTTCCCTCCATCCTATCCTGCCCCCTATTTATTCTATTCTCTTTTTAAACCTTGTCCATCCCACAGAGTGTTTACTTCCAATTACTCCTTTCTCCCATATGCCCTCCCTTCTATCATCACCCCACACCCCACTTCTCCCCTTCTCCCCTACTTTCCTGTAGTGTAAGATAGATTGTCATACCAAATTGAATGTGCATGTTATTCCCTCCTTAAGCCAAATGTGATGAGAATAAGCTTCACTTTTTCCCTCACACCTCCCCCACTTTCCCCTCCGTTGAAAAAGTTTTTTGCTTGCCTCTTTCATGAGAGATAGACTGCCCCATTCCATTTTTACCTTTGTAAGTCCCTTATGATTTCTCTTTCCTGTTTACTTTTTCATACTTCTCTTGATTTTTGTATTTGAAAGTCAAAGTTCTATTCAGCTCTAGTCTTTTCATCACGAGTGATTAAAAGTCCTCTGTTTCATTGAATGACCATTTATTTCCTTAAAGTATTATACTCAGTTTTGCTGGGCAGGTGATCCTTGGTTTTAATCCTAGTTCTTTTGACTTCTGGAATATCCTATTCCAAGCACTTTGGACCCTTAATATAGAAGCTACCACATCCTATGTTATCCTGATTGTTATTTCCACAATACTCAGATTGTTTCTTTCTGGCTGCTTGCAATATTTTCTCTTTGACTTGGCCCTTAATGTAGAAGCTGCCACATCCTATGTTATCCTGATTGTTATTTCCACAATACTCAGATTGTTTCTTTCTGGCTGCTTGCAATATTTTCTCCTTGACCTGGGAACTCTGGAATTTGGCTACAATATTCCTAGGAGTTTTTCTTTTCAGATCAGGGGATTCTTTCAATGTTTATTCACCCTCTTCTGCTAGAGTATCAGGGCAGCTTTCCTTAATAATTTCATGAAAGATGATGTCTAGGCTTTGTTTTTGATCATGGCTTTCAGGCAGTCCCATAATTTTAAAATTGTCTCTTCTGGATCTATTTTCCGGGTCAGTTATTTTTCCAGTGAGATATTTCACATTATATTCCATTTTTGCATTCTTTTGGTTTTGTTTTGTAGTTTCTTGGTTTCTCATGAAGTCATTAGCTTCCATGTGGTCCCTTCTAATTTTTAAAGAACTATTTCCTTCAGTGAGCTTTTGAACTTCCTTTTCCATTTGTCTAATTCTGCTTTTTAAAGCATTCTTCTCCTCATTGCCTTTTTGAATCTCTTTTGCCATTTGGGTCGGTCTATTTTTAAAGGTGTTATTTTCTTCAACACTTTTTTGGGTCTCCTTTAGCAAGCTCTTGACTTGGTTTTCATGATTTTCTTACATCACTCTCATTTTTCTTCCCAATTTTTCCTGTACCTCTCTTACATGATTTTCAAAATCGCTTTTGAGCTCTTCCATGGCCTGAGACCATTATATATTCATTTTGGAGCTTTTGGATGCAGAAGCCTTGATTTTTATGTCTTCCTCTGATGGTAAACCTTGTTTTTCCTCATCTAGAAGGATGGAAGAAAACACCTGTTCACCAAGAAAGTAGCCTTTCATAGTCTCATTGTTTTTCTTTTTTGGGCATTTTCCAAGTCAATTACTTAACTTTTGAGTCCTTTGTCAGGAGATGGGTATACTCTGGAGACCTGTAAATTCTCAGTTCCTCCAAGGTGGCACAGTCAAGGGAGAGGAGTTTGCTTCTTTCCTGGCCTGCACTCTTATCTGTGAGCAACCACAAGCACTTTATTCTGCCCAGGATCTGCGAGTACAATTCCCTCTCCACAGCTGCCCTCAGCTCCACCACTCCAACACTTTTCCTAAACCTAAGAGAGTCACTCAGGGCTGAGATCCAGATCAGGGGCTCAATTCCCCCAGGGACTTAAGGCTGAGGGCTCCAAAAATGGACACTGCTGCTTCAGTAGCTGCGGCCAGTGGCCCAGGCACTGTTCCCTTTTCACACAGGTGAAAGAGCTTTTTTACTGACCTTTGAAGCTGTCTTTGGCATTTTGGGTTTGGAACCGCAGCTGGTGCTGGGAATTTCGTCCCCTGAAGCCTGCTTGGGTCCCGTCCCTGCTGGGCTGCAGCCAAGGCCAGGCTGTGCTCTGCATCTAGTGTGATAGCCCTTTTCTGTTGATCTTTCAGGCTATCTTGGGCTGGAAATCCCTTTTATTCTGTCATTTTGTGGCTTCTCTCAAGTATTCTTTCAAAAGAACACTTGTAAATAATCAAACATTTGTAAAAACCCATGGTTAGGTGTGGTGACAGCTGAAAGAGTGTATAAGATGAAGTTCTTGTCTTCCTGGGGCTTAAAGTCTTGTACAAGGTTCTTAACCTGGAGACTATGAACTCTCTCTCTCTCTCTCTCTCTCTCTCTCTCTCTCTCTCTCTCTCTTTCTCTCCGTATACATACACACACACACACACACACACGCACACATATATAATTTATATGTGTATGTGTAGAGATAGAGATATAGTTAGATGTATAGATAGATCTATATGTATAGATAGATATAGATATATATTTAAATATGATTGGTTTCCTTTATAATCCTATGAATTTTATTGTATGCATTTAAAATCATTATTCTAAGAAAGGATTTGTAATTTCATATGACTGCCAAAGGTGCCTGTGACCCACACACATATACAAAACAATTGGGAGCTCTCAGATTAGTAGGAGAAGACATGCTTCATTAATTGACAAGTACATGTATGTTATTAGACCCAGGCTAGATGCTGAAAGAATTGGATAGTGAGTCATATGGGTAATGGCTGAAAGAACTGAGTATGCTTGGTCTGTAGAAGAAAAAGTTTTAGGGGAGTGTAGTAATCTTTATATTCAAGTGTTTAAAAGGCTGCCAAGGGAAAAGAGAGATGATATTTTTTTCTCCTCAGAGAGAAGGTTTGAAGTCATGCCCCAAAGTTCAGTGGGTGAGTGTTGGCAGCGAGGCAGAGATTGATTCGCTCTATGGTATCGGACCACAAGTGGAACTCACTGCCTTGTCATCAGAAAGAAGATTTCAAGCAGTCAATAAACACATATTTCTTAATTAGTCTACTATCTCCCAGGCTCTCTGCTAGGTACCAGGGATATAAAGCCAAAGAGTGAACAAGTGCAAACTCTCAAGAATTTTACATTCAAAAGACCACTTGGATCAGGTCTTGATATTGATTTCTCCTTTAATTACTTCTTGGACTAGATATCCTGTGAAGTCCCTTCATTCTCTTTCTGTTGTTCTGTGATCCCAGAATGGTCCAACCAAAGGAAGGGACTGGGATTTCTAGTCGGAGAGATCTGCAAGGAACCAGAGGCATGTATGCATGTTTCTAAGGTTACCAAAAATTTCACTGGGAAATTATCAACCTCCTCCAAGTTACTCCTCCCCAAGTTACTGGGATTATGGGTGATAGTTTATAGTGTGATCAAATCTCCCAGGACTCAGATTCCACTGAGATATCCTTTGAGAACCCAGGGTCATTTCCACACCTCTGTGAGATATTAGAGAAGGTGTGGGAAAGTATAGACAAGACTCACGTGGGATGGGCAGGAATGGCTGGATTGTGATCTGTGCCATTGGTGGGAATTCCAAATGAGCAAGATCACAGCTCATTAGAATGCTGGACTATGATAATGAAGACGAGCCCACAAGGGTTAGGTTTCTCAGAAAAAAGTCTAGAGATGATGACCCTTCTCCTTTAGTAGAAGCTGATAGAGGTGATTGGAATTTCCATCTGGAGTGTATTGTACTGAGTAAATCTAATTTCATTCATGTGTCCCTGGCTTCCTAGGGGTCTTAAACTCATTTCAGTGATGCCCACATTTGGTGTTTTTAAAGAATAGGGATTAAACCAGGAACATTGTCAGTGTGTAAACAAAGATATTCTAACATCTCTGACTGAAAGAGGGACTTGATTTTTAATTTCTTTCTGAGACCTCACTTCTGTTAGGAATTGCTGCACAATTCTTCTGAAGGAATGATTTTTCCCATTTAAAAATTTTTTTTTGAATTCATCTCTGTAGGTTTAAGCTTTGGAAACTGATATATCTCTTAAACATTGTGAACTTGGAACAGAACAAGACCTGGGATTAAAGTGTGAAGGAAAGAACAGGGGAAATATTGACATGGTTTTCTAAAGTAATCACTAGAAAAAATGATTATGTAATCTAGAATCCAAGTTCAGTTTTATAGACTTTTATGAAGCCCCTACTGTGTGCAGAGTCCTGAGGGACCTGGGGAGGAGAAAGGTGCACAGTTTTTATAGGACATACCCTCTGAATTCATGAGTCTTACAATCTAGTATACCAGCACAGACAAAACCTTTGCATATCATTTAAGAAGATGAGGGAGGATGTGATAGAAATTTCCCATATGACCCCATATGGGGTTGTAACCCATAGTTTAAGAAGTGCTAAAAGGATTGCGAGTGAAAAAAGTTTAAGAAACCCTGTGATGACTTTGAGTGTGTGAAACAGAGATCCAAGACTGGGGAACCTGTGGGCTGGAGGCCACGCATGGCCTTCTAGGTCCTTGGGTGCGACCTTTTGATCAAGTTCAAGTTTTACGGAAAAAATATTATTACTATTATTAGGTTTGGTCTCAGAGGACAGAATGAGGACCCTTACTTAGGACAAGGGTGGTTGAAAGGAGGCAGATTTCCACTTGATGTCAAGGAATCTTTCCCAGTATTGAGAACTGCCCCACACCTGAATTAGCTGCCTAGGCATAAGGGAGTGAGTTTCTCCTCACTTGGAGGTATTCACATGGAGACAGGATGATCTCTTTTCCTGGGGATAGCTGTTGTAAGGAGGATTACTGTTGATACATGGCAGGGGGGAGGAATAAGTGAATTTAGCTTCCATTTGATTCTGGAATTCTTTGGTAAGTACACAGGACAGTACAGAGTATTATGTGTAGGATATGAGAGTACTAAGGTCATCTCTATTCTTTTTAAAATCTCATTTTCATGAATATATTTAGTAAAAAATGAACTTTCTTACTAAGTATATCCCTTAGACAAGTGACTTAGCTTCCCCAGACCTCAGTTTCCTCATGGATAAAATAATGATGTCTGAATTCCCTTCCAGCTCTAGAAGTCCTGTGACTTTTCCCCATTTCCCATCTAGCAAGTTGTCTCTCATATTAAAGATTTAAACCTAACAAGGAAGAAAAAAAAGCAGTTTGGGAAAACCATCTAACATATCATAGGTGTGAAAAGAAACACACTATTGGAAACCTGCGGTCACCAGCTATAGCTAAGAAGGGAAGGATGTGCATTTTCCTCTCTCTTCTCCAGGCACCATTCACTTTAAAGAGAGTTAATGGAGGAGATAGAAAACCCATCCAGAAATGCAAGTTGTATGTGTGTATTTGAAAATGACTTCTCTGTGAGTCGAAAACATGCACTCGAAATATTTTTATGACCATCGTTAGAACTTCCTATCATGTGAAGAGTAGTCCTGGCCATGTAGAGAACAAAAAGAGATTTCTGGATTCCACAGGTCCAACATCTGGCAGAAGAGAATGAGTACATATGTGGGTGGATTCTTAAATCTGTGTGACCATCTCTGCATTCTACCCAGAACAGCAATTGGGCTCAAGGTTGCTTAGGTTTTCTGCCCCAGAATCCTTCCTCCACTAGTTTTGCACAGGAGTTTATTAAGGAGATTTAAGTACTTCTCCATGTTATGGTGTCTGATTAAATGGAAAGTCATCAGTTCCAGAGTCATTGGGATCTAGAGCAGGGATCCTCCTAGGAACACTCTTCCACTATCTTTCCAAAACTAAGAAATTAGCTCATAAGATCAACAGCTCTCTTTGATTCACACAATTATTCCCCCAATTGGGTCCATTGCCTTTCCTGCCTGTGGGGAAAAATGCATCGTTAAAAACCCGAGAAGTTCTTCTCGAGGAATTTTGTTAAATTGTCCCCATGGGGCACTTTCACTGTAGTACTTTGCAAACCTCGTGGAGGGTGAGGTGGACAGCTCTCCACACTTGTATGGAGGCTAAGAGCCTTGGGCCGCAGAGCATGGCTAGCCTTCACTCTTTGTGTCCTTATTACCCTGATGCTGGGTGGTTTCATGTCTCCCAAGTCAATCTTTCTCTATTTACCTCAGTTTCCTAACTCACAAAATGAAAGTAACAAACTCCTGCAGTAATTACCTGCTTTGTGGAGATGGAAAACAACTTGCAAGCTTTAAAGTACGATAGAGATCTCAGTTATTAATGTTGTTCTTGTGCTGAATGTGAGAGAGGACTTGGCAAAGAATTAGCCACATAAAGGGCTTTTCTGTTTGGGTAATCTTTGCACAGATCATAGAACCTTAGCTTTGGAAGAGCCCTCAGAAACTACAGAATCTTCCACTTTTGTCTGGGTGAGAATACCTTCTGCAGCTCCCCAACAAGTGCTCATCCAGACTTCATTTTTACAGCCTTGTTGACAGGGAAGTATGTCCTTCATATCTCCCAAGGAGCTGCATTCCCTCTGTGGATCTCCTGATTGTCCAAGAGTTCTTCCTTATGTCCTATTAATTTTTTTAAAAATTTTTTTAACTTCTAGCAATAGGTTTCTCAGCTGGAGGGTGAAGGGATGGGGCCAGAGAATCTCTAAAGCAACTTCTAACTCATGATTTCAATGTTCTGCCCTCTGGGAGTCCATAGACTTAACTCTTCTGTTCTCTCCAAATCAACATATCTTCTTTTGGCTTAACATCCCAATTTACTTTAGCTGATACTTACATAACAACAGTAACAACATGAACTAGGATATCTATAGCACATTAAGTCTCAAAAGTATTTTTCACATATTGTCTCCTTAGATTCTTATGATAACCCTGACTTGGCTGCTGTTATTTCCCCCGTCTTTGGCCTTTCCCCTACCCCGCCCCACTTTACAGATGTCTGTGATGCGATCTGCTGTCTCTTCCCCATTCTGGTTGTCCTTCCATGGACAAGCTCAAGGTTATCAATGCTTTTCTCATAAAAAAATGTGGCCAGACCTGAACACAATTCCTAAGATGGCATTTGATCAGGGCAGAGTATGCTAAATGCAGTCTCTCTGATATTTAAAAGGGAAAATAAATGGGGCTCTGTCTGTGATGCTCCTCCATCCCCTGGGGTACACAGGCAGGCCTCTAGGACCTCTGATAGTGCAGCAGAGAGATGGCAGCCTTGTCTGGTCCTGATAGAGAATTAGATTGGTCCCAGCAGCATGAGGTAAATTCTGACCTGAATCTGCCAGTTCTAATTTATAGAAAGGCATCTTGAAAGGAATGCAAGTTAATGGAGTATTAACTGAGTAAACTGCTTTGGTGTTTGCAATAATAATAACAGTTTACATTTAAATACCAATTATAAAGCATTTCCCCATCCATTATCTCATTTGAGTCTCATCAGACCCCTGTGAAGGAGCTAGTCCAAGACGTCTCTCAATTTTCCAGATGGGGAAACTGAGGCTCGGAGGCATGAGACCTCTTCTTGAAGGTCAGCCAGCCAATGGGGAACAGAGCTGGGAGACGAAGCCCAATCTTCTGACTGCAGAGTCCCTGAGCATTCTGTTACTCCCCAGAGAGCAAGGACCAGAGAATCCTGCTAAGGGAGGTTCTGATACTCACTCATTAGAGTGGCAGTGAGGGATCCTGGGGATGCCTACTCTGTAGTCAATGCATGATGGCCCCATGTTGACTGACTGATGGTAAAGCTAACAAAGATTCCTAACTGATCATGTTTCCAAAGTGCATTCTAATTTGAGAAGTACTTCTATCACTAAATCTGAAACATTGTATGGTAGAAAGGACAATTCTTTACAATTGAAGGATCCTAGATTTGGAGAATGTAGGGAAAGGATGTTAGAAATCATCCAGGTGAAGGGAATTCTTCACCTATATTTTTGTGTCCTAGTCATCTTGGAATGTATGCATGTATGCATGCATATATGTATATATGCATGTATATGTGTGTATATGTACACAAACATGTATACACACATACATACACACAGCCATATACATACATATATCCATATTCACATGTGTTATATACACATGGCATATGTGTGCATATGTGGGTCTGTATGTGTGTGTGTTTATGCACAAATGTATATACACACCTGTATATGCATATACATATATACATACTTACATACACATGTATGACAAGTTTATGGACCCCAGGTCAAGACTCCAATTTAGCTCAGTTTCCTCCTTTAATAGAAGAGGAAACTGAGGATCAGGGAATTGAAATGATTTACTCAAGAGCACCCAGTTATTGAGTGTCATCCAGGACAGAAGAAAATGTAGGATAATATAATGGGGAGCCAGAGAGTCTGTGGGAGAATTTCTTGTCCAATTCTCATTGCATAGGGGGAGAAACTGAGAGAGAGTCAAAACAAGGTAAGATATGAAGATAATGACTGAGGTTAAGACTAGAATCCAAATCTTATAATTGCCTAGATTAAAAAAAAAAAATTCTCATTAAACTCCCTATCCAGAGAGAAGCTGCTGATTGGGTTTGTGGTGAGAATGGGATAATCACTGTTGTGTCAGAGAGTGTGGACATCCCTGACCTGGAGGCGGATTCTCGTGGACATAGTTAATAAACCCTTAACTAGGCTGAAGGGAAAACAGAGTGTCACTGGGCATAAGTGACCCTCTGGATTCTGTCAAAAGCCTGTCAGGAGGCCGATGGGGAGGGTGACAGGGATTCTGAGCTTCACTGGCATTGCCTGATTGCAGTGGAGTTTGAAAAGAGATATGTCTTAAAGAATCTGTTTCAAAAGATATGAGTCCCTGGTGCTCAGAACTTAGTTCCCGAGGCACTGGATGATTATCTGGTCTGGGTGTTTCATATGATGGCACTCAACACTGTGCAGTATTCAGAGCATTTGATAGAGTCTGGCTATGAGACCTCCGCTTGCCATGAAGTTGAGCTGGGTCTGTTCAGGAGCCTGATGGGAACTTTAGTAGGTTCTGCCATGTGGGAGAAGCTTGGAGGACCAATCAGATGCAGTACGGAGAGTCAACTCTGTAGTTCCTCATTGGGGTAAGACATTTTTTAGCTGTTATAACCGACACCATTCATAACAAGTAAGTAGCATTCTTCATAATCTCCTGATATAGAGATCACAGCCTCAAAATGCAGGAGATGTACATTTTTGGACATGGCTAATGTGACATTTTCTTTTGCTTGATTATACATATTTATTACATGATTTTTTCTCCTTTTTTTCTTCAATGATGCTTAGAATCCTTGGAATAAAGGGGAGACTCATCAACGTGGGATTTCCTTTTGCCTGTGCAGTGCCATGGTTCTTCCATGTACATCCAAAATCTTGTACTTGTAAATCCGTAATGGGTGCTTTGCCCAAAATCATGAGCTCTTCTCTGGTTCTTTGAAGATCTCAGCCTAGTACTGCATTACTGATTTCTTATCTTCCATTCCATCCAGAAATGTCCTTGATAATTTCAGTATTGACTGCATTTGCTATATGCCAAATATTACCTGGACCTAAGAAAATAAACACAGAAAAAACATCAGGGCTTGCCCTCAAAGAAGTTATTCTTTTAGGGGGAGAAGGGAAGACATAAATGCATGAGTAAATGTACAACGTGGAGATTTTTCGGCAGAGAGAACTCCCAAGTGAGAAAGCTCCCCATATTTAGCTAAGTCGGCACCTTGGGGAGACAGGTTGGGGAAGCCTATGGCCTTTTCTCAGAGGCATGGTTTTCATTGCACCAAATACAATAGGGAGAATTGCAGAGGAAAGCAATTATAACTGAAATACATTTATGATGAAAAAAAGATGGACCCCAGGTTAAGAATCATCCCTATTTAAAGAGTTTTCTAGAGCATTGCTAAATTGACTGACTTGTACAGGGTTGTGTATTCAGTCTGTGTGTGGGATGAGGGCCCATGTCTTCCTGGCATTTAGGTCAGCTTTTTGTCCACTCTGTTGTTTCTCATATACGTACATACGTATAAACACATGCATATATACATCTAAAACCTATACATACATGCACACACATACATATACATACTTATACAAATATGTATACATATATACACATACATATGTGTGTATGTCTTTTTTTCCTTTGGGCAGTCATACAGACAGTATGTGTGTGTGTATGCACATATACCCACAACCACCACATCAAGGTATATACATATATAATGTGTACATATGAATGTGTTTACACCCACATATGTACATACACACATATACTATACACATTATGAACACACATATATGTATATACACACAAATACATATAACTGTATCAACATATAGTCGTATATACACGCATATACAACAACATGTACATACTCATTCACATATGTATATTCGTCCTTCATTGCCAAAGAAGACCATGTCAGAGAAATAATGACATGACTTGCACTTGACTTTGTTTTGAATGAGGGAGGGCTGTGCAGGTCACCAGCCTCACTTCTCCTCCAGAGCCATCTGAATCCAGTGACCAGATATTCATCAGGATGACTGGAGATGACCCAGGATGAGTCAATTGGGGTTAAGTGACTTGCCCAAGGTCACACAGCTAGTGAGTGTCAAGTGTCTGAGGTGAGATTTGAACTCAGGTCTTTCTGACTCTTGCACTGGTGCTCCATTCACTGAGCCACCCAGCTGCCCACTCATTCACATCTACATAGAAGTAGAAGAGATAAGAGCAGGCTTCATTAGGAACTGAAGGCAGCTGAGATGCAGAGGTGATGCAGAGAGGGATGAGGGATGGTCATCAACTCCCTGTGGCAGACCACAGTGGCTGGGCACCTTTCCAAAGTGTTCAGCAGTTACTCATTGGGTTGACAGGTTAGGGACTTGTTTCCATTAATGGAAGCTGTGTCAGTTAGTGAGCAGAGGGAAACAGATTGGGGTGGAGAATGGTCAGGCAAGCCCTGGGAAGGGATACAGACTTCTAGGAGGGGTGGAGGCTGCTGCCTAAGTGGGGGAACCGAGCCTGAGTGCAATAGGGCCCGTTTCAAGAGCTGCATATTCCTGAGACTTGCCTGAGAACAAGTGAGCCAGGGAGGTGAGTTTGGGATAGAGGAAGGGCAGAGGAGCAGATGGTCGAGGGGTTCATGTGCACTCAAGCTTCTGGACTCTTGTGTTCCCTCCAGGCTCAGTGACTCTGTTGACTACATGTGGAAACTGTTAGTGGCATTTTTTTTTTTTTTTACCACCAGCTGCCCTTGGACCGTCTTGTGCTCTTTTAATGAGCACCCTTTCAAGACAGCAAAGAAATTGACTTAGAAGCAAACGAATTGCAACTTATCTATGTCTTAATGTGTAATCGAAAGAAAAAGTGTAACATTCATTGTGATCCCATCATGTTTTAGAGCCCACATAATTCCTTGGGTGTGCAAGCAGTTGTACCAGTCAGAGCACCTTGGTGTGCCTGAGAGGGAGACTTTGGGGTGTGGAATCACTTTCCCTAATGTTCCGTTCCAGACCTCTTTTCCTCCTCTTCACCTCATGCCATATAGCATGGTAGAATGTGAACTCCATTGGGAGTCAGGGGGGCTGAGTTAAAATTCTCTCTCAGTCACCTGTTAGCCGGATGACTGGGCAAAACACTTTCTCTGGGGACTTCGGTTTCCTTCTGTGCCCAAAGAGGACACTGGAACATAAATGACCTGTAAGATCCTTCCCACCTCTAAGTCAATGATCCTTAGTTCTGTCATGTGGTAGTCTTCCTTTGTTTAGCTTTCTTTCTGGTAAGCGCAGGTCGCTTGGGGGTCACTTGCTTTGGTTGAACTGAGTAACTCTTTTGGACGAAGCGCTGGCCAGTTAGTGAGCTTTGGTTTTCATCGTATGTTTTTGGTGCTGAGTATGACGGTTTCTGAGTTGAACAACACCTCAGAGCTTGTCTAATCCAACCGTTCTCTGAAAAAGAAATTCCCTTGATAACATTAGTCTAAGCAGCGGTTAACCTCATTGCCTCCTGAGGACACAACAATTAATGGGACTCCCTAAGTTGATCTGGTCTCCTGTGAGGAAATTAGCGAACACTCTCTGTTCTGTGCTAGGTGTTGTAAGGAGAACATTTGGAAAAGAGCCAATTCCTGTCTTCAGGGAGCTCACAGTCAAGGATGGGGATCATGTTCACTCACAAATAACTGAAATATATCATGTTTCATGATAATTATGTCGGAGCTTTTCAAGGCATTATTGATGGGATATCCCTGATAATAAAGGAGAGAGACAGAGAGACGGACAGAGAGACAGAGACAGAGAGTTACAGAGACAGGGAAAGAGACAGAGAGAGAGAAGGACAGAGAGAGATAGAGAGACAGAGAGAGACAGAGACAGAGATACAGAGGCAGAGAGAGAGAGACAGAGAGGGAGAGAGACGGAGACAGAGAATAAAAGTCTGTCCTGTATATAGAGTTCCATACCTGCAGTTCCACATGTCTTCAAAGAAGTGGGAAAAGTATGTTTCCCGTCCCTGCCTCCACCATCTCTCCTTTTGGGTCATCCCTACTCATTGTAATCTCTAAGCATTCAGCATTGGTTATTTTGTTGCTTTTCTTGCCTTTAACCTGATTTTCATCATTTCTATATTCCTGTATTTTCCTAACCCTAAATCCTGTTGTGCTTTTTCCCCATGCATCGGTTCATACATCTTCCCTTATTTCTCTGTGTTTATCACATTGCTCTCCTCGTTATCCCATTACATTCATAGACCACATGGTATTTTGCCATTACATGTCAATGAAGCTTGATTTCTTCTTCCTATATACTTTGTGAGCCCAGCTGTTTGTCCATCTACAGTATTCTGGTCTACTCACTTATTGGGCTATCCAGTCAAGCATATGCTATAGCAAAGAAAATGAGAATTTTGTCATCCATTTGGCTTTTCTTGTATGGATTCTTAGATGACTTTAGAGGGGATATTTTCATTCAGGAAGCCCCCTGGATTCCTGACCTCAGAGCTCGGGTGATGGACCCTGAACTAGAGCTCTCTGAAATTCCTTCCAGCTGGAAGAGTCTGTGATTTGGGAGTATTACACTAGAAATACCTTGAAGGGATTTATGTGTGTTCCTTGGCCCCAAAGACAGGTAACAATGCTGCTCAGACCTAAAAGGGTAGCCAAGGAATTTGGGGTGAGGGAGTGGAAAGTCGTTTGTTTCCACTTGTACAAGGTTCTCCAATGCTGAATCAATCTTATGTTAAAAAATCATAAATTACATCAGGATGAGATTAAAGGGAAAGGTTGGCAAATGCTGATGTGGTTAATGCTAGATAATGAAGGAATAGAAGATTAGAGCCTGGAGGGTCCTTATAACAGGGAGTGTCAGAATTTAGACATAAAACAAAGAACGTGAGAGCTTAGAAAGAACATGGAAGAAGGAATGTTAGATTTGGGAGGGGCCTTAGAAGAAGGAAGGCCAGGGGTTGGGAGGGGGGGCTTTAGAATAGGGAACGTCAAAGGTGGGAAAATTTTTGAGAGAGTGAGTCCTGTCGTCTTATAACATAGGAGCTGAGACTGAGAGAGGAGAGTGGATCTGTGCCAGATCATATTGTGAGTTAGTGGCAGACCACTGTCTGGATTCCAGACTAATCGTAGAACATGGTACAGAAGCGTCTTTGGAATTCTGGGCCCCTGTGTGAGCACGAAAGAGCGAACATGTCTTAGGGCCCTATTCTTCTCCTTTTCATCCTTCTCCTTGAAGTCTCTCGATAGCACCTGGCACGTTAATTAGTAGGAAAGTCATAAACAAGGTGGGTAGGAGTAGTTAATGGATTTCTTGGACGATTAAATGAATTAATTTCAAAAATCTTCCATTGCCGATCGGCAGGACAACTGATGATTAATGCTTGCATTGGCAATGAGGATGTGTAGGCTTGTTGGTCAGTGTTGGAGGAACCTGGCACATCTTTGCCCCTCTTTAGCCTTAAAGAGTAGTGATCTTCTCACTGTTGAATTTTTGGAGCTTTGTGTTGAAAGAAGAAATTTAGCAGATCTTTGAGAAGTATTATCAAATCCTCTACAGTAGTGTGTCATAGGGAATCTCATGATTTTGGAAACACTGAGTTCAATTACATATTGAACACCTACTGTGTCACATGGCATTCAAAGATGGCTCCTGACTCAATCACACTCTCAAAGAACTTACAATTTCATGGAAAAAATAAGAACCTGTAGAGAGGTAAAATGTAGGGAAGGACTCAGAGAAATTCCCAAATGACACTGGGAAGTATCCAGTACAACTGCTAATTCTGAGCTACCAGATAAGTTTTGTGTTGCCTTTAAAAAAAAAAAGCAAAAAACAAAAAACTGATACAGATTGCTTATTTAAAGCAAAGGAAATAGTTTCTGTCCCGCTGGGATGAGCACTCTTTGAAATGATAAACATTGAGCTATTGCGTTAAATATTCATTTGTATATTTCTGAACCACCTCAGTATTAATAAGCATCATGCACATGTACATTGTTTTATGGTAAACTTCTTTCATGGAATCCTTTCACTTGCCTCATGAGAGAAGCTGGGCCACGGTTATGAGCTCCAATTTATTTATTTTTTAATTTTAAACTAAATTTTATTTTTTTTTAGTCAAGAATTTTTCTCCTTCCTTATTCCCCATTTTTAAATTTGAAATTTTCAGTTATCAAGAATTTATTCATTTCCATTTTAATAAGTAAGGATGAGCCACAGAGGAGAGAATTGAATCATTTTAAGTCACATAGTTGGTGAAGAGGTAGGTCCAGGAACATCTATGGTATGCAGACGTGTCTTTCAGTTTTCCCTCTTAACTTCGTGACTTTGGAATTCTAACACACTCAATGAGGCTCTTTTCTGAGTCTCATTTGATATTTCTCAAGTAGCGTGACATTCAGACTGTGAATCAGACTGATATCCCTTGTTCTTATTGCATGCCTGCAGTGCCAGGTATAGAATAGGTATTTAATAAATGCTTACTGATGAATTGCCCATCTCCTTTGCTGATTATTTATCTCCTTGAAAATGTCTTCCATATTAGCACTTGCAAGATGAGGCTTGTCATCTTGGTTACATGCAGCAGTCTTCTCATATATCCACCTGTGCCTGGCTTATCTATGAAATAAAATAAAAAAAATAATAAATGCCTACAATTTCCCAGGACTTCAGGATTTCCATCATGCTTCTGAATTTTGTGTCTTACCAGAGTCTACTATCAAGTGACATGTGAAGATAGATTTAGGAGTTCAGGGTCCAGGGATGTAAGAGCTGGCTGGGACCTGCCCATCCTCTTCTGTGGTAAAAATAGCTGAAGGATGAGCCCACACACTCTCCTAACTTACTGTCACCTCATCTCTCTGATCAGGGAAGTGTCCTTTTATAGTATGCCTACCTCTCAGAAAATCCCAGTCCTACATAGATACCCCTAAGGTATTAAAACATCCAAAGGCAAATAAATCTGCAGCATGTGGTATGCAGTCTCCTAGGAAGATTTCTTTTTTTTTTTTTTTTGTGAGACATGACAAGAATGTCCTTGACTGAGAAGGCACCAAGGGTCTGTTTCTATATAGACAAACGGTTATCCAAGGCACTGGTATCACGGGTATGTGCACACGTCTCTATGCAGGTTGTCTGGAATTACTGACCTGAGAAGCTGGGCCAGGGTGTGCCAGAACCACAGACACTTACCATGGATCAAAACTCCCAAAGGCTGAAGTTATGAAGGAGTTAAGGCTATTTTTTAAAATCCTTGGAATGCCATCTTCCTATGAAAAGGGGATCGAGTGCTTGATGGGACTCAGCAGGTATGAATCACCACAGGTGACAGAGATGCGATGGGAAAGATTGAAACAGTGATTAGAGCTCTTAATTAGCAAGAATCTATGGGCTATAAATTAGTGCCAACAGAACTAATTAAAATTACTTTTATTTGAATGCAGCGACAGGCAAAGGGCTTAGTCCTAAGAGACCAGCTCACAGCAGAGTACCAGACCAAGTGATAAGCCATGCAAGGATTTTAGGCAATGGATGGAAATCCTGGCTAGATACCCACGAGTAGGATTAGGTAGTATCTCGGCCCATCAGAGCCTTTGGAAATGGCGCTTCTGGAAGGCAGCTGGGTATTTGCGGAAGCTTAGAGGGAGGCAGGTCCTGTCCTTGGTTTTGAAGGTGGTCATTACCTTTAATGATTTTCCCTGTTTGCAGTCATAAATACTTCCTGTCATGTTTATAAGGTGATCCTCCCCCCACCCCCACCCCCTGGGCTAGTCTAGCACTCTGTTCAACTAATGCATATTCTCTAATTCCTTTTCTTTTTCTTTTCAAAGGTTGGTTTGTCAGCAATTTAGGTTTTTAGAATTTCAGAGCTGTAAGGGACCTCAGAGCTTCTTCTGTTCAGTTCTCTGTCTGTGAGGTGAATTCCTCCCTAATGTTTCCAACAAGTGGTTAGCCAACCCCATCTCGATGACCTCTAGGGAGTAGGGAGCTCACTACCTACAAGGAAGCTCATTCCATTGTTAGCACTGATTTGACAAGTATAATTGGGCAATTTCCTGAGCTCTCAATTATCTCTGGTATAAGTAGACAAAGAATTATAGGATCATGGACAATGAATAATATAGATTTCAAAAATTACATTGAGGTCATCTTGAGAAGCTCTTGATGAACCAGAACCCAATTAACCTAAACCCTCAATTCACAAAGACTTGAAGCCTGAATTTTACATTAGAGAAAGAGCAAAAGAAAGAAAGAAATCTGGCTCCCAGTAGAGTGGAATTACCTAAAACACACTGGCCACAGCTGGACTGCAAGCCCACCCTCGGTGCCCACATGATCTTAGTCTTGCCCTCTCTAGGTCTCAACCTCTCCCTGTCTACTATAATATTTTTGGTTTTGGAGTCCAAAGTATGAGAAGATCAATTAATGGGCAGGCATTTATTATGTGGCTACTATGTGTCAAATATTATGTTTTGCATTGTGGTTACAAAGAGACAATTTAGAAGCACTGCCCTCTAGGAACTCCCATTCTACTAGGGAGAGACATCACACTCAGATGTGAATGGATATTAATGTAACCCAGAGTAAATGCCCAATAATTTGGGAGTGAGAGACAGAAGCATCTAGGTGAAGCAGAAATGGCTTCATGTTAAAAGAAGGTGCTTGAGATGAGTTTTGATGGAGAATAGGACTTCTTCAAAAATGGAGATATTTTCCCTCATTTTCTCACCGAATTGTAAGCTACTGGACAGTAGAGTCTGTGTTGGATTTACCTTTGAATCCTTAGTAGTTAGCTTGACTTCTTGCACAGAGTAAGTACATAATAGCTTTTTAAGTGAATAGAGCCCTAGAAGTGGAGTCCGAAAGATGAGAGTTCAAATCCAGTCTTAGATGCTTTCTAGCTGAGTGACCCTAGACAAGTGACTTAGCCTTGACCTGCATGAGTTTTCTTATCTGTCAAAAGGGCATAATAATTGCACCTACTTCTCAGAGTTGTTGTGAGGTTCAAATAAGATATGAAAAATACTTTACAACCTTAAAACACTATGTAAAATTATATCTTTAAAAGGTTTATTGAATGGAATTAAATAGTACATAAATAACATAGCTCTTATATTTTCTCAGGGACTAGGTATTAATAGAAAAATTCTCTGTTCATTATAATAGGACGATTTATCTCTAAAAAGGATGTGAGAGGTCGGTCTGGTCCAATGCCCTCATTTTGCCAGATGAGGAGACTGAGGCTCAAAATGTGCCCTTAAATATTCTTAAATGTCAGAGACAAGATTTTAGCCCAGATTTTTCCTGATTCTTCTCCATTCTGAAGTCATCATTCTATCGGTTACTTCATGCTGTCTCACAGTCAGGGGACAAGGATATTAAACTCACTTTCTCCAGTAATCTTAGACAGCTCACATAATCTTACATTCATCTCCTGGGTTTGAGTTTTGACCTTCTCTCAAATTAGGAATTGTACTCGATGAGCCTTATTAGTCTGACATCTTACTCTCATAACTCTGGCTTTACTTACATTCTCTACTATAATACTTATTAAGTGTTGAAGTAGATGGTCATAACAGAAAGACCGAGGTAAACTTCCAGGCTGTTTGGGAGAGGACCTGATTCTTAGAGAGGGGTCCTGATTTAGGAGATGACATTTTACTCCTTTGGGAAAAAAAATGATTGAGCATCTGGGTGTCCAGGGTAGGCAGCTAAAGCCCAAAGTTCCTTAACCAGTTCTATCAAACTTTTCTCTCTCCTGTGTTGTGGATCATCCACCCTGCAAAGAAGAAAACATCCCTTTGTTTTACATCTGCTCATATGCCAAAGACCAAATCTCCCAGTAAGGATGAGTCCTTGGGGAGGCTGAAGACATGGTGAGAGCTGGCAACTGCCCCAGCCACAAATTATAGCTGAGTAGAATGGCAGGAGATATCAGAGGCCTCAGTCAGTGAGAAGAGCCTCCGGAAGGCTCTGGGAACCATGTTTTACAGCGTCTATCCAAGGCAGGGTTGCGAATTCTCCAGTAAGCCTCCTAGCCTTTCAGAATGCCAATGAGCAGGGGCCTCCACTCAGGCTACAACTATCTGGGCAGCACAGTGTGCTAGTCTTTGGATGACTCTGGACTTGGCAGGGGAAGAGGTTGGCAGGAGTCCCCTCCCCTTCCTTCTTTCGAATGGCGATGCTGCCCACCCTTTGCAGCAGGAGCAGCAGCAGCAGGAGGGTGACCCGTGGCCAAGGAGCTGGAGCTCTTTTTCGAGAGCTGGTTGAGCTGGCCCTGTCCTCTAATGGATGAAGAAGATATATGAGCGTTAGTTGCATTAATTAATCTATCCATTAACTCATTGATCGGTGAAATGATTGATCTCTTGCAAGGAAGTAAAGCCCTCTAACTGAGAGGTTTGAGCTCTGGTCTGTTGGTACCAAGTGAACCAGGCTTCAGTTATTAAGATGGGAAGTGGGGCATCACTTCTAAGTAAGAACTGGTGTGTGGATCCATGAGAAAACCTACTCCAATAAGTTATAATTTTGCATTCTCCTAGTAGACACAGGAAAATGGGAGTCTATCCAAGGGGCCTTTTCCCGAGAGAAAATTTGTGCTTTATCTATTGTAAACAGAAGATTTTTGGAAATGATTTACAGAATAAA
The DNA here is from genome assembly GCA_023548195.1 of Bettongia penicillata ogilbyi. NCBI lineage: Eukaryota > Metazoa > Chordata > Mammalia > Diprotodontia > Potoroidae > Bettongia > Bettongia penicillata. Next base: position 14,042,967 of record JAJHZJ010000150.1, on the reverse strand, counting down.
GAAAAATCTTTCCCAAAATATCTTCCTTTTGCTTGTTGAGAAAAAGATGGATTGTCCCAACTCACTGTGTCTCATTGATGGAATTCCTGAGCTGTTGGGAGGATTTCTATCCATTTAACGAATTTTTCGTTTGCCTGGCAGACAGTCCTTGAACAGTGCTGACATCCTGGGCTGTGTGTGTGGAGTGGGAATGTCATTAGGATAATATTTTATTACACTTCATTAGCTGAAGACAAGCTGTTAAATACTTTAATTTTCATTGCTGCAAGTTATCTTGGCATAATTCTAATAATTGGTGGGGGGGGAGATGGAGGGAGAGAGAAAGAGAGAGAGAGAGAGAGAGAGAGAGAGAGAGAGAGAGAGAGAGAGAGAGAGAGAGAGAGCCCTGTATTAATTATTGCTCTGCCTCATCTACTCAGAATCCAATGTCTAACCAATTGAAGTCATTCGTAATTCTGTGGATGGCCTGTTTTTTGTTGTTTTAGGAATCTGTGTTTGTACAAGTAGGGACTTTAAAAGACATGAATATTTCTCCACTCTATTTTCATAATTGTTCGATGTTGCAGATGAGGTACTATTGAGACCTGTATCTTTCTCTAGCTGTTTTAAATTTAAATGCACAGTTGTTGTGGTAAATTATCGGGACTTTGCCCTTAGGTTTTCCTGATGCTTGCCATGGCTGGGAAAGTTATACTATCAAAGCATAAACCATATGGTCTCAGAGATAGAATTTTTGCCCACTCTGTGAGGAGTAAGGTAAATATGGAGAACTCTATCACCTTCAAGTTGGTCAAAAACAAACAAAAAGCACCATACGCAACACAATAACTTTTCGATAGCCCATCGGTCTTGAGGGATTGCACTGGGTGGGTGGGGGAGACATACAAAAATATGGCAGAGTGGTACAAATAAGGCAGCCTTTTTTTGACCTCTTTACAAATATTAGTGTTCGCACTTTAAATGTAAGACCCTTGTCTGACAATGTCTGAGTTGACATTCTAGTGTGGTGGATCTATGTCAATATTGACATTCTGCCTGTCAATGAAATCAAAAGACATAAGGAAGGGATAGATGAAAAAAAATGACTCCTGGCTTCTTCTCAGAGAGAGAAAGAAAGATGTTGACAGAGAAAGATGTATGTTATGCTCAATGGTAACAAGAAACATTTCATGGCACGTTTGGCCACCTCACCATCCATGAACAGGAACAAAAATGCCTCTCTGAGGATGGTCATCCCTTATGCATCAATGTCTGTTGTGGAGGATGTAAAAGAAAAAAGAGACAGAATTTAGGATTACCAATTAAAAGAAAAATGCCAAGGGCTTTCATATTCCATAAGACCCTCATTCCTGAAAGTGGCAAATACTTTTTCCATAAAGACATAAGGACCTGAAATGACCATAAATCTGAAAGTCTAAAGATAAAATGAAGTTGTAGGAGTTACAATTCAACCTATTCAAATCCACTGTGGATGTTGCAATTTGGAAAATGAATAAATGAAGTTAAAAATGGCTGACATAATTTCCTATCAAAGTTTCATTGCTGTGAAACATTTGCCACAAAGAGGCCAAAAATAATGTCTTTTTGGTCTTTGCCTTCATCTGCCTCAGATGGCTATACCATCAAATGCACAATCTTCTTACCAGAAGGGCACATATCAGCCAAAGGCAGCTTTGTAAAATATTACATGGACGATGCTAGATGACTAGGGACAATTGAGTCCTGGAGGTGAAAGCATTTCTATCGAAATCTTAATCAAGACCCAGATGACTCAGGAATGTTTCAGAATAAAGTTGGAGGGAGAACACACACACACGTGTGTGTGTGTGTGTGTGTGTGTGTGTGTGTGTGTGTGTATATATATATATATATGTGTGTGTGTGTATACATGGAACATCTGGCTACATACATACATATATCTATATAACTGATCAGTTGGCATTTTAATGACAAGTTGTTTTTATTAGTGTATGTTTATGTTTGGACCCAAACTGTGTTTGTACTCAGTTCCTGGTAAATTAAATGAAGATGTGAAAATGGCCCTAAAGGGCATCTCCTTTAGGGAGAGCATGAGTAGCAGTTAGACCAGGTGAAGGAGACATGGAAGAAAGCCTGACTTTCATGAATACGATGTTGAAAATCTTGAGGGGTTGCTTTTTCAGGGAGCTGTAAAAGGGAAGATACTGAAGGATTGTAGAGAGACATCTTTTTCTATAGGAAGACATCATGATGAGTATGATTCTTATCCAGGGAAGGTGATTGAGAGGATAATTTTCTCTTCCATATAAAATCCTGATGATAATGAACTTTATAACTCATGAAGATATGAAAGCAGAGTAGCCAATTCTTCAGAACTCTTGCCTAAAAGAAAATAGAGCTTCAGTCCCTAATTAACCAAAAGTGATAAAGAACACAAGATACCATTGTGCTTTTTCATTTGATTAAAAAAAATCTGCCTAATAGAGGAACAATTTTAAGAAGCATTTTGTGTGTTTTTCTAATACTAAAAAACATTATAGGGACCAGGCATGTAGATTAAGATCAGTGGTAACAAACTCATTAGAAGTGGGGGCTGCTGAACTGTAAATAAGACCCCCTGTGGACCACATACTGACAGGAAATCACATAATATCAGTACGTTTTATTGTATTTTAAACATTTTATTCTGTTTCAGGACAGGAGAGTCTTGTAGGTTGTATGTAGTCTGTGGGCCACATTTGACAACTTTGGCTTAGATGATGACTATTTTGTTGACCTCATTCAAAGTCGTCATAGTCTGGGGCACCTCAGTCTCTTCTCTCCTTCAATCTGGGTCAATGTGTTGATGTTGGCCATGATGTTGGCCATTTTGATGTCTTACAGCTTCATCATAACCAGTTTTATTTTATATTTCTTGGCCCTTACCTGCACAGTGAGTGGTTGGGGAAGGGAATGGGTGAGTGTTGTCCTCAATCTCAGTGGTCAAGGGAAAGTTGGTGATAGCACAATGATCTAAGATTCTTCACCCTGGGAGCACCTTCGAAATTGGAGTATTCTTAGCTGCTTCAAGGTGGGAGATATTTGGGTTTTCATTTTGTGGCCATTCATAGCCATCAGTCCTGTCTTTGGCCCTTATGTCCTTTGATTGAATTTCTTTTTGTGTCGGGTGTCAATTGATGCTTTTTTATTTTATATAATTTTTACCTTTGGTGCCATATTAGGGGAAAAGTTTCTCATGTGTATATGAAATTCCATGATGAATCTCATAGTAAAGATGATTTTATTAGATGACCCTCTAGTTATTAAAGTCTGGCAAGGAATAAAGCAGGGGTTAGACACTCATCAAATGAGAATATCTCGTACAGAGTCTCAGTTGAAGTGGGTTACATGTGGAAGGTTAGGTCCTCCATCTCCTCTTCCTTTCCATAGGACATTGTGCTGGTTGAATTGAACCCAAGAGCCTTCTCACTTAGTTCTATTCTATTTTTCATTCATTCAGAAGTTAATGTGCCCAGGGTCCTGTGATCTACATTGGAACAGATGGTAAGTTTAGATGCGACAGGGAGCCTGGCTTCCTAGCACTTACAGTCCAGCAGAAACAATTGAATACATAGCACTAAGGGGCAGCACTACAAGGATAAATAAAAGATGAAAATGTCTCTTGATTGGGTTGAATTGGTGAGTCTGTACTCAAGATGCTCACATCTCAATAGGCATGAGATATGCATTGGAGCTTCATGAAGAGATCTCTCCCAATGGAGCAGAGAGCATTAAAGCAGAAATGATGCTGGACCAACTCTGTGACTATGGGTGAGGTCTACATCTTCTCTGAGCTCATCTTCTCTGTCAAAAGGCAATCCTAGCACCATACATTGAGAGCTGGAATACAATGCTATTAAGCAAGATTTTATTGGAGCTTCCTAAAACACAATAAAGGCCTTCAAGTAGCTTACAGTTTAATGAGTCAGTCAACAGATATTTGCTAATTGCTAGCTATGTGCCATTCACTGGGGATACAAAGAAAGGCAAACCTCAGCAGAAGGGCCTTGATCTTTAATCATCTCTGTATCAGCACGGAGGTGAAGAAAGCAATTTATTCCTTAAAGTGTTGAATTATTCAAGAGAGGGTGAATTCCTTTTGAGCTGGAGGGAAATTAAGGAAGACTTCATGGTGAAGGTTTCCAGGCACCATTTGAACTGGGCATAGAAGACTCAGTTTACCAGGTATCAGCAGCAGTTTTTCCTATGCTTGTCATTAGTCTGTTTTTCAAATGTCAAGCATCTAATTAACTCTTGTGATTTGTCCATCCTGTGTAATGGAATTCCTACCAGGGGGAATTCTTCTTTTAGTTCAGTTCCAGGACTGTCAGAAGTTCTGAAGACAGAGGAAGGAATGGTTCTATCTTTAGTGTTCATTGAGAAAGGACTAGGGGGCCATCACTTCTTGATTTTTATGTCAGGCTCTTCATGGACTGCTTTGTGTAACTAAGAGAAGTTCTTTAATGGTTCTCCTTTATTTCTCATCTGTTTGATCGTTGCCCAACTAAATTTAAGAATGCCACCTGTATTTGTCAAAGGAAATGATTGAGAAGAGAGCATGGATGCACCTTTACCAGGGGAAGTAGGGTCAGAGGAGGTTACAGGACTTTAGTGGGGACTTAAAGGTTGGGCAGCACCTGGAGAGGTAGGGGAAGGAGGATGGTTGGTTTGAGACTGTTCTTGGACAGAGGAATCACAGGAATGAAGTTGGGAATGGCTCACCTAGTATGATCACTGTGTTATAAGAAGTGATGAGTTCAGTGATCCTAGAAAAATATGAATAGAGTTGCATGAAATAATGAAGAACCAACTGAGCGGAACCAGGAGAATGAGGTGTACAGTAACAATAATATTGTTTTCAGAACATCTTTGGGGGACGAAGTCATTTTGGTCATTACAAATACCCAAATGAACTGCAAAAAAACCCCTAAAAAACAAAAAAAAAAACTTTGAAGGAAGATGCTGTCTGCATCCAGAGAAAGAACTGATATGTAGAAGTGTGTATAGAATGGTTTTACATGTACATATGCATATATATGCATATATTTTATACATATTTATGCCTAATGATAGATCTAATGATAAGGTGGGGGTGGGGAAAAAGAAAGCTACATGGTAACATTATTATATATTTAAAAGGAATAGCAGGTTGTACACAATAGATTTGCAATTTCACGTGCAATCATTTTCCCCCTATTCTACTATGTTATGGATATGCTTCTTTTATTTCTTAAGTTCAGAATAAAGTAAAAGAAATGCAAGAAAATTAGTGTAAAGATCTTCCATGTAACTTTATCACAAACCAGATATGTGGGGATGTGAAAAGATGTGGTTTTTCAGGAATGTATTGGTGTGTGTGTGTGTGTGTGTGCGTGCATGTGGGATGTATATGTATTTTGCCTTTTCTATAGTCACATAAATTGTGTACCTACAATATGGAGAACCTAGTCATTTTAACTGTACATGTGTGTCGGGACATTTCCCCCAGTTTTCTCATATGGTCCATTATCCCATTTGATGTTTGGACTGTCTCATAAAGGGGGGAAGGTAGGTCCCTGCTTTGCCCTCCCCCATTGTTCCCTGCAATACCTATTTCCCAGATGAGAATGTAGAGACTCAGAAAGTTCCTTGCCCGAAGTCCTGTGGGGTATCCAGGTGTGGATGAACGAGGTGAATGGAGATCATACTCTAACAATGACAGGTTAAAGGAAGGGATGTAATCATAGGCATTGAAGTCAACTGACCTGGATTCAAATCCTGCTTCTATCACTACCTATGTGAAGTTGCTTATCCTTTCTTGGTATCAGTTTTCTCATATGAAAAATTAAGCTGTAGGACTAGGTAATTTTCAGTATCACCTTGCAATTTAAACACCATAATCCTGAGCTTTCTCTTAGGTTATTTTTGGAATAGACCTGTGATTTTATTGAGGTAGTGAATTCCTGATGAGGAATACTTGTATCCATGCCAATGGACATTTTCTCTACAAATTAGTCTTGGAGTGTTATCTGGGCACTGGAGGTTTGTGACTTGTTCAGGATCACACATCCATCTAGATCTGAACTCAGGTCTTCATGATTCCAGGGCTATCTCCTAAAATAATGGTATAAATTCCTAAAATGTAAATCAGTTGTTATTGTCATTGACATGAGGAACATAAGAATAACTAGGTCTTTGAGTAGAGCCTGTACATTCACTGGCCAGTCAGGGATGTTGAGGAAGAAAACACTGCCCAAGACTGCACTCATCCTGGGGGACCCCTTTTAGCTTGGAGATTCTGTGATTCCTGACCTATCTTCAATATTTCATTTGGTTCATTGAAAACCTGGATCTAGAGCTTGGGTCCCTCAATTTCCCTTCTTTGCCTACATTATCAGGCTATTTCTCCTAAATCTTCTTTTTCTCTTCCGGGGATGGTGGGGAGATGAGAAAGTGGGAAATGAGGGAGTCATGATAACAGGAAAGGAAGTCACAACCCCAGTATTTTTGCTTGACTACATAGATTTCTGGGCTAATTAGAATTCATTCCCATTCTTGGTCATTAACATTTCCAGAGCAGGCTTGTAAGAAGAGGAGAGATATTAATCTGGGGTCCTGCCAGATACAGGTATGAATAATCACCTTCTGCATTCGTCTCTTTTTGTGGTTGGTTATCCTTGGGTAAATACAGCATTCTCCATTAAGGTTGGTTTTTTTTTAAGTATTTGCTGCACCCCAGAGATGGGAATAGGGGTTGGGAAATATTCCTGTCTATGTGACCTGTAGCACTTCCCCTATTTGTAGTATTAGTTTACGTATCTGATCTGTGAAGCTGTTGGACTGGGGGATCCTCCAAATCATGTTAGCTCTGACATTCCATATTGCAAGGTCACTCCCTCCAGCTTTGCCATCCCCTGTCTCAGACCCCTCCCAACTCTGATCATTCCCTCTTCCTGACCCCTCCCAGCTGACATTCTCTGTTCTAAGGCCCCACCCAGGCTTGACATTCCCTATTCTAAGGGCCCTTCCACATCTGGCATCATCTGTTCAGAGACCCCTCCCAGCTCTGGCATTCCCTCTTTTAAGGTCTTTCACAGCTTTGACCTTTATTGGCCCCACTATAATCTGTGTTGGGAAGGAGCCTGCCATTCTCACTTCTCATTTCCACCTGGTGAGGTCATGGTAGTCTTGGGCCATTTCTTCTCCAATAGAGACTTTGAATTCTCTTTCTACTCCACAGACAGCTCTCCAAGTCCTTTGGTGGGTGGGCTGTGGAGGCATCTTTGCCAGGCTGCCCCAAGTCTCTTTTATATTACATGTGCCATGGGTTTACAAGCAGAAATGCTAACAGACAAATCCAATAAGAGAAAAACAAAGTCAAGCAAACAAACCCTGTTATGAATGGGAGTGCCAAGGGAAGAATCAATGAAAAATCACTAGCCCTGTGACATCTGCCCGGTTTTATTTTTATTCCTTGATTTCTCCCTTTGCAAGCATGCAAAATTCTTACTTTCCTCGTTAAAATTTTTCATCTCATCCTGCCCTCTTGGCTTGGCTATGGTTTTTCACAAAAGATCAGTCATGTGCATGCAGTATTTACAATCCAATCTAGACTGGATGTGTTGTATGAGGGACAAGTTGGTGCCATAATAGATAGAATGTTAGTTCTTGATTATAGAAATTTGCTATAAAAGAAAAAAAAGAGGGACATAACTATATTCTAATAGAAGGAAAAACTCCTTTAGCTTTGTTAGGAAAAGAAATTCCCTTAACTGTTTTATTCCAGGAAGTGTTAGTAAGAAAAATTCAAAAACTACCTCTGATATTTACTAACTATAAGACTGTAGGGACATTACTTTCCACCTCTGAACCTCAGTTTCCTTATGCGTAAAATGTGGGCAATACTTTGAAAATTCTAAGCTGCAGAGCCATTGCTTATTCACTTTGGTAGAAGGAATTGTCTTCATCAGGAATTCTCTATACCCTTTAAATAATAAATCATTATCCTGAATGCCCCAAGAAATAAATCAAACCACAATAACAGCAACAAGAACGTTCAGTCATTAGCTTAAAATAAGATCAGCATCTTCTTCCTCCTCCTCATTATCATTCTCATCCTCATCCTCAACATCAGTAGGAGTGGTCATGATACCTGCCACAGCAGTGATTTGTCAGGAGTGAAAGCTGACCCTGAAGGTCTAGACTTGGCAGTTGGGAGAGGAGTGATGCCACATGCAGAAGTGATAGGGTGGCAACTTGGGCAGCTTTGGTGGCTCCAACACCTGGCTGACTCTTAGAGAGACAAACTGAATAGAAAGCCTTGTTCAAGGCCATGGCAAGAAAGATGCAGTTGTGGGGTTCAGATGCCTCCATCTTCTCAGTGGGCTCCATTCTTGCTCTTTCTTCCTAGAACCATCCCTCCATGTGGGTTCCTAGGGTGCTGAGGTTCCTCTGGCTGGAAGTGAGAATCTTATCCTTATCAACATTTTTGAACATGTATGGACATGGGAGGCAAGGACGTAGAAGACACTGGGATCTTTACTGAATCATAGCATCCCAGGTCTTAGAGGTAGAGGGACCCTAAGAGCTCATTAGAGTTCAGGCCCCACTTTCAGCAGACTAAGCCATCACTATTTCACAGAAAAAACAATTGAGACCCAAGAGACTTAATGAACTTGACAAATGGTGGTTGAGGAACCAACTTCTGAGCCCCCTTTGAAGGGAGCTCACTCTTGTCCAATGGGTTCATAAAGTTTAAATGTGTGGAATTGAGAAATAAGTTAACTATTTTGTTTTACCAAATAGGAACCTGAGATCCAGAGAGTGAAGGCATGATGGGTCGTTGCTAGTTTAGTGCAGATTCAAGAACAGCAGTTCCCTGTCTTTACATCTCCTATGTACTCTACACTCAACAGATATCTATATAAATGCTTGTTCATCAGTAGGAGTAAGCAATGATAACTTGCATTTCCATTGTATCTTAAAAGGTTGTAAAGTGCCTTGATTCTTTAACTTGATGCTCCCAGTAATCCATGGGGAGGTGATTTTATTGATCTCATTTGAAAGGTGTAGAAATGGGCATTGAGAGAGATCAACTGATTTATTTACTCAAAGTCCCTGGTACTGAGAGCCTGAGGAAGAATTGGAATCCAGTTCCTCCTTCCTAGAATTAGCACCATTTCCAGTGAAGCATATTGCATTTTATTCACTCACTCACTCATGCATTCATTCATTCAATCTTTTCTTTTGACTCCCTATCCCGTTTCTTTTTCTAGGTGGCATGGGATGGTGGGCATTAGAGACAGTCATAAGGGATCTGAGTTGAAAGCCTGGCTTTGAAACTTAATAGCTATGTGACTCAGGTCAAGTTAATCTCTCTCTTGAACCCCAGTTGCTCCTCAGTCCCATCAAGTGACAATGCCCATTTTTTCAAATGACCTATTTCATGAGATTATTATAGAAGAGAGCACTTCATAAATGATTAAACTCTAGAAATGGGAGCTGCTATTGTCATTATTATTTTAACCACAGTTATCTCTCAGACAGAATAAGGCATCCAGGGGCTGGATGCCAGTTAAGGAAGGAGGCACCATCTTGTCTCATTTGCCTATCAGCCTTTGACATGACTACTGTGATGTTAGAGATTTGAAATATATCATAAGATCATAGTGTGGGCTGAGACTTTAGACATCACTTAGTCCAAACCCCTCCCTCCATTTACAAATGAGGAAACTGAGGCAAGAAAAAGGAAGGGACTTACGTAAGGTCATATGGGCAGTAAGTGGAGGGAAGAGCTTGGGTACTGACTGTCTCACATCTTGTCTGTCTCCACATCTCCACATTCTTCCCTTGCAATGAGTGTGTGGACTGACATTCGAAATAAGCACAAACACTGCACTTAGGATAGAGACTTTGTGAAATGATTTTAGCAAATTAAAAGGGAGTGTGAAACCTCAACTAAAAAAAATGGAGACACAGAGATCAGGGAACTGTGGGCGCGGGCGGGTGGCAGCTTGGCTCTGTCTCTATGGAGGGGGCACCTCCAGAGAGACAGACTAAGCAGGAGGCTGGCACAGACTGAGGGAATGAGGTTTGTGTCCAGCTCAGTCACCATGAAAGCTGGGGGTGGGGTATGGGGTGTCCACAAAAACCCTCTCTCCTTCTGCTGGGTTCAGGGTCTCTTTGTACCCCCCCTCACTCAGACACGTGAATCCCAGAATCTAGAACTCAGTGTTCATTCTAACTAGTCACGAAGGTTTTGTGGGCAATGTGGGACAATGGAGAGCGCTGAATTTGTGAATTTGGGCACATTACTTCACCCTTCTGGGCCTCAATTTCCTCCACAGTAAATTGAGAGGGGACTAGATATCTTCCAAGATCTCTCACAGTTCTAAATCTTTGATCCTATAATCCAAGTGAAGGAAGAGAAAGATGCTGTTAGGAACTTTATGGGGAAAAAAGATGAGACCCAGTTTGATTAATTGATCTCTCTCTGGTCACCCAACTGGTAAACTTTGGAGGTGAGGTTTGGAGTCTAGCTCTCCTTCCTCCATTGTTCCAGGTGTCCCCCAGCTCCTGCTTGAGCCCCAGGCCTAGATGGGGATTCTGAGTATTGACATAAGCTGGCAAGAGGGATCCATGCAAGCCCAGCCCTGGTGGTGGACCCCACCTTCCCTCTCTACAATCAAACATTCCTCCAGTGTCCATGTGGACAGATGATCTCTAGAGAGAAGGTACCTGCTGAAGGGTTGTTGCTACTCTTTAACAAAACAGCATCCAAGCATCAGACTTTGGGCTCCTGGGATTTGGGTTAGAGCTAGGCCCAGTGAGACTGGTCAAGTAAGGCCCTAGAGTCATATGGATAGCCCTGAGGCCAACGCTTATCTGACCAACATGCTCCTGAACCTGGTCTGGAAGATGCTGGACTCAGGTGGAAGCTGGAAGTCTTCCTGGCTCCATGTTCATTTGGAGGGTGGCCCTGGAAGGGGAGGGAGTTGCATTTAACTAGTCAAGTTCTCAGGGCTGGCCCATGGACAGGAGTGACCAGCTGAACATCTGAGGGTCTACATTTCATTCAAACCCAGCAGCCTATCTGAGCACTGTTTCTCTATCTGAAAAACAAGGCATTTTTGATGGTGATTTCTGCCCCCAAATTGCTCCTCCTACTTATACAGTTGAATCTGTAAGTACTATTGGCCTCTCCCATGTGGGACTTTGTGTTCAGCTCTGGACTTCTAAGTTAGTCAACAAGCATTTATTAAGTGCCTAATGTGTGCCAAGTAAAGGGGATAAAAGGTCTGCTCTCAAGGATCTCACAGTTTCATGCTTTGTGATCAGAGATCCTGAGTTTGAATCCTGAATAATTTTCTTTCCTGTGAGACTTTGAGCTACTCCTTCAGGTTTCCAGTTCTCACCTTTCTCATATGTGGGATGACAGATAGATCAGGTGAACCCTAGGATGGAAAACGAGAGCCCGAATTCAGCCTCCAGCACTTCCTAGCTGTGTGACACAGGGCAAATCACATAACTCTGTCTGCCTCACTTTCCTCATCTGTGAAATGGATATAATAACAGCATCTACCTCCTCAAGTTGTGGAGAAGATCAAATGACTTAATATGTAAATTGCTTTGGAAACCTTTAAGAGCTATGTAAGTGTTAATCTGTGAGCCTGTGGAAGAGAAGACAGAATGCAGTCTGCCTTCAATGAGCTTATAGTCTAATGAGGACAGCACAAGTGAAAAAAAGCAGGTTACAAGGTGACATGTGATTGTAACATGAAGATATCCAGACTCATTGCCTCAGGGACATTGAACAGATATTATTTATTCCCAGAGGAGTGGACACCTGAAGTGGACCTTAAAGGAGGGACCTGGATTTCATTTGGCAGAGAGGAGAACACATTCTATGAGCAGGTGACCATCTGGGCAAGTACATGGAGGTGGAAAATTAGGAGATATATCCAGGGGTCTTTAGAGATAAGTTTCCACCTTACATGTTTCCTATCCTTGCAGGACCCCCTCCCCCCATTCCTCCTTCCTTTTTCTTTCTTTCTGGGCCAAGTTCCTTTCTCCTTTCGTTACTTACTCCTTCCCCCATGTGGTTCTCAGACTTCCTGGAGCCAATTTTTCTCACTAATGTGAAGGACAGCAACTGTTGGAAAGAGACTGCCAAACCTCCCTGCAGACGAGTTCTCCCAACCTAACTCCCATTGCTGCTGAATAAAGGAGAGGGGGTTTGAAATAAAGCCGGAGCCAGGAGTTTCTGGGCTGGTGGGCACGTGGGGGAGCTGGCATCTGTTGCCAGTGTTAGAGCAGACCTACTTTCCCATTTCTGTGACTTCCTCCCCCCATTTTCTAGCATCACTTTAATCCCCCTCCTCCCATGGCTCGATTTACTGGTAGGGATGCACACAGTAGAAGAAGGAAGCCCTTTACTGGAACAAAATTGGGGCATCATGGCCTTCTTTTTTATTTCCTTAAAAAATTGAAATTAATCCATGATTCACTGGTCTTTGTGCCCTTAGCCCCAAGACACGTTAGACTGAGTGAACTCTCAACAAGTGGTCCTCCTCAAGTACTGCAACCCAAAGGAAGCCCGGCCTTTGTGAGGAGTCATCCCGCTTTGAGGGTTAGTCCCATTTGAAATCCTCTGATTTGACTGATGAAATCAGAATTCATACAGCTTTTGAATTCCATAAAGCTTTTCAGGAGCATAAAAAAGAAAATGTGTGTCATTATGGAAGGATGGGAGTTGATGAGAGAATTCTTGCTTTTCCTCTATGTACTGCGCACCTTTGGGCAGGTGTCTTTCCCTCTCCAGACCTGAGTTTCTCCATTGGTAAGATGATTTCATTGGACTGGACCGGTTCCAACTCTGATATTTTCTTCTCCTTACTGATGGGCAGAAGATTCCCTCCTGAGGGAGGAAAAGAAGATCTCAGAGATGGCAAGGAAGTGAAGAGAATAAGCATACCAGCTACTCTGTGCCAGACACCATTGCCAAGGTCTATTGGCAAGTATCTTATTCGATTCTTACAACAATCCTATGACAGGAGTTGTTATCCCCATTTTGTATTTGAAGAAACTGAGTCACACAGCTAGTGTCTGAGGCCAGATTTGAACTTGGGTCTTCAGGATTCCAGGCCCAGAGCTGTATCCACTGTGCTGTGCCCCCAGCTGCCTCTGTGCCAGGCTCAGATCATAATTTTCTGGACAAAAACACCCTCATAAACTATCCAATTCTACAATCTCTTTTTACAGGGAAAGAAACTGAGACTGAGAAAGGGGAAATGATTTAGGATAATAGTTCTAGGGCAGGAAGGGATCTAGTCCAACATCATTCTGATGGCATATGGCACTATGCCTGGCACATAGTAGGCACTTGTAAATACTTATTGACTTTTTTAAATGGGGAGGAAACTGAAACTCAGAAGGAAAGTGACTTTGGATCCTCAACTTCACTCTGGAAAGGCCTCCAGAGGCCATAGAGGCCACCTCCCCAGATCTTCCAAGGAGGGGGACACATATACCCGAAATTTAAGGCAGAATCCTAATTTAGAATTTGAACCAATGCTCAAGTCCAAGGTTAGGAACCTGTGGTAGTATGCTCCAGGTGTCTCTCAGAGGGAGCCCAAGAGAAAGTGGCCACTGTCTTGGCCACTGTGGTCATGACTCTCTGGGTAGGTCTGCGGTGTCTACTGAATGACTTGCTGCTGACTCTGTGCTCTGCCTGACCCTGACAAAAGTGAAATGATGGCATCACATCCCAGAATGCTTCCAGATGCCCTTGGACACTGTTGGCCTATCCTGGCTGATACTGTGTGAGCATCTTAGAAGGAAGGCTATGTGGACTATGATACATTTGGGAGAAAGGAGGTGAAAGAGACTGAGATGGATTAGCCAAGGGGAAAGAATGTGGAGAAGTAGTGTTGGATACAGACATTCTTCATCCCAACTGAGTGAGTCCAGGATACTTACTGCCTGCCGTTCTGGGTGAGAAGAGCAGCTGTCTTCTGGGCAAAAGCATTCGTTTCAGCCCCATCCCTACCATTAACAATCACTAAGCTCACCTCACATTCATCATCTGTAAAACTGCCTCTGTCTCACAGGGTCACTTTAGAGGAAAGGGTCAAACTAGCCAACATGAGACACTAGTCTGAGGAAATGAACAGCTAAATTGGTCAATGGTCTCCAAACACAGACTAGTGTAATGGAAACTAGGATTTACACCCTCTATAAGATACAGCTGTTTGATCCTAGGTAAATTGCTTCACCTCTCTGAGACAGTTTTTTCATCTGTAAAATGGGGATAATCACCCTTATAACCTCTCTTTCCTGGTGGTTATGAGGAAAGCACTTTGGAGACCTGGACAGGCTAGAAAAATCGGAGTTAGGAGTAAATAAACCCTGTTTCCAATACTAGTACTCAATGATGTGGTGAATGAAGGTGGCAGCCCCTGTCTGAGGTCCTGAAATTGAGGCATCTCAGGTTGAGGACCTCATGGATGGATGTGTCTGTCATTGGAATATACCACTGAGCTCTATGTTTTCAGCTGCTGTAAATATCAGGCCTTTTATGAGAGGGTCAGGGGAACAGCATTCTCAGAACTGGAGCTGATGAGAGAGAATTGACCTATCAGGCCAAACTTCAAAGAAGTTGAGCATATTATGATAAGAGTTAGGGAGAGGGGGATTTGTCCAACTTTCTGACCCATGTCTGAATCTCCCCAACAAAAGATCATGCAAACAAACTGAAAGCTGTCTGCAGATGGGGAGCTCACTACTTGCAGAGTTAGTCAGGATGCTCTGATTGCTTGGGTTTGTTCTTGTGATTTGAGTGAAGGCAGGGTTGTCTCTATTTCTGAGGGGGGCAGAGTGCTGATGCCTTCCCTCCTACTCTCTCCCCTGCTCCAACCTGAAACCTAGCTGATAATTTCTGTTGGCCTTGTCCATTCAGGCCCCATTGGGCTCTTAGGTAGCAGGACCACTTGGGTCCCTCATCTGTGCCGTAGAAGGCACTGTTGAGCGCACTCTATCTCATGGACTTCTCCTGTTTACCAGGTCCAGTATTAATCTCTCCAGTCAGTTAGTTTCTTCACTGGTGAGGACACAGCTCAGGCTCACTTTATGCATAACAGCTGGTCTGGGTACACAGTCACTGATGCACAAATGTGGGTTGAATGATTAACTGCTCGCCTCAGTGTGAGGCTGTAGGTTTATTCTCACTTAGAATCTAAAGGAGAATATTTAGGGGTGAGAGAGGGAAGGTTAGGAAAAGTTTGGGACTGAAAGAGAAAAGATATGTGGAATGCACTTCCTGTCAGCTGTGGCATGGTCCTGTGTCCTGTTCCTAGGCCCTCCTACCTGCCAGGGAGGAGAAGGAGGGGCTCATTGACATGGACAAGGATTCAGTGGCTGTGGACTTGATGATGCAGAGGCAGGAGTGTGCAGCCCTTTGGTGTTTGCTGGGTCTAAGACCTTAGGCAGCAAATGGCTCAGTCTGGTAGAAAGCAACTAATGAATCAATCAAAAAACATTAAAGTGCCTACTATGTGCCAGGAACTGAACCAGTCACTGGGTATACTAACATAAGGAATGAAACGCCACCTCCTTCCAAGGAGCCAACATTTTTCAGTTGAGAAGATGGAAAACACAGTGGAAGTCACAGAGAGAAATGGAAAGGGAGCTTCGTCCACCTCCTCCCCCAATCCACATTCCCCAGGGATGCTCCCTTCCACAGGGGAACAAGGAGGGCTGCCTGGGGACAGCTGCACACAAAGCAAGCCCTGGTCTCTGTGTCTTGTAGGAAAGTAGGCTTGTCAGTACTAGGGAGAGGGAATCACACAGAAGGGGCACGGGTCTGACTTCTACCATCCTCCCTTACATTTTCCATTTCTTTGACTTTAAGAAAGTCCACTAACTGCTCTGAGACTCCTTGGCCTCATCTGGGAAATGGAGCTAATCAGTCTTACCTGTTTCCTGCCCCCAGGACTCTGAATCTTACATTATGCTCTGCTAGTGAAGATACCAATTACTTATGAAATGTTAGTGACTATAGTAGAGCATAATCATTCATTCCCAATACATTTAGCAAAGGTCAGATACCTAAACAAAGTAGCCTTATTCTTCCTGATTAAATCATAGAACTCACTTAAGAGGTCATTTAGAATTATGGTTTAAACAAAGAGATGCCTGAGACATCATCTAGGCCAGTGGCAAATCGAATGGACCCCTGTGGGCCACATATTGACTTAGAAAACCACAACTTAACATTATCTTTATTGTATTTTTATTTATTAAGTAAACATTTCCCATTTCCATTTTAATCTGGTTCTGGCTGGTGACTGGTGGCAATTTTGTTGGCTGTATGTGATTGACTCGTCTTTTCTGGTTCAACTCTCTCCTTTCCCAGAAGCCCAGAGTTGATGTGACCCATTCAAAGGCACACAGATGAAGGGCAGAGCAGAATACACATATCTGATTTACTGTCCCCTATGCTGTGTTCTCTCCTATTTCTTTAAGCATTAATAAAAGTTTAATTTTGCTATACAGAATTATCTCAAGTTTGCAAAGATGAAATATATGTGCATGGAAGACCTAAATATAGGAAAGAAAGTAAACATTTTGAAAGGAAAAGTCTTGTAGTCTTATCTACAAACTTGGGAGCTTAAATGCATGTGTGTGTCTGTTTCTGTAATGATGACTTTTTTTCCTGTTGTAATTTAAGGTTATTCAAAGTGACTTTAGGAAAACCTGCCTATCAGTTAGTTCACTATGAGTATCCTAAGCACAGGTGATGGAGGCATTGGCAGCCACATTATCAGGAGACAAGGGGAAAAAAGTAAAACTGAGAGGGAAAGTGAGTAACTCAAGGTAATACAGCTTAAAAGTATCCTGAGAATAGAATAGAAGCATGCACCTCTGAGCCAGACTACTGACCTTTCAACCTCTCCATGGACCAGATTAAACATGGTATAGATGATTAGAAATGACTAGGCCAAAGGCACAGGTGGCAATTTTGTCCAGTTTATAGAAGACACCACTGCGATGGATGGCTAATACCCTGTATGATGGAGTCAGAATCCAAAAAGAACTTGAGAGGCTAGAACTTTGGACAGAACCTAAGAAGACAATTTAATTAAGGATAAATGACATTTTATACTTAGGTCCAGTAAATTACCTTTGTAAATCCTAGGATAGAGGAAACGTGGCAAGACACTTGTTTGAGGACAATCTGGGGTTAATGGTGGACCATCAGATCCAACAGACTCCACAGGGTGATAGGGCTGCCAAACAAAGCACTTGTAGGCTTCTTGGAGAGAGGGGTTCAATGTTCAGGCCTGGGGAGCTTATGATCATCCTGTTCTCCTTTGCCCTGGTCTGATCCCATCCTGGGTGCTGCGTTTAGTTTTGTACACCAGATTTTGGAGAAGGCGTTGCTAAGCTAGAGATTCCTGGAGAGAACAATCATTATGGGTCATGCTTGTCAGGGTCTTTTGGAGGAACTGGGAAAAGTCTAGCCTGGAGAAGAGTAGATTCAGGGTCTATTTGAAGGCCTCTCTCATAGGAAGAATGACCTCATTCTCCATGTCCCCTTTAGGCAGATGTTAGAGAAATGGTAGGACTTGCAGAAAGGCTGAATTAGTCTCACCAGAACACAATAGCTTCCTAACTACTATAGTTGTCCCCAAGTTGATGGTGCCTCTGTCCGTGGCAGGACTAAGTTGTCCTTTCTTCACTTGATTCTTCATTAGGTATAGGTTAGACTAGAACGCCTCCAAAGCCCCTTTCTGTCTTAGTGTCTAACACATAGTAGATCCTGAATCAATGCTTTTTGAAGGGTCGAGACCAGTGTTCTCTGATAGCAATGCCATCATAACAAATAATCCTAATAGCCCTAATTACACTTAAGGATTGTCAAGCTTCTGGCAGGGCCCTGTTTTCTGCATATGAGGCATTCATTAGCTTAAAGAAGACGGTGCTTTAAGTCCCCTCCTCTCTTGCCCCCTAGGCCTTCACCTCACCTTGCCTACAAGGGATCTTGGGGCTCAGGGAATCCTCTGAGAAAAGGAAGACAGGAGGGACAACAAATACATTGTCTTTGGCTTGTGGTAATGACTCAATTTCCATCAAGAAGGATGGAAGCAAGCCCCTAATGAAGACATTTGCTAATTGTGAAGCCCTGTAGGGTGTGATTGCTTCTGTACTTTAGTCTGGCTGTACTTTGCATATAAACTCCCAGCAATAAAGGAAATGAGGAATGAACTCTGTATTTGGAGAGGGGAGAATGAGGGTGGGTGGAAGTTTGAAGTTTGAGCCACAGCCTTGGAGGCCACTTTGTGTCCTGCGGGTTAAAGAAAGGGCAGGGTGGCTACTCTGTTCTCTAACCTATCTCTTTAAAGCTCTGTTGAAGCTTGTTATTCAAGCAAGTCCCTTATCTTTGAAAAGGCATCCATGGAGGCAGATTGTCCATGGATTGGGAGCGGGGATGGGACAGAGGGAAATTCCATGAGTTTTCTTGAGAGGTGGTGAGCTTTCCCTCCTTGAAGGTCTTCAGGAAGGGGCTGATCAGTCAGGTTATTAGGGTCAGAATTTCTTTGATTTATGGATTGGACTACATGGTTACTTAAATCCTATCTGCTGCTCAAATACTGTGACTCTGTGTCCTCTAACAAATTCAAAGCCAAATATCAGCTACGGATTTGAGGATTTCCGTAGGATTAAGGTGTTCACCAGCTCCTAGTCCGATGGTTATTGGCTGTCATGTATGCCGGGGACCAAAAGGAGAACAGCAGTTACCTCATGGTGTTGACTAAGGCATGTGTGGTATCTTGGTGGGCCATATTGTCTTTTAAGAGTAAGGCAATATACTTCTCTCTGGGCCTTTAAAATAAGAGGGTGGCTAGGACGAGGTAACCTCAAAGATCTCTTCTAGTTCTAATCATATAATTGAGATCCCTTTTAGCCCCTTGCACTTGTCCCTTGTTCTAAGCCCCTCTCAACTTAATATTTCCTGTTCCAAGGCTCCTCCCAAATCTGACATCCCCACTTCTGAGGCCCCTCCCAGCTCTGGCATCCCCTGTTCTAAGACCCCTCTCAGCTCTGACATTCCATGTTCTACCATCTCCCCCAGCTCTTATTTTCTTTACTCTGAAGTTCCTCCCAGTTCTGACATTCTTGCTTGCCAATTCTCAGTTGGTGCCATAGCTCTACACTATTTAACAGCCATAAATATAACCTGCCTATTTCTCTGCAGAGAAATGTCCTGGACATCTTCATAATTACTTGCATTCAGCAGCTTTCCACACACTGACCCCGCTTCTCTCCAAGGATTTATCAAAGCATTTGGTTTGTGATGATTAGCAAAGTAGTTATTTCTATTTAATTTATTAGCTAAGCAACAAATTGAAAGGGGGAACATAGTCTGCAGAGGGAGTCCCCCCTTTTCCTCCCCACCCAATCTCCTGATGAAATGCATAAGACAAGGACTTTTTGTAGCCCAGTGAATTGTTTCCTATTTCCACAGATCTGCCACCTACTTCCCTCAGCCTAATGCTGGAAGTCTTCACTTTTTTGTGTGTATTATGGATCCCTTTGGTAGTTGATAGAGGCCTGTGGACACCTGCTCATAATATTGTTTTAAATGCATAAAATACACATGAGCGTGAAGGAAGTCAGTTATAATGAAATGCAGTTATTGAAGTAATTTTGTAAAATAGTTTGTGGATCCTAAATCAAGAGCTCCTGATCTAATTGGGTCTTAAATTACTATGTCTACAACCATTCTCCCCCCTCCCTTTCTTCCCCCCCATTCAAGGACTATAAAACAGTTTTATTTTTTAAAGTTTTATAATGATGAGGAAAAAGGAGGCAGAAGTAGAAGCCAGTACCAACCTCTGTGGACTGCTAATGTCAGGAGTTAGAGAGTTGGATGAATTTTTCTGCTACACCAAGTTTTGCTTTAGGGGAGGAATTTGTTTCTCTCCCCCTGAGGGGGATTTTCAAGAAGCAAATCTTGTAAAACATTTAAGCCTATTAGTGTACAATAGCCTGGGAAATAAGTATATATTTTTTCTCTGTTTGATTCTTTTTCCATCAGGTCAGCTGGCCAGTTTCTCTCTGGGATGAAGGGAAGGGTCTATTTAGTGTTCTCTCTGCAAGGCTCCCATCACGTGTTAGAGGGGATATAGAAGGCTAGCAATGTATTCTAACCTTGTCTGCCATAAACCTCATCTCCATGCTTACCTTGGCATCTCCACTCTGTGAGAAACTCATTTAACACACTTTCAGGGCAAGGATCAGAAGCAAATGACTCCTCACTTTCTCAGCCCAACCTGCATGCAGAGTCCTTAGGGAAATGGGCTCTTTATTTGGGCTCAGGATTGGGTTTTCGTGGGTTTTTTTGGCCACTTTATTTCAATATTGTTGATTTCATTTGTAATTGAGTGTATTTTATTTTATGCATTTAACATGTTCCTGAGAAGATGTCCTTGGACTTCGCAGTCTGATCGTCTAAGGACCTCTCTTTCTCTCTCTCTCTCTAACTCACACATGCACATATGCACACACACACACACACACACACACACACACACACACACACGAGGGGAAAAAGAGGCCATTATAGGATCAGCCGTGGTAGATGATGTGTTATGGTGCAGTCAGTTGTCAGTCAGTCCTCGAGGGGCATCTTTCTCAATCTCATGATAGGGGGAACTCTAGGGAAGAAAGGAGAGTTCCTTGTTCTTTCTTGCAGCCCAGTATGCCAATACCATTTTGTCCTACTTCTTGGTGTTCAGGTTCTAGCTGTCCCTTAAAAGATTCATGTAATGTAGGTGCTAGTAGCCTGTTTTCCCAGGAGAGAGGAGAGATCTATATGCAGCTTCTGAATTAGGCAGTTCTGGGACTGATCCATGAACAGGGATAATTTGAGTATAGTTTTACCAAACAAATGTTGTGCCTCAGCTTTTCTGAACTCTCAGAGAGCATTGTTAAAACGCTTTTGAAATTATTATCTGTATTCTCACCATTCTAATATATTCTTTTTTATCTCTCCACAACTGGAAGTTTCCTGAGGCCAGTCACTAGTTCTTCCATGCCTTTGTCTCCACACTACCCCTTCTCCCCACCCCAAGACCTTATAGTCTATAGTCTTTCAGCAAATACATCTCACCTCAGACACTTGACATTCACTAGCTGCGTGACCTTGGTCAAGTCACTTAACCCCAACTGCCTCATCCTGGATCATCTCCAGTCATCCTGAAGAATATCTGGTCACTGGATTCAGATGGCTCTGAAAGAGAAGTGAGACTGGTAACCTGCACAGCCCTCCCTCACTCAAAACAAAGTGAAGTGTAAGTCATGTCATTATTTCTTTGATGGCTTGGTCTTCTTCAGCAACAAAGGACGAACATACACACACAGTTATAGGGAGACAGATTAGGGAGACTTCATGGGGAAGGAGAAGAGAGGGAGGGAGGGAGGGAGGAAGGAAGGAAGGAAGGAAGGAAGGAAGGAAGGAAGGAAGGAAGGAAGGAAGGAAGGAAGGAAGGAAGGAAAGAAGGAAGGAAGAGGAAAAGAGAAAGTATTACTTCAGTGATAACCTTCTTGAGCTCTCACCAGTCTTGGTTGGAAGCTGATGGAATTACTAAGTATGCATTGAGGGGCTTGGGCTGGTGCTATCCCACTGGTGCTGTTCCACAGTTCTCCTCCTACCTTCCTTGTCTTGGCAGGCATCTCTCCCTCCAGGATCCTCTAGGAAGGGAAGCTAATTGATTCTGGCCTGGACTCTAGTCCCCACCATTTGCTAGATTTGAGGGAAAGTGTTTTCTCTCCTAGAGTTCTCTAATTGCCTAGGCACCATCCTCTCCATTCACCGAGCTCAGAATGCATTTGACTGTTTATATTCTGATATGCTGTAAATGCATCCCCATATTTGGAGTTCATTATATGGAAATTGTCCAATTTAGGGTCTAAGTCTTTTGATGTCCCTGGAATCCAGGAGACTGTTTTTAATCAGTTAGTTCTGCTCATGCCTTGAAAAATGATGCTTTTTATTGCTGAGAACAATTTCATTTTCTCCCCTAAATGAGAGTTGCAGTGCTCAGGCAAGAACCTCAGGGATCCTGTGTCTTCCTCTCTCTGTATCTCCACTTCACTTAGGGGAACAGTGCTGATCACAGCAATTGAACCATAAGTTTCTCTTGACCTTGATATTCCTTATTCTGTTTAGGCTTCACAGCAGCAGTGAGACAGAGGCTGGACAGGGATTGATGGACTCATTTTTAGATTTTCTTTTTCCCAAGATTTATTATTTGTTTTCAGATTTCAACAAACACTTCCATAAGTTCCAAATTTTCTCTTCCTCCTTCCCCATTCCCTCCCCAAGATATCGTGTAATCTTCTATGGGTTCTATATATACATTCTTTTAAATACATTTTCTCATTAGTCATGTTGCATAGAAGAACTAAAATGAATGGGAAAAACCATGAGAAAAACAAAGCAAAATAACAAAGGGGAAAATATTCTGCGTGCTGACTCCATAGTTTTTTCTCTGAATGTGGATGACATTTTGAATCATTAGTCCTTTGGAAATGTTTTAGGTCCTTCCATTACTGTGAAGAGCTAAGCCTATCAAAAACAGTCCTTGCACACTGTGATTGTTACTGTGTACAATGTTCTCCTGGTTCTGTTCACTTCACTCAGCATCAGTTCATGTAAGTCTTTCCAGGATTTTCTGAAGTCAGCCTGTTCATCATTTCTTATAGCACAATAATATTCTAGTGTGTGCCAAGGAGGAGGCCAAGTGAAGTCTTTTTGATTTTCTCCAGGGTTACACTGAAGTTTTCCAGCATGAGGTGTAGGGAAGGGCTGGTCTGGCCCCAGGAAGTCTCCTTGTTCCATAGCTCTGCATCTGAGCACAGGCAGTCTCAGTGGTTGGGGAGATCCATCTGAGCTGGTGTCTGCCCAATTCTGGTATTGGTGCTTATCAGCTTTACCCCCTGAGGCTCAGGATCTCCTGCTGGTCCACTGAGGTGGGGTTTCCTGGGATGCCTCTGTTCCTGCCCTAGTCCCCTTCAACTACAACAAAAGGGACACTTCCCTTTAATCACCCCAGCCTCCCAAGCTGAGAGACTGCTATAACCCCTTCTGCTGACCCCACTATTATAGGATTTTTTCTGGGGCAATATTCTCTGGGTTTTTGAACATCAACAAGAGAGCATAAGAGCACTTCCAGTTGACTCTGCTATCTTGACTCTGGAAAGTTCAAGTAGGTGACTTTCAAACATTCAGTTTCTGGGCTGATCAATGCAGGAGCAGCTGCTGTTACTGCCAGGGCCCCCAGACTCCTCTCGCTCAGCTCTCTTGGACTCCAGTCCTGTGCACTGCTACTGGTGATCCAATCTGCTCAGGACATCCAGCTCTACTATGGTTAAGTCTATGCTGGTGCAGCCCGTGCTTCTTGCTCCCCCAGTCCAGTATAACATATCCTTCTCAGCTACCTTTCTGGGCTGTCCTGGGCTGGAAATCTACCATGCTGTCTCCTAGTGGATTCTGCCAGTCTAAAATTTGTTCACATTCACTTTTTAGAGGTAGAAGAGCTCAGGTGAGTCTCAGCCTTTATTCCGTCATCTTGACTCCATCCCAGGCTCACTGATCTATTAAGGGAGTGAGTCTGAACTGGAAGCCAGAGGTCAAACCTGCTTTGTACACCACCTCCAGTGGGAGGCTGTGATATTCGCTATGAAGTGTGCCACATGAAGGAAAAAGAAAATCACATATTAAGCACTTAATACGTACCAAGGCTAGGAACATAAATAGGAAAGTGAGACAATTGCTAATCTCCAGGACGCCCCATTGTAATAGGCAAAGAGAACAGAAAGACCGCCATTAGGGTTCGGTACCAAAGCAGCCATATTGCCAAAGGACATCAGTGCAAGTCACAGCAAGTCCACTTAGTACTTGTGTGACTTGGGCTACGCCACTTAAATTTGGTAGGTCTCAGTTTCCTTAAATAAGGGAGCTGGCTTCAACCTCCACTTTCCCTTGATAGGTCTTTGTCTAGTTGGGCTTCATTTTACTTATCTATAAGAGGAGGTGCTCGGTCTCTGAGGCCCTATCCAGTTTCCTATTGAAGAGACTAAGATCCCATGATTCTCTGAATCATTGTTAGCAAATGTTCTTTTAATCAGCAGTGATTGTTGTCTTCATATATGAGGGATGATTTCTCCCAGCAATGAACATATCATGGAAAAATAGATGTCTCTGTTTGCAGTGAGCAATTAGGAAGTGATGCTGTCAATTGCCACTGTTGGGGAAATGATGGTCTTCAAACTCTCCCTGCAAATGGCACTGGGCTGCATCAGAGAAGGAACGATTCCATCGTGGTGATGACTTATGCTTCTTCTTCTTCTTCCCTCATCATCTCTCTGTGGGCCATTGAACCTTGACCAAGGCTTCCTGGATACACAGACTAGCCCCATAGACTGGGGACTTGTGCTTAAGACAGGGCAAACATCTTTCTGATTTGCCAGGCTGGAGACCTTGCCCTTGTCTTCGAACCTTTATTCTTCATTAGTCTGGGCAGGCATCCTGCCCATTATTCCCCCACTATGCTGAGCCTCTCATCTTCTTGGCTCTCCTGTTTGGTTTTCCTGCCTCTTTTCTGCCCCTGCCATATTCCTCCTCCAGAGTGCTCTGATCATGTCATTCCACTTTCAAAAAGCATAAGGTGGCTTCCTATTGGGCGGTTAGGTAGCACAGTGGATAGAGATCTGGGTCTGGAGTCAGGAAAACTAAGTTCAAATCAAGCCTCAAGCACTTACTAGCTCTGTGACCCTGGGCAAGTCACTTAACCACTTGCTGCTTCAGTATCTTCATCTGTAAAATGAACTAGAGAAGAAAACAACAAAGCACTCAAGGTTCTTTGCCAAAAAAAAACCTCAAAAGGGGTCACAAAGACTCAGAAGACTGAAAAATGAATAAAAAATGGGAATAATAACAGTACATGTTTCAGATGATTGTTTTCAGGATCGTCAGATAATATTTGTACAGTACTTAGCACAGGACATGGCACATAATAGGCTCCTAATAAAAGTCCATTTGCTATTACTCAAAGAATGCAGTGTATACTTTTGTTACTGCCATTCCAGCACCTCCACAATCCAGCCCCAGGATACCTCTCCAACATAGGTTTGGACCATTCACCTTTAGGTAGTTGATATTCCAGTCAAACTCTTCACCCATGTCATCCATTCTCATCCACTCGTCTGCTACCTTTGTTCTTTTGATCATGATGAGTTTCAGGTATTGATTGAAGCCCAATGTCTCTCTCTCTACTGAGGTTACTCTCATTCTTTAAGGCTCAGCTCTGATGCTCCCTCTTCTTTAAAGCCTTTCTAGCCTGCCTTCAGATCACTGAGTTTGGCCTAGACTAGGCATTCTTAACCTGGGGTCAACAAATATTTCAAAAGTGGGAGACAAGAAGGCAAAGCAACAGCAGAAACTTTCTGGAGTGATCCCTCCAAGCCCAGCCAAATACCCGTAACAAATGGCTCTAAACAAATTCTAGAGCCTCAAAGAACCCACAGAATGACAGAGTGAAGCAAATCTCCAGTCCAAGACAGCTCAGGACATAGCCAGGAAGTGTCTACCATGCCACGCTGGGGGCAGGATACAGTCCAGTGTGGGCTGAGAGTGTACAGAGGGGACCTGAGCAGGCCTTGGGGGGACTGAATCTCTCACACCTGTGGTGGTTTCCAGATTTCATGACCCCAAAACACTCAGGATAAATTGGAAGGTTAGTGGAAGAAGCCTGTGGGACCGGTGCAGGAGAATGGAGTGATCTAACCACAGCTCCAGGGCAGCAGAGGGGGGAGAAGGCAGAGGAACCCACCGCAGACACAGCAGCAGCAGGGGCAGCTGCAGTTACTGTCTCTGGACTTCTAGGCCCACAGATTGTGGGGTCATTGAGCGACTGATAGTACACCTCCCACCCCCACTGGAATCATGGAACTACCTTGACAAAGAGCTCAAAAGTCAAGTAAATGGCTGGGAAAATGAGAAAAAAAAAGCAGAAAAAGAATCAGACTATAAAATCTTACTTTGGCGACAAGGAAGACCAAAGCATAAGAGAACAAAGTCAAAACTTCTCCATCCAAAGCCTGCAGGAAAAAATATGAATTTGTCTCAGACCATGGAAGAGCTCAAAAAGAATTTTGAAAATCAAGTAAGAGAAGTAGAGCAAAAATTGGGAAGAGAAATGAGAGTGATGCAAGAAATCATAAAAAATGAATCAATTGCTTGCTAAAGGACACCCCAAACATTCTGAAGAAAATAACACTTTAAAGCAAATTAGAAAAGATATCCAAAAGATATCCAAAAGATATCCAAAACTCCAATGAGGAAAAGAATGCTTTGAAAAGCGGAATTGTCCAGATGAAAAAGGAGTCCCAAAAGCTCACTGAGGAAAATAATTCCTTAAACATGAGAATGGAACAGATGGAAGATAATGACTTTATGAAAAATGAAGAAATTATAAAACAAAAGCAAAGAAATGAAAAAATAGGCAGAAAATGTGAAATATCTTATTGAAAAAACAATTGACCTTTGAAATAGTTCCATGAGAGGCAATTTAAAAATTATGGGACTACCTGAAACCATGATTAAAAAAAGAGCCTAGATATCATCTTTCATGAAGTTATCAAGGATAATTATTCTGACATTCTAGAACCAAAGGGCAAAATAAATATTGAAAGAATCCACCAATTGCCTCCTGAAAGAGATACCAAAAGAAAAAAAAAATCTCCTACGAATATTGTAGCCAAATTCCAGAGTTCCCAGGCCGAGGAGAAAATTTTGCAAGCAGCCAGAAAGAAACGATCTGAGTATTGTGGAAATACAATCAGTATAACACAAGATCTAGCGGCTTCTACATTAAGGGATCAAAGGGCTTGGAATATGATAGTCTAGAAGTCAAAGGAACTAGGATTAAAACCAAGAATCACCTACCCAGCAAAACTGAGTATAATACTCCAGGGGAAAAATTGGTCATTCAATGAAATAGAGGGATTTCAAGCATTCTTGATGAAAAGAACAGAGCTGAATAGAAAATCTGACTTTCAAACACAAGAATCAAGAGAAGCATGAAAAGGTAAACAAGAAAGAGAAATCATAAGGGACTTACTAAAGTTCAACTGTTTAAATTCCTATATGGAAAGATAATACTTGTAACTCTTGAGACTCTTCTCAGTGTGTGGGTAGTTGGAGGGATTATATACATATAGACTGAGGGCACAAAGTGAGTTGAATAGGAAGAGATGATATCTGAAAAATAAAATTAAGGGGTGAGAGAGGAATATATTGGAAAGAGAAAGGGAGAAATGGAATGGGACAAATTATCTCTCATAAAAGAAGCAAGAAAAAGCTTTTTCAATGGAAGGGAAAAGGAGGAAGGTGAGAGAGAAAAATGAAGCTTACTCTCATTACATTTGGCTTACAGGGGGAATGATATGCAGACTCAATTTGTTATGACACTATCTTACACTACAGAAAAGTAGGGAAGAGGATAAGTGGGGTATGGGAGAATGATAGAAGTGAGGGCAAAAGGGAGGGGGGTAATTAGAGGTTAACATTTTAGGGGGGGACAAGGTCAAAAGCG
Source organism: Bettongia penicillata ogilbyi (assembly GCA_023548195.1). Classification (NCBI taxonomy): domain Eukaryota; kingdom Metazoa; phylum Chordata; class Mammalia; order Diprotodontia; family Potoroidae; genus Bettongia; species Bettongia penicillata. The sequence continues at coordinate 14,015,311 of JAJHZJ010000150.1, read as the reverse complement.
AATAGAATAAATGGGGGACAGGATAGGATGGAGGGAAATATAGTTAGTCTTTCACAACATGACTTTTATGGGAGTCTTTTGTATAACTATGCATGTGTAACCTAAGTTAAATTGCTTGCCTTCTCAGTGAGGGTGAGCGGGGAGGGAGGAAGGGAGAGGAACTGGAACTCAAAGTTTTAAAAATGAATGTTAAAAATTGCAAATGGGAAATAAGATATACAGGTAATGGGGCATAGAAATCTATCTTGTCATACAAAAAATAGAGGAAATGGGGATAAAGGAAGGGAGGAAATATTGGGAAAAGCGGTGATCAGGTATCTTGGGTGGGGGATAGGGAGAAAGGGTGAGAAAATTTGGAACTCAAAATCTTGTGGAAATGAATGTTGAAAACTAAACAGAAATAAATTAATTTAAAAAACAAATAATTCAATAACTTTCAATTGGTATTGTTTGTAAGCCTTAATATTTTCCTTTTTTTTTTTGAACTTTGGTTTACTTTATTAATTCAAGCCTTTATATTTTCTTTGATGCATTTAAAAATGTCGTTTAGAGAAAGGGTTCATAGACTTCATCAGACTGACAATACAAGGGGCCCAGGACAAGAGTTGGGCCCAAGACACCTGACATAGACTGTTCACTTATACTTATCACTCTCCTTTGGTTCGTAATTCATTTGGACTCAGATGAATTTTAACTGAACTTTATTAAGCATCTACTCTGTGCTAGGCACTTGGAATGATGAGGCAATCCCTGGCCTCAACAAGTCTATGTTTTCCGTGGTGTCTAATATTCTTCCCCAAGTCCCTCCCTTAGAGTTCTAATCCACCTCTCATTCTCATTGCCAAGCATAGGGCTTTCCTGGGAACAGACTGGAATTTCCACTTCTGCAGTCAAATTCCTTTGGGTGGAATTATGGCAGGAGTGAAGGAAGCATTACAGATGGGACTCTGCAGGGGAATGTCATGGCTGTCTGTAGGGATTGCTCTAAACTGGCCAATGGGAGGCTCTGAGACACCCTCTCTTTTTCTCTCCCTCTCCCTCCCTATCTCCTCCTCTCTCTCTCTCCCCACTTATGAGGAATGGTAAGCATGATGTGTGGATAAAATGAAGGTATTTGAGAGTATAAAAATATGAAGCACATCCCTCAATCAAAATACCAAAAATGGGGATGATCAGGCAGGGGACTGGATGAAGGTGACATACAGTAGGAAGGAGCAAAGGAAAGGGGGATTGTAAGTATTGCAGAGCATGGAAGTAACTATGAGGGAGGCACGCTTGCCTGAGCTTTCTATCCCTTTGCTTTTATCCTTTGGGTACTTTCAGTTTTCTGGAAGGCAATATCACCAGAGCACCTGTTGTCCAGTCATCATCTCTCTAATTATAGTGGCATGATTATATTGGTACAGACATGCTGAGGGTTATCTGGTCCTTTGAATGACCTAATCCAAACTCAGAAGCCCAGATCTGAAAGGAGCCCATTTAGTTTTACCTTCTTATTTTGTGTGTAAAGAAATGTCCACCCACAGAGCATAGGCGATTGACCTTTGGTTGAGAATTGGTGACAGAGAGAAAGAAGGCTTAGGGCCAGTTCCTCTTCCTTCAGTTTCCTTTCCTCCTTGCCTATCATTCCCACTCTCTTGAAATCTTCTGTCAATCCAAATCCTGCCCAGTCTTTTAGGGATGTGTCAAGCTCCCCTCCTCTAAGCTCAGTGTGGACTCTGCCAGCTCATACTCTATAAGGGCAGAATGTCCAGGTTAGGTGGCTCACAGAGGCTATCTAGTCCCACTCATGCCCATATCGCCATCTCTACTATAGCAACTGTCATACATGTTTACCCAGTCTCCATTTGGAGCTCTCCCATAATGATGTTCTCTGACTTCTTCTTGAGGCAGCCCATATAATTTTAATTGATAGGTATGTTTTTCTTATGTTGAGTCGGATCTATCTCTTGGTAATGCCCAAACATTTCTGCCCTCTGGAACCAAATATCTTTTCCCCATGATAAACTTTTAGAAATTTCATCATAATTACCATGTTCTTCCTAAGTCTACCCTGCAATATGCTACACCTCTCCAATTCTTTCATCTACTCCTTACAGGGTTTGATTTCCTTTCTTCTAAGCAGATTGTGATTCCTTGTTCAGAATATACTCTGATTGGACAAGGTCCTATCTGAAACATCACACCCAGAACTGAACCAGATATGTTCCAGCTAGGGCATAAGGAAATCGGGTTGTTACTTTCCTCATTTGGGGCACTCTGCCACTTTTTGGAACAGTTCAACATCTAACTACCACCCTCAGTTCTGTCCCTTTTCTGAATTCCCATTGGTTGCATTGTCATTTTTCATATGACTGATAAAAAAGCAAATAACCATATGTTGAATTTGAGTAGAAAACATTCATGCTCTGATATGTGTAGTCATCTGGGAAATAGGATATGAAGCCATGTTGAGCTTCTGATGGAGAAGGATTTCTATTTCAGGTACTTCAGACAAGGAATGTGTGGGAGGGCACCACTGGGGATTATCAGGATGCAATATATGCTTCTAGATCTAAGTGTGGCCAGAAAACTGTCCTCTGATGTGCCAGAGCTGAACAAGGACTTTGTGTAGAGCACCCTCAGCAATCAGTCAGGTTTCCTTGGTCAACCCTATCTTTATGGCTCTTCTTTCTCTTTTCTGCTCTTCCCAATGAAAAAAATGTCCCAAAAAGCCCGGACCAGTGAAAATGTTTATTACTTGGGCATCAGGCAGGGTTGGAGTCCTTCCCATATGGAACCACATTCCTGCAATGGGTCTCAGTAGCCAAATGGCTAAGTTAAGGAAGTTGGCCAATGTTTATTGAACACATACTGCACAAAATACATCATGATGGGCTTCTAGGCAAGGCAGAATGCAGAGATAGATAAAGTATAGCTTGTGACCCTCTTGAAGCTATTCGAAGTGTCAATTGTGTGCTAGACCCTTCCATGGATTTATTTTTTCTCTCATCCATGCAGCTACTCTTCTCTTTAGGGCAGAACACAATGACTCTTAGCCTTTTCATACTGTGTGCTTCTTAATGATATCTTTCTGTAAATTCTCCAAAATCCACAAATATCTAACACAGAGATCATCTTCCCCTGGTTCTTTCCATATTATGGATACTGGGCAGAGATTTGGTTCTCCCTGTCCCTGCCCCCTTCCCCTTTTTCTTCCCCCTCATCCCTTTCTCTCCCCTTTCTTTCTCCTGCCCACTTCTGCTTTTCTGACTTTCTTGCTTTCACATCACTATTTGCTTTCTTCATAAAGATACTTGATAGAATATTGTTTTCTGTGGAGTAGAGTGTGTCCTTCCTGTGGGCAGGCCCTGGCTTCATTTTTATCTTCATATTTTAGAGTCAAACACATATAATAGGTTCTTAGTAAATGCTTGTTGATAGGAAAATAACTTCCTTCTATAGTCAGATGAGAATCACAGTGGAAAGCTGATCCTAGTGAGGACTTGGGTTCAAGTCACACTTCTGACATGTACTGGCACTGTGACCTTGGTCAAGTCACTTACCCTCTGAGTGTTCCAGGCAACTTTGTAAGAAGATAAATTACAGGGAAGGTGCCAGGCAGCTTTGGTAGAGGGAGTTTGCCACCATGGAGTTCATATGATCAGGGCAATCCCACAGCCAGTCCCCATGGCAATGAAACAGGGAGAATCAGTGTGGAGTACACCCAGTGCTCAATGAGATTTTTCTTCCCAGGTGGAGCAGGGAAATGGCATATTTTCCTTTATTTTATAGGAAGTCAAGTGCCTGAAGTATTGATCCATCCTCTCCCTTGTGCTTCACCTTAAATTAATTTGTGATTTTATATCTTTCCATAAATGCATGTTAGTCATCAGCTCATGACACGTTGTTTCATTAACCAGTTTATTAAGTATTGAGTAGGTGAGTGTAATGGAAGGTGCCATACTGGGGAGTGCCAGACAGGCTGTGTAAATAACATCACTGGCTCTCAGCAACTTTTGCTGAAGACTCCAGTGGATATGGGGGTGGAATAGACCTGGGAAAAGAAACCAACCTGGCTAGAGGCCCCATTTCATGGGATCAAGAAAATGAGAGGTGAGACAGCAGAGGTTTGTCAGCCCTTTCCTGGGGCAGCATTGATTCTGTGTCTCACCTGCTGGCTTTCTGTGTTATAGAACCTTTCCGGCTGGAGCTGTCCCTGAGATAGGCTACTGAACTTGATCCTTAATCAGGGGTCTTAGACTGAGTGGTACATTGTGAGTCCTGGGGCAGATAAGCACTATAGTGAATACCTGGAGGGACTGTTTGGTGGAAGTTTACTCAATTACAGATTATCAGGTATTATCCTTTCAGCCTGAGTTAGAACTCAGAACCACCAGAGGAACTCTTAATCAAGGGTCCATTAATTTTTTTTTTATTTTTTTAAATTTTTTAAAAATTTATTTAACTTTTTACATTCATTTTCACAAAATTTTGGGTTCCAAATTTTCTCCCCATTTGTCCCCTTCCCCCACCCCAATACACCAATCATTTTAATTTCCCCTATCACCAATCTGCCCTCTCTTCTATCATCCCTCCCTTCCCTTGTCCCCATCTTCTCTTTTGCCCTGTAGGTCCAGATGACTTTCTATTCCTCATTACCTGTATTTCTTATTTCCTAGTAGCAAGAACAATGCTCAACAGTTGTTCCTAAAACTTTGAGTTCCAACTTCTCCCCATCCCTCCCTCCCCACCCATTTCCTTTGGGAAGGCAGGCAATTCCATATAGGCCATATCTATGTAGTTTTTCAGATGACTTTGATAATAGTCATGTTGTGTAAGACTAACTGTATTTCCCTCCATCCTATCCTGCCCCCATTGCTTCTATTCTCTCTTTTGATCCTGTCCCTCCCAAAGAGTATTGATTTCAAATTACTCCCTCCTCCCATTGCCCTACCTTCCATCATCCCCCCAATCCTGCTTATCCCCTTCTCTCCCACTTTCCTGTATTGTAAGATAGGTTTTCATACCAAAATGAGTGTGCATTTTATTCCGTCCTTTAGTTGAATGTGATGAGAGTAAACTTCATGTTTTTCTCTCAGCTCCCCTCATTTTCCCTCCCCTAAAACATCTGCCTGCCTCTTCTATGAGAGATAATATGCCCCATTCCATTTCTCCCTCTCTCTTCCCAATATATTTCTCTCTCACCGCTTAATTTCATTTTTTAAAGATATGATACCATCCTATTCAATTCACTCCTTGCTCTCTCTCTCTCTCTCTCTCTCTCTCTCTCTCTCTCTCTCTGTGTGTGTGTGTGTGTGTGTGTGTGTGTGTAATCCCACCAGCTACCCAGATACTGAAAAGTTTCAAGAGTTACAAATGTTGTCTTTCCATGTAGGAATGTAAACAGTTCAACTTTAGTAAGTCCCTTATGACTTCACTTTGCTGCTTGCCTTTTCATGCTTCTTTTCATTCTTGTGCTTGAAAGTCAGATTTTCTTTTCAGCTCTGGTCTTTTCATCAAGAATGCTTGAAAGTCCTCTGTTTCAGTGAAAGACCATTTTTTCCCTGAAGTATTATGCTCAGTTTTGCTGGATAGGTGATTCTTGGTTTGAGTCCTAGTTCCTTTGACTTCTGGAATATCCTATTCCATGACCTTCAATCCCTTAATGTAGAAGCTGCTAGATCTTGTGTTATCCTGATTGTATTTCCACAGTACTGGAATTGTTTCTTTCTAGCTGTTTGCAATATTTTCTCCTTGACCTGGGAATTCTGGAATTTGGCCACAATGTTTCTAGGAGTTTCTCTTTTTGGATCTCTTTCAGGCGGTGATCGATGGTTTCCTTCAACACTTATTTTGCCCTCTGGTTCTAGAACATCAGGGCAGTTTTCCTTGATAATTTCATGAAAGATGATGTCTAGGCTCTTTTTTTGATCATGGCTTTCAGGTAGTCTCATAATTTTTAAATTGTCTCTCCTGCATCTATTTTCCAGGTCAGTTGTTTTTTTAATGAGATATTTCACATTATCCTCCTTTTTTCATTCTTTTGGTTTTGTTTGGTGATTTCTTGGTTTCTCAGAAAGTCATTAGCCTCCATCTATTCCATTCTAATTTTTAAAGAACGAGTTTCTTCAATGAGCTTTTGAATCTCCTTTTCCGTTTGGCTAATTCTGCTTTTGAAAGCATTCTTCTCCTCATTGGCTTTTTGAACCTCTTTTGCCAATTGAGTGAGCCTATTTTTCAAGGTGTTATTTTTTTCAGCATTTTTTTGGGGTCTCCTTTAGCAAGGTGTTGACCTGCTGTTCATGCTTTTCTTGCATCTCTCTCATTTCTCTTCTCAGTTTTTCCTCCACCTGTCTAACTTGATTTTCAAAATCCTTTTTGAGCTTTTCCATGGCCTGAGCCCACTGAATATTTATTTTGGATGTTTGAGATACAGAAGTCTTGACTTCTTTGTCTTTCCCTGATGGTAAGCATTGTTCTTCCTCATCAGAAAGGAAGGGAAGAGATATCTGTTCACCAAGAAAGTAACCTTCTTATTTTTTTCCCTTTTCTGGGCATTTTCCCAGTGAGTTACTTGACTTCTGAGATTCCTTTCCACACCACCTTGCCTCCAGATCTGCCCAGCTAGTGCTTGGGGTCTGAGATTCAAATGCTGCTTCCCAGCCTCAGGGCTTTTGGCATGGGGCCGGGCTTCTATTCAGTGTGAAATTAAATTCAGGTGCTCAGGTGGGGACAGGGCTGCCATTCAGTGTGAGATTAAATGCAGGTGCTCAGGTGGGGGCAGGGTCACCCGCATGGGGCTCAGTTCCCTCCACTGATTTATGCGGAGATCTTCAACAATGGATCCCAGCTCCTGTCTGCTTTGGGAATCCCTGTCTGCTGCTGCCCCTGCTGCTGCCTCCCAAGGGGGCCTGAGTTATAGAGATACCCTGCTCCCCTCTTGGCCAGCCATAAAAATTCTCTCACTAACCTTTGTACCTGTGGGTGGAGTGACCTGTGCAGCCACTGGAGATTCTGTCCCTGAAGGCTGCTCGGATCTGGTCCTCTTGGTGCCGTGTGGCCAAGGCAGGGCTGGACTCTGCTCCAGGTTTGGTGCACAATGGACCTTTGGTGTTGGTTTTTCAGGGCACTCTGGAACAGAAATCTCCTGTACTCCATTGTTGTGTGGCTTCCGTTGCTCCAGAATTTGTTGGGAGTTCTACTTTACAAGTGTTTTATGGGCTGTGGGTTTGGAGCTAGCATATGTGAATCTCCACCATCTTGATTCTTCCCCTCATGCAGTCCATTAATTTAAAAAAAAAATATTTTGTTAATTGTATTTCAGTATCACTAGTTTCCTTTCCAATCCTATGTACTTTATACATTTAGAAACATGATACTGAAAAGGGATCCATGGGCTTCCTCAATCTGACTGTTCAAGGGGTGCCAGATAAAAACAATGTAAAGAACCCCTGGACTAGAGAGTCGAAGACTCACCTGGCTTAGAAGCCCTGCCTGACACATCCCCTTGCCCTCTTGGTAAGATGCAGAAGCTTCAGGGCTTGAGTGGGTTGGCCTGGCAACCGAACTAACACCGCTCTTATGGTTTCCCTGGGGAAATGTTCTCCTGCTTCCTCTCAGCCTACACACAAACAAACTTTAGGACTGCAGCTTATGCCTGGGCTGGGACTGCTTGGTGATAGGATCTATTTTAGAGAATGTTGATATAGGTAATGACCAGCACTTGTCAGGGGTAGGTGGGAGGGATGCTGCTTTCCAAGATAAATAGCCCCCACTGAAGAGAGCCAGTCCCTGCCAGCACTTCCAGGAAATAGGAGAGATATTAGAACTTTTGCCAAATATTATATATTGTTGCTGATCTCGCAAGGTTGAGTGAGTTAAACTAATTAGGAGAAATAATCAGACAGCACTTGGTGCTTTACAAACCAGAACCCATGAACACAAATCTGCTGTTTGTTATTTTACCAGAGCAAGGAAGCACTGATGGGTTTTAAAGATGCATAGATAGGCTTATTGATAACCAAAAAATACACAACATTATCATATGCCTCTTGTTATATTAATCATCAGAAATTATATCCTCCTGCTTCTCCCCTTCCCCCTTGTTTGCTGTCCCAAGTTTTATGGAAATCTAGCATGACAAGGCCCTTTAGAGATCCAAACCTAAGTACCTCATTTTATGAAGAAGGCAACTGAGTCATAGACTGAGAACAGGCTCTGCTCAAGGTACACAATGATGTAGAGGCAAAACTAGAATTGGAACTCCAGGTCCAAAGCTTTCTCCACTCTCTGTCTATTAGGAGGTTAGTTGGTACCCCAGAAGCAGGAAGACATTAGTCTGAATTCTCCCTCAGATCCTTATTAGCTGTATAACCCTAGGGAAGTCACTTAACCTTCATCTATTTCAGTTTCTTAGATGAGGATACTAATAGCACTTGCCTTCTAGGGTTGTTGTGACAATCAAGTGAAAGTTTATATTTGTAAAGCATTATATGCAATGTATAAATTCTAGGTATTATTGTTGTTTCATTGGAATTATGAGAATACTTAGAAATGGATGAATTAAAAAAAAAATAGGGAAAACTACTCCAAGACCCGAAACTTAGCTTTCTTAGCTGAAGAGGGCTTTAGGAGCAGGTTTCTAGTATCACCACTGGGAAAGATGTGTGGACTCTAGCTGGCAGTGCTGGGCCATGCTTTAGTGGAAGGCAGAGGAGCATGGTGAAATTGTGGCCAGGCTACTTGGTACCTGATTGACTTTGGACGAGGCTCCCCTTCTCTCTGGCCCTTTATCTTCTGTCATGAAAGGAAGCAATGGGATGTAAGCCCTATTCCAGACCTTTTGAGAGCCAGATTGATGATGCCTTAAGGCTCCAAGAGCACATTGTGTTGCATAGGAATCCCCCATCCCAGAGGTTACTTGCCTTACTAGGCAGAAGACTTGATCTCAGCTGTACCAGGACATGGTGCTCATTCCTTCCTGGCTCAGATCTGTCCTGTGGGACATCCAGGTACACTGAGCTCTGGCCCTGAAGGATCAAGCAGGGCTAGACCAGGAAGCAGGGACAGATTTGGAAATAGCCCATTGGATACTAGGATTATTTTATGTTCTTTTCAAAAGGTGACCCTAACACTATAGTCCAATAGTCTGCTCTGTGAAGACATTTGGGAAATGGATGTAAACCTCATTTAAAAGGCAATATGAAAAAGCCTAAAGAGAAGATGTGGGTGTGGCTGCTCTGAGTTTGGAGACCACCCTCCCTCCCCCCCATCACTCTAGAGTCTATGAACACCGAAAGACTACAGAACAATTCTGTCTGAACATGATGAGCAAACCAGTCCCGGGATCCTGTCTGCTGGGGCTCAGTCTCCTTGCCCAGAATTACCACACTGAAGGGAGTTAATTCAGGAAAAGGTAACAGGAGGTGTTGGAAATGGAGCTGTGTGGGGAGTCACAGGAGATGGGTTCAAATTTTAGCTCTACCTTTTCTTCCCTGTATGACTTTGCATCAGTCATTTCATTTCTGGTGAGCATATTGATCTGATATTTGGTGGATATTCACCTTTCAATATGAGAGTTCAGTCTGCATCATTATCTTTGTCTTTCAGTGTCTGTGGAGCCCTGGAGGATGTTTCTAATTCAAAAGCTGACATCAGTTCGCTGAATTTTAGTTCTGTCCTAACTGTGCACAGAACTGAGTGCTGGCTGCTAGGGAATACTCTGGTCTACACCATACCTCACAGAGCTCCCAATATAGCGGTACTGTCAGATGCACACACAGCTAACTCTTGTTACATGCTACTATATTCTAAGTGCATGAGAGATTAGGAAATACTGCATAATGTGTTCTCATGTGAGAGAAGGGATAGTTCGACATACCCTGTCTCTTTGCAGAGAAACTGATAAGAACAATGGGTAGAATCACTGGGAGGCAGATTTTGGTTCCATGTTGGGGGATGCAGTGTCTTCCCAACAGTCAGAGCTGTCCCAAACTGGAGTGGGACACCACTGGAGAGAGGCAAAAGAAGTGCAGTGAGACCTGTGTGCATGGGTAGAATTCAGTAGCCCTGGGACTGGAGACATTGTAAGCCTAGATAATATCCAGTGTAAAGGAACTAAGTCAAGTGAATTCAGGGACTGGGAAGAGAATTCATGCCAACCTATTTTTCTAAAAATACTGCAAATTCTTTTCTCTATTAACGAGTGCATCTGTTGCTGCAGATCTCATGGGGCTGTCGGAAAGGCTTGCTGAGGTGTGTGTGTCATCGTGCTCTTGTGGAGCACAAGGGATCTGAGCCCCAAGGCTATTTGGGGATGGGGCAACCCAGCTTTGGAAATCTTTCTCCTTTCACCTGGGTTCAGGAAAAAAAGGGGTGTTGGGTAGAAAATATAAGGTCCAGAGTCCTCATTTCCCTTCGTCCCTCATAACTGTAGGCCTCAGAAAGCATTGTTTCTCAAGAGACATGAGATGCCAGCATCTGAAGGGACTTCAAAGGACATCCTGTCCTGCAGTATCCTTGATGGGGCTAATCCAACTTCTGTTCTGGGCATCTCCAGTGACAGTGATCTCACTACCTTCTGGGGCAGCACAGATAAAGTTGTAATTGTTTAAAAGTGGAAACAATAAGGTTTCTACAAGAGAAGAATAAGGTCTTACCTCTTTCTCCTCTTCCAACTTTATAGTTTTGTCAATTCCTCTGCTCCAACATCTCTGGTACTGGATACCTTTGCTCCCCATGTGACCAGTAGCTGAATTTGGGGCCCCATCCCTCCTCACCTGGCCATTGCACTTACTTCCTCATTGCCTTGCTAACTTCAATCTCTCCTCTGCAACTCTTCTACACTTAACTGTGACAGCAATTTTCCAAAGGCACAGATCTGACCATTAAACTCTCTTGCTTGAAAATCTTCACTAATTCCCTATTGCTTGTGGGAAACATACAGTCTACTGTCTTCTTTTTTTAACACCCTGCACAGTCTAGTTCATGCCTCTCTTTAGACTCACTTGAGTAGCTCCCCTGGAGATGCTCTTTCTTCTAGCCATCCTGGTTTCATTGGATATGTCTGCAATCTCATGTGCCTTGTGGAAGAACCCTGGTACCATTTACTTCCTATGTCTTGATTCCCAGGATATTGTCTTCCTCCCTCTGGAAATACATTGTATGTATTATACTTACTTTTACATATATTGCAATTTACCTTGATAGAATGGAACTTTTTAAAGGGCTGTAAATTACTACTTTTGTCGTTATGTCCCCAACTCCTGGTACACAACAAGTGCTTAATCAATGCTTGCTAAATGATTGAATCAAGAGGATCATCCCCCATGTCTGAAGGACCTGAATAGTCTCCATGGATGGAGCTTTACCTATTTAAATTCTAGGATCCCCTGACCTTAGTGGTCATTTATTTAGTTTGACCTCCGGAGCCAACATCATGCAAATGACCTTCCACTGGGAGATGCCCATTGGCCAGTGCCCACACTTCCTGCCTACCCTAAATGGGCAGCTGTCCATTGCATTGTTGGATAGCTCCAGGAGGTCACACCTATCGATCCTGCATATAGCTTGTTTGTATAGACTTCTTTGTGGGTTGTCTCCTCTATTGCACTGTGAGTTTTGGAAAGCAGAGTTCTTATTTTTATTTTTTTTTTGTTTCTACATTTTTTTGTATTCAGCACAGTGCTTAATAAATGCTTCTTGACTGAACTGGTTGATAGAATGCTGGTCATTGTATTTAACCAAAATGAGCTTCTGTAACTTTTCCCATCCTCTTTCTCCCTCTGCCTCCACAAAAATACAATGTTCCTAGGCCTGCCCTCTGGAGTCAAACTGATTTTATTTACTCCCTCCTTCAAATGGCATGCCTCCAAATATTAAATAGAACCATCAGTGTCCAAGGTGAAAGACAGAGCAGATTTTTCCCATCTAACCTTGTCTTTAGGGATGAAGCGCCCAAGGCTCAGAGAAGGGATGCAGTTTGCCTAAGACACCCAGAGGCAGTGGGGGACCATTCTCAGGCCAGTGCCCTTCCTAGGACCCCAAACACTCATCGATCTTGTTACCTGAGTCACTGGAGGCAGGAAGAAAGAAGTCTACAAAACCCCTTCTGAGCTCAGCTCAAAAAACTCTCAGGAGTCAGTTCAGCTTTGAAATCTCATTTCCTGCATGGCTTTGGGCAATCTATTGTCTATTGTCTCTCCTTAGGCCTCAGTTTCCTCATCTGTAAGACAAGAAGATTGTCCCATGTGCACTCTGTTTCTCTCCAATTATTAATTTTGGGTCCTTGTGACCAACCCAAGTAAACTCATCTGATTTTGGCCAGACTTGAAATCCAGCCATTCATGTTCAGAATGGGCTGCCCAGTCTTATTCCTCATTAGATAAACCACAGGCACTTTTGTCTGGCAGGCATGATATGTTCAGGAGGCTGTTTGGAATTTCAGAGCAGACTTGGCTCTCTTGAATATGTCTGTTTATTTATTTCATTAATTTTTAAAGTTGTTGTCTCCTTTCTCTGGTCAGCATTCTGGTGTTAGCAGCTTGAATGAAGGAAAACAAGTCTTGTGAAGTAATTATAATTTAATCTTGTAGAATTAAATCTCAGAGCAAGAAGGAACCTTAGAAGTCATTTAGCTCAACCCCCTTCCTGAGTCACTCAGTCCACTGTCAGCAGATATGGATGAAAAAGTCAGTGGTGTTGGCTCTGGGAAGGCACAGAGCAAAAATGTGCCCATCTCTGCCCTCAAGGAGATAATTCTCTAATGGGGGCAGATGACATATTTACCGATTCTTCCAATGCAAGGCCCAAGGGGAGGAAGGCAGAGAGCCAGGGACAGTACTGCAAGAACCATGAATCTGGGTGCTCATTTCTAGCTGGTGAAACCATCACTCCCCCAGCATCCCTGGTGAAGGATGGAGTAATTATGCGTGGAGAGGTGTGGCATACTGAATAGAGTGCTGAATGGGCAATCAGAAAGATAGGAGTTCAATTCTTGCCTCTGCCATTTACTAGCTTTGTGGCCTAGAAGAGGGTAGGACGCCTCTCTGAGGCTCAGTCTGCTCATATTCAAAATGGAGATGATGGTTGTGGTGCCTGCTTCATAGAAATGGAATGATAAATGTAAAGTACTTTGCAAAGCTTAAACCCTATAGAAATGTCTTCCACTTTTGACGTTGATCATTGTGCTCTACTATCTGGATTTCAGTTTTTTCCTCCCCTTTAATTTAAGGCTATGGAGTTTGTCTGAATGATCTCGAAGCTACCTTCTAGCCCTGATATTATCCAATTCTCTGAAAATATGCACCATCTCACATGGATGGCAATGACCATTCTTAAGATGGATGCATATTTTCTGTCCCTCTCTTTGTCTTGTCTCTTGAAAATGAAGGTCAAATGGAAATACCTGATCCATCCAATAGCTTCAGAATCAAGTGTCCTAAGAATGGGTCAGTTACACTGCATCCACCAGCAGATTTGGTTAACAAAGCAGTATGGTTTGAGGAGCCTCCGGTGGGAAGTCTCAGCCAGAAGGAAAGGTTTTTGTGCTGGGTCCTGATGGATAGAGAGAGGCTGGTTTCTTGCTGAAACTATGCCATTGAGCCACTTGGACAAGTCATTTCTTCACCTTGGTCTCACTTTCTTCAGCAGTAAAAGGCCAGAAGATCTATGATGGTTATTTCTTCCAACTCTGGTATTCTATGATCTGCATCCTAAGCTTCCCCCAGCTCAGCTTTAACATTACCAATTTTTGTATCCTTCTCAGCTTTGACCTTCTGTGCTGTATGATTCCTTCAAGGTCATATTCTATGATATCTGCTTTGCAGTCCCACCTCCCTTTGACAGTGTTCAACTGTCCCTTTCCATAGGTTATTTTCCTCTGTTCTAGGTTCCACCATCTATAAAGGAAGGAGAACCATGAACTAGAAAAAAGAAACAACAACAAAATTGTAGTACTCATTTCTTAGGTGAATGATGTTCTGCCTTCCACCTTGATCATTTTATGATTACTACTATTAATAGCACTACTATTATTTTTAATAGAGTTTAATTATTAGTTAGATCACAAGCATTTGCTAAGTGCTGTGTGTCCAATACCAAAAGAAATCAAAGATGGTCCCTGCCTTCAAGGAGCTTGTAATCTAATGTAGGAAACACCAAGTAAATAAATATGTACAAAGAAGCTGTAGACAGGAAAGATGGGACCTAGTGAGGGGAGGGCAAAGTACTTGGAATGAGGGACTGGGAAAGGCTTCCTGTAGAAGGTGGGATTTTAGCTGGTGCTCAAAGGAAGCCTGGAAGCATAGATGATGAGGCAGAGCATTCCAAGCATGGGTGTGGCCAGATGGGAGAGCTGGAATGTCTTGTTGGTGTGCTAGTGAGGAGATCAGTGTCACCAGTTTGAAGAGCACAGGGCTAGGAGTAAGGTGTGAGGTGGAGGAGAGGTGGGGGAGGTGAGCTTATGGAGACCAATGGAGGATTTCCTATTGGATTCTGGAGGTGATAGGGAGCCAATGGGGTCTGTCGAATAGGAGTGACACAGTTGGACGTGGGCTTTACTTATTATTACTACTTTTGATGTTCCATGCACAGAGAGAGACTGTTAAGTAAAATGCTAGGATCGGTCTCTTTCAGTGGCCTTTGCATAGTCGTAAAATGAAGGACCACTTGATTGGCATTGCTGCTGTTACATTGCCATGTGCCAATCAGGACGGGATTCTGGGCAGGAGCTGGCAAAACGTGATCTTCATGGCACGTCAGGTCCTTCAGTAATATTCACGTTAGCTGAATATAATTGACTGGCTGCCCGTTGGATGGTGTCAGAAAGTCTGATAAGAAACATCACAAGGCAGTGTCCGCATCCTCAAGGAGAACAATCACCAAGTGTGCAGGTGTATTAGCAAGCAAAACTTGGCTATCATGTGTGGGCTCTCAGGGCACGGCTTCCCTAAATCACAAGGTGATAAATTCCCAGACACCAGCACTCCTGAACAAAAGAGAGCAAACATTTTGGCAGGGCTATGAATCTCCCCCACTTTTGTTCTTTTCCTGAAACCAAACAGCAAACGTGGAAACGATAAAGGCAGAGTAAACAGCAGTCGCTCTTCCCCCCTCATTAGGATAATTAATGCCAAGCAGTTATCTGGACCCTTGCAGCAAGGCATGTCTGCAGTTCCAGAACAGGGCTGGGTTTGAGTTGATTCATGTCAGAGAACTCTACTCCAAGTCAGAGAAAATAACGGTGACCTCTGTGACAAGAATCAAGGGAATAAAAATTGTTAAGTTATCAACAAGGTGGATTGTGGACATTCTTGTCCAAGCAGCAAATCAATGACAGAGGGAAGATGGAGGAAGGAGAGAGAGAGAGAGAGAGAGAGAGAGAGAGAGAGAGAGAGAGAGAGAGAGAGAGAGAGAGAGAGAGAGAGAGAGAGAGAGACAGAGAGAGAGAGAGAGACAGAGAGAGAGAGAGAAGAGAAGAGGACAGAGAGACAGAGATAGACAGATAAAAAAGGAAGGAGGGAGGGGGAGAGAGATTTTCCATGACTTTTCAAAGTGGAATCAAATTTGCCCAGATCTTGTAACTACAAGTGCCATGCTCTTTGGATTTTACCCCTCCATCTCTAAGGAAGAAACCCTCTCCTTTTACAGAGGAGACAACTGAACCTTCCTGAACCCAGGCCCTCCTCTTGTCGTGTTGGGTCCCTTGACACTTGTGGGACTGAGCTTCCTTATCTGTAAAATGAGGATAAATCCCTTTAATATTCATTACCTGAGGTTGTTGTGAGGATGAGATGTCAATTCCTGTAATTGCTTCAGAAATCTTTAAGGACTATTAAAATGCTCATCATGGTCAGCCGTGTGAGCATTGGTCAGTCATTTCAGTTCTGAGCCTCAGTTTTCTTACCTGTAAAATAGGAGATGATGATACATGGCCAACCTCCCAGAATTACAGTAGAAGAACCCTGCTTATAGAAAACTAGAGTTACAGAAATTTAAGCTGCTGTCATGGGTCATATTTTTAGAGCTGATGTGGGGGAGAATTGGAGACCATCCAGTCCTGCTCTCCCCCACCCTCCACATTTTATAGGTAAGGACACCAAGGACCAGAGAGGTTGGGTAAGGTTATACTGGTAGTGGGAGGCCAGGGTGTTGTTCAAACCTAGGTCCTTTGACTCCAATCCAGTCCTCTTTACACTGTACCATATTGCCCTTGTCTTTTGAAGTATTATCTGTTGAAAAAACTAAACTGTAACATTCTTCAGAAGTCTAATTTCTTAGGAATTGATGCACTTTTAGATGAGGAATCATTGGCCAGAAAGGGGGAGCATCTTGTCCAAACAGGCTGGGGAGCATTTGGGTGGAGGACTCCTCCTTGTAGATCATCCTTTCCCAGTGTCTAGAGAGGAAGGAGGTTTTCTTGTTTATGGCTCAGTGGCCCTATCCACCTCCCTAAGCAGTTTTGTATGAGATAGTAACTATGGGATAGAGTCAGCTGTCTTGAGGGCTGTATTCTTAGATAGCATGCATTAGGATAGAGCCCCTCACTGTCTCATTACACAGACCCACAGAGGTCCATGCTTATTTAAGATAGGCTTGTGAAATGTTCATGTTAAATTCTGCACCCATTAACTGACCTCTGTGCCAGGGAAGCAGGTAATTAGTTATGGTTCTAGACAGGAGTGGTTACTGTAGACATCTACTTGGCCAAAGCTTGGATTAAAACAAAATCATTGTTTTAATCAAAACTCAGGATGCTAATTGTTATTTTCCAACTTTTCCTTTGAACATATTTTAAGAGGTTTGTGACTTCCAAGTGCTATATGAATATGAGTTCTTGTTTGTAAGTTGGGTTGGCCCAAATTATGGGCAGTCTTTCATTCAAGGCAAAGGATTGAGTTTGGTAATGATAGGAATATGAGTCACTGATAGGAAAGAAGACATGCTTGTTCTTCTACCAAATGATAGTTGAGGTAATTATTGAGGCTTGGGGCTGAGGAGCCTATTGAGGGTAGGGATTCCAAGGGAATCTTATTAGAGATTTGAAGCCTTGTAAATTTGAGAGTTATTGATTAAACTCTAACTTTGTGCCAAAATAAAGATAAAAAGCAGCACATTGTCTGTGCTTCCAGAGTTCCTGGCTATTAACAGATATGAGGCATATGGGGAAACGAAGAGCCACTATCATAGATCCCAATGTTAGAGTGTTAGATCCCAGTGACAGTGATAATGATATGAAGCACAGATGAGTACCACAGGATGGGGATGATGAGCACCCTTCCCTTCAGGCCTTTGGGGGCCCCTTGGATGAATTGAGCATCGAGCTGCCATGTTTAACCAGTTAGGACCACGGGCTAAGGAAAGTAGGGGTAAGGGTATGTGGATGTGGATAACTATACGTTGGTGGTTTGAGGATACCCTTTAAAGATCCTGGGGTATGTGGCCAGGGAAAACTCCTCAAATGCATGTGAACTGTCCGAGATTGCTTCACTGCAAGTTTAGTGTGACTGGCGGAATGGAAGATGAGCCATGTCTTCTTGATGCCAGATGGGGAGCCCTGAGGCTTGGACATATTCGCCATCATGTATGGTTGGTATTTTCTTTGGACATCTGCCACCTCTAGTATGCCTAAATTAGCCAGCTCAGTAATGCCTCCATGCAGCGTTTCATGTATGCTGAACCCTATCTTAAAAGGCAGTTTTGAATTTAACTCTTTAGTCTTTCCAGTCAGTGTCTGTCTTATGAGAAACTTGAATTTGGGCTTCACCTTCACATTCATGCCAGAATTGTCTCTTCATGCCTCTCTCCCCACATTCCCTCTTGATTTCATTATTTGGACAGAGACAGAGGGAGTCACTGTGAAGGAGTATCATCTCATTCTTTGGGGGATACTAGCCTCTGTCCCCTTGAAACTGTCAGCATCCCTCCAGTATTGATTTCCAGGGTCCCTGCACCTCTGGTAGGGGACACTTCAAATCATTTTCCCAGTAGAAAATAACCTACTTAAGGACAGGGACTATTTTGTGTTTTGTCTTTTTTTCCTAGCTTTCATTCCAGTGTTCTGCACTTAGTAGGTGTCCAATAAATGCTTGAGGAAGGTTCAGAAGGTGTTAGGCAGCGTTAGCTTGACCCTCCTCCCTCCAGTTATCTTCAGAAGGGGAGAAGAACTGCTCCTCTCATTAAGGCTGTGGATAGCAGCTAGTGACTTCTTGCCTTGACAGTTCACCTGCCCTGCTTCCCTCCTTGTGGTAAAAATCATTCTTTGATCATCCGTTTCTACCGTACATCTTTTCTCCCTTCTCTCAATTCTCTCTGCTTTATGTTGAGAGAGAACATCCTCTGGCATAATAGGATTACCCGGCTAACAGGTTCAGTGCTATCTGTGAACACAATACAAATACAAACTCCCCCCACCTTTCCCATTCTGAACAGAAAAGGCTAGAAGAGGCTTAGGAGAGGGAGCACATTCTGGACTGCTATGTTCTCCCCCAAAGCCCTTTATGGACACCTAGCTCCCAGAATCCTTCCACCTTGACCTGCATGAACAGATCATGTCATCCTAGGATTATGGAATTTGAAACCCTCATTTCATAGATGAGGAAACTGAGTCACAGATAAGTTATAAATAATAGTCGTGATTATAATAGCCAGGATATGTACATATATATGGATATATATATGGATATATACCTATCTCCAGGACTCCGGATAGACATGACTGATCGTACCATTTAGGAGGGACCTGGGGTCAAACCTGCTTTTGGCTTTTTAGTTTGTTCCCTACTCCAGGAATGAGGGTGAGGAATGACACTCCATGTCAAGGTCACACAAACAAGGTTGAGAGGATGATGGAACTAGAAGATGAATGTAGGATTTCTGACTGAGTCAGAAGGTTTAGGTTCAAATTCTGTCTGAGACCCTGGCTCTCAGAACTTCAGTTCCGAGCATGAGAGAATCTTTGATTGCCTGTGCACTACATCATGACTAAGCTTTTGACCTTTGGCCCCCCCCAAACCCAGGCTGGCCCACTCATATTTCCTTCCATTCCACTGTCTTTACCACCTTATCTCCCCTAGTAAACTGTAAGATGCACAAAGGAGGGACTCTACTGGGCACCCTCTTTGTATCCTAGCATGAGGACCTGCATGTAGTAGGTGTTTAAGATATGTTGAATTGAAGGCATGTCCTTGCCAGCAAACAGAGCAAGGCTTTCTCAGCACCACTTTTTGTGCTCCAAAATGCCCAATATTTGTCTGTATTCTGCTTTTCATCACTTAGGAATCATTGAAAGCAGTACCAGCTTTTACCTCTCACAGGACAACTCCCTTTCATAGCCTCTTCTGAGGGATTAAGTCCTCTTTGTTGTTTTGTTAAGGCTTCCCAGCTATTTATTTATTTATTTTGGTGTGGGAAACACTGGGTTAAGTGACTTGCTCAAGATCACAGTCAGGAAATGTCTGAGGCTGGATTTGAACTCAAGTCCAGGGCCAGTGCTCTAACCACTGTACCACTTCCCATTTTTTTTAAACCCTAGCAAAGAAACAGAATTCAAATCTGGCCTCAGACACTAGGTGTATGACCCCAGGAAAGTCACTTAAACTTGTTTGCCTCAGTTTCCTCTTCTGTAAAATGAGCTGGAGAAGGAAATGGCATCTTTGCCATTTGGAGGGACCCAAAGATGGGGGGAGATAGAGGGCTGCATGTGAAGAGCAGTGAGAAAGTCAGTTGGGCTGACTAATATACAAGGAGTTTGGTAATGTAGAATGAAAACAAGTTGGGAAGGCTTTAAATGATAAACAGAGAGCTTTATACTTCACCCTAGAGCACACAAGAAGCCATGGGAAGTCTCGAAGAATCAGACAAAAGTGAAAAATGGTCGAGTAAAAGCAAAACCAAGCAGAAGTGTCTGCATTTCTGTTGGAGCATCAGAAAAAGGCTACTGATAGGACAGATGTTGGGCCTTTCCCATAGCTGTAGGCAAACCCCTCTAGCGTCAGGGTTAATGTCTCAAGACACCCCCCCGCAGTCTCTGGGTGCCATGACCACCTTCTTTAAGGTGTTGGTTCTTGTCTCTGTCCTTTGCAACTTGGGATGAGCTCTCTCATGAGAATATCAACATGTCTTTCTGTAACATCTTCAGGAGTTGGAGAAAATATACTTTCTTCTTCACAGCCCTTCTAGGAGTAGTGCACAAAGAACTTTATCACCAGTTCATAGATGAGGAAACTGAGGATTGGAGTGTCATAAGGCAGATCCATAATAGGAAACACATAGAGTCATAAAATCCAAATTCAGGCTGTCTCCGCCACACCTCATTTCATCCTTGGGTCCAATGAGAAAGGGTGCAGTAAGATCCCAGGTTAGCCCACAAAGCCCCTCTTTAATCCTTAATATACCTGGATATGACTCCTGCTTCTCCATAAGGGACATTCTCTCACCTTTAATATCTACATCTAAATAAATGAAGAGTTCTTTCTTGCCTTAGCATATGACTGAGATAAGGTCCATCTCTCACTTGGCTGTCAGGCTTCCAAGTGTATCCAGTCCCAGTCTCTCTCTCCAACAGCAACCCAGCTGCTTGTTGGATATATCAAACTGGTTGTCTCCTGGGCATTGCAGGTTTAGCAGGTCTACCACTAATTTCCTTATCTTCTCCCCAGAGTCATCTTCTTTCTCAAGGACACCATCAGCCTTTCCTTCTCCCAGGCTGGCAGCCATGTGGTCATTCTTGATGCCTCAGTTTCACTTACTCAACATGGCCAGTCAATTGCCCTCATCTCATTACTGCCACCTCTAGAATGACTATCACACCTGTCCCCGTCTCTCTGCTCTGATAGCCATGACCTCAGTTCGGTTCCTCATCTAATAATAACCATAATAATTAGCATTTTGTATACCATAGTCTATGTACCAGTCACTGTTGCTAAGTATTTGGCAAATGAGATCTTTCTTCATCCTCACAATATTCAGGGGTGGGGTAGATTCCCTCTTTCCTGAACTGTTGCAATAGCATCCTCATTCATTTCCCTGTTTCCACCCTCTCTCTAACTTCAATTGATCCTCCATCTAGCTTCCAAAATGATTTTTCTAAGTCATAGGTCTCCCCATGTCATCTCCCTAGTCAGTAAGTTCCCATGGCTTCCTATGTGCTTTAGGGTGAAGTATAAACCTCTCTGATTATCATTTAAAGCCTTCCCAACTTGTCTTCATTCTACATTACCAAACTCCTTGTACATTAGTCAGCCCAACTGACTTTCTCACTCCTCTTCACATGCAGCCCTCTATCTCCCATCTTTGGGTCCTTCCAGCATATTTTCCTCATACCTGGAATGCACATGTATCTTTTCTCCTTCTCTTTAGAGTGCCTTGTTACTTGGAATGCTGTGGTCAAGTACCAACTTTTATTTAAACTTTTCCTGCCTGCCCTCCATCTTTTGGTTTTCTCCCCCAAATGACCCTTTCTTTATATTTTCTATATCCTTTGTCATCTGGTTATTTTCATGTGCATTTGCATGTATCTTGCATCCTTTATTTATGGCTCTGTTCTTTCCTCCAGAGAGTATGTTTTCCTTGAGGACTGATGCACTCATCTTTATATCTCCAGTATCTGACATTATCATATGTAAGACAAGTTATGTTTCTAGGACAATCACTTCCCAGGTGAGTTTGTTGATCCAAGGATAGTAGTTCCAGTGAGAACTGGGATCATGACTCAGCTTTCTTTATGTTAACCAGGAAGTACTAATAAGGTAGAAGATTGCCTGAATAGAATTCAGTCCTGATGATTCAGTGTATATAATGAGTATTTCATGAGGTTCAAGAAAGACCCAAGCCTTTGTTGAAGAAGGCTTCACAGAAAAAGGGATAGAGTGTGTGATAGAGAAGAATGGGTCAAACTAACTCCCACCCGGCAGGCTAGCTCCTTGTGTTCTGTGGGTCTTTTCCAGGGTGTTACATTTAGAGGCCATGACTCTTTCCTTTGGAGGTCTTCTTAGGATGCTTTGTAGGCTGTATTCACACACACACACACACACATATTGGGGAAATAGGAAAATATTAGCATCTTCATTATCTACATGAGGACACTTGACAAAGAGAGATGTGATGCCTTTGGGCCACACATCAAGATAGTAGCAGATCTGAGATGAAATTAGTATGTCCTGACTCCTGGTGTTATTCCAAAGCCTTGAATGGCCACTGGCTTCTGGAGAGCTGAGCATCTCAGGGGCTGTCATTTCAGGTCAACAGTACTTTGCTGGAATTGCTTAGCCTGCCCCCAAGGTAATATCATCTCCATGATGTTGACAAGGATAAATTAATACAAGCTACATAGAAACAGAGGAATGTAGATGAATACAATGTGATTCTAAATAATTTCACCTCAAGAATATTCACAACTGGGAGGATTCAAGAAAGTTTTAGTAAATAAACATTTATTAACCACCCACTAGATCAGACACTGTTTTAAGTGTTGGAGAAACAAAGGTAAAAGACAGTCCCTACCTTCAAGGAGCTTACAGTCTTGTGGAGAAGACTAAATGCAAATAAGTATGTACAAACCAAGCCATAGACATAAAAAATCAGTAGAGGGAAGGGAAAGAGGAAAGCCTACTTGTAGTAAAGTGAGTTGTGCTCTAAGGGAAGCAAGGATTTGAAGAGGACGAGGTGAAGAGGGAGAGAGAGGCTTGTAGATATGGGGAAGAGTGTGGAGTGGCACACAAGTGTCAGGAATTGGTTATTGCTCCCAGAACTACTCTTATGGAGGCTCGTCCTCCTGCCCACCCTTCTCTGACACTGTGGCATGGCAAAATTGTGGCCTGGGGTTCTTTCTGGGCTTACTACAGGACCTGGCACATATTAGACTTTTAATAAATGTTTACTAACTGCCTGACATTGTATACTCAACGTCAAGTAGAAAGATGCTGAGTACAAGTCTGGTACCAGTCTCTCTTTCTGTTGTCTGAGTATCAGTCCTACTAAATTTAGAAAGAGACCTTACCGGTGGATTAGGGCCCAACAGAAAATCTTTTTATTATTATTATTTTTAAATGGAGTAAAGTTTTGTGGCAAGTCTTGGAAACAGTCTTCTATGACTTATGGGGTTGGGATACATGTCAGTGGAGGCTGTTGCCACTTCGATGAAGTATCTTCATCCTGTTGGCAGTTTAGAATAAGATTATTATTTGTTTTTCTTGTTTCCCTCTGTCTCTTGGGAGGTAGTGACTTGATATATTTATGAGTCGTCAAGAGGGCTTGGGAGCATAGAGTCTTTTGGGCCAGTTGTTTTCTCAATTGTTCATGTTCTTTTTCTCTTTTCTGAATGATCAGATCTGTGCTTTGGCATCCCTTTTCATATGAAATTGTCCTTTTATTGTCATAAACATAGCAATGTAGGTCAGGGGGGCTGTGGCAGAAAAGGAATACTAAAAAATCTTTCTACCCTCCCAGGGGCCCCTTTGACTGTTCCAGTAGTAGGGAAGGAGTGAGTTGGCCTTGGACCATTATTTGTTTTTCAAATTCTATTTGGAAACTAGAGTAGAAGGGAGATTTTGGAGGCCCCTGAGAGCCGTATGCAAGAGCTGTTTATTGAGGGTGTAGATTCAGCTCTGAAACTTCCCTATCAAAAAGGAAGCATTTGGGGAAAATGCTCTCTTCTGGATCTTACTGCTGTCCTGGGCTTCCTCAACACCGAAAAGATTAGGAAAGAAAATAGATCCAGTTACATGGAGATTAATTAAGCACTGACTATGTGCAAGGATGAAGGCTGAGTCATCTAATTTTTAACAATTTGAGTCATGCATATGGTCACTTGAGAGTGGAGATGTTGGTCTGCCATTCAACACATCCTAACCAGATGATCCTGCCCAGTTCACTTACCTCTTAATGCCTTCTTCCTCTTTTCCATATAGTTCCACTGGCTTCTTTTTATTCTCAGCTAGAATTCCTTCTTCAGCAATGTCTTTCTTGAGATCCCTCTTATGTTATCTCCATTTTGTCTGTCTCTATAGCTTCTTTGTACAGTTCTTTGTACATTGCTTCCTCCATTCAACTGGGAGCTCCTGGAGGGCAGGGACCATCTTTTACCTTTGTTTTTGTATCCCCAGCATTTAGCATAACTCATGGCCAATAGTATATACTAATATATGGCTATTAATTGAGAAAATCTGAGAAAGTCCCCCAAATCATCCCTTAGCTCTTCCATGGATGATTGTGGCAGTGGAAAAGATATGTATGGGTTATGATCCTCTCCACCTGGATTCACCAAATCATGGTCATGTGTGTATGTATGTGTGTGTTTCAATGGCCCTTTTCTAAAAGTTGGGATAGTTTGTAGAACGTTGGAGATGGAAGGGAAGTTAAAACACTTAGAACTTATAAAACTTTGAATTAACAATATCATAAACAGGAAGGTCTTTAAAACATAGGCTAAAAAATGCCAGAGGTGAAAAGGAGAACTACCTGAGATGTTACAAAGTAGAAGGGAGAATGTCAGAACTGGGAAGTGACACCATCTTAGTAAATGATCATAAGATGGTAGGGAAATTCTTAGGACACAGAACTCTAAATATCAGAGCTTGGGAGAACCCCAAGATATGAAATTTCAGAGCCAAGAGGTCTCAAAGACCACCTAGGCTAAGCACCTCATTTTTCAGGCTGAGAGGCTAATTTACTTGATCAATGATACTCAGTTACCTACAGAGCCAGGATTAGACAGAAAAAAAAAAAATACTTACTTTCTCTTCTCTTTCCTCACTTCGCAAACCCTGTATCAATTTAAAAAAGCTTTTCCTTGGTGTTATCCCCAGTTGTGTTCAAGATAAATAAGTCATTTTTGTCATGGTATGCCTTCTGAATTTAAGAAAAATTTCTTAAAACCAAAAGTCTTATCAAAGGGTCTTATTCAGAGACTCCCCAGATGAAGCCTTGACTCCATTCTTATTGAGGACTTCCTTAACCACCAAGGTGCTCTTTTCAAACCTTTCCCTGATTGGGCTCAAAGTCACGGGAGTGGTGGTCTTCTGATGGTCTATGATTTGATTTCAGAATATTTGGGGAAAGTACCTGTGGATGCTCCCGACTGTGAAGGAGGAAAAGTGTATTTTCAGAGAACTGAGTGTAAACTGACTGTTTTCACAATTTCACAAAACAAATTGTGTTTTCCCTTTGACTTCTGCCGCGTTACCAGAAAGAGCTGTGTTTACACTGGGATTTTGTTTAACCTTAGTATATGTTTACAGTTACACACAAGGCTATGGAAAGACAGACACCCTCAGAGTCAGTAGACATGAATTTAGAACCAGGTTTGGACATTTGCACACTGATCTTGAGCAAATCATTTGATTATTCTGAGTTTCACTTTTGTCATCTGTGTAATGGGGAGATAACAATGCTTATACCAACATCTTATAGAGTAGTTTCCCAGAAAACCGTTTGTGAACCTCAAAACCTTATAAAAATGAGTTATAACCTAAAATGTTGTCACAGAAACTTTACTCTGTTTGTACTAGATTCAGAATATGGTAGAAATAGGTCTCATCTGCTCCTTTAGCAATGGCTGTATTAGTTAGCAGATCATTATCCTGGCTAATAACTCACCTGGAAGTGTTCCCACACCCATTTTTAGGTTTTAGTTTTATTGAGATCTTTGATTTTTACGCTAGTTTTCTTTTCTGAAATACCTTATTCCTTGAGCCCTTTCCTCACAAGAAAAAGTATTTAACTAACAGCAACTGAGGTAGCCATACCCTACACCATGAAATGCACTTATCATCTCTGCACTGAGTGATGTTTTCTGTTTTCTCTTTTTTGGAACAGAGATGAGTCTTGACAGAACATGGTTTCCTTCTAATGATGTTTCAGTTTAGTGTTGTAATCCCTGTATATGGGGTGTTCCTGCTTTTGCTTCTTTTCAGCCATATCAGTACATCTAAGTGTTTTCATGTTTTCTTTGTTTTCATCTATTATTTCTATTGCTTCTAAAAATATCTGTGCATGACTAGAAATCCATATGCATTGAGTGTCCATTATGAGGGGTGTGTTTGTATGTACATGTATGTGTACACGTGTGTATACACACATGTATGTGTGTGAGGAGAGACAGAGTGCATTTAGGGAGACAGAGACACAGTCAGAGACACAGTCAGAGACAGTGTACACTGGATCTTGAGTAAGTAAGTTTTGAGTTCAACTACTCCCTTAGATAATTCCTAGCTGTGTGACCTTGGATAATTCCCATGATCCCTCTGAGCCTCCTTTTGGACATGGTAGATCTTCTCACTCTCAGTCTCTGATTCAATGATCCCTTGCGCCTTCAGAGAAGCAGAGGAAGGCTTGCTGCATTTGGATGAGTTTCCAGTGAAGGATTTATGGAGAAGTCCAAGTTGTCCATTTGGTGACATGTCCTGGAGGATGGAGGGGTCCCAAATATGAGGTTCCAGGACTACTGAAATCTGGAGTGGGGAACCATAGGCCAGTTGTGGTGGCTGTCTGGTCCTTGCCAGTTGACTTGCCTTGAGGTCCAGTGCCTGCTGTGTGACCACCAGAGGGAGCTTGACTCTAAGTGGTTTGGCTTCTGTTATGGGCCCTGCAAGGACTAGTTCACTGCTGAAAATACAGCCATTATTCTCTTTTTTATTTTAGTCTCTTCTGCCTGCTCTTATCCAGATTAAATAAACCGAGCTCCATTCTCAGCCTCATCTTTAAAAGCATTTATTAAGTGGCTATCTGCACAAAGACCTTTAACCACAGGGCCTCTGAAACTTGGTTAAATGTTGGGCAGAGTATTGGCCTCCTACCTCTGTGGCTTTTATCTGGCATTGTACCTCATCCCCATTTCAGGAATCTGCTAATTGAAATGGAGAGGGTCACATGAACAGGAGGAGGGCAAACCTCTGGGCTGTGGGCAGAGAAGGAGCACACTCTAATGGAATTGGCCCTAGGCTCACAAAGTCGAGAGAGTCAAGTTCTCATTCTGGGATTGCCACTTACAGCCATGTGACCTTGGCTATGGAATCACCTGTCTCTGAGCCTCATTTCTTCATCTGCAAGACAGAAGTAGTATTAGCTGTTCTGTCCATTGCCCTGGGGTTCTTCTGAGGGTCAGCTGAGGTCATGGACTTTCAAACTTCCTGAAAAGCTTTAAAAATAAGGATGCAAGTATAAAATAGAATCTTAAATTGAATTTATTTTTTTAACCAGCTGAAGTTTCTGATTTCTACTTCTGTGCCATTTGAAAATGGATACTGGTCTATTCAACTGACCTTTTATGATATAATTGTCCCCAATTCATATTATTATTATAGGTTTTGAGTCTGTGAGGAGCTTAGAGGTCATTTTGTAGATGAAGAGACTGAGATCCCAGGAATTTATATGACTTGCCCAGGGTGGCATAAGAAGTAATTGACAGATCCATTATGTGGACGTAGATTTTCCATGCTTTTTCCATGCCCACTCCTGGACTGATGGCATGGTGCCTATAAATACTCATTTGTTCTATATCCATCCCAGCATTTTAAGGCTGGAAAAGTTTAGATCTGGCTCCACCCTCTCGTTTTACATATGAGCCACCTGGAGAGAGGTTGGAACTTGGCCAAGCTCTCGTAGCAACTCATTAGCAGAGTCAAAGTTAAAACTTAAGTCCTAGGACCATCAGCTCATAGAGTTGGAATCACTCCCAGAGGTCAATGGAGCTGATCCCTCACTGAGCAGCATTTCCCTCTGCCCTAGTGAATGGATCTTTGGGCTTCCAGTCTCGTGTTCTATCCTTTTCACTCTGGACCTTTAAAGAGTGATATGGACCCACTGGCAACCATTTGGAGGAATTAATGGCCAAGGAAATTTTACCCTACCTATGCCTCTTAGAAAGATGGATATCCTTTCAAACTATCTAGTCCTTAGCACTCAGGAAATGAAGGATGGAAGGAATGTCAATTCAGAAAAGTTAGCATCTGTTCAAGGAAGACTTGAATTCTCAAACCATTAATTTCAGAAGGTGTAAACATTTCCCACAACATCTCTTTGGATGCTACATTTGGCAAGCCCATCTGCTTCATTCTATGTGTCTGTAATCAGTCTGTCCAAGGAGAGGCACCAAGTGTCCATGGGGCACGGGCACAAGTTACATTTTGTCAGTTATCTCCTATAACCCTTGGTAGAAGGCTAGGCTCACAGTAGATTCTTATAGTAGAGGGGCCTTCTAAAATATAAACTCTATGAAGATAGAAGACAGTGTCTCAATACCACTACAACTATTAGCTGACATCCATAGAGCACTTATAGATTTGCAGAACACTTTACTTACATTGACTGTTTCATTTGACCATCTCAATGATCCACAGAGACAGATGTTATTAGTAGGCTCACTTTACAGATGAGGAAACTGAGGCTTTTTAAGCCTTGAATCATTCAATATGGAATGGGGTTCACCTTGAGGTCTTCCTAATACTAAGATAAGCACTCTTGTTTAAAAATATTTTTAAAGGTCTTGTTTAAAAGTTATTTTGTTATGGACTTAATACCATATAGAAATACCTCAATCTAAAAACAACAAAAAGGGATTGAATATAAAATATAAACTTCAGATACTTGTATTTCTGAAATTTATACACTAAGAAACACTGTATATCACTGTCAGTACCTATTTCTCCTTTCCTTCCTCTTCCCTTGACCATTTTGATTAAGTACATAATATTTGTTTTCTTAAAATACAGTTTTATTGACCTTTTGTTTTTATATCGTACATTTCCCAGTTTCTCCTTTTTCTACCTTCTCCCAAAGAAGGACTTAAAAAATGAGAAAAAAAGTTCAGCAAAACTAAGCAAATTTTCCCCTAAAAAAGTCTGTCCTTATATCAAAGTTTTACACTGATGATCTTCCACCTCTACAATGATACAAGGGAGTGAGAATTTGGAGACTAACACTGGTCGTAATTTCACAGCACTCAGTTTCATTTGTTTTGTTGTGGTCGTTTCTATTTATGTGATTGGAGTCATTGTGTAGATTGTTTTCCTGATTCAGGTTATGGTCCTTTGCATCAGTTCATAGATGTTTTCCTCTGTCTAATGATCACATCCATAATTTTCTAGAGCATATTAATATTAAAATACATTCACATACCACAGTTTCTCTAGCCATTCCCCAGCTGATGAGTATCCCCTCTTTTTCTATTCCCTTCCTGCTACAAAAAGTGTTGCAAAAGA
This sequence comes from Bettongia penicillata ogilbyi, assembly GCA_023548195.1. NCBI lineage: Eukaryota > Metazoa > Chordata > Mammalia > Diprotodontia > Potoroidae > Bettongia > Bettongia penicillata. Next base: position 13,986,134 of record JAJHZJ010000150.1, on the reverse strand, counting down.
AATGTACAAAAATATTTATATTTTCTTGTACATGAGAACTTTCTTTTTGTTAAGGACTTCTTTGGGGGTGCATACATTGAAGCAGGATCATTTTGTCAAACTATTACTGTTTTTGGTCCTTGTTATTGCAATTCCATATTGCTTTCCACAATGGTTGGAATAATTCACAGCTCCAACCGACAGTTCAGTACTGTGCTTGTTTTTCCACAAGTCTTCCAACATTGAGTATTCCTATCTTGGCAAATTTTCTGGGAATGAGATAAAATTTTAGGGTTGCTTTGATTTGCTTTTCTCTTATGTTTACTGATTTGTAGCATTCTGTCTTTTGGTTGTCAGTACTTAGCAAACTTTCTTTTGAGAACCATTAATACCTATTCTTCTGATCTTTTTGTAACATCTGTAGCACTTTGCTTCAATTGTTTTATTTCTGTTGTTGCCATTTAAATTATTGTAATCCTTATGCATATTGTTTTCTTAATTCTGCCTATTTTCTTTTGAATCAGTTCATATACATCTTTCCATGTTTCTCTGTTCTTCATTTTAATTGTCTTATATAGCACAAAACTATTTGAAATTTTTTTTCTAATTAACACACATTTGTCTTTCCTTGATATCCTTCTCCTCGGGAAGAAGAAAGAAAAACAGAAAAATGAATCCCTTGTAACAAATATGCATTGTCAAGCAAAATAAATTCCCATGCTGGCATGCCCCAAAATAAGTAGCGCTGTAATATTCCACTACAATAATATACCACAATTTGCTCAGTCATTCACTACTTGATGGGTATCTGCTTTGTTTCCAGTTTTTTGCTTGCTTTCAAAATGTACTGCTATGAATATTTTAGTGTATGAGGGTCTATTCTTTTTATCAGTGATCCAGAGAAAATATATGTCTAGCGGCGGGATCTGTGGGTCAAAGTGTATGGATATTTTATTCCATTTATTTTCTAATTTCAAATTGCTATCCAGAAAGCTTGGACCAATTCACAGCTCCATCAATAATGCATTAGAGTGCTAATAATTCCACAACCCTCTTTCTCTGACAATTTGCTCAGAATTCGGTTGTGATTGTTTTGGTGGTGTTTCTGTGTCATGGCAGGTGTTTTTATATAGGGTTATTAAATTGAATTTCAAATTTGGTTTTAAATTCAATTTTATGAAACTATTGTTGACTTTACATGACCTATTCACCCTCATGCTCCCAAGAAAACAAAGCAAATCAGCAGGGCTGGAGCCAGGCAAATTGAGGAGACAATGACTTTAGTACAGCAAAAAGAGAGGAACATTATTGAGTGTCAGAGATGTAACAGACTTAGAATAACATGTAATGGGACAGCTTCTGTATCTTTAAGACTAACCTATTGGAGAAGACATGTTTTTGAGATGAGCTTTGAAAGAAGAGGTATGAGAGATGTGAAAAAAGAGGGTTAGCTATTATAGGTCCAGGAGTTGTGGAAATAGGGTGAGCTACCATTACCAAACTATAGTATATTGTGTGCATCTATCATTTCTCAATTTAAAATGTCATGACTATTTAGAGGAATGATGGTGTTTGACACTTAAGTCAGATATTGCGTATTTAATTCAATCAACAGACACTTGTTAAATAATTACTAAATACTAAGCATAGGTTTATTTTCTGTAATCCCCACCCCATGGGAATAAAAAACTGGAGAAGTGTTCAATGTCTCTGCCTTGTCCTGGTCAAGCACTTTCATGAACTGGGCAAAATTACCCCTTATCATTAGTAAGATAAGGTGGTGGAAATGACCTACTTTGAGAGGAAGCATGCTACAGTGGATTTCAAAACAGAGGGCCTGTGTTCCAGTATTAGATCTGCTATTGATTAGCAATGTAACCTTGAGCAAGTCTTTAACCTATTTAGGCTGTAGATGGTGAGCTTCTGAGGCTGTTTCTTACTCTAGATCTGGGCTCTTAATGTCCCTTGAACACGGAAGCAGGAAGACTGCCTTGCTTTCCTGACATAACTTGGCTGTTTGGGGAAGGATAGAGTCAAGAGGGAGTCATAAATTAGAGCAATGAGGTAGCAGGCAATAAGAAAGTCAAAGACTTTTAGAGCTTGAAGTCCCCTGAGAGGTAACATAGTTTACCCTAACAAATCCATCCACCTTCTTACCTGCCCCAGTCCTACCTGTTTTCTCTCTCTTCCTGGCTTAGGATCATAGGGTCACAGATGTAGTACCATAAGGTGCCTCAGTGGTCATGGAGTCCAGTCCTCTCGTATTATAGATGAGAAAGCAGAGTCTGTTCAATATGTCCCATCCTAATAAATCTACTATACCTTTCTTTCCATCAGCACAACTCCTACCTTTCCTTCTAGATTGAGCCCAGTTCTTCAAGAAGCCTTTCCCAATAAAAGCCCTGGCATTCCATCTTTTGCCTAAAATTGTCTTCCAGCTTTTGAGATGTTTAGTGTCTCACAAGTAAAAAGTAGGCTACAGAAAACCATGAGGTGTCAGAAGTGGGAGGGACCTTGGAACATAAGACATACACCATGAGAGTAGGTCAATACTAAGCATGACCTTAGGAGATCATGTTGGTGAAATTCCTGATTTTATATTTAGGGAAACTGAGGTCTAGAGATGAAAATGATTGTGTCTAAAGTCACACAGTATCAAGGGTAGTTCTTGAACCCAAAACCTCCAACTTCTGAATCCAGGACATCACATCTTGCTGCCTCTGTGTTTTCATGGTCCTGAACTTCCCTCCCTCATGCAGTGACATGTAGTGTTCTATGCATACCGGCTTTGTTGGTGAATGAATGCAACCATGAGTTAATGATGCTAGAAAAATCCATCTAAGAGTGTATTCTTCTTGTCTTATGTTGACTCTTAGTTACGCCTCTCTCTGCTCTCCTCACCTAGAAACTCATTTTTATTACAAGTGCATAAGTGTCCTTGAAGCTACTTGCAGTTCAATCCAACAAACGCTGATTAAGAAGTTCCTTGTTCAAGGCCTGGAGAAAGGCACTTGAGTCAAAAGCGAACTGGACTTTGAGTCAGGATAGCTGTGTTTTAATAGCACTCTGTCCTCTCTCCAAGCCAAGGTACCTTGGACAGCTCATTCACTTAGCTGACTTTCCAGCACTAATTGAATAATTACTCTTTCCTGACTTGACTTTGGTGAAGAGCTAGTGAAACCTGGAGGAGAAAGCATTTTTCACAGCATAATGTGTAATATGCACAAGTCATTATTTTTCAATGGTTTTTTTTTTTTTTCTCATGGTGACCCATGCCTCTCAAAAGGGCTACTGGGATCTTGGAAAAGGAGAAAACACTTAAAAATCAGTGTTTTGCTGTTGGAATTTGGTTTTCTTTATTATGTCTCTGTAACTAGGAATAGGGAAACTGGATAGCTGCACAGAGAACATCTAAAGGTGGGCTTTCAGAATAGGAACCTCATGGGGCACATGGGAAATTGGTGGAAGCAATCAAAGATACTGAGCCTGGAGAAGAGATGCCTTGAAAGGGCATGGAAGAGATACTCTTTTATATTTGAATGACTGACCCATAGATCAAATCTTACTTGGTTCTGAGGACAGAGCTAGGAGTGGAATGGAAGGGGTGGGATGTAGACAGACACAGGTAGTGTTAAAGAAAACAAATTCTAAGAATAAGAGATATCCAAGGGTGGAATGTTTTACCTTGGAAGTGGTCACTTTTCCATCTGTGGAGATGACTGTAATATTCTTGTATTGTAGAGAGAATTCTTTTTTGTGTATAGGTTGGAGTAGATGGCTACTCATATCCTTTCCAACTCTGAGACTGTTATTCCATATGATTTTAAATAATCTCAGAAATGCATTGGGGGGTGAAGCCACGAGGGTAGTAAGTGAGTCCTATAGACCTTGGGATAGTGAGAGGCTTCCCCGAAGGTCTCCCCCTACCCCAATCTAGGCAAATGGAAATGGAGCTTCCGATTAGCTGGTCTGCTTCCTTCTGGGATCCACCCAGCAGCCAGTGCCGTCTTCACCTTGTGACAACGTTCCCAGTGACACTGATTCATAGGGATCCATCATTAATTTGAAGTCATTAATTAAGTGGCCAGTCAGTAATGTGCTTTGAGTCTGTCCTTAATAACAGCAGTAATGTGTCTGGGGCAGGTATCGAGTTAACAAGAAGATATGTAACAAGCCTTGAGGAAAAGATGACATTTTTTATTGACTGCTATCCTGAGGCATGAAAAGCTACTGTGCTCTGTGCATGCCTGACAAGGGGTGGGGGGAGCTGGAGGTGGAGACAGAGGGAGTCAGAGAGGGAGGAAGGGCAAGAGAGGGCGTGAGAAAGAGCCTGAGCCAGAGACCGAGACACTCCTATTACAGGATTAGAGCTGAAGAATGGTGGAGGTGGGAAGGACTTCAGAGCAAAGAATGTGCTGGGAGGGACCCTAGATGGAATGTCAGAACTGAGAGAGATGCTAGAATACAGAATTTTAGAGTTGGAAGGGATCTTAGAACATAGAATCTTAGAATGTCTGTTTTTACTTCCTTGAATTGCTATCTCTAGCACTATGCTTGGCACATAGTAAATTTTTAATATATACTTGTTTGACTCATCTTCTCTCATCCATTGCAACCCTTCCACTAGTGAGGATAGGGCTTTTGTGAGTGTCTTTCTCTAAGTGTGACCTAGTGAAGGGTCTCTCAGACTTGAGCTGGGTTTGCCATCAGAGAATGTTTAGGTGGCATTTTAATTTAGGTGGTGATAGATTATCCTTGTAGAATGTAACATCCAGTGAGGGGGGAAGGGATTGCAAAACACATGCTTGGAAGGCTCTGAGGTTGGAAAGGTAGACCCCAGCTCTGTGAAGGATTTATGCGGCTGAAGTGTGAGGTGAGTTTCAGGAAAGCTCTGTAAAAAGTTGCACATGCATAGACTTCAGAAATCATAATGTATTTGAAATACACTAGGGAAGTCTGAACTTTCAATGAAATCTCCTCTGAAACCAAGAGTCTTTTGTATTGTTAATCATCCCTCCCTGGAGATTGACTTTTTAAGTCTGCGCATTCATGATCCCAGTTTTTTTTTTTAATTTTTAATTATTTTGTGACCAAGTGATACTGATGTGGGATATCTAGGCCCAAGGCTAGATATTAAATGTATGAAACTTCTAGAGATACAGGGTAGTGCAGATGTGGTAGAGGGATGACTTTTACGATAGAAAAGCCTGAGTTCAAATCCTTCCTGTGACGCATATTATCTAGTAACTGTCCCAGGCATCTTAGAGATGAAAAGTATTTAAAAGGCTGGGGTTGGAGGGAGGGAGAACCATGGCTTTGGGAACCAAAGACCTGAACATTTTTTACTATCTTGATATATCTGTGTGTGAGAGTGTATATGTGTTTACACAAATATATGTAATAGGTGTGTATGTGTATATGTGCATTTTACAAGTGTGCATAGATATGTACATATACATACAGATATGTGTGTATATACATATGTATGTATATGTATACACACATACCTGTAAAATAAACTTATCATTTAGAGGAATGTAGTAGAATTGGTTACCTTTTTTGTTGCATGGCAGCTTGAACTAAGTGTTCTAAATCTATGATTTGGAACTATGTCCCAGTTAAGTTGCTGATCTGCATTGGGAGAAGGAATTTCCTCATGAGAATTTCCCTACTTCCTGCACTCACAGATCTAGAAGAAAAGATGCCCCTTAGGCCTAACAGCATGTGTTTCCACAGTGCAGCCCTGTCCTCATAGTAGTTTTGTGAGCTAGGTCATAGGAATGTTGTTTTCTGTCTTTTACAGATGAGAAAAATAAGGTTCAGTGAGTTAACTGGCCACCTAGGCAGTGAATGTTAGGAACTAAACCCTCCTGTTGCTTTTCTTACTCCAAGTTCAGAGTTCTTGTCTAGATACTTTTCTCTAGGAAACCACATGTTGCAGGTAAAGCTTGGCTAAGATGGGCCCTATCTCCAGGGCTTTTGACAAATGGCAGAAGAAGTTACCTCCCAACCCCATGTGGTCTGTTGCAGGTTCCTTCTGTATTCCTCCACACCTTTGATATGCCTTGAGTCTGAGCCACAATCCTCTCTTGTGTTGCTTCCTTTGACTAACCCTGACTCGGGGCTGTCCCATATAGGTGGGCATTGCCAGAGCTGATGCTTGAGGCCAAAGTCAAATTTGAAAGGGGAATTTATCAGATTTCAATCTGTTATTTCTGAGCAGCAGAAAAGATAGGGCAGCTACAAAAAGCCATTTATCCCTTCCATAATTGGATGAAGGGAGGTGAGGAAGAGGCTATGGTTGACTTACTTACTTGTGATCTTGAAGACCCTCAAAGAAGCAGAAGGAGCAGATTCTGTCCTCCAATTAATTGATGAGATTGCAGGATGTCCTTCTGAGAGCAGAGTCATGTTTGCATGGCTCTTCATCCTGTCACTTCAGTAGAGGCAATTGTATGCCCTGAGTTGTGCATATGCTAAAGTCCTTTGCCTAAGATGATGTCCCAGAAGAGCTATGGTGACCATTCTCCTGGTGTGTACTCTGCAGCTCTGCTTCCTTCTCTCTCCTCCTATCCAGCCATCCTACATTGCTTGCCTAGTTATCTTCCTTGTGGATCACTATCTCTGCTCCAGTAACTCCCTTGCTTAGAAACTTTCAATAACTCCTCCCCACTTACCCAACTCATCTTTTCTGGCACTGACAGTCTGCATGATGGTATAAATAAAGATATCCTGATTCCAAATTCAGGGGTGTTTCCTATCCCACATGTTGCCACTCTACATAAACATTGAATGGGTAAATGATCCACTGGCTGAAGAAGGCAAGATGATGTATTGCAAAAGTTCACTTATCAGAGTATCTGGATTGGGATCTCCTGTTTCTCTAACTTATTATTAGTGGGGCAGCTAGGTGGTAGAGTGGATAGAGCACTGATGCAGGAGTCAGGAGGACTTGAGTTCAAATCTCACCTCAGATACTTGACACTCACTAGCTGTGTGACCTTGGGCAAGTCACTTAACCAAAATTGCCTCATCCTGGGTCATCTCCAGTCATCCTGATGAATATCTGGTCATTGGATTCAGGTGGCTCTGGAGGAGAAGTAAGGCTGGTGACCTGCATAGCCCTCCCTCACTCAAAACAAAGTCAAGTGCAAGTCATGTCATTGTTTCTCTGATGGCATGATCTTCTTTGGCAACAAATAACTTATTTGATATCAGAACTTATTCGAATTTTCTTGGATTCTATCTATGCCTCAATTTCTTCATTCCATAATGTTGACAGAACACAGGGTCCTTGAGGGCAGAGATTTTCCCATGTTTGTTTTGGTATTTCTAATCACCCCATCACATAGTAACTACTTAATGAATGACCTATGGTTGGCCCCATGGGACATTTCCTTCTCTCATGTAACAAAGCACAAGACATACATTAAATGCTTATATAGAAAGACAGCATGTGGGATAGGAAACACCCCTGAATTTGGAGTCAGGATATTTCCTTTGGAGCCTGGACTCAATCAACATGTCCTTGGGCAAGCTGCTTCTCCTTTCTCAGCCCCAGTTTCTGCATCTGTGACATGGATACAATAAATTCTGCTCTGATTACATTACCACATTGTTTAAAGTACCATGTCACCCTAAAGACTTGATGGCTAGACACCTGGCATTTCTCCTGTGCACCCAACCCTACTTTAGTGGGAGGGGATTATTTTACTCTCATTTCCTTTTAGCAAAAGCCCCTCCCCATCAAACCTAAATTCTTCATGGTCTGCTCTTGTCTAGTCATCTCAACCACCGAGTCTTTAGAAGATGTTGATGGAGAAAAGGTTTTCTTGTCTTAACTTTTTCAACAATGGATGGAGATTGAGAGAAGGTAAGGGTGGGAGTGTAGGTGAGGTTCCTTTCATATGGCCTTCTTTTCCAACAATGGTGCTTTATAGGTCACCATGGACAAAGTGCTGATCAGTAAGGGAGCTTCCCACCCTAAGAAATCCTTTGTATTTAGTTGAGCCAGTCCCTGCACAGCAAACACAAATTCGGGACCTTTCCTGATCCTTCCCATCAGGTAGAAGGTTCTGCCAGTGCTTGTGTGGTATTGTGATAGCCTTTTAAAACTATAGGTTACTATTATGTTGTCATGGGGAGCTGTGTATACATCCTGAACCTTCTACTCTGGATTCCAAGATGGTAGCTTTAGAGCTGAGAAGGCCTTGGGAAGTCATCTAGTCTAATCCTGTAATTCTATAAATCAAGAAACTTAAATATATTTGTAATATATATATATATATGTATATATATAAGATATATGAGATATATGAGAGAGAGAGAGAGAGAGAGAGAGAGAGAGAGAGAGAAGGAGAAGGAGGAGGAGGAAGAGGAGGAGGAGGAGGAGGAGGAGGAGGAGAAAGAATATTAGAGAACAAGAGAGTGAGTGAATGGTGGAACCAGGTCTTCTGACTCCACATTCAGGCCTGTTTCTACAGCATCATGCTTCTTCTTGGACTTTGTACAGTGCAGTGTCATTGCGGACCTTGGATGAAGTTTTATTGTAGTAGCACTGTCAGAGACCTTAGGAGCTACCTGCCCTTTGACTTACTGGAAAGGTCTCTTAGGTCAGTATGTTGAAAGGATTTCCCAAGATCATAGAACAGCTAAGCATTATAATACAGATGCTCAAGTCCTCTGACTTCAAACCTTCAAACCTAGGCCTCTCTCCCCAGTATCTTTGGTTTGAAATGAATCAGGATCCTTTGCTAGCATGAATTAGCATAGTCAGCTGACTTGGCTAGCTAGCTGTTTATCTGGATGATGGGTTGATGGCATGCTGATTTGCTTGGTTTGTAGAGATGTTGGCACAGGACTACCTCAAGTAATAGAGAATGTCTTATATTGGGGGAGAATTCTAGGTCTGACATCCTGGGAGTGAGCACATTTTCACCCTGAATTGAAGTGGTACGAATCTAGACTTCAGAATACACTACGCATCCTTTCTTCCATTGCTCTGTATGTCATCATTAGAAAGAAGGTACGGATTGTTCTCCAGTCCCTTCCCAAGAGCTTCCTCACAAGAGGCCTGTGGGTAGAATTAAAAAGAGATGCATATTTTGGCTCCACATTGGAAAAAAATCTTCCCAACAATCAAGTTGTGTGGTAATTGTCATCTTTTCAAATAGTGAGCATCCCATCATTGGAAGGGTTCAAGAAGAGCTGAGGAGCCAGGCTGAAAAGCTTTTTGGATGGGATAGGCAGTTAAACTACATGACTGCTCAGGTCGCTTCTAACCCTGAGATTCTGTGATTTTCCCTTTGTATTTGGATTGAGTTATGAGTAATCGGCCTATTGAGGCAGACTCCTGGGAGGGAAGCCATACGTCACTAGCTGCTCAATAAACACCTAACAAACTCACTACATCCCTAGGCAGTCGGCCTCATTTACCATGTAGATCTGGAGAAGTCTTTCAGGCTCGGGAGAAACCTTTCCTGGAACATGAGGGTGACCCTAATCTTTACGAGGGTAAAGCATTAACATTCTGGGGATATTGGACAGCTTCCTTGTCACTGTTTACAATGCTCCCATCTGGGAAATAGCTCTATCGGGCTTTTCATCTTAGAAACACTTAGACAGATGTCTTTTCTCTTCAGATGCAGGTATTATTTTAATTGATGGCTCATCCAAGAGCTTGCCTGCTCCCTACTATCTGAGCCTTACGTCGATGAAGGCTTTCCATTATCCAGGCCCCAGCTACAAGGTCACCCTCTGCACAAAGCCTTTCCCAGAGTCTTAAGCCTTCTCTTAGATTACCTCCCATCCACACTCTATGCACGTTGCAGATACCCACTCATTAGAGTATTTTCCCCCATTAGAACAGGTTTTTGCCTTTCTTTGTATCCGCAGCCCTTAGCACAAAGCCTGGTGCATAGGAAGCGTCAGATGATTGCTGGCTGATGGAGGGGTGGTTCTAGCCAAGCTCCCCTCCAGTTTTTCCTGTCTCTGTTTTCACTTCAAAATTTCTCCCATATCTGTCATTCTCTGTTCCGGAAATCCCCTGCTGGGCATTTTGCTTGCCCTGGTTACTCTTGTTGCTTCCATGCTAATAAGACTCTATCTGAGGCCTGCATTGTGACTGGGTCTTCTAGCCCTGGTACACGTTGGGCCATGTGAGCACAGCAGGGATGTCACATCTCCAGCACAGGATGTCTTTCAAAGGGCTGCTTTTTAGAAAAAGGCCATACAACCTTTGAGAGTGTGAGTGAAGCCCACATAGAGTAGCACAGACCTGTCTTGATAGTGGCTCTTAGGTAGAATGGGGGTAGGACAGTTATCCAGGAGTCATGAAGAAAACTTCCCAGACACAGGCAGGTGAGAGGTGCAGCTCAGACAGGGCCTGCAACCTGGAAACCCTGGGCCCAACTAGGGACCAAATGGAGTTTAACATAGACTTCTGTCTGTACCTTCTCTTTGGATCCAAATGTTGAGTGAGGAAGGATAATATCTTTCCTCCTTGCCCAGGAGACAGTCTTTTGTTACTCCCAGTATTATAATATTTCTGTAGGGTGGTGGGTGAGACCTGAAGTCTTTACAGGCCCAGATCAGGGGGCAAAGGAAACCACCAAGCAAGAATCACCCTCTCCTGGCACATCACTGACACTCAGACCTAGAAGAAACCTCCAAGACCAGTCAGGCAAACTTATGCCCCAATAGGACTGAGTCTTTTATGTGACTTGATGGACTTTCTGAAGGGGACAAAGAAATGGAGAACACACTCCCCTGATCTCTGCCCCAAGACTCAGTCCCCCTGGGAGCTCTGCAAACAGTGATAGGTTGGGGCCAGTCATTCAGAGAACCACAGCCATATTTAATTAGTCAAATGAGAAGCATTTATTAAATTTAGTATTTATTAAACTTATTAAATTTATTAATTAATTAAATTTGTCAAATGATCATTAGATGCCATGCACCTTACCCTAGGGGTGCAAAGACAGAAGGGGAGGTGGGCATTCCCTTGGTGAAGACGAGCTGCAATATAAGTTTATACACAATTTAAACTAAGTGGATACAAGGTAACTTACTGAGAAATGATGGATTAAAAGAGTGGGAGGTCAGTGGGTTTGGGACCTGGAGGTAGATACTTCTGATCCATATGAACTTGGGCAGATGGTACCTCTCTCGACCTCAGTTTTCTCATCTACAAAATTAGGAGTCCAGACCAGATGGCTTGTGAGGTCCCTTTCCACTATAGTGTGGTGACTCTCTGACCTTGGTTTAAATTCTGCTCATGTCATTCACTAGTGGTGTGACCTTGGAAAAGTCAGCTCATCTCTCTGAGTGTTTCACCCTCTCTGTAATGAGGAATCAATGGCCTCTGAGTTTCCTTCCCACCTTTATGATATGTTTGCACCAACCTGGGCCCTTCTCACTCATTCCTCACATCTCCTAACTGTAATTCTTCCTGACGATTCCGCTAAGTAGGGAGTTAATCAAAACTGCTATTTCTAAGGCATTTTCGAGTTTGTGAGGACTTTCTTCACATCATTCCTGATTCCAATGTATTTATGGAACCTGTATTTTGTGTTTTCTTAACTATGTTACTGTACCCTGGACCCTGTCAAGTCCCAGATGGCAGAGGATACTCCTTTTATATTTCCACAGTGCCTGCCTAGTCAGTGCGTGGCAGAGAGGAGCAGGGGATGGGACTTGAACTGGGGTCTCACTGAGCCTTGAGAGAAGTGCTGGAAGTGGGAACTCACTCTGCCCAGGGAGCTTGGCACATATTCTATCCCTGGGAGCCTTTAAGATTTTCTTGAGACACAGGGAGGGAGAATAATTTGCTCAGATTCACCTTGCCAAGGTCATGGCAGAGACAGAGCCTGGAACACAACTAGTGCTTGTGAACTGAATTGTTTCAGTGGAAGTTCTCAAAAATGAAACTCTCAACAAGACTAGCAAGTCTTCCCCTCCTGCAGACATCAGAGGAGGGTTCCAATGGGTTCCTCTGCAGACAAGATCTGCCTGTCCACTGGCCCCTCTGACTCTTCTGGGTCACCATAGCCTCCAGCTAAGGTCTGATCCTGGAGCCAGGAGCCCTGAGTACCTTCTCTGTCTCATTCCCTCTAACTAGCCATGGTGCCTGATCAGGCCCCACTTTCCTCATCTGTGAGATTAGGAGGCTGAATAGGAACATCCCTAGGAGCCTCACCAGTTGAGACATTCCATTTACTGCTATTTAGCAGATGCTTAATGTCTGCAAGGTGCAACCCATGGTGTGAGTCACTCCATATGGAAACAGCCTCTTCAGGTTCCATGAAAAAACATTTGTAAATGGCGTGTGGACAGAGGACAACAGCAGCAGCAACAACCACTTGGGGCTTTGTCTAGGAGTGATTCTCATGAAGGAACAGGCAAAACAGGGGTCATGAGAATTTATTTCAGTGGGCACCTGTAGACCTGTCCCTCCATCTCCTCCTTCATTAAGCTTGATGAAGAGCAGCTCCCCCGATCCAATGTTCCCAGCACAGTGGAGTCTCCTACCACAGGGAGCTGAGAATGTGACCTGCTTGGTCTGGTTGCCTTCTCCCAGAAATGAGTTAAGAATAATAATGACATCCACAAGATGCCATCTGTAATCCAGGACATCCTCAGGGCTCCTTTATAGGAATCCTGCCTCCAGCCAGATTCCACCATGATCATCTGTATGGTGAGAGACAAAGCACATGCTTTGTCCGTTCTGTGCCTTGCAAGATTTTACTTGTGTTCTCTTATTTGTGACGTGACAGGTCTGGTGTCACCCAGGAAGTGGCAGAGAAAAGATATCCCTGCAGCTACTCTTCTCTCAGATTGGGAAAACAGCATCAGGGACCTTGGAAAGCAACTTTTCCAATGACTTTGTTATACCAACGGGGAAACTGAGGCAAAGAGTGGTCAAGGAGCTTGCCCAAAGACACACCCCAAAGTCAGAATTTGAACCCAAGGCATAAGGTAACAGCTCTAGAGGAGAAAAGGTAGCTCAGGGACCATGTAGCTCACAACCTATATGTTTACATATTAGCAACCTGAGGACTATGGAAGTTGAGTGTTCCAATAAAAAGATCATCGATACAGATCTGAAAAAAACTTTAGAGGCCATCTCATTCAATCCTCTCTTCATGTGCATCTATATAGCTGACTTCCTCAAGGTTCTGGGATCATATATTTAGAATTGGAAGGAACCTCAGAGGGCCATCTAACCCAACCCCCTCCTTTTACAGAAATCCACACCAAATCCCAGAGAGGGTGAGGAATTTTTTCTAAGGTTACATATGTAGTTAGCGGCAGATGTAAGAGTGGGATCCATCCAAGTCTTTCATCTGCAGAAGACGTCTGGAGCCACCACGTCTCCTTCACTCATATCACATTCGGTCAGGTGTTCCATTTCTTGGAAAACATCACTTTTATTATGAGGGAGGCTAGTGGAAGGAACTTACTGTTTAATGGATGGATGTATCATAAGCATTTAATCAGTTGAGAAGATCCGGACTGTGGGTGTGGCCCCTTTGTAAACTCAATCGTGCAAGTATTTATTAAGGGCCTACTGTGTGCAAGGCACAGTCAGGTGTCAGGATAGGTATATATCTGTCCTGACTCTGGGGGCAGAGTTCTTTACTCTATCCTATGCTATTCACCTTCTTTAGATCATGGGACTGACTGTAATTATGAGACTAAAATATAGAGGGGAGGGAATGAGGGGAGGGCTCTCCCTTTCACCAAAAGAGAGAAGCAGAGACAGACAGACACAGTTAGTCCATTGGAGAAAAAACTGTAGAGAATACAGTAAGAAAATTAGAGAAGAATTAGAATGATATGAGAGAGAGAGAGAGAGACAGAGAGAGAGAGACAGAGAGAGACAGAGAGAGAGAGAGAGAGAGAGAGAGAGAGAGAGAGAGAGAGAGAGAGAGAGAGAGAGAGAGAGAGAAGACTATAGCAGATGTAGAAGTATTTCAGGGTCGTGGAAGAAATACCATGGTTCTTGTAGTGCAGAGGAAATGCTGTTTCTTAATCCTGTCTTTATGCAGAGGATTGCCTTCAGTCACATCCCCATGGAGGCTTGAAGGGGGTCTGATCTGATGTAGCTTTGATTCTATGAAATTCTTATGCATCCCACCTGTTCCTAAAGTGCCTTCACAGAGAGGGAAAATGACCTGGAAGTTACAGCTAAAGGAATCAAGTTTACAGGATAAAGTATCCTCAGCACAGTCACAGCCATAATACTGAGGTTATGTTCTCAGGGCATCCAGCCCTTTTCGGATCCTTGCCAAAGAATGGGGTTACTCCGACTTGTCCACTGCCATCCATCACTGTAGCCAGAAATATGCTTTTGGCACCTGGGAGGAACACAGTTTGCAGCTGATGCCCTTTGGAAAAGGGTTGAAGAAGTTAGAGATAAAATCTTTAAAGCCACAAAGATTTAGTGTAAGATACTAAGCTATCATGAATTGAAGGGTATCTATCAGTTTAGGGATGGGCAATAAGAACATATACAGGGGCAGAGAACTGTAAAAGGCACTAGTATTGGTGAAGAAATCTGGGTTCAAGTTCTGGCCTTACTACTTAACTGTGGGTGGCCTTGGGTAATTTTCTAACCTGTCCTCTTTATTTTTAGTTCTTTGCCAAAAAACAAAAATGCTTCAATAAATGTTCTTTGTAAACATGGGTCATTTTCTTCCCCATCTTTGACTTGAATTATATACCTCATATCAGTATCTTTGGATGAAAAGGTGTACAGTTTGGTGACTTTTAGGGCCTTGATGCAAATTATTTTACATAACACTGGGACAATTTCAAAGCACTTTCAACATCAGTGCAGTAAACCAGTTTATCAGTCAGTCAATCCAACTGTTTATCAAATGTTTCCTGCGTGCCAGGCTGAGTTATAGGTGCTGGGAATACAATTCTTAAGAAAGAAAACAAGTTCTGCTCGCAAGAAACTATATTCTTCCGTGTCTGCTATGGGCAAGTCACTGTCCAAGGTGCTCATTTTCTTCTATTGCTTTGATTGAACCCAGAGAAGGTGAGCCGCAAGTGGGGTGTGTGTCTCCAAATCCAGGCTTTCTCAGTTCTGTCCTGCCCTCCCAAATTCTCCAGGGAGGCCCAAGTCTGTCCATGGAGGTTCTTTGGTGGAGGAGGCTGATTTCCCAGAGAACAGCTGATGCCATTTTATCAGTAATTGAGTTTAGGTTGTTTCTAGCTTTTTATCCTCAGAATTTTTAACTTCTCTGAAGAAGCCATAATTATATTTTATAATGATGTTAGCAGAGAGAGGCTAAGGAACATGGATGAAATTATACAGTAAGATGGAGTTAAATGGCTTGTCATCTGAGTTGTGAGGCAAGATCTATATCCAATGGCTTCATTTTGAGGCATCAAGAAAACAAGTTTCAGCCAAATAGGATTTTGTTTTCATCTGTTCATTCAGTTTCTGCCGCATGCTTTGACGCTTGTCTTACCTTTTGCTCCATTTCCAGGTCCTTGCCCGGGACCCACAGGAGATTGTTGAGAGATAGTAAGAGCTGGCTAGGAATCAGGTCATCTCCTGCACCTTTATACTTCTTTTTCTTTTTGTCCTAATAGGAGTTATTGAACCAAACCGGAGAGGGGGGCCATTACCTGAATCAGTCATCCCAAAGGCTCCGAGTTGGGAAGGACCTCAGTGACCAGTAATTCCCACATTTAAGTTACCAGAAACACCATCATGTCATACCTGACCAGCGTTTACTTAGAGATTTCCAATGAAGGGGAACCCATCACTGCCAAGGCAACCCAAACTGATTTATCATGGGTGCCATGATGTCACTGGGCCACGTAACAGGAAGACTGTGACATATATTGATCGTGTGACTTTAGGCAAGTCAGCTCATCTCACAGCTCTAGCAGCTCTGTAGGACTATTTAGATTCAGTGAAGGTGCCATCCTGCATTGGCTGAAGGATTCCCCTCACTCTAGATTTCCCTGTATCAGTTAAGCAGAGATAAAGTCCCTCTTATTAAGACTTTTGGTTTTATTCTTTTTCTCTTTTATTTTTCATAAGTGCCTCAATTTGCTTCTTTGAAATTCTTACCCAATACTACCATCCCATCCTCTTTGATGGAGTCAAACCAACCAAGTATAATTCCTTTACCAGCCTGTAATTAAACGTGACACCTGACAAGTTAATCAGCCAACACTTTGTTAAGAACACGCTACGTGTCAGACATTGTCTTAGATGTTGTAGATACAGATAGGATAAAAAAAGAGATGATCCCTATACCCCAAAGCAAGTCGTATTATACATGTGTGTACATATGTGTGCATAAATCTATATATGCCTGTGTTCAAATATATATATGTATAAATATATGTGTGTGTTTATGTATCTTTATCTGTACATATATATATATATATATAAACGCATTTTCTATTTCTATTTATTTTTATATCACTTACATTTCCTTTCCCCCTCTAGAGAGCAAAGAATTTCTTTAAAGGGAAAAAAAAGAAAATAGATGAATGAATGGATAGACCAGAAAGCAAGCAAATGAATAAATAAAGAAATTAAAATTAATGAATTAATGAAGAAAACAGATAACTAAATAGCAAATGCATGAACCTAAAAAAAGTGGATGGAGTCATTGAAAAGTTCAATTTTCTGTCCACCGTTCCACTCCCATGGACCCTGAACTGTACAGAGGATTGGAGAGAGATGTCTTCTAAATCTTCTTTGAGGCCCATTTTGCTCTTTATTGTTTTACATTTGGTTTTAATTTGTGATTGTTCTTCCATTGGCATTGTAGTCATTGTGTCTATATTTTTTTCCTTAATCTCCTGTATCAGTTCAAGTCAGTCTTCCCAGGCTTCTTTGTATTCATTGCACACACACACACACACACACACACACACACACATTTTTAGAGCACATTCAGGTTCTATTCCATTCATGTAACATAATCTGTTTAGTCTTCCCCCACCAATGAGTTTGTACTTCATTTCCAATTCTTTGTAAGCACAGAAAAGTGCTACTATGATCATTTTGTATAGATGGGGACTTCTGGCTTCTCATTTACCTCCAAAGATTTCACTGCAAGAATTTAGAATGCCTATAAAACAGGTATTTTCACAGAACACTGTGAGACCCCCAGATATAAAGAAGTCCCAGGTGAGGAGTTCATACTTTCAGATGTTCCATTGTTCCATAAGACATAATCCTTGTGAGATCTTCTCAGTGCTCCTAAATATGGGGACTCATAATATTCTTGGATCCTAGCTAGACTTGGGTTTGCTCACACTGTAACCTACGTCTTTATTTGTTGAGATATCGCTTAATCTTTTGGCCTTCACTCAGTTGTCCCAGTCAGTCCAGTGCGGAGGAATGAGCTCTTGAGAAAAGAGTCAGAATATGGCAAGATACTCCCAATCCGGTAATTCTCCTTTAATGCCATTAGCTTGAGACCTCATTCCAGTGAGTTCCCCTCAATGTTAAGCTCCAATAATTATTGCCCCAGTTCCTGTCAACCAATTAACAATAGCAAAAACCTTCTACAAAGGGATATTTCTTTGAAGATATAGCAAGAATAAAAGTATAGACATAGCCTCCTCAACTAAAACCTCTGGGCAGGGAGTACATTCTCCTTTATGTTACCAACCATCTCTAAAGAGAGTGGGCATGGACAACGGAATTCCTACATAACATTAGCCTCACCAAGTTCACTTTCAAGTGTGGCATGGTTGACGGAGAGCTGAGTCTGCATCTCTGCTATGCTAGAGTAGACCAGGCAGCTCACTCTGACTTGGTTCCTCACTGTCTGGCTCCCAGTCATCTTGACATGGACTCTAGTTCCTGGGTGGCTAGTTCTGGTGGCTTACTGTCCTGACCTTTGGATGAATACAAGGTTGAGGTCATCTAATCTCCTTCACCTAAAAGCCAGAAAGAACACACATGATAGGGCTGGAAGCAACAAGAAGACCATGTATTCATAGACTATGGAGTTCTTTTGGGCAGACAAAGTCTTGAGGACCCTCTCCTTACTAAAGGCATAATCCTTGCTTTCTCACTTGAACACAATCCAGATCCTACCTTCTACAAGAGGTCTTTCCTGTTCTCCCTCTCTCTTGCTACTGCTTCTCCTCTGAGATTATCTTCTATTTATATAATACATGCATGTATGATATATAATGTTATATATTATGTAATTATGCTTTTATATGTATAAAATATGTACATGATTGTTTCCTGCCTTAGACTGTAAACTTCTAAAGGGCATGCTGCCCTTTTCAAAGGCCCTTCCTCAAAATAGAAGGACCAGGCATCTTTCGTTCCTTTGAAACTTCAGACACTGCCGCCATACTCCTGTCCAGAGATACTTTCTCCTTCCTGCATCCTTACTGTCCAGCTCCCTTTATGTGTGTTAGAATGACTTCTTGAGGGCAAGGTCTGTCTTTATTTTAATTTGTATATGTATTCTCAGTGCTTAGCACGGAACGTGGCACAAGCAGTGCTTAGTAAATGCTTGTTGTTAATGACTAAAACAATAAAAAGAGACTCCCAATCCCAGGGCAGAGAAATTACATCTCTTCCAAAAGGAAGATTTTGATTTGACCCCATCTTAACTAAAAAAGAATACCTCTTCTTTTTCTGGGCTTTCAATATTTTTCTTATAATATATGAGAGACAGCATATGAGTAGAGAACACTCCTCATGGAGATCTGGTGTTCCAAATGCAATAATCATAGCATTCATTTCCATAAGTGTTTTAAAGGTAGAAAACCCTCTTCTCAGAGCTTTTCTTTGAGCTGGTTATGCAAAAGCTATTATGCCCATTTTAATGATGAAAATTTTGAGGAAAAAAAGGAATGAAGAAAGAAGTGACATGGCTTGTGTGCCTGTATTACCATCTGTGTGAACTAGGACAAGTTGATTCCCTTTCCTATGCCTTGGTTTTCCCATGTGTAAAATAAAGAAGGGGAAGTCAGTGCTTTCTGAAGTCTTTTTTAGCTCTAATTCAATTCAGTAACCTTTTATTTTCTTTTAATGCAGTGCTCTATTCTTGGCACCAGGTAAATGTAAATGAAAAATCACATTCTCTCTGCTCTCAAGGAGCTTGTAATCCTAATTGGGGAAATGAAGCATAAAGGTGAGCATACTAAGAGGTTGAGTGTTAATGGGATAAAAGAGCAACTGTAACATAGTACCTTAAGAAACATAGAATCATAGGTGGAAAACTGGAAGGGATCCTCAAAGCTATGGAACTCAACCATTTTGGTTTTATAATGAGGAAACTGAGGCACACAGAGGTTAAATGATTTGTTCAGATTTGCTTAGAAGTAGGATTGAATTGGACCCTAGTTCTTCCTCAGTTCATCCTGTATTCTCGGCCCCACCGTATTACCATCAAGGAGTCCATTTTCATTTGTGAGATGATAATAGCATTCTTGACCCCCAAGGCAATGTCTAGTAGCAGGATAAAACATTTTTACTTGTGGATCTAGTGCAGGACAATGCAGAGTCAATGGATATGTAGTCTTCAGAGGATCAGAGAAGGCTTCTCAGAGCTGTGGCATTTGAGAGTAGGCTTGAAAGTATCCAAGAGATAAAAAGGAAGAGGAATGACTCCCATCTATTGCAAAGTTTGTAGGATGCCTGCCATATGTGCAGGATGGAAAATAGACCAGTTCAACAGGAGCATGGAGAACGTGGATGATGGTAAGAGACAGAGTTGGAAAGGGAGGATGGGGCCTGGTTGTGGAGAGTTTTGAGTGCTAAACAAGATTTAGTAAGTGACTCTTTCGAATGGGGTGTTGCAAGATTGTTGAGCTGAGAAGCATGGTTGAGGTCACATTCTTTCGAGCACACCTCGCCACTGCCAAAGTAAGGATGTTCCCATTTTCTTGCTAAATCCCATCTCAGGCTGGGTTAAATTGTTCCTTGCAGTAGCACCAAAGGAACACATTGCTTTTCTACTCTTATTTCCTTCTTCCAATTCTCAGGCATTCATGCAACAGTAAAATCCAGCTAATCTCAGTAATAACCCCACTGGAGAATTGGTTTTAGTGATCTGCATTGCATGTTAATTGTCTTTATTTAATTCTAAGTCTGATAGAAAGTTTGATAGTAGACATTAATACCAAAATAGACTTTAATAGAAATCAATCACTAAGAAAAAATATTCTGCCCAAACTCATACACATACCCTCTCCCTGCCTCGCATCAACTATCCAAATATTTATATGGATGGTGATATTCATCACTAATTTATTAGTGAAATTAAATAGTAATACAGAGTTGGTGTCTGGTGGGACCCCAGAATTCTGTGGTCCACCTCCTCCCAGTGCAAAAATGACATATCCAACATGACCGCTAGGAAATCATTCAGCCTTTGGTGGAAAGAGTCCATAGAACTGACACAGTCCCTGGTCCTTGGATCTAAACATCTATGTCTTTGCCCCCCACCCACTGTCTCTTATGATGTATTATGGGGCCAAGCTTGTGATATCCTATTAAATGTTTGAAGAAGAAGTTGGATGACACTCTCCATCTCTTCTCTTCTCCAGCCTGAACACCTCCAGGCATTTGATATTTGAATGATATCCTTCATTTCAATTTTATTATTACTGGTCATAAGGGGGAAATGAGCTATGAGAGAGTGTTGGGTTTGGAGTCAGATGATCTGGATTTGAATCCTGGCTCTTTCACTTAATCACTGTCTGATCTTGGACAAAGCACTTCAACTATCTTTCCTCAATTTCCTCCTCTACAAAATGAGGTTGGACTCCCTCCAAGGCCCATTTCAGCTTCATATTTATGATCTTTGATCTCCTCGTGACTCTTATTGTTCAAAAGACATTGTTGAAGATATTATATGTCCTCTGTCTTTGTGGTTCTACATATTGAATGATAAGGTCTGTTAATTGGCTGATGAACAAGGGTCATGGTAGACATTCAGATTAGATCATCTGAGAATATATTGCATTGGCTAGTTTGAATGAGCCCCGTTGATCCAGAGATGAGTTATTGAGAGTATTATTTAAAAGGTCTGTATAGACATATAGGATTTGTCCTGTTGTTTCATTATCCTACAATGAGAAGGCTCCTCAAGAAGGATCTCCAGCCCTTGGATGTATTAGCCAAGGCTCTTTGCCTCGATGGAATTTGGTTTCTGTGATAAAATGATAAAGTTTGAATAAATTAAGTATTCTTAACCTGAGGTACCTCAAATGTTCCATGGACAGATTTCAGAGGGCCCATAAACTTAGATAGAAAAAGACAAAACATACATCCTAACTTCTGTTTGGTTTTTGGCTTTTCTTTCAGGTATTTAAAAATGTCATTCTGAGAGGATGTCTAGAGATTTCACCAAACTGCCTGTGGGGTTCATCTCACATAAATTCACACATGCAAGCACACACATACATGCATATGCACAGATAATACATATAAACATACACATCTGTTCATGTGCACGTGTGCACACATATACACGTACACATATATACACACACAAAGGTGAAAAACCCCTGGAGTAGATGATTTCTGGAGTCCATTCCTGTGCTCATGCTATCATATTCTCTATAATTTTTGTCTCCTTTTCCAAAAGGGAATATGGGACAATTTCAGTTTTATGACTTAGAGGTAAGACAAAGCTCAGTACAATACATATACAAAGACCACAATGAAGCAGTACCTGGCTTCATGGCTCTTATATGGGAAGAAACTGCACATGTGTCTGGGTACAGGTATACATGCATATGTACACATTTTCCAGAATATGTACAAAGTAATGGGGTGGGAGGGAGCACTAGGTAAGACTGTTGTCAGGTCAGAGGAATACCATGGATCTTTTGCTTCTGATTTCCCTGTTTGGAATGTCATCATCTTGAGTTTTTAAGGATTTCTCCCATTACCTTGCTGGACCCTCCTTCAGACCATACCCTCTTACCCTAGGCATCCCCCAAGATTCTGTCCCAGGTCCTCTGCTCTTTTTCATCTAGACTGTCTTACCTGCTAACCTCATCAGCTTCCATGGATTCAGTCATCAGTTCAAGTAGAGTTAATTTGTTGGTTTCTCAAGGATATTTTGAGATAAGAGTTGGTAATGTGGAGATTCGTTGCAGAGGTGGAGCTTGGACTCAGGTCCTCCTGACTTCAGATGTAGTGATGCTGCTGAGCTGACTATTAAAATTCTCCCCCTCCCCAGTCCCTTCTTCATCCAGCCAGAAGGTATATTCCAAAAGACACTCTTCAATGGGATAATGAGACCATTAGCACCTCAAAGGAGATCAGAATCTGCAAACCTGAAAGCAGGAGAGGAGTGGAAGCTAATATCATTTTTTTTGTGTTGTGGTTCAAATGTGGTCCAGGATTGGGGCCTCCTTTATATCAGTGACCTGGACCCAACGCTATTTAAGAAGTCATGCAATCACAATCACATCCACAATCATTTTGATTTTTATTCATTAATACTATCCAGTTAATAATCTATTGTTACTATTAATACTAGCCAAAAGCTAAGCCTAGATCATTTGTCAAATTATAAAAATCAATCTTTTTGTCCACCTGTGCAATGGTCCACAGAACATTACATATAAATTAGTAAAAGGAAAGCAGTGTTTTGTCCCAGGACCATTTCCAATCTAAGCTCATCCACAAAATGAGAATGATAACGGCATCACCAAACAAACAGACATGATTGCATCCAGCAGCAGTAAAGGCTGACAATAGATTTGTGCCACTTGATTTGGCCAACGTATCCTAAAGCAGCTTGTTTCCAGATGGTGCCTTTGAAAATGCCAAGAGCCAAGACTGGAATCCAAAACCCTCTCCAGGCAACACCCTCATGAATTCAGTCAATCATAGGTTGACAAATAGGTTTCTGCCCTTGCAAAAGGAAGACTCTGGGTGAAAAAAATTCCTTTCTGCTCTAAAATTGTATATACTGAGACTTTGTCATATCCACAAGGTCCGTGGATTAGCCATTGCCAGAAACATGTGGATATGCTTGATTGCTGTGAATGCATTTGTGAACACTAAGTGTCAGACTGGACCATTGTTAGAGTCTAGGGTTACCAAAATAAAAGTAACCCTGACCTTGTTTTCAAGAAGGAAAATAGGTATGTAGATGAGTAAAGATGAGAAAGTTTGAGAAGTTAGAAATCAATAATTCATGGGGGGAAAATGGGATTCTTCTTCAGAGAGGCAGTACCTGAGTGGAGCCAGGGTAACTGTGTTAATAAGCAGTTAGATGACCTATACCATTCCCTGGCATCTGTCTGTGTTACCTTGGGTCAGTCCTTTCCCTTCTCTGGATCATAGTGACTTTGAAGTTTCCTGATAGATGTGGTGCTATAGGATCCTCTGATCTTTGGAGGAAGGGAAGGAGATAAGGGAAAGTCTTCCAGATGTTGGGAGCAGGCTGTATAAAGGCACAGAGGTTGGAGAGCGCAGCTTAGAAGTCAAGTGTGGGTCTCAAGGATTAGAGTGGATTGGAAGAGAGCCCTTGAACAGAGGGGCTCAGGGTTTATATCTTGCCTCTGTGACCTTGGACAGAACTCTTTCCAACCCTTCAAGGTTTTAGGATTCCAAGCCCTAAGGGAGAGTAGGAATCATGTAGTCCATCCCCTAATTTGGTGCTAGGGAAACTGAAGCCTAGAAATTTGACCCTGACTTCTAAAGCACTCGCTGTCCAATCAGGTGGGTATTCCAGTGCATGAGTTTTTACAAAGGAGTTTGGTGAGATGGTTGTTTTCTCACTTTATCATACCTACAGACTGGATGCCCTCTGAAGTCTCAGCCAGCCTAGAGATGTAGGAAGCTTCTGTCACCCTAATATGGGGGATTTATGATAGAGGAAGTCAGGCCAGGAGCCCTTCTTTCTGCGCTATGGCACTATTTTTCCCCAGCATTCGCTCTGGCCCATCCCAGTTGGGACCTCCCTTGGTCTCTTGGTCTCCGGCAGGTCAGACCTTCCATGGGGGCCAGGCCAGGAAGAATGTATGAGTGTTTATCCGACAGCTGGGCCACACTGTCAGCTCAGGGGCTGAATAAGCAAGCTGGAGATGAAAGGCTGAGTCTGAGCTGGCATTCAAGCCTGGCAGTCAGGCCGTGTGCCGCCTGCATGCTGATGGAGTCCCCTGAATGGTCCAGGCCTCTCCCTGGGCAGTGGGGGCCCTGGCGTGGACTCAGGGCAGGGAGAGGGTGAGCCTTGCTTAGCAACAGAAGGAGGGAGGCCTGGGCTCCTTTCCCCTCTGGCTGCCCAGACTCTGCTCCCAAACAGGGTCCTCGGAGACAAGTAGGACTTTAACAGGAGAGGCCCCATGTGCTGTGCAGTGGCTCTTTTCTCCTGATGGGACTACAGCAGAAGGGCTGCTGACCTACCGGCTGGCTGGGGCTCAGGGATACTTTTTTCTCTGCTCTGTTTTATTATGCTTGGATCCAATCTCACACCCCTGGCTCAGCACTGTCCCAAGTTTGCTTTTATGCTTTTGCTCTTGGAAGTGTCTTATTTAGAGGAACTCAAATGGCCCAAGAAGCAGAGCTGCATAATGGGAGGAGAACTGAGTATGGGAAGAGAGGACCTTGGCAAATCCCCAGTGTCAAAGCTGATGCTACGAGAAGGAAGTGAGCTGCCCAGGGTCACACAGCTCAGGGGATCTGGCCCAGACTCCCTGCCTATTCCTCATAACCCTATCCTGCCTTCTTCCTGACCAGCCAGTTTGGCCATCCACTGCCCCTAGAATGGTCACCAAAGAAATACTGGCCCTAGATTCAAATCTAGCCTTCGACTTTTACTTCCAATGGCATATACTTTGTCTGGGCCTCATCTGGACCTTCCACATTAGATCACAAGCTTGAGTTCATGGCTCCCCAAAGTATCCATAAGCCTGAATGGGAATGACATCATTATTTTCACTAACCTGTCACTGAGGTAAACTATTTGCCTGCATTTATGAGTAAAATGCCCCAAACCTAATTATTGCAGTCTTTGTTTGGGCTTCTCTAGGCTAAGGGGGGGTTGGGGAATGTTCCATGACACATAAATATTGCAGACTTCAGGCTAGATATGCAATACTAAAGTCTAATCTCATTTAATATCCAGAGAGCCTTTCTAATTCCATACATTATTTCCATGTTTGGGGTTAAAAGCTGGGATCGAGCTTCCAAATAGAAAGAGAGAGAGAACTGAGCAAACCAGCGCAGACTCTCCTTAAATGATTATTGCTAATATCTGAGGACAAACTTGGCAGGAGGCAGATTGGATTAATGGTCAACTTGAGTTGTTAATTTTGGATATCAAAAGATGGCAGAAGCAAAGGAGAGGAGGGGGATGTATCTGCACATGTGTTGGGGGGAGGGGACACATGTACACACGCGCGCACACACACACACACATATACATGGCATGACTGCAAAAGTAATTTTCATTTCTAGTAGCTGACCCTGAAGTGATACTTATTACTCTGCAGTTACTGAAAATCTAAGATTCTGTTTTTAAGCTAATTACCCATCTTTATTGTTATTCCTACATTAGGAAAAGTAAAATGTATATCTTGATATTTTCACTGAATATACTAGGAAAACCAGCTTTTAAACAGGTCATGGGGAGACACAGATCATGAGAAGAAATAGGCTTGAAAGACAAGAGTTTATTTGGCCTATCCCTATTGAACCCAGCAGGTCCCAGATACGCTTGGAGACCTTGTCCCAGCTTGCCCAGTATATGTAAAATTGGTTGCTCTGTGAGTCCCCTCATGTCATTTTCTTCTTTTAAAAACCATGACTGTCACTGGTATTGCCTTCACAAAGACCCTTAACTGAGGACTTCTTTCTGGTTGGGTCTGTTCTTGAGAGATGTGCTCACCTTTGAAGATCAGGAAGTCCAGGCTTCCAGCATATTAGGGCCAGGAGAAGGCATGGAGGATGAGTCTTTATTTTACCAACGAGGGACCAAAGAGAGACAAGATCATGTCCAAAGTCAAGGTTACAGGCAGCGTTAGGAAGTACCTTCTCCTGGCTTTAGCTGAATGAGCATTTATTAATGGACTACTGTGTGCCATCATCTTTCTACTCTGTGACATTGCTAAAGAAAAAATTCAATGCCAATTCTGGTTCTAGTTTGTCTTGGGAGCCTGTTAACCCTTCTGCTTAAAGACAGGAAGAAAGCCAGTTAGGTGGTACAGTGAATAGAGCACCAGCCCTGGAGTCAAAAGGACCTGAGTTCAAATGTGACTGCCAGAGACTTGACGCTTACTGACCGTGTGACCTTGAAGTCACTTAACTATTATTGCCTCTCCTCCCCCCTCCAAATAAATGAATAAATAAATGTATAGTGGAGTAGAGAACCCTGATTGAAAGGTCTCCTCAAGCTCCCTTACTGAAAACAAAACAAAAAAATAAAAACAGAAAACCAACCAAATAAAAAAATCCAAGGAGCATACATCTGGCTACATATGGAACAGTAAGGGGCAAGGGAGAAAATATTGAAAAAGAAATAAGAGATCTGGGGTCAAGTCCTGGTCTTTGGGCAAGCATTTTTCTTTGGATTCTCAGTTTCCTCATCTCAAAATTAGGGGCAAAGCCCCCTGCCTGATCAGCCTCCCAGAGCATTTTTATGAAGAGCAAATGAAAACTGATGATGGGTCTCTATCACCCTTTTGGGGGTATAAGGCTGTTCTTCATGAAACAAGGTAATGGAAATAAATCTGTTTGAGTTTTGGACTGGGACTCTGATTTCCTTAGGGTGAGGACTCCTGTGGGAGAAGTGCCTGTCGACCACAGAGCCATGCCTGTTCTGCAGGTACTTCTCTTAGAGAGGCTCCAGGGGCACTCTGAGGGGGTCACACCCTGAATATGTCACAAGCAGAACCTGAACCCAGGATTGCTGATCTTGAAGCCGGCTCTCCATCCAGGATACCAAGGATAATAACAATAACTTGACCATAGTATGGTGAAAACCCAAAGGACACTAAACATAAAATTCACAAGGAATTATTAAAATATTATTAAGAATAATCATAAGAGCTAGCATTTATATATTGTTTTGAGGTCTGCAAAGCATGTACATGTTATTTCATTTGACCCTCACAATAAGATTACAAATGAGGAAACTGAGGTTGAAAGAGATTAGCCTAGTCTCCCAAGGTCACAGAGTTAAGAAGTGGCTGAGGCAGAATTTGAACTCAGGTCTTTCTGACTCTAAGTACAGCAATAGGGCTACCTCATGATTACTGTTACTGATCTGTCAGTAGTAAGTCATTGCTTCTTTTGGCTCCAGCAGATCAGGGCCATATTTCTGCTCTAGGCTGGGATCTGTGTTGGTAAATGGAGGAGAGATGCCCAGACTGAGGAAATCACAGTGTTTTTGAAGCATTTAAATATTGTTCACTTGTTAAGAGACCTGAGTAACTGAATGCTGTGTGCTTAGTACCAGACTAGATAACAGTTCTTCTGAAAGATGTTGGGAGAAGTTTGTAGGGTAGGGTGAATGCTTGTTAAGTGAGGGGAAGAAAAGCAAAAAAAAAAAAAAAAAAAAGAACTGAGGGTCTTGAAGAACTCCAAGCTCAATATGCTCACAAATGCCCATGAGAGCTCGATGCCAAGTTAGGTGATGTTGCCCACTGTCCAAGACCAAGGAGACAATTGCTTCTTTGTCCTCTTTATTTTCTGCCCACATCTAGAGTCTTGGATCTTGTTCTTGCACCAAAGTTTAGTAGGACTTTGATAAGCAAGAGCACTTCCTGGGGAACAAGGACTGACATGGATGAAGGACCGTAAGTCCATACAATGTGGTGGTCTTTTGGAAAAATGGGATATGCTTACCCCAGAGAAGAGAAGGCTTGGAATGAGGAAGGCAGTGATAGCCGGTATACTTGAATGGTTGTGATGGGAAATGGGGTTACTCTTGTTCTGCTTAGACCAAGAGGGGCAAAGTTAGGAGTGGAGTTAGGCTTGGAGGTGTGTGTATTTGTGTGTGTGTGTGTGTGTGTGTGTGTGTGTGTGTGTGTGTGTACATTCACATGCAATGGTTGCTTCCTCAAAAGTAGAGCTATTGCTAAGTAAAATGGGATCCCCTTGTAAGGTAGTGAGTTCCCCATCTTTAGACATTTCCCAACTGAGGCCAAGTGGCTACTTGCCAGGCATGTTGCATGGCTATTCTTGTCCTGGAATGGGTTGGACTGGATGCCCTCTGAGGCCCTCCCCACTTCTAAGAGTCTGATTCTGTGCAGTTTCTTTCTTCATGACACAAACTCTTCCAAGGGGCCCTCCATTAAAGCCTCATGCCTCCCTGGGAAGGTTGCTAAAAAACTTTGCCACTGCTTCTTTTGCTAATTGAACTCTAATGATCTCCTCCAACACATGTTTGCTGGGGACTAATTAATAATATATGTCACTGATTAATGATATATTCCTATATTAAACTTGTTTATGGCCACAGCTAAAACCAGGCCCTTGTACACAGGACATTTTTCATCTGTCAACCATTGTTTGACCTTCCTGGTCCCATGCCAGAAACTAGGGAAACAAAAGAGGCTGGAAAATACCTCAGCCACCCAGCCAGGTCCCAAAAGCTCCTCCCCAGAATGTGACCAAGAGACAGGAAGGAAGGATACAAGTCATCTGATCAATTTTGTACTCAGCCTCAATCCATCCCTTCCTATTGTCCTCCAAGCTCAGGGGCCTCTCTTGTACTAGACTCCCTCCATCAATTCTTACAACCACCACTCTGAATAATTAGTCATTCAGTCAGTGAACATTTATTAAATACCTACTATGTGCCAGGAATGATACTAAGTCCTAGAGATATGAGGAAAAGCAAAAGGCAGCCACCATGCTTGGGACCTTATAGTCTAATTGGTAGACACCTCTGGCCAAACAAGATCAACGCTGGTTAAATGGGAAGTGATTTGATCAGAGGGAAGTTACTAGAATGAAGTGGGCTAGGGAAAAGAGTCTTGTAGAAGGTATAATTTGAGGTGGGATTTGAAGGAAGTCGGGAGATGAAGATGATAGGGAGGATTCTAGGCATGGAGTACAGGGTCTCCTCCCCCCAGAGCTATCACTAGAGCTCCCAGCCTGGCTTCAGTTCCCTCTCCTCTGGAGTTCACCTTCCTCAGACCTGCGATTAGGAGACTAAGGTTTACACAAGAACTCTTGGCAGTTCTCTATTGTCTCTCACATAAATCACAAGCACCTCAATTCGACATTCAAAGTCCTTCTTAGTTCAGCTCCCATTCAGCATCCCGGGTTCATTATCCCACACCTTCAAACACTCAGTGTCCACATCTCTAGTTTGTTGGTTAACTTCAAGGAAGAGATAACTAAGAAGCGAACAGTCAGAAACTAAAATGGCTGTGCTCCCTCACAACAAACCTCTTTCCATCTTGGGTCCTCAATTCCCCCATCAATAAAAGGAATCAAATTGGTCGAGATGATGTCCAAGGTGTCCATGA
This sequence comes from Bettongia penicillata ogilbyi, assembly GCA_023548195.1. Lineage (NCBI taxonomy): Eukaryota > Metazoa > Chordata > Mammalia > Diprotodontia > Potoroidae > Bettongia > Bettongia penicillata. The sequence goes on along the minus strand of JAJHZJ010000150.1, from coordinate 13,956,707 downwards.
TGTCCATCCTAAATGGAGGAATGTTAATGCGAGAAGAGAATTTGCATACATCAACATCTCCCATTTTACAGAAAGGCAAAGGGAGGCTCAGAGAAGGAAAGATAATTGCAGAAATATGTGAAACATTTCATATTGAATCATAAAGCTTACATTCAACCTGCTAAGACGGTGGCAAGATGTAACGTGCATTTAATCTCACATTAGATCACGAGATGAGACATGCATTTAACACAAGGTATAACATACATTTAATCTCTCATTAGATCACAATATATGACATCTTAATCTCAGGCAAGTTTATGATTCATAGTTTAGGACATTTTACCCAGCCTTGTGCCTGGTCAGACTGACATTACAGGTATGCTGGCCAGTAGGGAGACTTGATCTCCAGACCTCTCTTTTCATTTTTCTTCTTTATCTCAGACTCCCTTGTGTGAACCTGGCCACCCTATGCTGTAGCACAGAGAGCAAAGATGGGTAACTCCTGGGATTCCAGTATCTTGGCCCCATGGGTGTTACTGAAAGAGAGACGGCTGGTTGAGGGTTGACTCCAGATTCCCCACTTTGGAGTATTTCAGATTCTTCTGTGTGCCCCTTCCATGGCTAACAATAGTACTCCTGCTTCTCTTTGAAATTTTGGGAAAGGGGAGGTGGCCAGAAATGGGGGGTCTTGAAGTCACAGATCCCAGTACCAGGTGGAATAGGAAAGTACAGTTTGTGCAGCCTTTTTCTAGACATGACCCCTACTCCCCAAGTCAGCCTTTGTTTGAAGCTCTCCAGTGATGAGGAGTTCTTTACCTCCTCGGTAGCTCATTGCTTTTGCATGAAGCTTGGGGTTGTCTTCCTTTTCTTCATGTGCAGGTGAAACTATTCTCTCTGTACCTTCTCTTCCTTAATCCTTATTCCTATCTCTATCACCAGATGGAACAAGTCTCATCCCTAACCCACATGGGTCCACCAGGCATTTCTTCAGTTTTTTATGTGATCCATCTAAGTTTTACTTCATCCATCAGGAGCCATTCCCATGTCCTTTGGCTCATCCATACAAAGCTTGATTTTAAGTCTCTTCATCATGTTTGTGATGCTGTTGGAGATTCTGGAGTTCCTCAGTGCTTTTCCTTAATGGGTTTCACTGAGTCTTTGAATATTGACTTGTGGGGACATTAGATTTCAAGGGGGTTCTTACCTGAGTTGTGTCATGCATCCCTGCAATGCTTAGAGCCCTGGGTCTGGAGTCAGAGAGATCTGAGCTCAAATTCAACCTCAGACACTTACTAGCTGTATGACCCTGAGCAAGTCACTTAGCTTCTGTCTACTTCAGTTTCTTCATCTATAAAACACAGAGAGAGCAGTAGCAGTTGATGTCCAGGATTGTGTGGATCCATTCAGATAATTAATGTTACCTTTTTGAACTTTCAAGCTTTACTGTACAGATGCCAACTATCAGATGAGTGGATGGATCCCTTAGCTTCCCCTATTCTGCTCCAGGCTGTCACAATGCACTCTCCTTCTTATCCTAGGCCCTGACCCACTCAAAGAATTCAGTGCATCCTTCAATACTCTTTCTCAAGGATTCTTGGCCCCCTAAGACTGCTACTGTATTACCTGATGCTCAGGTGCTGACTGTGTTGTTCCTCAGGAATTGTAAGTGATCTTGATCCTGTAATATATGGCACCAAACCAGGTACATGGGAGAACTTGGTGCTTGTAGTCACCGAATGAGTTCTACTGACTCCCTGCATCCATCCACCCCACCCCCCAGACACGCTTACCCATACACCAATTGCCCCACTCCACAGCACCTAGAGGCCTCCAGCCCGGGGCTCCTGTGGGGTCTGTGGGAAGAATGAGGGAAGCATCTTTGTTACTCCTTGACAGGCTGACGTGCATGGCCGTGATTAGGTAGCAATCATCCCTAATGGTTCCATTTTGTCCTCTGAATCTTTCTTTTTTTCAAGTCACCTCAACGACAGTGACAGATGACCTGGCCTTTGCAGGGGAGAGTACAATTTTCTGCATGTCAGCTGCTGTCACCGTCAGAAGGGATGATGCAATGTTTGGTGGCAAGGTGATTGCCACTACCCCCACAGACATGGAGTTAGAACTTGTCAGGAACCCCTATCTAGACTTTCTCTTGCACCTGGAATTACTGGGCAAAGAATGTCAGACCACATCAGAAGAGGGGAAGTCAGCAGTGGGAGGGACTTTAGAACAGTGACTGTCAGAGTTGGGAAAGGCCTGAGAACATGGGAATGGTAGAATAGGAAGTGATCTCTGTTATCTTTGATTTCAGGATGATTCTCACATTTTCTCCCTCCTTCCCTCCCCCAGACCTTAGTATAGGGTTTGATGAGTTCTATGACCAGTCCATGGTTGAAGAGAGTATTTCTCAGAGGAAATAATAGAAAATATATTTGACATGTTATGGCATATTAAGGATTTTATATGCTTTTGCTTGTAGCACTATTTTCAAATCAGGAAACTGAGGCCATGAAGTTAGGGGACTGGCTTAGAGTCACACAATTCGGAAATGACTAGGATTGGATTAGAATTCAGATGTGCTTGAGTCTGTGCCCAGTACTGTGCTTATTGTCCCAAAAATTTCCAGTTCAACAGGATCTTCCAGCTCTTATCCTTCACTAGGAGAGTCTTGAGAAGCCTCGGTCACTTCCATGACTGTGAGAAGGCTTCTGAAGAGAACTGGATTCCAGGAGTCAGACACCAAAGTCATCTCTCTTTGTTTGCCCCCCACCCCCCATTCCTGCCAAGCAGCATAGGCTCCAGAAACAAGGGATCTGCCTTCCTTGAAGGATAGACTTAATGTCACGGTCTCTGAGGTCCAGTAAATCCAGCGTCCTCCTAAGGCAATAATCCTTTGTTAAACACTCCCAAGATAGGCAGATGCAGTCAATGAGAGGAGCTCCCCCTCCCACTCTATCTGTGGAGAATTTTCATGCTTAGGAAGCCTTCCTTATATTAGAATGAAATCAATGTCTGCAACTTTATAGGAACATCTGTTTAGAGTGAGAAGTGACCCTAGGGGTCATTGCACCTAACCTCCTCCTCTCTGAACAGATGAAGATAACTGAGTGTTATAGGACACTCACCCAGCATCACATAGGCAGTCTCATATCTAAGACAGGATTCACACCCTGGTCCTCTGAATCCAAGTGTAGCGTGCAAATTACTAACCCATGCTACCTTCCCAAAAGGTTCCACATTTACCAGGAAGCTTGAACCCAGAGCCCTGGGATGTAGGAACCCCTTGCTTCTTTTTTTTTTTTTTAAGTGGGCTGGTGAGGCTTTGACTGAATGCTCTTGACTTTGACCTCTAGAATTAGGCTTTTTTGGTCAAATCCTTCCCTTTTTATGATTGAAAGAAGAGTTATCTTTCTACCCCTGACACTCTGATTTCTTCCTATCCTCAGGAAAAGGGAACCCCCTTACCCTCTAGCACTTCTATCTGGAACTAAATGCAATGTTTTCATAGTGGTCTGATGGGAGCTGTCTCTCTCTCTCTCTCTCTCTCTCTCTCTCTCTCTCTCTCTCTCTCTGTCTCTTATCCAGGACACCAGCCTAGGGTCGTGTTAGTGTGGTTGGCTCCCAGACCTCACTCATAGCCCACCAAAATTTGGGGGCTGGAATATTTCATGACAAAAATTCTCTCATCATTGTTTCTTGGAACTGCCTTGATGGTTTAAGGAAATGAGAGACATTCCCTCAGGAGTTGTGGGTCCCTTTGCTCAGCAGACACTCCCACACTGTCCAGGAAGCTAGAGGACAGGGCAGGGACCTGTCCCTGATGCTCATTAAGAGCCCTGGGCATCCTGTGGTTGCTAAATGTGAGACAGTGGAAGGCAGTTAATAGTACTCAGTCAAACAGTAAGCATTTATTAAGTGCCTACTGTGCGCAGTCATTTGTACTGAATACTAGGAGTACATAAAAAGAGACCACTTGTGCCTTTGTGAGCTGACATTTGTTTTGGGAAGGTGTCGCTTAACTTACATGGGCCTCAGTTTCCTCATTTTCAAAGTCAGGGGGTAAGGGCTAGATGGCCTCTGATCCTCTTCTGGACTTTTCATCCCCTTTGACGTTTTGAATTTTTTTATGCACATGTAAGTGTATACCAAATATATCCTCATAGCCACAGGTCAGATTTCCAGGAGAGGCACTAGCTATGTCAAGAACGGGGTGAGAGTTTGGAGGAGCAGACTTTTGGCTACCTTCTGTATCCCTGAATCCACAAACCGCCTCTGTCATGTCAATCACCCATGGTTATATTATCCTTATTTTAGAATTCACTGACCCTCATATCTACCTCTTCTCATCTGATGATAGCTTAGAATGTCAGATCTGGAAGAGGTATAGTAGCATAGATCTCAAAGTAGAAAGGACCTGAGAATTCATGTTACCTTTCCCTTTGTTTTCCATGTGGGGAAATGAGCACTGACCCACAGTAGGCATTAATAACTATTGATTGAATAGTTGAGACTTGGCATACTGTCTTCTTCCCCATGGTCCCCCACTCTACCAGGTTGCTGCCCATTTGCTCATGTTTGATGCTTGAATTTCTGCCCTTTAATTTCTGACCTACCACATTTTAGTAGAAAGTGATGCCCAATTTGTGGTGTTATATCTAATGTCCTGTTTTGGATACACTGGCTTCGCTGCACCTCATCAGAAGTGTCTGCAGCTCCAGATGAGGCTTTGGGCAATGTAATTCCTTCCCTCTCAGCATTTTTTTGGGGAGAAGGATCTGGGGTTGCTGGACATTCAGTTGGAGCTTTGATGAGTACCTTGGCCCTAGGTGTGGCATGTGGAAGACTGAAAGTTGGAGGGAGCCACCTCAGGACAGAGCCAGGTCTTCTGCCCCAGCTTGATTACTTTGTTTGGGTCCCTTCAGACTGTGCTGTCCCTGAAGCTAGAGTCTTGGAATGGATTTTGTATATGGTTCTGGGCTTTATCCTTCTGAATTAAACTGCCTTGGGAGCAGAGGCTGTGGCATTGTGTCTTTGTAATGCTCTTTCCTGGAAAGAACCCAGGATTGAGAATCAAAATACATAGGTTCAGATCTCAGCTCTGGTCCCTGCTTGCCCTTGGGCAAGTCACTTCCCTCTCTAGGTACTGGTTTCCTCATCCATCAAATGGGAAAGGATTTCAAGAGTTCTTTGTGATTCTCTAGCATTTCTTCCATTTAAAAAATCATATCAAATACCTTACTGGCTCAAACTAGATTGTATTTTTGAGGGGAATGGTGTGAATCACTCAAAGAAGATTCTGAGTTGAGAGCAGCCCAAGAAATGATTTAGTCTAAGTAATAGGTAACAAAATTAAAGACCCACAAAGAAATGACCTGGTTGACTGGATTTGACTGAACCATAGCTGATAGAGAAACCTAGGACCATTTGGCTCCATTGTTTTTTGGTGCGTAGATGTGGATGTGTTGTGGGGATGATGACCAGAGACATCCTAGCACTCTATTGCTTATGTTGCTTTGAAAACCAGGTTCAGAATAATGGTGCCCACCTTCCAATGGCCAGCTCAACTGGAGAGACCTGGTAGTTGTTGGTTTCAGGTAGTATGCAGTTGAAATTCCTTGGTGTTGTTGAGCATCAGATATCAGTGCACATTAGCTTTAGAAAGCTTGAGAGTAAATCTATGGATATCGGAGCAGATTTCTAGGTTATGTGAGTGATCCTTCAGCTACAAGGCACTGCAGCTAAAAGTTGGGTGCGGGATTGATGGTGTGCTTGGTATCTGGCTTGGCTTACTGTGATCGATGTGCTTTGGAAATGGAGCATCATATTGGAGCTAAGGTGAGATTAAGAAAGACATGATGGAGCATCCACTGGGGTTCTCCGATAACTAAATTTCAGTGTAATTGATTTCCTTGGTAATCCTATTGATTTGTTTCATATGTTTAAATACCCTTTTTTTTCTTAGGAGGGCTCTAGAAGCTTCATCAGATTGCCAAATGGGTCCATGACATTTTAAAAAACAAACAAAAAGTTTAGAAACTGCTATTACTCATCTGTTGGGTAGCTATTATTTTGCCCTTTCCCAAATCTCACTTTGTCTGTAGCCAAGCTCCGCATGCTTTTTCACCTCTTTTCAAGGGGTTTTTGTAAATACAAACTACTCCTCTTCCTTCCAGTGACCTTCCATCACTGACCTCAGAGCTGGGCTTTGTTCCTGATCTGGCCTAAGAAGCCAAATGTGATCTAAAAGAGGCAAAGTTGGACTTTGTGTTACCTCAAAAAGTAGTGGCTGTCTCCTTAGCCATGGTGGCAAAATCCGAGGGTTGATCACATTTCTCTTTGCACACCTATTTTAAGCCCACAGCTTCCATCCTGTACCCCTATCCTTGACTTTCGATTCTTTATTTGCTCGGCTTCTGAAGGCTTTCCTGTCCTTGTGGGCATTAGCAGGAGTTCAGGCAGATGATTGCCTAGGGGGCCTATGGGCAAGGGCCCCAGTGAGATCCACTGCAATGGAATCTTCTATAAATGCATGCTTATAGGTTAGAGCTAGGAGGACCTTGGTCCAGCCATTTCATTTTGCAATCAAGGAAACAGCATAAGTAAGTTATAGAGTAGGGTTTTATCTCATAACTGACTCATAGGCTCATGTGATATAGAGATAAAGACATCAGAAGCATCTTGTAAATTTTTTTTTCAGTGATGAGGAAACTAAGCCAGAGGGGTATTTACTGACTTGTCCAAGGTCTCACAGGTATGAAATAACAGAGCTGAGATTTGAACCAAGGTCTTCTTACTCTGGGTTCAGTGTACTGGGCTGACTCGGTGTCTTTAAACTCAAAAAGAAACCAGACCATTAGCCCATACATAAGGATGCCTCCCAGCTGTATGTTGAGGGTACTTACTGACTGAGAACACCACATATTCTCTCTGTTCTACTGAGACTTTATTGTTTCAGTAAGTATTTGTTGACTGCTTTTTATATGGTTTGGACCACACTTGGGAGTGTTGGGCTGCAGTGTGGCCTGGGCCTTGTGTTTAACCCCTCTGAGCATGCTAAGTGCTTTACAGATATATGTGTATATTTGAGCTTCACAACAACCCAGGGAGGTAGTGTTGTTATTATTTCCATTTTACAGATTAGGAAACGGAAGGAAATAGGTTAAACAATTTGCATCATTTTACAGTTGAAGAGACTGAGGCAGTCGAAGTTTAAATGGCTTGCCCAGGATCACAGCTCATAAAGATCTGAGGCTAGATTAGAACTCAGATTCTATCTATTACACTACCTTGGTGCTGCATACATTTAAAAATATTGTAATAATTTTTAGCATTTATATAGCACTTATTATGTACTATGTACTGTGCTAAATGATTTGTAATTATTATCTCACTTGATCCTTACAACAATCCTGGGAGGCAAATGCTATTTGTTATCTCCATTTTACAAATGAGGAACCTGAGGTAAACAGAGACTAAATGACCAGGGTCAACAGATAGTAAATTTTTAAGGCTGAATTTGAACTCTGGTTTTGTCCTGTACCCACTGTGCTACCCAGCTATCCATAAATGTGATTCTGAGAAGTGACCCTTTGGCTTCCCCACCCATCACCGAAAAGATCTGTGATATCCATAGAAAAAGTTGAGTCCCCTGATCTAATGCAAATCCCATGGGATAGGAAATTGAGTCCAGCGTCATCCAGATGGTCAGTGACATGATGGAAGTAGGATTTGATCCCATTCTCTTTAGTCCAAGTTATTTCACCTTAATGGAACTGTCAATGAACATCTTTGGCTTTCCTCATGGGAAAAAGAGGTCTTTGATTTGGCCTTGGTCATATACAAGTAGTTCCAGAGACTGGTAATTGATAAGGGAATATTGAACCCCTTCTGTATACAGGTTACTTTGCCAGGTCTTGGACACACAAAGATAAACACAGCCAAGGTTTTTGTCTTTTTTTTTGTTTTTTCCCTCAAAGAGTTTATGGTCTAACACATAAACAGAATTCCCTCTAATCACATCTCTTGCTTCCTGAAACTGGAAGTAGAGCACTGTAACCCAGTACATGCTTTACTCTTTCTTAATTGTGAAACCCAAGCCTCAGTTTTCCCATCCATTGAATGAGGGAGTTAAACTAGATATCCTCAGAGGTCTCTTCCAGGTTGAGATCTATGAACTTGATGTATATGCTCAGATCATTTCCCCCTTTCTTCTATGAAATGAGAACAAAGTCATGTAGGTAGCAGAGTCTGAACTGGAAGAGACCTTCAAGATCATGGAGCACAAGTAGTCATTCTTCCTCTTTGTGATATCATCCAGAGATAGCATGCTCACTACCTAGCAAGTTTTACTTACTGATGCAGGTCAAGAAAAGTTAGGATTGAGGGGAGTGACAACCCCTGTCCCACCAGTGGAGTTTCCTTGGCCCAATCATATTGTAGAGAACAAGTGGCATATTTATTGGTTGAACTTAATGTGTTTCCATGTGTACCCTAGGCTTCTTTCCACTCTATAGAGAAAGGTAGTATTTTGAATTAAAAAAAAGGTTTTATTAGGGTATGAATTTCATCAGGTAGCTCTCATCAACTTCCCCACCAATAAGCAGTTCTCAGTAACTGGGTTTCTTTGCCAGGATTTACAACAAAGCTCATGGATCGGGAAAGCCTATCAAAAGGTTGTTTGCCATCAACAACAGCCATCACAAAACAGCTCATGTTGATCATGAACCTCCCCTGGCAGATCATGAGGGAACTTGGAAACTGTGTGGTTCAACAGTCTCCTTTAATGGAGGAGGAAACTGGGGCCATAGGAGCCAATAACTTACCTTCAGTTACTTAGGCAAATAGTGGCTAAGTAGGGTCTTGAAATTGCATCTTTGGACCCCCAAATGTAACTGATCCTTCCTGAGCAATTAAGTAAAGTGTGCTTCCCATTTTCTTTTCCTGTCCTCCCCAAATGACCTTGTATTCCTTTTGTGTCTATGCTCTACATAAGTTTGGATGCTGCATGTACCTCCAGTCTTCTCTGCTAGAGTGAATGCTGCTTGGGGCCAGCAGTTGCCTTGCTACCGTAAATGGCTTAATGATGTTAGCCCAGCCTGGACTTACTAGCCTTTGTATGGGAACAGGAGAGGGTGGGATGCCTGGCTCACAACAGAGGGAGGAGGCAGAGATGTGGGTGCACATTGCCCTCTATTGCACCAATAACAGCTCGGGTTTAATCCAAAATTATTTCTTTACTGCTGTCTGGGGCTCTGGGATAATTGCATGATTTCTTAACTGTATAGTTTGGAAAATGCCACTTTTAACAGCTTAAAAAGAAGGATTTGACCTATTTTCCTATTTTATAGCATGGAAGTTGTTGTCATTAACAGGCCTATAATCACAGAGAAGGGGCATAATGCTTGGTTCCATAAATTGAATCTTTCCCAAGACGGTATTTTATTTTTTACAATAAATGCTTCAAAGTTTGGGCATTGGGGAAAAACAGCTGCTTTCATTTTATCTCTTCTCTTTGTGCTAGTTCATTGCATGGCTGACAGGGTGGGTTTCATCCAGAGTTTGTTCATTCCTGGAGAAATGGCAGTGCCACAGATGGAAATATTCCCAGACTGGTTGAGGGTTAACAGGTTGGTTCTTTAAATAAAGCTACATAAACCAGAAAGGTCACTTGACTGATGCCAACTTGTTGTCATTTACGAAGCAATAACCATTTTCTGGTTTCTGTGGCCTTCCTGGGCTTACCACCAAGAATGATGATGAGACATACCTTCTCCTCTGGGCTATGGCATCCAGCATCCTCTTGTATGTTCTTTTACCTGCCTGTGCTGGGGATCCCCACCGGCTGTCTCTTTCACTAACCCTACTTCCTTTGCTATCTTGATTTCTCAGGCCAGTTGGCTGCTGGTACCTGTGAGATTGTGACTCTGGACAGAGATAGTAGCCAGCCCCGAAGGACTATTGCACGGCAGACCGCCCGATGTGCTTGCAAAAGAGGACAGATCGCCGGCACGACGAGAGCTCGGCCAGCCTGCGTGGACGGTAAGTGGCCAGCCCTGTTCCAGTTCTCTGGAAACAATGGAGGGACTCCTGCATTGTCCCAGTTCCCCATGATTGTAAAGGTCAGAGAGTGGATGAATTCAGGTAATTTAGCCCAATGTGGCTGATAAAAAAAAAAAAATTACAATGACCCAGGCCAGACTTTTTGTATCACCTACCTACCCCCTTTCCATAAAAGAATCAGTTGGCTCTCTGTAATATTAGCTTTGGTGTTTCAGCCAAGTATTGGCATGGGAATTGAAATGCTATTGTCTGGCTTTGCACTGCTCTAATGCAAGGGATAACCCATTGTGAGAAATGTCTCAAAGACAACACAGGATGGAGTAATGATTTCTGAGATCTTTATTCTTAGCAAAACATTACTCACTGCAATATGTAATCAAAGGTTTAGTGCTACTTGGAGGCCAATCTGGCTTCTCTGGCGTGTCCGAGAATGTTATTGGGAAGGGGAGAAAAGGTGCTGAGAGGGTTATTTTGAAGATGAATAGCTGCTGTCCACACCAGTCTCACAAGTGTCCTCTGGAATGGCTATGAAATGTGGTTCACTCTTAGAACTATGGGGGACCCCACCCCACGGTTAGCAACACCCATGCACCACTCATATTTGTGCAGTGTGGACTGGTGCATTTGGCTAGTGGAGACCATGGCATGCATGGCCACAGTGGGTTAATTGCTAATCCATGAATGTCCATAGTGGTGACCATAGAAGCTCTGTCATGGATGGATTTGCTATGCTTTGATTCTTGCTTTGCTGTGAATAAGAATGGAAGGTTCATTTATATGAAGATAAAAGGGATGTTTCTTTGAAAAATGAATTATTCCTTACCTTAAAACAGAGAATTGAGAATGGTAACTCCAAAGTTGTCTATCATTCTATTGGGCATCAAGTTCTTTAGCTATAAAAGAAGGACAAAGTTTTCATTAACTCTCCATGTAGATAAAGTGTGTGTGTGTGTGTGTGTGTGTGTGTGTGTGTGTGTGTGTGTATGAGAGAGAGAGAGGAGGGAGTGAAGGCTGAAAATCATCACAGTAACCCCAGTTTTTGCATTATTTATCAGTACATGTATTTAGATGTGCCATAGGCAGGGACATACCTTGGGGTTGGTGTAGGAGTTGTGATTCACAGTAGAAACCCAGGTTTGGACAGATCATGAGCAGAGCCATCCCTTGGGATGAATGTGTTTGGTGGGGTGGATCATAGCTCAAAATTTCAGGGAAATCACATACTGAGTCTCAGAATCTTGGGTTGAAGGCTACTCCTGAGGCCATCTGGTCCCACAAATAACTCAGGGTGTGCATGAGCCCCTCTGGAAGTCCAGCAAAGCCTATGGATCCTGGCTTCAAGTCATAAGAATCATAAGAAGACAAAAGAAACAACTGTGTTAAAATACAGTTAAGAATATGTATTTATATGTAAAATGGACTCATATAGTTAAGTTGTATGTGTTAGCGGATCGTGAAATTAATAACCCATGCTTTGGCTGAATAAGAATCTTCTTTGGAACACCCTCAAGAAAAGGACACACAGAGCATTTCTTTTGAGTCTTAACTCTTGGCCTCTGCAGTCAGCTTCTACTATTTTGAAACAATTCTCATTCCTGGGAAGTTTTTCCATAATATCAAAACTCAATCTGCTTTTAGGAAGCCACCTCATGATCCCCTCTAAGACCAAGTAAACATGGTTTATTTGATATTTCTCATGGCAGCTCATCAGATACTTTAAGACTGTTACTATCATACAGTGTCTTCTTCTAGGCTAAATATCCTGGGGTTCTTCAGCTGACCCTCAGAGTAAGTTCCACTCCTTTATTTCCCAGAAGGTTAGATGCTTATCTTCTACCCAGGACCTCTCTTACTGTAACCCTCGTTTTGTAGAGACACCTGGGCCCTGAACAATGAACAGCCTTCCAGGGCAGGCATGGGGTTGCTATGGAGGTAAGGCTACTAAGGAACTGGGGAAGAAGGCAGGTAGAACACTTGTCCTAGATGGGCATGGCTTTGTCATGTTTAGAGAGAGTGGGTATGGTCTTGAAAGGAGACTGGGGAAAGCCACCAACCAGGCAATCAAACATCAGTCGATCAGCAAGCTCTCTTTAAGCGCCAGATCTGTACCACACAGCACTAAGCATGAGATACTAGTACAAAGGATGAAACAATACCTCCTCCCGGGAAGCTGGGATTCTAATAGGGAAAAATGAGGTACATATAAATGATATATAAAGCAGGGATATAAAGTGAATAAATGCAGATTAGTGTGGGATAGATGGCACTAGCAGTTAGGGAAGTCAGAAAAGATGTTATGTGGTGTTTGTCCTGGCTCTCTCCTGCCCCCATCCCTACCCCACTAGAGAGCCTTGGCCCGGAATTGGCTTTCGTTGTTCCCAGAATTCTTGGCCTGGCAGTGTAGCCGCGTTAGCAGCTTGAGCATTTCCATGTATACACATAGCAGAAGCATCTCTCCCATCCCATCCAAGGTCTCCAAAATTCAGCATTTGTATTTCATCCCCATGGCTCCTGATGGATGTCGGCCGAGTCACTCAATTACCTAGACACAGTTCACGGTATTCATCTTCAGTGAACCCTTTCCTCCCTGACCTTTAAGAAAATAGAACAGCTTAAGGACTGGACCATTGAAACCTCAGCCTTATCTTCCAGGCCCATCAGATCAAAGAGAACAGAACAGTGAGCAGCCGTAAGTGGTCTTGATTGGAAAGGAGTGAGGCTGCACCAAACTTTTTTTCCCCTTTGGTTGTTGACAGAGGAGAGAATCAGAGAGTCCTCATCTCTGTGATTTAAAATAGGAGATTTGCTGTTGGCTCTCTGGGCGTTGGGATTAAAGCTCCCGACTAGTGGATTTCATTAAGGAGATAAAGATTTGCCAGGCAGTTAAGAGGAGGGTTATACATCATATGGCTCCTTCTATTAAGGGAAAAAAAGCCCTTCTTGGAAGAGGATGCTTTATGGGCAATTGGCCTTTTCTTGAGCCTGAGAATGGATAACAGTTGGGGCTCCCGGAATTACTGGCTATTGATGGAGTAAAGAGAGAGGCAGAAGACCGAAGGAGTAAGTAAACTCTTAGCAAACTCTCTGACTTGTTCTCTGGCACAGTCACACAACAGCCAGGTATACTGAATCACATGGTCACTTCTTATTAACCTGCTGTTGTGCCAGGCTATGTACTAGGCATTGGGGACACAAAGATAGAAGCCAGGCAGCCCCTTCCATCAATGGGATCATGTTCTGCTGCCTGGGATGGAGCAGGCATAAGGATGCAGATTGGCTAGCCAGAAGAAGACTTGGCTGCCAAATATGAGTGCCCATTCCAGTACCCTTCAGTTTTGCTTTGATCCAGGGTGGTGCAAGGTTCTCAGCCCAGATCCTCAAAGCTGTTAGGATTATAGGGTGAAGCTTGTTCCATGAGGAGATTCGTACTGCCAGTGCACATCGGGATCTTCAGTGACACCTGGAGTATTAGACAGTGGGCTAGTGTCACACAGCTAGTTTTGGGACTGGACCCTAGTTCTTCCTGTTTGTGAAGTTAGCTCTCTGCTTAGTGTCTCACATGGCTGTCAACAAAATCATGACAAAACCATTTTGGGCTAGTGGTACATGTGGTAGTGGGGGAATCTCTAAGTGGTGGGTCAGTGGACACTTGCTGACTGAAAGGGGAGTCCATGACCCCAACCAGAGTGACTCAAGGTGCCTTCTGAGGCTCCCTTCAGCTTGAAGACTTTGTGATTTTCAGAGCCCTTCTAATCTTCCTTGGTTAAGGCCCAGAAAGGACCTGACAGGCTCTGCACTCAAGAAATCATGTGGAAAAATGAGCTCTCAGTACTTTAGGGTCTAATGAACTGCCTCAGGAGAGAACATTCATGCTGACTCAGGTTTGCAATTGCTGAGCCCTTCTACCTTGTATGGTGTAATTACTGCAGTCAGGATCCCCTGGGCACCTGGGTCAAAGGCTTTTACACACACTAGTAGCTGGCCCTGGTGTGCCTCCTCTGACCCCGAATGCCTGCCTGTCACAATCCCACTTATCTTCCATGACTCAGATCCATGGCTCCCTTTTCTACCATTCCAGCTGATTTCACCTTTCCTGGAATTCCCCCTCTTCTTGAGCCCTTACTTCATTTATCTACTTTGATACTTATCTGTGCCCGTGTACATCTCCTGCTCCCACAGACTATAAGATCCCCTTGATCAGGGCCTGGTCTCCAGGACCTGAGGCCTTAAGCCCTTCCCTTGGGGTGCAAAATGTTAGAGACCTCTGATCAAGGCCACACTTGGGAGCAGCAGCATTATTCCTGTGGCAAGTCTCACTGCTATGGTGACTGTGGTTGCCAGTATTCTAACAAGTACTATTATTCCTACTGAAACTATGACAGCTATTATAAATATTATCCATCATACTGCTAAGAAGGAAGGGACGGAAGGACAGAGGGAGGGAGGGAAGAAAGGAGGAAGAGAAGGAGGGAGGGAGGGAAAAAAGAGGGAGGGAAGGAAGCGGAGCAGAAAGAAGGGAAGGAAGGAAGGAAAGAAAGAAGGGCAAAGGAGGGAGAAAAAGGGAGAGAGGGAAGGAAGGAAGAAGGGAGAGAAGGGGGAACGAGCATTTATTAAATTCCTATCATATTGGGCATTGTTCTTAAGCATTTTGTGTTTATCTCATTTGATGCTATGGTAGATACTATTATGGGAGGCAGATGCTATTATGACCCCCATTTTTCAGGTAAGGAATACACAGCTAGTGTTTTGGAATGGATTTGAACCCAGATCTTCCTAACTCTAGGTCTAGTGGTCTATCTATTGGGCACCTAGGTGCCTCTAAATAATTATAATCGTATCCCCAGTATTCAGCACAGGATAACCCAGAAGGGGCCAACCAGCTTTCTCAGTTGGCAGTTTTGTATACCAAGGAGGCAGTACCATAACATGGACACTATGGGGGCAGAGTAAATGGAGGGTTGTATTGGGAGTTAGGACAACCTACGTTTAAATCCTGTCTCAAGCACTTAGCCAGCTTGTTACCTTGGCCAAGTCGCTTTACCTTTCTCAGCCTCCGTTTCCTCATCTGTGAAATGAAAGATTTGGATTTTATCTCCTCAAAGGTCCCTTCCAACTCTACATCTGCTCCTCTGACTCTAAGACATGACATGTCCCCTTCCCATCTAGAATCATTACTAGTAGTTACTATCTTTACTCTGCATTTGGCACCTCCAGCTGCTTGTGTCGGGTGAGAGACTGGACTGGGGCCCTGCTAAGTTCCCTGCTCAGTCTGTGTTGTTAGAATTCTAAAAACCATTCCCAGCACAGTCACACTGCTAGAGTTTAAGCTGTGGAAATAAGCAGAAATTGGAGGCTCAGGGCTTGGAAGGTCAGTGAGAGGAAGAGCTGTGGAGGCAAGAAAGACATGATCCCACAACCAAGTGTCGCACCAGCCTAAGAGCCAGCAAAGAGAATTAGGCCTAATGTCAAGAATCTGAGATTTTCCTTGTGTCTGTCTACTCTCAGGGCAGGGAAATAGGCTGGCTCCTCAGAGCTTCCAGTGCTGTTCTCTGGCCTTTGGTCAAAGTTCTGAGAAACTCTTCATGGGTTGGGGTCTACAGCGGCGACAGATACACTTCTCAGTGCCAATTATTGGAGGGTGTGCAATAGGCCACTTGCAAAGATCTCTGTGTTGGAGGATAGGTTTAACAGGATGGTACTTAGCACAGAGCTTGCCTTCTGTGCTGATCAAAATCCATTTTGCTGCAGAATGTCCCTCTTTTGGGGAGGAAAGCCAGGCCCTGGAACTATTAGAAGTCCTATTATCTAGATAACAAAGAAAACCAAGACTTCCTGAGGGGCAGTCTGCTAAGGCATCCTTCAGGAAGCTGGGAGCTAAGGACAGGGGGTTCAGAGAACACCCCCATTTTGAACAATGATATTGAATTCTTTCTAATTCTGGGTGCTCCCATTTACCTCTCTCATGGGAAATCAGCTGAAAGAGAAAGGGGAGGGGTAGAAAATTAGAGAAGAGGTTACAAAGGGATCTTCATGCTTTTTCATGGAGTGTTTGATGATGAAGCTAGAAAGGGGATGTCAGAGCTAGGAGGGACCTGAGAACAGAGAGTGTTGGAGCTTTGAGAGACCTAGGGACCTCAAACATTGAAGGTCAGAACTGGAAGAGGACCCAGGACACAGAATGTTCCATTTGAGTGAAACCTTAACACAAAGAAATATTGAAAATGGGAGGGACCTTAAAGATCATCCAGTCAAGCCACTTCATTTTGCAGAAGGGAAAACAGAAACTCAGAAGAGATTTACCTAAGGTCAAATAGTTCTTGGTCAAGGTGGGACTTGAACCCAGGCCTTCTGAGTCGTGAACCCCTTGCCAACTTGTATCTGCTTGAGAATTGTTCATTGTGGACTCACACCTTTTACTCCTCATTCCAGCCAGGATCAGTGAAAGTATTGGAATGAAGGCAGGTTTTGTACTTGGTGGGCTCTCTTAGGGATGGGAGTCAGAGGGGGAGAATTTAGTTTTCCTCAGCAGTTGGGGAGCTTGGCCACTGCACATCAAACCTTGGCTCTTAACAGCATATAGTTGTGAAATGTCTGCTGTGAACCAAGTCTTGGGGAAGAAACAATAACAATGAAACTCATGCCTGCCAGTGACTGCCTCTGGCATATAATGCCTCTGTGATCCTGCCCCAGTTACTTCCCTTTCTTGGTTCCCTAGGACATTTTCTAAGACTGTAAGGTAGAGAGGAGATCCTACCTTGAACTGGTAGAAGAACTTTGAATATCTATGGGTCCCATTTATTAATGAAATCCCAGGTCTGACCCTAAGCCTGATAATTTCCATCACAGGCTTATTGTAGCAAAGGACTTTGTATATTATAACGGACTAAAGAAATGAAGTTGGGTAGAGGCAAAGCCAAGATGGCAGAGTAGAAAGATGTACCCACTCTAGCTCTTTCCCCACAGCCCATAAAATACCTGTAAAAATGACTCTAAACAAATTCTAGAGCAGCAGAAGCCACAAAGCAACAGAGTGAAAGAGATTTCCAGCCCAAGGTAGCCTAGAAGGCTGACAACAAAGATCTATTGCATGGGACATTGAATGGAGTGCAGCTCATGGAGCCCAGCCCAGCCTTGACAATGCCACACTGGCAGAAATAGGAAAGGAACAGATCTCAGGGGTGGAATTCTCATCAGCAGACTGCTCAGCCCACAAACACCAAAGACAGCTTCAAAGATCAGTGAGAAAGCTTTTTTACCTGGATGAGAAGGGAGCAGGGTCCTCCCCTATCCCCATCCCCAGGCGATGGCAACAGTGACAGCAACAACAGGAGCATCCGTTTTTGGAGCCCTTGACCTAAAATCACTGGGGGAATTGAGTTGTTGGGTCTCAGCCCTGAGTGGTGGTCCTGGAAGAGTGCTGGCTAATGTGATGGAGCTGGTGGAGGCTCTGGAAAGGGAATTCTACTTGTAGATTCTGGACAGAAAAATTTTGGTAGCTCCCAGAGCAGAGTGCAGGCCAGGAGAGGAGGAAACTCCTCTCCCTTGATAGTGCCAATTTGGAGGAACTGAGAATTTACAGGTCCCCAGAGTATACCTCCCTCTTGACAAAGGACTCAAAAGTCAAGTAACTGGCTGGGAAAATGCCCCAAAAAAGGAAAAAGAAATAAGACTATAGAAGGTTACTTTCTTGGTGAACAGATATCTTCTCCCATCCTTTCAGATGAGGAAGAATAATGCTTATCATCAGGGAAAGGCATAAAAGTCAAGGCTTCTGTATCCCAGACATCCAAAATAAATATTCAATGGTCTCAGACCATGGAAGAGCTCAAAAAGGATTTTAAAAATCAAGTAAGAGAGGTAGAGGAAAAACTGGGAAGAGAAATAAGAGTGATGCAAAAAAATCACGAATAGCAAGTCAACAGCTTGCTAAAGGAGACCCCAAAATGCTGAAGAAAATAAAACCTTTAAAAATAGGCTAGCTCAATTGGCAAAAGAGTCCAAAAAGCCAATGAGGAGAAGAATGCTTTAAGAAGCAGAATTAGCCAAATGGAAAAAGAGGTTCAGAAGCTCACTGAAGAAAATAGTTCTTTATAAAATAGAATGGAACAGATGGAAGCTAATGACTTTATGAGAAACCAAGAAATTACAAAACAAAACCAAAAGAATGAAAAAAGGAAGATAATGTGAAATATCTCATTGGAAAAACAACTAACCTGGAAGACAGATCCAGGAGACAGAATTTTAAAATTATGGGACTACCTAAAAGACACGATCAAATAAAAAAGTCTACAGTTCATCTTTCATGAAATTATCAGGAAAACTACCCTGATATTCTAGAACCAGAGGACAAAATAAATATTGAAAGAGTCCACTAATCACCTCTTGAAAGAGATCCAAAAAGAGAAACCCCTGGGAATATTGTAGTCAAATTCCAGAATTCCCAGGTCAAGGAGAAAATATTGCAAGCAACTAGAAAGAAACAATTTGAGTACTGTGAAAATACAATTAGGATAACACAAGATCTAGCAACTTCCACATTTAAGGGATTGAAGGGTTTTGAATATGATATTCCAAAAGTTAACAGAACTTGGATTAAAATCAAGAATCACCTACCCAGCAAAACTGGGTATAATACTTCAGGGGAATAAGTGGTCATTTGATAAAATAGAGGACTTTCAAATGTTCTTGATGAAAAGCTCAGAGCTGAATAGAAAATTTGACTTTCAAACACAAGAATCAAGAGAAGCATGAAAAAGTAACCAGTAAAGAGAAATCATAAGGGGCTTACTAAAGTTGAACTGTTTTCATTCCTACATGGAAAGATAATATTTGTAACTCTTGAAATTTTTCTCAGTATTTGGGAAGCTGGAGGGATTACACACACACACACACACACACACACGTCTATATAGACAGAGAGCACAGTGTGAGTTGAATAGGAAGGGATAATATCTAAAAAAAATAAAATTAAGGGGTGAGAGAGGAATATATTGTGAGGCGAAAGGAAGAAATGGAATATGGCAAATTATCTCTCATAAAAGAGGTAAGAAAAAGATTTTTCAATGGATGGGCAAAGGGAGCAGGTGAGAGGGGAAAAAGTGAAGCTTAGTCTCGCCACATTTGACTTTAAGAAGGAATAACATGCTCACTCAATTTGATATGAAATTCTATCTTACATTTCAAGGAAGGAGGATAAGTGGGATAAGTGGGGTGGGAGTATGGTGGAAGGGAGGGAAAATGGGAGGAGGGAGCAATTAGAAGTAAACACTCTTGGGAAGGGACAAAGTCAAAAGAGAGAATAGAATAAATGAAGGGCAGGATAGGATAGAGGGAAATATAGTTAGCCTTATACAACATGACTTTTGTGGAAGTCATTTGCAAAGCTATACATATATAGCCTATATTGAATTGCTTACCTTCTCAGTGGGAATGGGTAGGGAGGGAGGAAGGGAGAGAAGTTGGAAGTCAAAGTTCTAGGAACAAATGTTAAGAATTGTTTTTTACATACAACTGGGAAATAAGAAATACAGGTAATAGGCTATAGACATTTATCTTGCCCTACAAGACAAGACAGAAGATAGGGATAAGGGAAGGGAGGGGTGTGATAGAAGTGAGGGTAAATTGGGGGAAGGGGTAATCAGAATGCATGGCATTTTGGGGTGGGGGGAAGGGAGAGATAGGGAGAAAATTTGGAACTCAAAATTTTGTAGAATTGAATGTTGAAAACTAAAAATAAATAAATAAACATAAAAATAAATTCTCATGACATAAAGAAAAAGGAAATGAGGGCTGGTCTTTATATTAGGTCACATGTACCTATGAAACTCCTGGTGTGTTGTGAAGGTATTGAGTTTACACAGAATGTGATGATGGGTCCATTTGGTCAGGGAGCAGAACATGTGATGAGGAAGAAGCAGGGTGATGTGAGGTTGGCATAGGGTGGTGATTGTAGATTTTCTGTATGTGTCAAGGCCTAGAAAAGCAATTTGGAGATGGGGACATGGATGTATAACTGGAAAGGGCACAAATGGGAACAGGAATTTATTAAGAGCCCACTATATGGCAGGTACTGTGCTAAGAGCTTTACAGCTGTATCTCATTTCATCAGAAGGACTATCTAGTCCAAAGTACTTAGTTATCAGATAAAGAAGCCAAGGCAGACTGATTTCAATGATTAGCCCCAAGAATTCAAGCATCAGAGATGAGATTTGCACCTATAGTCTCTCTGCCCCTTCAGTGTTTGAGCAATCCCACTGAAAGCATTCTCATATTCTACCTAACCCTACTCACTGTTTTGTTAAGGCTTTCCTGCTTATGAAAGTTAAGCTTCAATTTAACCTCTTTCATTGAATTATGGAATTCTCGAGGAGCCAAGATGGCGGAGTAGAAAGACTCACGTATGCTAGCTCCAAATCCACAGCCCAGAAATTCCTGTAAAAAGAACTCCCCACAAATTCTGGATCAGTGCAAGCTGCACAGGAACACAGTGGAAGAGATTTCCGTTCCAGAGAGCCCTGGAAAGCTGTCCCCCGGGGTCTGTCCCTCTCCAGACAGCAGAGCCCACCCCTGCCCAGCCCTGGCCGCATGGCCCCAGAGGAGCAGATCTGAGCAGGCTTCAGGGATGGAGCCTCCGGTGGCCGCGAAGGTCCCTCCACCCACAGACCCTACAGGTCACTGAGAGAGACATCTAAGCTGGCTGAGAGGGGAGTGGGGTGTCTCTGTGACTCGGGCCCCCTCGGGAGGCAGCAGCAGAGGCAGCAGTGGCGGCCCGGAACTCCTGGAGCAGCAGGCAGGAGCTCAGGGCCATTACTAAAGGTCTCTGCATAAAGCCCCTGAGGGAACTGAGTCTGGGAGGCGGCCCTGCCCCCACCCAAGCACCAGAACTTAAGCTCACATTGAATAGCAGCCCCTCCTGCCGTGGATAGCCCTGAGCCTGGGAAGCTGCATTTGAACCTCAGACCCCAAGCACCAGCTGGGCAGATCTAGGAGGGGGTGGAGAGGAATCTCAGAAGTCAAGTAACTGGCTCGGAAAATGCCCCAAAAAAGGAAGAAAAATAAGACCATAGAGAGTTGCTTCCTTGGGGAACAGATGTTCCTTCCTCCTTTCATTTCTGATGAGGAAGTACAATGCTTGCTATCAGGGAAAGACATGGAGGTCAGGGCCTCTCTATCCCAGACATCCGAGGTGGATGTTCAGTGGGCTCAGGCCATGGAAGAGCTCAAAAAGGATTTTGAAAATCAAGTTAGACAGGTGGAGGAAAAACTGGGAAGAGAAATGAGAGAGATGCAAGAAAAGAATGAAAAACGGGTCAATACCTTGCTAAAGGAGACCCAAAAAAATGCTGAAGAAAATAACACCTTGAAAAATAGGCTAATTCAAATGGCAAAAGAGGTTCAAAAAGCCAATGAGCAGAAGAATGCTTTCAAAAGCAGAATTAGCCAAATGGAAAAAGAGGTTCAAAAGCTCTCTGAAGAAAACAGTTCTCAAGATTAGAATGGAACAGATGGAGTCTAATGACTTTCTGAGAAACCAAGAAATCATGAAACAAAACCAAAAGAATGAAAAAATGGAAGAGAATGTGAAATATCTCATTGGAAAAACAACTGACCTGGAAAATAGATGCAGGAGAGACAATTTAAAAATTATGGCACTACCTGAAAGTCATGATCAAAAAAAAGAGCCTAGACATCATCTTTCATGAAATTATCAAGGAAAACTGCCCTGATGTTCTAGAAACAGAGGGCAAAATAAGTATTGAAAGAATCCATCTATCACCACCTGAAAGAGATCCAAAAAGAGAAACTCCTTGGAACATTGTGGCCAAATTCCAGAATTCCCAGGTCAAGGAGAAAATCTTGCAAGCAGCTAGAAAGAAACAATTCCAGTATTGTGGAAATAAAATCAGGATAACTCAAGATCTAGCAGCTTCTACATTGAGGGATCGAAGGGCATGGAATAGGATATTCCAGAAGTCAAAGGAACTAGGACTCAAACCAAGAATCACCTATCCAGCAAAACTGAGTATAATACTTCAGGGAAAAAATGGTCTTTCACTGAAATAGAGGACTTTCAAGCATTCTTGATGAAAAGACCAGAGCTGAAAAGAAAATCTGACTTTCAAACACAAGAATGAGAAGAAGCATGAAAAAGTAAACAGCAAAGAGAAGTCATAAGGGACTTACCAAAGGTGAACTGTTTACATTCCTACATGGAAAGACAATATTTGTAACTCTTAAACTTTTCAGTATCTGGGTAGTTGGTGGGACCACACACACACATGTACACGCATGCGTGCACACACATATAGAGACAGAGAGCACAGAGTGAATTGAATAGGATGGGACCATAAACATATTAAGGTAAACGGTGAGAGAGAAATGTAGTGAAAGGAGAGAGGGTAAAATGGAATGGGATAAATTATCTCTCATTCAGGGGGCAAGCAGGAGACTTTTTAGTGGAGCGAAAAAGAGGAGAGCTGAGAAAAAAACATGAAATTTACCCTCATCACATTCGAGTAAAGGAAGGAGTAAAATGCACACTCATTTTGGTATGAAAACCTATCTTACAATACAGGAAAGTGGGGGAGGAGATAAGCAAGGGGGGGGTGATGGAAGGGAAGGCAATGGGAGGAGGGAGCAATTTGAAGTCAACACTCTTGGGGAGGGACAGGATCAAAAGAGAGAACAGAAGCAGTGGGGGGCAGAATAGAATGGAGGGAAATATAGTTAGTCTTACACAACACGACTATTATCGAAGTCATTTGCAAAGCTACACAGATATGGCCTATATTGAATTGCCTGCCTTCCCAAAGGGAATGGGTGGGGAGGGAGGGATGGGGAGAATTTGGAACTCAAAGTTTTAGGAACAACTGTTTAGTATTGCTGTTGCTACTAGGAAAGAAGACATACAGTTAATGGGGAATAGAAAGTCATCTGGCCCTACAGGAGAAAAGAGAAGATGGGGACAAGAGAAGGGAGGGATGATAGAAGACAGGGCAGATTGGTGATAGGGGAAATTAGAATGCTCGGTGTATTGGGGTGGGGGAGGGGGTAAATGGGGAGAAAATTTGGAACCCAAAATTTTGTGAAAATGAATGTAAAAAGTTAAATAAATAAATTTATATTTAAAAAAAGAATTATGGAATTGTCATAGATTATCTTATAGTTGAAGTGCTATAGAAATCGTGAATGAATTCTATAATATCTTGACCATGGTACATCCAAAGGCATTCTTTGTTAGAGTGAGGTGGAACTTAAGCAGGAAATCATACTTTTGATCAACTGTCATTGTTGTAAGCCAGGTGGTGCAGTGGCTACAGCACTAGGTCTCTAATCAGGATGACCTCAGTTGAAATCCTGACTCAGATATGTTCTTTAGCTGCAGGATACTGGAGAAGTCATTTAAACCTTGAGCTTCGATTTCACCATCTATAAAATAGTAATAACACTTACAAAGGTTTCAGACACACGTAAAACTCTTTACAAACTTTATGACACTATGGGAATTCTCATCATCATCATCATCATCATCATCACCTGAAACTTAAATCAAGGTCTTACTGAAATATTACTTCTAATTTGTTCTGTGACCTGTGAAGTTTATGTTTCTGTTTGCCTGTGTGTGTGTGTGTGATAGAACTAGAATGGCTCTAATCCCTCTTTCACATGACAGCCCTTCAAAATACTCTTTCAACCTCTTACTCCACATTTTCTCTTTGAACTAATGCTTGTGTGATATGATCCTTAGGACACCTGGCTGTCCTCTGTTTTTTGCCTTTTTTAATCTTTTGGACTAGTCTTTTAATTGCATTAGGGTAAGAAAATTTCAGTGAAGAATCTCCACTGAAGCAGATTTGCACTTGCTCTCCAAGGTGTAATCTCAGAATTGCCTAAAGGGCGCTGAGAGTTTAAGTAATTTGCTGAGCATGACCCAGGTAAACTATGTGCAAAGGTGGACTAGAATCCAACTCTCTATGATTCCAAGGCAGGTTTTCCATCTCCTATATGATGCAGCCTCTCATCTTGTCAATTCCATTACTAAATTACGGTCTCTGGACTTGATACAGCCTTCCAGCTGGGTTCTCTTCAGAACAAGGACAGTAGGCTTGTCTTCTGTTATCTGATTATTCTTTGGCATTTTGTAAAAGTCCAGCTATGTAGAAAGCAGAGTTCCTATGACAGAGGACAAGGCATGGGGCCAGAGGTCAAAGAGTAGAGACACTTTTTTTTCTTTTAAGAGATCTTTCTTGATACTAAGAGACAGTGGAAAGTATCCCATGTATTTTTCATGGTGTCACCTTCTCCTCTTGTTGAAAGTGATGGGGAGACTGGGGCCTTGAGAGATGATCAGTGACATTGGTTACCTGTCGCCTTGCAGAAACACACTCTAAGAACAGCCTGGTAATGTGGAGCTTAACGGAGTCGGGCAAACCGCATCTAGAGAGTGATATGTCTAAGCTAAACAGAGAACTTTACTGAGGCACGAGGAGATGATTTTTGAATCAGTAATTTGAGGAATTATTTTATTAAATCCTTTAAGACCTGACTAGTATAGGTCGATTGATGAATGCTACCCATCTGCACAGAATGTATTATTTCATACTTCGCAGTAAGGAATACATTAGATGACAGAATCAGGATCCCAAAACAATTTTGACATACTAGAATAAGGCATTGAAACAATATGAAATTTAACAGGGACAAATGTAAAATCCCACATTTGGATTCAAAAAATCAGTGCCAAGTATCAGTTGGGAGAGGCGTTGATTAGTTAGTGGTTTGCATTAGGAATAAATCTGCCTTTTTACAGATGACAAATTGAATATTAGCCATCAGTTTAATTCAAGTCATCTAGCTTTCATTAAGTTCTTGTTGTGTGCCAGATACTGTGGGAAGCGCTGAGGTTATACATAGAAGCAAAATTAAAAAAAAAAAAAACATCTTCAACTCCAAGTGCTTACATTTTAATAGGGAAGACAGTAACATAAAAAAGAGAATTAAGCTGGAATCAGGGAGGGAAGGAAAGACACCTGCATGGGGGAATGGTAGCAAAGCCCAGAAAGTCATAAATAGAATTGGGAGAGGACTGAAGGATACCTTTCTTGGGACCATCCTCAAAATGGAGGTTCTGGAAGGAACTCACCAGAGGGGAAAAGAGGCCTCAGAAACTGAGAGGTATTCCAGGGTGAGAAAGCAGGTGAAGCATGGTGGTGACATCTGGTAAGTAAGAATTAGAGCTGGGAGAGGAATCTGTACTATGTCTGCCATACTGTTAATGACTCGAAAACTGCATCAAGTGGGTTCAACTTTCCAAGAATGAAGGAGATAATTGTCATATAGTTGTCCTGGGTCTGCCTTCCTCTGGAGTATTTGCCATTGTCACAGAACCATAGTTAAGGAGGGAAACTGACAAAAAAAATACGGCTGGGGAAGGTTGGCAAAGAGGGTGAGAATATGGGAATCCTATGGATAAATAGAAATGAGGATATTCAGCTCGGAGTTCACAAAACTTTGCCAGTGTGAAAGAGAATATGAAAACATTGTCATTTGTCTATTTGCAAGTATCTCCTATGGGGAAAGAAGTCTGCGTTCTCATTGGCCCCAGTGGGCAGTATCAGAGTTAGGAGCCAAAGGCATAAGATCAAGCAAGAAGCAACATGATAAAAATTAGAGTTGACCATAATTACATTAGATATGAGACCACCCTCCCTAGAGGGCTTCAAGTTGAAACTAGGGGACCACCTGTCAGTAAGACCAGAGAGGGCATTTTAGGTCAGGTTTTGACTGCTGCTCTCTGACTCAGGCCAGCCTGTCTGATAGTGGAAAACAGCCCTTATTTTCTCACTGTATCTTCTCCAAGTTAAACATAGCCTATTCCTTCATCTTAGGCTCATATGGCTGAGTCTGTTGCCTTCCCTCACTTTCCTGGTTGCTGTCCTCAGGGAGTGTTCCACTTCCTTAGTGTCCTTTCTCAAGTGCAGCATCCCAACTAGAACACAATATTCCAGATGTGTTATGACCACAAGCTCCTCGCCTTTCTACATTCTGCTGAATATAACATTCATTTTGTTTTTTACTATCACATTGTGCACTAGGAACAGTTCTTGTACTCCATCATGATAGCTGTTCATCCCTGACAGCTTTTCGTTATTGGAAAATTTGATGAGCATGGTATATCAGTGCCTGCATTCAAGCTGAGGGCAGCTAGATGGAACAGTGGATAGAACACTAGGCATGGAGTCAGAGAGATCCATCTTCAAGAGATCCAATCTGCCCTGAGATACTTTCTAGCTGTGTGATCCTGGGCAAGTCACTTCACTTTGTTTGCCTCAGCATCTTCATCTGTCAAATGAGCTGAACAAGGAAATGGCAAGCCACTCCAGTATCTTTAGCAAGAAAACCCCAAATGGGATCATGAAGAGTTGAACATTACTGAAATGACTGAGGACCACAACACATCCAAGTCATTGAATCTACATTCCATTTTTGAGGAGCTGAACCTTGCTAAGCAATCCCAGGCTTGCTCCACTTTTGGTTTTCGCACATGAGTACACATCTTCCCTTGAAACTCCCCCCAAACTTCCAAATGCTTCTGTGCATCCAAACTCAGATGCTGCTTCCTCCCTGAAGCCTTGCCTGATCCATTCACAAGTTAGAAGTTCCTAATACACTTTATCTAAACCTCTCCTGTGCCCTCATCCTCCAGCTAATAGTGACCTCTCCCTTTCCAAACATTCCCTGGATGCTTTGTCCAAATCTCTCCTATTTCCTCATATCTTCTACCTTTTGTCTTATTTCCCTATTATTAATTACCCCTCTTAGACTGGAGGTGCCTTCAGAATAAGATCTGCCAACACCTATTGTAAGGCCTAGGGCTGCATAGGTGTTGACTAAACATTTGCCAAGTGGAGGCTTGTATTACTGATGAATATTTATTTTCCAGCAAGGAGGCTGGAACCCACAATGCCTCATTCTCTGCACTGTGGGTCCAGGCTATTCTGCCCAGCCCCCACCATGCCCATTTGAAATCAGTTTCAATTAGATTCAACCCTGCAATGGGAATTTTCGCTTTCAGCAATGGTCTAACTTCTGGACAGTTCATCTTTTTTTTTTCCAAGTTTCATTGCCCGGGGCTGCCTAACAGGGATAGCAATATCAGAAGAAAGGTCTTCTGGTCCAGTCCCCTGCTTCTAGGCAGGTACTCTACCCTGAGGGGTGGGGGCATGTACCATGTGACTGCATAGCCTATTTATAACCATCTTCAGGGAAAGAACCTCAGCCTTCTTCCAGAGAATTCCCCATGCCTAATCATCCTTTCAGACAAGATGTTCTTCCTTTTGTCTGCCAGGATTCTTACCTCATAATTGTAAATCCTGTCCTCTGAAGAACTGAAAACAACTGGTGAGCATCCTTTCAATGGGCCCAAGTGTCTCCTTAGCCAGAGAGAGAGAGAGAGAGAGAGAGAGAGAGAGAGAGAGAGAGAGAGAGAGAGACAGAGAGACAGAGAGAGACAGAGAGAGACAGAGAGAGACAGAGAGAGACAGAGACAGAGAGAGACAGAGATAGAGAGACAGAGAGAGAACGAGAGAGAGATGACAGAGAGATGAGAGACAGGGAGATGGAGAGAAAGACAGAGATAAGAGAGAGATAGAAAGACAGAGAGAGAGAGAGAGAGAGAGAGAGAGAGAGAGAGAGAGAGATGGAGGCAGAGAAAGAGAGAGACACAGAGACAGAGGCAGAGAGAAGAGAGACAGGGAGATGGAGAGAAAGACAGAGATAAGAGAGAGAGATAGAAAGAGAGAGAGAAAGAGAGAGAGAGAGAGAGAGAGAGAGAGAGAGAGAGAGAGAGAGAGAGAGAGAGATCCAAACCCTACAGTCTCGTCACTTGGAAGGAGATATGGACAACAGTTGGCCCCATTCTAAAATCTGCCCGAGGACACTCGGACCTGGAACAAAATGAGCCCTTTGGGGAGGGCTCTGTCTGAAAGCTATTCTCATCCGGGTGCAGTAAGGACAAGATCTGGGCTTATCTCACCCTTTTAGAGAGTAAGGAGGAGCTGGCCAGCAGCCTGGAAACGTCGTCTTGGTATTGACTCAGCAATAGAGACAACGTCGCCGTCTCTTAGACCCATTTCTTGAGCAAAAACTCATCTTTTAAAAAGTGAATTGTTTTCTCCTTATAAATTCATTGCTTTGTGAAAATTTTAGTTATTTTCTAATACATTTCCAATAGATATGTTAGAGTTATAACAGAAAAGTAAAACTAGACAAGAAAGCAGCCCTATGTAACAGTGTTTGTCACATTCCACACCTGTTGGAACCCACCTTCTTGCTGAGAAGAAGGCATGGCCTTTCATCCTCTGGTAGTACCTATTAAGGTTGGTTGTTGGAGTTAGCCTCAGTTTAACTGCCTTTAGATGAGGCTTTTGGTTACATTACTGTGGTCACATCTACTGGTCCCTTGTTTCTGTTTACTTTATTATTTTCTACACATATTCCCATATTTTCCCGACTTTCTCCTGCTTGTTAGTTCTTATATCACAAGTAATACTCTATGTTCACATACCGCAAATTGTCTGGCTATTTTTCAGTTGATGGGTGATACCTGGCATGTAGTAGGGCCTTTAAAAATGTCTATTAACTTACTGGTTTTATTTATTTTTATGCTGAAATCTTCAAATGTGCCCCTTTGAAATTCTGCATCTTACGCTTACCAAATCTGGGACCCTAAACAATTCACTTAAGCTCCTTCAGCCTTAGTCTTCTTGTCTGTAAAATGGAGTTCACACCATCTAGCTGACAGGTGTGATGTGAGGATCAGATGAGATGTTATATGTAGAGTGCTCTGCTGACTTTAAGCTACCATTGAAGTATTTAGCTGTTATTAGCTACCATTATTACATGGAAACTTTCCTCTGTCATTGCCCTCCATTATTGGAATATTAAGATCAGAAAATCCTTAATCAGCATTAATGCTTGAGCCCATGAGGCAAAGTTAGGAGCCAAGGGGGCAGCTTTGGAGAGGCACATTGCAGGATGATTGAAGGTTTGAAGCTAATTAATGAAGGAAACCATGGAAGAAGAAAATAGGCTGCCTTGTTAGGTAATGAGTTCACCGTCAATAGAGGTCATAAATCAGAGGCTAGTTGACCACTTGGCAGTTGTCAGGCAGAGATGTTTCTTATTCAGGTCAACGTATGACTAGAGAGTACCTTGTAACATAAGAGGGGCTTAATAAATGCCTGCTGATAAAAAATACAGAAAAAAATAAGTTGATTACTACTATCAGTAGTGGCTGCTTCAATGGCAAAAGAAGACAGGCATGGAGGAAGGGGCTTTCCCTAAGGGCTGGAGGCTGCAGAGAGGCCCCATTGGGTGCCTAGGAATGAGGCAGTAATCCCATGATGACATTTCTTTGTGATATAATGGTGAGAATCTACCCCAGGAGCCAGCAAGAACAGGACCTCTGTTTGTTGATTCTGTCTCTGGTTTCCCTCAAATCAGTTTTGTTTGAGTTCTTCTCTCTGATACTCCATGTTTCATCCCTGCTATCTAATTATTTGTTGCAAGCTAAGAATGATGAACATTATTATAAAACTTCTGTATCAAGGAAAGTTTCTCTACTTCTCTACTTTTTCTCCTCCATCCTTCAGTGTAGAGTACCTGCCTGGAGGCAGGAGACTGGACCAGAAGACCTTTCTTTTGATGTTGCTCTCCCCTTTAGGCGGCCTTGGGCAATAAAACTTGTCAGACTGTTGCTGTATGAGCAGGTGTGGCAAATGGTGAGTGCCCTATATTGTTAGTATCCCAGTAATACCTATGACCCAGGATCAGAATAGAAACTTTATGCCTCTGCAACAAGTGAAGGGAAGGATTGCATTGTCATTGTTTTTCCTCTCAGACTTGAGAAGAGTAACATACAATCTGCTGTTTTCATATAATTAAAAATATAAATACTAATGCACACATCAGACCTCCCTGACTTACGTTTCATTGTACAAGTGAAACCTAAGTGGGCATGTTTCAACCACATTCTTTGCTCTGAGATGCCATGGATTCATTTGGACAGGTATGGCCAGTGATCCTCAGCCTTCCACCAACTGTTGAATTATTTCATGATGCCCTCTGGTCAATATTCTTTATCCTGTTTTGAGAAACCCTCCACTGCTGAGCCTTCTGTGTTGCTGGTCTGAATCAGGTCCATCACCTTTGGAACAAGCCTTGGAGCCAACATTCAACACCTGTGTATTATATACCTGTTGTCCTCCATGCTGAGCACTGTGCTCAATCCTGGGCATATGAAGATAAAAAACCAAACAGTTTTGCCCTCAGGAAGCTTACTTATGATCAGAGCAGGGAGAACACATGTACAGAGAAACAGTATTAAAAGAAGTGCTTAAAAGATAGGCAACCAGGTGGCATAGAGGGATGGACTTGGAATATGGAAGATATGAATTTGAATCTTCTGACACTAGTTGGGTTATCCTGAACTACTCAATTACCATCTCTGTGCCTCAGTTTTCTCCTCTGCCTAGAAGCAGCAAAGTGACACTGTGGATGGGTCTGGAGTCAAGAGGAGCTGAATTAAAATCTGGCTTCAGATACTCATTAGCTGTGTGACTCTGGGCATGTCACTTAACCTCTGTATGTTTCAGTTTCCTCATCTGTAAAATGGCAATAGTAATAGCACCTACCTCCTAGGGTTGTTGTGAAGTTCAAATGATATATTTGTGAAGAGTGTATCACACTATGCCTGGAGCATAGTAGATGCTTAAGAAAACTTTCCTTTCTTCCCCTTTAAAGTGAGGAGATGAAAGTCGATAGTGAATACTGATGGAATTGAAGAATGAAGCAGTAAACCTGGAAAGGTTGGCTGCCGTTGATGGAGAACAGCTCATGATGCCAAAACACCAGAATTTTTATTTCATTCTAGGGCATTTGGGAGCAAGAGAGGGACAACTTTCCCTATTAGGACCTGCCTGAGCTTGTGACCCTTTGGCAGCATCTGAAAAGCCAGAAAGCCTTTCCTTGGCCAGGGAAGCATCAGAGGAGGATCATCCCATTTTCCTTTACATGTTGTATTTCGATGATCATGTAGCCTCAATTGTGCAAGGGTGAGGTTTCTAATAGCATGTTTGAGGAAGGCTAAATCTTGCAAGTTTCAATTCTATGTCACATATGGAGGCCCAGATTCAAGTGCCTTATTTTCTTAGAAACAGACCTAGAATTGAGGTCTAGAGGTAGCCTTGCCACATATGCTGTTTGACCATGGACTGTTCCCTTTCCTCTCTGTGCCCCAGACAGGGTCCCCAAAGGGCCTCCCCTTGGGCTCTAGGGAAACCAGCTCTTGACTATTTGAGCAGTGGAGCTTCATGACATATGCCTTTGAATTCTCAGGTCAGATGGGCACCACCTGAGCAGAGGAATTAGTTCCTGAAATCTGTGGGTACCAAGGATAGGGCCTTTTTTTCTGGAAACAGTCAGGTGAGCATGTGAAGAATTGTCTGTGCTGTAGGATTTTACAGAGAAATTCTCAGGTGCTGCTGCTGCCATACACCCAGGGCATGGAAAATTCTCTGCACAAAGCAGCCCGACCCAGAAACTTTGACCTTGGGACAAGGGCTTGGGCAGCTGTGCATGTGTAACTGAAAATGTAATGGACTCTGATTTCCAAGCTTAGGGTTAGAAGGCCCAAAGATCAATCAATATGAACTATTTCACTTGAGCCACATCAAAGCCTGTGGTCCCCTTCTTCTCATTTGGAAAGCAAGGGCATAAATGTGCATACTGCTTGGTCAGTGGGAAGCTCTCAGGGGGTATTGGATGTATATACACATTAAAATGTCACAGGGGGGCTGTTCTCAGCCATATTTTTGGTTGTAGTGCTCTTAGTAATTTCTAGTTGTAGAAAAGGAGGAAGGGAAAGTTGGAGTTTGCCGTAATTGTTTTTGCCTTGGGCAAGTAATTTGTCCTCTCTGGGCCTCAACTCCCTTCTTTGGAGATTGAGAGATTTGGACTGGATGGTCTCTCAGCCCCTCTACCCTTCCAGCCCTGACATCCCCTGTTCTAAGGCCCCTCCAAATCCTGACATTCTCTGTTTTAAGACCCCTCCTAGCTCTGCAGTCTTCTGTTCTAAGCCCCCTCCTAGCCCTGACATCCCCTATTCTAAGGCCCCTCCCAGTCCTGACATCCCCTGTTCTAATGCCCCTCCCAGCCCCTCCCTGACATCCCCTGTTCTTAGGCTGCTCCCAGCTCTGACATCTGTTCTAAGACTCCTGCCAGCCTTGACGTTCTTTGTTCTAAGACCCCTCCCATCTTTGGTATTCTGTGAGTCTATGAAATTTTGCAAGATATCACGCTTTTAAAAATGGAATATTCATTACCCTAGTTGCATCCAATTTGTTTTAGTAATTGCCAACATATTTTCCAAAATGAATAGATTTTTTTCCCCTGTGAAGATTAAGCTTTTCTCTTTTCCTTGCCTCTTGTTTCTTGAGTTCCAATGAGCCATTTTTAAAAATCAAAACTAAAATAAAACATTCCTAAGAGAAGTTAACTCTCCCCTACACATTCCTGAAAGCCTTTGTTATTGGTGATAAAACACCCAAGCTAGCACTGGCTTCTTGGAGGCCACATGGGCTCACAGGCCTGAGACAATGGTGTACATTGGACTTCTCGAGACTTAAGGTCAAGCCACAAAAAGTCAAGAAGGAAGCAACACTCTTCATCATTGCCTCTTTCTCCCCTTTTTTGCAGCCACCTCCCCTCCAACATTCCTTCAGGCTTCCATTCCAACTGGACCCCATCACTCCCTTTCTCTAAAACCTTCAATATGCTGTTAAATGTCTTCCATTTCTTCAAATCATTTTCATGTATGTATTTTGGCATATGCCCACCTGGAACCTGTAAGCGCCTTGAGCACAAGGGCTGTTTCCTTTCTTCTTTTGTGTGTCTTCAGCACCAGGGACAGTTCTTTGGTTTAAACTCTCAGCATTGGACCTGGACATGTAATTTCATCCATGGAAGGCATCTAGATGGTGTAATGGATAGAGTTCTTGTCCTAGTCAGGATGACCTGAGTTCAAATCCAGCCTCAGACTCTTACTAGTTGTGTAACCCTGAGGAAGTCATTTAACCTCTGATTCAGCTTTCTCATCTGTAAAATGGGGATAATAACAGCATCTACTTGGAAGGGTTGTTGTGAGAATCAAATGAGATGATATTTGTAAAGCACTAGGCAATTCACAAATTCCCACATAAACTCTCTTCTTCTTAATATTCTTATAATTACCTATTTCTCTTTATGTCTTCTCTGAAACTTGTCCCCTCCCCCTACCCAGCTAGGCTCAAATCCTCTGGAGGCAAACAGCCTTTGTCACTTCCATTTCTCTTGGTGTTCTCTCTGGTATGGGGCTGTTTCCCCATGGAGAAGAGTGGGAGAATTCTAATGAATAAATTGAATTCTTAGATCAGAAATTCCTCTTCTGCTTCTAAGTGAGCCTCCCTCCCTCTCCCACCCTCCTGTCTTGGCAAATCTCCCTTGCCTGCTGCCCATGGGTGTTTTGTGTTGGGCTATCTGCCGTAGAGAGATGGATGAGTTGCACATTATGGCAGCAGATGGAGCACCCATCTATGATTCAAAAGGTCCCACCCCCATTCCATGTCAACAGTCTCTTGGCCACCATGCTGCAAGGAGCAGCCCTTTCCTCCCAGTTCCTCTGGGTTCTTGTTGTCCTGCAGAGCTAGCCCAAGTGAATAAGCTCAGATACCTGGGAGGACATGAGAGGCCAGCTTTATATAGCAGTGAGAGAAAGAAGGTCTCACTTCTAGCTCTAGTCTCTTCTCAAGGAGATGTTCAGGATGTATTGAAGCCAGTTCTTTATGTTTTTATGTGTTTTATAAGAGGGCTGTTTTTCTCCTTAAATAGCTGTGATTTCTTGCTTTCCCAGCTTTTCTTTTTTATTTATCATCGGTCCACTTCTGCAGCTCAGCCATGCTGCCTGGTCTTTGGTGAAGAATTTAATGATGATGAGAATAATAAAAATAACACCAACTCCTATTGCTCCAGTTTTGTGCTGTTAACAAAGAAGGCACCTTCCCCACAGTCAGTCTGTGTGGCAGGGAGTGAAAGGATTGTCATTCTCACTTTTCAGAAAAGGAAACTGAGACCAGAAGAGATGATGGGAGAGAGGGTGAAAATATTCTGAACTGGAAAAGTCATTAAAAGACACATAATCTTTGCAATGGATCTGTACTCAAGGCTTAGCTTGGTATGTAGAAAACAAAAAATGCCTAATGAATGTGTGTTTACTATCTATAGTGGTATAGTACTAAATTCAGCATCTGAGTCCAGTGCATTGGACACTATCCAGTGGCTTAACCTCAGAAACAAATGAGATTTCATCAGTGGAAATGGCATTAAAGATGAGACCTGATCACTTACTTTGCTGCTGCCCCTTTGTAGCTGATGCCTTCTGTATGTGTTGACTCTACCAGCAGAAAGGGAACTTCTGGAGAGAAGGGATAGTCTTAATATTCCATCTGTATCTCCAGGCCTTAGTACACTGTTGGCACACAGTAAGTTCTTTATAGAAACTTGTTTCATTCATTTATTAATTTGGGCCCAGAGGTATACACCCCACCAAAATGAAGGAATTATTGTCTTCAGTGAGTTTTTGGACCTCCTTTTTCATTTGGCCAGTTCTGCTTTTTAAGGCATTCTTCTCCTCATTGACTTTTTGAACTTCTTTTGCCATTTGGGTTAGTCTATTTTTAAGGGGTTATTTTCTTAAGTATTTTTGAGTCCCCTTTATCAAGCTATTGAATCAATTTTCATGATTTTCTTGCATCACTATCATTTCTCTTCCCAATTTTTTCTCTATGCTCTTACTTGGTTTTCAAAATACTTTTTGAGCTCCTCCATGGTCTGTGAGCAGTTCATATTTCTCTTAGAGGCTTTTGATGTAGGAGCTTTGATTCTGTCATCCTCCTTGGGTTGTATGTTTTGATCTATTTTGTCACTAAAGTAAAATTCTATAGTCAGTTCTTTTACAGTGTTGACTAATCTTCCCAGCCAAACATTTGACTTTCTACCTTTTTGTCAAAGTAGAACTCTGGTTCCAGTGGAGGTGGGTGTACTATCCCAGGCTTCAAGGATTTTGTATCAGACATTCAATTCCTCACTGTCTGCAGGACCAGAGTTCTAGAAGCAGCCTCTGCCACCACTGAGTGCTGTTCTTATCACCACCACTTCCCTTGGAACCTTGAGGATATGTGAGAGGCCAAGCCAAGCCTCCTAAATCACTGCTCTTTTGAATTTATATACAATGATGCCATAGCCAGTAGTTTCTCTATTCTTTTCCCTCTGACTTTTGGCCAAATTGACTTTATGGTACTTCAAGATTGTAAGGTGTTGAGTTTTCTGGGTTTTTTTTGTTAAGAATTTCAACCTATACAGGTATAGGTTCACTTTGATTTTTTCTCCTATCATTTATGTGAGATACAACCTTTTTTTTTTTTTTTTTTGTAACTGAAGCTATTTTTACATATTATAGTCTGGGTCAATCATATTTCACAACATTTCACAATAGCTTGAAATTCAAACCGGAAATGTGAATATACATGAAATTTCAAATTCATTGTTGTGAAGTAGTCAATAGCATGCCATATGTATTTACTGGCTAAATTAACCCACCTCATTCTTTCCCCTTAAACATTTCCCTTTAAGAGAAGGATGGAGAGGATGATGCAAGCAGAGGGGTAGTTGTGCACTACCTAATTTGAAAACACTCCATTAAAGGAAATCATCCCAAAGCCCTTTGAAGAGTCAATGGCATTCTTGCCCTTAGCCACATCTCAGATATTCAGTCAATCAGAATCACAACTGTTCACAAGTTGGAATTACTTTTGATGCAAGACTTTGCATTGCACTGTTCACAGGAGGCTTGACCAACTTTTATGACTAAATTTCTTTATGATCTCTGGATGGAGTCTAAATTCTTCTCAGTTATAGAGGAGAGGAATTATGAGGAATTTCCTCTTTAGTCTTCAATGAAGGGCTGGGTTCATGTCAGTAATACTGGAAACTTCTTTTGGCCTGGATATCATCAAGAATCTGTTGCAATTTCTCACCTTCAAGTCTGGTCTCCAGTCTTGGAATCAGACCCTTAACCCTTTCTTCTATCTGAAAGATTTTGTAAACAGGCCAACTCAAACTTAGAAAGTTTTTTTTTTTTTTCTGGAGTAGCAAATTCTGAAAACTAACAATGGTTTCCCTGTTTTCCTTTTTTTCTTTTTTTTAAAATTGATTTATTTAACCTTTTACATTCATTTTCACAAAATTTTGGGTTCAAAATTTTCTCCCCATTTACCCCCTCCCCCACCCTAATACACTGAGCATTCTATTTCCCCTATCTGCCCTCTCCTCTATCATCCCTCCCTTCTCTTGTCCCTATCTTCTCTTTTGTCCTGTAGGGCCAGATGACTTTCTATTCCCCATTAACTGTATTTCTTATTTCCTAGGAGCAAGAACAATACTAAACAGATGTTCCTAAAACTTTAAGTTCCAAATTCTCTCTGTCCCTCCCTCCCCACCCATTCCCTTTGGGAAGACAGGCAATTCAATATAGGCCATATCTGTGTAGTTTTGCAAATGACTTCCATAATAGTCGTGGTGTGTAAGACTAACTATATTTCCCTCCATCCTATCCTGTCCCCCACTGCTTCTGTTCTCTCTTTTGATCCTGTCCCTCCCCAAGAGTGTTGACTTCAAATTGTTCCCTCCTCCCATTGCCTTCCCTTCCATCACCCCCCCTTGCTTATCTCCTTCTCCCCCACTTTCCTGTATTGTAAGATAAATTTTCATACCAAAATGAGTGTGCATTTTACTCCTTCCTTTAGTCGAATGTGATGAGGGTAAACTTCATGTTTTTTTTTTCTCAGCTCTCCCCTTTTTCCCTCCACTAAAAAGTCTCCTGCTTGCCTCCTGAATGAGAGATAATTTACTCCATTCCATTTCACCCTCTCTCCTCCCACTACGTTTTTCTGTCACCGTTTACCTTAATGTGTTTATGGTCCCATCCTCTTCAATTCACTCTGTGCTCTCTGTCTCTATATGTGTGTGCACACATGCGTGTACGTGTGTGTGTGTGTGTGTGTGTGTGTGTGTGTGTGTGTGTGTGTGGTCCCACCAACTACCCAGATACTGAAAAGTTTAAGAGTTACAAATATTGTCTTTCCATGTAGGAATGTAAACAGTTCGCCTTTTGTAAGTCCCTTATGACTTCTCTTTGCTGTTGACTTTTTCTTGCTTCTTCTCATTCTTGTGTTTGAAAATCAAATTTTCTTTTCAGCTCTGGTCTTTTCATCAAGAATGCTTGAAAGTCCTCTGTTTCATTGAAAGACCATATTTTCCCCTGAAGTATTATACTCAGTTTTGCTGGGTAGGTGATTCTTGGTTTGAGTCCTAGTTCCTTTGACTTCTGGAATATCCTGTTCCACGCCCTTCAATCCTTTAGTGTAGAAGCTGCTAGATCTTGTGTTATCCTGATTGTATTTCCACAATACTGGAATTGTTTCTTTCTAGCTCCTTGCAATATTTTCTCCTTGACCTGGGAATTCTGGAATTTGGCCACAACGTTACTAGAAGTTTCTCTTTTTGGATCTCTTTCAGGTGGTGATCAATAGATTCCTTCAATACTTATTTTGCCCTCTGGTTCTAGTATATCAGGGCAGTTTTCCTTGATAATTTCATGAAAGATGATGTCTTGGTTCTTTTTTTGATCATTCCTTTCAGGTAGTCCCATAATTTTTAAATTGTTTCTCCTGGATCTATTTTCCAGGTCAGTTGTTTTTCCAATGAGATATTTCACATTATCTTCCATTTTTTCATTCTTTTGGTTTTGTTTGGTGATTTCTTGGTTTCTCAGAAAGTCATTAGCCTCCATCTGTTCCATTCTAATTTTGAGAGAACTATTATCTTCAGTGAGCTTTTGAACCTCCTTTTCCATTTGACTAATTCTGCTTTTGAAAGCATTCTTCTTCTCATTGGCTTTTGAACCTCTTTTGCCAATTGAGTGAGCCTATTTTTCAAGGTGTTATTTTCTTCAGCATTTTTTGGGTCTCCTTTAGTAAGGTATTGACCCATTTTTCATGCTTTTCCTGCATCTCTCTCATTTCTCTTCCCAGTTTTTCCTCCACCTGTCTAACTTGCTTTTCAAAATCCTTTTTGAGCTCTTCCATGGCCTGAGCCTACCAGCTCAGGGATGTCTGAGATACAGAGGCCCCGACCTCCACATCTTTCCCAGATGGCAAGTATTGTACTTCCTCTTCAGAAATGAAAGGAGGAGGAAACATCTCTTCCTCAAGAAAGTAGCTCTCTACGGTCTTATTTTTCTTCCCTTTTCTGGGCATTTTCCCAGCCAGTCACTTGGCTTCTGATATTCCTCTCCAGCCCTGCTTAGATCCGCCCACCTAGTGCTTGGGGTCTGAGATTCAAATGCTCCTCCCCAGCCTCAGGGCTTTCAGTGGCGGATGGCTGCTATTCAATGTGAGCTTAAGTTCTGGTGCTCGGGTGGGGGCAGGGCTGCCTCCCAGGCTCACTTCCCTCAGGGGTTTTATGCAGAAACCTTCAGTAATGGCCCTGAGGTCCTGCCTGTTGCTCCAGGAGTCCTGGGCTGCTGCTGCTGCCTCTGCCACTACCTCTGCTGCTGCCTCCCGAGGGGGCCTGAGTCACGGAGACACCCTGCTCCCTTCTCGGCCAGCCCAGAAGTCTCTCTCACTGACCTGTAGTGCCTGTGGGTGGAGGGACCTTTGCAGCCACTGGAGGTTCCGTCCCTGAAGCCTGCTTGGATCTACAGGGCAGGGCCGGGGTAGGCTCCATGTCCGGAGCACGATGGACCCCTGGGGACGGTTTCCCAGGGCTCTCTGAAACGAAAATCTCTCCCACTGTGTTTCTGCACAGCTTGCACTCATCCAAAATTTGTGGGGAGTTCTTTTTACAGAAAATATATGGGCTGTGGGTTTGGAGCTAGCATACGTGACTCTTTCTACTCCGCCATCTTGGCTCCTCCCCCGATTTCCCCTGTTTTCCAAAAAACATGCAGTGTAATGGAAAATTTTCATGGAAGCCTCTGAAAGTTCTTTCTAATCCTCTGCCCTTTCATTATGTTGCTGTCAGTGCTCTGGAAGCATGTGGTCTTCAAAATTTGGAATAATTTCTGTTTTTTCAACACTTTAGGAAAGACAAGCTATGAGGCATCTTCCTCCACATCACTGGTGAGGGTTGCTACCTCAGACTACCATCATGCTACAGCTCCTATCCTATATTTTAGAAACAAGGCCTTTATACAAAACACTGTTCGATAAAATTCTGCTTCCCTTCTAATCTTGGTTGCATTGACTTTGTGCAAAACTTTTCAATTTAATGTAACCAAAATTATCCATTTTGCATTTCATAATGTTCTCTCTTGTTTTGTCATAAATCCTTCCATTCTAAATAAATCTGACAGGTAAACTATTCCTTGCTTTCCCAGTTTGCTTATAGAATCAGCCTTTATATCTAAAGCATGTATCCACTTTGACTTTATTGTGGTATATAGTGTAAGATGTTGGTCCAAGCCCAGTTTCTGCCATACTATTTCAGGGTTCTTAACTCTAGGGTCTGTGAACTTAAACATATAATTCATTTTACTTATAATTGTATACACTTTATTTTATAGGGTCTATACCACTTGGACAGCCAAAGAGCTCTATTTAAAAGAGAGAAAAAATCAGGCATACTTTAGAATATTTAAAGGATTAAATGGATACAAGTCATGAAATCTCTGTTTTGCATTTGGAAGTGATCCCATGCCCTAAATTCCTAGACATCACCAAAACAAACCCCCAGAACCGTAGATCCAACAGGCTTTCTTCCAGCTTCTTGAAGATCTTTGATGGGTCATATAGTAGGAGAAGGCATGGATAGGTTTTGTTCTGCCCTGCTGAAGTGAAATGCCCGTAGTGGAGAGAGCAAGAATGTGTGGACATACGGACGTAGAGAAATGACCAGGAGAATGATGACATCCTTTAGGTAGAATCAGGCAGAGCCAGCACTGAAGTCACATTTGTTTGATTTTTCCTCACTTTAAATTCAGTCTCTTCTTTCTTCCTTCCTTCCTTCCTTCTCCCCTCCCTCCACTTTTGACTGCTAAACTAGCAGAGGAGGGCCTTCATCTACACCCAATGTCCTTACCAGTAACTGATTGAATTTGTCCTCAAAGGAGGGAGACCAAGATGGTGGTCAAGCTGAAGATTGCCTTAGGAGAATTAACCTGAAAAACTAGACTGTCCTTCCTGGAGAATGTGAGATGGAGAAAAGAGTTGCTGTCACTGTTCACAAGGAAGGAAGGTCCAGGGGGAATCTTTTGAGAGGCAAACATTTCCTCTCTAAGGAAACACTGCCTTAGAATTTGAACTATCCAAGCACAGAATGAGCTGACCTGGGAGGTAGTTGGCTTCCCCATCATGGGATGTCTCCACGCAGGGGTTATGCACCCACCTGCCATGGGTAATGCTGTTCAGATGCAGCTTAGACTAGAGACTGAGGCTTCTGCTCACATTTGACATACTCTGAAAATCCTGATATCCTGCAAGTTTGGCCAGTTAGTTACAGCTTGAAATATGCTGAAATGGACAGGAAATATGCAAACCTGGAAGCTAGGGAAAGATGATGGTTATGGAAAGCACACCATTCTTGCTAGGAGGGAGACTAAAGTTCTAGTTCTGTCCCTCTGTAGAATGGAGGGTTTGAGACTAGAGGAGAGATTTCTCTGGTACTGAGAACTCCCAGCCAAAGGAAGTTCCTTGACATATACATTTTTTCACCTTCTGTGCCACCTATGGCCCTAGAATGTTGCCTAGAATGCTGTGAAGTTTTATGACTGCCAAGTGTCACCTGGCCAG
The DNA here is from genome assembly GCA_023548195.1 of Bettongia penicillata ogilbyi. NCBI lineage: Eukaryota > Metazoa > Chordata > Mammalia > Diprotodontia > Potoroidae > Bettongia > Bettongia penicillata. The sequence continues at coordinate 13,915,725 of JAJHZJ010000150.1, read as the reverse complement.
GATGCAGGAGTCACAGAACTGCTTGTTCATTAAAACAAGATTGGTAGGTAGGTGTAGTCAGTAGTGATGTGACAGGTTATGTATCATCATCCCCCCACCCCTTTTGTGGATGAGGAAACTGAGGGTCTGGAAGGTTACACCATTTTTCCTTGATCATACAAATGTCTTGCTTCACAGACTAGCCCTTTTACTTCTCAAGACAACTATCTGTCAAGTCCCATCCTTGAGGGGCAACAAGACCAAGTCAAATTCGTGCCTGGAAGGATAACTTTTCTAATTCTCAAAGATGGCTTTCCTGCTTCTCTGTTCTTTTCTAGAATAAGCATTTCTAGTTCCTTCAACTGCTCACCGTGTGGGAAAATCCTGATCAGCTTGTGAATACTCTCCCCTTGTCACTGAGGTCTCCAGAACTAAACACAGTCCTCTCAATGAGGTTGCACTGGGAGAGGGGACTGTAGGCATCATAGGCTCTTCAGGACACCAGAACACAATGACTGTCCCTTTCTATCAATGACTCAAAGTCTGTCTTTACCCTACTTTCTCATCTTGAACCCTGTCCTTTGCCGACAGAGAGGTGATAACACAGTATGCAAAAGGAGACCTCTGTGCACATGGTCAGTGCGCACATTTATTTATTTAATTAGTTAGATTTTCTTTCTTTTTTTTTTTTACCTTAGAAGAACAGTGCGGGAAAAAATGAATGCTTGTTGATTAAAAGCATTCAAAGGGACAATAATGAAATTCATTTGAATATAGTTCAGTCTAGTATTCATGTATTACTAGTCTCAGACTGTGTTTGATGAGAGTTGCTGCCCTCAAAGGAGGTTGGAAGAGTCAAAACTGACCCTCTGAGTGAGGAGGCAACTCCATGGTTTCTGTTAGTAATTTCTATTCCTGCTAATTTGATCTTAGAATTATGTATATTCTACTTATCTTTCGGGAATATACCCCATTCATGATGATGCCCTGAGCCTTAATGTTGGCAGATTTCCTAAAGGAAACTGGGGCATGAGATTAACATGAGGATATCTAAAGTAATGGCAACCACTGACCAGTAGAGAGGGGCTGGTGGGTCATTGATGGTCCAACTAAATTTGGCCTTGGGCATCAGCAATCTCGCCTGACTCCAGGTCTTAACAGGACAAGATGTTAAATCCAGACCACTCATTTTACATATGGGAAAGTTGAGGCACAGAGGAATGACATGACTTATCCAGGTTCACACAGTAAGTAAATGAGGCAGGGTTTAAACTCAGCTGGCTGATTCTAGGAGGATATTTTTGCCTCCAAAGGTCTCAGGAGCCAGGATTTAGGGACTGGGAAGCTACGGATTCTGGTAGCCACAGGAATCCCAAGCCCATTGAAGCAGAGCAGGCTTTCCTTGGTTGGTTGAGTCCTCAGCAAGGCCTAGTTGAGTGCATTCCATTGCAGGGTCCCCCAGTCTCTACTTTCTGTTCAGTGGAGGAGAGATACTTAGAGATTTGATAGAGCCCTTAGCACCTCTCCTTCCTTTCCAGTTCACCAGATGCCCCCTGGCAGGGAAGAGGTTGCATGGCAGCCCTGCTTGGCTGTGTAGGGCTGGGAAGCTTGTTGGCCCATCTGATCACTGATGAAACTGTTACAGAACTCCTGGTTTTCCCAATAAGTCACTGCCTGCTTCAGGTTTTGATACTGAATCATATGAGAGCTTGGCAATATCTGGTGGCCTCCTAGAACAGCTGAGAGTGAGGGAAACACCTTGGGTTCTGTAGCCATCATCAGTCATTTCTGCCAATCATCAAGACAGAGAAGTCCTTCCGATACCATTTTTTGGGGGAGTCCAGTAAATTATCATCTGTGTGTGCATGCATGTGTGTTCTACCAGAGAAAGGAGGGGAAGGGAATTCAAAGCCTTGCTAACTGGACAGGATTCTGGCTCCAACGGAACCCTTGCTTTGTCCTGTAACCTGGTGGAGCTGATTGTAGGTCTGAGCCAGGTCCTGGAGTCTCTCCTAGTTTATAGCACAGATGGATAATGGCTTTGCCCTCTGGCGATGCCCATGGCTCTGAGCATTTTTAGCAAATGGAAGGCGCTCACAGAGAATCCATTTTCATAAATGATAATGGAAAGGAAGTCCCATTCCCTGAGACTGGTCTTGCACCTGTGGTCTCTATCATTACCTGTACACATGCTGCTCCGGGTCAGCACGGGGTCCAGGCTGGGAAGAGAACTCTCTCCCAATTTGTAGCCTGCACCTTTCTTCCTGTGCAGTTGTATATTATGTAGAATTAAACAGCCTTTGGATACTCTTTGACATTTGGAGCTCAGTCCCCATTGCCTTCCCGGCACCAGGCCTGCAATGACTCACAGTGACCTCATTTCTCTAGGCAGCAGATCAAATCTCTCCCTCCACTTCACTTACCTCTATAATATCTGGATTTGGGTGAAAGTGGGTGCCTCCTTGGGCCCCAGAGGGCCAATATCCCTTCAGGTTCTATTCACTGCATGCTTTCTGTTGGCTTTTTCAGGCTTCCACCCCCATCCTCGTGTGTGTGTGTGTGTGTGTGTGTGTGTGTGTGTGTGTGTGTGTGTGCTGTTATTTCTATGCAGAAGGATCTATATCTAACCCTTTCTTGAGCAAGCTGGCCATGCCCCATACTTGGAATTTTCTCCCTTCTCACCTCTGCCTCCAGGCTTCCTTCAAATCTGCACTAAAACCTTACTTTCTACAGGAAGCTATTTTCTATGTTTCTTAGTACTACTTCAGTCTTCCTTCTGAAATCTTAAATTTATGTCCTTTACATGTCATTTGTACATTTTTGTATGCCTCTTGTCTCTCCCATTCGATGGTGAGCTACTTAGCAAGGACTGTCTTTGCCTTTCTATGTTTTCTCAGTGATTAGCACAATGTGTGGATTATAGTAGGTAATTAATGCTTGTGAACTACAAGACTGTTGTCCTTCATTCTTGAAGAAGACCAAAATGGCGTCACCATGTCAGGGTCAAGGTATAGTGTGTCCAGCCGTGGTTGATCAAACCAGTACGAGCTCAGCAAGTTCTACTATAGGTCAGGCACAAATAGCCCACCTAAACATTTGGAATGGAGATTTTAATCTGTTTCCAGTGACTTCTGCTGGATATTCTACTTGACATCTCCCGAATAACTAACTCAGCATTGCTGGAAAAGTGGACATCTATAGGTTGCATGGATGTTCTCTGAGGACCCTTTTAGCTTGGAGAGTCTGGAATTCTCTGTCTCAGACTGACCTCTCTGTGCTATATCTCTCCCTAAACTTGTTCTTTCTTCTGACTTCAAGACTCAGTTCACATCCCTCTACCTTTGGCAGGGCTTCTGCTGATCACCATCACTTTCAGTGCTTTTCCTCTGAGATTACAGTCTTCTATTCTCCCTCTCTCTCTCTCTCTCTCCCTCCCTTACTCCTTCCCTCCTCTTTCCTCTCTTTCTTGCCTCCACCTCCCCTCCTCTATCTCTAGACTTTCTCTCTTTAATGAGTTATAAATATCAATATCTAAATATTCTTCAGTGTGAACAGTAGCTTCCATATTGTCTCCTTCATTAGAATGTCAATTCCTTAAGGATAGACATCATTTTTTTCACCTTTTCCCCTCGACACTCAGTGTAAATATTTCTTTACTGACTGGCAGACTGTTGTCATTGTTTCTGTTAATGGGTCTGGGTCCCATGTTCAAACCTTGAAGCCATCTTGCTATTTCCCCATTTCCTTTCCTTTCAATTTGTCAGATGCCAAGTCTGATTGAGTACACACAGCCACCAATGCTCCCATCCTCTCGCTCTCTTTCCTCAAAGCTGACCACTATAGGACAAACACCACGTTACCAAAAGCTTCAACCATACACCTGTCTCCTACAGGTCGTCCCCACCTTCCTATAATTCTCCCACCACAAATTCATCTTCCCCATCCTTACTAGTTAAAAATTATTCCCTCTTGGATTTGGCCCTACCACTGCTGCTCAGAGCACACTTTGATCAAGTAGATGGAGTGCTGGATATGGAATCAGGAAGCCCTGTATTTGATTCCACTATTAGTAATTGAAAAATGCTCAGACTTTTATTCCTGGTATCCAAGTCTATCCCCCACCTGACATAACCCTATTTTTTCCAACTTTCTCTTATACTCTTCTCCTCTGGGGTCTCTATGCTACTGCCAAGACTAAATGAGTCTTAAGAAGTAAGAGAACCCAGGAGCCCAGAGAGAATGCAGCCTCTTCCTTTTCAAACCATCCCATCCTCTTTCTTGTAAACCTTGGCTGCCCCAACATATTCCTAACCTCTTGGTTTCTAAAATTTTAATTTCTCTTTGACTCATCTCCCTTACCTCTCACTTCCAGTCAGTTACAAACCCTGTGGGTCTTATTTCAATAAATATTTGCCAAATGGGATTGAATTGAATGTATTCTCTCACATCCTTAAATCTCCTTGATCTCAGGGTCTGTTTCACTTTTGTCTTGGTATGCCAAGTGCTTACCTCAATGTGGGGCATGTAGTAGGTGCTTGTTGATAGATGGATGTCTTTTTCTCTATCATCCCTAGTGCACAAGTGACTATCCTTGCCATGTGCCTGGACTCTGACAACTATTTCTAACCATTTTGCCTCCACTCTCCATCCTATCCAGGAGGATTGTTTTCTGTTATAAGATCCATCACTTCTCTGCTCCAAATCCTTCAGTGGCTCCCTTCTTTTTCCTGATATTCAAGACAACTACAATCTGCCCCAAGGTGATTTCCCTCTTAACCTTCCCTCAGAGTTCTCCGTAGGTGACCTTGGAGCCATTTTGTAGGTCTAGGTCACTGCAGCAAAGTTGGATGATTTGGAGTAGCTTTCCTTTTCCTGTCTTTGTTCACACCTTTCTCTGAATCAGGGATCTTTGTTGAGCTGCTAACCTTCCTTCAACAACTGTCTCATCCCATTGCCAAAAGGCAATCCTTCTTCTTTGAAGTTCTTATTCCATTATAATTTGGATGATGTTGATTTTAGCTTCTCCCATGTTCTCCTATGCAAAGATATAGCCTAACTACTGGTATGAGGATTCCCTCCATAAACAGAGATCCTGATCCATCACTTACCTGGTGCTTCCTCTGTCCCTACATGGAAGTTGAACATGGTATTTTCTCCGTAGTGTGGAAGCCCGTTGCTGCCAGAAAATTGTCCTTTGTATATTTTCTGAGGCATCGAGAGGTTAAGTGACTTGTCCACAGCTCTGTGGCTAGTAAGTAGTAAATATGAGAGGAAGGATTTAAACCCAAGTCTTTTGATTCCCAATCTATTGCCTTAGCAGGCCACTAGGCAGCTGAACCATTGGGCTGCACTGCTTCTATATATGGAAGTTAACAGTTTGAAGGTGTGTTTGGCTTCCTTCTCCCCTATTAATGAGTAAGCTCCTGAGGGTTAGAGCTCTGCTTTGTTTGGGCTACTGAACTTAGTAGGTGCATAACAAATATTCAGTTGAATTGGGAGAGAATTATTTTTTTCTAATTGTGTCAGAAATGATTGTTCCTTCCTCTGCATTTGGATCATATTCCAAACCTCTCTTGTTCACAGCTTTGTGGTGTGTGTGTGTGTGTGTGTTGTGTCAAAATAAGTGCATGTGTCTCTGTCATGTCTTGCTTGCTCCACTGTCCTAGCTCTAGGTGGGGGACTTGTCTGTAGCATCTTTGGATCTACCTGTCCAAAGACCATCACAGAGATCTGTGGATAATGCATTAATCACTCTGTCAACACCAGCTATGTGTGGGCTCTTGTGCTCTGCCCAGGAGATACAAAAATAGAAATAATGAAGCCCTGCCCTCATGGAACCTGTGTTTGCTCCATGGAGATAATGTGTAAATACGTATAAAATAAATAGAAACTAGAAGGTGATGTTTGTGTTGAGTTCCAAAGCAAAGAAGAAATCATAAGAAACAGAAAGGAGGAGGGAGAACATTCCAGGCATGAGGATCACATGTACAAATATATGGAGGGAGAGAATTCAGGGTTGTGTCCTCACAATGCTCAAACAAGGGAGGAAGAGTGAGGAAGTCAGTTTGGCAGGACCTTAAAGTATGTGAAGCAAGACATAGGGCTAGAAAATGTAATAGAGCTAGAAATGTAGGTTAGGGTCTCTTAAGTGCCTCAGACATGTGTGGTACTTGACTGTTGAGGGAATAGGGAGCCACTGGAGTTCATTGAACAGGAAGGTGATTTGGTCACACTTGTGCAGATAGAACACTGAGGTTCCATCCATCTCTGAGACTGTAAAGGAGTGAGTGAGATCTGGACATCAGATAAGTAGGTCCCTGGATACTGGGCTTCCCCAAGCCAAGGTGGGAGTCAGGCTCCTCAGGAGGTGATGGCTTGAGTCAATGAACCAGAGGAGACATTCTGTGTAGTCTTGCTTCATCATAGGCACCGTCCTGAACCAGGACTCAAGAGTTCCTTCACCACTAAGATGAATGAAGCAGTGCCACTTAGGGCTGATGACTTCATCTCTCTGAGATTTGTTCCCCTCCCTGGAAAGAGGAGGAGAATTAGGTTGGGCTATGGAGTCTCTCACACTCCTCCTCCAAGCTCTGAAGTCTTACTGGTCTGCCTTCCTTGTCATTGTTGGGGTGCTGGGAATGGAAGTGCCAAGATCAAAGGATCCATCTCTTGGATGGGCCATCTCTTGACAGGCAACCAGGGGAAGCTGAGGAGCTCATAGCAGCCTCTCTCTGCCTGAGGCATTTGCTGTACTAGCTACAAAGGGGTCTGTGCTTCCTTGCAAGCTTCTAGGCAGGATGGGCAGGGGAGGGTTAAGATTTTAATTGATCCCACTGCAGGCCCTCGCAGGTGATCAGCTGACCAGGGAGCCTGCGTATGACTGCCCACACGCAGGCCTTATGTAAGAAGCTTGCTTAAGGACAGATGCTGAGAGTAGGCAGGAAGTCACCCATCCATTTGAGCAGCATCACAGGGCAGCCTCTTCAGCAGCAGCAGCAGCACGGCCAAGGTCAGGGCTCCCAGGCCTCAGCAGGTTTTCCTTTCTTTTTTTCTAGTTTCCCATCCTGGATAATGTCCCCCCCTCTCTCAGGGGTGGTGTGTGTGCATGTGCATTGGATGCTTGCATGTGTGCGTGTGTATGTGTGCACATGTGCATGTGCGTGGCTTCTAGTCATAGAATTTTTGTGCTCCAAAGGATCTTAAAGATCAGCTGATCTCCCCTTTCATTGTACATGAGGGAAACTGAGGTCTAGAAAAGGGAAGACTTCCCTTAGGAATACTTTGAAAAATAGTAGAGATATAACTTGAGTCCAAGTCACACCCAGCCTTCTTTCCACTAAGCCACATATGCCTTGTGACCCTGGGTTCTCAATTCCAAGGCATTTTTCCCTCCTAACACCCCCTTATCCATGTAAGGAGCAGTACTGGGGTGGGGAAGAGAGAGGAGGTGGTTAGCTCCTGATGGCTTGTAGCCTTCCCACCAGAGAGCAGAGACAATGCTGCTTCTCAAATGTCCAGGTCTGGGTTACAGATGTCCTCCTGATTCTCCCCTACTTCACAAAAATTGATTTCCTCTTAAGCAGGGTACCTATTTGGAGGCATGATTTTCTCCCTCCTTCCTTCCCTTCCACAAGGTTCTATCTCTTCTCCCATTCTTTCTCCCATTCCTCCATTTCTTTTCTTTTACTCCCTCATTTCCTCTCTTCTCTGTGTCTGTCTGTATCTCTGTGTGTGTGTGTGTGTCTCTCTCTGTCTCTCTGTCTCTCACTCAGAGAGAGAGAGAGAGAGAGAGAGAGAGAGAGAGAGAGAGGAATCTCTACTATTTACTCTTTTCCTGACAATTCTGTCCCTTAGCCTCCTCCTGCTCAAAGGGATGACACCTTAGCACAATAGACCCCTAGCTGGCCCAGCACTCACCTATCACTTCCTTTGGGGTCAACCACTGCCTTTGGGATATATGTTCTCTTTGACAAAAGGAGGAGAGGAAAAGTCCAAAAAAGAAAAAGAAAGGTCTACGGATAAAGAAATGTTTTATTAGTTGAAAAAAAAATGTGACTTGACCTGTGATTTCATTGATAATAGAGAATTCCTCAGGAGGAAATTTTCTCCCCCCTGGGCAAATCAGCATTTTCTCTGCATCTGATGCGCTTTGCGAGATGTCTGGGGTTCACCTGAGGACCATGAACCAGAAACAGGACTGAAACCTGGGACTTGTTGACTTTTGGGTTGACACCCTCTTCACTACACTGCAGCTGCCTCTCCAGGAAGACCATATGGCGATTGTCTTCTCATGTGCATCCTGAAGCTGGTTGCAGAGCAACAAGCTTGGATTGACTTCAGTTCTTAGTTCTGCTATTAACTTGTGTGACTGTCATCCAGCTCCTACAACTTTCTACCCTCAGTTTTCTTTTCTGTAAAATGGGGAGATTTGACTCTGACCTCTGGGGTCCCTTTAACTTTCCATGGTTCTGTGAAGTGGCTGACACAAGAATGAGGCATGAAAGAGGAGCGTTAGGATTGGAGATAGTAATAAAAGTTTCATTGAAATTCAAGTGGCCTCCAGGCACAGTGTTACAATGACCTGCAGAGAAAATGTGCTTAGTCTGAAGGATCTGCCCTGACCATAGCCTCTCTGGCTTACACTGTTCAGTCTGCAGTCAGAGGATGATAGGATGGCAAAGCCTCATTTTAACAATGAGTAGACCGAGGGCCAAAGAGCTGGAATAATTTGCAGATAGATGTAGACTTAAACCTAGGCCCCCTGACAGAAAAATTCCATTCTCTCTCCCAAGCTTTAAAAGGAACACTATACTTTCCAGTGATACATTAGAGAGATACAAGATATGTGTGTGTCTGTGTGTGTGTGGGGGGTGATAATTGCATTAAAATTAAGTCCCTATTAGAATCTTTTAAATAGAGGATCCCTTTCATTCGTGCAAATAATACCACCACCAATGATGCAGATGAAAGCTAACATTAATTAGATACTTGAAAGCTCCCAAAAGGCTTTCTATTATAGGATCTCACTTGTGATCTGTAAAACAATTCTGGGAGGCATGGGCTACTTCTTATACTCATTTTATAGATGAGGAAACTGAAACTGCTGCAAAGTGACTTGCTCCATATTGCTACTAAGTGTGTAAGTTGGGCTTCTTGGCTCTAAGTCCATCATTTTTACACCCCCTCCTTCCAAATGGCCTAACAGTAAGAAATCTGGTTTCATTTTAAATATAATTTATGCTTAGAAATTTTTTGAGTCACACTCTGGACCCCCAGGCAGGGCAGAACTAGGAGAAATGGAGAGGGAGTGGAAAAGATGATTTAGGCTCAAGTTTCCTGCTGATGAGAGCTATTCGAAAGTAGGATGGATTATCTTGAAAAGTAGTGGGTTCTCTCTCAGGCAGAGGCTGGATGCTCACTTGCAACAAGCTTTGTTGTGGATATTTCTGCCCAGCTTGGGGTTGGATGGATGGACTCTGAAGTCCTCCTTAGCTGTGAGACTCTGGGACAATGTACTTGGAAGCAACATGGTAGTCCTCAAGAACTTCCCTAAGCCTTTAAGGGGGTGAGTTGACAATGAAGGAAAGGTAGGGAGGAAAGAGGGGGAGGGAGGTCACCTTCCTTTGGTATCCATACTGAAGTTCTAACCTTTATGCATAGTATTGAACTCCTTCTTTCCCTTTAAGGTTTAGGTCAAGTGCTCCTTTCTTCAGGAAGACCTCCCTGTCTGTCCAACTGACTACAATCTCTTCTTCCTGAAATTTTCTGATAATGCTCTGTCTGGATCTCTTTTCTGACTCATCATGCTCTGTTTTCTCTCATCCTTCCCCAACATCTAATCCCCCTTATTAGATTATAAGTTCCTTGAGGGCAGGTTCCATGTCATTTCTCCTCTTTTTTTCCTCAGCATTAAGCTCAAAGGTTTGTTATTTTCAGGTACCCAGCTATTATTGTATGTTGGATGAATAAATGAATGAAGGGATGGAATTAAGTGTCATTGGACCCTGCAAAGTGAATGATCATTTTAGAGTTGCTTTTCCATAGCATCTTATCCATTTGGAAGAAATAAGTCATGGGCTTGTGACAAACGGGACCTTCTAGAAAACATCTCAAAGTAAATAGGTTCTGTGACCTGGAACTCTATGCTAGAGAGTATAAGAATGAACTATGGAGTAAGTGCCCTTGGATGTCAGAAGAAAGAAAAAAAAAACCTTCCATCTGGATTAATCACAGAATCATGGAGAGCATGGACAATATTTTAAAGGAAGAAATCACAGAATGTTACCAATGGAAAGAATTGTGGGGATCAGTTCATCAAACCCATTTTCCAGTGAAGAAAACTGAGGCTCAGAGAAGGGAAATGACTTGTTCAAGGTCACACAGAGGGTGAGCCACATCAAGTTCCCTAGGGTCATGAGTTTTGTGTTCATCTCGTTGCCAAAGACCATGCCATCAAAGAAATAATGACATGACTTGCACTTGACTTTGTTTTGAATGAGGGAGGGCTGTGCAGGTCACCAGACTCCCTTCTCCTCCAGAGTCATCTGAATCCAGTGACCAGCCATCAGAATGACTGGAGATGACCCAGGATGAGGCAGTTGGGGTTAAGTGACTTGCCCAAGGTTACACAGCTAGTGAGTGTCAAGTGTCAGGTGAGATTTGAATTCAGGTCCTCTTGATTCCTGCACTGGTGCTCTATCCACTGCACCACCTAACTGCCCCTGACTCATGAGTTAGCCCTTGTAAGAAAGGTGAAAAAGTGTCCTGGACTGAAAATCAAAAAAATCTGTTTGAATCCTGTTTCCTCTCCTTGCTTCCACATGACCTTAGGCAAGTCAATGCCCTTCTCTGAGACACAGTTTTCTTTTCTGCCAAATGGGCATAATGCCCCTTGCTCATTGGACAAAACCTATGATCATGGGCCTCAGTTCCTGCTGAAGAGTTCCCACTTATTCTTGTCCCTTGCCAGAACCCTAGGCTTAATGGACAGTCAGGGTCATCCCCTACTCAGAAGATCCTGGCAGTTGATCATCAGTGATATCATGAAGCCATCACCATTGCAAACTGCAGGACTCCTGCATGGCCAAAGGGGCATCTTCACCTCCCATCATTACTACTACTACTACTATTACTACTGTTACTAATGTGATGTTTCTCATTCTTAGTAGTAGTAGTAGTAGCAGCAGCAGTGGTATAACCCACCGCAGGTGTTCCCAGGTCACCCCCTGTTCTGCCATGGATCCACGTGCACTTCCCAAAGCTCCAGCTTGCTCATGAGCTCCTGGGATCCTCTCAACCACCCTCTGGAGGAAGATATCATTCTTCCCCCTTTTGCAAATGAGGAAACCAACACCCAGGGTGGCAGAGAGACATTCCTAAGGTTGTGCAGGACATCTGTGGCAGAACCCACCTTTCAGACAAGTGCTCCATCATCCGTGACACCACCCAAGAGCCTGATAAACCAGTGGGTTTCTTCAGTCTGGAGATGAATGTTGGACAAGAAGTGGTATTTGAGATGCATTTCCAGAAGATTTCCAAGAACTTAGAGGATACCCAGACTAGAAGGGGTTTGTGTGGAGCCATCTCTGCTCTCTGTGTTGAGTGTTCCTGGGAAGGCTGAACCCTCCATTTTCAATCCTTTCATTCCTTCCTTCAGGATATTCCTTCTTGTCTTCCCCTTTCTCCTTCATATGTATCTCTAATAGAAGATCATATCCATGAGGGCAGGGCTGTCAGGTTTTTTCCTTTGCCTCCCAATGCTTAGTTCCATACCTTTCCTAGTTTAAATACTTAGTCCTTTATGAAGCTGAATTAAATTCAGTATCTTTTACTCCACTGACTGCATCTCATGAATCTTTCTGTGTCTTCAAGTCTTTCTAAATGAAAGCAGCCTTTTCTTGGCACTACCATTGTCTCAAGCTGTCATTACTTCACCACCTTCACTACCCTTCACTACCAAATTTTAGAAAGATCAGTCTCTACTCCTTGCTCCTGTTCCTTTTTCTTCCCCTCAGTCCTCAGCCTCTGGAATGCTGGCATGTGATGATTATTTACTTCCATTTCCAGCCACACAATCTGGACAAGTTCATTCATTTCTAAAACAAGACAGAGTTTACTTCATTTGTTTTTCCCTCCAAGCTCACCAAAGGTCTTGGATTAAATAAAACTGAGTGGCATCATCACTTTAAAAAAAGTCACTGTCACCACCTGAAGTGCCCATAACTAGGAGTAATTACAAAGAGAAAGATGTGTACATTTGAATCTTTTCTCAAGCACTCTCCAGAATCAACTACTAATGTGCAAGTTCCTTGAGGACAGAGTTTAGTGCTTTTCCTTTCTTTTGTATATGCAAAGAGATTCCTAGTGCATAGTGGGAACACAAACATTAATTGAATGAATGAATATTTGCCTTCATGGCATGGATTTTCTTGCTTTTCATTCTATTTGCCATCCCTTGCATTTGACACTACCCATAATTCTTCATTCTTCTTATTTCTCTTCCTTTGGCTTCCCTCTATGACTCATCTTTCTCCTGATGCCTCTTTATTGGCATTTCTCGTAGCCCTCACGCCTTCCCTCAGTCTTCCCCTTCCTCATTCCCTCTTCCTTTCTCTGATACCCTTTGTATCCTCCCTGTCTCCTTCCCTTAATACTTTCTTCTCTCCACAGATGATTTCTAAATCCCTATCTGCCATGTTTCCACCCTGAATTTCCTTCTACCTGGTGGGTATCTCCAAACATCTCCTATAAGCATTCCAAATTCAATTAATCAGCTTGCCACTTAACCCACCCCATTCCTTACTTCTATATTTCCATTCATGGCACCATCATTTTCCCAGAAAATCAAACTTGACACCTGAGCGTTTTCTTTGACTGTATTTTCTCCCTGACCAATTTTCATCAAAATGTTGGAGTGTTGTCTAAGTCTTAAGTCTAAAATGTCTAAGTGTTGTCCCTTTGCACTCCATGACTTCTCATGCCAACTTCACATTCTACCTCATGTGCTCATTACCTATTCAGTCAGTCACTCAGTCAATTATACTTTATTAGGCACCTTGTCCATTCTAGCTACTGTGCTAATGACCGGGGATATAAATGCAAAGGATGGAACAAAATCCAGGTTGTCCTGCCTTAGTTACAGCCCTAGGTCTGCCCATATTATCCTCCTGTTCAAAGAACTTTCGGAGTGCTCTATCACCTCTAGGATAAATTTACTTCTGTTGGCATTGAAGTCTCTCCACATTCTGGTTCCAATATCCCTTCTCTAGTTTTATTCTGCTGGATCCCCCTCTCTGCCTTTTAAGCTGCAGTCAAACTCAACAAGTAGTTATGTCCTGTTTCTGGCTTTCCCTCTGCCATTTCTTCTGGTGAGCAAACCTAGTTGATTACAATTTAGAATGTAGTTTAATAAAATGCTTTATTCCATATTTTTAAACAAGTCTAGGCATGGAAAAGGGCAGTTAGAGGTACAGTGAATAGAATACCAGGCCTGGAGTCAGGAAGACTTGAGTTCAAATATGGTCTCAGATACTCGCTGTGTGAACCTGGCAAGTCAATTAACTTGCCAGTTATTTGCCTCAGTTTCCACATCACAAAATGAGCTGGAAAAGGAAATGTCAAACTACTCCACTATCATTGTCAAGAAATCCTTAAATGATGTCTCAAAGAGTTCAACAAAGAGTTGATCAGTCTCAATGACTGACCAACACAAAAGGTATAGAGAGGCATCAATGGGCACATAGGGAAGTCTGTCCCTCTTGGGCAAGTCACTTTCTGCATATGAATCTTTTCCCATTGATCCTTAGAGTTTACCAACCACTTGCCTGGGGACAGTTGGTTGTGTTCCCAGGGAGGGGACAGAGACTTCCTAATATGTCTATCTCTCAATAGACTGGGGAGTCCTAAAAATGGCATATTTTATCTTTTTGATTGTGCTTATATAAGAACCAGTATAAAGAAAGAGATTAGATAGAACTGCCTATCCAGCAGTGGAATGGAGGCTTATTCTAAAATAGAATTTATCATTGGAAAGAGAGGAAAAATGCAATCTTATCACCCCACTCAGTGCACTGATGGGCCATCCTCCATGGCTGCATTAGTCTTAGTCCTGTTTCTGTGCCTGTGAAATCCTTCTCTTCCTTCAGAGTCAAGGTCAGGTGCACCCTCTTCCAGAAAGCCATTTTTTATTGGTGCTAGCTATATATCTTCCTTTCTAATTTCTTGACCCTCATTATTTGACAGTAAACCAACACACACACACACGCATGCACACACACACACACACACACACATGCACACACATTTCATACCATAAGCTCCCTGAGGTCAGACAATGTAATGTGTCTTTTTTTTTTCCTTTGTCTTCTGAGCAAGAAGCACACCTCTCTGCACACACTTAATTAAATTGAATTCATGCCAGGACCTCTTGGGTACAGCAATCTGTCTGTTATCATTGGTTCTCAACCCTATACTAACTTCTCCCTAATTTGCCCTACACACCCATGTGTCTCCACTTTGCAGCAAGTTATTCCCTGTGTCTAGAATGGTCTCCCTCCTCAACTCTGCTTGTTGGCATTTTTTCTGCCTTCAAAACTCCATTCACATATTCTAACTCTGCCCAACCTCCAAACATTAGATAATAAACTCATTAAGGGAAAATATTATTTTGTATTCATTTTTATATCACTAGGGGTGACTTTAAGAAGCTCTCAATACATGGCTGGGGATGGCAAGATGGTTGGGATTGTATGGAGTTGAGGTACATTCAGAGGACTTTAGTGCAAGGGAAATCACTGAACAGGAAAGGAACTCTTAGGCAAGAAGACAAGACAACTGGCCTCAATTCAGGCTGGTGTTTATTGAGTTACTAAGTCCTTACTATGTGAAGGTCCTCTGTTCCTCACTGGAGATACAAACAGAAAACTAAGTTCAGAAAACCTGCTAAAAAATGAGCCTGACTTTGGAGAGCTGCCATCCAGGTAGTGGGAAGGGTCCAAGAGAGAAGGAACAATGTTGGTCTTTCTTTGCTCAATGAGTCTTTTTTCCCAACTACTCATTACTGGAGGCAACAGCATATGGCAATCCCTCAACCATCAAAAAGATAAAATCATTTCTAACTTTAACATATGAGTAACCTATGAGTAACAGCAAATCAGTCTGTGAACTTTCAGCCATTTACTAATTCCCTCTTTTAGCTTGAGCCCTGAAGAAGCAGCTTAACAGAGTCCCAGGGATGAGAAAAGAGGAACTCCTTTTCCCTCCATATCCTCTACAGAGTTAATTGAGTAGCTCTCTTGTCAGAGCAGCTCTAGCTACAGGGACCCCACTGCCCCCTCACCCCACACAGGTTTCTTGTATAATTATTTAGAAGGCCCATTGAGTTCAGTGTTAATGACATTGCCTGTCATTTCAGTCAATGTTTGGGAGTCATCCCCATGTCTAGCAGCAGAAATATGTGTGTGTGTATGTGCGTGTGCGTGTGCGTGTGCGTGTGTGTGTGTGTGTGTGTGTGTGTGTATGGGAAGAGGGGAACCTGGAGTCAATTCTCTCCATGAAATAGAGACCTCATGTATCTCCTTTGTATGCTGTAATAGTCCCTTTGTACACCGAGATTGGGGACATTAAAGGAGATATTCATGACCTTATTTGGTGTGAGAAAAGATGGGATTTCCTCTGATCGCATCTCTGCAATATAGACATATCTTTGAAAATTCATCTTTAGGGAAGATAGTGATCTGGTTACCATAATTTTCTGCTTGGAGAATCTCATTTTCTATCAGGGAGTTCTCTGAGTTTGAACAGAAAAGACTGATGGAAGGTTCTTCCTTAGGTGACAGATGTGCTGATGTGTCCTCAGAGTGGATGGACTCAACGCTGTATCACATGTAACAGGGACATTTAAGGAAAACAAACTGAGATTCTTTATTTTATCTGTGGGACTGAGAACAGGGACTGCCAGGGCTGGGAGGGGGCCTTAGAACAGGGGATGTCAGGGCTGGGAGGAACCTGAGAACAGGGGATGTCAGATCTGGGAGGGGCTTTAGAACAGGGAATGTCAGGGCTGGGAGACCTGAGAACAGGGGATGTCAGGGCTGGGAGGGGTCTTAGAACAGGTTGGGTAACAGGTGGTCAAAAACCCAGAGCATATGGACCACCTCCATGTCTCTCTTTCTAGATAAGGAAAGCAGTTCTAGAATGGAGAACAACTTCATAAAAACCCTAACAGGTAGCGAGTGGCAAAGCTGGTATTGTGACCTCAATGCCAGGTTTCTCTTTGCTCTGCAATGCTGCTCTCTCTCCAGTCCTATCCTGGCTGCACTCATACCTAGTGGGCAGAATTCTGAGGTACAATTACAACAGTTACCATGTCTCCCTCTTTCTCTATCCGTTTAAGGATTAAAGTAAAATCACCTTCCTTACAACAACTTTCTGAGATAAGTGGTGCATGGATCATTATCTTCATCTTCCCAATGAGGAAGTTAAGATTTCCATAGGTTGATTGCCATGCCCAAAGTGAGATCACTCATAATGTCAGAGCTTCAATTTGAGGTAGAATGAGAAAACATCTGTTTGAAACTCCTCATTTTTTTTGGATGAAGAAACTGAGGTCTTGCAAAGTCCACTGACTTGCCCATGATCATGTTGGTCCCAAGCATCAAAAGCTGGAGTTGGTGCCAAGACTCTTCCTATGAGACCCCAAAGCTCTCATGTGATCCCTTACTGCACAGCCTCCTTCCACTGGCCAGTACCATTGGCAAGATGTCCTTTTGAACACTGAGGTCCGCTAGCTTTTTCCTCTCTACTGGAACATTTCAAATTGCTTATGGCATGAGAGCATGCATGCCAGGCTGTGGGTTCTAATTGGAAAACCATTGCCATGAATCTGAAGCTCTGCCCCAAGGTCCTCACACACTCAAACAGCTATAAGGAAGTAGAGAATCTGCCCCTTAAAACCTCAGTCCTTATTAAAACTGGGATTCTGAGGACATTAAGGAGCCCTTCAGAGTAATTGATGGACATGTAGACATCATGCTATCTGGAAAAAGTGCCAGAGGTTTAGGGAAAAGTCCTTCAGACATCTATTGAGGCGATGTGGTGAGTTGCAAGGTCACGTAGCTCCCAGTGGAGTTTGGACACACTTTCTGGAGTTCAGACCTCCACAAAGGAAATTTGTACTGAGTTCATCATGGTTGATTGCTTTGTGAAGGCAGTGTCCTCTTAAGAACCCTTATGTCATGGGAAGAGCACATTCACTGAACGTTTATTCCTGAAGGACCTGGCATGTCTATTTTCTTTCACCTGGGATCTTGTTGGAAGCTATTAACTCCTCTTCTCCACCCAATGCTTCAGGGAAACTGAAGGCCTAGAAATTTCTTAATCTCCACATACCATTACCTACTGTCATCCTTTGTGTAGTCCAGACACCTTGTACAGGGTATTCCTGTCTCATCTCTGACTTTTGATAACCTTTGATGTTTAGGTAAAAGATCATCTTCTCTGTGAATGCTTCTCTGACCCGGTTCCTCAAAGGGAAGGAACCTCTTCCCCAGTGGCATCTGGGTGCAAAGGAATGAGCATCAGGATGGCCCACTTTCGAATCCTAGCTCTTCTGTTTCCATCATTCATCCAATGAGTATTTATTAAGGATATGTCCTGTGCCAGACACTGTGCTAGGTCCTTGAGATACCAAGGCAAAGGATGAAGCCATCTTCCTTCCCAATGGACTACTTACACTGCAGTGAGGTAGGCAATGCAAATATATTCAATATACATATGAAGTGAAATATCCAATTAAATCCAGAAGTCAAGAATGCCAGTCTTAGGGAAGGTGGGACTGGCAAAAGCAGCTGATGGAAGAAAGAAAGGCTCGATTCAGAAGGTGGTGATTGAGCTGAATCTTGAAGGAAAACAGAGAAGCTCTGAGTCAGACATTAAGAAGGGATTATAGTCCAAGCATGGAAGATGTACATTCAAAGACACAGAGATATGATGCTGTATCAGGAGTAAACATCACAGAGATGTCCATTTTGATTGGATCAACATACAGGATGGGGCAATAATGTCCAGTGAGTCTGCAAAGATATGCTGGGGTCAGATAGTGCAAGGCTTAAAAGTTAAAGGGAGTTTATATTTTATCCTAGAGACAATTAGGGGTCAAAGGAAGACCAGTTAATATATTGCAATAATTTATGTGAGAAGTGATGGAATTCCAAACGAAATGATCATTGTATCAGTGGAGAGAAGGGTTGAGCTATGAAGATAGAAATCTGACAACTGGTTGGGTGTCTGGGGGTTACAAAAATAATAAAAACATCAACTTTCCTAATGAGATTAACTGCATGGATGGTGGTTCCTTTAATCACAGAAATAGAGGTATGTTGAAGAAGACAGATTTAAAAACATAGGATGAAAGTATATTTTGGACATGTTGAGTTCGAGATGTCTCTGGCATATCCAGTTTGAAATGTCCAGTAAACAATAGGAGATGAGGCACTTAAGTACAAGGAAGTGACTGTGGTTTGGAGTCATGTACTTAGAAATGATCATTTAGGCTATGAGAGTTGAAAAGTCACAAGACAGGGGCTATAAGAGGAAAAGAGAAGAGGATCCAGGCGATCACCTTGGGGAGTCCCTAGTCTGAGGCGCATGTGTGACCAAGGAGCCAGCAAAGGAGAAGAGGAGAATATTGTCACGAAAACCCACAGAAGAGAGAACATCCGGGAGGAGAGCATGGTCAACAGTGTCAAGTAGAGTAGCTTGATTGAAAAGGATGACTACTGAGAAAAGACTAAAAAGATCACTGGTAACTTGAGAGTAGTTTGAATTGCACGATATGATCTATAGCCCTAATGCCCAGAGTTGAGGATTGAGCAATAGGAGAGGAAGGGAAGGCAAAGAATGTAGAGAACTTTTTTAACAAGTTTGACTGAGGAGTAGACAGATAAATGAGGATAGTTTGAGGGAATGGGTTAAGTACAATTTTTTATTGTTTGTTTTATTCTGAATAAAAAAATAAATTACTGTGATATACATAATAGTGCATTAAAAAGGACTGTATATGATACTAATTATGTACTCATTTATTTTTAAGGCGTATAGGACTTTTTGTTTTTCTTTTTAATTCTGAACTTAAATACTAAACAAAATTTATGCTTCCATATACACAGTAGAACAGAAAAAGTCAGCTATGGATATCCCATTCTCTATTATGTACAGCTTGTTCTTATTTTTAAAATGCATGATAAATTCAACATATATCTTTGAAAAGGGCTCTGCCTGTCCATGACTCTTATAGAACTTCAGAGAGGATTCAAATCCTTTCTTTGAAGACCCAGCTCAAGCATCATCTTCTTTATGAGATCTTTTTTGATTCACCTCCCCGTTGTCAGCTACTAAAGACCTCCCTCTCACACTACCGTGCATTTATCTACTTTTTATATATGTATTTTTTTCACTTTTTGCTGTATGCATGTGTTTATGTACTCATCTTTCCTTTACAATGTAAACTGCTTTTGAATGTTTATTCTTTGTACTTATGTCTTCAGAAGGTGAACACATTTAATAAACATTTGTTAATCCATTGGCTATGTGGGTCAAGTGATGGCTTTTTGTTTATGTTTAAGCGTTTAAGGAGTGGAGCTTAGAAAGCAAAATATCAAGTGTAGAAGAGACCTTAGTAAAGGAAATCTTAGAGAAGAGAGGGGTCTGAGAACCTAAAGGTGTGGATACAGCACTGGGCCTGGATTCAAGAAAACTTGAGTTCAAATCTTCCTTCATACATTTATGAAATGCATGATGCTGGGAAAGTCACTTGATCTTTCTCTGTGTTAGCTCCCTTATATATAAAACTGACATAGCAATAGCACCTATTTCCCAGGGATTTTGTAAGGATTGAGATAGTAATGCATGCTTGATTTTCAAGCCATTTCCATTGCAATGGAAGCTAGCTCTTGGCTTCCACAAACTTTGTACTGAGGTTTGATTGTGTTAACCAAGAAACTTCTTACATCTCCCCAGCTTAACACAATCAAGACTCAGGGGAAAGTTTGTCGTAACCAAGAGCTAGATGTGCTATTGGCACATGATAACACAAAACTTCACATTGTTACCCAATACATATTTTCTTCTAACCCGAAAATGTTCCCCATAGCTACCCATTCTCCCCAGTGTTAAAATATCCATGCATCTATTGATATTTTAAGCATTCTAAGCCTCTCTCCATCTGGTTGTCCATAGAATTCTTCCTGCCTCATATCTTACTTGTATGTGTATCCATGATTGCCCCCCTGTAGAATGTGAAATTCTTTAGGGATTGGTTGGTCTTTGTATCCCCAATGACTATCACCAAGTGGGTTCTTAGTTTTTACTGCTTCCCTGGACAGTGGAGGAAGTACAATTGTGGAATATTGCCTATGATGTCATATTTGGTCAATGTGTTCGTTTGGCTTAACTATTATTTTCTTTTGTCATGAGAGAAGGCTTCATTTGGGAATGATCAAGATGCAAAAATAAAAGGCATAAATAAAACTTGAAAAAAATGTCTGTCAGTCTGTCTCCTTTTCTCTGTCTGTCTCATTTGTTTATTCTTTTTCTTCCTTAATCTTTTATTTTTTCTTCTCCAATTTTTTTATTTATTTTTAGTTGCCAACGTTCATTTCCATAAAATTTTGAGCTTCAAATTCTCTCCCCATCTCTCCCCTTCCCCACCCCAAAATACCATGCATTCTAATTGCCCCTTTCCCCCAATCTACCCTCCCTTCTATCACACCTCTGCCTTCCCTTATCCACATCTTTTCTCTTTTCTTGTAGGGCAAGATAGATTTCTATACCCCATTATCTGTATTTCTTATTTCCCAGTCACATGCAACAGCAATTCTCAACATTCGTTCCTAAAACGTTGAGTTCCAAATTCTCTCCCTTCCTCCCTCCCCACATATCCCAGCTGGGAAGGTAAGCAATTCAATATAGGTTATATATGCGTAGTTTTGCTGAAAACTTCTAGAACAATCATGTTGTGAAAGACTAACTATATTTCCCTCCATCCTGTCCTGTCCCCCATTTATTATATTCTCTCTTTTGACCTTATCCCTTCCCAAAAGTGTTTACTTCTAATTACCCCCTCTACTCTTTTGCACTCCCTTCTATCATCCCCTACCCCACTTATCCCCTTCCCCCTACTTGCCTGTACTGTAAGATAGCTTTTCATGCCAAATTGAGTGTGCATGTTATTTCCTCCTTAAGCCAAATGTAATGAGAGTAAGCTTCACTTTTTCCTGTCACATCCCCTTTTCCCTTCCATTGAAAAAGCTTTTTCTTGCCTTTTATATGAGAGATAATTTGCCCCATTCCATTTCTCCCTTTCTCCTCCCAAGATATTCCTCTTTTCAGCCCTTAATTTTATTTTCCTAGATATCATCCCTTCCTATTCAACTTGCTCTGTGCCCTCTGTCTATATGTGTGTGTGCGTGTGTGTGTATGTGTGTGTGTATAATACCTCCAACTACTCAAATACTGAGAAAAGTTTCAAGAGTTACAAATATGATCTTTCCATGTAGGAATGTAAACAGTTCAACGTTAGTTAGTCTCCTATGATTTCTCTTCCCTCTTAACCTTTTCATGCTTCTCTTGATTCTTGTGTTTGAAAGTCAAATTTTCTTTTCAGCTCTGGTCTGTTCATCAAGAATGCTTGAAAGTCCTCTATTTCATCAAATGACCACTTTTTCCCTTGAAGTATTGTAGTCAGTTTTGCTAGGTAGGTGATTCTTGGTTTTAATCCTAGTTCCTTTGACTTCTGGAATGTCATATTCCAAGCCTTTCGATTCCTTAATGTAGAAGCTGTCAGAACCTGTGTTATCCTGATTGTATTTCCACAGTACTCAAATTGTTTCTTTCTGACTGTTTACAATATTTTCTCCTTGACCTGGGAACTCTGAAATTTGGCTACAATATTTTAGGAGTTTTTCTTTTCAGATCTCTTTCAGTAGATGTTCAGTGAATTCTTTCAATATTTGTTTTACTCTCTGGTTCCAGAATATCAGGGCAGTTTTCCTTGATAATTTCATGATGTCTAGGCTCTTTTTTGAATGTGGCTTTCAGGTAGTCCCATAATTTTTAAATTTTCTCTATTTTCAAGGTCAGTTGTTTTTCCAATGAGATATTTCACATTGTCTTCTATTTTTTTCATTTTTCTGGTTTTATTTTGTAATTTCTTGGTTTCTCATAAAGTCATTAGCTTCCAACTGCTCCAATCTAATTTTTAAAGAACTATTTTCTTTGGTGAGCTTTTGAACTTCCTTTTCTTCTTGGCTAATTCTGCTTTTTAAAGCACTCTTCTCCTCAGTGGCTTTTTGGATCTCTTTTGCCATTCGAGTCAGTCTATTTTTAGAGGTGTTAATTTCTTCAGCATTTTTTTGATGTCCTTTAGGAAGTTGTTGACTTACTTTTCATGATATTTTTTATGTTGCTATCATTTCTCTTCCCATTTTTTCCTCCACCTCTCTTACTTGACTTTCAAAATCCTTTTTGAGCTCTTCCATGGCCTGAGTCCATTACATATTTATTTTGGAGATTTTGGATGTAGAAGCCTTTATGTCTTCCTCTGATGGTATGCATTGTTCTTCCTCATCTAAAAGGGTGGAAGAAAACACTTGCTCACCAAGAAAGCAACCTTCAATTATCTTATTTTTTCCATGTTTTGGGCATTTTCCCAGGAAGTTACTGGACTTTTGAGTTCTTTGTCAAGAGGAGAGTTTACCCTGGGGACCTGTAAGTTCTTAGTTCCTCCAAGGTGGCACAGTCAAGGGAGAAGAATTTACTCATCTCCTCAACTGCACTCTGGTCTGGGAACTAATACAAGCACTCTGTTCTGCCCAGGATCTGTGAGTAGAATTCCCTCTCCAGAGTCTCCACCAGCTACACCAGTCAACCAGCACTCCTCCTCTTCCCAGGGTGGCCACTCAGGGCTGAAAATCAGATTAGCTGCTCAAGTCCCCCAGTGTCTTTAGACCAGGGCTCCAACAGCAGCGGTAGCTATCATCACCTGGGGCCAGGACTAGACCTCTCAGTTCCCTTCTCTGCCAGGTGAATGAGCTTTCTCACTGACTTTTGAAGCTGTCTTTGGCATTTGTGAGTTAAGGAATCTGGGATCTGCAGCTGCTGCTGGTGGTGTCTTATTCCGCTCCAGTCCTGTCCTTGCAGCAGCATGGCCAAGGCTGGGTCATGGTTCGCTCTGTGCCTGATGTGACAGACTTTTCCTGTTGACCTTCCAGGTTGCCTTGCCCTGGAACTCTCTTTCATTCTGTTATTTTGTGACTTCTGCTGCTCTAGAATCAATTTTTTTACTTATGTTTTTTATTTTTAATGTTCTACAATCACTACCATAAAACTTCGATTTTTTTGCCCCTACCTACCCCTCCTCCCCAAGACAGCATACAATTCTATATAGGATCTACACATACTTTCCTATTGAATATGTTTTCACTATAGTCATGCTGTGTAGATGAACTAAAATATCTATAATTATTTTAGAGTCATTTTTTTAAAGGTATTTTATGGGCTGTGGAGGGAGAGCTTCTAGAGGTGTGTCCTACTCTGCCATCTTGACTCCACCTCCCTCATTTGTTTGCTCTTGACTGAACTGAATTAATTTCTTTATAGTCAGATACTTCTACTTGACATATGACTTAAACTCCTTGAACGAAGTGATGAATATTTTTAGCCCAAACTCCTTTCTTTCCTGTTCTGCTGATTTGACTTTGTGCTTTCCTGGGTATTCAGGATGGAAATTTTTCTTCGCTGGAGTCAGACAGGAAATGACTTGCTAAACAGAGTAGCACCTTCCGTGGGGTCAGGTATGGCCTCCACAACACAGAGAACACCATATTGGTTTCAAAGAGCCTAACTGAAGGACTTCAAACTTTCCAAGAAGCCATTATAAGAAGCAACCACCTGAAGTCAATGGTTCTTGAAGAAGTCAGATCTTTCAGAGAGCATAGTATCTTAAGAATCAGGATTATTGGGATTATCTTGTGCCACTTGGACATTTTTCAGGTGTTGAAATGGATGCCCAAATACCTTAAGTGGCCACTGGAGGAAGTAGTACATCCAGGTGTTCTGCCTCTAAATCTAGTCTTTCTACTATGCCCTCTTACCACCATTTTAAATATGGACAAATCTGAGGCTAAGGGAATAAGTTGATTTCCCTAAGGTCAGAGAACTCTCAAATGACCACTCTGGGACTCCCACTTACTGATGATCTTATTCTCTCAAACCCCTCAGTCTGCATCTAAGATCCCCTAAAGCATCCTGTTCAGAGTCCTTTTCCTCTGACCCTGCCAACTGCATTACCACCCCCCAATTAGAATTAATAATTTATTTTAAGGATTTATTTGCATTCTACTACTTTACTAAAGCTATGATTAATTTGTTTCTTCCAAATTCCCAAGGATTATCTAAGTACGCTACCATGTCAAAGTATGCAGAGAAAGTTTTGTCTTCTCTGTGTGTTTCTTTAAGCCTTCAATTTCATTCCCCCATCTTCTTGCAGTTATGTCACTACATCAAACAAGGGAAAGGACTATTCTTACTTTATTCTTATATTTATTGAAACAACTTCCAGGGACATTCCTTTAAAGGAAAAAAAAACTCTGCAAATTCATTCCTATAAAATTAAGTCACCCTGCCCTTCCCCCCACATAGACCCCAAGAATCTCTACTTGGGAAATGTGAGAAAAATTACTCCGTCCAATTCCCTTCTTAAACCAAGGACTCACTCTATAGAATCCTGTTTAAGGGCCTTCCCCCATTTCTGTCCTCCCTTTCATTACTGAATAATTCCCCCAAGCTGACCAGTCCATAGCTGAAACACTCTAATTTTTAGCACATTCTCCCTGTGTAGAGTAGAAATTGACTTCATTGTCATTTCCACAGCAGACCCCAGTTCTGCCCTTTGATGGGCCTAAGAGCCTAGATTTGGAAGTCAGAGGGATCTTAGGATTGTACCAATGAGTCCATCCCCATCCCCTTTTCTCAAGTGAGAAAAACAAAGCTCAGATTCACTGAGGGCACTACAAACTTTATTCCCCAACATCGAAGTCTCAGGATCTTCTCCAACAGGCTCCAATAGACTCAGACACCGCTCATCTGAGAAAGCATCTCCAGCTTTCTTTCCTGTCCTACCTTCTCATTCCTTTTTGTCCCTTCCAGTTTTTTAGTAGTTTTGTTTTTCTCTCTCACCCATTCACCAGCACTCTTCCTACTTTCCTCAACTCCTGACTTCTTTCTCCCTCGCTGCTCCCAGCTTTCTCTCCCTGTTCAGCTGATTATTGGTTTGACTTGAGAAATACCTCAGTCAATAATCCTTTTATTTGCATTCTTTATGGTCTTCTGTTTGGAAGAAAATTACAACTGCCCAGAGGGCTTCTGGATGGATCAAGGGCAGAGATGGCCATGCAAAACCAACAGGGCAGGGCATCTGATTGAATACAGATTTACTAGAGTGTAGTTTTCAAACAATAACCCTGCCTCAGTAGACCTAAAAGCAGAGAATGTTTTTTCTTCTTCTTCCATATGACACAACAGTTTGTGTTTCCAGAATTAGAAGGAACTTTAGAGGTAGTCTCCCTCACATTCATTTTAAAGCTGAGCAAACAGTGGTTCATTGAGGATAGGTGATTTTGGTAATGTTGAATGGGAGCTCAGGTCCCCTAATCTAAATACAGTATTCTTTGCACTAGATATCTGTCTTCCAGGCTCATTATCCTCATCTGAACCACCTAGCACATGGTTTTCAATATTCTCCCTTTCTGTGGCTTGGCAGCATCCTTTCCATCTGAAACTCCTATGATCATACTAAAAATATGATGCCCAGAGTTGCCCATTTTGTAACTGTGACTATTAATCTACAGAAAGTGTGAAGGTTAATTGAAGGGAAGTATTTAAATAGTGGAGTGGAAGCACAAGTGTTCATGTCCCTTGACAAGGTGACCCTACTCAGTGGATGGTGGTCATGGAGGGAAACTTGTGCAGGGAGGGAGGAAGGGAGAGAGAGAGAGAGAGGGATTAAGAGAAATATGTATAGGATCCTAAGTGACAAATGAAGGAAAAAGCCAGTATATCCTTGGAAATGAGAAAATTGTGGGTAGGAGGCAGGGAGAAATCATTTTGGATGTAAGAGAAATTTAGAAAAAAATCAATCAACTAGCATTTGCCAAGTGCTTGCTATGTGCCAGGTAGTATACTAAAAAGAAAGACAAAAGAAGGCAAGAATAGTTCCCACTTGTGTTCTGTGGTGGGAGACTTCAGATACATAAATCAGAATAAATACAATAAATACACAAGAGGAAGACAGTACCCTTGAATGGGGTGGATCTAGAAGTTCAAAGGAATAAAATAGAAACTTCCCAGAGAGAGATCCATTTCACTTCAAGCATTTCAAGAGACTTTCCAGGGGTCCAGCACTGAAGTTGGGTGGTACATAGACCAGGAAAAGGAACTGTTTTCAATTCCATAGAACTTTGTGGTTAACAGATTTTTTTCTTCTCACCAGTCTTCTGAAATATTCACATATTCATACCCATTTTACAGATGATAATTTGAGGACCAGGAAGGGACTTACCTAAAGACCCATTGGATATAGAACTAGAAACTTAGAGGTTGGAATTGGAAGGAGTCTCAGAAGTCATCAATTCTACCCCCTAATTTTATACCTGTGGAAACTGAGGCTCAGGGAGCTATCTAAGGTCACAAAGAACAGAAGCATTAGAAATAGAATCTGGTTTTTAGGTACTCTAATATCAGTTAATTCTCCTTTCACATTTTTATTTCATCATTCTCATCATCACAGTTGTTGCTGTTGGTGCTGTTGTAGTTCATTTTATTCTTATTACTAGTGTTCTGTCAATTTTTTTCTACAAGAGGAGGTACACAGGCCTAAGCCTTGAACCCAAGTTCAATAGTCTTTTCACCAGACCCTGCCCTTGTCTTCAGGTCATTGGCATGCTGGATTGTTCTTTAAAATCTCAAACACCAGCAAGAACTGCCATCTGAAACATCCCTATTTGAAAGCAGTTGGATGCACGTGAGCCTGCATAGGATGAGTGTTGGATAGAGTTTACTTGACTTTTTGCAAAATATTTGCCCAGGCTCCCATGCTGCCCTTGTATAAAAGATGAAAAAATGTAGTGGAGACAATATCCTATCAGAACAATTCAGAGCTGAATACATGACCAGATTCAAGAAGTGACTAATTAGTTGTGCAGCATCAACCTGGAAAGTGTGCTCCCACGGAGTGCCCCACAGATATGTGCTTGACCCAATGTCACTTAATAATCTGACCAAGTATTTACATAAATGCATGGCTATGTGGCATATTCATCAAATTTGCAAGTGCAATGGGAAGAAATTGCAAAGAGGAAAATATCCATCCTAAGTGAAGAAAATTTTCTTATTAATTAGAATTTTTCTGGAATGGAATGGTTTAAGGGTCTTCAGGAATAGGATTCCTGGAATAGGAAAACGTCCATTTGTCAGGTCTATCATATGGGGGATTAATTTTCTTTTAGCGTATTATGCGCACCAAAACCTTCATTAATCTTTACGTTCTTAGATCTTCTCAATATAATTTAATTCCCCTCCACTTTGGTAATGACAAAATTAAATAGAAGCCAAAAGTACAGAGGATTGTACTTCAACATTACTTTAAAAAAAAATTGCTGTAAAGCAAAGATTCTTAACCTGCAATCCATGAACTGTTATTTTTTTTGTAGCTATTTCAGCATAACTATTTCATTCATGTAATCCTATGTATTTCCTTTTATGCATTTACACACACGGTTCTGAGAAACCATCCAAAAGCTTTGCCAGACTACCAAAAGGGGTTTCATGACACAAATGAGGTTGAGAACACCATTGAAATCATTGTCTGCACAATAGTGATTGGTAAGATTTAGTTCAATCAAGGATTTCAACATCACTTATTTACTTGTTTCAGTCACATCAGACTGTTTCAATCCCTATCTGGTGTTTTGTTCCCAAGATACTTGGAGTGGTTTGCTATTTCCTTCTCCAACTCATTTTACATATGAGGAAACTGAGGCAAGCAGGATTAATTGACTGACTGGTCATATAGCTAGTTAGAATCTGAGCCAAAAATTTGAATTTATATCCTTTAAAACTGACACCCTATCCACTATCCCACCCAGCTTCCCCCTTCTTAACAAATTAAGTGACAGATGGATTTACTTATTAGTTCATTTAAATGTTTGTTTGATCTGTGGAAAATTCATCTTAATAAACTTTGAGTCTTGGGAAGAGAACTGTGTCATGAACAACTAGTCTCTCTCCTTCTCTGATTTTTGCTTCCACATCTATAAAGGGAGACACTTAAACTCTATCATCTCTCAAGGCCCATCGCTTCTGCATCCTTGGAGACTGAAGATACAGATGTACAACATTTCACCCTCAATGACTTCTTGCAAAAATCCAAAGAACTGTTCTTCCCCCATCCCTTCTTTGACTGGGGGTTGGTAGTGGTAATTTTTAATCCCTGATTAATTTATCTAATTAGCTCATCATCTCCTACTTTCTAATCAGCTGAAAGTTTGGGCCAAGATCATGTAAAGAACGTTTTGCGCACCCGTTGCATTTTACTGTGGTGTCAGCTCACAGGCGGAGTTCTCTTTTGATTTAATAACTTCTCTTTTATTGTCATCAATGTTCTAGGGAAGAAGGCAGGGAAGAGTGGGGACTCCTAAGGTCCCTGGTCCCTTCAAAGTCAACTTTCCTCTTCTTAGCTCCCAGGAGGATTTCTTAAATTCTCCATGGTGGCATATCACTGAGCATTTTAATGGCCTCTTGTATCAACCTCTGATTTCTCTTACCACAGTCTTCTGTTTTACTTTTTAATTCAGAACACTTTTTTAAAAGTACCTACTATGTAGGAGCTCATAGGACCATAGGATCCTAGGTCTGGAGAAGAAAAGGACTTTAGAGGCCATTCAGTCCAACTTCCTTATTTAAAGAGGAAGAAAATGGCGCCCAAAGAGGTCACAGGGTCACAGATCTCATGCCGAAAACAGCCTCAGAGGCTTAGCTCTGTGGCCCACTGGGCAGAGCAAGGCAAGACTTGTTTCTTAATTATGGAAATAGGGGGACTCACTGAATCCTAGATTTGGAAACACTGGCAGAGGTGGTTCAGTGTAATTCATCCTTAATTTATATAGACACACACACACGCATATGTGTGTGTGTATTCATGTATGTTCATATACTTATGTATTATATAGTTATACGTATATATTTGTGTGTATTTGTATATATTATATATTTACATATTTAATAGTGATATGTATGTATACACCTATACATGCATGCACACATTATATATATATTCAGATATACACATATGTATATATACATCCATACATACCCCAGGCCTGAAGTTAGAGGTGCTAGTACCTTCCCCGCTCAGGTTAACAACTTTCTACTCCATATCTCTCTTCAGGATAGCTCTATTTGTCCTGTTCTCTCTTTCTTTAGTATATGAGCTCCTTGAGAGCAGACAGGGATTGTTCATGTTTGTTCATGTTCATGTTCATCTTTGTATCCCCAGCAATTTTCTCAGTGGTATAGGTTAAGAAATACTTGGTGATTGATATATCAGAAGTGAGACATAAACTCAGGTCTTCCGAGCTCCAGAAAAGTTTATCATTTTTATCCAGAAAAGTTTATCATGTCTTTGAATTTTAGTTCTCTGTCTTAGTAATTGTGAACTCCCAGAGCCCAGCCTAGCCTCCTCAAAGAGTAGGGGCTTAATAAATGTTTGTTAAGTGCTTCAAGGACTGCATGCCTAATCGGGCTCCCCTGTCCAGATCAGAGCCCCTCCTACAGTCTGTCACCCTTCTGTCCTGAATCTTCCTGCACCATCCCCCATTCTAGCTGCTATGAGCACTATTTTGGTTCAGTTTCTCCTTCTGTTAGTACGAGAGCTCTCTGTCAGTGGTAATGGTTTTGTGTATCATCTTTGTGTTCTCTGATATCTAGTCCCTTTTGTAGGCAAGTGACAGAGACATCTGAGACTGAGTTGGTTTCATATCCCAGCTCAGCTACTGGCTATTGTTTGGCAATAGACCAGTCACTTAACCTCTCTCTTCTCATCTAGAAAGTGGAGATATTAGTAACATTACCTCTTCTACGGGGCTATTGTGAGATCAAATAAGTAAATGTACTTAGAGATCTTTGTAAATCATAAATCTACATGTAAAGGTCACAGGGGCTTAATACTCATTGGAAAGTAGTTAGAAACCTGTGTCCACACCTTTTGTAACAATTGGCAATATAGTATTTGTATGGACTTTGAAAAAAATGAGTTGGCTTAAATCCCAGAGCCATCCTGTTATAACAATTGAATCAATAAGCAAAGCATATATTAGGCTCCTAGTGTATGCAGCCAGCCCTCTGTGCCAGGCAGTAAGGGGAATGGAGGCTTTGGATAAAATATAGTCCTTGTCGTTATGAAACTTAGTTTAGAAAGGAAATACACACAGATAATTTGTTCTCAGTGCTTCATGGTGAGTGTGTGTGACATAGTTAAACTCAGCGCTCAATGAGGTCTGAGCAGAGAGTACCAGGGAAGGCTTTCTGGAGGATGTCCATGCAGACATCATCTGAAGAACATTTTATTTGACTTTAAAAGACAAATAAGTTGTAAATATTAGTGAAAGAGTTCTAAGAGACAAGAGAGTATTCTGAAAAGGAGACATAATTAGGGCAATTTTAGGATTACCATATTAAATGTGATATGTACCTTAAAAACAAAACAGAACCAGGCTGGGTATCTATATCTATCTATCTATATATGTATATAAAATCCTTTTTTTCTGGTCACTTTTTTTGTATGAGGGAATATCAATGTTTGTTGATTATTGTATTATCAGCTACATAACAATTAGAAAAAGACTTCTGAAGGTAAGGAATTCACAGATGAAGGGGGAGTAGGGAAGTCATTCTCTGCATAGGGGACACTGAATTGGAAAGATGTTTTGGAGTAATTCTACCCCAAACCTGTTATTTTAAAAATAGAAACCTGAGGTTAAGAGAGGAAAGAGATTTTCCTGAGATGTCACAGTGTGTTGATGGTTGATCTGGGTCAAGAATCCAGGTTTCATGATTCCCAACCCAGGACTCTGCCACTTACTTGTTGTCTATAACCAGTAAGGTCATATCATCTGACTTCCCTCTATTTCCATGTCAGATGACTCGGTCAGTATTTGAAGTTCTCCATCATGAGATTTCATCCAGATTCCCCCATCCCTCTATACTACCCTTTTCTGAAGCATGGCCTTGGAAGATGAGGAGATAAAGGTCCTGGATTAGACTGGATTGCTTTCTTGATCTCTTTCCCCTCTAAGCTCTACACATCATAGAAAAGGACTGAATCTTCTGGATCACCTAGTTCCCTTCTTAATGTCACACTCTGGGATTTGACTTCCAGCTTGAAGAAATAAAGACAACTTTGGGGAACACAGCAAGGAGTGCAAGAGCATTAGGGTGGTGATCAGGGCTTACTTTTGAACATTTTAAAGCCCTCAGCTTTCCTCTGCTCCTGACTTGAAGTAGTTTCCATCCAAAACCGTGTTAGACGCCATTATCTTTGGGTGTCTAAAGCCGTCAACGTTACAGTTAAGCCCTGATTTCCTTTCCTCTCCTCCACCATACTCATGAATATCTCATCCTCATAGCTCATCATATCTCATGGACCTCACAGACATAAGGCAGAAATTTGTTCTCTTTGTATCTTTCTTATGGGGCTTTCTAGACTTTGCTTGAATACCTCTGATGTCAGGGAGCTCATTTTCATCAAAGGTCATTGCTGTCCATGGTTGGGGTAGTCCAAACTGATGG
This sequence comes from Bettongia penicillata ogilbyi, assembly GCA_023548195.1. NCBI lineage: Eukaryota > Metazoa > Chordata > Mammalia > Diprotodontia > Potoroidae > Bettongia > Bettongia penicillata. The sequence continues at coordinate 13,883,847 of JAJHZJ010000150.1, read as the reverse complement.
TTGGACTAACCCTGAGATTGGCGTGAATGAGAGATCTTTATTGTCTCTGAAGTAGCCCATCAAACTTTTCTTCTCTAACCCTTTGAGAGAAAACAAAGACAGAAGAAAGGGAAGGGAGGTGGACAAAGAGGTGCACAAAGGCAGAAAGAAAACAGATACATAGAAATAATGTGAGACAGGCAGAGAGATGGATTTGTGGAAACAAGGGGATCATGAATGATGGTGTGTTTGACCTTTCTTCTCTATTAGTTAAATAGAGTAACGTTTAACCAGCCCCAGACTATCTCTCTACTTAGATATCCCTGGGATCTAGTAGGGAGAGAAGGAATATGAAAGAAGAGCTGAATGAGATTGTGGGGAGAGTTGGAGGATTGAATCTTCCCATCCATGGATCTCTCATGTCCCAAACCTTCCTGCATAAACTTACATTCATTGGAATTCCTACTCTGGTCTGTATGCCACAAGAATGACTTCCCCCTTAGGGAGAGAGAATGCCTGTTGATTTATGAATTAGAAGCATCATGAATATCTATCTCTCTGTCTCTGTCTCTCTGTCTTTCTGTCTGTCTGTCTTTCTCTTTTGGTGTGTCTCTCTATCTCCCTCTCTCACCCTCTCCCCTCTCTCTCCCTCCCTCCCTCTTTTCCTACTCCCATTCCAGTTTTTTTTTTTTTTCATAAATGCATCCTTCTCTACTCTACTACTAGGAGAATGCTCTTAAATATTCTTAAGCCATACTTTCCCAAATTCCATTAATAAGTGGACTTAAGTAATCCGAAAGCTTGGAAGTACCTCATAGCTCATAGAATCATTGACTTAAAAGGAGTTTTAGTGACCATCTCATCCAACAGCATTTCAAGAAGTCCCCTCAATGATAACACCAAATGTAATCCTCCATTATTTGAATGAAGACCGCTAACAAGGAGTCCACTCCCAGACCTTGAGGGTTGCTAGTCTTGCCCTAATTTTGTATTGAGCCTTGATCAATCTCTTTGTAATTTATTGCCCCTGCTTCTCTCCCTAGGACCAGGCTGATCAAGTCCAATATTTCTTCCTCATTACAGCCCTCCAAATACAGGAAGGTAACAATAAGACATTTCTGAGTCTTTTCTGATATAAATGCCCCAAGTCTCTTCCTCTTGTATGACCTGATTTCAAGGCCAGTGTGGCCATCTAGTTTGTCTATCTCTGGTCTTATTTAAGTGTTTTCATGCAGATACTAAAACAAGTCACACAGAATTAGGCTAGATATTTCAGGTGTTGTTAAACAGAAGAGGTACTCTCAGAAACCATACCACTGGCCAATCCTGTATATGCCACTCTCCTTCAGCCAGGTACTCCATCTTAGCAGTACAGAAATTGTCCTTCCTCTTTCCAGTGTCTTGTAATCCTTGAGATTCTTTCTAGGATCACATAGTTTGGATATGGAAGAGACCATAAGGACCATTTATTACAAACCTCTCATTTTAAAGGTGAGAAAACTGAATATCAGAGACAATAAGTGATTTGCCCAAGGTCATACAGCTTATAAATTATAGCTATATAAATTATAGATAAAATGCAAATTCATACTTGTACAACTCATCCTGTAGACCAGATTTCCAACAGACAATTACCAAGATGAGAACTTGGTTTTCTTGGCCAAGTAGGTCTTGGAGACATGCCCAGCTAGGTTCTCAGACCATCTAGAGCAAGAATTCTTAACCTTTTTTGTTTGGCAGTCTGGCAATGCTTATGAACCCCTTCTCAGAATCATGTTTTCTAATGTATAAAGTACATGGAATTAGAATTACATTAACTTAGTTATCAAAACATTAAGATACAAATATCATTTTTTAAAAGTTTGTGGGCCCCAGATGAATGAGGCTTGGTCTGAAGACAGTTTTGCATTGATTAATGAGATAGCACTGAAGAAATCTCCTCTGATCAGTCAAGAAGAGCATATGATGAGGTTTCTTATGGCCACCAGATGACAGAACACCTCTGCATCTACCCTCTATAGAGGTGGCCTTAAAAGAACAAGGAGGCAGCTGAGCCAACAGAACAGATGGTGAACAGTGATAAACAAGGACTCTAGAGAGGGACTCAGGATTGTATCTCATTCTCAACATCTGGCCCACAACCAGTGACCCATCAAGCCTGCAGAACATGGGATGTGGCCAGAGAAAGGGCAAGAAAGGAGGCCAGTCACAGCGGGTGTTAAGAAGTAATGTAACTTTCTTTAGCTGAGTGTCTTACCAAAGTAAACATGAATTCTCTATACTTTTAGCCTATTGTCTATTTGGAAAGTGGCAAAAGATCAGAAGACCCATTGAAAGAAATGGAGATGTTTTACCTGAAGAAGAAGACATTATAGTGTGGGTAAGGTGAGCAGACATATCCTTCCATCTAGGTATAAAACATGATAGGCTAATTTTGCTCTTCTGAGGAGGGCAGAGCAAGGAAGAGTAAAAGGACAGGATAAATACTAAGAAATTGGTGAATTTAAATTTCAGATCCAGGTAAAGCAAAACTCAGCGATGTAACCAACATGATTGTAGCCAACATAAGTCTCTATTCAACTTGGAGTCAAGACCTGCATTTCCTGGCCATGTGACCATGGCCATGCCATCTCGCTTCTCTGAACTTCAGTCTGGGAATGAGGATATAACAATGCTTAGAACACATACCTTTCCATATTCTTTTGAGGAAGAGTCATAAAGGACCTGCTTCATGTGAATCACTGTTACTATTCTATCACTGTTACTGAGCTTCTGGCCTTGTGATTTCCTCCACGCAAAGAAACACCCTCTGCCAAAATGAAGCTACAACTTGAGATCGTAGAATAATAGATTTAGAGCTAGAAGAGACCTTCTAGGGTGTATAGTCCACTGTCCTCATTTTAAAGGACATTTTTATGCCTCATTTTAAACTGAGACATAGAGACCCACTTAAGGTCATGCAGAAGTGGATGTGAACTCAGGTCCTCTAATTCAACATCCAACACACTTTCTGCTGTGTTTGTGGTATCCCATTTCTTGGAGAATGGGCCAAGGCACTAAGAGGTTCCACTGTGTTCTTCTGGTCCTGGAGCTAGTATGTGTCATGGTGGAGCTTGGGCATAGGTCTTCTTGAATACAAGACATCCATTTATACACAAACTGCCCTGTGTGTCTTCTTCATTAGTGTTATTTCTAACATTTCACGTTATGTAAAAATTGGATGGAGTGCCTTTGGAGGTGGAGAGGTTCACATCATTGGAGGGCTGAAGCTAGCAGTTTGAAAACATGAGGATTTCTTAGCGGTACTATGGAAGTGACTACTGCTCAAGGATGGCTCTGATTATCTGGCTTGTTGGGGCCCTTCTGGTTCTGAGATTTCGGGTCTTTGTTCTGAGTAGGGCCAACAAGTGTCCCTGAGATGAGCTCATTTTCTGTCTCCTTGGATTCTCTCTTGACTCCTGGCACAAAGCATGGGACTAGCTCCCATTTTGCTTTTCCCTGTGGTGTCATGTTTATGGAGGTCTACCCCATGCTTTCTCATCATGTGCATTCAGGTTGAAAAGAATAAGAGCAAATGCATTATCCATGAGACTCTATGAGCCATCGGACTGATAAGAGCCATTTCCCATTCAAAATGTCTTTTCCTTAAAGTGCAGAGGAAGGTTTCGTGAAAAATCTGCAGCAGGTGGTCTTATTTAATTGTGCATAATGAGGACACTAATATAATTGTCCAGACAAGATGTGAGGTGGACAGCTATGTAACCCAGTGCATGTAATGCTGGATGTGTCGTCATGAAGAACCACCTTCAAATCCCAGCCTCAAATATTTGCTTTATGTCCCTAAGTAAATCACTAAACCTCTCTCAGCCTCAGTTTCTTCATCTGTAAAATGGGATCGCTACAGGCTTGTTGGGAGGATCAAACATGCTAATATATAGAATATGATTTACAATCTTTGAGTGCTCCACAAATTCTGGCTAGTATTATTATTGTTTTTCTTGGCTCTAAGGAAAGACATTCCACCTTGGGAGAAAGAAAAGACTTTGGGTATGAAATGATGAGTTCAAATTGAGATATATTGACACAGATGTGATGAACACTTGACTTGGTAAAGGTATCTAAGAAGCAAGTGTAATTCAAAGTTTCATGTCCACAAACATACCAAAGCAAACGCCCAGTGCCAGATGATTCCCAAGCATATATTAAGTGACTACTGCATGCAGACTGTGCAGTGTCAAGGATATAAACAAAAAGGAAACAATGCCTGCCTTTTATATTCTATTGAGGGCAAAAACCACATCTATCTAAAAGTCCAATGAAAGAGAGAAAGGAAGGAAGGAAGGAAGGAAGGAAGGAAGGAAGGAAGGAAGGAAGGAAGGAAGGAAGGAAGGAAGGAAGGAAGGAAAGAAGGAAGGAAGGAGGAAGGAAGGAAATAACAATTAAATAAAAGAGCAAATAGATAAATAGCTTGCATCTATGCAGCCCTTTAAGCTTTGCAAATCGCTTTATGCACAACTAGATATGAGGTAAAATTTGGGGCCAGGATGCCTCCAGCAGCAGGAGAAATCAGCAATGGTCTCACGTAGAAGGTAGCATTTTTCCTTCTGGGTGGAAGGAATAGGGAGCATCATGTGCCCTGCCATAAATACCTCTCCTGAGGAGGAAGACCTTGGACGTTTCCAGAAAGAACTCCTCTGTAGATGAGCTAAGGTCCCCCTCCTTACTGTTCTCACCCCCACATATCCTGGTGAACTATTGGGTTTGGGAGAGGAATCCAGCACAGAATGGACATGTTTGCAGATGTGAGAACTGTAATGCTCCCAGTCTCTTCACTAAGTGTTTTAAAAAGCTAATAATGAGGGCCACAGAGCTTCAGCCTGGCTGAGTCAGCTTCTCTGGACTACCTCGAAAGCTTAGAGGGCAATTTAATTTTAAAAATCACTTTGCAAACACCTGGAGGGAGAGCAGGGTGTTAAGTAGACATCAACTTGCATTTGTCAAAAGCAAATCATCTCAGTGCAGGCTCATCTCTTTCTCTGACAAGGACAGGGAGGTGGCAGAGAGGGGCCCCCTGGGAGAATGGACCTTGCCCAAAACCAACCATGGCCTCCAGCTCTTGGCTCAGTTCCTGCTACAGAACAGCATGTAGTGGATGCTTGGTGACTGACTGTTCACACTAGACATATAGGGTCCCCAAAATGGACAAAGAACAAAGACCTTCAGTTTGGGTTTCAAAGTTTTCTCTGATGCTTACAAACTGTATGGGTTTGGGAAGCCCAAATTGTGAGCCTATTTCTTCCTTTGTAATGGGGAAAATGATATCTCACCAACCTCACTCACAAGTTTACCCAAAGAATGGTGCAATAGAAAAAGTCTTGGCTCTGGAGTCAGAGAGCCTGGCTTCAAAGACTGTATGTGATACTTATAACCTGTTTGATGGAGATAGCTCATTTGGCTCCTGGGTCCTGGATCACTCCTCTGTAAAGTGGAGTTTGGATTAGGTGGTTGCTTTTTTGATCTTGCTTCTAGCTCTAGACCTAGGCTCCCAAATCTTAGGAATATTAGAGAAAGTATCCTAACAATCAACTATATAATTATATGACATACAACTATAGAAAGTACTTGGTAGAGAGAGAGCTTCTTTGGTAGAAAGAGAGCTTCTATGGAAAAAAGTATTTAATTAGAAGTATGTAATCCCACTTCTCAGGGATATTCTAGTGTGGGTTCCTCTCAGCAAGTGGATGTTAGAGTCAATTACTTTCAAGGTGCCTTTTAAGTCCAATTTGAAAAGGGTCTAGGACATGACATCATGCATCTAAAGATATTGATCTTACAAATTCCAAGTGCCACATGTCTATTAATGGTTATTATGTATGTATGTATGGTTTTGTCAGACTTGGATCCAAAAGCTAGATTCTGGAGCCATCTACAGACAGTAAAATGATGAGATGGATGTGGATCAGAGTGATCAAAAATCCTTATTTCTTGGCTATGAAAGGCCCTCCAGGAAGGAAGGGAAGTGGGAAAAAGGTGATGATAAGCATTTAAGTGCCTGCTATGTGTCCAGTGCTATACTAAGAATATTACAAATATCTCATTTGATTATTGCTAGCTCCATTTTATAGGTAACTGAGTCAAACAGGGTTAAGTGGCTCATCCAGGGTCACCCAGCTAGTAAATGTCTGAGGCCATGTTTGAACCCCAGTCATTGAGACCTAGTGGTGTGCCTACTGCTTCTTGTAGCAGCAGGACACAATGGACATGTTAAAGGAGTCATTTTTAGCAGTAACATACAAATGTGACTAGTATAGTCTGTCCTGGGAGACAATGAGGTCTCCAAGGCAGAGTGTGTCAAGAGGTGGTGAGTCAGGGACTTCTCAGGACATGACTTTATTGTGACGTGGTTATAGAAAGGTGCAGAGATCTGGGCCAGTATAATCGCCATCTTATTCTTCAACAACAGGCACTTACTAAGCAGCAGGTACTGGGTTTCATGCTAGGAATATGAAGATAAAAACAAAGTGTCCGCCGTCAAGGAATCCACTTTCTAATGAGGAAAATGTGTATGTTTGGGAAAAAAATGGTATCTGTTGTTGTGTTTGTTCTTTGTTTTCAAAGAAGAGAAGGAAGGAAGGAAGGAAGGAAGGAAGGAAGGAAGGAAGGAAGGAAGGAAGGAAGGAAGGAAGGAAGGAAGGAAGGAAGGAAGGAAGGAAAACATCTAACCAGTAAACCCCAGGTTATCTGGGCAGCCTCTGGCCATCCAAATTTACTTTCCTTTGGAGCAAAGGAAGGGGAAAGGAAGAGAGAAGGGAGAGGATGAGCTGAGTTACTTAGCTAGCTGGGTCTCCATTCAGGCAGCTTGGTCTCCTCACAGATTGTATTGGTCCTTCATTTTTGAAGAAAACCATGACATCACAGAAATGATGACATGACTTGCACTTGACTTTGTTTTGAGTGAGGGAGGGCTGTGCAGGTCTCCAACCTCACTTTCTCCTCCTGAGCCATCTGGGTTCAGGGACCAGATATTGATCAGAATGACTGGAGATGGCACAGGATGCAGTGGGAGACCTTGACCTTTTTAGGATAAGGCATTTTCAAATACTTAGAGTGGTGTAGTGCCCATTCAGTAAATAGTCTCACATTAAAGGCATAAGAAGTGGGGAGATCTAAGAACATGGGCTTTGAACATGGATCAGTCAACAGGTATCAGGCCTGGAGTCAGGATGATCTCAGTTCAAATCTGGCCTCAGATACTTTCTAGCTGTGTGACCCTGGACAAGTCACTTGACCCTGTTTGCCTCAGTTTCCTCATCTATAAAATGAGGATCATAATAGAATTTGCCTTCCAGGGTTGTTGCAAAAATCAAATGAGACAATAATCATTAAGTCCTTAATATAGGATACATATTAAGTTCTATACAAATGTTAGCTAGTATTATAACTATTAGTATAGCAATGTGTGGACACAATGGCCTTTGAGGTCTCATTCAGATCCAAGAAGGCATGAGTCAAATTGGAGAAACCCTGAGGTCTAGAGAGAGGAAATAGCTAGCCTAATATTACATCGCACTCTGCACCATCTAGTGAGTGTCTGTTCTCACAAGAAGCCCTGTGCACAAACCTACTCCTTTCTCTTTTGCTGGGAGTGGAGGGAAAGAATGTGGACAGTCATAAATGAAGTTTGACAGTTGCCTGTTAGGCCAGTTACTGCATTGCATGGAGGGATGGTATTGCTCTAAGTTGCAGATATCTGTAGCTGGAGGCAAGATGCCCTGTTGGCGCCCAGGCTTTCCCAAAAGCAAGAGAGGCAAACAGAATGCTCACTTTCCGCCCCATATCTGAGGGGTGGCATGAAGGAAGAGGGTGTGCTTTCATAATGAGGGCTGTGACAGCCATGGTGGCCAGGTAGACACAGATGGTGTCTTTTCCCCAACCAACTGTCAGGGAGAGGATGATACAAGTAACATTCACACTTTCAGGGAGAAATCCCAACATTCTAATTACTGAATTGTTTATCGGTCTCTGGATCTCCAGTATATTAGACGGGGCCATACAGAAACCAAAGGCTGCCATTGAGTCCAAGTTAGGGAGGAAGGGCATTAGTAAGAAGAGTAGCAGAACTGGAAGACTTATAATCAAATTACATTTCTTGAAATAGGCGAAGCTCAGGGTCTGATCTGTTTTCTGCCTTATTGCTTCGGACACAGGTATTGCATATAAGCATAAATCTTAGCGCTAATGCCCTGCTCTGTTTGTGTATTACTGAACCCCAGTGCTATTTACTCATCTTGGGGCCTTCACATGGATGTGGACGGCTCCCCGCCACATTGTAATTCACTACTTGTTTAATTCTACTCCTCTCCCTTTCTGACTTTGCTGACAAAAGTAATCTGCTTCTGGCCTCCTGTAATGCAAAGTTTAAATTGTGAGCTCAGATCTGTAGGCTTAAAAAATAATTCCCCAGTGTTGAAGATCCTCTAATCAGGTTATCAGGATAGGAGTTTCTGGCTGTGTGATGCGGGCGCCCATGATTAACTCTCCTTCCTGGACTCCTTCAGGAGCTGAGGCCGCAGATGAGGTCTCAAGCATTAACTGTAATGAATTAATCAAAATGAAGGAGAGAGAGGCTGATCTGGGCAAATGTGCATCGATTCGGGGCCCAAACACTTAGAAATGAGAGGTGACCAGGAGCTCCCGGAATGGGACTTTACCATTATGTAAAACCCGAGACTGATTCATTCGAAAAAATACCTTCTGAGATTAGTGGGGCAGACTCCATTTTCAGACCCAATTAGATGTGTTCCTTGAACAACTGGCTTCAAAGTCATTTCTGGAAGGGCAGATTGGATTCATTACTTTTCCCTTCAATAGTTTCTATGATCAGCTCTCAGTATTAAGAACTGGCACCTCTGCTCTCCATCATTAGCATGCAGATCCTGTAGCTTCAGGAGGGCTCATACACCTGAGGCTGCCTCTTTCTATCCCCCCAGTGGTGGCCAGTTTTATCTGAGAAGGGGCCCTTGCAGCCATATCCAAAGATAGGGAAAACTCTCTATCTCTAGTTTTATCTCACACCCCCTTCATAATTACAGCTGCCATTTATATGGTGATCAAAGGCTGATGAGTCTTTAGAGACAGATCTTTTCTCATCGGATCACAGCACAGTGATATAGAATGTCTTCCTCGCAAATATTTATTTGTTGATTAAATGTCACAATAAACTGGTAAGGTATGTGTAATGATTATCCCCACCTTCGTAGATGCAGAGAGTATAGGGTCATATAGCTAACAATGCCTGGCTAAGGACCCCAAGTCCAGTCTTCTTAACTCCAGGTCTAGTGCCTAATCACTACCCCAAATGGCCTGTCTCTCTCTCTTTCCCATTCCCCTTGGAGGCAGCTGGGATGAATACTTTACTTCTTATGTTTTTGTACTCGCAATGAGCCTCTTTCTTCAGATGAGTGGCTATTTTTAACTGACCTTTAGTTCTTATTTCAGGTCATATCCCAATGGTAGCTCTTGAGCCAAAAAGGGGGTTAAGTAGCAGGTAGAGTCTTAAAATCTGTGGCTTAAATGGTGGTGCTCAGAGCTGATCTACTAATCTGATCCTGACCTGACTGAGTAAGACTGCTGCATGCAGCACCCCCAAACATAGTCATCCATTTGGTTTATTTGCACACTTGGTTTTTGTTGCAGAAAACTGCTCTGGGCATGACAGGAACTCATTGATGTAGCTAAGCCCACTCTATACAATTCTCTGTACTGGTGCTAACATGATCTTCGCCACTTCTCTGTGCATCTCAATTTCTGCCTTAACAGGCAGAAAGATCCTAAGATCCTCACAGCTCCCACTTCATTTCCTAGCCATGTCTATACCTGGTGATGTCTTGTTAATTGCTCTCCCCATGCCTGTCATCAAACTAAGTGAGATGTAAGGTTCAAGTACCTTACATAGGAGGGATCCCAGAAAGCTTCCTGGAGGCAGTGGCCTTTCCAGGAAGTAACAGAAAAAGAGGGAGCATGGCACCCAATGGCTCCTTTTCTGCCACAGTCCTAAAGGGATAAAGGCAGTGGACACAGATGATTGCCTGCAGCTTGCTGGTATCTGGGAGACTTTGCTCCTGGGCAAAGGTTCTTGGCAGTTAGGCTTCTCTAAGTGTGTAGTTATGTTCCCTCATATCTCTCATGTTCATTGGATTTGCATTATCACCCATAATCCTGTAATTTCCTACTAATCGCCCGCTCTGCTTTGCAGGCTGACTGTACTTAATTGTGGTTTTTATGGTAAATAAATGGTATATTTGTTATGCTCCCTTTATCTGGCCTGCAATTCCCTCCAAAGAGGCCATTATCATGGCAGAGGCAGTAGAATAAAGTGGAGATGTTGCTCATTTAATGATGGGCCCTTAGAGGAGATCTTGGTAGGGTGAGATGGTGGTGGAGAGGCTTATTGTCCGGAATGTTTCTAAGGTGCTGAAGGCTGACTTTTGTGGATATTGGTTAAATGGGCTGGTATTAGCAAGATTACACCAATCTCTGCCTCAGGGCAGCCCAGAGTCCTCGCACCTGTACACTCACACCAACACTTGGAAATTGTTTTCCCGGTGCCTCTCTGAAGCCCCAAACACCTGAGGGTTCATTCATTTATTCATTCCTTCTTTCTTTCTAATCTTTCAGAACTGCCTTATCTCTTTACATGCAGACATCTCCCCCTCCCTCCCTCCACCTGGCACTGCCTAGGATCTATTGTCATAAGCTAGTGGCCCTTTGCCATTCCCCTCTGATGGGGACTTCTGGAACTTTGCAGCTGAACATTTCCTTATGTGTTATTTCTCCCAATTAGAGTATGGGCTTCTTAAGGGCAGGCCCTGTCTCATTTTGTACATTTACATTCTGAGAATGGAGCACAGTGCTTTTAGTTATAGTAACCAATTCTTTAATCAAACATATCTTAAGTGACCGCTGTGTGCCAGGCAGCAAAGGTGGAAAGATAAAAGTGAAATGATCCTTGCCCTCAGGAAACCTCTATTCTTCTGGGGGATTCAGTCTATTCAGTAGAAAAGAAATATTGAACAGAGACAAAGTAAGCTCAAGGTCATTAAGAGGAAGAGGAACAGTGAGTCCAGTTCAGGGATGGGATGCTCAGGAAGGATCCCATATGGAGGGTACCAACTGAGCTGATTTTTGAAGGAAGATGGGAATTCCAAACATGAAGGAGAGATAGCCAGGCCAAAGGAATGTGAATGGCAATGAATGGGTTTCTTGTGTCCAAGAAACAGCAAGCTGAATTGGTTGAGGATCATGGTATGTTGTGTGTAGGCCTAGCCCAAGAGACAAATTCAAGGCTGCAGCTTTTACTGGAGTGTGGGATTGCAGGGGAAGGATGTAGGACCTGCTCCTTAATGACCCTGCCATTTTGCTGTCTCATCAGGACTTGTGAGGGGAAAGGCTGGGCCTGAGGTTCTTCATCATGATGCTGACGACCTGAAAGCACCTCTGAAGTTGTATGAGGGCGATTTTACATGATGGAGGCTATTATTAACAATAACTTCACAGCACTGGGTTTTATTGGTCTCTGGTGACCATGTTCCATATCATAAACAAGACTTTGAAACACTCTATCCAAAAGCCTTGACAGTCAGTACTAACTTATCTATTGGCCTGAAAATCCTCAACCTTGTTAAGTCAAACTGTCAGCCCTCATTATACATAAATTAGGGGGCTGGGGGGACCAATTCCCCCCACCCCAGGTATTTATTAGAAAGCCCAGTAATGGGATTCAGTCCTGCAGAAGCCTTGTAAGTGTTGGCGGCTGAAGACAGGTCATTTGGCCAGGTTTATTAATTTCTGCCTTGGCAGTGGTGCTAAGCAGAACTGAGACCTACCTCCTCCCCTGGGCAGCACCTGGTAGGAGGGAGAGAAGGTGGCAGACATGAGCCCCTCTCTTGGCTGGCCAGACTCTGCCCTCCTAGGGTCTTTGATGTAGAGGAGCTGGGATATTTTCCTCTAAATCTATGGGAAGACATTTTTGTCCTCATTTTTGTGGAGTGGAATCAACACTGAGTTGATTCATTAGTTCACAGTAACATGGCTGAGCAGTCATTGGCACATTGCTTTTCTGTTTACTCGTTCAGCAAATACCTACCAGGTGTTTTCTTTATACTAGGTATTTTAAAGGATTAAAAAAATAAATATTTGAACCTGTGATTTCCCTGGTGTCGAGAGTCCCTGGGGTGAAAACATACTCCATCAATGTGAATCAACATGTCTGTAACTTAGAGGCTGAGAGTGACCTCCCCACAGCTATTCTGTGTAAGCAACCCTGTGTTAGTGACTCCCAAAATCAGCCTTCTCTTCACTCCAACATGCCGGGTCTCCCCATGGGAAATCCAGCAGCCCCTCACCCCTGACACTTTCCAGACCAACAATAATGGATTTCTAGCACCTTGATTCATGTCATCCCACATTGTTCAGGGTGTCATTGCAGGTCTCCATCTTTTTCCTTGGCAGCTGCTTGCCTGAAACTGCACCCAAGTCATCTTTCAGATTGGCCATGTCAGTTTTGGGGAGGTTGAGATGAATTGTGGGAACAGGACTGTTCCTTTTGTCCAATGCACATTTGTTTGGGCATCTATGGGGATCCATATTAATGCAATTAACTCCCCTCGCAGTGCCTTTTAATTACAGATCAATTGTAGCACCGCATGGCAAAGTCATCGGCAAGGCCTCTGCAGCCAGGGAGAGTCTTGGCAGGCTCTGCCAGGGTTGCTGCTTCTGGGTGTGGGGCCTGATTGGCAGAGAGAAAGTACTGCAGGAGAGAACCATCAGAATGTATTAGTCTAGGTACCTGGAGATGTGTCAGATAGAAGGAAATGGTGTGGAGGGGGGAGGGAGAATGCTGAGTTACTGAAGGTGCAGTAAACCAGCTCTCTTCCTGAAGGAGGTTTGAACTATCTTACACAGGGCTCAGTCAGAGGCGTGGATTGGTGAAGAGGCATGAGGGTGGACTACTAGGAAGGTCAGAGAATGGAGGGAGAGTTTGGAACAGAGAATTTCAGAGCTGGAAGGGGCCTTAGAGAACACAGTCAAACCCTTTTATTTTACGTGTAGGGAAACCAAAGCCTAGGATGGATGGAGACTTGGCCAAGGTCATATGTTTAATCAGAGGTAAGTCTCCAGGTCTCTTGCCTCCCAGTTTGGTACTTTTTTCATCACCCCATGCTTTATTAATTCCCTCTTTGATAGATTTATCTCCCTCTTCTCAGTTGTTATGAACTTAGAATTCCAGTGCAGACTGCATTGACATCAATAAATCCGTATTAAGATAAATTTGTCTTGAACATTTTCTCCCATGTTCTGGAGATAAAACTGTTTCCTGTGCCAATCAGGCCACAGCTAATGGAGTCGCCTCCTGAGCTCCCTTTGGGAATACTGATGGACTGAGACCACTTCATTTACTTGGCAGTCCCCAGCACCATAGGCATCATTCTCCCAAAGACCTTGGGAAAGTAAACTCTATCTGGTCTGTCCTGGGGTGGGCTAGGATTTTTATGGCCTAATATTCCTTCTGGGGCCCTCTGGCCACATTAGCTTCAAGGTAGCAAGGTGGGTCCTGTAGGAGTGTTCACAGTCAGTAACATGTTACAATGACTGGGGCCAGGTTAAGTTTGGTGTGGGCTAATTCCAGACTTCTGCAGGGCTGACTCAACCTTTTTCTCAGTCAGTATCATCTGTGAATTTCTCTGTTGTAAAGTAGGAGCACATGCCCTGGACCACTCCCCATTTTCAGCTTTGTGTGAAGCCTAGACTCTGACCATCCCTAATGTGCTGACAGCTCTGATGAGATTTTTAAAACTTTACTGAATCATATAAACTGGAAGGGCTGCCAGGAGAAATCTAGTTCACTCTACCCTCCTCCCCACCTTCATCAGTTCTCTCCTCACTACATTTCTAACAAGCCTCCACTTGAATCCTCCCATGACAGAAAACTAAGTTTAGCTGCAAGAAGGAGGACGGTGGGATTGGGATCTCTTTTCTCATGAGCATGAAGCCTCTATTCATGTCTAACCACACACTCTTCAGATTGATAATGGTGGCAAAAAAAGAAAATGGCAAATGTTGGGAAGTGGACACACCATTGCGCTGCTGGTGGAGCTATGAATTGGATCATTCTCTCTGGAAACTGACTTGGATTTGGCCCCAAAGGAACTAAACCTTCCATACCTATAATCCAGCTCTACTACTACTAAGCCAATATGCCAAAGAGATTAAACCCATATAAGCAGATATACTTCCAGCATATCTTTTTGTGGTGGCAAAGAAACATGTATTGGTAAAAGACTAAAGAAAACAGGGTATATGAATGCTTTAGAAGATGAAAGGAAGGAGACAGAGGACAGGGAAAAGAATGAAACCTGGAAGGCAGGGAATAGGAGAGAAGAATAGAAAAGTATAGGAGGAAGAGAGGACATTTTTTAATGTATTTTCGTGCTATGAGTTCAGGGGAAATTCCTCTTTAAACTCTTACCTGTCTTCCCTCCCCATTGTGTACTCAACATCACTGCTGGCATGTGCCTAAGGACACTAAGGAGCCCTTGGTGATGGCAAATGTCAGGGAGCAGTCTTAATTCTGAAGAACTATCTTCATCACCAAACAAGCACATCCCATATTGCAGGAATTCTAATGCATGATCAGAGGACCAGTTCTAGAGAATGGGAATTCCTTAGGATTCCCTGGTATGATAATATACATCTTATACTTTTTTTAGAAAGTGGGTCACAAAAGTGAATTTCATAGAATTATAGTAGACAAAGAGAATAGCACAAGCCTCATCCTAGAGGCAGGAAGCAGGCCTCACTTATTCAGCAGCCAGAGAAGAGATACTTCGTCAGGTTTTGACTCCCAGGATCTCCTCCTCCAGAATCTCCACCATCTGAAGATGACCCTCTGGCCTTGGCCACTAAGCCAGTCTTTGAATGGAAGATACACAGTTTGTTTCCGAGCTTACACACATCAGGATGTCTGCATGGTAGGGCTAGCAGAGCAGCCTTCAGAATTCCAGGATCATCTCCATAATCCACCAGAGTTCTGTAGAGGCATGTCCAAACTGTAAGTAGTATATTAATCCCTCCCAAAATCATTGTAGGAAGCATGGAAACTAGGATGATAAATCTGCATCAAGTATTTCCTATGCATTGATAGCAGCAAGGTCTCCCAGAGGGCATTCATGGACCCTTGGTAGAAGAAGACCAAGGACTCTGCTTTGAAGGCTACATTCAGGC
The DNA here is from genome assembly GCA_023548195.1 of Bettongia penicillata ogilbyi. Lineage (NCBI taxonomy): Eukaryota > Metazoa > Chordata > Mammalia > Diprotodontia > Potoroidae > Bettongia > Bettongia penicillata. The sequence goes on along the minus strand of JAJHZJ010000150.1, from coordinate 13,868,586 downwards.
CTTCACTGCCTTATCATCATTCTGAAGCATGACCATTGGAAGATCATGCCTATCTAAATAGATCTGACTGAGCCTCCATCATCCCTGTAGCCAGAATGGAGAAGGCGCCCCAGGATAACAGCAAACCTGCAAACACGTCTGCGCCCCATTGTTCCACCAAAGCCGAGAGATACTATGTTGATCAATGGCCGTTGTTCTTGATTCTTTCCAATTGATTTGTGTTTCCCATTCAAAGGCATTCTATTACAGAGCTGCTGGCCTAGCCCATTGATTCTCATTACAGGTAACCTTTGAATAGCAGCCAGCTAACTAGGCTGCCCATGAGATTACTCTAACAGTGGCTTGTTCTCTTTCTGATAAACTCGATGCTATTTTTTTCTTGCATCTTGTTTGTGTTTCCACCTGAAATTCCCATCTGTGCTTATTGATGGCATTAAATAGAGCTATGGAAAAATTAAGGAAGAGAGAGCTTGCCTTGCACAAGAAATAAATGCTTACAACCAAGTCTGGTTTCCTTGGAAATACAAATAATTTCTTAGGATGCTTACAGGCTTCCATATTAATAACTCATATTTTTTACCAAAAACTCTCCTTGATAAATTCAATACATGTCATTGAAACATTTGCCTTGAAATCAGGCAGCCTGAGCACAGTGCTATTCTCTAATACATAGTAGCTGCTTGACCTTGGGCAAGGCTATAGAGTCTGAAGGCCTGGAGTAGAGACCATCCCATTTTAGAGAAGTAGAAACTGAGTCCTAAAGAGAAACTCATTAGGTACCTAATTAGTAAGTGGCAAATCTGAAACTTGCAGCTAAGCTTTTGACTCTTTCCCCAGGTGTCCTTTCTGGTACCACTCAGAGCCTCCAGAAACAAGCCTGTAATGACCTATCCACAGCTGCCTCACACATTGGATAGAGTTATTTGGTGTTGTGTTTTGTTTCTTTTTGCTTTTGGTGGGTTTTTTGTTTTGTTTTTGTTTTGCATTTACTGTTTGCCTCTTTTCCCCAATTAACTCTCAGCTTCTTGGGGCTGTATGACATAGTTCCACTGTACTTGAATGGCAAGGTGGGGTAGTGGGGAGAACACTGGAGTTAGAGGCAAGAGTTTGATGGATCCTGGGTCTCAGTCCAAGCTCTGCCACTTCATGTCTGTGTAAGCTTGAACAAGTTTTTTACTCTCTCTGATACTAGGTTCTCCAACCTATAAAATGGAGACTGATGTTTTTCCACAGGTGTCTATCATGAGAGATTTATTTTGTATATCTAAGAGGGTCTAGTGGTGGGGATCATAGGTACTTCTTGGTATTCACTGGAACACTTTCTATGGACCAGACACTCATCTCAGTGCAAAGAACCCTAAAGCAAACCAGAGGCATGTGTGTGTGTGTGAGTGTGTGTGTGTGCATGTGTGTGCGTGTGTGTGTGTGTGTGTGTGTGTGTGTGTGTGTGTGTGTGTGTAAATCAAACCCTATCCTCAGGAAGTTTATGTTCTACTGGGAATGGGTGTAGTGGACTGGATGTGGATGAAAAGAGACAGAAAAGGGGGCAGAACCAAGATGGTGGAGTAGAAAGCCACACATACACTAGCTCTTCCCCCATAGCCCATAAAATACCTGTAAAGAAAGACTCTCAACAGATTCTAGAGCAGTAGAAGCCACAGAATAATAGAGTGGAGATTTCCAGCCCAGGGTGACTTGAAAGGCCAATGGGAAAGGTCTGCCACAATGGATGTGGAGTGGAGCCTAGCCCAGCCTTGGCCATGCAGCATGGTCCTGGGAGGAGGACAAGAGCAGGCCTCAAGGGCGGAATCCCCAAGGGCAGTAGTGGCAGATTGCAGATCCCTCAACCTACAGCCTCCAAAGGTCAGTGAGAGGGTTTTTTCATCTGACTGAGAAGGGAGCAGGGTTTTCCCATAGCTCCAGCCTCTCAGGTAGGGGCCACAGAGGCCGCATTGGGTAGCAGTACCTCCCACAGCAGCCAGCATCCATTGTTGGATTGTAAAATCGCTGGGGGAACTGAGCAACTGACCCGAACTTCAGCCCTGTGAGGTAGTCCTGCCCCCACCTAATGCTCCTGGAGGAATTGAGTAGCTGATCTATATATCACACTGATTGGCAGCCTGATGAAAGCCCTTGGGGGAATTTAGCAGCTTATCTGAATCTCCGTCCCAAGTGCTGGCTTGGTGGAACTGGAGGACCAGATGATTGTGGCGAGGAAACTCTACTACTCACAGATTCTGGGCACAAAAGTTTCTGGTTGCTCCCAGACCAGTGTACACGCTTGATTGTGCCACCTTGGAGGAACTGAGATCTTACAGATCCCCAGAGTATAGCTTACCCTTGACAAAGAACCCAAAAGTCAAGTAACTGGTTAGAAAAATGCCCAAAAAAGGGGAAAAATAAGATTACAGAAGGTTACTTTCTTGTTAAATAGATATCTTCTCCCATACTTTCAGATGAGGAAGAACAATGCTTATCATCAAGGAAAGGTATAAAAGTCAAGGCTTCTATATCCCAGACATCCAAAATAAATATTAAATAGTTTCAGGTCATGGAAGAGCTCAAAAAGGATTTTGAAAATCAAGTAAGAGAGGTGGAGGAAAAACTGAGAAGAGAAATGAGAGAGATGCGAGAAAATCAGGAAAGCAAGTCAAGAACTTGCTAAAGGAGACCAAAAATAATGCTGAAGAAAATAACCTTTAAAAATAGGCCATTGGCAAAAGAGGTCCAAAATGTCCATGAGGAGAAGAATGCTTTAAAAAGCAGAATTACCCAAATAGAAAAGGAGGTTTAAAAGCTCACTGAAGAAAACAGTTCTTTAAAAATTAGAATGGAACAGATGGAGGCTAATGACTTTATGAGAAACCAAGAAATCACAAAACAAAACCAAAAGAATGAAAAAAGGGAAGATAATATGAAATACCTCATTGGAAAAACAACTGACCTGGAAAAATAGATCCTGGAGAGACAATGTAAAAATTATGGGAATATCTGAAAACCATGATCAAAAAAAGAGCCTAGACATTATCTTTCATGAAATTATCAAGGAACACTGCCCTGATATTCTAGAACCAGAGGGCAAAATAAATATTGAAAGAATCCACCTCCTGAAAGAAATTCAAAAAGAGAAACTCCTAGGAACATTGTAGCCAAATTCCAGAGTTACTAGGTCAAGGAGAAAATATTACAAGCAGATAGAAAGAAACAATTTGAGTATTGTGGAAATACAATCAGGATAACACAAGATCTAGCAACTTCTACATTAAGAGATCAAAGGACTTGGAATATGATATTCCAGAAGTCAAAGGAACAAGGATTAAAACCAAAAATCACCTACCCAGCAAAACTAAGTACAGTACTTCAGAGGAAAAAAAAATGGTATTTCAGTGAAATAGAGGACTTTCAAGCATTCTTGATGAAAAGACCAGAGCTGAAAAGAAAATTTGACTTTCAAACACAAGAATCAAAAGAAGCATGAAAAGGTAAACAGGAAAGAGAAATCATAAGGGACTTACTAAAGTTGAACTGTTTACATTCCTACATGGAAAGACAATATTTGTAACTCTTGAAACTTTTGTTTCAGTATCTGGGTAATTGGTGAGATTACACACATTCACACACACACACAAACACACACACAGAGATCACAGGGTGAGTTGAATAGGAAGGGATCACACCTAAAAAAATGAAATTAAAGGGTGAGAAAAGAATATATTGGGGGTAGGAAGGGAGAAATGGAATGGGGTAAATTATCTCTCATAAAGGAGTCGAGAAAAAGACTTGTCAATGAACGGGAAAAGGGAGGAGGTGAGAGGGCAAACATGAAGCTTACTGTCATCACATTTGACTCAAGGAAGGAATAAAATGCACACTCATTTTGGTATGAAACCTATCTTACAATACAGGAAAGTGGGGGATAAGCAGGGTAGGGAGGATGATGGAAGGGAGGGCAATGGGAGGAGAAAGCAATTAAAGTCAACACTCTTGGGGAGGGACAAGGTCAAAAGAAAGAATAGAAAAAAATGTGAGGCAGAATAAGATGGAGAGAGTTATAGTTAGTCTTACACAACATGACTATTATGGAAATCATTTGCAGAACTACACATATATAGTACATATTGAATTGTTTGCCTTCCCAATTGGGATAGGTGGGGAGAGAGGAAGGAGAAGTTGGATCTCAAAGTTTTAGGAAGAACTGTTGAGTATTGTTCTTGCATACAACTGGGAAACAGGAAATACAGTTAATGGGGTATAGAAATTTATCTTGCCCTACAGGACAAAAGAGAAGATAGGGATAAGGGAAGGGAGGGATGTTAGAAGGGAGGGCAGATTGGTGGTAGGGGTAATTAGAATGCACGGCCCTTTGGGGTGTGGGGAGGGGATAGATGCAGAGAAAATTTGGAACTCAAAATTTTGTGGAAATGAATGTTGAAAACTTAAATAAATTAAAATAAATAAAAAATAGACAGAAAGGTGGCCTTAGAGTCAGGAAGACCCTGCCTTTACCACATCCTGGTTAAGTGACTGACCAAGTCACTAAAGCCCTCAGTTCCCTTTAGGTTTCAGGGTAGACATTGACCTGCTTTAGTAGAGGAAATTTCTTTGGAGGTATTCTTACACCATTGAAACTAAAGGTCTAGAACATATACATACATATTTACATATACATGCATATATATATTATACATTCACATATATGCATAGACATGTAAGTGTATTTTACACATGTGTGTATGTGCATATTTATATACAAATATGTATGTATGTACGTATGTACATACATACACACATGCATACATATCACATGGATAAATTCAAAAGAAAGAATGGCATTGAGTTTTATATTAGAAAGATTTCCTTACGTACAGTAGGAGTCTCAGAAATAAGATGAGGAACCTAGTGGTTAGTGTCTTGATGAGGAAGAGAAAAAGGAAAACGTGAGCCAGACTCTAGTTAAGGGATGCATGCTGGTTGTGACCTGGGAAGGTGGACGAGTCTTGGAGCCTAATGACCAGCCTGGAATAACCAGGTAAGGTAGTGTCAGAGGGCATCACCTGCCCATTTGTTGGCATGCTCTTGCTTGGCCAAAGGCAGAACAATGAGAAAAAATCCTGAATTTGTGTTAGTGATCTTACCATGGAATCTGGTACCCCCAAATTGGGCATCTAAGCTGACTATTTCCTGCAGCAGCCCATGTCCCCCACTCTGAGGATAGGTCTGCATTCTCATCTACCTCCTAAGGGGATTCCTTGACACCTGAAAGCCACCCTTGGGCCTCACTGTCAGCATAGAGATACACACAGGCACAAGTAGCTCGTTTCCAGAGCAGGCTCCCACCTTGGACCCAGCTTCTTCCTCCTGGCAAGATTAGCACCTCTCCTCCCAGCAATTTTATTTAACTAAATTCTTGTGAGATCATTAAAAATGCTTGAACTTTTCACCAGTTTTACAATTTTTCAAAATGCTATTATCCCCCTTATCTCCACACAGGCCATTAAGTAAAGCAAAAGCGAGTGATGAGATTTTTTTTTTTCCGGAGAGGAAAAAAATGTCTTTAGAAATAAAGTGGATCAGGATGAATTGGCTTCTTCCCCAGCTCTCTTCTTCGTGGGCTATTAAGGCCTCCTGAGAGTTGTTGGGGAAGCCATGAGCTGAATGGGAGTGCTCAGATTTGAGGGCAGCACTACTAGGATCACAGACTGTAGCTTTAGGGGAGATGGAGAAACCAGTGAGGGCAGGGATCCTTAACCTTGCTTGTGTCCTGGACCCCCTAGGTGGTCAGTCTGGGAAAAGTTCTGGACCCCTTCTCAGAAGGTTGCTTAGAGTCAAGTAAAGCAACATACAGAATATTGTGAAGTGGAAAATATTTTAAATATCATTATTAATTTAAAATAAAAATTAATTGACAGAACTCTAGTTAAGAATTCCTGATCTAGCTCAATGTTTCCTTTGACCAATGAGAAAAGTAAGGTCCAGAGAGGGAGAGGTCCTCTTTCACCAGGGTCACATGGGACATCATGGACTGCTGACTCAGAAACCAGTGTGTTCCTCATGTGCCTCTCCAAATGAGACCAATGAGAAACTGCCCAGTCTAGCAGACCAAGGAATGAATATTACAGAAGGCAGGAATACAAGTGAGCTGAACTTTCTGGGAAATCATTGAGGGTCAATATTAAAATAATTTCTCAAACCTTCATGTGAATATCTAAGGATCTAGGAACCTAGACCTAGAATTGCGCAGCACCTCAGAGGCCACCTAGTCCAAGCCCCTCATTTTACATATGAGGATGCTGAGATTTAAGGAGGATTAGGGACTTAACCAAAGTCATAGTCAGCTCCACAGGGTCTTTAAGTCTTATGGTTCAATCTTTTCTCACTTGGAATTCTTAGCCATATTATGAAGTCCAGTTCCAATATCACCTCTTCTAGGAAGCTTCCCATACCCATCAGTCCAGTTAATAATCTTTTCCTTCAGATCTAACAGGGCTATCCCCACTTCTCCCCAAATTCTTACAACATGGCCAGAGCAACATGACCAGGAAAAGCAACGGAGATGAATGGGAGATCTGTCAGGTAATGGCGTTTTCTGTGTCACCTTCTACCACCATCACTCCCCCATCCTCACTAGCCCATGAGCTCCAAGCAGGGATCCTAGTTTCCTATCACAGCTTCGTTGATGACCAAGCCATGAGCATGTCATTTTGTGATCTGTTTCTGCATTTGAGTGGCCTCAGATACCTCCTCAATTCTGTCGATCACAGCTGATCTGCACCTTGCCATTTGAGTGAATGCCGTGGTGAAAAGAAGCTGCAAGTGTGATCTCAGCAAAAATGTGTCCACTTTCTTTCAAAGAAGAGAAGACATAATAGCTTCCTTTATAAAACAATAATAATGACCATTATTTACATTGTGCCTTAAGGTTTGCAAAGTACTTCATATGGATTATGTTGCTTGACCCTCATAACCCAATGAGATGGTTCGTACTATTCATTATTATCCATTTTATAGATGAGGAAACCGAAGTAGGGCAAGATCACACAATTTGTCCAAGGTTACACTGGTGATAAGTGTCTGAGTCAAGATATGAACTCAGAGCTTTCTAATGCTATATTCAGCATTCTATTTGACTGCACGTCCTGGAAGAACTAAAGGACTTTCATTAGGTTTGTTCTTGGACTTGCAGAGCAGACCCAGGAGCATTGGTGAGGTGGGGAGAGGAGGCGAGGAATGGAGATTGAAAAGTGTTAAATTTCAGGTCAATGACAAAAGCTGCTTCTTAAAATTTTGAGTCATCCATCAGCTGCCTGGTTCATGAATTCACCATTTCTGAAGCTTTATTCAAATGGAGCCTGAGTGAGTGTCTGGTATATTGTAGGCAAGATTACAATTTGGGCATTGTTGGGATTAATTACCTTTGGGGACCCTTCTAACTGTGAGTCTTTACTTCTAAGACTCCATTTCCTTCTCTGTACTGTGAAGAGGTGAAATTGCATTATGTCTATGGCTCCTTCCATTTCCAATGGTCCTATATAGCTATGTGTCTGTTGTGACTGTTCTCAAGACTAAACCATTAAGGTTAGGATGTCTGTGAAGTGGCACTAAATTTTGTTGGTCAGGCCAAAGGGAGCACTGATATCATCTGGAGACTAGCACAGGGAGGCTATGTGGCTCAATGTTTTCATTTTTTTTTTTTTTGCTTCTTTAAAATGCAGTTTTATTCTACTGATATCAGGTAAATTTCTAAGAAAAGGAACATTTTCTTGAACTGAGACCAAGATCATCTATTTAAGTCCTTCTTCAAGATCATAAATATACAAAAAATAAGCTTGTGTCCCATTAGTTTTGAGTGGCCCCAAGCCTTAGATGCCAGCCTTGGCCCAAAGTTATAGTTCACTTATCAGTAGAGGTTTTGGAGGTGTGGGCCTATTATCCAGAGCCTTTTGAACCACACTGCATTTCTTAGACTTTTTTTTAGGATGTTAAGAAAGTCAGAGTTATCAAGGTCCTTAGAACATACATTGTCAGAGTTGAGAGGGTCTTTAAGACATGTAATATCAGAACTGGAACATTAAAAAGAGAACATTAAAGCTGGAATAGACTTCAATGCAGAGAAATCCAGAGGCAGTTCTCAGAATAAAGAATGTCAGTAGGAAGGGTCTTTAGAATAGAGAATGTCATAGCAGAGAGGGACTTTGGGATAAAGTGGGTCAGAGGTGGGAGGAGACCCAGAACATAGAATTCAGAGGGCAGAGGTGACTTAGACCATCAAAAGTTGAATATCAGAGCTCAGAGGTGTCTTAGAATGTAGAACATAGAATGTGAGAAGTCAGAAGTATCCTCAAACATACAGCATAGAATATCAAAAGAACTCAAAATGTCAGAGTGCAGAGGAACCTCAGAACATAGAATTCTGAAGGTTCTAACAGAAAACTGAAGAACAAGAACATTAGATCTGAAAGGGGTCTTAGAATGTAGAACAGACAATGGCAAGGATTGGACCTTAGGGAAAATCCAGCTCCATGTCCCCAGTGTACCTGAGACTTCACTGAGGCCTAGAGAGGGAAAATCAATTGCCAAAGTCACATAGTGTGCTGGTAGATAAGTTGGACCTACAATAGAACCAAGTCTCTTAATGTCCACACCAGTGTATTTTCTCCTCTACCACAGAGCCTTTGTCAATTGAACCTTTTAAGTGACACCTCTCCATGTCAGATAGCTCTTTGTCTCTGAATAATTAATTCCCTCAGCCTGCTGGTTGATCACTGTATAAAATAATGGTCGAGCAAATAGATTGGCTAACTAATCCGATGTGATGGGACATGGTTACCATGTAATTGCAATTGTTCCTGAGGAATCTGAAAGCATCGAGATCATTAGAGTCAAACATCAATCGTCCTGTTTTTATTCATGGTTTGGTGCTCATTGCAGAGTGAGTATAGTAAGCACCAGCTGGGGAAGACCTGGGTATCAGAATTGCAAGTGAAATTAGGGAATCATCCATGGATCCCAAGACCTGTGCTTCCCCTGTATCCATTACCATGGCAATTCAAGAGGTACTTTTTTTGCACATTAGCTCACTCTTTGGGCAAGAGGAAGACCGAATATTTTAGTCCCTAACCCTTCACTGGCACAGTCTAGTAATTCATAGCAAAGGACCCTACAATAGATATGGAATTAGGAAACTTTACTTCACATTTCAACTCTGCCTCTTGCTAGCTGTGTATTTGAGAATGTCTTAAAGCTGCAGATTTCTGGTCTGTAAAATGGAGACAATTATACTTTCACTGACATTTCTAAAAATTATTGAGAAGAAAGTACTTCTCTACCCTATAAAAGCAGGAATTATTATGTATTCCTGAAAGCCTCATTTCACCCAAATAATGCATTAACTGAATTAACTATGGTCTACACCACTGGTATCAAGCCTAAAGAGAAACAGATCTATGTGGGAAACATGTCAGCTACAAATTAACATTATCTACATTGTATTATGTTTTTACTTATTTAAACAAAATTAAATTAAACAAAATTTTGATCTGGTGCAGCAGTCTGATTTTGAAACCTCTGTTCTACACAGCCACAAAGCAACTGGACAATTCATTCCCATATCCCAGAAATCATTTTTTTGCCATCAGCTGAAGGCTGAGCAAGTTGGCTTTTGATTTAGAATGACAGAATCATGAGTTGCCTGGACCCCTTAGGCTTCTCTGATGGAGGATGCTTCTCAGAGCAGGGAGCCCTACCACACCAAGAATCTTCCAATTAGAGTCCCTTTATTTTGAATGAGTCTCATATAGGAGGGGATGGTACATATTTTTGGTGATAACTCTTTCTTCATTGAGACTTCATTGGTCAAAAGTTCATCTTTAGAATTGTATTTTCATGGAATGTCAGAGCTGAAGAGGTCCTCAGATATCCATCTAGTTCATTCTTCATTGTATTGATGGGGAAACTGACATCAGGGACATTGTACTTCAGCAATTAAAGGAGCCATGATTTTGCTGGTGTGAATATTTCCACTGCTGGTATACATGTTGTGTATGTCAAGCCTTTACAGCCAGTGTAATGAATTATTGAGGCCAAAATATTAGTTCCTGGTCTCAACTCTCTAGCAATGACTGCTTCATGAACTTACCCAGTCTGGTTCTTGTGTTCAAGACACACAACTTCTCAGTAGACTGTGATAGACTGTCCAGAATGTCTCTCCATCTTGGGAGGGTCTGTCAGAGGACACACTTTACTCGTGTACACTTTGAGACCTGGGGGCAAGCCCCATTACCATTAGATTGTGAGCTCCTTCATTAGAGTGTGAGGTCCTTGATGGCAGGGACTGTCTTTTAATCCCCAGTGATTATCACAGTGTCCAGCACAGAGTAAGCACTTAGTCAATGCTTATTGATTGATGGACCATGAAATGTGTGGAGTGATTAAAGTATATTGGAAAGTGATACTGAGTTAGAGGCCTCTTTTGTGTGTCTTCTTCATTTGGTCTTAGTCCCGTCATCTTAAGACAGAGTAAATCTCAACTTTTCTTCCCCGTGACAGTCCTTCATACGCTTGAAGGCATCAGTTTTGCTTTGATTTCTCTAAGCTATGTCCGTACTCTCTCATTCAGTCTTCATAGAGCCTCGTTTCTAATCTACTCTCCATCCTACTCTTCTTGACACATTTCTGTTTTTTTAATGTCCTTCTTAAAGTGGGCACCTGGATTTCAAGAATCCATTCCCCTAATCTTTGGCCAGTTATGTTTGGAGCACTGATCCTAGGATGTAGTCTTCTGGATTGATAACGCAATCCTAGGTCACAAGCGTGCCATCTTCTCATTCCATACATCCTTTGAACCATCGTATCTTGCATGTACTCCTTCCCTCTTCCATATTCATTTCTCTTAGTCTGGACACAGTAATGAAATCAATAAAACCATTGGTATTGCAAAGTACATATCAATGAACTTTTCACTTTTCATCCCTGTGACTTGTCATAGCAAAAAAAAAAACAAAGAAGACCTTCTCCCTGACTATGGCTCCCTTGATATTCTATCTTCATTTCCAAAGATTTGATCTCCATGAGGACAGGAGTTGTCTCTTTCAGGTTCTATAAGCCCAATACTTAGCAGAACTGCTTTCTTTTCATTCATCCACCCACCAATTTATTCATTCAGTGTCCCATATGTGATCCAAAGAGGACAAATTCCAGAAGGACTCTCAGCTAGTCTATCTCAGACATTATTATAACTCTTTTGACCATAGCCCAAGATCACCTTAGATTTTTTATGACTGTTACATTACTCTGCTGACTCATGTTGAGCTTGCTCTCCACCAAAACTTCTATTCTTTCTTCGCAAGAATTGTTTGCCTCATCTTATATTTATATGATTGATTTTTAGCATAAGTGCAGGACATTTAATTTATCCTTGTTAAATCATCTTCTTTGTATATTCTGAATAGATACAACCTTAAGGTACATTTGCTATCAATATTAATAGATTTTTTTTTCTCACTCCTGATTTTCATAGGATTTTATCTGTTTCCAAAGGCTATGGTATTTTGAAATTAATTCTGAGATTTCTGAAATTAATGAGGATTTGGGGAAACTTTGAAGTTTATGTGAACTATGTGGATTTAAGAGATCTCACAATACAAAATTCATTCATTCATTCATTCATTCATTCATTCATTCATTCATTCATTCATTCATTCACTTGTTCATCCATCTAGCCATGCCACAAGCATTCATTAAGCACCACTTGTTGCATTTCAAGAGACCTAGCATGGAGTCCTGGATCTGACAGCTATCAGCCATGTGACCTTTGCCAATTCAACTCCACTCTCTCTGAGCCCCTAGTTTCCTGATCTGCCAAGAAAATAAAACATGCATGACTTACAACAATAAAACATGCATCACTTCAGGGGGCTATTGTGAGGAAGAAGCTTCTTTAACTTCAAAGGCACTCCAGCTATCACATTCATCATCTGTGAAAACAATAATAAGGAACAAATGATTTATTCTCTCAATCAAACCTCCTTTCCACTCAAAGCCAGGTAACTACTTGTGAAGATGGTGGTGGTAGTTCTCTGTTCAACTAGAAGTAATAATCATGGAGAGAACATGGAATTTGTATACAAAGATTTGGCTTCAAATTTCAGCTTAAGATCAAAGAATTCTTAGTTAAATCTCTTTACTTCTTTCAACATCATTTTCCTTGTCTGTAAATCAAAGGATCTGGAGTGGATGATAGTCAGTATCCCTTCCAAGCTAATTCCTGTAGGCCTGAGATGAAGTCCCTTCAGAAGTCCCTTCTGCTCCTGCCACTTTGAGATTCTTCCATGTCTCAGAACAATGTGCTTCTTCCTAATCTGTCCAGCCTCTCCCCTGTAAAGCTTAAGCACCTTTACTACATCCCTAACAAATGATGCATTTGGTTTTTGGTTGTTTTTTTTTTCCTGTTCTTCTCATCCTTACCATCTTCCCTGATTCTCCTCACCTTGTCAATGCCCTATTTCTGCCTTTGATTTTAATGCTGCTCTGAGTTTGCTGTTACACCTAACGGCCTGAAGCCTCACCCCTCAGTTGGCTTCTCAGCTCACTCTATGACTCATTCTGCCTGGTATTAGCTTTTTGTCACTTTCTCTGAAGATATTAGTCACCAGCAACTCCTTGCATCTTGCCACCCTCAAGCTAGAATGTGAGTAGTCCTCACCTCTCCCCAAGGCACTTGGAAAATATTATGCCATTTGAGCCCCATAATACCTATGAGGAAGGTATTATTATTATCCACATTTTATAGTTGGAGAAACTGAGGATCTGAGTGGCAAAATGACTTGCCCAGGGATCATACAGATAAGTGTCTGAGACAGGATTAAAACTCAGGTCTTCCTAACTCCCCCATAAAACATTTTATGACACCGCCTGCTTGGTCTTAACTGTGTGATTGTGGACTAGTCATTGTCTCACTGAACTTCAGTTTCTCCACCTGCCAAAAGGCAACAATAACATTTGAAATAACCACCAAGGTTCCTTGGAGGTCCAAATGTGCGTAAAACACTTTACAAACCTTAAAACACTATGTAAATGTCAGATATTATGAGGGTGTGTCAGATGATTATATGGCCCTTCCCATAGTTAACTAGTACGACAATCCATCCATCCATCTATCCATGCATATACACAAATCCAAGCATCATTAACTGAGAACCTCTTGTTTGTACAATGTCAAACTGAATGTTGAATAAATCAAATCAGGAACCACCCTTAAATCTAGAGTTCTCACAGTCTCTGAAGGGGATAGGGTTCTTCTTGCATGATTGATGCATAAGAGAAAGGTGTAAATTTGTGTGTGAAGATCAGGAATGACAGACTTATCCAGGGCAATCATAAAGACTTCCTGAGAGAAACAACATTGAAGTTAAGTTTAAAGGATGTATAAAAATTCCAGTTAATGAAGAAATATCTTTAAGTTATCTAATGCATGCTTGTCACTGGGAATACAAATATAAAAAGGAAAGAGTCTTTACTACCAAGGACCTTACATTCTAATGACAAATTCGATATTGGGAATAACAACAACTTGAGACAGGTCAAAAACTTCAGGAATGCACAGGATGTGTTTATGGACAATTTCACTGGAACATAACAAGTGTATAAAGTAGGTGAATATAAGTCTACAAAGGTATGGTGGTGCCAAATTGTGGAAAGACTTGAGTGAACTTTAACTTTATTCAGTAAGCAAATGGGTACAATTCTTCTTAACAAATATTTGATATGTGCAAATCATTCAGCCTCTGTGTCTCAGTTTTCTTTTGTGTAAAAGAAGAGATTTTAGACTAAGACTTTCGAGATTTCTTCCTACTCTAAGGCTTGATATTAAGAAATACAATCAGTCCATTCCTGGGCTCATGTGTGAAGCTTTTTCTTTCTCGAAAATCAGCTGAACAAGTACAAAATAGGAGTATTGTAGCTAGACAATGAGTGGTTCCTTTTGAGAAAATGTGGGGATTTTAGTGAACACCTTGTTCAATAGAAGTCTGCAGTCTGGTATGGCAACTGAAAAAGCTAATGAGAATTAAGGGTAAATGAGAAGAGACATAAAGAGAGAGAGACTCCAGTGCTGCAGGTCAGATATCTGTTCCTAGTGTATGGATGCTGCCTTTTAAGAAAGACAGTCGTGACTGTCCACAACTTTTGAAGACCTTTGATACTTAGCCTTAGAAGAACTGGCTACAGGAACTTGGGATGTTTAGCTAAGGGAAGGGAAGACCTGAAGCAAACAAGATACCTATGTTCAAGCATTTGAAGAATGATTACGTGGAAGTGATAAATTTATATTACTTGTCCCTTGAGGACAGAGATAGCAACCATGGAAGTCACAAGGAAGCAAATTTAGGTCTGATGTAAAGAAACACTTTGTAACCATTAAAGCTGTCCAGAAGTGTAATGGGCTGCCCTGGGAGATGCTGAGTTCCCTACAAGCAAAGGCTGGATGACCATTTGTCATGGGTTCTTTATCAGGTATAAGTTGGACTAGATGTCTCTCAAGTCTCTAAGAGCTCTGAGCATCTATGATGATATTAGAGCTGGTTCACTCACCACTGGTACCACATTCAAGAGTCCTGGGGCCTTCTGGACCAAAAGGATACTTTGGAACAGTTTAGGAAGTAATATAGCTGCTGTCATAAATGTTATTGTTTATCAGGACTTAAAAAGAGATGTCTATGAGAATAAGTAGTCCAGTTAGCTCTGGACAACCTTTACATTTAAAGGCTTCTTTATATTGAATCTCCATGAATCATTACCCTTTTCTCAGGACCCTCCAAGGTGCTGCATTCAGACCTGGAGTCTTCCTGAAGCTCTCCTTGCTGATATCCAGAGAGGCTTACTCCTTCATAGTTCTGTGTGCTGCTGCTCCTAAATACACCCCTTCAGATCTCTCCATGGTGCACTCTCAGGCACAGTGCTTTAGGAGCTATCCTATCAAATCTTAACTTCTGACTTTGGTTTTAGATACTGGTTTCCATCATGATATTGTCAGTGTGTCCTTGAAGTTACACGTAATATGGGCCTCAAATATTTTGTCACCTCAAAGATACCTGTGTTACTAGTTTCAGATCCTCTGACACCATATTTGACTCTGGTCTCAAATTCCAGCTCTTAGCACAGTGCTTGGCACATAGTAGACACTTAAGAAATACTTGTTGATCACTTAGTTGATTTTTGTTTCCTTTCAGGCATATCTCATGCTTCCTGACCTTATCAGATTCCCTGATCTTGCCTTGTAACTATCCATGGTTCTGGTCACAGTCCACAGCCCCAAATCTCCATCATCTGATACTCTTACCTTCTCATGGAACCAGCTTTGGCTAACCTTAAGTATTCTCAACCTCCATCTCTGACCTCCCTCTCTTCTTGTCCATATTTCTGTATGGGTTTCTCTTTTAGTCTGCCCACATTATGACCCCATTGCACTTCAGGTTCACCATTGTTCAAGCTCCCAAGCTTTAGAATAGAGTTTACTAAATATATGCTGAAAATGAATTTATCACAGACAAGTGAGATTTGGCATTATACCTAGCTACTCACTCACTCTTCCCTATAGCTGTTGATGCTCTGCTTACCAATATCCCCCAGGTCTCATATGGAAATAGATGTAGAAAAGATTGCAGCTCTATAAATTAGAATAAAAAAGCTACTTCTTTCTTTTTCCCTTCTCTTAAACTACTGCTGTCAATTTGTGGAAATTTGTCCAAGAAAAATGACTGGAATTGTACTTTTTTTTCATTTTCTACTCACCATTCTTAATCCTAGTGGAATAATGAAACAGGTAGAACATGACAAACTGTTGTTTCTTCAATCTAATTTGATTACTCAAATCTCAAGTGCTTTATGGTAGTGCGTTCTGGTACAGTAATCATAAAGCTAGGCTCTCTTCATTGCCGAGAAAGGCTAGGATTGCTGTAGGCAGCTAATGAATCAATCTAATCAGAAACCCACATTCAAGGTCTTCTTGAAAATTAATACATTTTACTGTAACTATTTAAAGAAAAAATAATTATCAGGACTGTTCTCACTCAATTACACTGTCGGGGAATTGTGGCACAAAGACAACCTTGTCTCATTGAGCTATAATCTTCTATTGCCGAGTTCTTAATTTTTTCCCCTTTCTTGCATAATTGCAAGATCAAATCTTTGAAAGTGAGAAAAAAAGTTCACCTTTTTCTTTTTTGTTTTCCATGAAGTAGTTTGAAATGCAGAGTTTTAACTTTTGTCTATTTTTATATAATAATAGTTTTGTATATACAGAAATCTGTATGGAGTTCACACAGTCAGCATTTTAAAAATGTTTTTAATTGAAGTGAAGTTAGAGAATCCTTGGATCTCAGAACCAAACGAAGCCTTAATGTGATTGCTATCTGAATGTGAATTCTCTTCACAACAATCTCAACAAGTCATTATCAAGCCTCCGCTTGAAGACTTCTAACTATGGGGAACTCAGTACCTACACTGGTAGGCCATTCTAATGTAATTGCATTTTGATTGATAGAAATTCTTTCACTTTTAGTGAAACAAAATATCTCATCTACCTGCCCTCAACTAGGTACCACAATTTATCAAGACTGAACAAATGTGAAAAAAAATGCAAGGTGTTTCCTTGTTTTCCATTGTGGAAGAAATGGCTAGCGAGGCCTCTTTAAAGGCTTTTGTCAGTACTTTAGGAGAGCTTGTTCTTAAATATATTTACATTCCAGCTTCCTCTCTAAGTCACTCTCCCACAGCCTTAGGAACTGGATATTACATGTTGTAAATGTTTCCACAACAGATTCATTTCTCACAAAAAATGTCTTTGAAAGATGAGCATTGGCAGTATAAAACACAAGACTAAAGATGGGGAGATGACACACGGGATATTTGAGATTACAACAAATGCGCTTCTCTGCCATGATGCTGGCTGGGAATGGGGACATTCCCATTATTACCCATGATTCCTTCCATGGCCGTTGTATCAGTCATAAAAGCAGACTGGATGGGCTTTTTGTTTCATGTTAGTCTTTGCATTGAAACCCCAGTCTTAGAAGCTTCCAGACTGTAGCCTCCTTCCGAATGAGCCCCAGCTGAATGGTGAATAGCATTGCTCTCCTATGCCCTGTATGCTACCATTTCATAGAGGCCACTCCTAATGTCTTTATGGCTTTTACTTATATATACGTGTCCAAAACTCTCACTTTGTACAGATATTCAAATGTAATCTCCCTGGGGTCAGGGACTGTCACTGCTGTTTCTTTGTCTCTTCAGCACTCAGTGTAGCACTTAGTATGTAGTAAACAGGTGTTAACTGATTCATTAATCACATCCACTCTTCTTAATGACGGTTGTGGAAAGAACACTAGTTTGGGAGTCAAGGACTGTTTCTTCAAATCATGGCCCAAATGCTTCCTAGTGATATGAAGAGGAGTAAACCAATAATTTCCATAGTCCTTCTTCCTATTAACTCTACGATTTCCTGATATCTAAATATATCACACAAATGCGAAATGGGATCATCAAAGTGTAATCTACCCTAAACCAGCAACTGACTATTAGATATCCAAACATACCACTCTCTCTGCTTCTCCCCTAGAGCTGAGTGGAGGCTGAACCTCTCCAAACATCTGGACTCCAAGGAGGTGTTGCATATTCCAGTGTAGCTATCTTAGATGCCATATGAGCTGGCTGGCAAAGTGGGCTGCTGCTTTTCTCCCTTTGTGTGTTTTATTTCTCTGTTGCATTTAGGAGTATTTGAAACCCAAGAAAAAGCAACTGCAAATGATCATTATTTCAAAAATGATCTGCCCTGAATTACACATACACCACACACACACACATACACACACACAAACACACACACACACAGCACTTCCACTTGTTGGATATTGTCAGCTTCTTCATGCTTCCCTTGTACAGAGTCCCCGCTTCATGACTTTTCTTTTTATTTATTTAATTAATTTTAGATTAAGGCATTCATTTCCACAAAATTTTAAGTTACAGTTTTTCTCCCCATCTCTCCCCTCTCCCCACCCCATAACACCTTCCATTCTGATTAGCCCTTCTGTCAATGTGTCCTCCCTTCATTTCTAATACTTTTAATTCCAACTTCTCTCCCTTCCTCCCTCCCCACTCTTCCCCACTGAGAAGGTAAGCAATTCCATAAAGGCTATATATGTGTCATTTTGCCAAAGATTTCCATGATAGTCATGTTGTATAAGACTAGCTATATTTCCCTCCATCCTACCCTGCCACCCCCTTTATTCTATTCTCTCATTTGACCTTGTGCTTTCCCAAAAGTGTTTACTTCTAGTTACTCCCTTCCCCCATTTGCCCTCCCTTCTAGCATTCCCCTCATCCCACTTGTCTCCTTTTCCCCTACTTTCTTGTAGTGTAAGATAGATTTTCATACCAAATATAGTGAACATGCTATTCCCTTCTTAAGCCGTATGTGAAAAGAGTAAGCTTCACTTTCCCCCTTCTCACCTCCTCCTTTTCCTCCTCCATTGATAAAATATTTTTCTTATCTCTTTTATGAGTGATAATTTACCCCATTCTATGTCTCCCTTTCTCCTCCTAATATATTCCTCTCTCACCCCTTAATTTTACTTTTTTATAGATATCATTCCTTCTGATTCAACTCAACCTGTGCCCTGTGTGTGTGTGTGTGTGTGTGTGTGTGTGTGAGAGAGAGAGAGAGAGAGAGAGAGAGAGAGAGAGAGAGAGAGAGAGAGAGAGAGAGAGAGTATAATCCCTCCATTTAGCCAAATACTGGGAAAAGTTTCAAAAATCACAAATATTGTCTTTCAGTGTAGGAATGTAAACAGTTCAGCTTTAGGAAGTCCTTTATGATTTTTCTTTCCTGTCTACCTTTTCATGCTTCTCTTGATTCTTGTGTTTCAAAGTCAACTTTTCAGCTCTGATCTTCTCATCAAAAATACTTGAAAGTCCTCTATTTCATTGAATGACCACTTTTTCCTTGAAGTATTATACTCAGTTTTGCTGAGTAGGTGATTCTTGGTTTTAATCCCAGTTCTTTTGGTTTCTGGAATATCATATTCCAAGTCCTTTGATCCCTTAATGTAGAAGCTGCCATATCTTGTGTTATCCTGATTATATTTCCACAATACTCCAATTATTTCTTTGTAGCTGCTTGCAATATTTTCTCCTTCACCTGGGAACTCTGGAACTTGGCTACAATATTCCTAGGAGTTCCTCTTTTCAGGTCTCTTTCAGGAGGTGGATTCTTTCAATTTTTTTTTGCCCTCTGGTTCTAGAACATCAAGGTAGTTTTCCCGAATAATTTCATGAAAGGTAATGTCTAGGCTTTTGTTTTCATTATGGCTTTCAGGTAGTCCTTTAATTTTTAAATTATCTCTCCAGGATCTATTTTCCAGGTCAGTTGTTTTTCCAATGAGATATTTCATATTATCTTCTATTTTTTTCATTCTTTTGGTTTTGTTTTGTAATTTCTTGGTTTCTCATAAAGTCATTAGCTTCCCTTAGCTCCACTCTCATTTTTAAAGAACTATTTTTTTTTTCAGTGAGCTTTTAGACATCCTTTTCCATTTGACTAATTTTTCTTTTTAAAGCTTTCTTCTCCTCAGTGGCTTTTTGGGCCTCTTTTTCCAATTGAGTTAGCTTATTTTTAAAGGTGTTATTCTTTTCAGGATTTTTGGTCTTCTTTAGCAAGCTGTTGACTTGCTTTTCAAGTTCTTCCATGGCCTGAGCCCATTGCATATTCATATTGGATTCCCTGGATGCAGCAGCCTTGACTTCCTCTGACAGTATGAATTGTTCTTCCTCATCTGAAAGGATGGAAGGAAATACCTATTCACCAAGAAAGTAACCTTCTATAGTCTTATTTTTTTCCCCTTTTTTGGGCATTTTCCCATCCAGTTACTTGACTTCTGAATCCTTTGTCAAGAGGAAGGTCCTAGTGCTCCTCCTTACCCCAGGACTGTGCTCAGAGCTGAGGTTCAGATCAGTTTCTCAATTCCCCCAGGGACTTTGGGCAGAATGCTTCACAGATGGACATTGTAGCTGCCACCACCAGTGCTGCCACCTGCTGCTGCTACTGCCACTGCCACCTGAGGTTAGTGCTTGCAGGAACCCTGCTCCCCCCTCACCCAGTTGGGAAATTCCTCTCACTGACCTTTGAAGTTTTCTTTGGTGCTTGTGTGTTGAGGTATCTGAGACCCTCCCTCCTGAGGATTCTGCCCTGGAGGCCTGTTCTGGTCATGTTTGTTCCATGGGATAGACCTTTCCTATTGACCTTCCAGGTTACCTTTGGCTGGAAATCTCTTTCATTCTGTCATTCTGTGGCTTCCACTGCTCTAGAATTTGTTGAAAGTCATTTTTTACAGGTATTTTATGGGCTGTAGGGGAAGAGCTAGAGTATGTGCATCTTTCTACTCTGCCATCCTGGCTCTGCCTCCCGTTGTGGTCTTTCTTTTGGCCATTATGGCAGGCCAGACATGTTGTAACAACTGCTGTCTGCACTTGGCAAATGCTCACCTCTGCAGGAGACTCCATGATTGGATAACCTGTTTGTCAGTGAACAGAGATTTAATGCAGGTTAATAGACTGAGTATTCAAAATTAAGTTAAATCAAAAGCATCTCTTCAGCATTAGGTGCCAGATCCTATGCTATATACTAGGGACAAAAAATGAAAATCATAGTCATCTCCTTAGAGCTCACATTCTAATGGAGAAGACAATGCTGTCAACAATGCCATATTGTGTGTGTGCATGTGTGTATGCATGTGTGCATATGTGTGTGCATGTGTGTGCTTCTGCACACTTGGAGAGAATCTCAGAGGGATGCACTTGCAATGAGACCAAGTAAGGATTCTTGCAGATGATCTGAGACTGATGACAAACCCTAAGAGATCAACTAGTAATCACCTCAACATTTTACGGATGAGGATATCGAGGCCCAGAAAAATTAGGAGACTTGCCCAGAGTCAAGCAGTAGTAAATGGCAGAAGTAGGTTTTAAACTCATTTCCTTAGATTTCTAGTTGTGTTCTTTTCATGTTGCCTCCCAAAGAGTTGCCTCCCCTCCCTACCTTCCACCAGATTATTCCCCACTTCCAAAGGTTTTTTTCTCAGGTTTATACAATATTTTTGTTAAAACAATTCCGCAAAGTATGTGGTTCAAGTAACATTACTCCCATTTTGCAGATAAAGAAACTGATGTCTAGTGTAGTGCAATCACTTACTGTTGTTTCCATGGCTAGTTAGTGGCAGATAGAGGAGATGAAGGTGAGGGCTTTGACTCCAAGTGAATGTAGAAGTGGTTCCTCCCAAAACAGAGAATATGCATCTCTGTCTCCGACTCTCTCACAAAAGATCTATATGCAACTCTTTAAGACAAACCTATTAGAATAGTCCTGGCCTTAATTAGAGTATTGATATTTATTGTCATTGTGTTGGTTTGTGTTTGTGTATGTATGTGTGTATACACACACACACACACACACATATGTGGGTGAGTGGGTGGGTGGTAAGAGGGTAGGTGGAGGTCATAAAGGAGAAGTTGCTGGGCCTTAACTGTTGAGCTAGAAATGGATACTTGACAGTCAACAAATATGGTAGAGAATTACAGGAGAAGAAAAAAAATACTATGCATGAAGTCTTGGAGATGGAGGTGGGAAGGGACAGGAGAGGTTAAGCAAGATATATCAGGGTTAGATTATAATAGGTCTTTAATGTCAGGTCAGAGTTTGAACTGCACTGGGTACCTAGCAGGGCTATCAGGAAGGCTTTTCACCCAAAAGCATCAATGGAGTGTACCTATAAGTACATGGGCAACCCTCATTGGTAAGCAAATGGGTATTGTAAGTATAAGATCCCAGCAAGTCGGGGAGGGGCTGCTCTTCACATATTGTTTTGTACATTAGGAGAAATACTCAGTTAGGTACTGGACTTCAGAATTCCCATGGACATGAGTGGCTTCCATGTGAACCATATAGATAAGCCTAAAGCAAGTGTATCAGTTGGTGGTTCACTTTGGTGGTTCCTAAGCACAATACACAAATGCGTAGAAGTGACTCCCAGAGAGCTCCTTCTGACCCAAAGGGAGGAGCCATCAACCATTTTCTCCCTTAGTTCCTGCTTTTATGTCAAGTTAAGGGCAGTTTGATACCTGTCTAGGTGAGGGTCTCATCACATCCACCTAGGTGAGGATCTCTTCATTCCTGCTCAGCTCAGGGCCTCTCCATACCTACCTAGGTGAGGGCCTCTCTATACCTGCCCTGATGAGGATCCCTCCATATTTGTCCACCTCAAGGCCTCTTCACACCTACTTAGGTAAGGACCTCTTCAAACCTGCCCAGCTCAGGATCTGTCTATATCTACCTAGGTGAGAACCTCTCTATACCTACTTAGGTGAAGGACCTCAGTACAGGCAGTCCCAGACGCAGGGACAAAGCTGTGCTCATCCAGGCACATCTTGCCTGGCACACACAGCTGTTTTTACCCACACAGCGATGCATTAACTGACTCCATATGGATTTCTTGAATAAGAAATGAGATTTTCAAATGTTTCCCTCCTCACACGCTGTTGTTTGCATAAAGCACTTTGGAATTTCATTTTTTTTCTTACCTTCCGTGTTGGCTGGGCCATGTTTTTATCTTGATCAAATCCCCAGTGAGGACAGCCGTCTCCTTGGCTGGAATTCTGGTGAGCTTCCTCTCTGTAGATTAGGAGCCAGGCTGTGTGGAAACATAAGATAAGCTGGCAATCTCAACACCCCTTTGTGCTGCTAATATAGATGTTCAGGGAAATCCTACTTTTTCATTAACCCACTAATACAGTCCAAAGCTGTTGGTCAGAATCTTGAATTTGGTCAGAGTACAGTCATAAAACAAAGAGAGATCCTGGGGATGAGGTAGAGGAAGAGGGATTCCTGATTGGATGGATGAGATTCATTTGCTCCTGAAACCCTTGCAAATCAATTTCTGTTAACTCTGAAAAATCCAGTCACTCCTCAATACTGGGTACCTCTTTTCTTGACTAATCAACTACAGATTAACCCTCCTTAAACCTTCTTTAAGAAAGGGATAAAAATGTGTGTGTGTGTGTGTGTGTGTGTGTGTGTGTACACATATATAAAATCTTGTAGGGTTAAAAAAAGGGAAAAATTTGTCTTAGCAGCTGTACCTCCACAGTAGATCCTAAGGCAGTAGGAGTAGAATTTAGGAAGAACACTCCTAAAGGGCTGTCCTACCCCTTCTAGTCCATCCTTCACAAGCTACTAAACAAACATTATTCATAAATCAGGAAGAAGGGAGGAAAAAAGCACACATGAATGTTTACTCTGTGTTAGGCACTACTCTAAGCCTCGGGGATAGACATGCAAAAGCACTCCCACCCCATGCCCCAGACCCTAGGAGCTAACATTGTAATGGAGTAGGGACTGGGAAAGGAAGGTTTCATCTGAGGAATCCCAAGGATGGACAGTGGAACCCTAGAGAAGTTAAGAGACACTCCCTTTACATAAACAGTGGAAGCAAATTACTGGGATCTTCAATTTTACAATCACAGTCCAGTAATAGCCAAGGCGTGGTTAAATTCACTTAGTCTCGTAAGCGACTGACTATTGTTGCCAACAGCAGATGCTGTAGGATAACAGAGGATGCTAAGACATTTTTTGTGATCTGACTTGATATGGTGTTGTGTGTTCTTATCATTCACCATCATTTGAATGTTTGTGATTTGCTGCACTTTCATTTTCTCCTGTTTGGATGGCACCCTTGAAGCTGTTTGCTAGTGACTGTGATGATCTAACCTCACGAATGCTGCTTTGTCTTGGTTTCCATTTCTGCTTGATAAACTCTGGTCTTGCTTTGTAGCTGTATTGTGAACTTGGTAGGATGGAGCCATTTCCAGGACTTCTAGAGTCCTGACTCTTAGCCCAGAGTCCATGAACTTCAGTTTTTTTCATGTGTATATGTATGTGTGTGTATATATACACACACACACACACATATATATATATATATATATATATATATATATATATATATAATGTTCTTTTACTTTTTTCCCCAATCAGATGTTATTTGTTGAAATATTTGGTTTTTCTTTCAAGTTTTTAGTTCCAAATTCTATCCCTCCTTCCTCTTCCACCTCCTTCAAACCGTAAGCAATTAGATACAGGCTATATATGTTCAGTCATGTAAAATATTTCCATAGTAGTCATTTTGCTTAAGAAGACTTGAGTAAATGAAAAAAATGAAACAAAGTGAAAAATAGCCTGTTTCAGTCTATTCAAACAATGTCAGTTCTTTCTCTGGAGGTGGGTAGTCTGCTTCATCTCCATAAATATAAAAAAAATCCATATTTTAAGCTATGTTTCAATTTAGTTAGTTTCCTTTGTAATCCCATTTTGTGTGCGTGTGTGTGTGTGTTTCAAAACATTCTGAGAAGCAATCTACAGATTTCACCTCTGGACGGGCAACATAAACAAGGTGAAAAGCCACTAGGCTAGAAAGCCTTCTCTGATCCCCTCACCTTCCACAGAAGATTACAAGCATTTTTCATCAGATGGAACTAATGCACTGAGTACCCCTTGAATGTGAATTATGGTGTCCTTTTTATGTGCTATCCTTTCCTAGGTGACCATGACCTTCATGAAGGCAGGAACTATGCCTTTTCTAAGCTTCCTATATCTCCCAGTAGTCCTTGAGGGTAAAAATTGACTTCTGTTAGCCTGGATTTATCTTTACAGACTTTAGCCCAATGTCTGACTATAGTCAATGCTTAAAGATACTTATATTTAATGACTAACATGGATACCTTTGATAGTCTGGTGAAACCTATGGACTTTTTCATAGAAGAATTTTAAATACATAAAATAAATCTTGGAGGATAGCAAAAGAAACCAGTTTTTAAAATTTAGCTATCATTTTATATGTATATGCATATATGTATGTATGTGTATGCATGTATATAAAAACACATATATACATAAACACACATATACATGCACATACATGCATATATCCATATATGCATGTGTCCTTGTGCATATACATGCATGTGTTTTCCTACATACACATGTGTGTGTGCATATACACACATACATATACATATACATGCATATATCCGTGTGTGTGTGTGTATAAAGTTCATAGATCCAAGGTGAAGGATTCCTTGGTGTCTAAATGAAGCATGGTTATATCCAGGGGACCTTAGACTTTGTCTACCACAGCCCACATACTGTGAAGTATATAGACTTTAATTAACTATTTTGTATTTATTTGCATTTATTAGCATCATGTTCTTGCCATTTATGTTTTTATATTTATTTGTATTCTCTACCACTAGAATGTTTGAACCTTCCAAATTGGTATTTTTTTTTTAATCTTTTAAACACAAATCCCCAAATGCTTTGTATAGAGCATGACACATTGTAGGTTTACAAAAAAAATACTTGTTGGTTAACTATCAGGCTCAGACAGGATGAATGACTTGCCCAAGGTCACAGAGCTAGTAGATGTCAGAGACAAGCTTTGACCAAAAGTGTTCCTTTCTCCAAATTTCTCATGTTCTCTCCTTTGCCACACAGCCTCTCTAAAATCACATGTAAATGAGTGATCTCTGGACAAGACTGTGTTCATTTGTGAATCTTCAGGTTAGAGAGAGACTAGAGACATGTTATAGGAGCCCCTCTTTTCCTGGGCTATTCCTTTGCTCATCAAGTGAGCCACACCAAGGGCCAGCTCATTGCTGTCCACTACGGGGAAGTACAATTAAAAAGTCAGCACATCATAGTTTGACTCCCATTTCTATTTTGAAAGATGATCATTTCCTCGATACTTTGGAGATGGTGTCTGTCTCTATGGACTGCACCAAGAGACATCTAATCCCTTTATCAGCTTTGCTTCCAGCCCCACATGACTTCAATTAAGGCAAAGCATCTTGTTTCAAACAAACACATAATGACTCTGGAGAGTGGAACGTTCTCTCTCCTTCTCTCAGGCTCATATTCTTTAGACATGAGTCAGCAATCTCTCTCTGAGACAGGGCAGATGGGCAGTCCTGCTCTCAGGACCACCTATTATTTAGTTAGGCTCTAAAAGCAAAGGGGAACTATGCTGGCTCAGGAAGAGGTTGGGAAATGGGTCATTTGCTAATTTGGCTGGCACCATGCTGAAAGGAAATTAAGGGGCAGGAGGATGCAGTGGAAAAGACCTGCTTTGGCAGCCAAGACCGGGGTTCAAGTCTAGGAACTGCCACCTTCTCATTGTGTGAAGGAGTTACTCGGCCTCACAACTTTTATGCCTATCGGTAAATGGGACAATGATAACTTCTATACCTCTCCTGCAATTTTGTCTTTCATTAATTGTTGAGCACTATGGAAATAAGAGTTGTTATTAAGCATGTGCCCAATATTTAAAACCCTATTAATATCACCTACTTGTTTTGGTTAAAGTTGTGGAATATGACAGTGACAAAGAAGATTTGGAGGCATTTATGAATTGGCAGAAACTTAGGTGTTTCTAAAATTCCTTTCATCAGAAAAGAAATTGATCGGGGGTTGGATATTAGCCCCTGTCCCTATCTCTCTGCATCCAATGTAAAGCTTTCTACAAACCTTACAGCATTATATGAATGCTAGCAAACCTTAGCTACTATTGTTACTTAGAATGAATCACCAGTAGGATGCCCTGCCCCACCCCATTAATGAGTTTCAGACTTTCACCTCCAAACCTATTTGAAGTTTTCAGATTCATTGTCATGATGAAATTCACTTCAGAAGAGATGTCAATCAACAAGCATTTCTTTAGCACATTTCATGTTCTGGGCACCACGGATAGAAAACTGAGTCTGCCCTGCAGGAGCTTACTGTAGCTCCTGGGGCTGGGCATAGGTCCCTTTGTGATTCTCTGAAGCATCCATGTCTGAAACTGACAGTTTGAGAGATTGTATTCCAAACCATCATAGCCACCATGCCTGTAAAATAGTGTCTTCTCACTTAGCTCAGAAAACAGCTGCATAATCCATCCATAGCATTTTCCAAAGCTCAGAAGAGAACACTGTGTGGGAGGGATCCTGTGGTCCAGGGGTCCTTAATTTGTTTTTTATTTTATGTCCAGGACCCCTCTGGCAGTCTTTGAAGACTATGGACCCTTCAAAGAACAATAGTTTAAATGTGTAAAATACATTGGATTATAAAGCAAATCAATTGTGTTTAAATACATTTATTTAATATTTGGAAGAAAAAAATGTATGGACTTCAGGTTAAGTACTTCTGATGTACGCCAGAAAATGCCTAGGTGAATTGGTGGACGTTGTGCAAGAACATCATCTGATAAGAATAATGCCATGAACTTAAAAGACAAAAAATAACTTTTGCAATAGAGTTCGCATTACTCTGGCAGGTTCTTTGAAAACAGGTTCAGCAGCACACCAGCATGACATATCAGAGGAAGACTTAAGTGGGGGCATGTCTGCCATAACACTACTTAGAAAATTATGAGGAAAGGCATCATCTCACTCGATGAGGATGATGTCACTGTTGGTCCTACAGAAGCATAAGGTTACTTGAGTGGCAGGCTTCAGCAAGTTGCTGGTAGTATTGATGGAGAGTCTCCAACTGAACCTCTAGCTAATCTTCAGGGTGGGGCCCATGGGGGTGGGAGTGGGACAGAGGGCTCTGGCTTCCTCCTTGGGTCCAGCGTCTATTGTTAAGTTTGGCAGTCTGGGTTTGTTTAGAGCTCAGTGCTATTTCAAGCACACACGCGTGCACACACACACATATCAGTTGGAGAAATCCCTGGATTCTTATTCCTTCGGTTGGTAAAAGCTTGTTGTTTGACCTTAGAGCAAGCCAACCTCACTACATCATAGACACATTGCTTCTGGGTCTGCTGTTTGAGCCTGAGCTTAATACATTTGCTCCTTCCCACCTCCCCCTGAGGACTCTTTGGTGATATGGTGGCATGAGAAGCAGTGCCTCCCAGTGGGTAGGAACTTGTCCCCAAAGTCAGGAAAACCTGCATTCAAGCGAAACCCCTGACAGCTGGGTCACCCTAAGCAAGTCATCCAGCATCGAAGTGTAAGGCACAGAGAGGGTGCCAACCCACCGTGGCAGGGGCAGGGTGTATGTGTGCATATGTGCGCACACATATGTGTATATGTACATACATGTCACTCTCCCTTGAGGAACATCAGTTTCTCCATCTGTAAAATGCAGTTTATATTCTGCCTTATCTCTTCCCACAGGTAGTAACCTGAGGGAAAGAGATTTTTATGATCTTTACTGATGAAGAAAGCATGAGTTTTCACTGTGATCTGAAAATTAGAACATAAAATTATGGACTCTTTGAGCTCTCTCCCCCCTCATTCTACAGATTGTACTATACTACACAACACTATACCATACTATTCAGTTATATATCATATCATTTATCATATGTTATAATGTGAGATATAACATAAAGATCAGACATATTAATGTAATATAGTATTTTATTATATAGAATACCATAATATAATATATGTGATAAAAATATTGGGCATGTATTAATAATAAGAACATTATATGGCACTTTAAGGGTTTCAAAGAGCTTTAAAATATTTTAATCTGTCTGCACAATAATCCTAGGAGATAAGTGCTGTTATTATCCCCATTTTGAGTGAAGGAAACAGAAGCAAGTTAAATACTTCCCCAGGGTCACCCAGCTAGTAAGTGTCCAAGGCGGGATCTGTACTAAGATCTTGCTAACAGCATGACTAGCATTTTACCTACTGTACCTTCATGTGTGTATTTATGTCCATATGTATGCATTTTAAAGTCACATTACTGGATAAAGACTGTAAGTACCAGTTATCTTTTTCCACTCCATTGTTATCCAGGACCAATCTCTTTTGTCTTCCAAAAAAAAGCCCTGAATTGATGGTCTTTCTCCTTCCCCTCAAAACAGCCACCGTCGTTCTTTTAATAAACCTTATGCAAAAGGAGTGTGGGAATTGGAAGCCCCCAGCCCCAATCTCCAAACAGTTTCCGCTCTGCTCATCGCAGAACTATCAGCCTTGTGGGGCCTCATTTCATATGTGGCCGTTCTGAACAGCAGCTCAGAATTCAGCAGGTGAATGTGGCAGTAAGAGCGGCACCCTCTGGCGTGCTTTAGGCCTTATGTATCCATGGCCCTCGGGCTGGGTCTTCATGGAAACTTGCAAAGCCAACTACCTTCATTCACTCAACACACATTTATTAGTATCCTGCTATGTGTTCCACGTCGAAGATACAGAAACATTTCTGCCGCTGATGATGTCACAGTCTAGTCATGGAAAAAGACAGCAAAGAACGGACTTGATTCACGGGAGAGGAAAATAATTGTCCAGCAGAGGTCCCCACACCCATACTGCTATCAGACATGAAAAGGGAAACCTTCCCAGAGAAGACAACATCCGAGCTGAGTGAGACTGGATGGAGGGAGGGCTGCCTGGGGAATAGACAGAGTCATTAAGGTAACCTGGGTTTAAATTCCACCTCTGACTTGACCTGCATGATGAAGAACAAGCCACCTCAGTAAGCCTCAGTTTCATCTTCTGTAAACCAAGTGGAATTATGTCTAACATCCTGTCAAGCCCTAAATCTATGTTTCTGTCTTCTCTCTGCCTTTGGATTTCTTTTAGCATGTTGTATGGGTTTCTCATTGCTCTCCTCATATTTCATCTCATATACTTACTTTTGCATGTATCCCTCTTTCCCCTTGTTAGATTGTGAAATGCTTGAGGGCAGGAAGCTTCTTTTTTTTTTTTTCACCTTTAGGTTTCTAGGATCCCCAATGATGGAGAACTCACCACTTCCCAAGGCATCCTCTTTTACTTTTTTTTAAATCATTGTCCCTTCCTGCCCCAAATTTTCTCTTTTCTAGAGTAAACATTCCCCTTTATTTAAAATGATCACATCCTTCCCTGGTCTCTTAACCCCTACTCCTCAGTTGGTTAGTGCTCAATTATTTAGCTGTGGTGGCCATATATAAATGCAATACTCTGGCTATATTCTGGTCAAGACAGAAGAGGAAGACTGTCACTTTGTGGATCTCTGTTTCTGAGCTTCAGAGAAAATTGAACAGAGGCTCAGGAAACAGGACAGATGCATATTTAAAAGGTCTCCATCAGCTATATTCCCCTTGTCCTGTCCCTATGTCTATTCCAAATCTTAAGTTTTGGACATCTTTGTAGTCGAGGTATTGAAAGCATTCTTTACTCCCTTGACACAAAATGATTAGCACGCTAGCAGATTAGATAGCCAACTTCAGGTGAGTGGGCATCTCTCTATAGGAATGAGAAAGACATCTTATTCTGGGCATATTGTACCAGCCACAGTTCTACCACTGTCATTGGAAAGTTGGTCAGCCAGACATTTTCTAGGCGGTTACTCAGGGGCAGCAGCCCATCATCTCCCAGCTAATTTCTTCTATGTTAATGATGAAAATGAGCTGTTCAGAGGCAGAAGGGGTGGCAAAACGAAAGCCAGATTCCATTTCCAAGCACATTGTGTTGGAATTAACTCTGACAATGCTACATACAACTGCTCAGTGTTATGTTCTGACTGCAGCTCTAGAAAGCCAAGTGGACATGATGCCTACTGTTCGCCTGTGTTGGGGAATTCTGGGTGTGCCCCATGGAGCTGGACAGCTCCCCACTACTCATAGCCAGAAAAAGCAATGATCACAATTCTATTTCTTTTCCACATTTTTTAAAGTCTGACAGATCCAGGGGATAGTTCTAGTCACAGTATACCTACATTTTTGCCTAATATTTTGACAATGATTCTCTATCCTTCTAGAAGAGAAAATGAACTATGTGGCTAGTGATTGAACCATAATATTTGGACCAATAGCATAGATGAACCCAGAGAGTCCTTGTTACTGGGTTGGTGGCAGTTTGGTGGAATCCTTAGAGATATGGACTGTTCAACACTTTTATCTGTCCCTTGAATGAGGACACAACATAGCAAGCTTATCAGATTTGTGTGTAATGGAAAGTAAGAAATAGTTGAACAGGATTCCAAATTACCTCAGTGGTCTAGAATGATGATAAACACATTGTAATTTAAATACGGCTGAATTTAAAGAACTATGTTTTCGTTTGAAGAGTACTTTTTTACAAATTAATTATGAAGTATAACTCTAAGTGGTTTTATGTATTTTGTCTTGAAAATGAGCCAGCAAATTACATGGAAGCCAAAGCTAAATTATACAATCTTTTGTGGGGGAAAGGGAGTTCTTTGAGACATATGGGAGTGTCTAGTCTGATTTCATTAATATAAGGAATTCCTTGAGAAAATTCTCTCTACTAGTGCAAATGCATACCTCTGTACCTTAATAGCTTAAAGAGTTCCCCAGACCATTGAAAGTTTGAGTCACACACCCAGTGCCACACTGATTGGTTGGATGGGCAGCCAAATCTTTCTGATTCAGAGTCTGGCTGTCTATTCACTATTCCACACTACCTTTGCTATAAGGGGACATTCAGAGAATTCTAATATCCTAGAGATGGAAATGTCTGCTATGTTCTTCTATAATATGCCATGATCAAATTCCATCAACATCACTGTGCTCAGTTATGAGTCCCATAGTATAAGAATGATGACTGGAATATATCACAGTCTGTTGGTCATACTGGTAAACAGGACTGAATACTGTGACAAGTGAGGCTTAAACATAGGAATTTGGAATGCTTGTTCAGGAGGGAAAAAATATTTGGGGGAAGGATGGGATGTAGTAGCTTTCTTTAAATATTGGAAGACTGTCATATGGAAGAAGAATGTTTTTTCTGTTGAATCACTTCCATTATGTCTGACTCTTCATGACCTCATTTGGGATTTTCTTGGCAAAGACACTGGACTGGTTTTCCATTTCTTTCTCCAGCTCATTCCAGATGAGGAAACTGAGGCAAATGGAGAAGTGACTTGCCCAGGGTCACGCAGTTAATAAGTGTCTGAAGCCAGGTTTTAACTTGGGAAGATGACTTGAAGCCTCTTACTACAGTAACTTACCTAGCTGAACCCGAGGATTTCAGTGTTGTTTTATTTGTTTCCAGAGTCCAGAATTAGGAAGACTTACAAGGAGACAGGGTTTTGGTCCAGACGTGAAGGAATTAAATAATATTATATTATTTTGTATTGTATAATTATATAATATTCTGATTTCCGACACCAGAATAATCTTCCTTGTAGATGCAGCATCGATGCTTTTCAGGGATGGTAGACAGAAGATTCTTGGATTGAGGGAGAATTGACAGTTTCTGAACTAAGAGGCCCCTTCCATCTTGAAAGTTCTGTAAGTCAACTCCCTATCCTGGTATTCAAGACCTTTTGTTATCTGGTCTCACAGTAATGTTAATATTCAAGCAAATACTGTCTCTTTACCATATCTTACTCATTTCTGCCTCTGTACTTGTGTAGTTTTTTTTTTTTTACTATGCCTTCAATGCCCCTCCTCTGCTTCTACTTCCTCAAACCGTTTAATTCTTTTTCTACCTTTAGAATGAGAATATCCATATCACCCTAAATGAGTACCTTGTCCTAAAGGGCCAAGTTCTCCCAGTGCATCCTGGGTCATCTCCAGTCATCCTGATGAATATCTGGTCACTGGATTCAGAGGTTCTGGAGAAGTAAGACCTTGCATAGCCCTCCCTCAATTAAAACAAAGTCATATGCAAGTCATGTCATCATTTCTCTGATGGCATGGTCCTCTTCGACAACAAATGATGAACACAATACTATGAGTTAACATAGCTAGCCTAATAGGGACCCAGCTAGCAGGGTAATTCAGTTCCTCCTTTCCTGTTTGCCTCCCCTTCCCCTTCCTTCTCTTCTCCAAAGGAAGGTAAATTTGGATGGCCAAAAGATGCCCAGTTGACTTGGGTTTTACTGGTTAGTTTCCCTCCCCTCCCCTCCCCTTCCCTTCCCTTTCCTTCCTTTCCTGTCTTTTACTTTCCCAAAACCTTAAACCTACTGCACTCTGAAGTTGGGACACCAGTGGGCCCCTCCC
Organism: Bettongia penicillata ogilbyi; assembly: GCA_023548195.1. NCBI lineage: Eukaryota > Metazoa > Chordata > Mammalia > Diprotodontia > Potoroidae > Bettongia > Bettongia penicillata. The sequence goes on along the minus strand of JAJHZJ010000150.1, from coordinate 13,835,551 downwards.
TGAGGGTTCTTCTAGACCCCCCTGGCTTTAGAGTGACTATCAATAGTAACTATTGCTGTTTCCCTCCCAGCCTAATGTCTTCCTTTTTCTTGGCCTTATTAAAGGGGCCATGCCCTGGCTACTTATTAAATAGGCCTATTTAATGAATGGGTGTTACCTCACCCTAAGCGAGTACCTGCAAAATCCTTGACCTAAAGGGCCTAAGGTCTCCTAGTGCATCCTGGGTCATCTCCAGTCATCCTGATGAATATCAGGTCACTAGATTCAGATGACTCTGGAAGAGAAGTGAGACTGGTGACCTGCACAGCCCTTCCTCACTCAAAACAAAGTCAAGTGCAAGTCATGTCATCATTTCTCTGATGGCATGGTCTTCTTCGGCAACAAAGGATGAACGCAATCCTTATCAAAGAAGGCTACATGTGTGAAGGACAGAACACTACACTTTGAAATAAGGAAACTTTAATAGAGATATGATCTGTCCATGGAACTCTCTTTTTTTTCCTACATCCATCTGTGAACAGATCCCTGTGTGTACTCATTAAATATAGAATTGAATTGAACAGAATCAGAAGGAGAAACCTTTCTGCTTAATCTTGGGAGGGATTCTCACAATCAAAGGTGCCCAACAATGGAATAATTTGTCTGGGCAGATAGTAATCTTTCCATTGTAAGAGGTATTCATCCAGAGTCTGTGTATGGCCAAATCAGGGGTGCTGTAGACAGAATTCATTACTACATGGGATGAAGCTTGCATTAGAACCCACTGAGATGGCTTCTCATTTGGATATTTACTTTCTATATGGAATCAAGAATTAAAAATGTGGGAAAGAATTCCCTGTCTTACCCATAGGCAGCATTGGGAAGTGATTAGATTTCTGGGTTTGGGTAAAGAGTCCCTGGATTTATATCCCAGCTTTATCTTCTCAATAACCTCAGATCATACCACATTTTATCCATCTCTTCCCCCTCCCTCAACACTTTCTTCCTTCTATTTAGGTACAGAGATCAGATAAATACTACCATTTTGTCTTGAAAAGTATGTGCCAGCAGACTCCCCTGTGTATGGATCAGTTCACCATCTCTCTTTATTCCCTAGAGCAAAAATACCCTTTTCTGTTCACCTATCCTCTATTGGTGTTGGTTCCCATCCTCAAATATAGAGTCATACTTTCTGTCTCTGTATCCCTACTGTTTATCACAGTAACTGCACATAGGAAGTGCTCAATTATCTCTCTCCTCTGTCTCTCTGTCTCTGTCTCTCTCTGTCTTTCTGTCACCTATTAGAGTAAGTCTTTATCTAATTTAATTCTTTAGAATTCAATTCCCTCCTCAGTACAATGAGAGGATTAGATGGGTTGGTCTCAAAGGTCTCTTCCAACTGTAAATTCTGTGAATCTTTCCTGTACCTTTTAAGATGCCATTTTTTTGTGTAAATGGCAGTTACTTTTGTGGGAACATAGCTATGCCCTTTCAGCACAGCAAGTCATTTTAATTGAACTCTGCAGCTACTGCAGTAACTAGAAACATAATATGGCAGCTTCCAGGATCAGAGATTTTGAGGAGGAACAGGCCTTAGTCCAAACCTTTTCCTTTTCTAGGTGAGGCAGAGTAGCTGAAGAGCAGACAGGGTTTACCTCAGGGGCTGCCGATAGGAAGCATCAGTCATGAACAGAATCCAGAGCCTCTGCCTGAAGGCCAATACTCTTTCCTCTGTCCCCACTCTAATCAGAATTGGTTTTAATTATTAGTTCTTCCCTCCTTGCTGCTTTCCCAACTCTGACATTCTGTGATTCCCATTTCATGCCTTTCCAGTTTCCCCTTAGGCTCACCAGGTCCTCCCTACATGCCATCTCCCCTGCTGCACAGACCACACACCAACAGGCCTAGGTACCTTCCTACTTAACCCTCCCTGCTCCAGACCCTTCTCAAGTCTCCAGGGCAACTGATGAAGGAACTCTGAGAAACCAACCCAGGAAAGGTGGGTGCCACTGTAATTCATAGTGAAGACCCAATCATGACATGTCCACTCCCACTTGTCAGGAGTAATCAAGGCCAGCAGGTATGCTGTGAACGATGGCAACATGAGCCATCTTTTCACAGTGTGCCAAGGAGAGCTATTTACTTCATTTTCCAAATCGGAGCTCATCACAGGCTGACACTGTAGATGAGGATGAAATAAACAGAATCAATTACAGAAATTACCAAGGAAATGTCAGTGGGCTGCGTCATGAGAGCTGCCACATGAGGGCCATAAGAAATATATATACTCATTACATTTCAAGTAGATTTTTCCTATTTGAAGCAAAATGGCATTTGCCTACATTTAGAAGATTTTTAAAAATGCACTCTTACTCATTTTCTTAGGGAAAAATACATGACTGGTGATCTTAGTTGTTATTTTTATTTTGCTGGACAAAGGGCAAGAATGTGGTGTGATTATATTGTCATTCTTGGCCCCAGAGAGGTGATAAAGTCATACATCCTCCTTTATATGCTGTGGATGGGCTATGCGAACAGAATATTCCATGTGTAGTTTAGTTTGGCTTAATTATTTTTATTTTACATATTATTTATTAATTTTAATAATAAATTAATAATGTTTAATAATAATTTTAATAAATTATTTATTGTTATGTAATTATTTTTCTTTGTTCTTTTACCAGCTGGAGAACCTTGAACAAGTTACTTACCTTCCATAGATTCATTTTCCTCCTCTGATCCTATGAATAGAAAAAAAATAATTTTAAATAAAAAAATTTAATAAAAAAGCAAAAAGTCATGGCCCTAAAAGCAGAGAGATATAAAGGGAAACTTTTCAAGAACATCCAGTTGAGTCTTATCATCTCACAGCTGAGGGCAGAGGCCCAGAGAGCCCAAAGCCACACATGAAGTTGAATCACAGACACCATGCTACTATAGTATCTCAGAATGTTAGACTCTAAAGAAACTTTTAAAATCATGTACTCCTACCCCTTGTTTATATAGATGAGGAAACTGTGGCTTATAAAGGTGTAGCACCATACCCAATGTGCATACGGCTAATGAATGGCAGAGCCAGGTCTTGAAATCAGGTCTTCTGATTCCCAATACAGTACTCTTTCTACTGGCCTAGCTCAGGCCTCATTGCCTCTCCCCAATCTCTGATTGTAACAGCCTCTTTGCTTCATTGCCTCTCCCCAATCTCTGATTGTAACAGCCTCTTTCTGTATTGTTCTCATTAATTCCGTTCTCTCTTCCTCAATCTGTAGCTGCCAAAAGAATCTTTGCTAAGTACAGATGTGATCAGGCCTCTTTCCTGGTGAACAAGTCTTCAGTGGCTCCCCACTGCCTTTTAGATAAAAGACAGACTCTACAACCTGGCATTTTAACTGTTCTCTAATCTTGTCCCCAGATACATGTCCAAACTTCTTCCATATTACTCCACTTCATCGTTGTTGTTCAAGTGTTTTCAGTCATGTCTAACTCTTGGTGACCCCATCTGAGGTTTTCTTGGCAAAGATAATAGAGTGGTTTGCCATCTCCTTCTCCAGATCATTTTACAGATGAGGAAACTGAGACAATCCGGATTTAGTGATTTGCCCAGCAGTCACACAGCTAGTCAGTGTCTGAAGTTGCATTTGAACTCAGGAAGATAAGCCTTCTTGAACCCAGTCCCAGCACTCTGTACACTAGGGTATCCCCTAGCTGTCCTGGTTCACTCACTTCATAGTCTTCAGATTACCAGCTATTCTCCAATGTCAACATTCCTCCTGCCTCTACGTATTGGCACAAGATGACTCCCTTGCTTAGATGGTACGCTCTTCTCTCTAGCTCTCAGAATTCTTTTTCTTCCTGAAAGGCTTAATTTCCCATACAACTTCTCCATGGATTATCCCATGATTCCTTACGGTCATTAATGTTCTCTCATTCCTGTTTTCTCTCCTTTTTATACTCCTCATTCATTTTTTATGGCTCTTTGTTCACTTGTGATTTTGATTCTTTTGAGATCATAGCATTCAATGGCATGAATATGCATTCATGCCAGATGGCAGAATACCATCAAGAAAATATTGGTGTGTCTTTAGGTGAAAATTTCTATCTCTAAACATTTTCATTAGCAAATGAAAATTTTCAGCGAATTAGGGATGAAATTAAAAACAACAAGAACAAAACTAGAAAGTCAGGAAATCAACCCCCTGATTTTTTAATTGACTTGATAAAGAAAATAGCAACTAATTAAAAACAATACTGGTTAGTTAATAAAACCTCAACAAGAAGTCACAACAGGAACAAGTGAATAGGGGGTTATTAGACACTCTTAGGTTTAAAGGGGATGCTTGAGAGCATCCAGAGAGGACAGTGAGGATGCTGAAGGACATTGGATCTATGTCATAGAAGGGTTTATTGAGGAAGGTGGAGAAGTTTGGCCTGGGAAAAGGAGGACATGGTAACCATTTCCATGTATCTGAAGGTCTGCCACATAGAAAAGGAATTGACATTGTTCTGCTTGACCCTAGAGCTCAGATACAACAGGTGGAAGTCATGAAGAGGCAAATTTAGGCTCAGGAATAACTTTGTAAGCATTTGAACTATCTGTCTAGCAGTGGAATGAATGGCAGCAGAAGGCAATGAGTTCCTCTGTCCTGCTTGAACTGAGCTGAAGTCTTTTTTGATGAGATTTTTTTTTTCTCAACTATGGGACCCATGGTTTAGAGAGGACACTGATAAGCTTGAGGGTATCTGGTGGAGGGCATCCAGAATGGGGAAGAGTCTGGAGTCCCTTCCACATGAAGAGAAATGGAAGAAATGAGGAGTGAGGTGAAGGCTTAGCTGGTGGGGTGGGGGCAGGGAACAGATTGTACCTCAAGGATTGTTATTGGGGCATAGAGAGCCCAGACTTGCTCAATTCTCTTTTCTGGATTTTTCTTTGCTTTATAATGTGGGAATGGACATAATGATTGCCAAGTAATGTCCAACTATAATATTCTGTGCTATGTTTCCAACCTTTTCTGTCCTATTGTCTGTTCCTTTAACTCTGACTTTCCCGGTTCCAAGGTCTTTCTGACCTCTGATATTTTTCTGGCCTAAGGCCCCCTCCCATCTCTGACCTTCTATCCCCTCAGAACCTTTCACACCAGACAGCAGGCCTATATGAAGATTCTCTGACTATACAAAGTGTTTCATTATTACTCCATAGATAATGCCTTTCCTTACTGCACAAAGCACTTATCCAGTTCAGAGAGCTATAGACTGCAGCTAGGTTAGACTACCTTTAGAAATCATCTACCCCAACACCCTAAATTGTCCTGATAAGGAAACTGAGGACTGGAGAGGAGTAGTACTTGATGAAAGGTCACATGATCAGTTTTTGGCCCAGTTGGGATTAGAAACCATCTCTTCTCTCCTGTTTCCTTTCCCACCATATCGCAGCTTCATCAAGCCAGGTTTTCAGAAAGTTTTCATGTGTGTATGTTTTCTTTTTTAAACTTCTGAACTTTTAATAGCAGAGATTTGGGGGTCTCAGAAAAGCCATCTCCAGACGGCTTTTGAAGGCCAATTGAATTTCTTACAGATGATGCTGACTTCCCTACTGCCAGCCTGAGGATATGGCTTTGACAAATTCAGCAAACATTTACCCCCTGATCTCTGGGAAACATGCCATGTTTGTCACAGGCTCTGATATAAGAATATATTATGTCCAATTATAAAATGCCATGGTCCTGGTCTTGAATTAATTTGCTTTCATATGCTATTTATAGTCTGACTTAATCTTTACCTACGGACTAGGTTGTTCAAGTTGAAAAATGCCTTGCACATAGTAGGAAGATGATCCACGAGAGAGATGTGGATTCAAATCCCACCTTTGACCTTTACCAGCTATGTGACCTTCAACAAGTCCCCAGTTTCCTCAACTGTGAAGTAATAGAACCTTCACTAAAAGAGCATTTGGTAGGATCATATGAGATAATGTATGCTGAAGACTTTGCAGACCTCTGAAATGCACTATCAATTCAATTTTCAATAATAAATACTCCTCGAATTGAGTTTAAAATGCCTAGTGCATTTCAATTCTTGATTTGAGGCTGTCCAAATATACTTCCCATCCAAAGTGATTAAGGGGTTCTCATTAGAATGGAAGTGAGACTTCAGGCCAGTGGCCTAGGGGTCAAGGGACATTCTTCAAAGAACCCAAGAGCACACATTTTTTCATGACAATACCCATGACTTGGTCTGACTGGCCCAGATGCCCTAAAAGGATGCTGTAAAGTGAATTCTCTCTCCCTGACAGAATGCTCAGTCAGTCATAGGATAAACCTGATAGGGATGGTACATGTCAAAGAGCTGGACTGAATGAGGTCCCTTCCAGCTCTGGGGATTGGTGCAAATTTACCAAGCTACACCATCTACTTTGTGATTTAAATGTATCTCCTCCACCCTACTTCTCCATTAGCCTGTGAGTTTCTTGAGGACATTTCTCTTACTTTATTTTGATGAGACATTTTACACTTATATTCAATTATCTCACATGTGTCTCTGTGATGCCAGTGATGTTTAAGTGGAATTCTTGGAAAGTATGGATTGGGCTGGATAACTATTTACATAACTTTTGATGATAGGGGTCTGTGACTCTGTGATGTGACCTCTACAGCATCCCAGTGGGATGGTTACGGCAGAGATGGTTATTTCTATTGTACAGAGGAGGAAGTATTCTCAGAGAAGCCACATGACAAATGGCTTTTTTCCCATTCCCAGCATGCAAAGTCAATCAAAACAGATTCTCACATTGGCCATGTCCAAATGAACACGTGTGAGTGTGTGGTACAGTAGAGAGAACAAGGGCTTGAAATCACAAAGACTTGAGTTTAAATTCAGCTCAGACACTTACTAATGGTGTGATCTTGGGTAAGTCATTTGAACATCGTCTGCCAGTTTCCTCAGTTGTAAAATGGAGATCATCATCTTCCTCCCAGGGTTGTTGTGAGAATCAAATGTGCCTGGTCCATAGTAGGCACTTAGTAATAAAAGCTTATTTCTGTTCTCTCCCTAATGTCTCTCAGTCCCTCCTGACAGCCCACAGTCCTATAATTTCATCCCCTGGGTTTGAATTAGCTTCTTTGCTACTTGCATGACCTTAAGAAAGTCAATGTTATTGGCCTCAGTTTCCCCATCTGTAAAATGATGGCATTGAAAGAGATGATGTCTACGGGCCTTGCTACTTCAAATCCTGTGATCCTGGGGGAATTTTAGGAGAGATTAAATCTGTGTGATACATTCAGAAAATCCTTGAACTCTTACTTCCCAAGCCAGGGTAATTGCCCTGAAAGATGAGCCCTGACTGATGCGTGACCCCAATTCTCCAATTTATGAACAGAAGCCTTTTTTTTCCTTTTCCACATGTCGTTAAAGCCCACTTAGCAACAACAAGAATAGCAGCAACTAAACCTTTCAGCCCCTTTTGGATAAGTGTTGTCTGTGTTTGTTCCAACAAATCCCATGGAGAAGCAGGGTAGTTGTGACTGCAAGGTAACAGAGCATCCCATTGGGATCTGATTATCCTTGGAATTCAAAGTGGCTTTTCTGCAAGCGGGAAGATTAGTTTGGTCATTAATAGCTATGAACAAAGCCTGGAGGTGATTACTAAATGCTTTTGAAGGTGTGTGTGTGTGTGTGTGTGTGTGTGTGTGTGTGTGTGAGAGAGAGAGAGAGAGAGAGACAGACAGACAGACAGAAAGACAGAGACAGAGAGAAAGACACAGAAGGAGACAGAGACAGATACAGAGAGAATGGGAGAGACTGACTACACTTGATCTCAAAGGTCCCAGGATTAGGCATAACCTCCAGGGACTGGAGAAAGTGAGTTTGGTCATCCTCATGCCCCCCGTGGATGCCGTGCACCTATACTGCTCTCTTAAAATCTGTGTATCAGACACTTATGTTGATCCGGTCATTTTAAGAATCCTTTTTATTTGCATTGGTGGCTATATTGGGTAGACTTGGGTCAGAAATGAAATAAAATCATCAAGGAATTCAAGAAAGCCCTTTCTCCCCCTGGTTATGTGTGCTCTTCCATCCTGCTGAGTCAACAGGGTTCTGGCTGTTAATTTCTAGTGGGAGGAGATTTCCTACATCTTCTTTATGCAGAATAGGCTGAAGACTCATCCAAGCCCTTATACCTCAGATGCCTCCATGGAAAGTAACTGAGGCACCAGAACTGTTCTGGGGATGCCCTTCACCTTGAAGCAGGACAAGATGTCCCCTTCTCCAAGTCAAGACTTGTTGTCTAAATCAGGGCTTTTTAAACTTTTCCACTCTCGACCTCTTCAGCACTTCTTAAACTATGGGTAGCAACCCCACACAGGGTGGAGACCTACACAAATCTTTTTTGTGTCATATCCTCTGGGGCAGTGAAGCCACTGGACCTCTTCTCAGAATCACTGTTTTGAAATTCCTGGACCTTAGGTTCAGAACCTCTTCTATAGATGCCTTTTCTTTCCCCTACCTTTTGGGGATGCCCAGTTGACAAAAATGAAACTCTTCTCCTCCCATAGGCCCACCCCTGTGTGGTTCCAAAGTCTTTTGACAAGATTCAGACTAAACCATGGTGCTCAAACTGCCAATTGTGACCCTCTGTCATTCCAAGATGATCATGAGCAGTGCTGGAATTTACCTAGCACCATCTCTGAGACCCAGTAACCACTTAATAAATGCTGATTAGTTGATGAAAAAAACTTAAAGAATTCTGTCTTTAAAAGCTTACTAGATTTTCTTCTTATTCAACCACATGTCAAGTATTCAGTAAGCATTTATGAAGTACTTGCTGTGTACAAAGCACTATACAGGCCTTGGCATTAGCAGCAGAAGTGATGGCAGATAGTCAAGCAGCTCCAGGAAGTGTGAGATGAGTGGCTGGCATGAGCTTAGAACCTGCAGCTGATCCACAGTGGGCTTCTGGATTAGTTTCTTCCTGATCTGCTGAAGTCTAAAGGCTGGGTCTCTTCACTTTGCATATGCACAGCAGTTTGGCACCATGACGTCCTTCATCAGCAGAGAGTTAGAGAAAATCAGAGCTGGAAGGAACCTAGAGAAGTGGCTCATCCAACAGCTTTATTTTTCATGTGGAAAACCTCAGCCAGGACAGAGGAAGTGACTTGTCTGAGGTGGTACAGGCAGTGTGCATGAAATTCTCTCTGCCTTCTCTAGTGCTGGTCTCTAGCAGCAGTGTACTAGGAGAAAAAGGTGCCAGTAAGCTGGAAAGAGTTCTTCTAAGCACCTAGTGAGTGGTGTCCAGTGTGGCAGTAAGAACAGACCACAAGCATCATCCCAGGGGCTGCATTTGTTCATGAGTAAGGGGACTGCCTCACATGAGGGTTTTGCTGCGCCCGTGTAGGGCCAAGGTGGAGAGTCTGTCTCTATGAGCTACCTGGGCACATCCCTTTCTTCATGGCACTCTTCCTTTTGATATCAATTCAGTCCAACCCAGCAGACATTTCATAGGATCTTAGGACTTAGAGCTACATATAACACTAGACACATTTAATCCAACTGCCCAGTTATTACAGAATAGCCAAATGATGCTCAGATGGGTGAAAGAACTTCTGTAGGGCAACAGAGGTCATTGTGGTGGAACCCAGAGTAGAAACCATTCCTTCCAATTCTAAATCCAGGGCTTTCCACTACTCCCCACTGCCCCTCATCTGTCAAATGCCTACATTGTTTAAGGTTTTGTTACTAGGCAGTGGGAGGCACAGGTAAAGGGTCTATGTGGGGAATCTGCCATGCAACAGAAAAGTGGAGCAGAATGTGGACTGGAGACAGTGTGGTCCAAGGGAAGAGCACAGACACCAGTGTCATTGGATGACCTGTGTATAAAATCCTGGCTCTGCCTAGGTGATATTGGCCAGCTGACTTTACCTATCTCGACCTTGGTTTCTACCCTGAAAATGAAAGGGCTGGGCACTATGTCCTCCAAAGTTTTTCCCAGTTCTATGTTTATAATCCCAAACTTCCAGTAATCTTTAAACAGGATCTATGCATATGTAAGGTGGGGGAGAAGACTTGCAGCTGGTGAGACTCACAGAGACTTGATGAAACAGATCTCACCTAACCTTGTTGGATCTTTAAGTACCAACAGGTGGAGATCCCAAGATAGAGTCCCCTAGGTCAAGGCTATAGCCTGTATTGGAAAGACTCTGGACTTGGTCAGACACAAGGAGATTTTAATATTCAGTCATCAAAACTTTAATTTCAAGCCAAAAAGGAAGGGAGAAAGGTGGGTGGAGACCTCTTTGCATGTTAAGTGGTCTTCAAAACCACCTAATATAACATAATCCTGACTGCCATTTATTAGCTAGGTGACTTTGGAGAACTAACTTTTTCCCTCAGAACCTGTTTCCTCCTCTGAATAATGAGGGGTTGGTTGGGGGAGGGAGACAAGATGATGTGGTTTGTTCAAAATCTAAGACCTCTGCCTGGGAAACCTATAGGATTAGTGGAGAAGATCCCATTTAAAGTCAAGAAGGGAAAGACTTACAGGGGGCCCTGAAATTGTTTCTAACCTGCCCTCCCCACCCCCAGTGAGGGACTGATTGCTCTATGAGCCCTGTTTGCCTGCCTTTTCTTTGAAAGGATTATCTTTATTGGCCAATCAGGCCTTGCCATGCTAGATGCCCCAGATGGGTTCTCTCTATGAAGTCAACAGGATGACCTGGCTAGTTGGCAGCTCCCTCAGCTCAGCCATGAGCAGGACACGCCTTGATTTCCCTGGCCTGGGAACCTCCTTACCCTTGCCCCTAGCCATCTGCTCAAGGGCTGCCTACTGAGACAGGTACCCAAGTCACCTGTTTGGAGGCCCCAGAAAGAATGAGATGCAGGTGCCTGAGCAAACTCTTCTACAGAAAGGGGATTCTCTATTAAAGTGGAAAGAAAACCACCATCTTTTCATCAAATGACATGAATATCATCCTATTGATAATGCCTGTGCTTTAATTCATTATAACTCCAAAATTAACTCTTTTCAATAAATTGGCACACCCAGGGGATCAAAAGGAAAAGACAGATGTAGGCTCCTAAATGGAAGCAATCCTGACCTGTCAGCCAGTATATGGTCTTTGTGCCAGCTGCCTTTGGCCTGGAAGGCTCTACTTTCTCACCTCTATGAAGACTTTTCTTCCACCAAAGCTTAGCTAAAAGGCCAAATCCTTCATCTTCATGTCACAAGTTTTCTTTTGTTTGTTTTTTTTTTTCCTCCAGTGCCTTCCTTTGTGGGTTCTCCACCCCTGTTCATCTCCTTCCTATGAGATGATATGCCTCTTTATGTTAGAGTGTGTGTGTGTGTGTGTGTGTGTGTGTGTGTGTATGTATCCCTAGCCCTGGCCATGAGGCCTTACATACAGCAGTTTCTTGGAAAGTGTGTGTTGAACTAAATTGGCATCACTGTAAGCCATGGGTCCTTTACCTTGTTGGTGCTTGGACCGCTTGGGCAGTCAGGTTAGCCTATGTTTGAGCCTGTTTTCAGAAATGCATTGTTAAATGCACAGAATAAAACATCAAGGGTAGCAAAAGAAGCTAACTACACTGAAATACAATTATCGAAATATTGAAAAAATGTCAAGTTCCTTGGGTCCTAGTGTAGAAGCCCCTAGGGCAGGTGATGGCGAACCTGCACTTAGAGATTCTTCTAACAATTATTGCTGTGCAAACAAGGCATATAAGCCTTTGTCCGGTGGCAGCACTGTCATCAGTGGACAGCTCCCAGATAAGGTTGTGCTGATGAGGGATAACTCTCACAACTCCAGAATCACTATTGTTTTAAATAAATTTTGTGTCACCCAGATGTACCTCTTTTCAGCCCTTTTACTTTGAACCTGTCTGTGAAACAGTCACCTTTTTTACAATTAAAGCAGTTCACTTTTTGACATTAAATTCCCAGCAGGAGCCCAGAAACTTGCAAGGACATTCCTTGGGTGTCAGTTCATCTTCTGATGCTCTCTAGCTATGTGACCCAGACTGGTCTTTTACCCTCTGTGAGTCTGTTTCTCTCTGTAAAACGAGAATGGTAACACAGGTCATGCCTGTCTCAGTTTGGTTATGAGGAGCAAATGAGGCAAGGTGTGGATAGCACTTGGACATTTTCTTTAGGATTTAATAGATGATATTGCTATTGTCCCCATGATCATTCAGTCTCATGGAACCAGAGCTAGAAGACATTCATAAACAGTCTGCTCAGAAGAGCAGAGCTCTCTCTTGGAAGGGACCCTCCAGTTCAAATGATTCATTTTACAGATGAGAAAACTGAAGCTCAAGGAGAGGTGTGACTTGCCCAAAGTCATACAGACAGTCAAATGTCAGTGGCAGGGTGTGAACCTAGGTCCTCTGACTCTGGAGGCAGAATTTGGTTTTTCTGATGCTCATTCTAAGGGAACAATGTCTTCTCTTCCTCTCACCATTCTCCTTTGTAGAGGATTAAATCTACTCACCAGTTTGGGATTCTCAGGTGTATGCTAGAGTGTATGTTTCAGGGGATATCAGCTATTTGGGACCAACATTCACTGTTGGGAAGGTCTGACTGTCCTCCCACTGGCTAAATGGACAAGCAGTGGAAATCTGTGAAGAAATTTCTCACTGAGGCCCCCAGGTTTACCGATCAATGACTCATCTTTCCAAGCTGGTGGGCAAATCTTACAGGCCCATGTGTGAATGGAAACAGAGGCCATGTGACTTTTGAGAGTGCCTGCTAAGTGGATGAACAGCTTCAGTGTTTGTGGTTGGGAAGGACTATATAAATCTTTTTAAATCAGGGAAATCACACTTTATTTTTTGCCTTTGTCCATCTGTCTAGACATCGGTGGAGTACGTGTGTGTGTGTGTGTGTGTGTATTTAACATGGCAGTTTTCATAGGATGAGTGTGTAATAGCAGACATTGTACACTTAAGCTATTTGAAGTCCCTCACTAGTCTGGGGGTGGTAGTGAGACTCCAGCAGAAGGTGAGGATGCAACAATAGGGAGAGCTAGGAAGTGATATAAAGATAAACAGTAACAAATTGAATGCCATGGTTTTTCCTTGGCCACAAAGGAAACAGAAGGGTCTCATATCAGCTACTCTGTGGAATATGATGTATAGGTCTTTTCTCTAGAAGGGGGTAGTAGAGGCCTTCACGGAGGAAGTCATATCTCATCTGCACCTTGAAGAAAGAGGAGATAGAGGTACAGATAACAAAGGAGAGAACTCTAGGCATGAGGATGGCTCACACAAACTCCCAGAGATACACGATGCAAAGTTAAGTTTGGAGAGCAACTCAGCCAACTTTGACTCCACTGAAGTGTAGAGGGCATGAAGGAGAATATTGTGAAATAAAGCTGCTATTCTGGGTCGGCTTTGGCCTGTGGAAGAGCTTACATGCAAGGGTGAGAATTTCACTTCAGATTTCTAAGGCATCTGGAAGCCCTGGAAGGCTTGTAAGCAGGAGAATGATGTGATCAGACCCAGTATTGGGGGTATTTAGGTTCTTTGTCAGACTGTAGAGGATGGATTAGAGAGGGGAGAGATGAGAAGCAAAAAAAAAAAGTCCACATGTTCAGTTCATCGAGCTAAACAGATGATTCACCTGGACACTCGAGAATAAGGGCAAAGCTCCGGCTGCCCCAGGACGGAAAGGTGAGGCTAGACTTTTCCTGCTCGGCGCTACGCAGCAGACGGAGCCTTGGAAGAAGACAGTGCAAGGAAATCCCAGTGTTGCAAGGACACAGATTTCAGCTCAGTCTAACAATTCAGTTAGAGTGCCAATAAGTCAGCGTCACTGTTATTTCTTTGGTGGCTCCTTTCTCCACTTGGGGAGTTTGCACCCCGCCCTTTCCTCTCTAGGTTCTTCATCAATTCCTCCTATGTATGTGTGTATACGTATATGCATACACATACATATACACACATATATCCATATACATGTGTATGTGTATATGTACGTGTATATATGTGTATGCATATATGTGTATGTGTACATATATGTATACATATTTATATCTATGTATATCTATATAGACAGAAACAGAGAGAAAGAGAGAGAGAGACACTTCTTTGCATATTGACTCCCCGTTAGAAAATGAGATCCCTAAGGGATTGCCTTTTGACTTTCTTTGTATCCCTAGCACTTAGCAAAGTGCCTGACTCATTGGAGGGGTTTAGTGAATGATTATTAATTGACTGAAAAGTAAGAAAGACAGCAAGTTCATTAACAGCACAAGAGCAAGCTCTGGAGGTTTGTATGGGGAAGCAGAGTCAGCTGTTTGTTTCACTCGTAGCACTGAGCAAGACAGAGAAGAAATAGTGGATATTCTCTATCTACCAGGACCATCAGAGTAGCCATACAGTAGTTTTCCTGCCTCTAGTATCCCATCTCTACTATCCTCCATTTCCAATCCACCCTGCATACACTTGTCAAGTCAATGTTCTTTGAGAATATGATCATATCTTTCCTTTGCTCTAAAATATTTGATTGCTCTTCTTGCTTCCTAGGTATTATTCAGACTCAGTTTGAGACACGCAAGATGCTTTATAACATAGTACCATCCTGCACGGAGGTGGCTAGGTGATACAGTGGATAGACGCTTGTCCTGGCATCAGGAGGACTTACTTTCCTGAGTTCACATCTGCCTTCAGTCACTCACTGACTGTGTGAGCCTGGGCAAGTCACTTAATCCTGTTTGACTCAGTTTCCTCATCTGTAAAATGAGCTGGAGAAAGAAACGGCAAGCTACTCTAGTGTCTTTGCCAAGAAAAACCCAAATGAGCCCACAAAAGTCAGATGTGACAGAAAAATGACTGAACAATTAAAAACAACACCATCCTAAATCTCCTGCTTGATTACTCCCTCTCATATAACTCCCCACTGTGTCCTATCTCTCATTGCCAAACTAGATAGTTCCCAGTTTCCTCAAATATCCTTTGATCTGCCTTTGCTCATGCTATTCTGCACAATTAGAAGGTTCTTCCTTCCTATTCTCTGACTGTTAAGTCCTACATATTCTTTCATGTTCAGCTCATAAGTCATATATTGTCAGTAAAAGCATTTTCTTGATCACCTTCAGAGTTGTTGGTTTGCCCCTCCCTGATGTACTGATCATGCCTCATGGCATTGGCTTCAGACTGGGAGCCAACGGCTTCACTCTCTTCTAATTGTTTATATCATGAATGGTAATGCCTGATATGCCTGTGCTCCTGATGCTTGAAAACCCTTTCACTCATCTGGGCTGCGTTTTTAGCCTGGTTGTCTTTTTCCTTCCTGACAAACCCAGTCTCTTCTTTCTCTGCATGGTGCCTTTCAAGGTTTATAGGATCACAGGATAGAACCATTAATCTCAGCATCACATTGGTGCTGATCTTGAGTTTCTGGAGGACATACCCCTGATCGTATGTTTGGAACAATTCTAATTTGGAAAAGTTCAGGCTTTGAGGACTTTGGAAGGTAGACAATTCAAAGGAAGGATTAGTTGTCTTTAGTCTGAGGGTGTCATACTGTTTGGAGCCCTAAGTAAACTTCCCTAAAATTGTCAGATATCTGCACAGTTTTAAAGAATATCAGGATGAAAACAAACCTTGTCCAACTCTGACTCAATCTCTAAATTCTATCTATGACATTCCCACTAAGTGATATCCAGTTACCACTTAAATATCTCCAATGATGGTTTCCAGTTTAGCTTCACATCCCTCACTCTATTTTTCTACAGTTGGCTTTTTGAACCATAGTATATGACTTTACATTGATCCCCGGTACATGCCATTTTATTGGAGTCAGTTCAGCATTTTAGCCTCTTATAATCTTTCTGGATTCTAAAGTTCAGTGTGTGTTCTCCCCTTCCTCACGTCTCACATGAGGGCTGCTTCTCTTCCCTCTGGGGTGTCTTTGTCTCCATGCCAAGAATCTGGGCCTCAAATAGGTGCTCACACTTATTAAGTATGACTCTTCATTTAGTTCGTTTGTTCAGTAACAGCCTGTGCTTACAAAATGCTAAATTTCTATAGACTTTTTGCCATTCTGATGTAAGCACAGAGCTTCCTATTGCCTCAAGTCACAAACCCAGATAGGAAGTGCCTTGTTTTCAGAAGCTTTTCTCTCTGCTAATTACCTTCGGCTAACAAATGGGGAGATGTCATTAAAATATGGCCCGTGTGGTTTCATGGAAGCCGTTCAATGAACAATGCCTTTGGGCTTGGTTTTTGGAAATACTAACCCCTTTTCATCTGGAGTTGAAGCCAGAGAGACAGTGGCACTTGAGGGAAATTATAAGAAGTCAAGAGACCTGGGATGGAGCCCTAGTTAAAGATGTGTGTGAGCAAGATACTTTGTGTTCCTGTGCCTCAAGTTTCCTCATCCAAAAAGAAAATGTTTGCTCCCTAAGTCATAGGACTTAATTTAGCATCACATGAAATGAAAGTATGTTTCAACAACAATGGTAATAACCTGCCCTGATTTCTGTGACTTTTAGAAAGCATGTTCCCTGCAATAGTTTGGCAATGGTACAAGAATCATTATCCCCATTTTACAGAAAACAAAAGTGAGGTTGAGGTACAAGTTAAACACACTTGTCCAGCGTCACATGGCTAGCAAAGAAGAGAGCCATCATTCAGGCCCAGGTCTCTTCTGCCTCTAAATCCAGTCTTCCCTCACTCCCACCCTTGTCCCTCACCCATGAGATTCATTTATCAAAGACACAACCTCGAGCCAACCAGAAATTATACCGATCTAGAGAACATAGTTGGGCATGAATGGTAGAACGTTATAACTGAAAGGTTGAGTGAGATTTCATCTATAGCCTAATCTAGCCCTCTGCTTTGATAGAAGAATAAACTGAGATCCTGGAACATTAAGAACTTTGCCAAGGTCCTATCGAGCTCTGGGTTACATGACCAGTGAATGACTGTAACTCAGGTCTCCCTTCTACAAGTCCAATGCTTTTCTCCTAAGCCACAATATCTGAAATGGGTCCTTACAAAGTACTTGCTTTATTTGCATGCAAATAGGGATCAGTCCTAGCCCTGAGTAAGCTTCTTTACAAGGAATCTTAAAATAACAGAACTTGACTGAAAAAAAAAAAAATAGCATCACACCCAAGACTCCGAAATGTCTATTGTCCATGTTGCTGTTTCTGGTGACTATAAAACATGGAATACTTTCTCCACTGAAATGTATTAGTATCTTTTTGTTTGTTTTACATCATCAAATTTCCAAAATTATCCCCACCCTCATCCATCCTTTATAAGAAAGAATAAGGAAAAAGAAGGAAAAAACAAAGGACTTGCCCAAGTTAATCTATCAGCAAATTCATGCAGTGGATTCAGTGTTCCATGGCCATAGTAATCCACCTCTGCAAAAAGCAAGAGAAGCCCTTTCCTTGGAGCACAACCTTGATCATTATAACAATACAATCTTCCAAGTTATTAGTGTTCTTGAGACAATAGAAATGCATGTACCATGATTTATTTAGTGATTGCTCAATGAATGAGTTGTATCCAAGACAAAGACTGCTAATGCCTTTATGCACCTTTCTGTATAACACTGTGTTCATCCTTCATTGCTGAAGCAGACCATGCCATCAGAGAAATGATGCATAGTGTCCAACACATAGCATGTGCTTAATAAATACTTGCACGAAATTTTTCATGTATATAGATCCTTTTTCTCTCTCTGGTTTTCTTGGGATAAATGCCTAGCAATGAGGTTTCCAAGTCAAAGGGAATGGACATTTTAGTCAGTTCTTTAGTGTAGTTCCAAATTTGCTTCCCCAAATGGTTCCCCAAACTCCACTGTCACTCTATCTGTATGAAAAATGCCAACTTAAACCAGGAATTTTTGTAGATAATCAAAAAGCAGCTCATCCTTCCAAGACTCATGTTAGTCAGTGTTTTTCAGCCTAGTGACCAAGTATGTGTGTGTGTGTTCATCCTTTGTTGCCGAAGAACACCACACCATCAGAGAAATAATGAGGTGACTTGCATTTGACTTTGTTTTGAGTGAGGAAGGGCTATGCAGGTCACCAGCCTCACTTCTCCTCCAGAGTCATCTGAATCCAGTGACCAAATATTCCTCAGAATGACTGGTGATAACCAGGATGAGGTAATTGGGTTTAAGTGACTTGCCCAAGGTCAGACAGTTAGTGAGTGTCAAGTGTTAGAGGTGAGATTTGAACTCAGTCAGTGAAGCACAAGAGTTAGAAGTCATTGATGTTGTGGACAGAGAACTTAGCTGTTCAGCCCATGATTGACTCTATTTGAAGGAGAAAAATAGCCTGAGATTTCAGGCCTGATTCTGCCACTTAGTGGCAGTGTAACTTTATCAATGGCACCCTGCTAGGCCTCAGTTTCCTTATCTTTGTATGCTTGCTTTTTCATTGATTCGTTGATCCATAAAATGAGAAGACTGTACCTGATGACCTCTTTTCTGATTCTATAAAGCCCCCACTGACCCCACACCCCAATTTAAATTTGATTGTCATTCAGTTGTAGGCTTATAGATTCAGAGCAGAAGGGATTTTAGCCTTTTCAGATTTCAGCCATTTCAACCTCCCTCATTTCACAGAGGAGAAAACTGAGGCATAAAGGGGAGAATAAGATCATTTAAAGTCAAAACATTTTTGAAAATCAAAACTGGAACTTCTGATTCCTAAGCCTCAGGGCTTTCTATGCCACTATCTGGCTTGCCTCTCCTTCTAGGCATTTTGGCTGATGCTAGAGATACCCCTTTAAAAAGTGTGAATTCTCTCTATCACAGACAAACACACACACACACACACACACACACACACACACATCTTCTCTTCTCTTTTTTTTCTCTCTTATCTCCCTTCTATCCTTCCTCTCTAACACACCGCTTTCTTCTCTCTCATCCTCTCTCTTCCTCCATCCTCTCTCTCTCTCTCTCTCTGTCTCTCTCTTTCACACACACACACACACACACACACACACACACACACACACACACACACACACAGTGTGCCCCTGCAAGTTACAACCCATTACTTCTGTCTAATTACCCCATGTTGCATTTACTGCCCCCCACACCACACCTGAGGAATTCAGTTCTGCTGACAAGGCAGCCTCCCTATCTGCCTGTGAGGGAAATGGCACCAAGCCTGGAGATGGGTTTTATGTTAAGAATTTATATTCATGAAGGGAGGTAAGGGACTCTGTTTTGAACATTCCTTAACAAAGCCATGAGTTAATGGCTTCCCTGAGTAATAACATTGTCTATTTTCTTCAGAGGGAAATTTTATGGCTTAAGTGATTTTTATCAACATGAGCCTCATCATTGAGATGTTGAGAATGGAGGAGGAGTCAACCCCCTCCTTTCTGAGTACAAATTGTATGTGCACTCAACTGCTCTCCAAGAGGTGTCAGGGAAGATAGAGAATGCTCTGTCAGTTTAAAGGGGAGCAGGAAACGTGCATCTTAGTTTGGAATAATAGTTATTAACAATAGCTAAGGCAATCCAACCAGTATTTATTAAATATGTGAAACGAACTCTATCCTATACGTAAGTTTCATGATAAAAAGTAAAGAAATAACCCTTTCCCTTTCAGAGGCATAAAAAATGAGTTGGTTCATAGGATCATAAAGTCTCAGGGCAGTAAAGGCCCTTCAAAGGTATCTAATTTAACCCTCTGCTGAACAGTTTGTCCTTGATCACAACTCTAGTATGCACTTAACAATTGATTTTTGATTGATTAATTAAGTACAAAGAGATGATCAGTTCTCCACATACATCACTCGTGCTTCATTCTGGACACTTTTCTTTTCTTCATGTAGCACACTATCACATTCACTCTTTCAGCTCCCATGTCACACTATTGAGTGTAAGGTCCACGAGGGCCCTCTGCCCTAGGATTTTTTTCCCACTTGTGCTCAGCAAGCTTACCTGTAGCCTATATTTGCTTCATTAATTCACCAGCTAATGTTATAAGCAGCATTGGATGTTAAAATGATGCAAGATCAGAATGGGTTTAGGGTGAAAACTGAGATCATGGTGCCAAGTGACTTCCATTTCTCTGTCAATCGTAGCTGCTGTTGAGAGCAAATGAAGGATTCCATGATGGGCAAGAGCCTGAAGCTGTTCAGTTTCTGATTCATGAGATGAGACTCTTTTCTCTGGCTTTTGGTTGAAGCCATAGGAAATGGTGTATGCCTTAGAGTCTCCTACAGATACCACTGGAGCAAAATGACTGTCAGAGTTCAGTGTTCTCAGTTGAAGCTTGCTCCTTTAAAGAAGCTCTGTGGGTGCCTAAGAACTCACTGCTTCCTGGTTTGGTAGAATCCAGATATCATGGAAAAACAACCAAGGAGATTGATTGCACTTGCATGGTAGAGATGCCCACACCTCAGCTGGGTCCTGCAATCTCTCGACCGACCCTAGGCCTGAAGCTCTCGGAGGGCAGGGGCCGCTCTGATGTATCCCTTCATTCCTTTCCATCAGGTGAATTAGAGAACCTGGAGTGACCTCCCAACTCTGCCACCCACCAGCTCTGCTGGCTGCTTCATCTTTCTCAGATTCAGTTTCTGATTACTGCCTGGGAAATGATGAGCTCAGACTAAGGGACTTCTGAAGTGTCTTCCAACTATAAAGCCTATCTGCTGAATTCAGTTGAATCAGCATTCATAGAATGTCACTAATGTATTGTAGGATGCTGGGATCAGCACTGTGGAAATAATGATATAGCAAGACCTAGCCCCTGCCTTCAAGGGATTCACAGTCCAATGGGGGATTTCAACAAGTTAATGATTTTAATTGAAGTGCACTGGACAAATCTAAACAGAGGATGAGAAACCCAAGATTACACTGAAAGAAATGAAGGAGATAATAAGGCAGGGAAGCATTACAACAGGCAGGGATGGATGTGATGGATGCACCATTCTAGAGAATGGGAAGAACAGGCCCATGGACATGAAAATAGCAAGAGGATTTTAGGGAAGAGACAAATAGTGGTTCTAGTGTTGGGAAGGAACAGATAACATAAGGAGAATCATCCAGATTATGACTCAAAAGGGAATACAATAGGGGTCAACTTGTCAGGTCACCATAATGTCGTTCTGAAAGATTCTGTCTCTTAAGGAAAAGGAAGCCATTAAAGGCTTTTTTGAGCTACAAAATGACATCATCAGACCTGCCCATTAGGGTTTGGAGTGTGCAGACCTATCTGAAGGATGAGACACTGGAGACAAAGAGTTCAGAGAGGCAATGTGGCCCAGTGTGGGAAGGTTACTCCATTTGGAGTCTGTTACTCTGGGATCAAATCATGACTCTACTTACTATTCTTGAGACTTTAAATCCTTTCAAATCCAGCCTGAGATACTAGCTACATAACCCTGGGCAATTCATTTAGCCTCTCCTTGCCTCAGTTTCCTGAAATGTAAAATGAGGGTCTTAATAGTGCTTACATTCCAGGGTCATTGAGAGAATCAAATGAGATGATAATTATAAACCACACAATTACATACCTGGCTCATTGTTCCTGTTCTATAAATGCATTTCCTTTCCTTTCCCCCTTCCGCCTTTTCCTTTCAGTTCACTTATCTGGAACTCAGTTTCTTCATATGAAAATGAGTAAATTAGACTAAATCCTTGAGGCAATATGGTACAGCCCACTGGCTTTAGAGTCAGATGACTTGGATTTAGATTCTGCCTCTGAGGCTTGCACATTTTGATTCCTTAGGCAAATCACTTAACCATTATCTCAGTTTCCCCACCTGTAAAAGGAGAGGGCTGGTTAACTTTTTTCTGAGCCCCTCCCACTCTAAATCTATGATTCTCTGATCCCTAAGACTGCTAAATGCAATTCTATGATCCAGGTCGTAGGGCATTAGAGGGTTTTATGTCAGAGGGGAAGGGGACCTCAGCTGGCCTGTGGAGACTGAGAGGGATACATAGGGATGACAGCCCTGCATGTAGATACATCTGATAGGACGTGGGCAGAAGGTTGGAAAGGGTGATGAGGGAGAGAAAAGAATCCAAGATGAATCAGAGATGAGGCCCCAGACCTGGGAACAAAACATGGCCCTGCCAACAGATACAATACCAGAAGTTTTGAAAGTCACACACTTCTTTAAGTCTTCCACAAATAAGAAAAACAGGGTAGCCTGGTGACAAGAGCCTTGAAATTGGAGTTAGAAAACCCAAGGTCAGATCCCTGCCCCTTTGACCCTAGATGTCTGGGATTCAGTATCCTGTAACCTGAGGGGATTGGAATAAAGGTTCTGGAAGGTCTTTTCCTGCCCTAAATCTTAGGCTCCTCTGCCTCACTTTATTAACCCATAGAATGGGGCACAAGCAAAGTAGAATTTTTTTTTTTGTCATTTTAGGATATTTTGAGAAAACAGAGTGCATTTGGGGATGGTGGCCATGATTTTCAAAGGCCTGAGAAGGAGTTTGTGGAGTGATTGGTGAATGAATGAATGAATGAGTCAATTAGTAGATCAATGAGGGAGTGCTCCAGGTGATGGTGCTGTTCAGCAGATCCTGAGGCAGGCCTTTAGAAAGCCAAGTACAAGAAATGCCCCTTGACTTCATCTGTTTCATATGTAAGGGTTTTCCAGTTGCCATTGCTAAAAGTGGGGCCAGCCTTTACTTCTTCAGTCCTCCTGTAGTACTCCAGGTACGTGGACATGGCTAAACTATTCCATGTCCAGTGTTGAGGTCAGAGGCTGCAGGGTTAGGGCTAGAGAGATCCTTCGAACATGATTCAGAATCCTTTCCTCATCAATGTAAATGGATTGAAATGGTCCTGTGTACCTTCCAGGCTACTGGCAGAAAGGCTTTCATTTCTCCCCCATTTTTCCATACATCATACTCACCTTTTCCTTCTGGGGAAGGAGAAAGAGACAGCTTCAGGTCTTATTATCTGGGCAGCACCTTTGAGTCCATCCAGTTATTTCCCCTGTGCTTTTCAAGATTTTCTCTTTCCTGTTGGGTTTGTTGACTGGATTTACATCTTTTATAATGGATATTCGCTTTGCTAATTCCCAATTGTTCAGTCCTGTCCGAATCTTTATGACTCAATGTACCTCCTGTCCATGGGATTTTCTTGTCAAAAATCCTGGAGTGGTTTGCCATTTCCTTCGCCAATGGATTAAGGCAAACAGAGGCTATTAATTTTGTCCTTTCTTTTTTATTTTACTAATGTATATGACATAGATGATATGTATACACATATCTGTGTGTTTTCATACATATATACGTGCATGAATATATACATAGACACCATGTACAGGCATGCACACACAGATATTTCCCCTCTTGAGAAGAGTGTTAAGGGAATCTCACAAAGTTGGGACCCTCACATCATGTGATACTAAGACCGACCCTTGGACTTCGTGTCAGGAAACGAGTTTGGGCCCTGACTTTTTCACCTATTTGCCATGTGATCTTGACCAAGTCCCTTTCCTTTTCTGGGACTCAGCTTTCATGAACTCTGTAAGACAGAAATAATAAACTGTGTCACTCATCAGGTGAGGACAGAATGAAACAAATGCCCATAAAGGACTTTGTCTCCTCAGACCATTATAAGAATGATGTCACTTAATGATGTCAGTATTTCTAAACCCTGTGTTAATTGTCATATTATGAAACAGATGATGGCACAGAGATAGAAGTCTGAGCCTGAAGCCAGGAAACCTTGAATTCAGATCCAGTCTCTCACACATCCTCCCTTTGTGACCCTGGGCAGATCACTTAACTGCTGTCTGCCTCAGTTTCCTCAACTGTTATATGGGGATAATAGAAGTCCTGCCTCCCAGGGTTGTTACAGAGGCTGGCACATAGTAGGTGGATCATAAGTACTTATTTGCATGTTTCCATCTCCTCTCTCCTACCTTTGTACATTTCAAAGGCCTTGTGACTGTCTGAGCAAGGTGCCCGCAGTAGAGGGCCGTAGGTCAGCTGCCCCTCATCTGGGTGGTAAAACCAGGTAGGATATGTAAAAGGTCCAGAGCTGAGTGTCCCAGCCTAGTACATTAAGTGGCCCTGTCCACAGCAGGGACAGGGGGCTCATTTCAGTCATGGAACTGACTCTGAAGCCTTGGCTTTGTAGATTTCTGTACAGTGTTCATTGAGGGAAGCTGGTCTACCCACTCTGAGATTCAGTTTCCTCATCTATAAAAGGAGAGGTTTGCACTAGGGACTTTCAGCTCGAAATGTCTGGTCCTGTGGTTTCTGGCTATTGTTAAGGAGGACTCTGCAAGATTGCTTCACTAAGACTCTGTGCCAAACAGGTGCCAGGCATTGCCAAAATTCCCACAAAGGTGGGTGCTCAGCAAGGATCTCCCAGGCTGCTCCTGTCTACTCCTTCTTGGTCACTAGTGTGCCCAGGAAAGAAAGACCTTTCCTCGCCCTACTGGCCTCTTTCCTGACCACTGGAATGGAGAGGAAAGGCATTTCCCCAGAGAACGGATGGGAACTGAAGCTGTAACCCTGTGGCTGACAAGGCCCTTTTGTTGATGGGCATTGTGTTTCTGGGCTGGGACTCGGGGTGGATTAAGCAGGAAGGGGGCATGGCCTCAGGGTAGGGTGGCCCAGCTGGTGAGAGAAGGCAGCCAGGAGGAGAGGGAACAGAAAAGCATTGTGCATCCCCTAATCCAACCCCAGCCCACAGGGCACAGAGAGCAGCCCTGGTCCCTTTGATGACCAGCCCCTCCCAAATGAGCAGCATTTTGGGGTTACAAAGCAGCATTCTCACTTACCCTTCCCACTGGCCCGTCCACATGCCCCATGAGCCACGGAAGGCAGCAATCATGGGCCCTGTGTGAGAAATGAGGAAACAAGTTTAGAAAAATGAGGGGCGTGTCAATAGTCATACAGCTGTGCTACTGCACGGCTTATTATTAAATGCTATAATTGTTGCTATTGTTGCTAATAATAATTTCTAGCATTTATATAGAATGTTAATGTTTGCAAAGTAATATACAAATATTACACCATCATATTCTCACCCTTGGAATGTGGGTTCTATTGTAGGTATCATTTTACAGATAAGGAAACTGAGAAAAAAGGCTAAGTAAGTATTGGAGGCAGGATTTAAATCCAGTTCTTCTGGACCACAGGTCCAGTGCTCTCCATACCTGCTAGGGGCTGAGGTTCTAATTAGTGTAAGTTGGAAGCCATAAATGGGTGAGAAGTGGCTGGTGTCCTCCTGTAGCTTAGACTCTCAGAAAAATAGACCAACGCCAAGTCATCTTCTCTATGAAGTCTTCTGTGAAAAGTCATTTTTAATGGGAGGAATCAGCACTTCATCTGGGGAGCTCAGCCTCCCATAATGCAGTGTGAGATCACATTCCATTTGGGGGCAGTACCATTGGCTCATGATGAGTTTGTAGGCCAGTGAGGATCAAGTGAAGAAACTGGAAATCTCTATCCTTGAGTAGAAAAAAATGTTAGGACATGTTAGTTGGTTTCAGGCATTTGAAGGGCTGTCATGTGGAGTGACTGATGTTCTGATGGGCCTCCAAAGGCACAACTGGGAGTCCATCAGTCACTTAACATTTATGGAACACCTAGTGTGTACCAGGGACTTTGCTAAAGTCTGTAAATACAAAGAAAGGCAAGAACAATCCCTGTTCCCATGGAGCTGACAATCTGATGAGGGAAAACACATCAACAGAAACTCAAATACATAGTGGGGGAGTGGGGAGAAAGGGATCCAGTATGGAGGCAAGATGAAGTCCTGTAGCCAGGTAGTAAGTGATCAGTTGTCTTTTCTGGGCCTCCTCCTTCAATAGAGGCTCTGAGGTGAGTTCTCTCATGTTCATCCTCCCTCCTCCCAAATCAGAGACAAGCCCAAAGGGCAGAAGCTAGTGAGGGGGTGGGAGTTTCAGAGATGATATGCTCATGCAGGAGGATGAGTTTCTGGGACAATGATAAAGTCGGACTGAGCAGCCTGGTGGAAAGTGATGAGAAATATATGGAAATGTTAGCTTAACATATAAAAAACAGACTACCAATTAAGTGTCAAAACTGGAATGCATTCACTTTGGAGGTGATGACGTCCTCAGAACCAGAGATCTTCAAGTGGTAGTCAGTTGATTCCTTATTGGGAATGATGTTTTAGAACAGATAAAGATGGGGCTAGATGGCCGCTGAGACTGGAAATTTGGTGATTTTATGTACAGCCGGGTTATTCCCACACACATCATCATCATCATCATCATCATCATCATCATCATCATCATCATCATCATCTCTCTCTCTCTCTCTCTCCCTCTCTCTCTCTCTCTCTGTCTCTGTCTCTGTCTCTCTCTGTCTCTCTCTCTCTCTCTCTCTCTCTCTCTCTCTCTGTCTCTCTCTCTCTCTCTCTCTCTCTCTCTCTCTCTCTCTCTCTCTCTCATAGCTAACTGGCTCATCCCACCTCTATCATTGGTGGCAGGTCCTGGTGGTGTCACTAGAAGGTCAGCCGTAATTAAAAGCACGTGGCTGTTATTCACTCATTCAGAGTGCTAGGGGTAACTGTGGGACATGTATATAGGACAGGAATTTCCTAAGTCTCTAAGTCCTACCCATCTCTGCAAAATCAATCACCTGACACCATTAACTCAAACATAAAATATTTGCTGAACTAGAAGGCAAAAGTGAGAGTAGTCATGACTTTTACTTAATAGAAGGCAAAAGCAAGAATAATCTGAGCATGGGTCTCTAGCCCTATACCTGAGGCACACTCCCTCACCTATGTGAGCTGTTAATCAGTCAACTGGCATTTATTAAATGTGTATTCCATTCCAGGCCCTGTGATAGACAGGGCCTGGCACTAAGGACTGGCACATAATTACTGAAACCTAGCATAGAGACATTTGAAATGAAATGACTTGCCCAGGGTCACACGACTAGGAAGTATTGGAGACTGGATTTGAACTCCAGTCTTCCTGAATCCAGGCTCAGTTCTCTAGATGTTTATCACCCAGATGTCTGCAGTGGTTTCCTATTCCGTGAGAAAATTAGAATTGGAAGATCCCAAGGGTTCTCTGGCTCAATGTGTATTTGATTGATAATTCCCTTTCCAGAAGACCCTTGGTTGAAGTCATCACGAGGGAAAGCTGAGGAGGCAGCTCCTCCACTTCTGCTTTAGTCCTAATTGTTATGAATTTCACTCAACTCTATTCATGCCACTTCTGTGGCATTCATTGCCTCTGATCAATCCGTTAACAAGTATCTAAGAGCCTACTGTGTACCCAGATGCTTGGTGTGTAAGTACCAGAAATGAAACAATCCATATGTAGGATGAGCTGGCATTCTAGGAGGTAAAAGCAACATTCCATAAAAATATACATAGCATGAAGATAAAATGAATTCTTAACATAATATAAATGACAATATAAAGTTAGTAAATACACACACACACACACGATAAACAAAAGGTAACTGGTTCTGCTTCCACTGACAACCCTTTGAATACTTGAACACAGGCATAATGTCTCCCCTACGGCTTCTCCTCAGACCCACCTTCCAGGACAGATTGAGACAGCACCAAAGAAATGTAGGATGTGCAGATTTGGGGTATCCACCCCAAATATTCACATGGATATCTGTGCCCAACCTGTGGTAGAACATTTCAAGCTCATATTGGTCTGATCAGTCACAGTCAGGCACACTGAAATTTCACTTTATAATGGTGATGTCGTTTTGATCCTCTTCGAAGATGAAGGACAGCAACCACCAGGACAGATGTATCCTGAACAGACTAGAAATCACCCTAGGTGGAGCCCATAGCTTCATTTCTGGATCAGCATCACTAGGTCCTCTGACTCCACTCCTATGCAAGGCTCTCCAATCCTCTTACCATCTTGGGTGTCCCTTTCTGACCACTCTCCACCTTGTCAACACTTTCCCTCCAATACCTTCCAAAGGAGTGAATACCACATTTCAGATGTAGACTGACCAGAGCCAAAGAGAGCATGACCCAGTGGTCTTCCTCCACCAGCTCACCTTTCCCAAACTACATCCTTTTTAAATACTGTCTTCTTCAAGATGAATTACCTGATCTTCTGCAATCCCTCCCCCATTCCCCCACAATATGTGCTCTTTCATAGGATCACAGAATGTAGAATTGGATAAACCATCACAGCCACCAATCCCTTTATTTTACAGTTTATGAAACTAAGACCCAGGGAAGGGAGGTAAAAGTAAGTAACAGAGGAAGAATTAGAACCCAGGTCTGCAGAATTTACTTTTCTCTAAATACTGCCCCTCTTGTTTGATGATTACTTATGTAAGTTCCCCATGATGTTCCCTTCAGTGTTGTCTTTTGGCATTCTGAGTTAGCCCTTACCTCCTGATCTGTTGACTGCCTGTTCTTGGCCAACACCCCTAATTCCTTCTCTTAGTCTAGCTTTTTTTTGTTTGCACTTTCCACGTTCCAACTTACATTGTATTTATTTGTGTTCTTGATACTACCCAACCTCACAAGGTTGGAAACCTTTAAAGGGAAAAGATTGTGTCTGATTGATATATGTATTTTCCCAGCACCAGTCACCCAAACCAAGTTGTTACATGAGCTATCACTACTGATGAATGGATAGATAAATGGATGAAAATCATGCTTCCCCAATTAATAGTCCGTGTCTTAAGCTCTTACACACTCCCTGAGAATTCCTGTCATAGAAACTTAAATCTAATACATTCTTGGTAAATGTTTAGTGAATGAGTGAAAGAAACCCATCTGCCATTTCCATGAATTTGCTTAAACTAGCCACATGCTGTGTCTAGAATACTCACCCTGTTCGCAGCTTCATAAATTCTCGATTTTCCTTCAAGGCTCAGCTCAGGTATGAGTTTCCCTGAAAAACCTTTCTCTTTCCTCTACTTTTAAACTTTTGTCCCTCTTCAGTTCACTCTCTATTCTCTCATCTGTGTTCATGCCTCCCTTCCCCTCAACCCTAAAAACAATTATTTTTGGGGTCAAAGTTAGAAATTAATTTTTTTTGTCATTTTATTCCCCCATGAGAATGGCTTATAACAGTGTTATGTATACAGAAGTGTCCAATAAATGTTTAATTAATATATGGTTTATCTCCCCAACTAGACTAATAATTGCACGAGATCAGGGATGCCCTACATCTCTCTGTAACATGTGCTTGGCACATAAGAGGTACTAAGATATGTTCCGTGAGTGAAAAGACTGAAATTTTCTCCTTGAACATTCAATTCCTTGAACATAGGGAATGGCCCTTTTTTTCCAGAGCCTACAACAGAACTTGGCACATAGTAGGTGCTTAAAATAGATGTTTATTCATTGATTTTTCTGCCACTATAGGGAATCTCTGAGCTTCAAAACAACAGGAATTTTTCACATAGTAAGTATTTTGGCATTTTTAATTGAATAAATGGAACTCATCTATAAAATGACAAATTTGGAATAGCTGAATTTTGAGGTCTCAGTGATAAAAACGAATCTCATGACTCACTGAAACTCAATTCAACCAACATTTATTCTGCATCTACTAAGGAGAAAATATTATTCTAGGCACTCAGAATAAAAGAGCAGGTTTTGAAAAAAAAGTGTCCCTGTCCTCAAGGGACTTATATTTTACTGGATTCTGCAGAATTAATAAGAAAGATCTAAAAGGATGGCCCACTTAAACAGACTTGGAGCAAGAAGGGATTTTTAGGGACTCTCCAATTTTACAATCCTCCCATTTTACAGATAAAAGACTGAGGTTCAGAGAATATAAATTTCTTTCTCAAGGTGACCCGAGGAGTATGTGGCAGATGTGTAATTCCAACCTTGTCCTTCAGCTTCATTTCCAGGATTCTTTCTGGTTTATAGCCATTTATTCTAAAGATTTCTCCTCCTGGAGCTCCTGCCCTAGAATATCTTTGTTGCTTTCTGTGCAGTGATGCATTTGCCTGTAATTAAGTCCATCCAGCCCTCTGTGAATTAGCCCTATTTCCGATGTTCTCTTTGGGTTTTGTCCAAGCACTTGTGTCTGCCCTAAAAGACAGTCCCAAACTGTGATTGTTCCTCATTGAGCAGTAAAGGAGATTAATGCTCGAGACCACTGGGCCAGTCCAACAAATCACTTCTGTGAAGACACACTATGGCTGCTTATGAAATCACAGTGACCCAGGTGGCGTCCTGTCAGCACCACCACCTTTTAACCAATAGAGTCTGGAGTTGGCCAGCCGATCCATTTGTGTTGGCCAGCACCTCCATTTGTGTTGGCCTGCCCATTCATTTGTGTCTCAAATTCTTCCTTAGGATGTGCATCCATCACATGACTCTAAAGCAAGCTTCTACCTCTTCATTTCTTCTTTCCAGGATCCTGGGGAGATGGATGCTACAGTCAAATCTTTTCTTCTTATTTATAAAATTCCTTTCTCAGGCACTGCAAATAGGATTTCCAGGGATTTGTGAGTCTATCTATTTTAATCCTGAATCTTTTTCATGGGTTTAAATTTTTTGTATTTTTTAATGTTGAGCAAGGCTTTCTTTCCATTTTTTTTACTGCCATCCAAAAAGATACATTTGGACTGAGGGAAATATGTGCTACCATTTTTCTGAATGAAAATCATTCAGATCAATGAGTCAGTCAATGAGTAACCAAGTCAGAGATCAAAGGAAAGAATCTACTGAAACAGATGAAATTGATGGACATGGGAGTAGATGTTTATAATTCCGTTTTCCAATTAGATCATGCAATATTTATTATAAGGACTATGTAGAGGGCTTCATGCAAATGCTTTTGGGTGGAGTGTGCACATAGTTGAAAAAGACGCATTCTCTGCCCTGCTCTCAAGAAGCTTTGCCAACTCTCCCAGTGATAAGCTACCTGTGACCAATGCATAGCTCCAAAAGTGGAATAAAAGTTGAGGAGGAAATTTGTCTTCCCCTGGAAGAACCCTGTGTTTTCTATTTGTACAAACCAGGAAAACAAATTAACGTTCAATCATTGCTCATTTTCCCAGAGCACCCAGACAAAAAGATTTCCATTAAAAGGACATAGCTCTGACCTATGCTATCCCCTCCTACTGTTGTCTCCATTGGAACTGGACCATTGAGATTTCTCCATGCATATATTTCTCATAGTCCTTTGTCCAGACCCTTCCTTTACACTTCTGATACTCCCTCTTTGCCTCAAAGTTATACCTCCATGAAGTCTTTAGTCCCTTCTAGATCAATTTACACATTTGAGATATTTAATAAATGCTTTATTTACGTTAAGCTCCTTGAGTTCATGGTCTCTGCCACTCCTAGATGGCATAGTGGGTAGAGCACCAGACCTGTAGTGTGGAAGACTTGAGTTCTAATACAACTTCAGATACATTCTAACTGTGTGACCCTAGGAAAGTCACTTAACTTCTGTTTGCCTTGGTTTCTTCAACTACAGCATGAGGATTATAATGGCACTTGCCTCCCAAGGTTGTTGTAAGGATCAAATGAGATATTTGTAAACCACCTAGCAAAGTGTCTGACATATAATAAATATATACTAAATATTTGATCCTTCCTTCCCTCCATATATACATCTTTTTCATGCCTAATACTGAGGATAGGGTCTTGAACATGGTAGATGCTTAAAAAGTGTGTTAGTTGAATGGATGGATGTTTGAAGAGTCTGTCTTCACTTAGTCTATTATCATTTCAAATCCATCCTCCATGAAGCTATCACATTAATCTTCCTAACACAGAGATCTGTCACCATCACTTCTACCCCCATTCGGCATCCTTCAGTGATTCGCCATTGACCCACAATGGAAACTCCACAAGCTGCCATTTCAGTCCCTGCACAATCCAGCTTGCCACCTTTCTCTTATGCCTTTCCAGCCTTCTTTATCAGAACTCCCCTGCACCTACCCTGTGCCCCAATCAAAATGTTCTCCTGCATAGCTGTCACTTCTCAGAGAGTGAAGGAGGGCTGTGCAAGGTCACCAGCCTCACTTTCTCCTCCTGAGTCATCTAGATCCAGTGACCCGATATTCATCAGGATGACTGGAGATGGCCCCAGGATACAATGGGAGACCTTGGCCCCTTTAGACCAAAACCTATTCAGGTACTCACTTAGGTTGAGGTAATGCCCATAGGCCTGTTTAAGAAGTAGTCAGGGAATGGTCCCTTTAGTGAGCCAAAGAAGAAATAACTAAATCAAAATGGGAGGGAAACAGCAACAGTTACTATTGATAGAGGGTCCAGAAAACAGCCCTTAAGTGGAGCTTGGGTGGGGTCCTAGTGTTGTCCAATCTATGGACTTCAGAGTGCAATAGGTATAAGATTTTGGGAAAAGGGAGGGAAGGGCAAGTAAGGGAAGGGAAGGGAAAAAAGAAATCCAGCCAGTAAACCCCAAGCTAACTGGACATCCTATGACCATCCAAATTTACCTTCCTTTGGATAGGAGAAGGAAGGGGAGGGGGAGACAGACAGGAGAGGAGGAGCTGAGTTACCCAACTAGCTGAGTCTCCATTCAGGCAGATGGCATGGTCTTCTTTGGCAATGAAGGATGAACACAACAACAACTGTTCAGAGAATACCATTTCCTTCACAGGGAAGTGATGCCACAAGCAGCAGCCAGGCGCCAGTCAGAAGGGACTGGCAGCCCTGAAGGTCTGAAGGCAGGCATAGCCTGAAGATGCTATCTATGGTCTGTACATACTTCAGTTTTTCCATGAAGTAGGCAAAGTTATTCAAACACTAGGTTTATTCTGCTACCAAATGATGTGGAGATGGCAGATGTCAGTCGATTTCCTTAACAAAATACATTCCTATTGCCTCATTTTTTGTTTTGTTTTACAAGAAATAATTGTGAGTAACTGCAGAAACTTCCAATTATGAAGAGCTAGAAGGTTTTACAAAATGCTTTCCTCATAATCCTGGGGGGTTTCAAAAATGTGACCCCCAATTTTCATTTTTTTGCAATAAACAAACATTTTCCACTCATGCCTAACCACTTCCACCTCCAGTTGAACAACTAAAAAAAAAAAGAAAAGAAGAAAATCCTCTTAGCAACGTCTCCAGTCAAATGAAACAAATCCTCTCATTGGCTGTATCTTCACTTGTATCTGTATTTGTATGTATATTGATGTGTATATATTTGCATATATTCCATTAAGCATTTTAAGTCCATCTGATTCTTCTAAATGGTGGAATTAATGGTTGCGTCTGATATACCTGAGTTCAAATCTTGCTTCACTAGCTTTGATGTCCTAGATCCTCTGCTTCAGCTTCCTTATGTGTAAAATAAAGAGGAAAGTTACCTTGTTAGCACCTCTAATGTTCTTCCTAGCTTGAAGTCTCTGATCCTAACGCAATTTCTTTGTGTTACCTCACAGTGCTTCAGTAGAAAGTCCCATATTTAAGAATATCTCTACTAGCAGGATTCCAGGGGATAAGCAATGCTTACTATGGGACATGTCTTTTTGAGCAGCAAGAGCCTAGGGCTCTCTCTAAGACTGACTCTCCATGGGCCCTTTGGATAGGTGTTTCCCCATTCTGAGCTCTAGCCTTCCCCTTCTAATATCAGGGTGACATTGAAGGTGTATTCCAATTCCTCAGTGCTGCATTTTATTAGCTACAGAAAGTGGAGATGAGCAGAAAGGGAATACCCTGACTAAGGAGGAGTGAAAAAGGTGACTTTGGAAAAACGGTATTTAGAAAATTGGGGGGAAATCAAAGACTGTGTTTGCACTATCCTTCCCCTTTTTTCCCTCTCAGCTCAAACATTGCCTGGTCTCCCCAGAGCATGAAAGTGGTCCAGGAAGCTGCCATATTTGCCATGGTTATAGGATTCTCTTCTGAATCTCAGAAGTGGTCCTAGCCCATACTATACACCGTTTATTATTCTGCCTTTTTCTTCCATTTTTCTGACATGTCTACAAGACACAGTCCTTACCCTTGTAGTCTAGTGGGAGAGAGAAAATCTGTATATGGAGGCAGGGAGAAGACAGTTGATTGTTGAGAGGCAGAATTTATTAAGGAAACATCTGAGTAAAAAAATAAAACATGAGGTATAGGAGACACAGGGGATAGAGTGCCAGGTCTGAAGTCAAGAATACTCCTCTTCCTGACCTCAAATCTAGCCACAGACACTTAATAGCTATGTGCTCCTGGGCAAGTCACTTAACCCTGTTTGCCTCAGTTTTCTTTTTATAAAATGATCTGGAGAAGGAAATAGCAAACTACTCCAGCATCGTTGTCAAGAATGCCCCCAATGGAGTCATGGATAGTTAGACATGACTAAAAATAGCAGGTTTTATTTGAAGAGCTACAACATAGAATGGATAGAAACTTGACTTAAAAGCTGGAAATAATAGGATTCCAATCTTGTTTATCCAATATTATCAAACCTTTCAGGTTTTTATGAAAATAGTAATAAATGTATGAATATTTTGGTCCATTTGGATAGTTCTTCTTTCTTCTCTAAGATTATAAATTGCAGAGAATGTGTTAATCTCAATTTGCTATTGATTTCTTCTGGGACTTGTCTGTACTAAGAGGTCACAAGTCTCAGGCCTTTCACCCTTGGGCAGAATTGTGAAGGAAAATTTTGAATTGTTGATGACTGGAAATAGGAAGACCAGTTAGAAAAAAAGACTAAAATCATCCACAAAGAGCTGCTCAAGGGGTTGTTGGAAAACATCTCTTAGTAGAATGGAAGCTCCTTGAGGGCAAGGATTATTTTTTTTTATCTCCAATAGCTTGTACATTGAAGGTGTCTGATAAATATTTCTTTAACTGAATGGAATAAAACAATGTCTGAAAGTCAAAGATTTTAAGGGGCTTGGCTACAAAGATCTAAAGTTGGAAGGAGCTCCAAGGTCAGAGTCCACCCCCTCCATGTTACTGATGAGAAAGCTGAGGCCCAGAGATTAGTTGACCGCCCATGGGTACAGAGCTTAGTAGCAGCAATAATTCAGACTGAGAGTTTACAACTCGTGATCCAAACCTCTTTCTATTTTTCTATCTATGTCCTGGAGCAGAACACCTGAGAAAACATTCCTTGAACACTGATTCCCTGTATCAAGACAGCCCTCCAGTGTTACTTCGCTGATTTTTTGAGAAGTCTATGTTAAAAAAAAAAATAGTCACAGGTCCACATGAAAAAGCCTATTGGCCAACACCTCTGTATTTCTTTTTTCTTCCACAGCACGAATCATAAAAACCAAGCAGTGGTGTGACATGCTTCCCTGTTTAGAAGGAGAAGGTTGTGACTTGTTAATCAATAGATCCGGCTGGACCTGCACCCAGCCTGGAGGACGGATAAAGACGACCACGGTAAGTTGGCCTTCTGCGGGTCTTGGTTGCCTTCTGACCCAACCCTGCTGCCCATTTGGGAGAGGCCCCACGGGCCCTTCCTCCCATGGTCTCTGTCCAAAGGGGCAGTTGGTCATAGGAGTTTTAAATTAAACATCAGAAGTAAGGAAAATTTAAGAGATTTTTTTCTATGATGACCTACTGAGTATCTTCTCCATTCCTTTTACAAGACCAAAGGTTCAGTTCTCACCGTCAACTTCTCTATACTTCTTGCCCTCTTAGTCCATTCACAAAAATGTGTGAGAGTCATTATCAGACCCTCACTTCATATATCAACTGATGATAGCCTTCCTGGGAAGAGGGTCCTAAAAACCAAGGAGAGATACCTTAAGAGTAGTAGTACACACACACTTACACACGCACGTGCGCACACGCACACACGAACGTATGTGTATTCAAAATTCTTATAATGCTACTTGATTAACTTTTTCCAAGCAGAAACATAACTTCTCCCCTCAAGTGAAAAATAAACTTGTTTGATCAAAACATTTGATCAATTAAGACTTACCAGAAGGAGTCAGATGACCTGAAAGAATACTTCTTTCTCCTCCTTCACCTTCTTGGCCTCTGTCCTAACCTCTGTCCTAACTCTAATTCTCACATCTCTCATAGTCAGGTTCCAGATGGAGGATGGCAACTATTTCCTGCTGCTCTTCTGGGGCCCAACCTTAGGCTGATGGGAAGGTCCAGGAAGGGTCATGGGTGGGGAGAACAGGGATTGATTATTGAGCTGGCTTGTCTGACATAGCCCCTCCACGCCAGGAAGGTTTGAAGCTGCCATGATTGAAATCAGAATTTCTCCTCCTCGTGATAGTTTCAAGGTCAGATTCTCAAACCTGAAGACGACTTCCCTGTGGGAGCCGAGTACATTGATTTGGGCACTAGTCCTTGATAGAGTTTGAGTAGCTAGCCATGTCCCTTCCTATTAAATTAGAAACAAAAAGTGTCAGAAGCCAGATTCAGGATTTTTTTCCATCAGCAATGGAATGGGAAAAGTGGAAGACAATGATGGTTTTGTATCATTTTCCATGTCAGTTTTTTTTAAATTTTTTTCAAAGCCAAAGCATTCCAGTATTGTAAAGTTCATTGGCCATGTAGTCATCATCATTTTCTAAAGGCCCGGGAGCCTCTCAGAAGGCATAGGAGGAATCCAGAGAGCTTAGCCCAGGTCCTTGGTTTATACCTTGAATGGGAATAGAAGCTCTAAGAAAAAAAATAAGTCACTGTGCATTCAGAAGCTGTGAGCACTTTTTTTCTTTTCTTTTTCTTATATTACCTTTTCTTTCATATTCCCTCACTTTATTTACCATCTCTTTCATTCTCTTCCCTGTTGTCTTCCTATTTCCCTCTCCCCTTTTTCTTCTTTTTGTTCTTGTTCCACCTGACAGACAAAATGATGAACGGTCAGAGCTGTGGACCTGTCATCAGAAGACCTCAGTTTGAGCCTGAACACATTAGCTACATGCCTATTGTCAAGTCAGTTAACATCGTTTGGACTACCATTTGCTAATCTGTAAAATGGGAATAAGTCCAATTCAACAAGCATTTATTGGATCTGTCCCCCAGGGATATGGAGTTGAAACAAACCATTTCCTGAGCACAGAGAACTTATATTCTCCTAGAGGAATAATTCATGGCCTCCTTCTTTAGCACTTTGTGAAACTTAAAACACTTTATTTAATGGGATTTATTATTATGTGTGGGGAGGTATATGCACATGTATGTCTATATATATTTATGCACATTTTCATGTATGCATATGTATTTCGTGTATGCATATAAATGTGTACATACACATATAAAATGTATACCTACAGTTAGGCTCAAGTCTTGTACATGTTAAGACCATTATGATGAGTAAAATTGAAGATTTTAGGGTACTTTTAGTCAGTGTGATACCCCTGGCCCCTTGGGAATGTTCAATTTTATTGAAGCACTTTGTCTCATCCTTACATGGTCTATGAGAATGTTCTACAGAGATCCTGGATGTAGAACTCATTGCCATCCTGGCTAAGCCAGTACCACTTGTAAGAGAAGGAGGGGAGAAGGAAAGAAGGAAGGAAGGAAGGAAGGAAGGAAGGAAGGAAGGAAGGAAGGAAGGAAGGAAGGAAGAAAGAAAGGAGGGAAGGAAGGAAGGAAGGAAGGAAGGAAGGAAGGAAGGAAGGAAGGAAGGAAGGAAGGAAGGAAGGAAGGAAGGAAAGGAGGGAGGGAGAGAGGGTGGAAGGAAAGGAAGAGGAAAGGGAAGGAGGAAGCAAAGAAGTAAGTAATGGAGGGATGGAAGAATGAATGAATGAATGAAAAAAGTATTTAGTGCACATTCTATGCTAAATATAGTGTACTAACTTCCAAGGATACAAATACAAGCAAGCAAGAGGATCCTTGATTTCAGGGAGTTTGTCTTCTAATGAGGGAAAACAACAAAATAGGTTATGGAGGAGGAGAAAGTAGGCATATTGGGTCTTAGTTTGAAAGTGACCTGTGGACTGATCCCAGGCAAAATAAAGAGAAAGCTTACTTACTAAAGCTTAGGGTCCAAAGGGTAGATACCACAGGAAGGGAATAAAGAATGTGGTTAAAATACAGTCAGCATGGTTTGGAAATGGTGATGTTATCATCCCGATCACAACTGCTAACTGTGTTACCCATGACTTGGCCTTACATCCTCTTTTCTTTCTGTACTTCTCTCTTTGTGATGTCATCTGTTGCCATGGATTTAATTATCAACTCAATGTAGATGACTCAAGGATCTGTCTGCCAGTCACAGTGTGTCTTCTGAATGTCAGTCCTATATTAACAGTTGCCTTTTGGACATTTCATATTGTATGTACTATCATCATATCAAACTGAATCTGGTGAAAACTAGACTCATCAGAAGACTGGAAAGATAGGAAGGGGCTAGGTTTTGAGGAATTTTGAATTCTAAATAGAACATTTTGTATACACTCCTGGAGAGATAAGGAGCTCCGGGAGTTTATTGAGTAGGGAAGTGACATAGTTGAACCCATGCTTTAGGTAAATCATTTTATTGGCTGATGGATTAGGGTGGAAAGAGATTTGAAACAGACTGACCCACCAGACTATTGCATTAGTCCAAGTGTGATGAAGACCAGAAATAGGGTGATGGCAATGCTAGAAGAAAGAAGGAGGCACATTCAAGACATGTTACAGAGGCAAAATCTACAGAGTTGGAAACAGATTGGATATTTTGGGGGGTAGGGTTGAGTGAGAGTTAAGAGCCTAGGATGATTTCTAGGTTGGGAGCTGAAAGGACTTGGAGGCTGGCATTGCCCTCTATGGTTAATAGTGAAGATAGGAAGGGGGAGGTTTTGTGTGTGGGGGAGGTAATGATCTCAGTTTGTGAGATGTTTAGTTTATTTATTATGTCTACTGAACATCCAGTCTGAAATGTCAGAAAGGAGTTGGAGATGTAAGATTGGAGGCAAGTGGAGAGGTTGGTGAATAGATAGATTTGAGAATCACCAGCATAGAGATGGTAATTATATCTATGTCAGTTGATATGATCCTGAAGTGAAGTAGTACAGAGGAAGAAAAGGAAGGGACAAAGGATAGAACCCCACGGGGATATCTATGATTAGAGGGTGGAACCTGGATGAGGATCCCAGAAAGTGAGTCAGAGAAAAGGAGCATTGAGAAAGGTAGGACACCACCGGGAGAGAATGGAGTCCTGAAAACCTAGAGAGCTAAGACAATCAAGGAGGAGAGAGTGACCAACAGTGTGAAAGGATGCAGAGAAGTAGAGGAGAATGAGGATTGAGAAAAGGTTATTGAATTTAGCAGATAAGAGATCATTGAAGACTTTAGAGAGCACAGTTGTATTGGAGTTTTGATATAGTTAGAAGCTGGATTCTAAGGAGTTAATGAGAGAATAAAAGGAGATAAAGGGGAGGCACCTACTGTAAAGGGCCTTTTCAAGGAGTTTAGTTACAAATAGCAGAAGAGATAAGAAATAATAGTTACCAGGGATTGGAAAATGGAGAAAAAATATCAAGTAAAGATTTTTTTTTTCGGGATGGTAGAAACATAGGCATATTTGAAGACAGTAGGGAATGAGCCAGTAGAGGATGAGGGGTTGTAAATAAGTGAGTAGGAAGGACAGAGAGGGACAATCTATTGGAGGAGATGGAATGGACCAGGATCAGTTGAACATGTGGAGGGGATGGCCTTAATAAGGAGCAAGGCCACCTCTTCATGTGAGACAGAGGTGAAGGAGGAGACAGTGATAGAAAGTACCTAAGTCAAAATAGTTGAGGAAGAGGGGAGAAGAAAGAACTCTCAATGAATGACCTTACTTATATCTTTTCATGGAAAATGAAATTGCCTTGTAGCAGTGAAGACCCAGCTGAAGTTGTGTAACATATATTTATAGTGGATCATCAGACACTGGCCTGATTATCTTCCAACTTTGGTCAGCAGCATTTATGTAAGTAGTGAAGATGGTAGATGGTGGGAATTATTCAAAGCTGAGGCATAGCAGAGCATAATCAGCAAAATAAGGAAGGTAGAGTTTCAAGAGAAGAGAACAGTGTAAACTTGAGTCAAGATAGAAAAAGAGAAGAGAGCGACCAGTGCTAGAGAGATGGCCTGGGAGAGAATCGAGAGGTCAACAGATTGGAGATCATGATGCAAATGAGAGTAGGGTTTTGTAGAGTACAGATATGATTGTGCCATTTCCTTACTCAGTATATTTCAGCACTTCCTATTGTCTCACACATAAAATATGAACTTCTCTAGCCTTTATAACCCTTTACAACCTGTCCTCAAACTGTCATTTCATTCTCTCTCTGTCTCTGTCTCTCTCTCTCTCATTCTCTCTCGCTCTCTATCTCTGCCTTCCTCCCTCCTTTCCTCTACATGCCCTCTTTTTCTCACTCCCTCCTTTCCCTCTAGTCCTCTTTCAGATGAAAAGTTCCACTTCTAAATTAAGCTATGTTGACCCCTCCAAGTAGTAGTATCTTGACACACAGACGACCTTCTACTTAACTACTTTCTATCTATGTACATTTATTCTCATTGTACTTCTTATGTAACTACTTTTTACACACATACAAGGCAGCTAAGGAGCACAGTAGAGTGCTGAGCCTGAAGTCAAAAAGACTCTGAGTTCAAATCTGGCCTCGGACACTTAACTAGCTGTATGAACCTGGGCAAGTCACTTAACCCTATTTACCTCAGTTCCTCATCTGCACAATGAGCTAGCGAAAGAATTGACAAACCATTTGAATATCTTTGGATCACACAGTCAGACATGGCTGAAATGACAACATATACATAATTTATTTAAAATGTACACACAGTATTTTAGAATATAAGATTCTTGTGAGAAGAGATTGTTTCATTCTTTATACTTGTTTTGGAGCCTGAAACACAATAGATTTCTTAGTAAGTTCTTGATGTTTAACTGGCAAGACATTCAGGTAAACTGGTGATCATCCTCCTTGAACTTGGCTTGATTGGCCTTTTTGACTAACAACCATGGCCTCCCATCACTGAGCTTCTCTCTGATTCCTTTTTAGCCTGATAGAGAATTACAAGGTCTTTGAATTTTTTATAGACCTTGGAGATCATATAGTTCCACCTCCTTTTTCTACATATGGGAGCTAAGAGAGCTAAGACTATCCTGACCTAGCTTTCCAGAACCTAAGATCACCTCCCCACTAGGATCACCTCCCCATGGAAGACTGCAGGGATAGCTGCTTCAGAAAAGAACGAACCAGGTGCTCCATGATGGCTAAAACCAAAGATTTTTGCAAAATGGGGTGACTTCTGAAGGGCTTCCTATAGGAGTTACAGTGAGTGGTTTCCCCAATTCCCCCAAAGATTAGCTCATTATAGGTTCCCCAAAATTCAAACTTATGAGTTTATTCTTTAAGAAAAAACTCACCAACAAATATATGAGAGGCTGCATCATGGATTTTCAAGGGAGATCATTTTTTCCAGCAAACTATATATATGTTATCAATGATCCATCACTCCATAATTGTTGCTTAATGAATTCCTTCCCCTCCACAACGTACTTCCAGTGCCCGGAGCTGAGCCGAACATTCATGCATCGGTTCTTTGGGAACTAACCTTTCTAAACCTCTGTGGTTCTACTTCTAAATTAGCTGAAGTGGGAAATTAAGGTGCCTGAAGATGCTAAGAGAGAACTCACAGTGGATAAAAGGTGTAATTACTCTGACACAGGACTCACTGCTTAGCTAGTAAAATTTACTAAGTCTTGAGCCTCGCCCAGGGACACAACTCCCTTAATCAAGTTTACTTACCCACGCCTGAACTCAGCATGCCTCACCATTAGTGAAGATGATACACGACCTGAATCAGAAAAGTTGTTTGGTCCATACATGAAGGGAAGGTGAAAGTGTGACTGGAATTTCAATGAAGACTTTTCATTCCTATCCCATAATGACCAACATACAATTAAAGAGCCTGATGTAGAGCTGTTTCCTACCCTTTGATTATTGATTACCTGGGAAAGCATTGCCTAGGAGAATTGCTGTGTAGCCAAGAAGAGACCCAGGGACAAGGGAAGTCAGATCCAAGTTAACAAAGTTCCATTCAACTGACATTGGTTAAATACCTACTGTAGGTAAGGGTCTATACTAAGCCATGGTGATAGGATAGGGGCAGAAACTCAACATGTGATTTTATTGATGTAGGAAACTCCCATGTGAGGGAACCCACTCTACCAATGCAATTTAGCAACTTCTATAAAACTTAGAGACTTGGAGAATTTTCTCTTAGAAAAAGTGACTTTTTCTTGGTCATTCACCCGGTAAACATCTGGGGTTGGACTTGATCCCAGATGATCTTGCCTTCTAGGACAGTTCTCTTTCTATGACCCCATACTGCTACCATGGGGATATAGAGACAAAAACTGTCACTGTCTCTGATTCTCTCCCTGCCAGCATCCTTCTCTCCTTCAGTCTCTCCCTCCCTCTGTCTATTGCTATCTCTCCTTCCCTTCCTTCCTTTCTCTCTCCATCTCACATCCCAGGCCCACTCGAGTTCTCACATCCTGTATTTCTCCCTTGCCCACTCCATGACTAAAATTCTTTCCACACCCATGGCTTTT
Source organism: Bettongia penicillata ogilbyi (assembly GCA_023548195.1). NCBI lineage: Eukaryota > Metazoa > Chordata > Mammalia > Diprotodontia > Potoroidae > Bettongia > Bettongia penicillata. The sequence continues at coordinate 13,793,209 of JAJHZJ010000150.1, read as the reverse complement.
CTCCAACCAGCAATGTTCTAATCTTATATTTGGACTATAGAGGGATGTCAACTCTGGGACTTGGGTTTGAGGGCTGCCTCTAATACTTCCATGTGACTTTGGAGAAGCCATGGAATCTCAGGCCCAAAGATACCAGATCTAGTGCATAGCTTGGCAGAAATTGCCTCTGCAGTATCCCCAAATAATGGTCATTGAACCTTTGACTGAAGACCTTCAATGAGAAGGAATACACTGTTTCCTGAGCAATCCAAGTTCGTTTTTACACAGTTCAGATTTTTAGGAAGGTTTATCTGATGTTAAACCCCAAATCTGCCTCTTTTGATTACCCACCCTTTGTTTCTCTTTCTGTTTTCTGAGGCTAAAGAGAAAAAAAAGTAATTACATCCCTGTACCCAAAATTCTTCAACTTCAAAATGAGTGGAATAATGCTAGCATTACATGCCAAAGAATCTCAAGCAACATGTTTTTCATTATTTTAAATATTATTATATGAACTTGAAAAATGTTCACAGGTACGAACATTTCCTTACATAAATAACAGGAAAAAAAGATTGTATATGACACACAAATCTCTCATTCTTTTCTTTGGGAAGTAAGTCTTCCATATAGTCAATTAGCTTTACATAACAGATCTCTCTCTCTCTCTCTCTCTCTCTCTCTCTGTCTCTCTGTCTCTCTGTCTCTCTCTCTCTCTCTCTCTCTCTCTCTCTCCCTCCCTCTCTCCCTCCCTCCCTGTCTTTCTTTCTCTCCATCTGTGAAATAAGGCAGTCAGATTCAGTGGCCTTAGACTTCCTTCCTGCTCTCCTTCTGTACTTCTAGTATCCTCTTCTGAACATCCATTCCTTCAGTTTGTCCTAGACAAGCAGCCTCACAAAGCATGACCTCAAAGCTGTTCCCGTTAGGGTTGCCTTATCTTCTATATGGCACCCAGCCCTGGACCCAACAAATCCTGATAGTCACAGGACAGAATTATAAACACTTTCCTGCTCCCGGACACTTTGCCCCCTTATTAAAGTAGCCTAAATTAGTTAAACGTTTTATGGTTTTTTCAGTCACTTCAATCATGTCCAACTGTTCTTGACCTCATTTAGGATTTCCTTGGCAGAAATACTGGAGTAGTTTGCCATTCCTTCACCAACTCACTTTACAGGTGAGGGATTAAGGCAAACAGAGTTAAGTGACTTGACCAGGGTCTCATGGCTAGTAAGTATTGAGGTCAGATTTGAACTCAGGAATATGATTCTTCTTGACTTCAGGAGTGACACTCTATCCACTGTGCCATCTAGCTGCCCATTTCCATGTTCAGGGCTGGCAAAGTTTTCATATGGATTGAATTTTCCAAAGAGTGGAAGTTTCCAGAACATGCATAGTCTGCTGATGAATCAAAAAGAGAATGATATATGAGAAGGAAAAACTTAAGAGTCAGCTGCCTTCAAGTATTTTAAGTGTTTAAGAGAGATTAGCCTTGTTCTCCTTGGCCCGTCAGGCAGAAATGGGAAGTGTTTAAGAGAGATTAGCCTTGTTCTCCTTGGCCCGTCAGGCAGAAATGGGATCAGTGGGAAGAAGTTATAGAATCAGAGTTAGATCAGAGGTAAAACAGACACATCAATCTACACAAGAACAATCTCCTAGTAATTGAAGCTGTCCAAGTAAGAGAGTTTGCCTATCACTGGATTTGATCCTGGATCAAGCACTATGTGAAATCTTGTAGAGAGACTTCATTCTCTACTCTCTGATGTTTCTTCTGGCTCTGAGATCCTATGTTTCAGTATTTCTAGCATTTGGTTGTCCTGGGATGTGTAAGGAGAAAGGCAGAGGAACCTACATTTATAACTCTCACAACATCAATGATCTGCATTGAAAGGTAGTGAGTTCCCCCCTCATTAAAAGTCTTTAAGCAAAGACTAGATACCTACTTCCTGGGCATGTTGGAAAGGGATCCTTTGTCATGTGGGTGTCAGAATAGATGATGGGTTGGCATCAAATGATTCTCTGAAATCTCAAAACAATGAAAATATTCTTTGAGTCACCACTGTCAAATGAGTTTAGCTTGGTCCCCAGAGTCCATATGCAACTTTCCAGTTTGCAGATTGGTTAACCTGTAGATGAAGCCAAGTCTTATAGACCTTAATGAAGGCATGTTGGATTCTAGAAAAAGCTCTGCTAAGAAATCTTTATGTGCCCTGAGAGCTTCTATTGGCCTCAGTGCTTCCTGTAAAATGGAACTGTATGACTAAATAATCTCTGAAGATCCCCCAGCTCCAATATTCTTTGTCTCTGTAATGTTGTATGGTGTTGATCCCCCAGCACCATGGTGACATGGGGATAGTTCAAACCAGAGAGAACAGAATGACAGGAAACTCCCCCAGAGACAATTCCAGAGGTTGCGACATACTGCCCCTGAAATCATTAAAAGGAACAGGACTTCTGGTTGATCACTGGGAGAAAAAGTGGGGCTAACTAATCTCTTCAATTTCTGTCTCCCTGAGTAAGCCTGACATGCAGACAGATTTATTTATTTGCCAGTTATGCTTCCCCCCACTCTCTGTTCTTGCTATATATAGACTGAGCTTCTTTCTGAAGCCTCTGGCAAGTCCCATGATTGGTTGATTCCTTTAGCACGTCCAACCCCAGGTCTGGGCAATGAGAAGGATAAAAGGAGGGAAAGGTAGCTATGGTCTCTGACCTCAGTGAGTTCAGAATCTGATTGGAAAGACAAGGTTCAGAAACATGGAACAATTAAGAGAGAAAAGGAAGAGTTTGTAAAACCTAGTTCTTTTTTCCCTAGTGTTACTTAAATAGTGCAAGAAATCTCTGATCTTATCAAAGTAAGGATTTTCTTCATTAGTGCCTATCATCATCCACTCATACCTTTTCTGATTATCATCCCTAACTTTCCATCAATCCTCCTTAGAGGAGTTGTGCAATACTCTGAAGGTTTCCTTTGATGTGTGTGTGTGAAGGGAGAGAGGGGGAGAAAGGGGGGAGGGAAGAGGAAGAGAGGGTGGGGGGAGGAAAGGAGGGAAGAAAGAAAGGAAGAAGAAGAGGAGAGGAGAGGGGAGGGAGGGAGAGAGTTACGGAGAGATGGGGAAACAGAGAGGAAGGTGGGAGGGAGAGGAAATGAAAGGAGAGAGAGACAGAGACAGAAAGAGGGGAGAGAAAGAGAGAGAGAGAGAGACAGAGACAGAGACAGAGAGACAGAGACAGAGAGAGGGGAGAGAGACAGAGAAACAGAGAGAGACAGAGACAGAGACAGAGAGGGGAGAGAAAGAGAGAGAGAGAGACAGAGACAGAGAGAGGGGAGAGAAAGAGAGAGAGAGAGACAGAGACAGAGAGAGGGGAGAGAAAGAGAGAGAGAGAGACAGAGAGAGAGAGAGGGGAGAGAGAGAAAGAGAGAGAGAGAGAGAGAGAGAGAGAGAGAGAGAGAGAGAGAGAGAGAGAGAGGAGAGTCCACTACCTCAGGCTACCCTCCTTTTCCAGTCATGTATGGCTTCAGGTATGTCTTTTGTCACTCAGTATGCATATATCTTGATAGTAGCATGCTGTGGCCATGGCTTGCTCATCCCCACTCTGCCTCATCTCATGGACCTTTGGGTTATTACAAATGTAAGTCTGCAGACATCGTGATGTTCTGTGATTAGTAGAAGAATTCTGGGGTGAAAGTGGTTAGTGTTGACAGAATCTCTCAGTTTGGGATTCTCCGTGCAGTTTCCCAATGCAATCCTCCCTGTTGCACTCCTTCAGTCATTGTTTCTCTGCTACTTTGAATACCTGTCATTCTTTACTCATTTAGTACCTTGGTCTGCTAACATACTTCAGGGAATCAAGTCAGTAAGCATTGATTAAGTACCTTCTGTGTGCCAGGTACTGTGCTAAGTTCTGGGGACACACACACACACACAAAAAAGAATGACAAAGCTCCTTCTCTCAAGATGCTCACATTCTAAAGGGGGAGGAATCACATGAAAAACACTATCTAGAAAGAAGATACTGACAAGACTGAGGGCCAATAATGTCAGAGGGAAGGAAGACCCTAGCACTGAGGAGAACTGCGAAAGGGCAGATTTTGGCTGAGACTTGAAGGAAACAGAAAGGAGCCAGGTGGAGACAAGAAGGGAGAGTGTTCTGGATATGAGAGTAAGCCTGAAATCAGGGCATGGGGAAACAGAGTGTCCTGTGAGGAAAGATCAGGTCGGCGTCACTGCAGGGTAGAGTAGGAGGAGAGCACTGTATAAGCACGCTGATCCATCCCCTTTCCAGAATACCTTCTGAAGTCGCCATGGCCGAAAGACCATCCATCCTCCTTTTAAGACAGCCACGTGGTCTGGCACTGGTCACTATCATGGAAGCCACGCAGTCTGGTGTTGGTCACCATCATGGCAGCCATGCAGTCTGGCATTGGTCACCATCATGGCAGCCATGCAGTCTAACCCGGGTCACTATTATAATAGCTACATGGTCCAGCACTGGTCACTAGAAAGGAGACTCCTTGCAGTTAGGTGCTGCTACATTTATCATTATTGCATGTCCAGCATTTAGCACAGGGTCTGGCACATGTGGGTGCTTAAATGTTTGTTTGATGTAAGCTTTTCCTCCTTGGTGTAATCTGTCAGAGTTTACAGGAAGCTCTGAAGTTCATTGATTGTATCAGCCAGAGATTATCAACACAGCTAGGGGCTAATGGAGATTGAATAAACTCTATTTTCATGAGAGGAGACTTGGCCAGTATTTCAGTCCTTCAGAAGTCAAAGTAGGAGCTAGCACCTGGAACTCCCAGCACCTTCCTCTCTAATACTACCTTCCATCTACTCTGCATGTGTACTGTATAGACCAATCTGTATATGTTTCCTCCTCTGTTCAAATGTAAGCCCCTTGGGGGGAAAGACCTGTTTGCTTGTTTTCCTCCTTTGTATCCCCAAAGTCTAGCACATAGCCCTTATGGTAGACATTTATTACTGCTTAGCTGATAGGTTTTATCAGACCCCAAAATTCAATCCTCTTCCCTGAATAGCATTGATATGATAGAAATCATGCTGTGTAATTGAAATGGTCTCTTGTGTAGATTTTCCCAAGTCATAGCAATATACTCCAACTCTAACAGGTGGCCATATGAATAACTCTCAGGCTTGTGAATATGGACTCTGTCTGCCGTACTGCTCATCAAAGCCTAAACCTCCTTACCTTTACGTTGACTTAAACAGATTTCCCATGCTGTTCAAAGTTGTCTGAGCCCACGATCACGAGTGCAGAGATTTCCTTTAATCTCTCCAATTATGTAGAAAATCCTCTGGGACCTTCACAGCATCCACCTACTGGCTGCTCCCTCCCTCATTAACAGGAATTTTGAACAAAAGTCATATGGCTACATTATCTTGAATTCCACATCACCATAAATTACACAATCTCTGTATCAGAATGATAAGCTGGCAGTGTTTGTATACCTAAATGAGAACTAAATATATAAAGAGTTTAAAATATTAATCATGCCTAAAACTTGCTTTTACAAAAAAAGATTTAAATCATTTATTTTTGCCTCCCGTTACTGCTTCAAATTCAATGAATGCTATGAAGCATTTCTTCAGTAATAAACCCAGTGACATGCTTGGGGGTGGGGGAGATACAAAGCTTTGATGTCAGGCAGCTCCCGGAATAGCAGGAGAGTTTCAGGCTAGCAGTAACAACAAAATATTCATCACAAAAATAATAAGTAGCATTTACAAGGTGTTCTGATTTTGGCAAAGCATTTTACAAACATTATCTCATTTTATCCTCACCATGACCCTGAGAGATCGGTGCTATTTTTATCTCCCATATTGTTGTATAATCTGTATATGTTGTTTGTGATCATTCAGTATGTTCAAGTCTTTGTGACTCCATGGACCACAGCTATATGACATATAACAATAATATCAAGGGGAAATTGAGGCAAACAATGGTTAAGTGACGACCTGGATCCCACAGCCTACAGACTTTCTGAGGTGGGCTTTGAACTCTGGTCCTCCTGCTTGGCTAATAGAAAAAGAACTCTAGATTAAGTCAAAAGATTTAAATTCACATCCTGCCTCAGGCTCTTACTGTGTCACCTCAGGCAAGGCAACCTCCCTTGAACCCATAGAGGGTTAGATGGATGGTGCTCCCAGCACTAAAACCATTCCAGGGTCCCGTAGGACCCTGCGCAGACCTTCCCAGCTGAATAAACTCATGCTTTTTCTGTTCAGTGGGGGAAGAGGCTCTCTGCCGTGCCCGCAGCGGGCTCTGAGCTCCCTCCTCGTCGGAGATCCTGGCATGCAGGGTAAAGCAGAGCCTCCTTGCCAGCTGCTGCTGCCCACGGCTGCTGCGCCCACACGCGGAGCCTGGGGCCAGCCTCAGAAGCACTCCCCCCACGACTTATACTGCCACGTGATTTTTTCTGTTTCCATGTCTTGGGATGCTGACAGGGAACTGTGGGCGTCTCCCAGAGCACACCAGACCAATGAGATGGATCCTCCTGCTCCGAGGAAACGGTGATGTCATCCTGGGCTGGATCAATGCAGCTTCCCCCGGGGACGTGGGAGAATTCAGTGGGATCTGTCGCCCCGCAGAGCGTCTTCGGGAGTTGTGCAGGGGTGACCGTGGAGGGCTGGGAATGAGAAGCCCTGACTCCCAGTCACCTGTGCCACTGACAGTCCTAGGATTTGACAGTTTCGGTACAGCACCTGCAAACCTTAAACTACCATACAAATGCTGGCATTATTGTTTTCTTCCGTGTCTGGGTCACAGTTTCCCCCTTTCCAATGTGGGAGGTGATAACCAGAGGCACTGCTCAGTGTTCTCTGTTCATTTTTCTAAGGCCATCCCAATGCTGACATTGTCTCTTCTGTATTCATGCCATCACAAACCACAAGCTAGAAGAGAGCTCACAGATCGTCTCATCCAACCCCCTCATTTTACAGATGAGGAAACTGAGGGATGTCAACTACCTTTCCCAAATCCCCATAGATGGTAGGCTTTAGGAGGTGATAGCATCCCTCCCAGTTCTGACATTCTGTGTTTAGTGGTCAGAGGTCCTTTTGAACTGAAATATTCCATGTCCTGGCTTCACAAAAATGCACAACAACCAACAAGCCAGTTGGCTTCCCATCTGAGCTTTGTGGTGTCCAGGTGCTGGGGGCTGTCCGCTCCTAGGTCTCAGCAGCAGCCAGATTGCCTGCCCAGCAGGAATGCTCCACAGGCCTGGATAGATGAAGATGATACTGTGACATACATGAGAAGTGCTGTCAGCTCCCAGGGTCCGTGAGGGACTCTTGTTCATGGGGTCCCCTACCGCATAAGGTAGTAACTCGTAATCTTAACCATCTGCTTCTCTCTGCCCTCCTTGTTTAGGGGTCTTTGTCGTTCCTCTAGTAAGTTAGAATATTTGCATCTCAGTCCCAACAGGACAGAAGCCCAGAAAGTCCATTATCCAAATTTCTAGAATCTTTTTTTTTTATTGTTTATTCTTTGCTCTTAGCCTTTTAATCCCTCCCCCCTCAGTCCCTCCTGGTTCTCCCTTCCCTTACCTGCTGTCAGGGTGGGCATCTGTGACCAGTCGTCCTTTATCAGGGACCTGCATGAGACTTTCAAAACCCTCCTGGGTGGGAAGGGCCAACCTGGCTTAGTTCCCTTGAAGTATCTGCTGTCAGCTGGACAGCTCATCACATTGCACTCCTTGACTTCAGTTAGATGGCAGCAGACCACCATGTGAAAAATGGGTGTGCTGGAGACCCGAAGGGAAGCAATTCTCCCCAATCTACTTGATTCATCAGTGTGGTGGGGAAACAACAAGTGAGCTTAACTCAGTAAGTCTGTATCAAGTTCTCCTTCTTATCTAGACATCCTTCCCAAGGCTGGGCATGCTTCTAATCTGTTAAGGAGATGAGGAATGGGTTGTGTTCAAGGAATCTTCTTTCTCTTGAGCTGTAAGGTACTTGAGTGCAATGTAGGTCAAAGTGCCCCGTTTTACAGAGAAAAGAAACTGAGGCCCAGTGGAGTTAAGTGATTTGGCCACAACCACACAAGTGACAGAACTAGGATTCAAACTTAGGTCCTTCACCTTATACCTAGCCCTCTTTCCACTGAAGCATATTGTGTGCAGTGACCAAACCTACAAAAAGAAGATCCAGATGAAAGGTTCAAGGAATAATTTTGGAGGCACAGAAGACCCTCAGCTGAGTGGTTGGAATGGGCAGAGCTGGTGAAATCATGGAAGTCTTCCAGGAGGTGGTGTCTACCACTCTCCTACTTCTCCGTCTGCAGAAGAGAAATCCCTACTCCCACAACTGGAGAAAAAATCATTCCCTCCCTCACATCATCTCTTTTCTACAGAAGCCCTGAGTTTCTCCCACCTCTCCTCCCAGTTCTGGACTCTGAATGTCAGTGTTGGATATCCCTTCCCACAATCTGCCTGTAATGATCCAGGAGATTCTGCAAGACTAAGTTATGGAGAGACTGATTTGCATCTTTGGGGATGAAGTCACTGATTTGATTTTTTTTTTAAAAGAACAAAACCTTCCATTCTCCCACCTAGGGTCATTTGGAGGAAAATACTGTAGAAGCCTTAAACTGCTGCAGAAATGGTCTTATTACCATCATCATTACCTGTAGGCATCCGAATTGGAACAACTAGATGTGGAATATATCTGGAATGTGAATATGCTCCCTGCCAGCCACCAAGGCTGGGATGCCTTTTGCCAACCCCTCTGACTCAGCACATACAGCCAATTCCTCAGCTAGACACCTGGTCCTTCTTCACTTGCCAGTCACCTTATACATTACTCCCTCTCCCATGCTTTCTTCATCCTTCCAAAAAGGCCTACTGACATTCCACCTCCAAAGCCTTTGTTACAGCACTGAACACGTTGCCTCAAACACAGTAGGCATTTGATAAATGTCTGTTGACTGACAGGCCAGAGAAAGCATTGTTCTAGGAGTCTAGCTCCCCATCTAGCAATAACAAGCTGTAGGGGTGCGGCTGATCTTTTCCCAGCTGTGGGACCGTGATACCTCCTCTACAAAATGCCACTTATCCTTGATGACTTTCCTTATATTCTAGAATTCTGCTCTGATACTTGCCATCATTGATCTCCCTCCTCTTGAGCTCCTCTCGGCCCTGAGAGTCTAGACTTCACATTTTATCACTTAATTCTGTTCCCTCTCCCACATCTAAGTCCATGGATGGAGCATTTATGGAAAATTTGTAAATTCAGTGTATTGGACTTTGTAGCAACTCTGGGTGAGAGATTGCCTCCCTTCCTGCCACATCTGAAGAAGAGAAGGTCCCTCCCTCCCTTCCTCCTCCCCCAGGCTACCCCTGGGGCCCCTTGGGGCTCATCCTCCTCTTTCATCTAGGGCTGAGCTCCAGGAAAAGCTTGCATGCCTGTGGCAGTGTCCTGAGTTCACTCAGACACACTTGGAGTCCTTGACAATCCTAAGTTTCTCTTGGTCTACATGACCACTATTTCTTCCTCTCCATTAATCCTCTTATTTTGCTGAAAAGATTTCTCCCTTCCTTAGATTAATAGAATTTTGATATTTATAACCTACCATTGGGATTGTTTAGCCTGAATATCCCTTTGAGATTAATGGGACTTCATTGTAAACCTCCCTTCTCGGCATCCACGCTGCTCGCTGCTCCTCACTGGTTCTCCCAGGGCTTCCCAGAATAGAAAGTGCATTTGAAATCCCATTTCCTATTCAAATTGTCTTGCTATCTTAGGGCAGGGCTCATATTCACCCTCATGTTATTTCGAGGCCCTAGAAAAATTATTTTATCAGTCGGTGACTGTCTAATGGAAAATGAGGGAGCGGGGCAAGATGATGGTGAAGGTCCCCTCTGGCACCAAGAGGCTACAAACCCATCAAGAAGCCTGAGGCTGCAGCTGAGCCCTTGGATTACCCAGTGAGCTTGCACAAGTCCCTTCCTCTCTCTGCGTCTCAGTTCCTTATCTATGAAATGAACTGTTGGTCTCAATGGTTCCCGAGGTTTCTTCCCATTCTCTTTATTCTATGGTTCCCTGACTTATCCTAGTTTCCAGGGCTGGAACTGCCTTTGTCTTTGTTCTTTTAGTTTTCAGCCTCATGCTGGGCACATAGCAAGTGATTAATAAGTTACTGACTATCGATTGTTAAATCCTGCCTCAGACAGGGGTGGATGTGGGTCAATCCCTTCACCTAGCTTTCCTCATGACTAAAATGAACGCATTGCCCTATGTATCCTCTGAGGACTCTCTAAGTCCCAGGGTGATGGTCCTGTGACTGCAGATACAGGTTTGCTCATGTCCTTCTTTGGCTCAAAAGACCCTCAGGGCCTCCTTGCACCTTCAGACAAAAGTTGAAGGTCCTTAGCTCCATATCCAAGGACCTTGGCCATTCACCTCTCCCTTAACTTTCCAGGTTTATCACATATAACTTCTGTAAGTGTGGACCACAGCTCACCATAATGGACAATTCTCTGACCTCTGAACCATGTTGTCCAGCCTATGAGACAGCACACACACTATACTCTCTGCCGGGAATATCCTCCCTTCCATGCTGTGCTGATACAATTTCTACCCACCCTGAAAAATAATGTCATTAATAGCTTCTGTTCTTGTATCACCTACATTTCCCAATGTATTCCTCCTTCCTCCTTTTCTCCCCCTCCCAGGGAACCAGCCATTAAAATAAAGAATTAAGAAGTAGAGGTAGAGGGGAAAGAGTTCCATAAAACCAAGCAACATTATCCAAGAATTTTGACAAGCCATGATGGGTTCTGCTCCCACAGTCCAGCATTTCTGGAAGGAAACAGGAGTGGGTGTAGAATGGGGAGAGGGAGGCATCTTCTCATATCTCTTCTTTGGCCCAGCCTTGGCCACTATAACTTGGCAACTTTCATCGTTTGCTTTGCTTTTCTTTCCTTTCATCAAAGCAATAGCAATATAATAATAAGTTGTCCTTTCTATAACATTTTAAGGTTTATAAAGTGGTTTACAAATATTTTCTCATTTCATCCACCCAGCAATTAAGTAGGCACTATATTCTCCACATTTTAAAGATGGAGCTAAGACTGAGAAAGTGACACCTAAAATAACACAGCTAAAATCCTGTGTGAAACAGGATTTGAACTCAGGTCTTGCTGGCTTCAAGTCCAGTGCTCTAACCATCTTAATGTCTAAATCCCTGGCCATGGGCAGCCCCAGTTTGTGCCCATTTTGTAAAGCAATGGTATATCCAAAGCTGAAGAGAACAGGATCAATGAATGTACCAGGAAGGAGAGAATGATTCATTTTTCTCCTTTTTATGTTCCCAATAACTTGAAGAAAACATCTTAGAACCTTGGGATGTAAGCTGCACTTTTCTTTTTAATGGTTCCAATGCTTGACCCGAAACCTAGAACATAGCTGGTTTTAGTAAATGTTTTGCTTGTTTTTTTTTTTCATGCCAGCACTCAGCTTGAGAAACATTTATATGAACATTCTAACACAGGCAGAGAGCCAAAGGGCCTGGGGGATCACCTGTCCTAACTCTGAAGCTACTGGTCTTTCACCAAAATGAAGATGAAATGACAGAGAAATCTCATCACTGAGTGCATCACAAAATCACAGCATTCTAAGTGAATTCAGAGGAAACGCAGTGCAACTTCTCATCCAATGTGAAGGTCACACCAACAAACATTTATCCTTTTAATTCAGTCAGATTGTATTTTTAAAATCAGTGGTTGTGAGGTGGCACAGAGAAAGCATATTATATTTGGAATCAGAAAGGTCTGAGTTTGAATCTACCTGTGTGACCCTGGGCAAGTTGAATAAACTCTGTCTGCCTCAGTTTCCTCACTAATAAAATGAAGAAAATAAATACCATCTATTTTCCAGAGTTATTGGGAGGATAGAATGTCATCAGTTTGTGAAGTAATTTGCAGACCTTAAATAATATATAAATGCTAGTTATCATTAATACTAAAATGAGGAAATAATAGTACCTTTTATATAATATCTATCTATTATACTATATAAGCAAAATAAATGAAATAAAGAGTCCCTTCCTCCAAGGAATTCCTATTTTTTTGGGAGGATCAAACACTATATGTAAAATCAGCCAATCAAGAAGCATTTATTGACTGCTTCCTCTGGGCCAGACACAAAGCTAGCCATGAAGGATAAAAAAACAAAGAAGGAAAGATTCCTAAAAAACAATTTCTAGAGGCAGAGAATGCTAATAATGGAGGGACCCATCATTTAGGCACCTTCACATATTGGCCCCTGTACTGAACTCTGGGAATAAAAATATCATCGAAGAAGCTTACATTGTAATGGGAGTGGATGATGCAAAAATAAATAGAATTTGAAAACATATATATATATATATATATATATATATATATATATATATATATATATATATATATACCTATATATACACACACACATATATATATCAGGAGGGGAAAGAGGATCAAAATGACCTCTTGTAGGAAGGAGTTTCAGAGCAGAGAAGTATGTCCCCACCATAGCTGCTCCTGGTGGTATGTCTCCAGAAGGCTTTCCCAACCAGGCAATAGTCTCCAGTGACCAAACCTCCTTGGACCAGTAATGTGGTACCTTGGAAAGAGCAATGGATCTGAAAGGTAAGGCAAAGTTTGAATCCCAATTCTGCTTCTTATTACCTATGTGACTTTGGGCAGCTCACTTCATCCCTATGCCTATCTGTAAGGGTTGGACTGCTAAGACTACTTCCACTTTTAAGATCTTAGGATCTTTGATGCAATGACTCTGAATGCTGTCCATTTGATGGGGTTGATTGGAATGTTCTTGGGAGAAGAAGAAGTGTCTCAATCAGGGAGGGTAATTTCTCCTTTGAAACACCTGGACAGGCTGCCCAGAGGATGTTAGTCAGGCTCTTGGTGAAATATTCCTCAAGAATCTGCCCCTCTCAAATCCTTCACCCTAGAGGCACAGAAGGAGATATTAGGATTCTTGCTGAATCCTAAGTACAATCCATTTCTGTTCTCTCAGATCCCCTCTACTGATCACCACCATAGTAACATACATTTTAATAGATTCCGTGTGTAAACAAAATGTTACACAGCCATCATGATCCCAATGATACTCTGAGCAATGACATTCTTCATTTTCTGAGTAGAAGCAAGCACAGGGACCAAGAAATTGGGTTGGTCTAGCCTGTATTATTTCCGGCAGCCTTCTCAGACAAGTCTGTAATGGAAAGCATCCTTATTACATGCTGGTAGCTATTTACTGTAATTGAACTGCATTAGTCTCAATTTTCCTTAAAGTGGGCGTTCTTCCAGTTATTTTAAATACACAAATGAACAATCGCTGAAATAGACACAAGCTGGACCTAGCAGATATTTGTAGAGAGTTTGACAACGTGGAACATGAAGTAAGTGAGCACCAGAGGGGCCCAGGGTTCCGACTATAAGAACCAACGATCTTTTGTTTTCCCAGAGGAAGAAGACCTTGCTGATTGACTCCATCCCATAGCTGTGATAAGAATGATTCCTCAGTGATGATAAAGAAACAGAACAGAACAACAATGTGAATTAGCATTGGGCTGGAAATCCAGAGGCTTGGCTGGGATGTCATCATGGCCATTCAAGGGAATGCCCATTTGAATAATCCATTTTTAATGAAATATTTTTATCAAGGGATTTGAGTTTGAATCTCAACTCTGCCCCTTTGGGGCTTGAAGGCTTGGGCTGCAGGATCTCTAAAATCCCTTCCAGCCTTAAATCTATGCTGCCAGAGATCATAAATTTGTACAGTTTACAGTTGAAGAGGGTCTTATCTATGATGTAATCCAGTCTCTCATTTGACATGTAGGGAAACTGAGGCTCAGAGTGGGGAAGGGTGTATTCCCACTTTTTTACATCATTAGTAGTGGGGGGAGGCTTCAAAGAGAGGTCTTTTGACTGCTTCTACTATAGCACACTGCCCCTAGTGCCTGTAGACACAGAACCTCTTTTGGTGCTGAGCAGGCATCCTCTTCCTAATCGCAGTGAATGGCATGTCAATCCAGTGCTCCCCTAGTGAAGATTTCATAGTGCCAAGCAAAGTGGCCCAGCTTGTCTGAGCTCCAGGGACCAGCCCTTCCATCTGATTGTGTGTAAGAGGCTGCACCTGGCAGGAGAAATACAATGGACCCCCTGTGGGATGCTGTCTAACACCGTTTGCATTCCACTTTCATTTGGGTTCTGTGGAATGGCTCCAGGCGCAGCTTACCAAGCCTCTGTAATAAACTTTCCATCTCTCTGCACTAGCTGTATGTGAGTGGCCCGGTGGAACTGCTCTTATTAGCCAGCCAGAGCAGGGCTATACATCATCACCCGTCCTGCTCTCAAATGGGTCCCCCATCCACGGTGCTAATGGTGTAAGAAGTAGGAGAGAAGACAGATGGGTGCCCTGTCCTCTTTGTGGTCCAGAGCCCAGGGAATTTGCATCCAAGGCTAGGTTGTCTCCCTCTCCCTCTTCCTCCCACTCCTCTTCTCCCTCCCTCTCTCTAACATTGCCCTCAGGGAGCTTACATCCTTTCCCTTACGTGGGGAGACAACATATTCACCTTTGTGTCAATGTAAAATATAGAAAAAGTCAATTTGTGAGCTTGGGGAGGGAAGATAGGGAGCTGGGAGGGATAAAAATGGCCTCATGTAAGAAGGTGGCATTGAGCTGAGATGAAGGGGAAGAATAGGGAAAGGATGTTTGGGAGAGCGTACTGGCCTTGAGGGCACAGCCCAGGTAAAGGTGTGGGGATGGGAATGGAATCTCATGTGAAGTAAACTCCTATCCTAGCAGAATGGACTGACTGCATGTTCTGCAAAGATGTGGGAGGGAGACTGTGGCTCTGAGGCTAGAATTCTTGTTGGTCATGCACAAGTCACATTCAACTAGGCAGGAGTCAATGTAACACCTCTCCCACCCCCCACATCCACCAGAGCAAAGGGAACTTTGAGAATTCTGGAATTACCTGGCTCTGTTTTGTGACCCTGAAACATAGCACTGGTTTTTTTTGTTTTTTGTTTTTGTTACTTTGAGGATATCGGTTTCCTCCTTTGTAAAAGAGGGTCAGGGGATGGGGTTGGACTGCAGACTCCTAGAATTGCGCATCAGGAACCCTCCCATCCCCCACAAATGGTCCAGTCTGTCTTCCTGTGGAAGACTTCCAAGGATGGGAAACTCACTACCTAATGAGGTATCCTATCCTACTCAAAGTTTCCTCCCTTACATCCATAAATAATACTAACAGTAGTAACAATTAGCAGTGTTTGTCATTATTATTATTTTACTGGCATTTGTGCAACATTTTTAGGTTTGCAACGTGTGTCGCATACGTCTTTTAACCTGACCTTCACAATGCTGGAGGAAAAGTGACATTATCACCCTCACTTTACAGATGAGACAGACAGCGGTTACGTAATTTTCCCAGGGTCACACAGTTGGTTAGTGAAGTTGTATTTGAGTTCAGCTAATCCTGTATGTCCAGTGCACTATCCACTGTGTCATCCAGCTATCTCTCATTCTGCCTCTCTGCAGCATACATCCCTTGCTCCTTGGTCTCTCCTCCAGGGGCAAGCAGAATCCCTAAGGTCCTTTTCAACTCCAGCATTCTCTGATCTTGCTTACATCCATGGAAAAATCTGTAGCCACAGAATGTATAATAGAACCTTTATCTGTTCCCATTACTTACAGAATCAGAGAACTGGGCACAAAGTCAGAAGGCACGTAGGTCAATCTATAGCCAGTTAGTAATACCCAGCTATGACACTCTGGAGAACTGATCAATTTGGTCCTATGTTGCTACCCAATAATTAAATAGTTTATTATGTCCATAGTCTCAGGCTAGACTACACAGTAAATCCACATGTCACACACCTGGATGTCCAAGCATAAGAATACACACTGCCACTAGAAATAAGATGGAAGCCAGAATGGCAAAGAGCTCACCTGTGAGTCCCCTCTAGCTACCCCTCCTCCCTCCCCACACCTACACAACTCAAGGGTATTTGAGATGTTTCACAATAGCACCTGTATCAGGAATAGGTGTTTAGAGGGCCAGTGGGAAAGGTGAGCTGGGTTCACTGGTCTTCTAACTTGGCTTAGCTTGGAATTGCCTGATTATTCCTGGAAATAAGTATAATGTTCTATTTTCCAATAACTTTCCCAGGGAAAGGAGGATAGGAACCTCCAGAGACCTACCCGTTTTGTAGCAACATCATTTTTCTTGATTTACCAGTCGAGAGACTGGCTGCCCCTTAATAAGTGTGAACAGTGCTCAGGGCCTACGAGACCAAGGGCTGTTTGTATGGCTGAAGGCTGACAGAAGCCAGGTCCGGGCATCCTCACTACACAACTGCCTGCAAACTCTTCTTCTCCAGTCACCTCTCCCCAACAGCCCTTCCAGAGTACTAGGCTCTGCTGTCCATATTGGTGAGGGTGGGGTAAGCCTAGAATGGTATGAAGGGATGCAGAACACGGTGGAGGGACAAGGGACAAAGTAACTCCCTTTGCATTTTTAAAGCTACTTCATAATAATGGAATTTCTGGGTTGTGATAGAGCAGAAGCAGTGATAGATGAGGGTTCTGGGGAGCAGAGCTTAGAGCCAAATTCTTCCCCTTACACTAACAGCACCACATTTCCTGGAGAGCCCCACTCCAACACATTCCCCTCTCTATTGTGCCATCCCTCCTGGTGCCTCTGCCTCTACCCCCAAATGGACACCTGCAGATTTGGGGCATAGATTGGACATTCTGCTATGAGTCTATCATTGCCTCCAAGAGAACAGGGAGCCATGATTTTATTCTTGCCTTGGTCTTCTCCCAGTCTAGCATGGGGTAGGCATTAATAATGGCTTGCTACTTGATATTGTCTGACACAGTGCCAGGCACATGGTCAAGTCAGGTAAGCATCTGTCAAACACTGTGCTAAATATGGGTGGGTGACAAAGAAAGCTGAAAACAGCCCTGCCCTCATTGAGCTTGTGACCTAATACTCAGGGACTACTGTGGACAAACAAGGGATAGACAGGATGAATTGAGTCATGTTAGAAGGGATGCAGTAGCAGTGAGCCAATCAGCAAACATTTATGAAGACCCTACTATGTGCCAGGTAGAAACTTAAGTGTTTGGGAAGACCCAGGAAGACAACCCATTATCCCTACCCCCACTCATTGACAATATGTTGGTGATCACCATGGCAATTTGGAATAGCTTTTAGAATGCCTGAATGGGGGTCAGAAGGATCTGCATCCAAATCCAATATCCATCCCACACTTACCAGTCCTATGGGCAAGGTCCCTCAGTTTCCTCATCTGTTAGATGAGAGAAGTGCACTTGATGACTGCTTAAGTTACTTCCAATTTCACATCTTTGATTCCATGATGATGGGAGCAAAGGAGGAGCGTGTCACTGATGAGGATGACTGACATTTCTATAGGAATTTCAACTGCTTATGCACTTGGTCTCATTTGCATTCTCACAGCCACCTGTGAAGTTTTTGCTGCTTGTAGACTCATTTCCAGTGTAGGAATAGTGGTTCTGTAAGAAGTTCAATGACTTAACCAAGGTTGACCGAGTTAGTGAGTGCCTGATGAGGAGTCTGAATCAGATCAGTCACAGATCCTGCCTTCAGGGAGCATCCTCTATAGTCTGGTGAGAAGTCTTGAGGAGATAGGACTGGAATGCAAGTGGTGCAGGGTGCAAGGCCAAAAACACCATCAGTGACTCAAAGAGAAACAGATGAGCTTGGAGGGAGAAAGTGATGTCTGAGGCAAATGCGGAGAGGAAGTCCAGGAAGCCTTCTTGGAGGAGACAGCACTTGGGATGGGCTTTCAAAGTTGGTCTGGAGTCCAGTAATGAGAAAGGGGAAGGAAGGCATCCACAACCAACAGACATCCAAGTCTCCGGTAACCCTGGAAAGTGTCACTTTCAGAGGTCCTTTTATATCTGTCCAACTGAACTCCTTGGCATCAGCCTAATAAGTCATCCAGAACTCATCCCAGTTATAGTGCTACCTGTCATGGATCTCCAATCCAGGCCATGGTTCAGCTGACTGGGGCAGGTGGTGGAGCCCCTCCGTGCTGGGCTACCCTATCAGCCAAAGCGAAAGTGATGAGCAGTCAGACGAGCCATCGGATCAACAGCCAAACCCAAGGGAAGAGGACTTGAGAATTCACCCAAGGCCTGGCCTTACCTTGTTCCTGTGGAATTCTGGTCCAAAATTTTAGCAATTACTCCCAGGCCTGAGTTGACAGATGACACCTTCAAAGACTTTGTCCAATGAAATTGAAATATTTGTGACTTTCCAGAGCCAGTAAGGAGATGTCACCAGAAAGGCGTCAAGGTCCTGCTGCCTCTAGATTTGTCCCTGCCTTAATGGTCATCCTGCCTCTCCCTCTGGGCTGCAGGTGCCTTGAGGCCAAGGGTAAGATGGACCTCGCAGAATCAGACAATGTTAGATGATTTCAGGTCTTGGGATCCTAGATTTCAGGCTGACTCCTTCTCCTTTTTCAACCTCTTTGGCCTCTCTGGGATTTGCCCACCTTCCTCAGAATAACTTTCCTCTCCTAACCTTCACAGATGTCTTACACTGCTTGTTTGCCTCCATAGCCTTTTCATTCTCCTCCAGATCTCAGAAGATGGCGATTCTCCAAGGTTTCATCCAGAGCCTTCCATTTTTTCTTTATTCTATCTCCCTAAACTAATTCCTTCTCTCCTGAGTCTTGAACCAATCTTTATTTGTCAGATTCTGGTCCATCTTTTGGACCGGCTTCCCTCCATGAAGCTATTTTCTCCTTCCCCTCCCACCCTCTGAAGATAATGACCTTCCACCCTTGACTTGACATAACACTTTGCTTCTGTTTCATCGGACAGATGAGCCAACTGAGGCATGGGCTTTATAACTGGTCATTCACTGCAACCAACTCTTTGAAAATGAAGACCAGACAGACTAGAATACCAAGCCAAGGTCACTTCTGTTGTTCAGTTGTTTTTCAATTGTGACCAACTCTTTTTGACCCATTGTGGGTTTTCTTGGCAAAGATCCTGGATGGGATTTGCCATTGGCTTCTCTGGCTCACTGTACAGATGAGGAAACTGAGGCAAGCAGGGTTAAGTGACTTACCCAGGGTCACCCCACTAGAAAATGTCTGAGGTCAGACTTCTTGACTCTAGGACCAACCATAGGCACTACCCACTGAGCTGCCTATTGCTCCTTGGCCAAGGTCACAGAGGTAGTAAATAGCAAAAGGTAGGATTGCCTGAGGGCCCTGATCTGACAAGAGAAGACTTAACACCAGACCTCCTATTGTTCTATGCCTGTCTCTTTTCCCTCTACCCGAAGTCATCCTGGCCTCCATGACTGCTCTGAATGGGGGGGCATATGAGTGTCCTGTTTATGCTTTGCCAAGCCTCCCTTTGATTATGCATAAAATACCAAAAGGACTTGATGTTTGATGGGAAAACTGAGGCTCAGAAAGGGAACTCAGTGGCTTCTCTGGTTTCTTTAGGGTCCAGGACTCACTCAGCCCCTCACTCTGCCCTATTCAGTGTCCTCCCATGGGGATCAGGTATAAATAAAGCAAGGGAATGAATCACTGGATAACCCAGGGCAGAATTATCAAGGTCAGGAGTGGCTCTGCACCCCCCAAAAGGAGTGCTGGTGCATAGAATGACTGAGGAATGATAAACTACTCAGGGCCTGTTCCCTGGGCCTGTCCTTGTCATAGAACAAATTATCTCTGCTTGTCACACATGCTACTAGTACAGCTATACTGACTGGTCATCCAGAAATCAGCTTTGGCTCTTCTAGATCAGAGACTATCAGAGCTTGGAGAGGTCTTAGAAGAGGAAAGGTCAGAGCTGGGAAGGGCTTGAGAACAGGGAAGGTCAGAGCTGAAAGCAGCTGCCAAAATCCTGCAGTTCAAGTCTTGCCTGACATAGGGTCCCCTCTTTGTCCCAGAGATGGTAAACTCACTACCTCTCCAGGTGGTCTCTTCCATTGTGGGATGATTTGTGTAAAGTTCTTCCTGACTTGTTATTTGCAAGTTGTGGTTCTGCCCTCTAGAGTTACATATAATAAAACATGTCCAACACCTCCATAGCCCTTCAGCTATTTGAAGACAAACATCCTTTGTCCCTTCCCCACTGTGCCCAATCATCTCCATCCCCTTGTTCTTCTTTTTCTCTCTTTGACAAAGTCTCCTTCTCTATTAAGGCCCACTTGAGTTCCCCTTTGCGCCAGCATGCCTCACCTGTCAGCTGGAACCCTCCTTATCCATTCCCACCTCAGAGGATCTGAATCATTTCTGGTATCCCCAGATCTCTTATTGACACAATTTCAGGACAGTTCTTAATTCTCAATCAGTCAAATTATCTCTTTTTCCTGCTGTGTGTCACACACAGTGCTCTGTGTCACCCCCTCCATGCCTTTGGATTTGCTCTCCCCCATGCCTGGTGTGCCTTCCCCTTCACCTTCTCCTCCTAACAGGCTTATAATCTCTCAGAGGGCAAGGATTGAATGTCTCCCACTACATCCTTCCTAAAACAGTGTCCTGGGTCGTTTAAGAAAAGAGTGCTAGGCTTCTGGTCAACATAAACAGCTGAAAGAACCAACTGGGCAGGATCAAAAAGTATTGAAGGGTCTACCTGTAGCTCACACCCAGTATTTATCTCCACATTCCCATTTCCCAGGAAGCCCAGCAGGAAAGGGATGAAGTGGATGCACAGGAAGATAAGTGGTAGCTTAGATGTTGCCTGGTTATCCTTTGACCGGGAGTTATGTTCTACAGCCAAAATGAAACCTTACTAACTCTGCCAGAGATTTAGACTCATAAATCTCTGTATTCCATAAATGGAAGGAGATGTTTCCTCAGGACTGTCCCAGATTGAATTAGAGTGACCAAAAAGTGGTGAGCCCCACACCTGGATGTTTCTAAGGGAACTGGAGGACAATGTCTCGGGAATATTGTAAAAGGGAGTCTGGGTCAGGTATGTTTTAAACTTGATGCCTGTTGGATCCCTTCCAGTTCAGCCATCCATTGATTCCATCCCGGATTGTTTGGGACCCAAGACATCTCCCATTTTTTTCATTTTGTGTGTATGTGTAACAAGGTCTTCTAGGGTTAGAAGAAAGCTGCTGCATCTCCTCTGACAGTCTCATAAAAGGGGAACAGAGTGGGAGGAATGAGCATCTTGGCATCTCTCTGCAACCTTTGTGTGACTGTCATTGTCTGAAGATGCCTGTCTACTCAGCTCAGGAACCCCTAGAATAAGGCAGCCAAAAGCACTGGGACCTAGTGTGTGGGGATCAAACACAGAAATAAAACAGAATGACAGTGACCAGCCCACCTGGGAGTACACAGAAGGGGACAAAGGAAAGAGAAGGGAAGCCGAGGTTTGGAAAAGAATCAAATTACTGGGGAGAGAACAGGCAGCTGCTTGATGTGTTTAGCCTCCAACAGCCCATACCCAGGTGACCAAAGCAAGACAGGGACAGGTGATGACCAAGGTGTTCTCTCTATCTTCCCTCATGGAGGGATCTCTTAAGCCCAGTGCTCTGGAGGCTAGTTGTGTGAAGGACACTGAGCTAGATGTGGGGAGATTGAAACCAAAGACTGCCTCCTTGGGGGTGGTCAGAGAGCCCAGTGAGCCCTGACTTTCTGGGAAACTAGAACAGTTCATCCATGCATAGTCCAGCTGGGACTTTTAGAATTCTGTTTGTTCCTTCCTATTAAAAATATTGTTTTATTTGGAGATAGAGAGAGAGAGCTTTTGCTTTATACCTGTTCTTTTCCTAATGCAGACTGTGTAGAAGAGTTTGGTATCATGACTCTCTGAGCCACCTTTGAGTCGTGACATGGCTATCTTCCTTTTGTGAATGTGGAAACTAAGGTTCAGAGAGTCACTATGACTTGTCCATGGCAACAGAGCTATTAAGGGACAGAATCAGGGCAGGAATACAGATCCTCTGACTCCTAAGACCAGGGCAAGTAAGTGGGAATAAAAGAAAGGCAATTGATCCCAAACTGATCAGTCTCTCCTGTTCAATCTTTTCTGTTTACTAAGGTCCCCCAAATGATGCCTGAAGTTCTATGCCATAGAGTCAGCCCCACTCCCAGAAAGATGGGTCTCCATTTCCAAAATGTCCATTTAGCATTTTGGTCTTGGATTCAACCACCCACCCACCCCAATCCCCTTCTGTAGCATCAGCCATGTCCTTAGCCAATTAAGAAGATTGCTGATTACAGGCGATTCCTTAGGATTCTGCCTTCATCCCTTTGTCAGCCCTTATATTTCAATTCCCCTTTCTTCTGAACTCAGAGTAAAGAAAGAGAAAGGGGGACATCCATAATGTGGTCCTTTGATCATTTAACAAGGATTTTTCTGCTGAGAGAACACAAACAGATAATAAATACAAAGGGTCTGTTTTGTTCTTAATGATATTGGAAGTAGGAATAGGGAGCTGCATGGGGAGAAGGAAATCAGGCATGGACTCCAATGGGAGGCAGTACTTGAGCTGAGCCTTGATTGAATAAAGGGACAGCTTCTAGAAGACAGAGATAAGGAGAAATTGCGTTCTGGATATAAAAACATGAGAGATATCATTGTCCCAAACCTGAGAATCCTACAAGTCACAAGTCACCCGCAAGGGTCACCAAAGAAAGCCTCCTTCAATTAGTTAGGGAATACTATCTCACTTTTTACCCACAAGGAAACTGAGACTAAAGGAAGGTACCTGCCTTATCCATAATGGTCATACAGCTAATAAGTGGCAGAGATGGAACTTGGAGGTCTTCCTACATCAAGACCAGAATTCTTTCTAATTTCTCAGTTTATTTATTTATTCATTTGTTTCTGCTCTCAGCCTGTGAACTCTTTGGTGTAGGGAACTCCCATTATTAAAAGCCAAGACTCCCTCTATCAATGCAGATTGGCGCCTGAGCGTCCCTGAGGCCCTGAGTGGTTTGCCCAAGGTTACACAATTGTATGTGTTGAATTTGAACCTGGGACTTCCCAACTCCAAAGCTAATTCCTTTACCTTAACTACACATTGCTCCCAGCATGAGACATTTTATCAATCTTCAGATCATTCATGTCACATGGAGTGCCAGGCCAGTCCCACTATAGTTCTACAGAGTTATGATCAGAGGGTTAGAAGGGCCCCGGACAAAATGAATTAATCTAAGTGGGTCAGGCACATAACCTCCCCTTGTACCCTTTCCTACATTTTGGCTCTGGGAAACTGGTTTTCCCCCTATGAAGGCATTTAGGCCCAGCGCCTTCTTTCTGTTTTTCTGAGAATGTCCCCTTGGATTATTGGTTAATAGTCTTGCTATATCCAAGAAAATTTGTAACGGGGTGTGTCCCCTAGCAATTTAGCCTTCATTAGTCACTTTTTTTTTCTCCTGGTTCCCTGCCCCACCCTCATCATTCTCTGTCACAAACATGAGTTCAAATTCATCCTCAGGTGCTATCTGGGTGACCCCAGGTAAGTCACTTAACCTCTGTTTGCCTCAGTTTCTTCTTTTGTAAAACAGTGATAATAAGAGCACCTGCCATGCAGGGCTATTTATGGAGATCAAAGGAAATAATATTTGCAGAGAAGTTAGCACACTGCTTGGCACCTAATAACTATGCAGATATTGACTATTAGCTCTTAATATTATCAAAATGGAATGACTTCCCTGAGAATTGTTAGAATACAGGCTGCATGGATGTTTATGAGAGGTGTCACATCCTCTGCCCTTGAAGCCCACCTTTCTACCCCCGCCTCCCTGAGAAGTTTTGTGGGGTGAGCTGATTTGAACAATATCCAAGACCCTTGAAACCAGTCCTGTAATCCGAAAAGATACCCCTAGTCATGACCCACCCAGTGACAGGAAATCCCCTTTAAGCTAATATCACTGTCGCTGATGCTTAGTTGTAAAATGGATCATAGCTTTTACTTGTACTTTCTAATCGATCCTTTATCAGCTGCCAGAAAAGCGCCAAGGCAGCTTTGAGAGAGAGTCCAGCCAAGGCCTAGGTTAGTCTGGAAGAGGGTCGAATCAGACCAGCTCAAAAGACTCTAAGCCTCCATTGTTCTACATATAGTTCCTCCCTTAATACAGCCTTAAACTGTATTGAATTATTGTTATTATTTCCAAGTCTCTCTACTGCCTTAAGATGAGTTAACAGTCCATTTTTGCTTGCCAGTTCCCCTCCCCAAATATGGATTTCTTTTGAAAGTCACCCCTTTTCTTTTTATGTTTAGATAGTCAATTTTCTAAACCTGTGTAGGACTGTACATTTGTACCAATTAAATTTCATCTTATTAGTTGTCAGCCACTCAGCTGACATTTTTAGGTTGTTTCCTTTCATCAACTACTAGTAATAGCTGGCATCCATGTACTAGCACTTTATCTGTCATCCATCTACCTCTCTGTCCATCTAGATCTCAAGACTTTGAAAAGACCTAAGAAATCATAATAATGGCTCATATTTCTATAATGCTTTGAAGTCTATAAAATGGCTGCTTTGGAACAGTTCTGTGAAGAAGGCACAGATTCCCTTTGTCAGAACTGGGGAAATTGCATCTCAGGTTCACACAACTAGCAAACATCAGAAGCAGGATTCGAACTCAGTGTTTTGTTCAATGAATATTAAGCTCCTACTGTGTCTAAGGCCCAGTCCTAGGAGCTAGAAAGAAAAGTCCAAAGAATGAAGGCATCTCTTGACGCACAGTCCAATGTTCAGTCCACCCCTTACACACCTTCTTGTTTTCAGCACCCTTTACACCTATGTTTCACCTACAGATTGCATGAGCACACCACAGATGCCTGCTTTCAAGTGACTGACAAAATTTTGTTTTCTCTCAGAGTAAAAAGGATGCAACTTCATTGGATGTGCAATGGGGAGTCATTGGAGGCTTTGGAACAGGATATTGATTAAAACAGAGATCAGCTCAGAAATGGGCCAGTTCACTTTGGTGTCAGGATTCATGGTTGTTTCTTTCTTTCCTCCCTTCTTTAGCCCAATGCAGGGCTAAAGCCAACCAAAGCCTATGAATTCCTCTACCTTATTTCCCTATAGTATCCATACCCTCCCTTCCCCTTTAATTTTCTTGGTTGGTTTGAATAAAGAAATGAAAGCCCGAATAATTATCCAGAATGCTGCTCCATCCGCCTAGGCGATCGCTGCTTTTTTCCAAGCCTCTTAAAAGGAGTGTGCGCCTGCTATGTATC
The DNA here is from genome assembly GCA_023548195.1 of Bettongia penicillata ogilbyi. NCBI lineage: Eukaryota > Metazoa > Chordata > Mammalia > Diprotodontia > Potoroidae > Bettongia > Bettongia penicillata. Next base: position 13,767,984 of record JAJHZJ010000150.1, on the reverse strand, counting down.
TCTTCACCCAATATTGTGCTTGGCTGATGTTGATTAGTTTGAGGGGATTTCACTTGCTAATTGTTCTGAATAGACATATTTCACAGGCTTTGCATTCTCTGACATTACCGGCTTTGAATTACGCATGCCGGGGGCTATTTTTTTCCCTCAAAAATACTCGATGAACTTTTCAGCTCAGGCAGAGAATAAGTTTATCATTTTGGCTCTAGTCCCAGAATGCAGCTTCCTGGGAGATGGAAAACAGCATTGGCCCTTGGGGTGTATGTTTGGGGGTGGGACTGAAAAGGGGCGAATCTGAGGGTTTCATTTTTAATGATTCTCCAGTGTGCCCAAGGAGATGATGAGTTAGATACACTCTATATCTGTTACTTACTATTATCAGGAATGGCTGATGACCTTTTGTGATGAGTTATGACTCCCTATTTATCTCAGTCCTTTGTCTTAGAATCAGAGAGCCGGGGAGTGGGACAATACTGAGTGTCTTGAAGCAACAATATGTCTGTGGAATGGAATGAGGTTGAGCTGTGTGATTCTGTGTAATGAATGAATGAAATGACTGTGGAATGAATTGTGTAATGAACATGTGTAATGAACATGGAATGAACAGAAAAGGCACTACAATTTATCTTTCATTCTGATTGTGTTATTAAATAGCCCTTTCTCATTTACAATGTTATCCTCTCAAACTGTGCAAAATGGGTAAGGCAAGCTTCTATCTGCCTATTTTTTTTTTCAGATGAGAGAATCGGGGGAGGGCTCCTTGGCAAGAGTCATTTGGTACATGGGGGTGAGTGGAGGAGGGGCTTGGTGAAAGAACCAGAAAACATTTTTTGCATCATGTTGGGTAAGATATCTAAGGAGTATTTGAGGGAAAACATGAATTAGAATCTCCCCAGGTGGAAAGGTTGAGAAGGAGGACATCTGCACCCATATCTGTGAAATCATAACATCACCAAAGCATGTGATAGAGCCATAATTTTAGCTTGAAGTATAGATTTAAAAATGAAAAGGATGGTAAAAGTAATTTATTTCCAGCCCCATCCTTTCAGTTGAAATTAACAGAGTGTCTGGCAGAGAGCAGTGCTTAACACAGACTTATTCATGAGGAATATGAGGCACAGAGAGGTTAAGGGAGTTGCCTAGGTTCACACAGCTAGTAAGTGTCTGACACAGGATTAGAACTCATCTCTTTTTTGGTGTCATAATTATTTTTAATTCCTTAAAGATGGTTGTGTTTGATGTCTTTTTTTAAAAGTAAAGTATGTTGTTTTCAGTGTTCGACAATCACTTTCATATATCTTAGGTTTTTCTCCTCCCTCTCCTTTATTCTCCTCTTCCTCCCCACTCCCTCCCTGAGAGCGTACAATCTTATATAGGTTCTACATGTATTTTCCTATTAAATACTTGTTGAATAGAAGAATTAAAATAAATGGGAGCAACTATAAAACAAAACAAAACATCATACAAAATTAAATGATCTGTTTCTATCTGTGATCCAATTCCATAGTTCTTTCTCCAAATGTGGAAGGCATTTTGCCTCAAGAGTTTATTGGAAATTTTTTAAGTCCATGCATTTCAGTGAAGTACTAAGTCTACCAGAAAAATTCCTCACACACTGTGGTTGTTGCTGTGTACAAAATTCTCCTGGTTCTGCTCCTTACACTCAGCATCAATTCATATAAGTTTTTCCAGGCTTCTCTGAAGTCTTCCTTTTCATTGTTTCTCATAACACAATAGTATTCCATTACATTCATATACCATAACTTGTTCAGCAATTCCCTAATTGATGGGCATCCCCTTGATTTCCAGTTTTTGGCTACCACAAAGAGAGCTGCTATAAATATTTTTTGCACATGTGGGACCCTTTCCCATTTCTGTGATCTCTTTGAGATAGAGTCCCAGAAGCGATATTGCTGGGTCACAGGGTGTGCACATTTTTGTAGCCCTGTGGGCATAGTTCCAAATTGCTCTCCAGAATGACTGGATCAGCTCACAGCTCCACCAGCAATGAATTAGTGTTCCAACTCTCCCACATCTTCTCCAACATTTATCATCTTCCTGTCTTGTAACGTTAACCAGTCTGATAGGTGTGACGTGGTGCCTCAGAGTTGTTTTAATTTGAATCTCTTTAATCAATAGTGATTTAGAGCATTTTTTTCATGTGATTATAAAGAGCTTTAATTTCTTCCTCTGAAAACTCTCTGTTCATGTCCTTTGACCATTTATCAATTGGGGAATGACTTGTATTCTTATATATTTGACTGAGTTCTCTACATATTTTAGAAATGAGTTCTTTATCACAGACACTAGTTGCAAAAATTCTCTCCCAGTTTTCTGCTTCCCTCCTAATCTTGATTGCATTGGGATTGTTTGTGAAAAACTTTTCAATTTGTCTAGTATTGTGCACTAGATCTTGTGCAAGATATTATAGAAGCTGGAGAAAAATTAGAGGAGGACAAATAGGATGGTGAATGACTGAGTTTATGCCCTACTGGGATAAAGTGAGGGCTCTGAAGTTTTAGCCTTGGGAAAAAAATAGGATTTGGATGGGTAGAACACAACAAAGACCACCAAGGAAGGACTCAACTTTTGAACACAGGGTGTCAGAAATAGATAGGTCTCCAAAGGATAGAAAACCTGAGGCAGGTGGCCCCTTAGAGAATGTCAGAGCTGGAGGAGGTGGAGCTTACAATAAGGAATGTCAGAGCTGGGGGGGGGTGCGGGGGGGAGGAATGAGGCTTAGAACGGGGAATGCCAAAGCTGGGAACAGGGAATGTCAGAGTGTGTTTATGGGGGTGGGGCTTAGAACAGGAAATGTCAGAGCTGGAAAGAGCCTCAGAACTGGGAATGTCAGAATGTGTGTGGGGTGAAGCTTAGTGTGTGTGTGTGTGTGTGTGTGTGTGTGTATGTGTTGGTCCTTCATTGCCAAAGAAGACCATGCCATCAGAGAAATGATGATATGACTTGCACTTGACTTTGTTTTGAGTGAGGGAGGGCTGTGTAGGTCACCTCCAGAGCCATCTGAATCCAGTGACATCGGGATGACTGGCGATGACCCAGGATGAGTCAGTTGAGGGTTAAGTGACTTGCCCAAGGTCACACAGGGAATGTCAGAGTTGGAAAGAGCCCCAGAACAGGGAATATCAGAGTCGGGGTGAGCTTTAGAGCAGATCATATCAGAACTGGGAGATACTTTAGAATATAATAATATTCTATATATTCTAAATTTAGAATATAACGTAAGATTTGGAATCTTTGAATTGAAGTGTGCAGACTTTGAGCAGGATGGAAACATAGTTGTTATCTGATACAGAAGGAAAGTGGAACCCCCTGACCGGATCAGGGTCATACAGTAAGTTAGTGAACTGCTCTGTATCCTGGTAAGATAAATTCAGTATCTGAAATAAAGATCTCTTTCCTGGGGAGCTTGTGTTATCTACTCTTACTTTAATCAGGTCATCCTTTTGATAGGATCTACTGTAAACATGGGCAGGACACCAGCCCTTTGGTTGATTTCTGAGAGCTTGTGCTAATCAGGCCACATCTGGTTTCACTGTGCTCAACTCCAGCTGTGCTGAAGGCCCCAGGGGCTTCTGGGCAGGCACCTGCACGCTTGACTAAATATTGGTTTACCTCCACTTCAGACTCAGGTGCAGGTGTTTGGGAAATTACTGGAGTGAATCTCCAGTTTTGAAGAGGCCTCCACTTGGCCAAAGCTCCCACAGATTGGCCTCTGAATGTGGAGTTAATGGAAATACTTTTAAAATGCATACATATTCATCAACTGTTCAAGATCCTTTTTAGCTAATGTCCTTAAACAGGGCCTGCAATTATCAAATTCGTTCATTAAGACCCATTTTAAAATTCTATTGTAAAGGTAATCACTGATTATTTTCAGTGACAGATTAAGGCCCCCTGAGGTACCTACTCTCCTGGCCTCTGGCCCCTCTGTGACTTCCCTCCCCCCCAGTTACTTTCCCTCCCCTTCTCCCCAGCTCCAGGGCCCCTTGTCTAAAAAAAAGGATACTTTCCCAGCAAGGACAGCAGGCAACCTGGCTAACTGCTAACCTTGGAAAATTGAAGTATTGAGATTAGATTTTAAAATAAAGTTATTCTAGAGAACAGGTCCTGCATTGATAAGAGACGCTTTCAGATAATTTTTCCACTATCGTTCCAAGAATTCAGTCCAGACTGACTCCTAATTTTGTTTTTTCTCCTTCATGCTCTGAATAAAATATGATTCAACCCTGTGCATCTCTGTGTGAAACTAACTGGCCCTGTTGGGAATGAACCTAGGATGATGCCCCTGTCTTCTTTCCTTCTTTTTGCCTAATCATTCTTTTCTGAACTCCCTGCAGTGGCAGTGAGATAGTGATCTCTTACTTCTGTAAAGCTACCAGAAAGGTCATGTCTTGCGGTAGAAGAGAAGGGACTGTTAGGGGAAGGAGGGAGGGGAATGAACTGCCCCTGTCTAAACAACTTCCACATGCTTAATGGTCCTACCTTCCGTAGTGCCCCAGGACAGTGAAGGGTCTATGCTGTTGATCAGGTTCCATCATTTACTCGAGTGGGTTCTTAACATCAAGTCTGTGAACTTTTAAAGATGCATAGATGATAGATAGATAGATAGATAGATAGATAGATAGATAGATAGATAGATAGATAGATAGAGATAGATATTTCAGTATAATTCTTTTCCTTTGTACTTCTCTATTTTATTTTGTGCATTGAAAACCATTATTCTGAGAAGGGATTCATGATTTTCACCAGACTAACAGAGGGGTTCAAGACACAAAAAAAGCCAAGAAAGAACTGGAGTCTTTTGTTCTGTTCTTGGCATCCTATTTTTTTAGGTCAGGGGCAGATCGGAACACGTTCAGAGGACCGTGAAACAAGCGAGATGTTCAGTAGACTGGAAGCCATGTTACTCAAGAAATAATGGAAGGAACTTATTTTTACTTTGCATGTAGTTTATATTCACTTATTTGAGTGTTCACTGTGTCCTCTTCACACCTCCCAAGTAGAGTATGAGGTCCTTGGAAGCAAAGAAAGTTAATTTTTGTCATTTTTATCTCTTTTGTCTAGATAGGGACAGTCAAGAAGAACACATGAGAAATAGGCACTGGAATAGATTGAATTGAATCTCACTGAGACACTATGGCATCTATGATCACATAAACAGCAATGCCATTTGTGATTAAATGGCAAACATACATATGCATATGTTTCTGCATGCCCACACACATATATCTCTCTTATAGGATTTTAAAAATGGGAAGAAAATTAGCACATAGAACACAAATTATTAGAGCTGCAGGGAGGCTTACAAAAGAAAAAACTTAACCATAGAACACTGAACCTATAAAGGATCTCAGAAATAAAATTTTCATTTCACCTCATCTTTACAGTTGAGGAAACTGAGACCCAGATAAGTCAAGGTCCCATGGCCTATTAGTACCATGGTGATGCCTGACCTCCCTTTGTCTTATCTGCATTAACCATGCCCCATTCATCCACAAGACATCCAGAATTTGAGGACCCAGCTTGAGTCTCAACAAATGTAATAAACCCATAATACATATCTCTTAAAAGATTGAATAATGGTTGGTAGCTTGTGGTTGAGGACCAGTGTCCTTCTAGGAAATGCACCTCTTCTCTGCCTAGCCTCAGTCCTTGTTCTTACCTTTGTAGAAAATTCAGGCTTACCTTGAGTTGTTCAGACGCTACGGAGGACAAGGTCTTCCTAATAGTCCAGTGACAGGCTTAGGTCAGAGGGTTAATTTGCTACAGTGCAGAATATCAACCAGGATTATAAGAAAGTTCATACCTCCCTCCCTGTCTGTAATACTAATTGGGCAGATTTAAATAATACGTAAGGATCATTTAATCAATTCTATCATCATTTTGTCTAGACCACTGCACTGTACTTTCTTCGTAAAAAAAAAAAAAATTTAAGTGCTTAGTATGTGCCAAAATCTGTGCTAAATATAAGGAATATAGATCAAAAAGCAGAGATAGCTCCTCATAGAGCCATCTATGCAGCCCAGAATTCAGATCACTGTACTTGGAGTCAGGAAGACCTGAGTGTTCAAATCCCCCCTCATCATGACTGGCTGTGTGACTCTGGGAAATCCCTTGACTGCTCTGTGCCTCAATTTCCTCATCTGTAAAATGAGTATACTAAGCATTTAACTCTCAAGTCTGTTGTAAGGATACAATAAGATAATAACAGTAAAGAGCACTTAAACTTCAAAGTGCTATAAAAGGACTAGCTATTAGCTATTCCTATATTTGAGTGAAGGAACCAACTCTGATAAGAGATTTTAGGTGCAAGCTGGATGGAAAGGTGCTATGGTCCCTAGGTGCAGCCACAAAGCAGGTGGTCATGGCCTTTCTTTAAAGTCATTTCTCATTTTTGCTCTTGAAGCATTTGACAGGCCAAGCACTTAGGTGGTAAGAACTTTCTTTTCCTTGTCATCAGCAGCTCTGGATGCTCAGGAGGCAGGGGGCTTCAGAATCCACAGGAGCGGTCCTTTCATTGCATCCCCATAGTCATTACTTCCCCCAACTATTGACCTCGCTGGCTTATTTTAAGTCTCAGCTAAAATCCCACCTGCTCCAGGAAGCCTCTTCCAGCCCCTCTTAATCTGAATATCTCCCTCAGTTAATTATTTCCTATTTATCCTTTAGAAAGCTTAATTTGTATGTATTTGGTTTATGTTGTCTCACTCATTGGATTGTAAGCTTGAGGGCAGGGATGGTCTTTTGCTTCTTTTTTGGGTCCTAAATGGTTAGCGCAGTGTCTGGAACATAGTAGGTGCTTACTAAACATTGAGTGATTGGTGGATGACTGCCAGCAGTGTTAACGGTGCAACTATTCATGGGGCTCTTAGGCTCTCATTACTCTCTTCAGGTGCATTAGTTAAGTATCTAGATAACATAGCAGGACTTTAAAGGGCAACTAGAAACTGACAAAAACAACTGATCCCAATCCGGTCACTGAAAGCATCTCGACCTTCCCTTCCCTTCCCTTCCCTTCCCTTCCCTTCCCTTCCCTTCCCTTCCCTTCCCTTCCCTTCCCTTCCCTTCCCTTCCCTTCCCTTCCCTTCCCTTCCCTTCCCTTCCCTTCCCTTCCCTTCCCTTCCCTTCCCTTCCCTTCCCTTCCCTTCCCTTCCCTTCCCTTCCCTTCCCTTCCCTTCCCTTCCCTTCCCTTCCCTTCCCTTCCCTTCCCTTCCCTTCCCTTCCCTTCCCTTCCCTTCCCTTCCCTTCCCTTCCCTTCCCTTCCCTTCCCTTCCCTTCCCTTCCCTTCCCTTCCCTTCCCTTCCCTTCCCTTCCCTTCCCTTCCCTTCCCTTCCCTTCCCTTCCCTTCCCTTCCCTTCCCTTCCCTTCCCTTCCCTTCCCTTCCCTTCCCTTCCCTTCCCTTCCCTTCCCTTCCCTTCCCTTCCCTTCCCTTCCCTTCCCTTCCCTTCCCTTCCCTTCCCTTCCCTTCCCTTCCCTTCCCTTCCCTTCCCTTCCCTTCCCTTCCCTTCCCTTCCCTTCCCTTCCCTTCCCTTCCCTTCCCTTCCCTTCCCTTCCCTTCCCTTCCCTTCCCTTCCCTTCCCTTCCCTTCCCTTCCCTTCCCTTCCCTTCCCTTCCCTTCCCTTCCCTTCCCTTCCCTTCCCTTCCCTTCCCTTCCCTTCCCTTCCCTTCCCTTCCCTTCCCTTCCCTTCCCTTCCCTTCCCTTCCCTTCCCTTCCCTTCCCTTCCCTTCCCTTCCCTTCCCTTCCCTTCCCTTCCCTTCCCTTCCCTTCCCTTCCCTTCCCTTCCCTTCCCTTCCCTTCCCTTCCTCCTTTCACATAATCAGCCACTTAATAGGATCTCAACCCTGAACAACCTGGGCCTCAGTCTCCTCACCTGTAAAATGTTCAAGATGGACTTGTTGCTCTAAATGACCATAGAGGCCCCTTTCCATGATAACATTTCATGCCAGATCCCAGGAAGGCTGACTGCCCTCCTACTGCTCTGCCATGGAGAGGTTTCTCCACACCAAAGCTTCAGGGAACATTCATTCATTTCCCATGACACTAATGTTGCCAGAGGACCCAGTTATCCATTCAGAGCATGTGCCTTACTTTGGGAAACTTGACACTGACCTTAACATTTTTGAATGTCTAATAGCGTAATAAAATGTCACTAATTTGGACCAACTTTGCTTAGAGAGGGGACAGAGACTAGTCTGAATATCTAAGAAGTCAAGACACTGTTATAAAATGTTTTTAAAGTCTTATTACTCCCAAAGTAAATGTCATCCTATACAAGAAATAGCAAAATATTGACCACATGATCAGTGCCCCACTTGTTAGCACAGTTAGGGAGGCAGGGGAACTGAGGGATTAGGCAGGCAAGTAGCACACATGGCCAGGAGTCAGCCCCCTATCTTTAGGAGGCTTCTTTCAGCAGTTTTAAAATATGGGGTGCTTAACATCTGGGTCCTAGACAACACTAGCCAAGCCCTCTCCCATTCTCCTAGGCAGAATTGAAAGAGCTCGGGGGGCCTTGTAGTCAGCTGCCATAGGACTCTGGCAATCATTATTCTAGGCATGATAAAGGCATAAGAATTCATTTTAAAGAACATTTTCCCCCTTGTCTGGCTGCTACCAAAGTCTTTGATACAAGAACACAAGTGTTAGTGTACTATCTGTGATCTCTTTAACATAGATAATACTCTAAGACACCATCATCATTTTGGGAAGAGAAGACCGGAACTCCATGGTGATGGGCATGAAGGACTCATGGGGAAGAAGGGTTAGTCTTGTTCAGAGCATAGAACAAGGAACAATGGAAGGCAATTAGCAGAGATGCAGGATACTCCTTCTAGTTAGGAATTTCCAGAGGTAAAATGGGAAACTTTTAGTGGTAGTAAATCCTTTCTCCCTGGTATTCTCCAAGGAAAAACTGGAGGACCATGTGCTGGGTGTATTGGAGATTCTCACTGAGGTTTGGGATGGAAGACTTGGCCCAGGGTCCCTTCCATTTCTGAGAGTCAGTGACCCTATTGCTTCCATGCAGCCCCATCTAAGTAGTCACCCATTCTGAATGAGGAGGATGAGAATTAACAAGATATAATGCAGCGGTAGCTTCAGCTAGAACGTTTATCTGGAGATTAAGCTTTAAAGTATTCCAATGACTGGCGCGTTTCTTATCATCATTGACCTTAGAAGTTAGTCCTGTTGTTTTTGTAAAGGGAGTAGAGAACAAAGGAGCCAAGTGTCATCCCAGAGAGGGTGAGATTTCATCTGCCATTTTTGTAGCCTGATGCCAGGCAGCATCCTGGGGGAGCGAGGGTAGGGAGGGGCAGCCTGCAGGTGAAAGTTCAGAACACATTCCCAGAGTCTGGCATCAGAGTGAAGATGAGATTCTGTGCACAGATGGAAGTAAGGGATTTTTTAGACCGCAAAAATAGAGTCATTGGCATGCATTCCTACAACACTTCAAGTTTTGCAAAGTTCCTTTTAATTTGAAGGACTGTCATATAGTAAAAGGATTAATCATTTCCATTTAGCCATCCTACATGGAGACCACCCCAACAAAATCACAGCTTTATCTCTGCACAATTTATATACATATATATACACACATATATGTATGTTAGTATGTATATGTGCATTTACATATTTATACACACGTAAACATATAGATACATGTATATACACTTATATACATACATACGCACATATATTATATATATATTCATATATACATACATATTTATCATATACTTATATATACATACATATACAATATTGTATTGTATTGTGTATATATATACATACAATTGCATATACATGGCATTGATAGACTATAAGCTCCTTGAGGGTAGGAGCTGTTTCTTTGTGGTTTTTGTACCCTCTGCTCCTGGTCCAAGCACAGAAGCCACATACATAGAAGGCATGCCAGAATTGTTTCTTGACTGACTGGTCCTGAGGAAACCAGAACAGGAGCATTTATCAATTGTCAGGCCAGAACCCAAAAGCTATGCATGACCACAGTACTGGAGGGAAGGCTAGAGAGAGGGAGGCTCAAAGCAGATGTTTATTTGCCTCAGGGTCTTGGGGAGGCACTTGCTTTTCAAAGCCCATCTTTCCCACTCTGTGCTGCAGAACTTCACGCAGTACTGACTGGAACAGCATGGACAGCAACCTAGAGCTGAGCTGGGAACATGGAATGAGGGAGGGAATACTCCCAGAGATCAACAAATCACACAGATTGGCTGGAGTATTGAGTGTATGGGTGGGAAGAAGGAGGAAAAAGTCAGAATTTGACACCTACAAAACCAGACAAAGCATCAGCTTTATAGATTATTTTGGGAATGTGGCAGTTACAGAATTTGAGAGCTGGACAAAACTCTAGCATCCTCCTTTTCAAATCAGACATGAGGGAGTCTCCATTAGGACATACTTGTTATGTGATTAAATACCAAGCAATGCTTGACCTTCTCCAACGTGGGGAAATCTACCACGTCTTGAGTTAGTCACTTGAGCCAGATCTCAGGAGTAGCAAGATCGGTAATCCCAAACTTGTCTCTGCAATAGCATCCACACCCCACCCCAGCTAGTACTCCTGATTGTGCCCTTTGAGGTCAAGGAGAACATGGTGATTCACTCGACCATATGACAGCCCTTCAAACCCTAGAAGATAGCTCGCCAGTCCCCCTGAGTCTCCTTTTCTCCAGATTCACTATTCCCAGGTCCCTCAATCAATCTTCACATTTCATGGCCTCAAAGCCCTTTCCTCTCTTGGTTGACCTTCTCTGGACACATGCTGCCTTGTCAACGTCCTCCTTCAAGTCTCTTGAAAACTCTTGAGAACACACAAACTTTTCCTTCCTGAGTGATATGCCTCAGTGTCACAGAATGAGAACTGCAGCATTAACAGGGACCACAACAGCTTTCTCATCCCACAGATAATGGAATAAGTTCTATGTAATTTCCCCAACAATTGGTCCAGCAGCTACTTCTCAAAGACCCCCCCAGTCAGAGGAGATTGGATTCTTCCTGAAAGCTCCAACAGTTCGGAATTTTGTCCTGACCTTGAGCCTAATTTTTTTTTCTTTTTGGAGATTTTCCCCATTGTTCCCGGTTTTACCCTCTGGGGCTGAGCAGAACAAGGCTAATCACATTTCCATGTGAGAGCCCTTCATGTACTTAAAGACAGCTCTCATCTCCCCAGCCTGATTCTTCTCCTCTCCAGGCTCAATATTCTTAGTTTCTTCAGTCAATCCAGATAGACCATGATCTCAAAGCCCTTTTCTCTCCAGATACAGGCTGCAGCACCCTGTCAGCTTATCAGGGCCCTAAAGTGTGGTATCCAAGAGCTGAGACCAAGGCGGGCAAGAAGATACTTGAAATCCTGTCTCTCCTATTACTCCTCAGTCACCTAAACCCCAGTGCTCCATTTATCCCATGGACTGCCTGCCTGGAACATCCTGTTTTTGCTGTGGAAAGGGGCAGGAAATTATGTTTTTTCCCTCTTTTTGTTTTGTTTTGTTTTGTTTGTTTTCTGAAAGGGCAAGGCTGAATTGGTTGGGCTGTTGGCAGTGCAGGGTCAGGAACTCAATTTGGTTAGATGGTTTGATAGGACATCAACCCCACTTCCTCAGTTCCTTATTCCTGGTGTCCTGGTCCTGGTCCTGGTCCTGTCCTGTACTTTTATCCAAGAGAAGCCTGGCAGTGGTTTGGAATTCTGTGGAAACCTGAAGGATGTAGGGCACTGCCCTCTGACCTGGCTATTGCACAGGGCATCCACTCTTCCCAATTGCAACTGGGCATTCCAAGCTTCTAGTGTATGATACTTACCTCCTCACCCACATTTTCTCTCTTTTTTCCTTCTCATTTAGAATCAACTCCTATTATGTGTAGGACTCTGTGTTCAACCATGGGGAGTCAGGGGGAGGAATAAAAAAAAGATGAAAACTGAAGTTGGAAGAAGAGATTACAAAGGGAAACAAACAGAGCAATGTAGTTACTCCCTTGTTAAATTTGACATATACTTTAAAATTACTACTTGATAGGAGTTCGTACTTTTATGTACAATCCTCTTTTCTGTTCTTTGTAGATTGATATGTTTGCGTTTCTGGACAATAGGGTTCCAGATTCAATATATAATGCTGTTCAGTCGTTTCAAGTCATGTCTGACTCTTCATGATTCCATTTGGGGTTTTCTTGCCAGAGATACTGGAGTGGGTTGCCATTTCCTTCTTCAGCTCATTTTACAGAGGAGGAAACTGAGGCAAACAGGGGTTAATTGATTTGCCCAGGGTCACCCAACAAGTGACTGTCAAAGTTTGAATTTGAGTTCAGGAAGATGTCTTCCTGACTCCAGTAATCTATGCACTGCATCTCCCAGTTTCCCAAAAGATATGATGTCTGTTAAATAAAAACAAAAGCAAGTAACATGACAATAATAAACCAAGACCCATGTGGCATGCCAAGACTTATAGAATGTTTTCTTCAAAATACATGTTAAGTTGAAAATATAATTAGATTTGGAGCTAGAGCATCAGAGGCTGAATCATATAATTGTTGATTCTGAACTGAAGGAGCTTTGGAGGTGAGCAAACCTGACCCCTTATTTTCCAGAAGAGCAAAAGAATTTCCAGTGAAATGACTTGCCCAGAGTGACATGGCTTACTCAGTCTCAGAGAGGAGAGAGATTTGAACCTGGTTTTCCTGACTCCAGCTTGGAATCGGTGCTTTCTAATCCCCTCCCTGACTTTCTAACAATCTTCCCTTGGTGTTTCATTGAGACGAGGGATTAGGCTTGTTTCTTTCATTTTGGGGGGGAGTCTCCACAAGCAAAAATTGGGAATAGTTGGTGCACCTCAAAATGCAGAACGCTGGACCCTCTGGAAGTTGTAAAACTGAGAGAATAATGTTAAGACTAGTTTCTGGAAAATTATAGGGGGGCATATTTTTTTGACTCATTTTAAGGAAGAATTTTCTAAGAATTGGATCTGTTTAAAAATGAAATGAGGTACCTTGAAATGAGTTCTTTTTCCTGTAAGATATTTAGGACAAAGGCAGATGGTCACTTGGGAGATATATCATTGTTGGACCACACACTGCTTTGACCACACCTTTGGCAGGAGGACTTGCTCAGGTTCCTCCTCTGCCCTTCCACTGAGGGCTGCCTTCCCTCTTCTCAGAAAGGAACTACTGTTTCCTTGGGGTCTTCTCCATTGGGCATGAGCTGTTTGTGTTAGCACAGAGCCTGGCTCATAGTAGGGGCTTTACTAAACATAAACTGGACTGATTGATCTTCAACCTTGGAGAGCCAGTGTGCTTCACTAGCTACCATTTCTAGGGCTCTAGTAACAATGCCAGGCAACTGCTGAGGCCTCTCACAGCTGGATTCTGGCAGGCTTCCTTGGTGGTGGGTGTTCATTCCCAACCATAGCACAGGTGGGGGTCCCCATGGCCTCCTGAAGAAGGGGCACACTGTTCCTGGTTACAATATCTGGATTTCGGGGGGTTCATGGCTCATTGGCCTTTGTTGACTGCTTTAGTTCCATGCATGTTTCCATCGAAGGGTTAGTAGCTTGTTAAGTCTGGATTTTAAATACTACCAATCATTCACCTCCAGCACTCCCCCACTGTACAAACATTTCAACTATCAATCAAAGTTCAATAATGCAAGAGTTCTAAAAACTTAGAGCAGCAGTATATGTCCATGCCCTTCTTCCAGCTCCCTCTGCAGGGATTTGCTCACACAGAGGGTGACATCCATGACCTTCCTCAAAAGGCAAACCCAATGGCCCTCACTGGATGAGTAAAGATACTCACTGCTAACCAGCAGCCTGGGCTGTCATTCTCTACACCCCACCTCCTGCACATGGGGCATGCTAGTCTGGGCCTCTAGTCCCACCACTAATTGAAGGCAGCCCATTCTTGACCTATGGAAGCTGGCCACAGTTGAGAACATTCACATAATTGGCAGGAGAGAGAGTTTAGGGCAACCGTGGCTTCCAAGAGGTTCCCTTCACTAAGGGAGCTCTCAAGAAGGGAATTAAAGCCAGCATTATGGCCCACTAAGCACCCAGCACCAAGACCATCAGCAAGGATAGTTCTGAAATCAACTCCCAATTGGCTCTTTAATAGGAAAAACATACTTAGCTGTAAGTACCATGAAAACTCTTAGGGGGTGATTTCCCTCTTTGGCTTGGCATGGAAATAGAACAGAAACAAGGCAAATGCTTCAGTCAAGGATTTCTTAGCTGATTCCATATCTGGCCCAGAGTAGTCCTCAATTCTCCAACCCCTGGATTTCTTTCTTTAGCCCTCTCTCTCATGCTAACAGAACTTCACTCCTTTCAGTTTGTGTGGCATAAAAGCTAGAGCACAGGGCTTAAGAGGCAGAAAAGCCTGGCTTCAAATTTCATTTCTGACACTAATTAGTTCTGTGGCCCCAGGAAAATCACTTATTTCTCTGGCCTCAGTTTCTATGTCTGTAAAATGGGGAAAATGCTCTAGTATCCAATTCCCAGGATTGTTGCAAGTCTCATATGGAACAGTGTTTGTATATATAAAGGTCAGCTGCTATTATGACTTAGTTTTAATGCAGTATTTGTGTGCTGAGCATGATAGAAGAGACCAAGGGGCCATTGGTGAATCCAGCCAATACCAGGATCTGCCATTATTGTAGGAAAGTGGGGGGTACTTAGCCTCAAGAAGACTTAAAGAAGGAGGAAAAGCATCATGAATTTAGAGGTACAAAGTACCCCAGAGGTCACCGAGTCCAACTGCCCTGTTTTAAAGATGAGAGAACTGAGGAAGGCCAAAGGAAGCTAATTCATTTGCCCAAATCACACAAGTAGCAATCATAAGAAGTAGAATTTGGACCCAGGTCTTTTGCCCCTAGAACTAGGGAAGAGTCAGCAGAAGTCAGACAACTATTTGTTGGGCTTATTGTTGATAGCCTTACTAGAGAAGAGGTAAAGAATTCAAAGCATGTGGAACTTGGAGTCTGGACAGTGGGATTTAAATCCCAGTTTGGAGCATTAGCAGCATCAGGACACTGGACTAGCCCCTTCCATCCTCTGACCTTCAATACCCCCATTTTCAGAATGGAGAATTTCATACACTATGTATCCCAAAATGACCAGGAACACTTGTTGTAAAACCCAAATCCCTGTAGAAATCTGAATTACTCTTATGACCTCTGGGCTGCTTCCAGCTCTGTGATTATTGTATTCTGATAATTAGAGAGACAGCAAAGATCTCTCAATCTTTCAAGAAGACAATCCCAATTTAGGATTCCTTTTTCAAGGAATTTCCCTGTAGATTTGCACACAAATTTCCAGTACTCCAGGAGACTGTTTCTGAAATCCATACTGACCACCTTTATCTTTATACCAAGAGCAAACTTTACTCAGTCTCCTTGTAGATATAGAGGGCCATCCCTGCCCTGATAGAGAAATAATTGGATGGAGGGCCAGCCTCTTCTGCCCCTTTGTGCCACCCTGTGTTCCAAAGTTGGGCACATCATGACCCCAGTGAAGATGCCAAGGTTTCCCTTGTGAGGGCTGAACAAGACTGAACACACTTGTGTGGATCTCAGCAAAGGGGAGAAATGCAGATTTTAGCACTGTTCCATGCTGTGAGATTCTCTGCATTATTTAAAGTTTGATTGATGGGCATAGTGGAGAAGAGCTGAAGGAAATTGGCAGGCACTATTTGAAATCCAGATTCAAGAAGCTGTTGGGACAGTAGAGAACCATAGAAATATTCTAGTACAGCTCATCCATTTTTACAGATGGAGAAACTGAGAGACATTACTTATGCAAAAATATTCTACAAAAGCATGAAAGCAAAGGAAGACTAGCTTCCCTTGGAGAGTTCCATTTTACAAAAGCAAAAAGAAAAGATCAATCTCTCTGATCAGGGGGTTATTTGTATTATTGTCCCACAACAAAGGGTGGACCTCTATGACCCTCAATAATACCCTCAACTCTGCTCTTTCTGAGGACCAAACAGTGCATGAAAACCCAGGAGCAGCCCAGTGAGAAAGTCATAAGAACATTTAAATCATCTTATAGTTTACAACTTATGATTCTGAGAAGGGACCCAGAAACTTTGCCAGACTACCTTCCAAAGGGGTCCAGGATTCAGAAAAGGTGAAGAACTTCTCATCAAGTCCTACATGTAGTTCAGCTGGCCTGCTGGCCATGCTGGCACATGTTTGCAGCCCTTTTCCATCTCTTTGCCTGTGTTCCCTCTGGAGCCTCTGCCTGAAATACTCTCCCTCCAGTCCTTAGTTTTAAATAAATCTGTCTTTTCAGGCCCAGCTCAAAGACCACCTTTCTTGTGCAACTAGATGGAACAATGGATACAGCATTCTGTCTGGAGTCTGTTAATCCACATTTATTAAGTACTATGTGCCAGGCACTATGCTGAGTGCTCAGAATACAAAAAGCAACAAAAGACAGTTCCTGGCCTAAGAAAGGTTATAATCTAAGGAAGGAGACAAGATATAAAAAAAAAAGTGCAAAGAAAGCTCTGTGTAGGTTAGAAGGCAAATGATTAAGTAAGGGAAGACACTGGAATTAAAAAGGTTTGGCGATGGCTTCCTGTAGAAGGTGGGATTTAGCTGAGACTTAAAGGAAGCCAGAGAGGTCAACAGTAAGAAAACGGAGAAGGGAGAATATTCCAGGCACAGGGGACAGCTGGAGCTGAGAGATGGAGGCTCTTGTGCATGGAGCAGTCAGAAGGCCACTGTCACTAGATTGAAGAACACGTTTCAGGGAGTAAAGTGTAAGAAGACTGGAAAGGAGAAGGGGGCTAGCCACTGAAATTTATTGAATAGGGGAAAGGGAGTGACATGTAGAGGATCTGCACTCTAGGAAAATCACTTTGGTAACCAAATGGAGACTGTATTGGATTGGGAAGACCTGAGTTCAAATCCAGTCTCAGACACTTATTAACAACATGATCCTGGACAATATTTTATCTTCAGTTTGCCTCAGTTTACTCAACTGTGTGAAAAATACAGATAATAAAGTACCTGCTTCAGAAGGTTGTTCTGAAATTTCAATGAGATAATATTTGTAAAGCACTTAGCACAGAGCCTGGTATGTGCTTGTTCTTTGTTTTCCCTATTTCAGGATATTTTCTCTGTCCCCGTCAGAAAGAAGCCTTTTTTTTACAGAAATCACAGATAGGGAAGGAGTTTCAGAAGTCATTATTCATTGAAAACTAGGAAGGATCATCCCGTCCTACCCTCTCATTTTAGAGATAAGGAAATAGAGGCAAAGAGAGTCATTAGTCTCATATGTTAGTAAGTGGAATAATGTCCCATCTTCAAGCAGGACACTTTTTGCTGTTGTTCTTGGACCTCCAGTGAAGAGCTCTTATTGCACGTTTATTAGATGACGGTTGAGATGAAACCACACTGCTAAGCAACCACTTTGGGTGAAACTTTCCAGGTAAAACCTTGATCAGGTGAAACACCAGTCTCATATTCTAAGCCCAATCTTCTTTTTACTGAATGCAATAAGCTTCTCTTCCCTAGACCCACTCAAGTTTCTTCTGCCTCTACTCTTGAGTAAGATTTCACATTTATACCTCTTAAATTTGATTTTTTTCAATTCAGCTCATCATTCTTGCCTGTCAGCCTATTTTTAGATGTTGGTTCTATCATCTGCTGTATTTGTTATCCCTTGCCGCTTTCAGCCTTCCACAAATGTGATAAGCATGTCATCTATGCCTTCATGCAAGTCATTGATAAAAAATGTTGAATAGCACAGAACCAAGGACAGGTCCCTGGAGACACCCTGCCAGAGCCCTCTTCTCAGGCTGACGTTGATCCATTAATCATTACTCTTTGGGTTTCACTAGTTGAAACCTACCTGACTATAGCATCATCTCTCCCATGAGGAGGCCAGGAACCACCTCAACAGATGCTTTGCAGTAATAAAGATCTATTTTATCTGTGATATTTCTCTGACCTTCCAATCTTTTCACTGTCTAAAAGGTAATTGAAATAAGTTTGTTAGTGTTGTGAAAACTTCTCCAAACCTCAGTTTTCTCTTCTACAAAATGGGGAGAGTGAACTAAATGTTGTCTAGGCCTTCTTCCTATGATGTTATGTACTTGAAATTTGGTTTTGGAGAACCCATATTGGTTCTTAGTGATCACATGAGATTATAAACTAAAGAGACTTAGAGTTGGAAGAAACCTTAAAGACCATCCCACCCCATCATCTCTTCTCTTTCTGTGCTGTCACAAAATATCTCCTCTTCATAATAATGCATTCTAAGAATTGATTGTTGACATTCAGCCCCATCAGTCAGCAATTAAAAGAAATTCAACTTTTTCTCCATTTGTAAATTGAGGCAGTGGTTTTAAGAACCTCTCCTATTTTCTCTATTCCACAGAAATGGCAAAAGATTCTTGCAGTTCTCTGGGTGGTAATTCACTCAGACCTGGAAGCTTCAAGGTATTGAGATCAGCAAGGTGCATTCTCCATGTCCGCTTATCTCTTTGGGTCTTTGGTTCCCTTAGAATCATTTTGTCCTCCTCTTTCCAGTCCAAAGATCATTCTTCTTGACAGAGAAGACTACAGCAAAGTCGGAGTTGAATAGTCTCATATCCTTCCTGCCATATGTTAAAATTGCATTTCAAGTCCCCAAGCAGTCTCATCCCCTCATTCTTCTTCTGTCTAACATTGGAAGTGCTCACACATCTCCCCAAAGTCGTGTGCTTCTTAGCCGGGGTACTCTTCTTATCCTCTACATGCCCCAGGTCTGAAAATTAAGGACAAGAAACCAGTGATTTGATGGGTTTGTGCTCTGTTTGTCTTCCTGCCTGAGGTGCTCAACAGCCATGCCTATTGATTCAATTACTTAAAACAATATTAAGAGCCTCCTCTATGTAGAGAACAGCATTAGGTATGAGCACACAGGGATATAAAGAGCAGGCTTAGAGAGGGAGGAGGCTAAATACTCTGGGATCTTAAGAATGAATGAGTGAATGAATGAATGAAAGTCACTTATTAAGCATTTAGTATGTGACTCACCCTGTGCTAAATGTTGAGGATATAAATATAATAAGACAGGATGGTGCTTGCCTTCAGGATCTCACATGTAATAGAGAGAGACTATTGGAGTGTGATGGACAAAGAGGAGTATGTTAGACTTGGAAACCAGAGGGAATGGCAACTGAGGTCTATGGACAGTCACTGTCATGTCCTTTCCAGGAATGGCTGGGATGATTTAATTGTCCTGTGAGAGGTAGCATTTTGACGTGGGAAGGGTATGGATGGTGTGTGGTGGTATGGTATGGAGCTTGATGCCACCAGGCAAGATAAGAAGAATACTAACCAAGCAGAACTGGTAATGTCCTTTGGGTGGGTGGGTGGGGGGGTAAAATCAAGGCAAAAGAGAAAAAGAAAAGTAAATGAGGAAAAAACCTAGGAAGCTCTGGAGCCAATGCACAGTCAAGAGACTCACTGAAGGGGTTGAATCTAAACATTCTGAAGAGGGAAAATCATTCTGTGAGAGCTGTGGTCCCTTCACTTCATCTGCCTGGGCCTCATGATGCATGGGGAGGGGGTGCTTCCAAGATGCTGATTTTTAAAAAGAGGATGGTCTACTCTCCTCTCATTATCAGTTTCCTCATTTTCAAAATGACAATAATCTATTCTCCAATTCTGATCCTCGCTTATCTCCCAGGGATGTTGTGATGATAAAGTGAGATCATAGGTGTCAAATTGTGGGACTCAATTCATTTTGACACACATGTATTAAGTACCTATGGTACACAAGTTGCTAAATATGTGGAGTATAGAGACAAAAATAAAACTGTCCCAAACGAATTAGTCATCATTGGCATTGGCATTTGGGTCCAACAAGATATGCTTTAGTTCAGTAGTCAGGGAAGGATGATGATAATACATTTGTCACTCAAAAACCTGCCTGCAGATTGCTTCAGTAATTGACCCAGACCTGCTGCTGGAGTCAGGGCAGAGGGGAGGAATTGTGACCTGTGTTGGAGGGAGTAGCGAAAAAAAGCATCAATGACAACAATAAAAGCCCAGGAATCCTTAGAGCATCACAAGTCTTTCCTACAGGCTTCACTTATTTTGATTAATATCTTTCATTCTTATATTTCATTTTCCTTTCTGAGTTGTATCCTTCATCCTTTCACTCAATGAACCCTCGTTGCAAAGATTTTTCTATTTTTATTGAGGTTTTTTTAGGGAAAAACATTTTCTTGACAAAACTTTCCAGTCTCCCTTAATTCTTGTAAACTCCCTATGTTGACTATTTTCAGTTTACATGGTTTATATCTTGTTTGTGTCTCATTTTGCACATCTAGACAGTGATATCCTTGCGCGTAGGTCTCTTGCCTTTCTTTGTATTTTTAGAGTGCGTGGTACATAGTAGGCATTTAACAAATGTTGATTTATGGACTCACATCACCTGAGTCTGACAGTGTATGCAATGCTCCATACCCATAATCTCCTACTTTTGCAAAGTAAAAAAATCAAATTTGCTTCCTCTGCTGTCTCTGTGAGACAAGCTTGGTCATTATAATTACATGGTATCCATGGACCTGGTGATGCTGGCCATGTTTCCTCCCTCACTGGGCTTTCTTCCCTTTGTATCAGTTGGTAGAAATTCTCCCAGGCTTCTCTGTCTTTATCAGACTTCTTGTTTCTCCCACTAACATGATATTACATTATATTCATATGACCCATAAAGTGCTTAACCATCTCTCCATAGCTGGCCATCTCTTTTGTTTCTTCAGTAATGTAAAAAAGTGATTCTGTGAACAGAAGGCTAGTTTTCAAAACACTCTAGAGAATTCTCCCATTTTTTTCTGAAGATAAGCATACTGAATGAAAAGAAAATGGTCTATTTTTCTTAGTAATTAAGCATTGATATAATTGTTATCAATATAATTGATAAGCTGAATAACAATTGGCTGAGCAGGGGGCTGAAAATACAAATTATAAGAGACGACCACTGAAGATCCTCTTAGCTCTGCAGCTCTGGAATCTTTTTATCTTCACAAAGCCATGGGAACAAAAGATGAAAAGTTGGGTGATCCAGTGGAAAGAGAGCTGAATTGGACATCAGAGACTTGAGTTCCCATTCTAGACCTGGTAACTTTCTTCCCCTGTGCGGGCCTCAGTTCCCTCACCTGTGAAATGAGGGGAGCATTCTAGATGAGGACATGAGTCCTTTCCCACTCTTGGCCTATTTTCCTGTACTCCAACTCCCTTGTTTCTGAGAAGAAGAAAATGAAGGTCACCCAGAGAATGGGCCTTGTTCAAGGTCCCCCACTTAGTGGAAGGTCAGAGCTGGCATTCAGACCAGGTCACTGGAAGTTGTCACTCCAAGGTCAGACACTTGTCAAGGTTGTCATAGAAGGGATCTTTGTTTTACTACAGGTTGGACTGAAGAGTCTTTGTGACTGTGACAGGTTGGACTGTGCAGACTTCAAATCCAGTGTTCTTTCTACAACACAATTCTAATGAAAATGTGCCTTCCATGGGCAATGTGGCATGCTGAGCAGCCAGAGAACTGTCATAATGAGGGCAACCTGGCATAATCAATTCACAAGCATCCTTTGAGTTCCCTCTTTGTGCCAGAAAATGTGCTAGACACTAAGGGACAGCAAGACAAAACTCAGCCAGCCCTATTCTTAGGGAATCTCCATTCAAATGAGGGAGCCTACAGGCACATTCTATACTATCCACACACACAGAGGCCATGTGGGGGAGGGACCAGGAAAGGCCTCCGTAGAGGTGACATGAGCAAGCTGAGTGTGGAAGGAAGCTGGGGATTCCAAGTGGCAGAAGTGAGTAGGGAGGATTTTTCTACCTGGGGCATGACCACTGCAAAGGCCCAGAGATGAGAGATTGGGTGTCATGTTGAGGAGAGGTAGCAACACCAGTTTGGTTGGACCATAGAGTATGTGTGATGGGGAGTGAACTAGTGGTGAATCTCCTTAAGGTCCGTGTGTGGGGTTAAATTTTAGTTTACTATAAAATGCAGGTATCCTCCTCTGAAGGGAATGAGCCTCTTATCCCTGAAAGTCTTACAACAGAAGTTAGAGGACCACTGGTTGTGAATGTTAAGAGGTTCCCTTTCTATGCACAAGTTGCAATGTGTGTACTCTGAGGCCCCTTATGACTCTGAGATTCTCTGCATCTGTGACTTCCTTATACGCTGAGGCACACTTAGAAAGGGCAGTAGGATGGGTGTTAGGTGGGAGGGAGACTAATAAATGAACGGGGCTCTGGACTTCTGAGGACTGTGGTCATGTGGCATGGCGGAGTGAGGCCGACGCAGAAGCAGAAGAAATGAGTTTCTTTCTTGGCTACCTCATCTACAGGCTGTGGGATTGTTAGTCCAGCGCATATTCCTCTACTTACTTAACTGCTCTGTAACATGGTACTTGTAACATAATCCAAATACTCCTTTCCCTACTTGCCTCCAGAGGCTGGTATGGGGAACCCAGCCTTTTGCATGCCTTCAAATGCTGAGAAAATGGGAGGTGTTTTGATGATTAAGACCAGCTTTCTTGGGACACAGAGGGGATGTCAGCTGTACTGGGAGCTCCCAAGTGTGGAAAAGAGAAAAATGAACTTTCAGGTGAGGTCGGCAGCTCCTGCCTCCCCATATCAATCTTAAACAACTTCTCAGCTCTGTGTAATGGTGGGGGATGGGAGACTCTTGATCTTGGGAAATCCATCTCCGATTTCATCAGAGGGATACTTTGGAAAAACAAATAGAATTTGTATTACTGCAATTGACCTTCCTACCAAATCTGCTAAAACACATTGATTCTGTGTCTGTTTTCTAAAGAGAGCTCTCATTTCTAGAATGCCTTCAGGTTTGCAAAATATTTTATTCAGAGGAATTCTGCAAGAGGGAGTACAATATCTTCCATCTCTGGAAAGTAGCACAGGAACTGTTTGGTTTTTGGCTTGTATCTCTATGACCTGGCATGTAGTAGGTACTTAATGATGAATTGTTGAATGGAAGCAATATTATCCCCATTTTACAGAGGATGAATCTGAGGCTCTAAGTGTAAACAGTTTGCCCAGTGTCACACAAGAACAAAGCAGTGAGGCCAATATTCCAACCTCTCCCATTTCTCACACTGAGAACACCATCCTTGTTAAAACAGCACCTTGCTTTTCGTCCAAGGGATTCTCTTTGGTGTTGTCCCTTTCCCTGCTCCCTGGGTATCCCAACCCTTATACAAAGAGACGATAGTAACTCTGGCTAATTTGCACATGACCAGCTCTTTTGTTCCTCAGCCCCACAGATCTAACAGATATCATTGACTTAAGATGAGGGAAAACTACCTCACAATTAGAATTTTCCTCCAAGTGGAATAGGTAGTATTAGAAGATGGCTGGTTCTCAGAGGTCTTCAAACACTGAATACATGTTTGCTGGGCACACTGTAGAAGGGATTCATCTTGGGGGTGGGTTGAACTAGGGTGTAGGAAATGATGAAAGTCAAGAAAGAAAATAGACGTAATTTTTGTTTTCCCCAAATTTCAAAGGACTTTTTGATGGGAGGTGAGCATGGGAGGAAGAATGCATGATGAGGCAGGAAAGAGGTCAGTGAAATTCAGCCTCCCTGACTCAACTGGGAGTGAGGGTTGGGGACATTTGGTTGGATGGTCAAGGGAAGATGCTTTCTCAGCTTTTGTCTTTTGAGTTTCTTTTGTACTAACCATCAGGATCAATAGGACTGAGAAACAAAAGAGCTAGACGTGTACAAATTAACCAAGACTACTACTGTCTCCTTGTACAAGGGTTATAACACTTAATTAGGAAGCAGGGGAAAGGGTAGCAGCAATGACAGCTTGTTTGGCAGGTAACAGAAAAAGAGGAGGAAGGAGGCAGATCCTGGGTGGAGTCAGTGAAGTTGGAAGGAGTCCTGAATTCCAGCTGGGCACTACCGCAGTCAGGACCAATTCTGGACCTAGGACTAGAAGCAGACCTGGAATATTATCCTGAGCTCCCAAGAATCCTCAAGAAAGCATGAATTGCTTAAGAGGATAAGGATAAAAACTGGTATCTGCTGCAGTCCATGCCCCATCAGTAGCAAAAAGCTTGTGTCCTCACAACACTTCCTTCCTACCTCTATACATCCTTCATTCTTCTCTTCTCACCTATCTTCATCCTTTATTCATTTCCCTCCCTCCCATTCTTTCTTCACCTCCTACTTCTCATTCTTCTATTCTCCCTTCCTCCATCTCCATAGCTACCTTCCCCCTTTTTCTCTTTTCTCTCTCTTCCTTCCTTCTTTCCTTCCTTGCTTCCTTCCTCCATCTCCATAGCTGCCTTCCTCCTTTTTCTCTTTTCTCTCTCTCCCTTCCTTCTTTCCTTCCTTGCTTCCTTTCCCCATCTCCATAGCTTCCTTCCTCCTTTTTCTCTTTTCTCTCTCTCCCTTCCTTCTTTCCTTCCTTGCTTCCTTCCTCCCTTCCTCCATCTCCATAGCTGCCTTCCTCCTTTTTCTTCTTCCTTCCTTCCTTTCTCCTTCCTCTTCCTTCCCTCCATATCTTCTTTCATTTCCCTTTCTTTATTCTCTTTAATCCTAATTTCTTCACTCTCTTTTTTATTCCTTCTTTCCTTTCCATCTTCCCTTCTTCCTTCTTCTCCCCCACTCCCTTTCTTTCATTCTTCCCTCCAATCCTCCCTGTTCAGTTGTATGTACCAGGGACAATTCCTGGAGCATGCAAGAGATTAGTGGAATCCAGAAGCAGAAGGGAAGATTACGCATGTGCAGAGTCTAGGCAGAGCATTGGAATGACTCCCAAAAAGGATGCTTTAACATTGTCCCTGAAGCATGAGAAGGGCTTTGAATGATTGTGCTCTGGGCCTCAAAGGCTCCAAGAGCTGCTGAGTGCTCGCCACTGGCCCGTGAATAAACCACACGTTTTCATCACGGACTGTGTGGAAGCCTGAAGCATGCATTGGAGGGCAGGCACTGGGAGCTTTGTCTAGGACAAATCTCAATGTATTGGACTTCCTGAACCCGGGCTGGGCGCTCTTATCAGAGCATGCACACATGCATGTGCCTCAGTGGATGGCGTGTGAGTTGGGTGAGTTTTCTCATTTATTATCCTGGGATCTTGGAAACCAGCACAGTTCTTAATCACTCTTGAGTTTTCCCTAGTTCTCCGTTGTTCTCATTCTGTCATCCCATAGTTCCTCATTAGCTTTGCTCCTGGGGCCCACCTTATCTGTGCCCATTTTTTGGAAATGTAAGTGAGTAGTTGAGTTTACAGTAAGCTTGAAAAGTTTTGTGATGAGCATATCAGGTATAAACTCGAGGAGATCAGATGTAGCCAAAGGAGAGACTGGCAAGGGCATGGAGGTATTCCTAGTCACTGTGTATTGAGCTCTGGGGGATAGATGCATGCCTGGTAAGTTCTCTGGTTAGGAATGGCTAGCCATAAGTGCCTTTAATTTTGTCCTGACAGGACTTCCAGAGGTCACCAAGTTAGACCTCTACCTCCTTAGGAAGACCTTTCTCTATCAGACAGAATCGCTCCTTGAGTGAACTGTCATTAGACCTGTTCCTTCCTAATTCGTTATTGGTGCAGGGGGTAATGCCTGGGGCCATTCATAAGACTAGAGGAAAAGAGGAAGAAGAGAGATTTAGCATATGAATAGTTTAGTTAGTTTTAATTAAGTAGCATTTATTAAATGTTAGGCATTGTGCTAAGGACTGAAGATACAAAGAGCCAAAAACCAGTCCTTCAACTCAAGGCAATTACAGTCTATGGATGAGACAACATGAAAACAAATGTATACAAAACAAGCTATATGCAGGATAAACAGGGAATAATTAAAAAAGGGACAACACTGGAATTAAGAGGAGTTGGGGAAGGTTTTCTAGAGCAGGTGGGATTTTAGTTGAGACTAAAAGGAAGCCAGGGAATTCAGTAATCTGGGCAGAGAAGGAAGAGGAGTCCAGGTATGGGGGATGGCCAGAGAGAATGGTCAAAGCCTAGAGAGATGGGCCCAGACAGGAGGTTGGAACAAGTAGTACATGCCCAGAAAGGCCTCCACAGATGATGCATGCAGAATCCTGGGTCAGAGTCTGATCTGATGCAAGATGGAAATAAGTCACCTCCTCTGCCCTCATGTACCTTGCAGGCTGGTAAGTAGAATGTGGTATATACAGATACTCACTTGTAACACACACTGAAGTGCACAAAAAGGAAGGTGAATGTTCACAGGGATGCAGGTATCCTCCTCATTGGACTAGAAGCTCTTTGGGATAGATCCAGGTATTGTTTTCCATCTTTACCTCCCAAAGGCTAAGCATGCAACACTGGACCTAGTAGTCAGGTAGTGCAATGTGTAGAACACTTCACCTGGACACATGAAGACCTGAGTTCAAATACAACTTCCTACACTTACCTGTATGACTTTGGGCAAAGCACAAAGTCTCTCCCAGTCTCGGTTTCCCTATCAGTGAAATAGGGATAATCACCTCTATCTGAGGTTTGTTCACATCAAATGAGATACTATTTTTAAAACAATCGCAAACTTTGAAGTGCTATATAAAGGATGCTAGTGCTATTCTCATTACTATGCATTTGATAAATGTTTGCTGAATGAATGAATGAGGTCCTCGGGTGGGGCAGAGTTCATTCCTGGCTTAGAAGGGGAGGGGTGATCTGAGAAAGCTTGCAGGATGCCAGGTATTTCACATTGATGTTAATGAACTTTAATGGGAAAGCAAAAATTTAACCACTAGATGGTAAGGGGCATGAAGGGAAACGTTCATGTAGAAGGAGCAGTGTGAGCCAAGGAGTATTAGGAATGCTAAGTGATCCCTGTACTTTGGTCTACCCAAGAAAGGAGGAGCAGTAGTTGATTTAGGGAAGCTGTGAATGGGGAGCTAAGGAAATTGGCCTCAGTCTCCTCAGGAAATAGGAGAAGCCAAGACCATGGGAACAATGTCCCAAGAGAAGGATGAGCTTAGCCTGGGTGGGAGCTAGGAATTCAGAGAAATGGGAGCTGGACATCTTGGTCACTATGATTGTAAGTTGTTGCCTGGAAGAGACTGGCTTCCCATTCTTCCTGACCCCCAAGCCTGCCCTTTCTCTACCACACTGAGCAGCCTCACTTATTATTCTTGTTGTCAGCTAATATTTCAGTGACATTCAACATCTTCCAAAGTACTTGACCCTTGACAACCTTGCAATTCTCTTAAAATGAGGACTTTGTACCAGATATTCCCTAAGGCCTCTTTCAGCTTTAGACCTGGGAGGCCCAAAGTCTAGCCTTTAGCCCTCCATTGCTGTGTGACCTGGGGCAAAGCATTTAACTTCTCTGAGATACAGTTTCATCCTCTGTGGTGTGAGAATAGAAGTTCATATTCTGCTGACCTGATAGGGTGGTTGGAAACATTAACATGCTGCTCGGATCAAGTTATTACAGCAACCTAACACAGAGTATCCAGAGGCAGCTAGTTGCAAGTACTCATTAGAACCAAGTGGTAATTGTCACTGAAAGCATCAGTATCTTGGAAATCAGAAAATGGCTACAAAGATATGGTCTACACTTCTTTTAAATAAATAATACTGATTTGACTTAGATGTGTGTCATGCATACTTTTTAAATCTGTAGTTGCAAACATGAACCAGTATACCTTGGCTCTGGAACTGGCACAGATATGAGCTTTAATAAGTGAAAATTGAGTCTGCCAATGTCTCTCAGCTCTGGTATAGCTCACCAGGCTGGGGACAAACAGCTGCGAGGAACTTTGCCTGAAACAGTTAGCAGGGGAATGATGTCGACCTCCCTCCAGTCCTGTTCTTTCTCTTACTGGTTAATCATTTGATCAACAAGTATTTGTTAAACACACACTATGTGCCAGACACTGTGCTGTAATGGGAATATTAAGTACAAAGAACCACATAATTGCTTTTCTCAAGAAATTTACATTCCAACTAGGGAGACAGTACACACACACATACACACACACACATGCACATGCATATACATACACACTCATGCACAGTATATTATATAAACTATATACAGAATAAATAAAAAATAAATACACAGTTGTTATGGCTCCTTTTTATCTACAGAGAATTTGATTTAATGTGGAGAGAAACTCAGAATCTCATAGCTGGAAGAATATACGCTGACTGACTCCTCTGACTCATATACAGAGGGAATGTCCTCTGTAATACCCAGAGGCAGTGGGGTTCAGTGGTATGAACTGAACATTTAGAATAAGAAGACCTTGGTTGAAATGCTGCATTTACTGCTTGTTAACTTTGTGTCCTCAGACAAGTCGCTCACCTTTTGAGGTCTTGGTATCTTATTGTATAAAATGATGGTGAACCCTAAGCTTTTTCTAGTTGTAAGTTCTCTGTTCCCTGCCATCTAAAGCTGTATGCCTGTCAGTGATGGGTGGTGGAGTTGAGGGGAGAGTTATTACACTCCAAGGAAGCCTCTGTGCATTGCACTTGCTTTATGAATTTTGGAGCTCAATGGGCAGGGCCCCAATCTCCATGACAAGGCATGGGATGACGATACCCTTGCTAAGTTCTGTTCAGGTCATTGGCAGAATCCTGAGCTCTTTGGTTTATGTGACAAAGGATCAGAAAAGTGTCCAGTAGCACCTGGGACAGCAGCCACCCCTGCAAGAAAAAGCTGGGACTCTATGGCTCTTGCCCAGCATGCTACAGATGCAAGGTTGGCAGCCCACAGAGCAAGGTGGTTGTGCTGCTGTAGGCAGGACTGAAAACCATCCAGGTTGACGGGTCTGCAGTCCAGCCTTCCTTCAGGAAGTGACAGGCAGGTTTTCAGGAGCCAAGGTGAACCCTAAAGGCCCACATGAGAGAGATGTCGGGTTTTCTCTGTAAGGGATCACACAGTCAGGAGCCTTTTGGGTCAGATATTTGGTCCAATGCTGAGATTCCTCAGAGACCTTTAGAATCAGAATATCAGAAATGGGAGGGCCCTCACAACAAGAAATGTCCAGAGGAAGCAAGGGTGAATAGAACAGGAAATGACAGCCATCAGAGAGTTTCCAAATCACTTAATCCTGTTCTTCATCGTACAGAGGAGGAAACTAAGTCACAGAAAAGAAAAATGGATTACACATCCAATCCATTATGTTACTGGCTGTGGTCATGGCCTGCAGCATCAGAGACATGTCCAAGGGCTTTCTGTTCTTCACCCTTCATTGGTCAAATCCAAGGAAAGAATCCACAAGACGCAGTGGAAAATCCTCGGTCCTGCTCTTCAATCTGCCCCAGCAGAAGCAAGTCCCTCCACCCTGGTGGGGGATGAGGTGGGGCACTGTATTTCTTTATCAGTAAAATGGAAATCATAATATGATTTCCTGGTAGGAAGAAACCTAACATTGGTATTGTGGCCAGATTTGGATTCTAAGCTCCTAGACTCCCTAGCCACAGTCCCTTGGAGGTGAAGGCTCCAGATTTCAGTTTTCCCATTTGCTGGAAGGGGTCGATGATGGGTATTCCAAAAGGTGCTTGGGAACCTCAGGGAAAACTGTGCTGCGTATAGGGCTGCAGCTATATGAGCAAAACCTGTAGGGGATCACCTGATTATGAAGGTGCTCTCACTTCGCTTTCAAGCAGTGGGATCTTGGGCAAGACATTTCATTTTTTGGGGACTCAGTTTCCTCCTGTGAAATGGTAATCATTGTTGCCATAATCCTCCTCCTCCTCCTCCTCATCATCATAATTGCTGCAGGATTTATCTCCTGCATGGGATAAAAACATCCCACTGTTCCATAGGAATAGTGATATCTTAGAGGGATTTCTCTTGACTCTAAGTAGGGAGACCTCTCCCCCACTGGATTTCAGTTTTGGGTACACACATGGTCCAGCCACACTGACTTCACTGTTCCTCATAATAATGCTATGTGCCTGACCCTGTGCTAAGAACTTTGCAAAAATGATCTCACTTGATCTTCACAACAACCTTAACAGGTAGGTGCTTCTATTATCCCCATTTTATAAATGAAGAAACTGTAGCAAATGGAGGTTAAGTGACTTGCCCAAGGTCATACAGATAGTACATCCCTGAAGGCAGATTTGAATTTAGGTCTTCCTGATGCCAGGCTGGGTATTTTCTGTACTGTGGTGACAGCTAGCTTTCCTTATCATCTCCATACACAGTTTGGGGAGGAAGAGAGACAGACTTGCCAACTGACACAGCTCTGGGCGAGAAGAAGAGATGGTGCTGGGGACAGAGGGGCTCTGCCTCCCACTATCTCAAGGTCTGTCCTCCTGGGAAGGGGAAGTCACATTTACTCTGCTTGACCTCAGAGGTTAAAAGTTGGAGCAGTGAGGGGTGGGGAGAGGCAGGAGAGAAGGAAGCACGTATGGAGGGTAAGGGGAGGGGGCCTTGCTAACAATGAAAACTACCCCAAGGTGGGATGGATTGTCTTGAGAAAGAGGGAGCTACCCAATGCTAGAGATCTCTATACATCATCAAAGCCCTGATGCCCAGTGCATAAGGGGTACTCTAAAGGAGACTGGTCATCAGGTGCTGGATTTAGCATCAGATGATGGTGTTTCAAATAACAGCCCTCTTACCATCAGTGTAATTTGGGACCACTTGAATAACTTCTCTTGTCCTCCATTTTCCTATCTGTAAAATGGGAGGAGGGGTGATGGGAAATGGTGGGGTGGGGGCGTCATGCTGCGTGGTACTCTGAGTCTGATAAAAAATAACCTTGCTAGGTATATAGTATAAATCAGTATCCTTCTTTTACAAGGAAGAAATCAAGGTTCACTACAGAGAGGCAGCTTACCCAGCCTCCCACATTTGCTAAATGTCTGGTCTGGGTCCCATTCCCAGCTTGGTGCTTGGTCTCTGTCTTGACTTCCTATCCATGTTTCTGTCTCTGTCTCTCCTCCTCTCCTAGAGGCCAGTTCTTTGCAATGATTTGTATGCATGATAGGATTCAAAGACTGTGGCTGGGGCCTGAATCTATGATTTGCTATGTGCCTTTGGGTTCTTAGGGATGCTGAAGTTGGGTGCGCGCTGTTAATTATGTGACTGGTGCAATTTTAAAAAATAAAACAATAATAATGATAAAAGAAACAGTAACTGACATTTATGGGATGCTGTAAAGTTGGTAAAGTGATTTACCTACATTATTTCAATTTAATGTCACAGGAACCCTGGGAGATATAGGTACTCACCATAATTATGGCTGCCTCCATATTTTCCCTCAGAGAGATAGAAGTGTTCCCTCTGGTGTTTCTAGTTAAAACACTTTTGCCTGACATCCAAAGCCCATCTCCCTCTGGATCCAGCCCCTCCTCCTCCCTGGCTTTTCCATTTCTATTTCTGGAAATTTCCATTTCCGTTTGTCCTTTAAGGTCACCATTTCAGGAAGCTTCCTGGCATTCCTGGCATGACTTTAAAAAGGCCTCCCCTTAGGCTTCACAGAACACTTTGCCCTTCTCTGAAACACTTATGTAATATTGTATATTATAGTGAGTTTGATTAATTTTCTCTTCTGTGTGCATATAACACTCAGTAAGTATAAAAAGGTATAGAAAGTTTTAACTTGTTCAGTGACTTAGCTTGTCATATGGTTAGTAAGAAATTGGGACTTGATCCCAAGTTGGTTTTTTTTTTTCTATTAATAGAACCTCACATTTACATGAGCAAGGTCCTTTTCTAAATCTTTTCCAACCAAATCTTAGTGAGGTACAGAGTTGCAAGAATTATTATACCTATTTTACCAAGGAGGAAAGGAAGCCAAAGGAAGTGACTTACTCCAGGTCACACAGAGAACCAGAAGAAACCTTAGATCACCTGACTGTAGGCACGGTACTCTGGACAGTGAGTCACGAAGCTTTAAGCAGTATTTCTCTCCTTGTTCTGGCTGTGTGTCCCCCTGACACTGGAAGACAGTGAGGCAAATTGGTAGAGTAGCAAAAATGGAGGACTTAGGATCAGGTGATCTGAGTTTAATTTATGTCTGCCACAGAGTTGCTGTGCCTCAGTTTCCTTATCTGAAAAACGGGGATAGTGCTGGCTGCTTTGGCCACCTCACCAAGCTATTTTGAAGATCAGAGGAGGTAACATCTGGGAAAGCACTCTGAAGCAGAAAACTGTCACCTCTAAAGTCCTACCATGCATGATGTCTTCCTGGCCGTGCCTGTGGACCAAAGGGAAGGGAAGGGCCTTACTCCTTGATTCTCCCTTGTCCAAGGAAAGTTGGGAAAAATTCATCACCAGGCTGGCTGTGAGGGATGAGATTCAAAATGCACCCAAAATTCTGCAGAGGAAGGAGATCCCTGAGGAATGGAAGCCTTGTGCTATTCTATACTTCCTTTGCCTTTTGTGATGCACACAGTAGGCACTTCATGAATGATTGAGGAGTGGAATTGGCTCATTTTTATTTCCATGGATTCCAGGTCTCTGGAATTGACATCTAATTAGGTTTGGGGTATAAATATTCAGGACTGGCCTTGTACTGCTGAGTTAACCTTCCTGTGATCTAGCCTTCCCTTTTCCTCCACCTCCAGCTATGCTGCCCATCCCTAGATACCCAGGCTGCCCACCTTGGTTGGGGACCTACTGTCATTACACATCCTCTTTACTGAGGAGACAGGAGTTAGCCCACCTAGAGGTGTCTGATCCCATCCCTGGAGCTCCAAGCTTCTTTGTAACCTGGAATCTATTGGTAGATTCAGCCTGAGTTGTGCCTCTTTTGAAAGAAGTGTAGAAGTGAACCTCAATGTAAGAGGCAACTACACATGGTTAACATGCCTGAGAATTAGGCACAGGACAAGAACAATCTTCACTTAACCTCAGAGCATCTTAATCCAGGATGGATTTTTCATGCTCCAAAGAAGAGCCCAAATTCCTCCAGTCTCCTTGATGTGAATGAGCCAAGGATTTGCCGAGAAAACTCAGGTAGCATATATGTGAAATTGTCAAGGCTCATACAACCTTTCACTCTTCCTTTGGAAATAAGGGCAGTAGGCAAAGGAGCACCCACCAAGTGCAGCCCAGCCACCGGCCATGCCAGAGCTTTGGGAGAGAGGGCCCTGAGGCTACAGAGACCCCCAAGAAAGACCTAAGCCATTCTTTCTTCCCTCTTCTAGGGTCATGCTAGAAAGAATTAGGCAAGAAGTAATATACAGGCACCAAGCCAGGAAGCCAACTGAGGGGGAGCCATGCTATCTAAGTGGTCCTGGAGTGTCTGGCTTGTCTGCTTCTTAGTCAGACGGAGGCCGTTTCTTCTGCTAGAAGTAGGATAGTTACTTGGCTGAATCAGAAGGGCCAGTGGATGAGTGGTAGGCACTCTGAGCTCTGTCTTTGACCTCTATGAAGGGGTCTGCTGGAATTATGGGCTCTTGAGGTTGAACTCAGAGGCCATTTGATCTAATCTAGACAGCAGCGTTAATAATTAATGATAATGGTAATTTTAATAATCATAACAGCCACTACAATTTACAGTGACTTCAAGGCTGACCAAGCACTTACGTACATTATCTCAGTTTTGCCTCACAACAACATGGTGAGGTATGTGCTGTGGTTACTCCCATTTTACAGATGAAGGAATTAAGGCCCACAGAGATGAAGTCACATAGGGTGGCCCAGAGAGCTAGCATCTGAGTCAATTTGAACTTGGAGCTTTCTGACCCCATATCCAGCTTCTCAGAGAAGGTCATGGTGAATCTAGAAAACTCTGATTGGAAACGAATTGACTGTAAAGAATGTCTTCATTCTGAAAGCTGCTTCCAATCAGGATGGTCTGCCTGAGCAGTGAAGAACTCCCTGTCCCGGGAGGTCTCTAAGCAGAGGCTAGATGGCTGTTTATCAGGGGATATTGCAGATGGCATTCTTGTGTGGGTTAGACCAAAGACTGCAATGGTCTGTCGGACTCTGAGCCTCGGATTCATGAAACCCTCCTAGGTGAGCCCAGATGGAGAAATGTGAGCCCCCTTCCTCTGACTCTTAAAGCCATTAATGTATGTTCCAATCTTCCCCCCCACCCCCCACCCTTTCCTCATTCCTCCTTGGGCCAGTTTTAGTGGTTTTATTTAAATTTACACATGTTAATTCGTCTGTAATTAGACTGTAAGCAAATCCTTGGCTCATTCACATCAAGGAGACTGGTGGGGCCATATTGATGAACATTACTTTTAATCAGTCTACAAGTATTAATAAGTACCTACTCTGTGCCAGGAACTGTACTAAGTGATCAATTTTTAATATTAAATGCTTATATACTACAAGGATTGTTAATATTAATTTAATGTGGCAAAAACAAAATCTGTGCCATGACACCTAAGTGAAGACATAGGAGATAAAAAGTTATTGGGCTTCATAGATAAAATATAGGTCTCATGACCAAGAATAACTAGGCTCTGCCTCTGACATTTATCAACTATTCAACATGCCTCAGTTTCCTCCTCTGTTAAATGAAGAAGGTAAAAGAGACCTCCCCTAAAGTCCATTTGAGCTTTCAATCTATGATTCTATAATACATTATAGATGGGTTTGGTGGAATAACTTCCCATGTCATGTCCCCCACACACATGGACCTGTTGTGCTTGTCCCTGACCATTGTTCTCAGAGTAACTGGCTTTGCTTCCAGGCTCTTCCAAGTATTAGTGGTGGGAGCAAGGCATCAGTCTCTCTGAATAGGCTAGAAGGGATGATCTCCAAGCACCCTTCGAAAACCCTTAGTTGTCTGATGAACACAAAGGAGGGGCTCCTACAGCTCATTTGGAGGAAAGAAGCAATCCATATCAGAGACAAATTGGTCTTTGCTAGAAGCTCTTCCATCCAGGGCTTTCCCTCAGTTGTTCATCTCCAATTTATCCAAACAACATCTTGTTTCTACAGAGGTGTTGGCATATGGTCTCCCCCATCAGAGGGTGAGCTCCTTGAGGGCAAGGACTTTCTTCTGCCTTTCTTTTTATCCCTAAGGCTGAGCATAGTGCAGGTATATATTAGGTGTTTAATGAATGCTTATTGCCTGACTGACCCCCTGAGAGAGAAGGGGCTTATTAGAGAGATGTGTCTTGACCTACCCATGAACTGCTGCCACAGACAATGAGCAGAAGACCCTTTCTTAGATGAGCTACCTTCTCTGGAGGCTGGGCTATTTCTTCCTGAAATCTACATCTCAGGTCTTTTCGTGGCCTTGCCTCCCCAGGGGAAAATGGGGCCCCTTTCTGAGAGCTGCCTTCAGAGCCTCAGTTCCCAAGCCTTTAATCATATTCACGGTTGAGTCCATTTTGTAAAGGGCTTTGATCTCTTCAGATAAAAGCTGTCCTTGAAATCAAGAGCATGGATGGTTATGTGTTACAAAAGGCTTTAAGGAAACAAGAGAAAGACAGAGTTAGGAACAGGGAGAGATAGAGAAAGAGAGAAAAGAAAAAGAAAAGAGGAAGGGGAGAGAAAGCAGAAAAGAGAGACAGAGATAGAGAGACACAGAGGGAGAGAGACAGAGTGAGAGACAGATGGAGGAGAGACAGAAAGAGGGATGAGAGAGAGAGGAGAATGATGGAGAAAAGGAAGGAAGGAGGGAGAGATAATCTGTAAGTGTTTAGGTTCCCTTCTTTCCTTCCATCTCCTCTACAGCTGGGATCCCCAAGAGTTCATCTTGCAGCTAGTGGCCATAAGTTCAGTCCAGCACATGTATACTATAGGAAGGGTAGTGTACAATATGTATTCTTCCATCTTGGTAGAGCCAGAGAATATTTAGAATTGTTATCAGGGACCTTGAAACATAGAAAGTGAGAAGTTTTAGGGACTTTAGAAAGAGATTGTCAGAGCTAGAAGGGGTCTTACAACACAGAAAGAATGAGAGGGACCTTAGAAAACAAGTTGTCAGAGCAGGGAGGTGCCTTAGAACAGAGAAAGGCAGAGTTGGGAGGGACCACAAAACAAAGGATAACAGGGCTGAGAGGGGCCTTAGAAGAGAGGGGCCTTCTGTGGTATTTTGAGAATTCCAGACAAAGCTCTTCAGTATCTCACATTCACTAGCATCGGGAGCCACTGTTGATCTCGTGGTGTTGGGAAGTCCAAAAGGTCTTATTTGTTCATTCTTTCATTGGTTCACTGTGGCCCGGGTCCCTGACTCCAAAATTGTACAGGGGAGGAAGTGCCTCTCATCAAGTCAGGTGGCATTTCAGTTATTTTTCATCAGGGATGTGCCTATAGTCCCAGGATCACAGGGTCAGGATGTGACAAAACAGGACAGACCCGGGTC
Source organism: Bettongia penicillata ogilbyi (assembly GCA_023548195.1). Taxonomy (NCBI): domain Eukaryota; kingdom Metazoa; phylum Chordata; class Mammalia; order Diprotodontia; family Potoroidae; genus Bettongia; species Bettongia penicillata. The sequence goes on along the minus strand of JAJHZJ010000150.1, from coordinate 13,731,729 downwards.
TACCAGGCTTTGAGGCCACTCTCCCTGTCCTCATCACCCTTTATTACTGTTACCATAATGAATGTATTATAATAATCACAGCTCATACCTCTGTAACAGTTTGCATGGAAGACAGTGCAAGCCTCCCCTCCTTCACCATCCTCTAGTTCCCCTGCCTTAGATCTTGTCCTCTTGTCAAAAACTCTGGAGAAGTATTTGGGGACAGGGAAACTGTTCCCTGAAAAATGAACCCAAGGGTAAAAAGTTCAACCATTGACTAAGGATGGACTAAGGATGAAGCCTGCCTAAGTCTTGAACTGGACAGGAAAACCCAACTAATGGGAGGCCTCCAAGAGGGCAACTCTGGCAGTGTGGGATCTTTGATCAGAGATTTAAAGTGGGAAGAGATCTGAGGAAACATTAACTCCAGCTCCCTCATTTTACAGGTGAGAAAGCTTAGGCCCAGAGAGGAATAGGGATTTGGTGAAGGTCACAGAGTCAGGTTCTCTGACTCCATCCAAAGCTCCATCTGCTGCCCTGCTCTGTATTAATGGTAATATTGGCATGGGGAATCTGGGGATCTGAAACACCTGAGTACTCCTTTCTGAAGTACACTGCCCTCCTCCTTTAGTGGACTCAGGGCATGAAAGGTGGACACAGGCACGTGATGGTAAAAGAGTCATGAACAGAGGTCAAGCATAGAAAGGAAATCAAAGTCTCCCACCTGGCTCTGACGATCAGGACCTCTGGCCAACTCTGAGTCTACAAGTCACAGTGAAGTTGCTGGTCCCCTTTGGAGAACTCCCCATACTATGAAATCAGAGGTCTTTGGAGGTTCTTTCTGGTTCTAAAGTTTCATGATTTGGTTTAACATCATGTAACCTGAACAGGGAGGAAAGTTCTACATCAAGAATCAGCCATACCACTTCAGACACTCATCTGCTGTTTGACCTTGCCCAAGTCATTTAATCTCTATTTGTCACAGTTTCTTCATCTATAAAATAAGCAGAATAAAAGCACCTCCCTCCCAGAGTTGTGGTGAGGACCAAATGAAATGATGTTTGGAAAGTGCTTAGCAAGGTGCCTCGTACATAATAAGTGATTAATAAATACTAGCTCCCTTTCCCTTTGTTGTTACCACGTTTATTAACTCTGCTACCAAATAAATGATCATGTGATTTTGGGCCTCTGATGCCTTCTGAGTAAAGCAGGCAGGTGGGACCCCTGTCCCTCTGTGTGATCTCAGGTAAGTTCCTTTCTTTACTGAGCCTCAGTTTCCCCATCTGTAAGTTGAGACAACTAGCACAGACACATCCTCAAGTCCCTCTTGGGTCGCATTTGCTGATTCTGTTAAGTTAGCTTTACGAGGTCCCACTTCCTCTTTTCCTATGGTCGCAGGATCAGGTGTCCTCAAAGTCAGAGTGGACCCAAAACCACAGGCTAACATATTTCTTTTTATTGATCTGCAGGTCTCCTGACAGCTGCAGCATGAGCCAGCGTGTGATCTCCTGGGGACAACGGCTTTAGGCTCTGCATGAGCTCCTTACCTTAGTCAAGTTTCTCCCTCCGTGGATCTTCGCCCGTTGTATGTCCCTCCCCTCCACCGTCTGTTTCTGTTTCTCATCAAAGACAGCCTCATTCTTCGACTGATGCCGTGCGCTAAAGTCTGTCTGGCCATCCAAGGAGCACCGAACTAGGGACCAGAGGGAGCAAAGAGATGCTTGGGCATTAGCAATACCAAGTCCGTGGTGAGCGCCAGTCCCCGGGGTCCACTCAGCTGCTGGACTCATTGTGACCCACATGGTTTAATGGGAAGAGTCACCTGCAGAGAAGAGTCCATTCAGCCTTAGAGAAGACTGTTTTGTCTATGGGGGGACACTCAGGCGCAAGAGAGAGTCTCTCCTCGTGCCCTGGACTGTCTGAGTCGCTTTTATTTTCTTATACTTTCAGTATATACAATAGACCAAAGAGCAAAATCTATTTTAAAGAGGACACAATCTTATTGTTAAAGTTATCTGGGTTAAATTGTAGAAGGGAGGTCTGGGTGGGGGGGAGGGAGCAGAGACATGAACGAATCCTGTTGTCGGGAGCGAGCTGGGCGGTTGCTGTCCAGAGGTTGCTGTCCAGCGGGCGCCTTTACCGAGGCGTCTTTACCGAGGGAACGATGCTGTCGTTAGTCACAGGAACTGCTCCTGAAGAAAAGATTTGCCTCTAAAGAATGCAGACCGAGCATGGAGAGTCAGTAGCGGATGTTCTAGACACAAGCAAACAGACTTCCATAGAACACAGACTCGCCGCCACTATGTAGCCACCGCGCCGTGGCCGTGGCCCCTTTATCCCTCTGTACTTAGATTGACTTTATCGTACTAAAAATCATTTTCCGTTTTAACCAGTTAAACATGCCTCTTCTACCGTTCCATTTTTGATAGTTGGATAATCCAGTATTTGCAAAGAGCATGTTTGGTCTCCTGTGACCTCTGTCTCATCCGATGCACCATTTAGCACCAGAAAGCAAATTAAAGAAAAAAAAGAGTAACACTTGTTTGAAAGAGATCATTAAATGTATTTTGAAAATCCTAAAGTTATATATTTAACAGTTTTTATATGTTGTATATTTGTAGAGAATACTATTTAACAATTAACGTGGTAGCTCTCGCAGGCCTGATGAACAGTCTGACTCCCACTGGGCTTTCTAAATCCTCCGGTCTGGGGAGTGACCACACCACACGGGATGTAAAGCATGACCAGGGAGGATACTTTCGAAAAGTCACCAATCCTGCTGTTTATATCACATAAAGGCATCCAAACATCACACTGGTGGAAGATGGGGCTTCTTTTAGATTTGTCTTTGAAATTTGGGGGGTCTGTACTGGTCAAATTTGGATGTAAAATATTTTAATCATGGCTTTTCCAATTGAGGTTTTTTTCCCCCTTTCTTACCCCCTTTACCCAGGAGTCCATTTTTATGTTGGTTGGTAGATCAGTTCCTGTGTCCCCATCTTCCAAAGTCCTTAGCCTTAGTATCATTGGATAGGGAAGAAGTTACACTGGGGAAAGAAGTGGAGAGCTGGATGAATCCTAAGCTCTGGTATCTTTTTCTAGTCACACTGGAAATGTATTGGGATCACAAGAGCTGATGGCATCCAGCTCTGGTGTCCCCCTTTCCCTGGCAATGAATTGTAACCTAATTCCCATGTCCTTTCTGAGTTCTCACTGTAGTATACTACCTATTAGTCCAATTAACATTAGGATTATCTTAGATCTATGCTACTAAGAGAAAACATTTAGAGGATGATCCAAAAAACATAGAATAAATCTCAAAAGGAAAATGTCCATTCGATTCAAGCCTGTTCCCACATTCTGGGGGACTTAATTTAGACAGGCAGTAATCATGAATTTAGAGGTATCTCTGAGGCAAACCAGTGTATATGATGCTTTTTTTTTTCCTTTTTCAAATTATATAACAAGTCTGACCTGTATCTGAATAGCAGTAAGCACCAGCATTTGCTGGGTGCTATATGCCATGAAATGCAGGATGGTCCTCCTGCCCCAGAAAGGACCAAAAATGGGTTCCACATGACCGAGAGTACTGGGAGATGCATTGACCCACAGGTTCCCTAACCCAGGCTGTCTCTTCCTTCCTCCCACCTGTGGTTGTTTCTTTCAGAAGAGAGTGTAGTCGCCTTATTTAGCAAAGACCGAGAAATTTAAGATGTTACAACATTTTTTGTTGCTTTACGGTATTCAGTTTTTGTGTTGATTCCGCTAAATTATGGAAATAAAGAAAAAAATCCTTTTATAAGTGAGCGTTTTGTTCCCTAGCCGTGACGTGCGCACAGAGGGAACGGTGACAGATTCTGGGTGTAGAGGGAAATGAGGACGTGGGAAGGAACCTTGGGGAAAGAGTCAGTCAGTCTAAGTCAAGAAGTGGACCCTTTTAAGGGCTAGCTTCTGATGATGGCAGTACATCTCTGACTTTGTTTGACTCTTTAACCAAGCAGGACAATGCCTTTAACAAGGTCAACAGAAAAGAAGGGACTCATGTGACAAGACCCAACCTCAGAGCCAGCACAGTTCAATGGGGACCTCCCCAGGTTAGCTCCTTCTGTATATGTATATTATGAGTTTTGTTTGTATCCAAGGACTGGTTGAGATAGATGCAGCAGAATGGGGTGATGTGGTGGTGGGGAGAATTCACCTCTACCACGAGAAGTAATTGCATTATTGTTTGAGCTCCTTTCTCTGCATTTTGCTCTGTTCTTTTTCACAGGTATGGATTTCTTCATCTCTCAACTGGACTAAATGTCCAGACACTTGAGTTCAAAGTGCATGACATTGTGTTGAATCCTTTTACTAGGGTATGTCTGAGGATGTAGGGAAGTGGTATGAGGCTAAATTGAAATTACATCTTTCCAGTGGTGATGTCCAATTTTCTTTTAGTAAAAGTGAATTTTAATTGATATTTTTATTATGCCACCTAAATTTCTCTTGGTATCTCTCTCTCACCCTTGAATCCTCCCATATATCAAAAAGAAAGAAAGAATAGAAATTAAGAAAAAAGAGGAAGGAGGAAAAAAATCAGTAAAATCAATCAAGTCATGGCAAAAATCTGACAATCTCTTCAGTGTTCCTTGGCTGGGTATCTGCCACCTGTGCAAAGGGCTGAGGAGGGAGAGGGTTTTTTAGCTCTTCTTTTCTGTGGGGACCATGCTCATTCTTTCTGCTCCATTCATTTCCAGATGTTTTGTACTGGTTACTCCCATTGCTGTTGGACCTAGGTATGTAGTTTTCTTGGCTCTACTGACTTCACCTGGCATAAGTTAATATACAATATTGTCATGGTCTCTGTATTCATTGCACATGTCATTTCTTAGAAAACAGTAATATTCTATAATATTTATGCCATTTCCCCCCTCAACTCTAAGATTAACTTTGACAATCCTTGTACTGAAATCCCTTCCACCTCTGACATTCCCTGTTCTGAGGTCCCTTCCAGCTTTAAATCCTCTAATATGTAATTATGCTAGTGTTAATACTTTTCTCCTCAGAAATTGTGAAGAACATGAAATTTCTACAGCACAGAATTGATCTAAGGCTGACACAGATAACTGCTGAGGTCCCTCCCATCTTGGAGGTTTTCCCGTTCTTTCCTTTGATTTCTGTGACATCTCATGCAAAAAACTCAGGATCTGAAGCTCAAAGCAACCTTAGAGCTCATCTAGTTCATCTCTCTTGCTTTTCAGAAGAAGTCACTGGGATCCATTGGTGGTCGGGATTTGTCCCCAATTATCTAGGCCATAGCTGGCAATAACAAACCCTAGATTTGAACCTGCATCCTTTCTTTCCCTATCCAATGCTTGTTCCCTTGGGGCCATTCATCCCTGAATTTGGAAATGATACTTTTCAAATGGGAGAACTGTCCATTGAGTGCATAGATGTTAGCAGAAGGAACACTCAGGCAAAGAAGAAGAGGGATACATGACTGGTTTCAAACTCATGGCTAGAGAAATGACCATAGAGGGCATTTAGTAAGAGGGCAATTGGTTTTAAATTAAAGGTCATTACCTAGTTTGTTTTAAGGAGCTGTATAGTATGGAGATAATCATCTGAAAGTTGGAAGAGACTGGTTTTAATTTAGGGGACAATTATTCATTAAAAACCAAAAGCAAAACTAAACAATAGAACTAGCCAGGACCCAGCTGTTTTTTCTTCATTCTCAAAGAGGACTATGACATCAGATAGGTCATCCCAAGTGAATTGGATTTAAGTGAAAGAGGGCTGGGGCAAAGTCACCAGCCTTACTTTCCCCTCCAGAGCCATCTGTGTCCAATTATCAGGACAACTGGAGATGGCCCTGGATGCAGTGGGGAGACCTTGACCTTATTAAACTAAAGTGTTTAGCAAGTCTTAGTTTGACCGAGGCAGTGCAATCTCGACCTAAGTGGAATCTCAGTCCTAACATACCATACAAATGATCATCTAGTCTCTACTTAAAGGCTCCAAAGAGATGAACCCACTGTCAACCCAGACCACTTCTGGAGAGCTCTAAATTATAAAACAAATGTTTTATAAATCTAAATAAAATCTAAATAAAAATCTAAATTGACCCTGCTTCCAGTTTCACCTAAATTGAACCTTCTTGTTCTACTGTCTGCAGACTTTCAGAACAGCTTTATCTCCTCTTCCCCATGGTATCTCCATCACTACTGGAAGACAGCTACCACATGTAGCCTGAATATTCTCTAGGTTAAACAACATCATTTCCTTCTACTGAACCCTCTCTGATATGGACTCCTGTCCCTTCATCAACATAATGTTTCTCCTCTGAATGTTCCCCAAAGTCCTTCTTAACTTATGGTGCCCAGAACTGAACACCAAATTCCAGATGCCCCCTGATTAGGACAGGAGACAGAGAAGCTCTCACAATATCTCTGAGCTGAATGGGAGCACAGAAACCATCTTTTCCAACCTGTACTTGCTACCATGGTGACAGTCTTGGTGTCCTTGCCTCTCTTGATTCCACCTGAGATTACATTCTTTTTTTTTTCTCGTTTCCACATGAAACTCCAATTTCATACTGTTTTCAGTCTATCCAAATTCTCAGGTCTCTTTCAGCTCAATTTCCATCTTCCCCCCCACCCCATACATTTATTCCTATTTTATTTTACCCTAGATTCAGTCTAATAATCTACCCTGTCAAGATCATTTTAAATCCAAACTGTGCCTCAGTATCTAAGTTATCTTGCATGCCTTAGTGCTATGTGCAAATTTGCTTAATATGTTCTACATTCCTTTATACAAGTCACCAATAAGCATGTTAAACATCACAAGGCCAAGCACAAATCCCTTGGGTACTCTACTAGAGACCTCCTGCCACATTAACATTGAGCTACTCACTACAAGGCTAATCTTGGAGTCCAGTCATTCAACCAGCTCTGAATCCATCCATTTGTACCAATGTCTAGTTCGTACACATCCACCTTCTTCAGAAGAATGATTTCAGCAACTTTAGCAAAAGGCTTCCTGAAACCTAGGCAAAATGTAGCTACAATATTCTACCCATCTACCAGGTCAACAATCCTTTCAAAAATGGAAATGAGGTTAATTTACTTTGACCTAATCTTGATGAATACCAGCTTGTTCGTGTTAATCACCATTCCCTTTTCTAGTTCAACCATCCCTTTAAAATGTCATTCTAGAATTTCCCTAGCAATCAAACTCACTGACCCGTAGTTTGGAGACTGTCCTCCTTTCACTCCTTTTTGGTACATCAGGACCTTTGCCCTTCTCCAGTCTTGAAGACACCTTTCCCAATGCCTTCTATATTTAAATTATCTAGTTCAAACTATCCATGCATGAGGATCTCCTCTACCAATCCCTTAGTAAGTGGTCAAATAGCCTTTGCTCAAAGCCCACTAATGATTAGGAATGTATTACCTTCCAAGGCAGCACTCCCACCCTTTATGGGAGAATTCTCTTCATTTAGAAGTCATTTCCTTCACATTGTTAATATTGATGTTACCAATTTATTTCATAACGACATTTAAATACTGTTTGAAAGTTTACAAATATTATCTCACTTCATCAAGTGCTATTTTTATTATCATTTTATAGTTAAGGAAATAAGAGCAGACAGTTTTTAAGCAACTTGCCTGAGGTCACAAAGCTGGAAAGTGTCAGAGGATAGATTCAAATTTCAGTCTTTATGAATCCAGGTACAGTACTCCATCCATGACTTCTCACAGCCTGTTTGACACATATGATGAAGCTGTACCCAGAAAGATTGTAATAATATGATGAACAATGAGACATGGTGAATAGAGTCAGCCTTGGATTCTGGAAGGTCTGGGTTCAAACCTTGCCTCTGACAAATACTATTGGAGCTGATGCTTTACCTCCCAGCATCCCCAGATAGCTCTCTAAGAGTGTTTATTGGATGGAGAGTTCCTTCACTAGTCAGTCATAAATTCTGACCAATACTGTAAAAACAAAACAGTACAAAACTCCCATGCCACCGGTCCCACATCTTAACCAACCTTTATAAGATGTTTGCCACATAGCAGTCTTTAAGAATTCAGGACAAGTATTGTTTCTGGTATACACATGAGGATACTGAGGCTTAGGGAGGGAAAATGATTGGCCACAAAACAACAACACACATTTCTCTGGGTTTTTCTCTCTTTGCTCACAAAGTTTGCTGTTGTTCATAGTATGATAAGCTGCTAGTTATAATTTCAAAGGTTGTCCACCCTTGGCTACCATCAGCCTTTCCATCCTATGTATCTCCAGGTCCTCAAGCAGAGGACCCAGGACCCTATGCCAGGGATTCTATGGAAGACAAGACTGAAGAAGAACAATATAGTAGTTGAGAACCCTCCAGTTCCAAGGTTCTACAGTTCTCAAGCATGGGAGGGAATAGTGCCTTAAGATGAGACAAGTGTCCTTTCTTTATAAATTCCATTTTATTATATTCTCATTCCAAATTATCTCTCTCTGTCCTCTTCCCTACCCTTTAAGAAGGCAAGAAAACCAAAGCCCTTCAAAATGTGTAGTCATACAAAACAAATTTCCATGTTCAACAAAGAGGAAATGAGAGACAAGAGAAGAGAGGAGAGGCAGGAAAGGAAACACAGGAGAGGAGAGATAAGACAGGAGAGAAAAAAGAAACTTCATTCTGCACTCTGAACCCACCTATGCTCTCTCTCTCTCTCTCTCTCTCTCTCTGTCCCCCCCCCAGAGGAACCAGGTTTCATTATCAATGATAAGACAGAGTCCAAAACATTGATTTTGCTGCCTTTGGCACAAAGCAGCTCCTTTGCTAAATGTATCCTAGTGGAGGGGCATCTCAGATGCCACCTAGGTAAAGCCCCACCTGAAAGAGTTCTTCTCGGCAGTATTGTCTAAGAGTCATCCTCCTGACTTGAAGAGACCTCCTGAAAGGGGGTTCTCTTCCTCAACAATTAGTCAGGACAGTTTGAGAATTACTCTCCTTCTTAGCAATGATGTCCTTTTATTGAGCCCAATATGCCTCTCCACCACTCTCTCCCCTGGGTCTTGGTCCTCCCCTTAGGGGTCAAGCAGAACCAAGTTAACCATGTCTCTTCTGCAGATGATCCTTCAAATACTTGGAAGACAGCTTTCTCCTCTAGATATGGCCTCCTTTGGACCAACTGGACTCTATTATTTTAGTTTATCTTGGAGCAAATGGCTTTTGGTGAGCCAGAAGCCTCCAAGACTCCATTGGTCTCCGCTTTAAGAAGTGAGATTAATGGGATTTCCTCTTCCTGGGCCAGTAAAAGCACATGGCAGTGAAGTCATGCACTGCACCTAGGATCATTGAGATTAGTCTGTGGCATATTTTCTCTTGTTATATACAAGCTAGTTTTCTACCTCACCTCAAATTTCTCAGCCCATCTCACCTTACATCCTGGCCATGCACACTCTAGGCTGTTTGACCTCCCGAGCCCAGGCCCTGGAAGACTTAATACACTCATTTTTGAAAACACTGCCCTGGGTCCATGTTCTCACTGGTGCCTCAGTCATCATCAGTAAACAAGGCCCACCATGTTCAGCAGACCTCAGATCCTAGACAATGCCTCTTGTTCCATCTTCTTCATCTACTGCTCATATGCTCTGCCACAAAGTGTATTCATCACCACCCTCCCACCCTACTCTTCCATTTTTTGCTTAGAAACCAAAAATAACACCACTTCTGGAAAGAGTGTATTCATCAACTCCCCTTTGTTTCTACAACCATCCCTGTGATTTCCCAATTCCAAGATCTCTCCCCTGGCCATTAAGTCCCCATAAGTTTTGTCTGCCCCTTTCACAATGTAAACTGCTTGAGGACAGGGACTGTCTTGCTTTTGTCTTTGTACCCTCAGTGTTTGGAGAATGGTTAGCGTGATCTATTTATATCTATATCTACATATATACACATATATGTATTTATTTTATATTTACATATAAATTTATCACAATATCCATTTATATGTGTGTATATACACATATAAAATATGTTTATACGTATATGTATGGGCATATGTGTGTATGTACATAAATATATTTAGAAGGGGACATCATATTTGGGATAAATCACACTATGTTCTTAGGAGTTGACCAGATGGTCTTTTTGTCCTTAGGTCAAATGCCAACCCAGAGATCAAAGACAGCCAGGACCATAGCTTGCCAAATGCCCATGGCCTTGGAGTCTCTGAAAGCTACTTGAGTGAGTTGTAGTCCAGGTTTCATGAGAGATCCCAGACCCTGGAGCCTGAAATGTTGGAGAGATCTAGCCTTTCTCAACATACTACTCCCTCCCCACTTTACATCTGCCAGCCCATTTCTCTCACTAGCATGATGAAACTCCCAAGATGGAAGACCTGTGTTCCTGAAGGGACACAGAAAAAGTTGAAGAGCATCCAGAGAAGAATGGCCTAGGATGGTATAGGGATGAGAGATATGATATAAAGGTGAGAGGAAGAAGTAGAGAAGAGACCATTCAATGAAGCACGAGGAGTGGAAGGGAAGGGGAGTATTTAGAACTGAAAATAGCACTGAATTGAATTTTCAAAATGAACTGCAGGACAGGGTGGATGTCCTGGGGTAAGGCTTCATGTGTTCTGCTTTGCCCCAGAGGTGAAAATGTCACCTATGTGGAGATGGTTACAAAAGGGTAGATTTCAGCTTAATTCAGGGAAGACCTTGAGAAGAATGGTGCAGACGATGAATGGATGATTCCACAGGTATAGAATTCTCAGAGGACACCAGATGTAGAGTCGGTAGACCTGGATTCAAAATCTGGACTCTGAGGGTTATTAGCTAGGTGACCTTGGGCAAGGTACTCCGCAATTTGGGAGCCTCAGTTTCTTCTATAAAAGATGCTGTTATTTCTAGTGTTGACTTCATGGCATCATCATGAGGCTGAAATATGATCACGTATATAAAACAACTGGCTTACATTAATACACAATGTAAATATCATGTTGTTATTCTGGCCACACCTAGACATCTTCTAAGCGTGGTTGCTGAACCACTTGTCAGGGTGATTGTTTGGAGAAGAGATGCTCTGATCAAGTCTGGGCAGTGGAGGTGACCCCTGCAGCCCCTGCAGCTCTGGGAGTCTGTGATTCTGTGACTACATACAGAAATCAAAAGAAACCTCATATTGAAAACATTCTCTGAACATTAAAGGACTCTTGACAGCTCTTATTACCTACCTCGCAGGGATGTCATGAGAAAACCAGCTTATAAACCTGAATTTAGGGTCAGGAGGTTTTTGTCAAAATTCCAGCTCCGGTAACATGGTGTGAACATAACCAAATAAACTTCCCTTCCTCTCAACCTCAGTTACCTCACTTCTAAAATGGGGATATTCACTTCCACATTCCCTTACTTCCAGACTGCTGTGTGGTCTTCTGCAGACTGAGGAGCTAGCTAGCATTATCTTCTCCATACCTCCATACCATAAGGCTCTGGGGTTTGAGCATCATGGGGAGTCCCTCCACTGTTATCAATTGTAGCCTCTAAATTATTTTTGTGAATTACCGTATCTCCTTTCAGGCAAGCCTTTCTGAAATGACCATTTCCACCTGACTGGACCTACCAAAGAATGTACTTCCCTTAGAGAGGGAAGATACTACCATGAAGAGAGTTCAATGAGGCCTCCTCAAGGAGGTGGCATTTTTAACTGGACTTGAAAGGATGGGTAGAAATTTAGTTAGAAGATGGAGGACATCCCAGGCATGGAAAATCATATGAGCAAAGGCAGAGAGGCAAGAGATGGTAGTCTGGTTTCAGGGGACAAAAGCTTGTTTTGTACAATGAGTGATTGGGAACAATAGATGGTAAGACTTCCTCCACAATACTGTGCTGTGCAACATTATTGTCTGCCCTAAGAACTATGTTAACTAATCTGGTACCCTTCAGATGGACAGATAATCCATTTTTCAGATGAGAAAAAAGGAGGACCCTTAATAAACACATCTAAAGGCAATATACATACACTACAATGCTTTGATGGATGCATCACTTCATGGATGTGGGTATTCATTCTGCTATAGCAGATCAAGATTTAGTCAAATCTTTTAGTGTTTGAAAATCTGGGACAAGATCTACTCTTTGAAAGTCACCTCATGTCCTGTTGAAGCCTATCCAATATGAAAACTCATGAATAAATGAATTCTTGATCTCAGAGCAAGAAAGAAGCTCACAGGTCACCCAGATCTATCTGCAAATGACCAAGAATCTCTTCTACAACAGCTCAAATTTATGATCATCCAGCTTTTATTAGAAGACTTCCTGGGGCCAGCTCCTGTTATCCTGATCTATATCTTCCTATTGGACCCAGATGGCTCTGGAAGAAAAAATGAGGCTGGTGACTCTGTAGAGCTATCCCTGACCTAAATCCAATCTACTGACAAATCATGGCATCGCAGTTCTGTATCATGACCCTCTGAGAATGAAGGACAAACAACAAGAGCTCCTTGGGCAGGCCATTGCATTTGTGAATAGCTTTCACTGCTAGGGAGCTTTCTCCTGGATGAATGGGTGGATGGGAAGGATGGGTGCTTGGTTGAGTGGATGAGTATGAGGATAGGTGGGTAGATGGATTAATGGATGGATGGATGCATAAGCAGGTATACTGGTGAATGGATGATTGAATAGATAGTAGGGCTTACTTCAGAAGAGCAGAATCACTTTCTTCATTCCATATACCTTCATACATACATACATATGTGTGTGTGTATATATATATATATATATATATGTGTGTGTGTGTGTGTGTGTGTGTGTGTGTGTGTGTGTATGTGTGTGTGTGTGTGTATTTTTTCCCACAGATGAAATAATGCATGTATTTTGTGGTCCCACAGGTAAGGGACTGCTTCTTCTGCTTCTTCTGCATTCTATGCAGTATATCACATAGGCTGGAACATAAGAAATGTTTAGGCAAACCCAAGTTCTCTGGGGACCTGTGTAAACAACAGTAATGACAACAACTCAGAAGGAAATCTGTAGAAATGGTTAAGTGGGTAAATGGTTGCATCATTAAACTGGGTGGCACAATGTAGATACTGCTGGACCTGGATTCAGGAAGACCTGAGTTCAAATACAGATTGAGATGTTTTCTAGTTTTATGACCCTGGCCAAGTCATTTAACCTCTGTCTGCCTCAGTTTTCTCATGTATAAGTTGGGTAGCACCTAAATCCCAGAGTTGTTGTTGAGATACAATGAGATATCTGTAAATCATTTTGAAAAACTCAAAATACCATATAATGCCATCTCCATCATAATTATGTTTCCAGTGTGTCCATAGAGTTGGGGTTTGAAAAGGACTTTGCCTTCAACAAGCCTATTATCTAGGTCTATGGTGTGCCAATTTTATACAGGAGGGAAATGAGAGCCAATGAGGTGAAGGGACTAACTCAGTGTCAAACTGCTATGGAAAAATAGAAGCAAGGACTTAAACCCCTTCCTGCAACATGGTTTGAGATCAGTACTTTGTAAATTTTGCATCATTACATCTCTCCCTGTGCTTGCCGAGGTGTGGGGCTAGTGGGGTGAAACCGTGGATGCATCGTCAGATTCAGTTTGTTTGTTGGTCATATTTGTTTAATTGTTTTTCCTCCTTTGAAAGAATTCTTTATCAGAAGGGATTGTTCCCTGGGCAAGAGAGGAATAAAACTGATGTGAAAAGAAAAGATGGTGATTTCACTTAAAAGAGAAAGATGTGAGGCAATGTACATATGAGCTATTTGTATTAATAACAATGGTAATGAAATGCTTATAAGAATGAAAAAGAGGAGAGGACTAGCTATGGAGTCAAAAGACTGAATTTGATCCTACACATTTCAGGTGCAAAGTCTCCCTGAGCTTCAGTTTTCGCTTTAGTGAAGTGGGGACATGACCTACCTCACAATGTTGCTCCACCCTTTGTAAGATGTGACTTCTTGGGCAAGTCCCTGCCAGGCTCCCAGGAACCTTTTGGGGAAAGCACTCTCTAAGTGAGATAGACCAACTCTATCTATGTGAGTTACCTTTTGCAGTATGCCTACTCCCACTTTTTCCAGGCAGAAAACTCATTGGTCAAAGACATTTCATCTGCCATTTTCTTAAGGCAGCTATAATCATCCCAGGAAGATGGTCAACTTCTATTGCCTCGTAGCTTTCCAGTCTACATTTGCAATGTCTGTGACTACAGTTTTTTCTACTATTCCTTCCTCTGAATCGCTATTAAAAGAACATCATGGTCCATTCCATGCTCCAGCTCTGCTCTAAAAGGGGATTGATAGGAGTCACAGGAGGGGTAATGATTATCAGAAAGCTTATGAGTCCAAAGTCCTAGAAAAGTGAGTAAAATTATTTGAAAGTGATGGCCTATTCAGTTGTCAAGCCTTTGGAGTCTCTGTGATCATAAAATGAGGTTACATTTTTGGAATTAAATTGATAACTTGACTAAATCGATTTCATTAGTGAATCTGTCATATTTGCTGTTAATGATGGTGGATGGTGGAATGGAAACTGACAACAAACCCTGAAAAACTGGGCAGATCCAAATTATATTACATTGGCATTCATGAATTTTAATATCCTTTTTCATCCTGGGGTTGGGATGGGTTTTTAACATTCTGAGCTCACATCTCCCAGATTAAATTCCCCGCACCTGTCTGAACTGCGATTATTTCTATTGTTATGAGTTAATAGACTAGAGAACGAAGATGTAACTTCTAAGTCAAACCAAAGCTAATGAAAGACTCTTCAGTATGTTTCTCATGAGAGCTTGGTGGAAACCAGATGACTCCCCCCACCCCCAGTTCCCCTAGGAATGGAGAATCAAGTCATTTTCCAGTGATCTTAGAGTTTAGGACTCACACACTTTTATCTGTTGAGCTGTTTTCAGAGGAAATATTTTACTGTGAAACTGAAGCATCCAGTCTTCTCATGAAGGCCTCACTGTCCTGTTTATCTTACTTCCCATTACTCCCTATCTGTTATAGACAAACTGTTATGTATATAGTATTGCATCCCTGACCTCTGTACATTTGCATGGGCAGACCGTTAGATTTGGTGTGCTGTTCCTCTTCCTCTCCACTTTATGGAACTGCTAACCTTGATCAAAACTTAGTTCAGGGCCTGCCTCCTGCAGGAGTCCTTTTGTGAGCCTTCCTTCTTCCACTCCTTGTTATAAGTGGTTTTCCTCTTCAAGTCATTTTTTATAAACTTTGAATACATTGAGTGCTTGTGTCATATTCCTCCAATAGAATTCACTCTCCTGGAGAGCAACAACTTTAAGTTCTGTCTTGTTTTCCTGAGTGTCCAGAACAGTGTCTGGCACATAGAAAATTATTGTTTTGTTTTGTTTTGTTTAATGTCCATTGAGTTGTGAATTTGAAACAAATTGAATTAAGGTGAATGAAAGGAATTAGCCCAAAGGTGAACCAACCAAGCTCAGGCATCCTAGTATCCCAGAGGGAATGAGTCTCTTGATAGGAAACCTGCCAAGAGGAGAAATACATAGTTCAATTTTGTTAGCTATAGGGAAGGACATACAAACTCCCCAGGGCAAAATGGAAATTGGTCCTTGGCAATTTATCAAGTGCATTGTTCATTCAACAACTCCTTACTTGCTATTATGTCCAAGGGCCTGTTCTAGGTACAGGGATGAGAAAATAAAAATATAAATATGAATGAATCAATGTGGTGGAGTTTGAATAACCTGGCTTTGGAATCCATGGATGTGGGTTCAAATTCTGGTTGTTTCAGTTACCAATAGGACTTTGGTAATTCTCCTTACCTTGCTGGATCTTTTCCCTCCTGGTGGAGCAAGGAATCAGGAATAGATGATGGCCATGATTCTTCCTACCTTGTGACCTAGGTAAGTCATGGAGACTTCATCTCTCTCTTCCGTAAAATTGGGGGGACAGTTAGCCTTGGAGTTTCATTGTAGCTAGGATCTAGGCCTAGGATCTAGATAACAGGATGAGTGAGATTCTGCTCAGGTGCATTTGTACTTGGTTGAGTGCACCAAAAGCATAGTCTTTCATGAGATTATGGTCAACTATAGGGCTTTTTGTTTTCTTTTGTTTTCTTTCAATTGTTTGTGCTGAGAGCCTTAAGAATTCATACTAAGTTGACATTTCTAATTGATAAATAATGGTCTTACAATTACTTTATCAACTTTCCTTTCCTTTCCTTTCCTTTCCTTTCCTTTCCTTTCCTTTCCTTTCCTTTCCTTTCCTTTCCTTTCCTTTCCTTTCCTTTCCTTTCCTTTCCTTTCCTCTCCTTTCCTTTCCTCTCCTCTCCTCTCCTCTCCTCTCCTCTCCTCTCCTCTCCTCTCCTCTCCTCTCCTCTCCTCTCCTCTCCTCTCCTCTCCTCTCCTCTCCTCTCCTCTCCTCTCCTTCTCTCCTCTCCTCTCCTCTCCTCTCCTCTCCTCTCCTCTCCTCTCCTCTCCTCTCCTCTCCTCTCCTCTCCTCTCCTCTCCTCTCCTCTCCTCTCCTCTTCTTTCCTTTCCTTTCTCCTTAAGGGCAGGAACTGGTTTTTGTTGGTCATTTTTGTCTTACTTTGTATTCATAGAGTTTAGCACATTACCTGACACATAGTAGGTATTTAATAAATTATTACTAACAGATGTTATGAAACTTAAGAGTGGATTTGTTAGATAAGAGAGTCAGTATCAAAAAAAAAAAACTTGCAAGGCTAGGGTGCTGAGCTGAATTTATTAACCTGAAATAAATATGGGTAAGGATAAAGTCCTACAGCTATTCCCAAGAAAGTACATGCTGGTGGCCAGATGGCAATTCTTATTTAAAAGATATGAGAGTTTTAGTGAAACATAAATTGTATGTGAATCACATCTGAGATTATGTGGCCCAAAAGGTTAACAGCAACTTAAGTTTCATTAAGTTGTCTAGTATCCATGACCAGGGAGGTGATAGTTAAATATTGCATTCTACCATGATCAGACCACATATGTACTATTGGCTAGGGTTCTGATATCTACATTTTAGGAATAACATTACCAAGGTATAGAGGGTCCAGAGATGAATAACTATTGTATTTAAGGAGGTCAAAGATAGGTAATATGAGAATCTTTTGAAGGAAATGGGAATATTGAGCCCAGAGAAGATACTTGAGGGTGGGAGACATGAGAGTCATCTTCAAGAGCAATGGGTCAAACTGTGGAGAAGCAGATTTCTAATGTATTTTTTAATGTTCACTTATGTATTTTTACTTTTCAACATTCATTTCCTCAAAATTATGAGTTCTAAATTATCTCTCCATCTCTCTGCTCCCCCACCCCAAAACATCATGCATTCTGATACCCTTTCCCCCAATCTGCCCACCCTTTTATCATACCCTTCATTTCCCTTATCTCCATCTTCTCACTTTTCTTGTAAGGGAAGACAGATTTCTACACCCCATTGCCTGTATTTCTTATTTCCAGGTTGCATGCAAAAACAATTCTTAAGCTTCATTCCTAAAACTTTGAGTTCCAACTTCTCTCCCTTCCTCCCTAACCAATCATCCCCACTGAGAAGGCAAGTAATTCAACATAGACTATATATGTGTATTTTTGCAAAAGGATTCCATAATAGTCATGTAGTGTAAGACTAACTATATTTACCTCCATCCTATCCTGTCCCCCGATTATTCTATATTTTCTTTTGACCTTGTCCCTTCCCAAAGGGTTTACTTTTAATTGCTCTCTCCTCCCATTTGCCCTCCATTCTATCATCCCGCACCCCATTTATCCCCTTGTCCACTACTTTCCTGTTGTGTAAGATAGATTTTCATACAAAATTGAGTGAGAATGTTATTCCCCTCTTAAGCCAAATGTGAAGAGAATAAACTTCACTTTTTTCCTGTCACTTCCTCCCTTTGCTCCTCCATTGAAAAAGCTTTTTCTTGCCTTTTTTATGACAGATAATTTGCCCCATTCCACTTCTATCTTTCTCCTCCCAATGTATTCCTCTCTTACCCCTTAATTTTATTTTACTTTTTAGAAATCATCACTTATTATTCAACTCACCCTGTACTCTCTGTCTTTACTGTGTGTGTGTTTGTGTGTGTGTGTGTGTAATCCCTCCAATGACCCAAATACTGAGAAAAGTCTAAAGAGTTACAAATATTATCTTTCCATGTAGGAATGTAAACAGTTCAACTTTAGAAAGTTCTTTATGATTTCTATTTCCTGTTTATCATTTCATACTTCTCTTGATTCTTGTGTTTGAAAGTCAAATTTTCTATTCAGTTCTGGTCTTTTCATCAAGAATGCTTGAAAGTCTTCTATTTCTTTGAATGACCATACTTTCTCCTGAAGTATTATACTCAGTTTTGCTGGGTAAGTGATTCTTGGTTTTAATCCTACTTCCTTTGACTTCTGGAATGGTATACTCCAAGTCCTTTGATCCCTTAATGTGGAGGTTGCCAGATTCTGTGTTATCCTGATTGTATTTCCACAATACTCAAATTGTTTCTTTCTAGCTGCTTGCAATATTTTCTCCTCGGTCTGGGAACTCTGGAATTTGGCTACAATATTCCTAGAAGTTTTTCTTTTTGGATCTCTTTCAGAAGGTGATCAGTGGATTCTTTCAATATTTATTTGGCCCTTTGGTTCTAAAATATTAGGGAAATTTTTCTTGATAATTTCATGAACGATGATGTCTAGACTCTTTTTTTGATCATGGCTTTCAGCCAGTACCATAATTTTTAAATTGTCTCTCCTGCAACTATTTTCCAGGTCAGTTGTTTATCCAATGTGATAATTTCACATTGTCTTCTATTTTTTCATTCTTTTGGTTTTGTTTTGTAATTTCTTGGTTTCTCATAAAGTCATTAGCTTCCCTCAACTCCACTCTCATTTTTAAAGAACTATTTTCTTCAGTGAGATTTTGAACCTGCATCTCCTGAATTTGCTTTTTAAAGTATTCTTCTCCTCCTTGACTTTTTGGACCTCTTTTTCAAATTGAGCTAGTCTATTTTTAATGGTGTTATTTCATTCAGAATTTTTTTTTGGATCTCTTTTAGCAAACTGTTGACTTGCTTTTCATGATTTTTTTATGTCGCTCTCATTTCTCTTCCCAATTTTTGCTCCACCTCTCTTACTTGATTTTTAAAATCCGTTTTCAGCTCTTCCATAGCCTGAGACCACTGCATATTGATTTGGGAGGTTTTGGATACATAAGCCTTGACTTTTAGGTCTTCTTCTGATGGTGTTCATTGTTCTTCCTCATCCTAAAGAACAGAAGAAAATACCTGTTCACCAAGAAAGTAACCTTCTATAGTCTTATTTTTTCTTCCTTTTTTTTTGGTATTTTCCTGTCAATTACTTGACTTTTTAGTCCTTTGTCAAGAGGATGGTATACTATGGAGACCTATATGCTACTCCAAGGTGGCACAATCAAGGGAGAGGAGTTACTCCTCTCCTGGCCTGTGCTCTTATCTGTGAACAACTACAAGTATTTTGTTCTTCCCAGGATCTGCAAGTACAATTCCCTCTCCACAGCAACCTCTATCTCCACCATGCCATCGCTCTTCCTCAACCCAGGAGAATCACTCAGGGCTGAGGTTCACATCAGCTGCTCAATTCCCCTAGGAACTTTAAGCCGAGGGCTTAAAAAGTGGATGCTGCTGCTGCTGTGGCTGTTGCCACCTGGGCCAGACCCTGTTCCCTTCTCACGCAGGTTAAAGAACTTTCTCACTGACCTTTGAAGCTGTCTTTGGCATTCGTGGGTTGAGCAATCTGGGAACTACAGTTGCTGCCAGTAATTCAGTCCCCTGAAGCCTGTTCTGGTCCTGTCCCTGCTGTGCCATGGCCAAGGCTGGGCTCTGCTCTGATGGTTGTGTTCTGCTTCATGCCCAGTGAGAAAGACCTTTCTTGTCAGCCTTCCAGGATGTCTTGGGCTGAAAATCTCTTTCACTCTGTCATTTTGTGGCTTCTGCTGCTCTAGAATTTGTTTAGTCACTTTTATAGGTATTTTATGAAGGCAAGCTTCTACAGGTCTGTCCTTCTACTCTATCATTTTGACTCTGTTCAAGATTTCTATTCTAATTAAGGAAAAATTTAAAAAAAACTCAAAAGGGCTGCCTAGGATCACAGAAGTGGAAATGGAAGTACCCTTCAAGATCATCTAATCTAACCTTCTCATTGTACAGAAGAGATTACTGAGGCCAATAAATTCATGTACCTAGTAAGCAGAGGACTGGCATTTCAAACTGAGTCCTCTGATGCTGAATGAAGTTTAACTCTTTTCTCCCTGTCATGAGCTCCCTTCTCAGGAGGTCATCACATGGAGGTCAGATGATTTCATGCCAGGGCTACCAGGAAGAGCATTATTCTAGAGGAAACTATATTATTATGATAACAAAACTCATTCTCCATAGAGGGCTATTATATGAATAAAATAATATAGTATTTGGAAAGCATTGTGCAAACCTTAAAATGTTGCGATTGTTATTAATTACTATTATTTTCACTTCCTTATGTGTTCATGCCCCTTCTGTTAATTAGTATTTGTGTGGCAGATGGTACAAATTGCCTGGCATGTTGCTGCTGGATCAACGGGCAAATCCTGGCACGAGGTGGGCCCCACTGGCATGAGTCCTACAGAAAGGCACAAACTTGATGAAATGAGTTTTCTGAAATACTTGTGAGCTCAGCAAAGATGGAGGAGACTTTCAGAGCAGAAGTCACTCAACTCCATGGGGATGACTGGTGTCAACAAAAAAGGCTAAGTTTTCCTCCATTTGTTCCTTCATTCAATAAGGATTGAGCAAGTGATTTCATTATTTACTCAGAGTGCTTTTTATTTATCGAATGCATGTTTCCATGCATTTCATGTTTCCAGGACAATTCATTGAAAGGCCCTTATTTGTCACCTCCTTTGTTTCTGGGTCTGAGGACACTAGCACAAAAGGCAGCATTTCTTACCTTCAAGAAGTAACCCTTTCCCTATTCAAACAATGACATAGAAGATGATTGGAAAAGACAAAGAGCATGAACAATCAAGGGGCTAAGGAAAGGTTTCCCATCAGAGGACACCCTTCGGCCGAGCCTTAAGGTAAACTAAGGGTTCTGAAATATAAGGTGATCCAGGCACTCTCTATCTACTAGTCTGTGTAAAGATAAAGAGGCAGAGGGAAGAGAGGGAGGAAATAAGTATTTATGTTGTGCCTACTGTGTACCAGGCAATTTGCTAAGCACTTTACAACTCTTACTTCTTTGGATTCTCACAACAACCCAGTGAGGTAAGTGCTTTTGTTATCCCCATTTTATAGTTGAGGGAACTAAAGTAAATAGAGATGAAGAGACTTGTCCAGGTACACCTAGCTGTTAAGTGTCTAAGGCTGGATTTAAACTCAGGTTCAGATTTCAGTCTCAGTGCTCTGTGATACCCCTTTGTTGTCTAGAGAAGAGAGAGAGAGAATGAGGAATTCAAGGTATAGTTATGTGGCTGGAACATAGAGTCTGTGAAATGGAGGTAGATGAAGATGATTGGGAAAGTTCCATTGCAGCCAGACTTTGTAGAGCTTAAATGCCAAACTGTCTTGGACATAGTAACATGGATGTTCTCTGACCTTCCTGGGTAATGGAGCTGCATCAGTGTACCATATTTATTCTTTTCCCATCTAATACTGTTTCCTCATATGTAAAATGGGTGCAATACCTCTTTGATGTGAATAACATGATTCAGTACCTTTATTAGGCACAGGGATACTTGACATGGATGTATCTTGAGCTTAAATTAGACAGATACAGCCCCAAGGAATCTTATGGAAAATCATTGTAGGAATGCCATTTGATCAGTGAAGAGAACCAGGGATTAATACTTCCTGAGAATGGCTCAATTAGTTCTCTTCTTAAAGAGTAGACAATGGTTCTAAATGCTATGGGATCATGGACTTAAAGCTAGAAGGGGGCCCAGGGGCCATTAAGGACAAGCCCCTTCATTGATAAATGAGGAAGTGAGGCCCAGATGACTTTTCCAAAGTGACACAGGCCGGAAAGAGCAGAGTTAAGTTTTGAACTTAGGTCCCTGATTCCAAAAACCTGCATTCTTTGTAGTATATCCCACCACTTCTCAGGTACAGAACAATAAGGATTTCCTGGGGTTATTTTAACCTGAGAGCTTAATGATTGGTATGTAATGCCTCCCTTTTTTCTGCTCTAGTGGAATATATCAAAGCTCTCTCAAAGTGCTTTTGAGTAGCTAATGACTTGGTAATGGAGTTGTGATGTGTTTCAACCAGTTTGGAATACATTTTTTTATTATGCAAGAAAGTCACTACATTTTTCATCCACAGAAATCCTAGTTCAATGCATATAATTTAAGCAGGTCAAGAAAAAGAAAAGCCCTCTATTTAGTAAAATATTGGATTATTATTAACTGTAGAATGGATAACAAGTTGCGATACCTAAATATTAAGGAATGCTATCAAATGAAAATAGAGATAAGGACCTCTAATCCATAGAAAAGGAACCCTAAAGGATACATATTGACTTTGTTTTAAAATATAATATTGTCCATATATTGTTATATTTTTATTTATTTTGTTAAGTATTTTCCGATAAACATGTGTATGTGTGTTGCAAATTACATTTTGATTTGGTTCTGGTCATATTCAGGAGTACTGCATGTGCTCAGTAGGTCACATGTTTGTCACCTCTGATGTAGAGGGATATCACTGTGCCATGAAGAAAGACCAATACAAGAAATCAAAGAAACAACAGATGATGCATTTGAACTGCTTGAGAGTGATGCAGACCCTACTGGAAATATGCAAATTACATAATACTTATGAGAACATGCTTGAAAGGAAAAGGAAAAATAAAATCCAACATTGTCCATTTATAGCATCTGCATGAGGGACCACTTCAGAGATTTGGTGACACCCATGGATTCAATCTCAGAATCATCTTTTGGAATGCATAAAATTAAGTATAAAGGAATACAAAGGGAAGCACCTCTATTGAAATGCTGCTATCTAAATATTTTTAAAATAAGTTCATGGGCCCCAGATGGAAAATCCCTGAACTAGAATGACCAATCTCAGATCAAGAAAAGAGATGAGGAAGTGTACTACTTTCCTTACATAGGAGAATTGGGTGCCTAGGAGTACAAGATGTTGCTTGCACTGTCAGATGTGTAGTTGTGTCTCTTGGTTTTGCTTAAGTATTGTTCTTCATTACAAGTAAAAGCTTACAAGGAGACTGTGGAGATGTATATACCCAAAAGACTGAGATTTTAAAAAGAGACAAACAGTTCAAATTTAAATTAAAATGAAGTAGCTTTAGTTAAAAAAGGACCCCTTCTAGCTATAATCAGATGACCAGGTTTAAGCTCTACCTTTGACCTGAGAAAGTTACTTTCTCTGGGAGGGTGAGTTGTGGGAGAGAGCTCAGAGACAAGATGGCAGAGTAAGGCGGACCTGCTCTAGTTCTACTTCCATAGCCCATAAAATACCTGTAAAAAATGACTCTAAACAAATTCTAGAGCAGCAGAAACCACAAAATGACAGAGTGAAAGAGATTTCCAGCCCAAGACAGCCTAGAAGGCTTATAGGAAAGGTCTATTGGCCCAGCCTTGCCCATGCAGCACAGCATGTACAGGACTGGAACAGGCTTCAGGGTGTGGAGTCACAGGCAGCAATTGCAGTTCCCATATTTCTGAACCTATAAATGCCAAATACAGCACAGCATCCACTTTTGGAACCCTAAAGACCTAAAGGCCTAAAGACCCTGGGGAAATAGAGCAGTTGATCTGGTGCTCAGTCCTGAGTGGTGGCCCTGTGATGAAGAAGAGCGTTGGTGTGGATGAGCTGGTGGAGGCTCTGCAGAGGGAATTATACTGGCAGATACTGGGAAGAAGAGCTTGTGATAGCATCCAGACCAGAGCGTAGGCCTGGAGAGGATTAAACTCTTCTCCCCTGATTATGCCACCTTGGAGGAACTGAGAACTTATAGGTGCCTAAGTATGTCCTCCATTTGACAAAGGACTCAGAAGTCAAGTGAGTGGCTGAAAAAATGCCCAGAAGTTTACTATAGAAGGTTACCTTCTTGGTGAACATGTATTTTTTTACATCCTTTAGGATGAGGAAGGACAATGAGTACCATCAGAGGAAGACCTAAAAGTTAAGGCTTCTGCATCCAAAATCTCCAAAAAAAGCCATATGCAATGGTCTCAGGCCACAGAAGAGCTCAAAAAGGATCTTGAAAATAAATTAAGAGAGGTGAAGGAAAAATTGGGAAGAGAAATGAGAGAGATGCAAGAAAAGCATGAAAAGCAGGTCAACATCTTGCTAAAGGAGACCCCAAAAATGCTGAAGAAAATAACACCTTGAAAAATAGGCAAACTCAATTAACAAAAGAGGTCCAAAAAGCCAATGAGGAGAAGAATGTTTTAAAGAGCAGAATTAGCCAAATGGAAAAGGAAGTTCAAAAGCTCACTGAAGAAAAGTTCTTTAAAAGCTAGAATGGAATAGTTGGAAGCTAATGATTTTATGAGAAACCAAGAAATTACAAAACAAAACCAAAAGAATGAAAAAACAGAAGACAATGTGAAATATCTCACTGGAAAAATAACTGACCTGGAAAATAGATCCAGGAGAGACAATTTAAAAATTATGGGACTACCTGAAAGCCATGATCAATAAAAGAGCCTAGGCATCATCTTTGATGAAATAATGAAGGAAAATTGCTCTGATATTCTGGAACCAGAGGGTAAAACAAACATTGAAAGAATCCACTGATTACCTCCTGAAAGAGATTTGAAAAGAAAAACTCCTAGAAATATTATAGACAAATTCCAGAGTTTCTAGATCAAAGAGAAAATATTGCAAGCAGACAAAAAAAAATTCGAGTATTGTGAAAATGCAAGCAGGAAAACACAAGATCTAGCAGCTTCTGCATGAAGGACCTAACTTTCTCCTTCCAAGTCTCAGTTTCCCATCTGAAGGAAGACAGCAACAAATCTTTCTCTAATTCCTAGGCCATAAATATCAAGTGAGGAAAGGCTATCCAGTGGATACTGGATACTGGGAAATTCTTTACATCTGTTTAGGTTGCTTTTTATCACCATCTTGATGGTTATAGTTATTCTTCTTCTAGTGAGAGACTCTTTGTAGCTTTGTAGCTCCTAGAGGAGCAGTGCCAGCTGGGGAATGTCCTGCAAATATTCCAGTGACTGCCAGGAAGGTTCCTTTCTCCTCTCAGGGTCAGGCTGGCTCAGGGAGCAGAGGTGAGTCACCAGAGGATGGGTCACCAAGGTTACAGTGAATGGGACGCTGCAGAGTGGCTGAACAGCTCAGAGACTTCCTTTCCCAGAGGAGGGAGTGCCCACAAGGAGGAAATCTGGCATCCCTCCTGTACAGAAAAAAAGTCATCTGTTCTTTTTCTTGTCTATTCAAACCGAGAGAGAGAGAGAGAGAGAGAGAGAGAGAGAGAGAGAGAGAGAGAGAGAGAGAGAGAGAGAGAGAGAGAGAGAGAGAGAGAGAGAGAGAGGGAGAGAGAGAGAGAGAGAGAGAGAGAGAGAGAGAGAGGAGAGAGAGGAGAGAGAGAGAGAGAGAGAGAGAGAGGGAGGGAGGGAGGGAGGGAGAGAGAAAAGAAAAATAAATTAATGCATGGAATCCAATGCCTTTGAGCTGTTTGTAGAGAAAAATGAAGGCTCAAGAAATCCCTCTAGGATGAACAGTAAGTGTCCCCATGAACCTCTTCTGTGTTTGGAGAACCCTATGAATTGCAGTGTCAAGCGAGTGGACTCATTGTCAGTCTCCATCTTCTACCCTTAGGCACATAAATGAGGTTTTGCTTTTGTTTTCTTTTTTTCCTGAGACTGTTAACTGAATGTTTCCACTTCTTATCCTTTCACATGTTGTCTTTGGCTTTGATTCTGTATCTCTTTCTGTCTGATTTTGTCTACTTCTCTCCTTTCTGTTTTCATCTTTCTCTTTTTCTGTCTCTCTTTCTCTGTCTTCCTATCTGTTTCTATCTTTGTTCCTGTCTCTGTCCTTCTCTGTTCTGTCTCTTTTTCTCTCCCTCTCTCTGTCCTCTCAGAGTTCATAAGCATGATCCCCTGTAGAAGGTCAACATAATGGACCTAAGTTCATTTCCCCTATGTATTGTTTCTTTTTTCTCCCCATGTTCATTGAACAGAGATTACTCTGACAAGTAGAAATTCCTTTCTTCATCACATCTGTACATCCCAATAAAATCCTAGAGAAACTCAGCTCTTGACTTCTGTCTTCTCTGATTTCTGGGTAAGTCTAGTACAGACTGTATAGAGAGTGAGGAGTTGAAGTCCATACTGCATGAGGGAGAGTTGTGGGAACAGGAGAAGATATAAGGGGAGAGTCAGAAAGGATGGGGAAGGAGATGAGAGCGAGGTGTCACCTGGAAGGTGGACCAGACTTGTATCTCTGGAAAGATTTCTTGTCCAGATTTTGCCTGTACAGAGATCCTCTAACATCTTTCCAATTTGAAGATTCTTTGATTCTATTACTTTCCCTTAGGAAATGAGCTTTTTGAATACTTCCTCAGCTTACTTCCAGCCAAGATTTATATGAAAATCACAAGATATTAGAGCTTAAAAGGCCCAGAGAGTACATCTAGTCTCAAGATGGAGGAAATGGAAATCTTGAGAGGAAAAATGAATTTACCCAAGATTTGAGAAGATTGAGCCCCAGCACTTGGCTTTGACCTTGAATGACAGTCCAACACTTGTCCCAGTCTACCCTGACGTGTCTACACAATAGAATGACTATTGCCATGTCCCAAGAATTCCAGCAACTTTCAATACCACTTGAAGCTTCTTAACCTAGTGTGGTCAGATCCAATAGATCCACTGCAAAAGCAGATATGCCCACACCATCCCTACAAGTCCCTTGTCAGTGCTCTGTAGACTTCCCTCCAAGAGGCCCTTGATCCTGGCCTGGCAGATCAGTTGGCATGCTCACTCTTAGATTTTAAGCTTATCATATTCCATCAGCTAATAAAAATGGAATACTGAGCAAGGATTCTGGTCTGGATAAGGTGATGGCCCGTTGTGTTTCCTGCTTGGCACTGTCCACTCTTTACTTTCAGCTGCCACTGATTTTATGGGCAACTTCCAGGACAGGCCAACCCTGAGGTTTACAAGTTCCTGCCTGTCACCCAGCCCCTGGGTGCTGCTGGTAATGTTGGCCCATGACAGGAATAAAATCATGTCAGTCCTGAAGAGCACTCCAGAGCCCATGTAGACATAGTTAAGGCAGTAAAGTGGCCCATGGTTACTGTAAGACAATGTTGTTTACAGCCCACACCTAATTAAGGGCTTCTCAGCAGTGAACAAGAAATCAATAGCTAATATGTTTTTCCCAGCTGCTTCCTGCTCCCACTAACTTGGGTGGGAAAACCTGTAATGGGAAATCATATGTGGGCTTGTTTGAATTCCTGAGAGTGAACGGAAGGTCAGCCATGATTGGCTGTGTTGGGAAGGTCCCACTGTTGACTCCAAGTGGCACCCCCATGTGGAGGGATTATGATTAAAGATTTGGTATGGGGCAGTTAAAAGATCACTGAGTTTGAAGACAGAGAAACTACATTTAAACTCTAATTCTGCTCCCTGCTACCTCTGTGATTTGGGGTCAATCACCTCTCCAGGTAGCATATCTCACAGAGCATGAGACTAGGAGTCCAGAAGACCTGAGTTAGACTCCTCCCTCAAACCCTGACAAGCTGTGTGACTCCAGGCAAGTTTGCTTTCTCATCTTCGGTTTCCTCATCTCTAAAATGGGGTGATGATATTAACACCTCAATCAGAGCTATGGAATTGAGAACCTCAAAGGCCTTCCCCATCAGTTTCCCAAGTTCCACCTAACTGTGTGAATTCCCTTCCTCTCTCTACTTTAATGCTCTCTCTCTCTCTCTCTCTCTCTCTCTCTCTCTCTCTCTCTCTCTCTCTGCTCCCTCCCTCTTTCTAGTTTTCTTTGGTTTTCCCAAACTAAAAATCCCTCTGACTTCAGGATGCCAGTCCTCCCTCCATTTGGTGTTTATACTTTCCCTTCCCTCAGTGCCCTATACTGGTATCTGTCCTATGATATCCAAAGAAGAGGTAATCTCACCCCAAGTGCTCTAACTATGTTTTACTCATGTTGATAACTGACCTTTCCATGATATTTTAGCCTTTACTAGATTCTGAAAGTATATTTATACATATCACCGATAGCAAAGTTGGGGCTCATAGAGCTTTGGCCTAGGTCTCTGACTGTTCACTGCCAGAGGAGGGATGGAAGATGGGCATATCTGGACTCTAGAACTGTGGTGGCCATGCCATCCCACTTCCTTTCACTAGTAGGCAGTTTTCAGGTAGATGAGGGCAGTTCCAGAGCCATAGTTCCAATTCATCCATTGCTGGTTCTCTCTTTGACGTGAGGATGATCCACCTCTGAAAGGCACATGAAAGTGAGGGGATTGATCCATGAGAAGAGAAGTGAAGACTGCACGGATGGAAAATTAATCAGGCCCGCTCTTTGTGAGGGTCCCATTTGCCCAAGAGATTGTGGCTGATGGGGAATCATAAAATGGACCATTGGACTTTATTTTCTTATAACCTTGGACTTTGCAAAATTCTCTAAGTAACTTATGGGGAAACTTAACTGATTATCAGCAAAATACTCATCTGAGTAGCTCTCAGTGACAATGGGAGATGTGTCCTGTAACTGTTCACCTGTTTCTGGTTCAGGCCCAGAGGAAACTGAGACTCTTTTCATGACCTGGGGTGGGGACAGTTGCTTGCTGGGTAGAGAGGTGGGAGACTCCAGGACCCTCCAGGAAAGGGAGAAAGGGAGAAAGGAGAGTCATGATACATGGGGCAGCGTCTTTCGCAAAGGAAAAGTGCTTGCAAACTCCAATCTGTACCAAATAGGAATCTGGCTCCTAGATACAGAGCTGGGAGAGGCTTCAGAGACCACATAAAGATGCTGAGACCCAAGCAAGGTTCAGGGATGTATTTGGGTAACACAATATGCAACTAGTGAAAATATGGTCATAATAAGGACAGTAACAGGCATTTACAGAGCGCCTACACATATTTATTATCTCATTTGATCTTTACAACAACCCTGTGAGGTAGGTACTGTTATTGTCCCTGTTCTCCAGTTGAGGAAACTGAGGCAAAAGAGGTTAAGTAGCCTGTCCAAGATCAAATTGGTAGTGCGTGGAACTAGATTTGAACCAGATCTTTCTGACTCCAAGTCCGATGCTCTGTCCACTGCATGACCTAGTGACCTCAAAGGAAAATTTGTTCACCTTTTTCAACTTCAATCTCATCCATAAAATGTAGATAATAATAGCACGTACCTTTTGGTTTCTTATGAGGATAAAATCAGATAATATTTGGGAAGTGCTTCACTTGTTGGAAGTGGACACTTGTTCTAACACAACTGTTGTTGCTAATTTGGTGATTCTGAGCTTGTAGACCACATTATCCGACCGACATATGCATGGCACCTCCCCGTGTTTACACAGCCTGCGTTTCATTGAAGGCACGGATTAGCCTGTGATGGAGAAATGTCAAATGTTATTATCATTTGACAGAGCAGAAAGCTGAGTTCCACCAAGAAGAGATAATTTCCCTGGGTATCCCACGGTTGGTCAAAGACACAGAGCCCACTTGTTAGTGGGTTTTCTTTCTACCTTCAGTAGAACCTCATAACCTCAGTCCTTCATCCTGCGGGATTTCACCATTCTTCACTGCATAAAGACAGATCCGAAGCCCTGAATTCTCCCTTCTAGGTCAGAAGCTTTAGGGATGAGATGGTGCGAAGCCTCTTAGTTGAATTCACAAATTAGGAAATACATCTTTTGCATGTGTGAGCTTTAAAACACCAACAACAGAACTGCCTATCTTCCCAAGGAAGGGGCTTCCATCTTTTTCTGTACATGCTGTGTATATGTCTACGTGTGTGCATGCATGCATGTGTACATGGCTTGATGTATATGTATATGTGTGTGTATGTATATGTGTATATGTGCGTGCATGTGTGTGTGTGTGTGTGTGTATGTGTATATTCTGCCCTATTATGAGGGAAGATCCTTGAGGACAGGAATTGCTTTTTACCTTTATCCATGGCCTCAGCATTTAGTCAAGTCTCTGGCACACAGTAAATTCTTAATGAATTCTTATTAATTGACAGACTCATTGATTGAGATTGAATGGATCTCTACTGCAGACTTTTTGCCCTCCTTCCTCCCAAGCCTCTGCACCCAGCACATAGAGATCAGAAAGGAGCTGGAAATCTAGGAGAGGGGTAACAGAGGCATCTGGGCCAAATGGCATCCTTCCATCCCCTGCCCTATCCACAGTTTCCTCAAAATAGTTCTCCTTGCCCTTACTGTCCTAAGTCAGAGGCATGACTAGGAGTTCTTGCCCCTGGAGCAAATTCTCTGTGTGTCTATATGTGGGCATGTGTGAGTATGTGTATGTGCACATGTGTGAGATATAAATATATGTATCATGTGTGCATATGTGTGTGCACATGTAAGTGGAGAACATGACCACTCCTGTTTGTATTCGAGGTGGAGTAGATCCAGATGTTACATCCAACCTAAAAGTTCCACTCAATAAACATTTATTAATATCCACTGTATACAATATATTCTTTTGTGCCCTTGGAAACAAAAGGAAACATACTTACCCTCTGGGAACTTCTAGAGAGACATGGCAAGCACACAGATAAATAAAGACAAGGGATTTCAGGAAGAAGTCAAGGCTGATCACTCTGTGTGGGTGTTTGGGAAGCTGGGGACAGACAGGACAAAATCCCTGAAGAATTTAGGACCTGAACTCTGCTTTGAAGGAAGATAGGGATTGTGTAAGTTTTAGGCAAGGTGGAAGATTTCAGGCATGAAAGAATGCTTGACAAAGTCATACAGACTGGAGGTTGACAAAATCATGGCTGTGGATGGAATGCCACATGTAGGGAGCAACTGGTAGGGGAGTTTGAGTAGACTGGAAGCTATGTTAAGGGGAGGAATGTGAAGTGAGAATGGAAATGAGAACTAGATTGTAAATCACTTTAAAAGCGTTAAAATTTTATTATAGTGGTGATAGGGAGCCTTGTAATATTTGTGGGGGGGGGGGAGATGACATGATCAGGTCTGTGTTTTGAAGAATATCCATTCAGTCATTGAATGGAGGTTGGATTATATGAGGGACCCATGCAACAGACAGAGCAGTGAGGAGAGCTTTGCGATAGTTGGAGTGATGGACGATGAGGGCTTGAATGGCAATAGAGAATGTGTAAAAGATGACGAGGGAACAGATACAGGCTAGATAGTGAAGGCAGGAAATTAAAGGCTCTGCAGGTGGTTGGGCATGGGAGATGAGGGAGAGCAAAGAATCAAGGGCAACTGTGAGCTTGAAAACCTGAATGACTTGAAGAATGGGCATGTCAAGTCAAGTAAATAAGCATTTATTGAGCACCTACAGTGTTCCAGGCACTGTGCCAAATTCTGGATATGGTTGTAGATATGTTGAGTTTGAGATGCCTCTGGGATGTAGAGGTATTGTATCTGAAAGTCCTGAGTTTTCATCTAGAAATTGACTTTCATCAATGTGTGAGTTGAATGTCAGGTACAAGCTGGGTTGTATTGTCTACCTTTTTTCAGGTGTTCACAGAAGACTTCAGATAGGTTCTGAGAAAAGCAAATTGTGTGGTTTTTGTAAAACTCTTGAGTTTGTTGTAGCCTAAGTACTGTTTAGAAAGGATTTGTACATGGGGAAGCCTCTTGTGAGTGGCGGTGGATTGAGCTCCTTACCCAGTGGTATGTGGTTATGTATTGTTCATGCTTTGATTGATTTTGATTTTGTTTGAATAGATACATAATATGTTTATTCATATACATATAAACATGGACAAGTAGGTGGTACAGTGGAGTCAGGAGAACCTAAATTCAATTTCAGGCACTCAGTAGCTGTGTCACCCTAGACAAGTCATATAACCCTGTTTGCCTCAGTTTCCTCACCTGTAAAATGAGATGAAGAAGGAAATGATCTTTGTGAAGAAAACCCCAAATTGTGTCAGAGAGAATCAGAAACTACTCATGTGTACATACATGTTTATATGTTTGTATATATTATATATACTGTGTGTATGTATGTATGTATGTATGTATATCACATACATATGCCTATGTCTATGAGGAAGGGACAGTACTTTAAACACCTCTAAATTCCTCCCAGCTTAGGGACTGCCCACAACTGGTTATTCAGTAAACAAATGTCTGTGGGATTAAAATGACTTTATCAGATAGAGACTTTTCAGGTTTCAATCAACTTATGGAAAGGGATTGGGAGACCCCAGATAACTCATCAGGCTCCCTTCTCCCAACAGGGTAGTTCCTGTATAATTCTGTGCAAGGTCAAGGCTTATGCAGAGGTGAAATCTGTAGACTTACTGAGGAGCAACAGGGTCAAGCAGAGACCCTCGAGCCTGAATCCCCACTACTCCCAAGCTCCAGAGCTCCTGAGACCTGTGTGCTCTTGTTTCCTATCTTTGTTATCTTAGAGAATTCCCCAGAAGCACTCTTCTCATTGAGACTGTCCCAAGGTCAAATGGCCACAAAGTCTCTAGCACTTTCATTCAGTGGGCAATTGCTCATGGCCAACAGAGCCATCTCTCATTTTATAAGCTAAATCATTGGACTTTCAGATTTGATTTCCTGATTAGTAATATCAAGGCCATTAAATGGATAATATATTTTTCCATGAAATATGTAAAAGAATCTTGGATTATTAATTTCTGAATTAAAAAATCAGAACTGAAGAGATAAAAAGTCTTTTTTTTCTGCTCAAAAAATTCATCAAGTGTCTAAAGTTGGTGAGTTTGTGGGAAGCTGATGCCAGGGATGAATGGTTCCCAAGTTCCCTCACAATGAGGAATGTAGCAGCTCCCAGAACAGACGGAAAGCCACAAATCTATAGTGCTGTGACTAACAAAGGGATGGGGGATCTGAGGTGTTTGGAAGATCATGGGATCACAGAGTGAAAAATAAAAGGGAATTCAGAAACCATTGATCTAACTCTCCCCCTTTACAGATGAAGAAACTGTGGCACCTAGAGGTTAATTCACCTGTCCAGGGTCACTCAGTAAGTCAACAAGCATGTATAAGTGCTTATTGTATGCCAGACATGGGCATAATCACTGAGGACACACAAAAACAGAGTCTTCAGCTTCAAGGATTGGCAGGCAGCCACCCTCTAGAGGAATCTGTGGAAAAGTACAGAGAACAGCAACACAGGAGTGGGCTGGGAAGGGCTTGGTCCATACAATTATCAAAGATCTAGCAGCCATTCTCGTCATTTCCACTAGATTGTAGGGTTTGAGTCATGTTATTACCAAATTATCATACTGATATAAACACTGTGTTATGCTAATAATAGCTATCATTTATAAAGCAATTTAAGGTTTGCAAAGCACTTATAAATGTTATCTGATGTTTACCCTTATCATAACCCTAGGAGGTGGGTCCTATTATTATCCCTATTTCACAGGTCTAGAAATTGAGGCAGACAGAAATTAAGTGACTTCCCAGGGTCACACAGTTAGTAGTGTCAAATTCAGTTCTCCCTAACCCCAGATCCAGGTCTCTCTCCTGGCGACGGTGATACAGTGCTGGGCAGTAGAAATGACTGGATGAGACCGAATGAGAGGTATAGACAAGATTCACAGCAGAGGCAATGGCTTGATCCATACAAAGGCTCAATAGTCACTCTCGTTTGTCCTACAAGACCACAAGCTTCACAAGGGCAGGGACTGAGACTTGTGTGCTCTACACACAGTAAACATTTAATCCAGGTTTAGATTGAGTCTCTGGCATACGTAGAAGATCCCTGCTCTTGTGCATATATCTATCCCTAATGGTGGCCTCCTTTCCCCTGAGCCTGGCTTACACACTTTCCATTGTAACAATGCTTGGGACAGAACTGGAAAATGCACAATGAAATGGTTCAACTGATCCCACAAATGAAGTAATAAGTGAGTCATAACATTTAGAAGAATGAGTTTCAACTCTGAGGATATGAATTCAAATTCCCATTCTTGTGCCTACTAGTTCTGTGTCTCTGGGCAAGGTGGTTTTCTCCTTCTGGACCTTAATCTGTGAAATGACAGGGTGAGACTATGTGATGGTCCAGGTTCTTCGCTTCAAGGACAAGGAAGAACACCTGTTCCGATGCTCTGGATTCTCAAGACCAGCTCAGTGGTTCCACAGACTTCAAAGACATCCAATACTGCTGGGCCACAGTATGCTAAGTGGTCAGGCCAGCATCCCCCAGAGGTGGAACTTGGTTAAATATGTCCAGGAGCCAATCTTCCCTAATTATTTACCAGCTATGGAGATGCTTCATTTTCCGAATAAAAGTGCCAGATATAGATTTTCCTTAATTGTAAGTCATCGGGACGAGCCCTCTTGTGTTGAGCTGAAGGAGAAACCATTTATAGAAAGCCAGTCTCAGGCCTCCAGTGCTTCTTGCAACCAATCGATGGGTCAGAAGGACCCCAGCCCTGCAAACGTGCACCAGGGAGGAAAAAGGACAATTTGTCTCTGTCATCTCGCATTTATGGTTCATTTAACATCTTAAATGGCCTGTATAAATTAACTGTGTTTAATAGTTTCCCAACTCCCTAATCAAAGGGTCCGCTCCTGTTTAGCAGAAGGAGGTGGCAGTGGGAGAAAAGATTGGAAGAGAACTCCCTGCCACTGGGACCTGGGCCCAGGCAACAAAGGGCTCTGCTGAGGGGAGCAGCCCTCTAGTCCTCAGGCTGTAAAGAAGGAAGCCAAATAAAAGGTTCCCTGATGCTGCAGAACATGGATGATCAGAACTGAATGGGACCACAAAGCTTATCTAAACAGCTTGTTTTACAAATGGGGAAACTGGGGCTAAGAGCCAGTCAGTGATGCACCTTAAACTACACAGCAAGATAGACAAAACTAGAACCAAGTTTGCATGACTCCTATATCTGTGTTATTCACCCTGCATTTCACTGCCTTTTAAATTCATCCAATTGAATTCAATGAAAACCCAAAGATATTGTTTTAGTGATTACCAGAAGCCAGGCACTATTCTTAATACCAAATACACCATGATTATAGACAATGCTATCCTGACCCTCTCATCTCCTTGGGAGAAACCTAACATGACTATCCAGATGATTAGGATGTGACACAGTGGAAGGAACTTTGCCTTAGGAATCAAAAGACCCAGGCTCAAATTTACCCATGTATTCTTTCCTTGGATAGGCTATTTTCCCTCTTTGTTCTCTCTTTCCTAGTCTATAAAATGAGAGTGTTGGACAGAATGGCTGAGGATGTTTCTTCTGTCTCGCCATCTAAGATCCAGTGATTCCCATGTCTACACATTCAGCATTAATCTTTCTTAAGACTTCTATTTCCAGCCTGTTGAACATCCCTACCTGAGTGTATAGGCTGTCCCACAGGTGCATAAAACTAACCTTGCCCCAAATGGAATCTCATCTCCTTCCCTGAAACTCATCATTTTTCACAGCTTTTGTGAGATCATGAACTTGAGAGCTGGAAGGGACTTTAGGCATAACTGGGACTCAGGAGAGAGACTAAAGTTGGATATGAAGATCTAAGAGTCAACAACATAGAGATAGTCATGGAAATCATGAGAGCTGATGAGAGAGACATAGAGAGAGACAGAGTCAGAAACAGAAGTAGACAGAGAAACAGAGAGAAAGAGAAAGAAGAGGGGTGGGAAAGGAAGGAGAAAGAAAAGGAGAGGAGAGGGGAGGAGGGGAGGGGAGAAAAAAAGGGAGGGGAGGAGAGTGGAGGGGACAGAGTGCTAAGCTCAGAGTCAAGAAAATCTGAAATCAAATATTGTCTTAAATACCTAAGTCACATAACCTCTCTCAACCTCAGTTTCCTCATCTGTATAATAAAGGCATTGAAGTCAATAGCCTCTGTGGTCCCTTCCACCTCTTCATCCTTCCCATGATCTCTTTGTCTTTAGACCAACACTGTCTACATAACTCATGATAGCAGCAGAGGGTAAGGTCGAATCCTTCTCTACTATATGTTTAAATAAAAAGTTGGTTCCTTGATCACAATAATTTCACAACTGTAAGATGGGTGCCAAGGTTAGACAACAGTATTTTTTTCTTGTCAAAATAGTTCAAGATTGAAGTGGACTGAGATCTCCCCATCAATTGACAGAATGTTAATGGAGTCTCCAAGTTAATAAACTCTTGGATTGTATTAAAAACTTAAATTAAAATTAAAAGAGCTTCGGGGCAGATGGAGATGAGAGCACCATTGTACCCAAGCCCTGTCTCACCTCCTCAAGTTCTTTGTGGTTAGTTCTGGTGGCCAGATTTTGAGGACATTTAGAGTTTGGAGAGTGTCCATATGAGGACAAACAGAGCAATGGAGAACTTTTAATCTATGCTTTTGAGGATCATTCCAAACAAGAGGAGACTCAGATGGAACAGTGTGTGATGGGATGTTCTCTAGAGAGAGGACTTTTGCTCAGGTTGACTTTAAAAGGCAAAACCAGAAGCAATGAGTTAAAACTGCAAAGAAGAAAGTTTCTTCTATCAGGAAAAACTTCCTAACAATGGGAACTTTTCTAAGCAGAATGGCTTGCCTTAGGGTGGTGAAATTCCTCTCCTTGGAGGGCCTCCAGCAAAGGCTGGCTGTCTATTTGTCAGATATATTCTAGTAAAAATTTCTCTCAGGGGTGGCTATGATTCAGTGACCTATGAGGCTCCTCACAGGTATCAAATCTGTAATTCACTGTTATTTTTAGAGTGATTTGATATCAGGAATTAAAGTTTTAGGAGCTTATGATGCCAGAAAAAGAAACAGTAACAATTGATATTTATGTGACATTTTAAGGTCAGGTACAGCTTGGACTATGGGACCACTGAGGGATCTTTCTGTTCTAAGATCTGGCAATTCTTACAACAAAGCACTTTATGTCTCTTACCTCATTTGAGCCTTACAACAACTCTAGGAAGCAGACACTATAAATCTTATTAGGTCCATTTTATGGATGAGACAAGTGAGACCAAGAGACAGGGAATCATGCTGATTCTATTTCTGTTTCATCTCTTACTTCTGTCTCCTTTTCACTTACGTCCTACCCCCAAAGTTCAGGTGTTCATCACCTCTTACCTAAGCTATTGAAATACATTCCTAATAACTGTCTAGCCCTCCTACCATCTTCTGCCTCTTATGTCTCCCTTTTCCAATCCATCCCTTGTAGAGGTGCCAATGCATCCCTCAACCACAGGTGTGACTCCCCAATTTACCTTCCTGCTGATTAAAGTCCAGCTACTCCCTACTGCTACCTGAGATAAAATATCTCCATTCTTTTGCTTGCCCATCTCCCTCTAGAGACACTACTAAACATCCTTAGGACTCTACTCTGGGTGCCATTGAGATATGTTGGGCTCATCTGGCTTCATTTGTCATGTCAATATATATAACACCTATCTTCTCTCTTAACACACCAAATCTGAATTCTTGAATTCATTCAAGTGTCTATGAATGGCAAACACATCAAAATGAGTACCGTCAAGGAGTTGTATTTTCTGTGGATCAATCAATACAGTGGCCAGGCTAAAAATCATTACAAGGCTGTGAGCCAACAAAGAAAAAAGTGGGCTCTCTCCAAATGACAGCTTAGCAGAGACTCCTCCAGCTGTCCTAAGGAGGAGTTTATTTAGCAAGGTTAAGCCTGGTTGTGAATCCTTCACTGCTCTTAAGTCATCTTCAATTTAGGACTAACTGTGGTCTTGCATGACTGCAAAGTAGAATGGACCTCGGAAAGGCTAATTCAATTTTAGTGAGTAATGGCGATATTCTTGTGCAATTCCCCCAAGGAATGGGCCTTGATCACACTGCAGCAGTAAGCTTTTCTGTCCAAGACACTGTATTTTTAGGATGGAAAGGAGGTAGCCCAGGATGGTGGGATGATTAGGGCTTGCTCCATGTGAGCAAGGAAGTGTAAAGGTTTAGCTATCTTGATTCC
This sequence comes from Bettongia penicillata ogilbyi, assembly GCA_023548195.1. Taxonomy (NCBI): domain Eukaryota; kingdom Metazoa; phylum Chordata; class Mammalia; order Diprotodontia; family Potoroidae; genus Bettongia; species Bettongia penicillata. Next base: position 13,693,719 of record JAJHZJ010000150.1, on the reverse strand, counting down.
AGAAGGCAGAGCTAGGAGCAAAGGTCAGAGGCACAGTGGGTCAGATTTAGCACTGATGTGATGTGCTACAGCAACCATGAAGTTCTCTTTTACCTTCAGACTATTCTCATCTTTAGGTCTTGAGAGCTTGTAATGTCCCATAACCCCATATCATATGTACTAGTGGGTGAATCTTGGAGTCTAAATACACACATATCTTTTTTTTTTCAAGGAGAAGCTTGGTGCATGGAGAGAGACAGAGACAGAGACAGAGAGACAGAGAGAGAGAAACAGAGAGAGACAGAGACAGAGAAAGAGAGAGAGAGAGAGAGAGGGAGAGAGAGAGAGAGAGAGAGAGAGAGAGAGAGAGAGAGAGAGAGAGAGAGAGAGAGAGAGAGAGAGAGAGAGAGAGAGATGGACAGCAATGGGGAGCTCACTACCTGATGAGACGTTCTCTTCCACTGCTGATTACTCTTACTGTTAGGCTGTTTTCACTTCATTGAGTCTCAGTCTACCTCTCTGCAAATTCCATACATTATTTCTATAAAATAAGGCTGGAAAGGTAGGTTGGGACCAAATAGCCCCATGTAGCCAAAAGTCTTAAACAGTAGAGATGAAATAGAAGTTGTCTTGAAAGGCACTAGGGAACCACTGGGATTTCTTTAGAAAAGGAGTGATACTAAATATTCTTAAAAAGAACTTTCAGACATGAGAGTACATCTGAACTGACAGAAAGAGAACTGGACAGAGATTCAAAGGTCCTGGGTTCAAATCCTGCCTATGTTACTTACTAACCATGTGCCCTTCATCTCTCTAAGTCTCAGTTCCTTATCTGTAAAATGAGAAGGTTGGACTAGCTAGTTCCTCAGTCTTCCAGTGCTAAATCTTTGACCTTTGAGACCTCTCTTCTGAACAGTCTGAATGTCTCTCAGGCATTATGTAATTTCTACCAAAAATAAAGAGTGGCAGAGTGGAGAGTGGGCTGAGACTGGGGTCACAGAATCTGGGTTCAAATCTAGCCTCTTCCACTTACTATCTGTGTCGTCAGTCCAAAAACATTTATTGGGTTATTTATTGTCTTTTCACTACCTTGGACAACACACAGCTTTTTTGAACTTCAGTTTCTTCATCTGTAAGGTGAAGAGGATGGACCAAGAAGTTTCTAAAGTCCCTTCCAGCCCTAAATCCAGGCTCCTCTGGCTCTATGACCATGTGATACTCCATTCAGAAGAATTGTTTTATTGTCTCATCCTTTGGACTGAAAACTGACAGGTGTCTCTCTGCTGTAGGGGACCTAGAACTATTCCAGATGTTTATGGCATCAGCTCTGCTCTGTTTTGATTCTTGTAATCAATCATCCACAATTAGCTTCCCAAGAGATTTGTTTTTGGGGGAAGCAAAGGGAAAAAAAAGTTTAAGATAGATCCAATTTAAGAAAATCAAATAGATTTGAAGAAGTAAAGCCTGACCTCCCATTTGAGGAATGGGCAGTTCTTTCCCTGACAACTTTCTAGGAGGAGATCAGGGGATGGAGAAAAGGGAGGACTTCCTGCCCTGGTACTTGGAAACACCTTTGACCCTCTCTCCATACTCTCTCCTATCTCCCTGCTGTCACTTACTGCCTGTAGGGCCTTGTCCAGTCACTTGAGTTCAGGAGTTTAACATTTTCTCATCTTTGAGGCTTGAACTGATGAAATCTGAGTTTCATTCTGCTTACGCATCTCAGTCCTGAGCTTGGCTCCTAGTTCTCTTTCTTGTGCCCACCTCAAATGTTCAATGCTTCTTTGAGCAATGTACAATTCTGAGTCTCACTGAGTTCCTTGGCTCTAGGTCCTGGAGACCTTGGATAGATGTCCTCTGAAAAAAATTACTGACCTCTCAGAAGGTCTACCTTAGCAAAGTGTAGTTTGACGCAATTTTCCCAACCATCCAATCCATCCCTAACCAATACAATTGACATACAATCATTAAATTAGTATTGTGTTCAGAGGGAACTGTGCTTCATTTTGACCTATGCACAACTATGAAGATAAGACATAGAAACCCTCTCAAGCTTCTTTTCCATCAAGTGTTGCCTCCTCCAGTAAACCTTACCTGGAAGGTCTTCTTGGTAATGAACTTGGAGGTGCATTATGACAGAATGACAGAAATGACAGAACCTGAAAAAAATACAACCTTAGAATACACAAAATGAAATTTGGTAAGGAATTTGGAAGCTAACATGTTAGAACGAGAAACATGGGATAGCAGAGCTAGGAGAGATCTTGGAATATAACATTCGAATTTCACCTTTGAGTGAGAGTAAGATAACAGGACATCAGAGCTGAGAGGGACCTTAATAGATTATATGGATTAGGACTTTTTAATTGTGTGTGTGTGTGCATATGTGTGTGTGAGAGTAAAATAGAACTCTTTGGCTGTCTTGTAAAATCTCTAACTCCTAAGAATAATCTTTTAATAAGAAAATGGACAAATCAAGCCCCAGAAATAGAAAGTAAATTATTTAAGTTTATGCAGGTTGCAGAGGCAACATCCTCAATTCATGACCTAAATCTGAGACTTTGGGAGTGCATAGATGTCAAGGAGGGGATTCCTACTTCAGAGCTTGGGTTGGAAATTTTGCTGTCTGAGTTTTGGGATTCCATGAGCTCACTCTCAGTGACCTGATGAATAAAGACCTTGGAAGATCTAAGACCATTGTCACTGAAGACGTAGTTGAAGTGCCTTGTAATTGCTCCAACTTTATGTTTGCGTCCCCTTTTTGGTCCTCCTGAACTTAGACTATCTGACCTTCTTCTCTGGTCTCTGTGCTCCTTACCCATCTAAACAGATTTCTTATCCTTCCTACCACAGACCCTGAGCCTGTCCACTCTAAGGACAATAGGACTGTGTCTGATTTCAGAGACAATGGTGGCTGGAAGCTAGCAGATGTTCCTTCTCAGATGTTAATGAGAAAATGGGATTGTGATGCCAGCCCTGGAGTAACATCACAAGGGCCATGACCATCCTACTATGAGTAAACATTGAAAGGTCCACTGATTCTGGCAAAAAGGCTTCAGCCTCCTTTCCTATTAGCAATACCCCAGCAAGTCACAGAGCTTGATCAACGCCCCCCTTTCCCAGCCTGGCCTGGTGCTTTGATGGTTTGAGCCAATGCAGGGAAAAACCAACTCACAACACAGCTGGACGTCCCCCAGCACTCAGAGCAGGAAGCCTTTTAATCAGCTCCCTGAACAATGGAATGCATCCACTTGACAAATGAACTAATTAAGGAGACAGATCGCCATAGGCCACTGTTGAGAATGCCATTCATCAACCATAAAAAAGCTTGAGGGGAACTCAGCCAGGTGCAGGTCTGACGTGTGTCCACAGAAGCTCCACACTTTAGATGTGTCTCTAAAATGTAGAAAAAGATAGACTTGTGCAAGGTGTATGTGTGGCTGGGAGCTGGGGACGGGTATCCACCAAGATCAGATAGGCTCCTGTGAAGGGAGCCACAAGGAAGGGAAACTCTAGGATACTGGACATGTTCCATTTCTATAGAGTAGGAAGATGTGGAGGTTTGGGAGAGAGTGGGAAAGAAGGTAGGATCAGAGCTGCAGAACTGCAAACAGCCTGGAAAGGCATGATTTTCCAGATGAAGAAACTGAGGTCCAGAGGGTCAGGTAGTTCGCAATAGAAGCATTTTGGTCCCCTGATTCTGAATACCATGCTGTCTCCCCAAGGAAAATAAAGAAGAGGACACACAGGAAGAGAAGGAAGAGAATGTGGAAGACAGGAATAAGGAAAGAACAGAGAAAGAGAAAAAGGAGAAAGCAGAAGGGGAAGGGGAAGCAGAAAGAACATCAGCAGTCTTCCTTGAGCAAACAGATTCATTGATTCATTCATCTAGTCAGCCATTCAATTAGTGTCTCTTGAATGCTCATATTAATAGCTGGCATTTCTACAGGGATTTAAAGTGTTCAAAGTATGTTACATAAATCATCTCATTTGGTCTTCACAACAACCCTGTGATGTGGATGCTGTTTTCCTCATTTTACAGATGAAAAAGCTGAGGGTTAGAGAGCAGAAGTTACTCAGGATCATGCAGCAAGTAAGTGACTGAGGAGACATTTGAGCCTGGGTATTCCTGATCCTGGGTCTAGCAATCAATCCACTCTTCTGTGTTGCTTGTGATATACCTAGTATTGTTCTAGGCACTTAGGTGGTGGCAGTGGTGGTCACATGCCCTTGAGGAAAGTGTTCCCTGTTAAAAGGGGATGAGAAAGGTATTTGTATAGCATATCATAAAGTCCCCCGAAAAGGACAAAAAAGAAAGGACAAAGGTGTTTGTTTTTTCTATTACTATTCTCCATGTCCCTTTAAGTCTTCTGTGTTGTTTACCCCATTGAGATCACTGATACTCAGTCTTGTCTTAATCCCATGGTCGGTCACCCAATCCTTTTCTTATGAAAATATGCCATTTTTTTTCTGGTGAGCCTTCTTTCCATTTTAATGGTATTTTTCCAGTGCCATTTTTTTAGAGAAATAGAAAGGAAGGAAGGAAATTAACCAAAAGCAGATATATCCCTTCTCCTCTTGGAATTTCAGTTTGTTTTTTTCTCCTCTGTAAAATGATATTTACCCCTGACCTTCCTTAATGATACTGGGCAAAGCATGTAAGATCACAACCATAGATCATCTAGGAATTGCCCAAAGAGGTATATCAAATATGCCCTCCAAGTACAAGAGCTTAATAGGAAACTTCCTCAATCTTCTTTCTGCCCCAACTCTGATGGCCACCCACTTACTCATTCCCACCTCACCAGCAAATGTGATTACTGAATCTCAGAGGGTGTGTGGGGCAACATTTATCTGGACAAGAATGTCTTCCGTTCTGCATCATTTCCTCTCAGGTGTCATCTACCTTCTCCTTGGAGACTCCAAGTGAGGGGGGAATTCACTACCACATAAAGGAGTCTATTCCACTTATTGAAATCTCTGATTTAAAAACAATTAATTCACACCACTTTCATTTCATGATATGTCCTTCCTCTCCCCTCCCAAACTCCAATCATGCCTTATTACAAAAAATAAAAGGGAATTTAATTCCAACTAGTCACCAAATGTCCCAAGCTTGACAACATATGCAGTGTTGCACATCCACCGTCTCCTATACTTGTGTCACAAGCATTTTCAGATAAAATCACTATAATATTCTTTTTTTTTTCCTTTAGTACAAAGTAAGAGTGATCTGACATGACTTTAAAGCAAAATAGATCAATAAGTTAAAAAAAAAATTTAAATAGGCAACAAATATAGCCTCCTATCCCTTCTTAAGAACCAGAATGGGAGATGATCATTTTAATCTCCATTTCTGTTTTTTTCCTTCTCATTCTTTTGATTTATGTTGCTATAATCATGCGTGTGTTGTTTCTCAGCTCACAGATGTCTTCCTATTTGTCACTTCTTACATTACAGCAATGCCCCATGGATATTCATGTACCCCAGAGGGGTTAGTCAGTAACTCCAACCATTGAACATTCCTTGTATACTTTATCCTGGAGCTCTGATTCTATTAATGTTGGATTTTTTCCCCTTCCATTCATCTTAAGTCTTGTTCTTTCTAACTTTTAGCCTTTATGCTGGATCATCTTTGCTTCCAGTGACAGCCCGTCAAATACAATGATCAGGTTCCTCTTGAGTCTTTTCTTCTTCAAGCTAAGCACTTCCAATCACTTCAACTGCTTCTTCTATGGCATGATCTTCAGTCCATTCATCATCCTTGTTGTCCTCTTTATGAGATGCTCAGAATATCCTTTCTAAAATGAGTTGCCCACAGCTGGACATGATGTGCTAGACATGGTCTAAGCAGAGCAGAATACGAATGGACTAATCCCCATCTTATGGATCCATCCTTGCTTTAGTTCCAAAGTGACCCACCCTCTTGCTTATAAAAACAGACTTCTCATAATGTAGTCTAAAGTTTAATTGACTTCTTTGTGATGTCATGCTAAAAAAATAACAAACAAAGCAAGGCAGTGCTATACTTAGAGCTGTAGATCTGGATTCATGAAGACCTGTGTTGAAATCTAGCATAGACACTCACTAGCTGTGTAATTGCTCAGGGCAAGTCACGTAATCTCTGCCTACTTTGACTTTCCATGTGTAAAATGGGTACAATGATAGCATCTACCTCCCAGGGTTGCTGTGTTGTAAAATAAAATAATATTTGTAAAGTCATTTACAAACCTTAAAATACATTATAAATGTGAGCTACTATCACTGTGTGGAAGTGCTGAAAGATGGTGAGCTCACTGCATGCTCAGTTGTGTAGCTAAGCTTTCCCTACTCCATACTCATGGAATTGATTCTTAAAACCACAAAAGCAGAACCTTCTATTTATCCCTCTTACTGCATCTGGCCTACCATTCTGTGGTGCCGAAATCTTTTGACTTGATAATTCACTCTGTTAGCTTTTCATGTTTTTCTAGACACTTGATTTTTTTCCTTCTTTTTTTAATCTGAATCATATTTCTCTGCTTTCTCCAAGGTAGAATCTCATAGACTATATTGCCATATCGTTTCCTTTCAGGGAGTTCCTGCAAGAGGAATGCCCTGATGAAGAGCTGAAGAGGGAATTTAGGCCTATCCCCCTCCCAAGGACCAAAGCTCTTGGACCATGTGAGGAGAGTGTTGAGCTCTTCACCTCTGTACCCTTCTTTATATTTCTCACCTTACTCAAGAAGAGAGTGTGGGAGTTATCTAAGCCTAATTCAACATTGCTATTGGACTAAGAATAATCAGAGATTCTCCCTAGGTGTCTTAATAGAGAATGATTTCAATTACAACCTCTCAGAAAACATTAAAAGATTGTCTGCTCCTTGAGAACCCCATTAACATCTTTCAGAACTCCTCGCCAGGATCCTAGAGCTAAGATAACAAGAGTGAAGGCCTCATATTCTATGGCCGCCAAATAGAATTTCCGGACAAGTCAAATCGACTGTTAAGTTAGTTAATGGGTTATTAAGTACACAGGTTCTATAAATGCACAGAATGAAAAGGGTCCTGTGAAACTCTCTCTCCTTCAGCAATGAATGTGTTTGCATTGATTTATGGAGTCAATGTGGGCATTAACTGGTCAACTGGGAAATTCCAGAGTTGGACAAGATCTTCATTCTGCTCACAGTCACTCGGCCACTCTGCCAGTCAAAGTCTTTCTACCCTTGGCCCTCAAGTCACAGAATCACAGACTAGCCTAATGGTGGATCTGCATTGAACCTCCAAAGTCTTCTTGTGGAACCCCACCAACAATTCTCAATATATAGCTTTTACTCACAAATCTCCATGGAGAAGGGAGCCAGGAGCTCCTGAGGAGTCCATTCTGCTTCAGATCTCTTATTTTGGGGAAGTGTTCCTCCTTTCCCTCTTCCCCAAAGATCAAGCCAAAACTGGCCTCTCTTTAACACCCTCCTTGAGCTTCATAATCTATTCTCTGGGACCAAAGAGAAAAAGGAAAATGGATCATTCTAAAATGCCCCAAGGCAGAAAGTCTTCCTTTCTGCTACTCCAACATCCTCCATTCATCTGAACAATCCTCATGTGGTATGGTCTCCAGGACTCTCACCATGATGGCTGGCCTCTGCAAGATGCTCACCAGTGTGTCTATTTCTTCCTTAAAATGGGGCAGAACTGAACACAAGACTCTAGATCGGGTATCCATAGGAGGTTTTGTTCAGTCATTTCAGTCATTCCCAACTCTTCATGACCCCATTTGGGATTTTCTTGGCAAAGATACTGCCATGGTTGCCATTTCCTTCTCCAAATCCTCAGAGAGAAGCATGGCAGGAGTATTTTCTCCATCATTCAAGACCTCATATTTCTATTAAGGTAGATTAGGGTAGTATTCACTTATTTTGTTTCCATATCATACTCTTCATGATGTATGGTGTCAAATAAGTGTGCCGGAATGAACTGAGTGATTAATCCTTCAGGCATTAGGCATGACCCTTATTACTCACCCTGCCACTATTTCTCAATCTTTTCCCTGTGGAAAACCTGTTGCACTGTTTTCTCCAGTGCATCCATAACACATGTGCCTATTTTCTTAGATGGAAGCAATCAACCCATCAATCAGCAAGCATTTATGAACAACCTGCTCTGGGCCAAAGATAAAAGTGAAGTAATCCTTGACCTCAAGGAGCTTACATTAGAATGGAGAAAACAACATGTATGCATTGAAACATATCCTGAATCAATTCCAAGTCAATATTGGGTGAACAGGAGCGAGGAAGCTTCAGACGCTGAAAGAGTGAGGGGAGGACTATGAAGGAATGTCAGGGCTTGGTTGAGGTGAAGGTGAGGTGGAATAGCATTCACAGAATCAGAGAATCTCAGATTTGAAGGAGATTTCAGAGACCGTAGTCCAGTTCATATGTGAGCAGAGAGCTCTTTCTGCCAAGTTCTTTGTTGGAGTGATGAGATGAAGTACTCCCCATATTCCAATGAAACTCATTCTATGTGGACAGAATTGCTGGATTTACACAACAAAGCTGATACTTCTGTGGTCAGTTTTATGAGTAGAAGTGCTGAGCTTATCAAAATTCTGGTGAAGATGGGGAGACTTTTCTTCCTGCTAGGAAAGTCAACTCAGGAAACAGTCAATTTGGGAAGGAAGCTTGCGTAGGGGAAAGAAGAAGATGGATGATATCTGGGGTAACTCCAGAAGGTCGAGCTTCACTTCTACCTCCCTTCCAGGTTTGTCGCAAGGATCTAAGGAGATAATATCTGTAAAGTAGTTCATACTTTACAAATGTACTTTATGGACCAGTACCTAACACACAGTAGGTGCTTAATCCTTATTTCCAGCTTTCTTTCTTTTCTGTAAAGAGATGGATTTCTCACTAGAACTGAAATAATTCCTTTGAATAGCCATGCAGGCATCTTCCTTGCCATGTTAGAGACATATAGTTCATTGTTGTGCTATCTCTTTCAGGATTAAAACAGATATGATGATCATTAAAGCTTCTTCCAGATCAGATATCTGATTTATGTTTTAATATTCTTACCAGATTGAACATTTAAAAATCATTTCCCCTTTCTTATATTCTCTGTTCTATGGTCTCCTTAAATTTGTCATTCTTTGATGTTAATTTTAGATTCTTTTCCATTTCTAACATGTAATGAATCTATGATTCTTCAAAGCCTGGGCCACCAAAGTTTAACTCGCTCACAAGTCTATCAATCATTTATTAAAATCTGCTATGTGCTAGATAATGCATTAGGTGTTCTGGATATAAATGCAATGGTGAGACAGTCCCCTCCTTAAAGGAATTTATTTCTTCAAGTAGTTATAGATAAGAAAAGTCTAAGTAAATTCAAAGTAAAGAAAGTGATTTATATTGAAGGCTAACAAGTAGAGGATCAGGGAGGACTCTTGAAGGAAATGGCAATTGAATGGAGCTTTGGAATGAGCTATAGATTCCCTGGGGCAGAGATAAAGAGGAAAGGTATTCAGGGTATAGTGGATACCCTGTGCAAAGGCACCAAGGTGAGAGATAGACTTTTGTTTTCAGGGATTAAATAGATAAACAGATAGAATTTACATACAGGTTAGCCATCTTCAAGTTTCTGAAGGGCTCTCACTTAGAAGATCCTCAGACTTGTAGACTTTTCCTGTTTGGCCCCACAAAGTGGAACAACACTGGGGGTAAGGAGAATTGTAAAGAGAGATTTTGCCTTTACTTCTGCCATCCCAATCTTGAGCAAATAATGAACATCTCTTCTTAGGATCCACTGAACCTTTGAGATGGAACCCTGCCCCTGCCCAAAGATGGAGAGCATCTGGCAGGGAAGAAATAAAGGGCTCTTGAGGCTTCTACTTCCCTCTCTTTAGGGAGCGAAGCCACGTTGGAGTCTGATCTCACTTGTGAGTCTCTCAGCCCTTCCTCAGACCAATCATCATGTCCTGATAGGTGAAATTAGCTTCAGAATCCTAATGCAGCTCAGCGGCCAGGAGACAGACAGCTCATCTGAAGATTAAGCAGGAACAATTGCCAATCCTTTAGAAACCCATTTACATTCTGTCAGCTTCCATTAGGGATAGAACCAGCAGATATTGAAGGAAATATGTGCGGAGTCAGGCACTGGCTGGCCAGTCCAAATCTGCTTACCAACACAACAAAGGAGAGGCGATATAGAGTCCTGCATGCTAGAAGATAGGGATGAGGGGTTCGAACTGACTCTAAGTCTAGGTCCCACAGTTGACCCTGGCAGGAAGATCAATAAAAGCAGGGGAAAGTCTTAGTAATGATTAGAGTGATCCCAAAGAAGAATGGGTTTTCTTAAGGGGTAATGAGTTCTCCATCACTGTAGATTTTCAAATGGGTAGCTTGGTGACTATTTCTCAGGAATTTTGTACAATAATTGATACATGATTTAGGTAGACTATGATCTAAATTACTGCTGTGGCCATTTCTAGTTTAATTTCATGATTTGATAATGTTGACTAAGCAAGAACTAGTTATTCCAAGGTCAAGAGAGAGACCCAAGAAAACCTAAAGTGCCCATCTCTGCTCTAGTTAGCAAGTCAAGGCATCTAGTGGGAATAGAAGACCCTCTGCTGTTTGACTTTTAAAAGATCAATGACTGACTGACTGCTTGATGTTCTGAACACTCAACATCCCATCTTCCATCTCCACACCTTTGCCCAGCCTGTCTTCCATGCTTAAAATATGATCCATTCTCACTTTTCTTTTTGGAGCCCCTAACTCACATTAAGGCTCAGCTCAAATGCTACCTCCTTTAAGAAGCCTGACCTAATCTCCTCAATTGTTAATGTCTGTCCAATGTCTGTGAAGATATGTGTGTACACACACACATACACACACACAAACACATATATACACAGACACACACTTATTAAATATGGAAACAGAAACAGGGATGCTATCAAATAAACATAGCTATATGTGTGTTTATATTACATTATATGTATAATATTTGCATATTTATGGATGTGTGTGTATGTGTGCTTATTTACCGGCCTCCCTGGTCCTGTTTCTATATCTAGTAAAGGACAGGACTGGACCAGCTAGCATCTGACGCCCTTTCTTCTTCTAGATACAGGATTTTATGGTACCACGACATCTGTACAAGTTGTTTGTCATGGACAAGAACTGATTCCTCTTTGTTTTGTCATGTCATGTTGTCTCCAGCACCCAGTGCATGTGCCTGATGAGTGCTTGTTGAGATCTGGATAAAGATATAGAGGGGGAGGAATTCAAATTTGCTGATTCCACAGAGTTAGGAGGAATAGTTAGCCCCATAAATTATAAAATAGGGGTGCAAAAAGATATCAGGAATTTAAACAACTGGGTTGTGTGTTTGGAACGAATGGGAAGTCACATTCTTGAATTCAAGGAATTGATTCACTAATTGTAGGACTGGGGCTGTAGGGCTAACTAATTCCTGTGAAAAAGTCTTGAAGGGGATAGTGGAACACAAGCTCACTTAAAGTGTCAGAAGGAAAGATAAGGGAATCTTCCAGGTTTTAATACTCTCTGGAGCCAAGATTTCACTAACTGGATTTTCCTTCTCAAATTTAGATTCTATCTCCTTCTGTAACTTATTGCTTTGCGAGCTGCTTTGAAGTATTCCTGTCTCTGGTAGTCCTTTTCAGATAAGACAGGTTGATTCTGGCGACACAAACACACTAAGTCTTTAACAGAAATCTTCTTCTTTTCATGGAGATTTCCAGTTCTTTGTCTCTCCTGATGTTTGTTAGCTCACTGGTTGAAGCATTGGAAGAAGCCAGAACAGAATTCCGTAATAAAACTCCATTCTGTTAATGGATAAAGGTGGCTCATAAGAAAAGCACCCTATGTATGATGAAGGAAGGGCCTCATGTGGAATATCATGGCCAGGGCTACAAGGCCCATTTTGGGAAGGGCATTGTTCAGGAGGATGGCCCAAGATCCTCCAATTTAAGAATCTATTGAAGGAACTGGGGATAATTAGCACAGTCTTGAAATGGCTGTCAAGGGATAAAGGACGAGCTTTATTCTGCTTGTATCCAGAGGTGAGAGCTGGGTGCAATGGAGGAATACTATAAGGAGGAAGCTTTTAGGTTCTTTTCAAGAGAAAACTATCTTAGAAAAAAGAAAATAGGCTTTAAGAAGAAGGGAGGGGGCCATGTGGATTAGAGTAATTAGGAAAGGCTGGATTTGAGCCAGGATTTGCAGCATAAATAGGATTGGATGGAAAGAGAGGAGGGGGAAGTCCATCCTAGGAAGCCCTGAACCAGCACTAATCCTGCGACAGGCAAGATGAGCTGCCAGAGGCTGCATAGATGGAGATCCTATACGCAGAAAAAGTATGGCAATAGTACCAAAGCACTGATCGCTGACCCTCCAGACTGCCCAGTCTGGAGGCACTGCCATCCTTTCTGTTCTCTGGTAGCAGGCTAATGGAGTCCTCTAGAGCAAACAGGCAAGATGCAGGGGACAAGGACACAGGATCTACCTGGGGAAATTCTCTGCCCCTGCGGACTCCTCACCTCTCCTCCTTTTTCCTCTCCACAACCAGCGAAGCTGGATTCAGGAAATGATAATTACATACTTAACTCTCCACAGGAAGGGCTTTGAGTCAGTTCTTTGAACAAGGTGGAATGGATTCTTTCCTACAGTACAAATGGCCTTCTGAGCCTCTGCACCAGCACCAGAGGACACCCCAGGCTTATAGAGGCAGGACAGAGGGAGGGCAGGTAGAATGAAGGTAGATGAGAAAGTTGGACCTAAAAATACAAGGTCCTGTGGTGAAGAAAAACTCCTTAAGGAAAGGAGACAGAGATCCCTGGAGAGGAATACTGCTCCCTTAAACAGAACTGTAAGAACCCTGTAAATCTCCCACTCCCGAGGGGAAGAGGAGGACAGTAAAGGTCATAATCTTCCAAGGAGATGCTGAACTGATGTAGCTATGGACAGGGGTAACATCCATCAAGTAGCATCCAATATAAATTTTACATATCTATATATACATATATATGTATATATATGTATACACACACACACACATATATAAGTATGTGGGGAGTGTTCAGGGAGGACTACCGCCTCTGGTGTGAGGGCTTGCTGAATCCTTTCTAAGGATGCTCACTCATCTACAGTGTCTACCTGTCACCCAGCTCTCACCTGTGGCTGTAAGAAGATGTAGCATACCCAGTAGCCATGGCAGGCAAAGCTGTCTTGGCAGAGAGGTCAAACCAACTTGAGAATAACTGAGAGTCCTCAAACTGATCAGTAAGTTAGGGGGACATGAAGCACATGAAAGCTTCCCCTGGTAGAAGAGGTGGATGGGAACAATTTGTTCCAATGGTTATGAAGATGGCTGAATCAGGCTCTGGGGAGCACTTAGAGCTTGGTTGGACAGTGAAGATGCCAAAGTCATCCAGTGCATCCCAAGTCACGACCAGTCATCTTAGCTTTTGACTTGCCACTGGACTTCAATGACTTAGGAAGAGAAAGTGAGGCTAGAGACTTTGTGCAGCTCTGCCTCACTTAAATCCAATTCAAATTCAAGTCAAGAAGTCACCCCGTGACGGCACTGGTCCTCTTCAAAAAAGAAATACAACCACCGACCATAGAGTGTGTGTTACACATGTATGTATATATCTATGTATGTATATTATATCTAATATGTACAAATATATACCTCTTATTTTACATTACTTTTGTTTCCCAATATATTTTTCCTACCCATTTTGCCATCCCTTATGAAAATGGTGAGGGGAAGCAGTCCAACACAACTAACCACACATAGACAGTATCTGAAAGCATATGAAGTATTATATACTTAAGATTTCCTATGCCTGTGGTTTCCAATTTTGAGTTATTCTTTTATTTGAAGTTTCATTCATGCCTGTACTTTTTATGCCAGATATTTCCTGATTTCCCTCAACCCCAAAGAATCTTCATTTATAGCAAAGAAATCTATTAATTCCATATTCTTGCAAATTCAGTAGTCAGATTGATTGTTTCTCTGTGCTCCTGAAGAAGCACCTTCTGAATGTAAGTGCCTCAGAACAAAGGACTGATTCCTTCCCCTTAGTTTTATCTCAGTCTGCATCAACGTGTAGATAGGGGTTCCCTTCCAGTGAGTATTGTCTGCCCTCCATCTCTCTCTCTCTCTCTGCCTCTCTCTGTCTCTGTCTGTCTGTCTGTCTGTCTGTCTCTTTCTCTCTCTCTGTTTGTAGCCCCTATCTGAGGTGGATGGCAGATGCTGAATTAAGTTGACCACTAAAGGTAACCACTGACATTGGCACTAATTATAATTAAAAATTAGCATAGAAATGTCCTTTCAGGAGATTGGAATGATGGGGAGGTCCTGAGCATATCTTCATTCCCCTAAGTGATGGACACCAAAGAGGCTGAGCATTAAATAAACTCTAGCTAATGGGCTTTGGAGAGAGAAAAGATGCAAATGCATTGATTTCCCCTCCTCCTTGATTTACAATTCTGCCTCCTGCACAGATAAGCAGGGCCCATTGGCATGGGTGGCACGTCAAGTTCCAATGCCACCTAGGCCAGGGGACGCAGCCTTCCTCATCAATCTCCATACAGGTCAGTGACCCCTAATAACAGCTCTGTATTGTAAGCACTTTCATCCTCAGTAAATTGCATTACATATTAGAAATATTATCTCCAAGCAGCCAACGAGCCACCGCTGATTAGCTGCGTGCAGGAAAATGTGTGTCAGAAATGGGATGAAGATTGCATGCATCCCGCCCTGGATTTGCTTCTGAGCGCTGTCTATATGACCATACGTATGAGGGCTGTCACAAAAGTGATAGAAAGACCGATGTACTGTATTATTACCAAGGGATGTACCAGTCTTCGTTAGGTTACCCTTTCTCCTGGTCCAACACTGGACCCAGATTCAGGTTGGTTTTCCTTTGAATTAGAACAGAATAAATTCCTTATTTAACCACCGGAACTAATGATTACCTACAATCATGCTGGCTTTCAGAGCCTTAGCAAACAGGGATGAGTCTCACTGCAAACACTCAGAAATACCCACTGGAAATTTGAGGTCTGACAAAAACATAGAGAAATGATGATTCGGGCAGGGAGCACTTGATCACTCCTCATCCTGACTGGTTCCTGATCAGGGAACAGAGAGAGATCTCATCTTCTCTGAAATCTTGGTCAGTGACTCTCCCACAGAACCGTGCTGAAGAAGCCAGAGAAGTGAGATATGAAAGCTGCCTTCAGATATTTGAAGGGTTGTTGTGTGGAAGAGAGTTTAACCTTTTCTTACTTGGCCCCTGAGGCAAGGGTCTTGAATCATCTAGACTTTAAATCTCCCCAGTGCCAAGGGAAGGGCTCTGCATAGAGGGAGAACTAAGAAATATGGGCCAGACCTGATTAGATCATTATCAGATATAGAGCCAGGAGGGACCTGGGAGGTTATCAAGCCTAACTCATTTTATTAGAGGAGGAATCTGAAGTGCATAGAGTTTCAGTGCTTCATCATGGGTTTCACAGTCAATTTGTTTCTCAGGTCAAATTTGAACTCACTTCTTTGTGATTTATCCAAAACAGATCCCTATAGGGCACATATTGACTTTGAAAATCATAAATTAACACTTTCGATGTTGTATTGTACTTTAAATATTTGTGTTAAACATTTTCCAATTGCACTTGAATCCAGTTTGGGCTACACTCAGGAGTTCTGAGGGTTCATGTGTGACCATGAGTTCTGAGCTTGATGCCCCTGTACCAGCTCACTGATCTGAGGTAATCTGTGTCTTCATGTCTGGTCAAACAATTCAACTTGACCCCAACCAACTCTCTTCTGCTGCCTCAGTCTTCGTCCTCTCAAACAACAACTGCCTATCGCTGCTTCTGCTTCTATATCCCTTTCCCCTTGACTCTCCTTTTTCAGATTTCAGGCTGAGTGACAGGAGGAAGGGGCTGTTGACAAGGGGGAGAGCAAAGTTACAACATATTTGTTCAATGGAAGAAAGCATACTCAGCGTTAGCCAAAAACATTACTGGGAGCATGACAAGACAACGCTCCTGCTTCATTAAAATCCTTCACTTAGAGACCTTCTCTGGACTCTCGCACACTGCCCAGACTCAGATCTCAGACTAAGGTTGGAATAAAAATATCTGATATTTCTAGAGTCCTTTAAGTTTTACAAAGCACCACCTCCATTATTTTACTTCTTCCTCCCCATATTCCTGAGAGGTAGATACTACAGGTCACAGTCTCTCCATTTTACTGAGAAGGATCTTGAGCATTGAACTGTTGAAAACAAAGGAAAAAAAGAAGGCAAAGAAAGGGAAAGGAAAATTAAAGGAAAGAGAGACAAAGTCAAAAAGAACTCTAAGTGGAAAAGTTCATCCAGGCTTCCCTTGGTTTCTCGGGTACCCAGCAGCTAGGAAATCATTTGAGAAAATTGTGTCGGGCCCTGTTT
Source organism: Bettongia penicillata ogilbyi (assembly GCA_023548195.1). Lineage (NCBI taxonomy): Eukaryota > Metazoa > Chordata > Mammalia > Diprotodontia > Potoroidae > Bettongia > Bettongia penicillata. The sequence goes on along the minus strand of JAJHZJ010000150.1, from coordinate 13,677,284 downwards.
TCTTCAAATATAATTCTTTCTCTCTCTCCTGTTCTTTGAAGACTGTGGATGCTGAAGTGAGTGTTATTTTTTGGTGTCTGAGTGAATTATTAAATGCTGTATGGGAGCCTGCCCTGGGAAGTCCTTTAAGAATACAGAGGAATTAGAAGTATGTTTTTCATAATATCTATCTTTGTATTTGTAGTGATTATCCAGGGAGCCCCTTGACTCTTTATCTGTATTAGTTCACTGAGTAAGGCAATAGAGATTTTTCTTTTGCCTTCATCTCGTTCTTTGCTCTAAGTCAGAGGGCCCACAGTGGAGGGTGGAGGGAAGAGTGCCGTAAGACCTCCAGGATGGAGTCATTACTTGCTCACTCAATCCAGGCCCTCTCTGCTCTCCTGAGATGAGGCAATCATGTTTTCTCCAGTTCTCTGGGAACCTTCTCCAAAGTTGATCCATTGACCATTGGCTGCATGTCATTTTTCTCGTTCTTGACCCATCTGTGCTTCCTAAGGATGTGCTGTAACCACCACCACTCTTAGCAGATGCCAAGTGTTTGTCTCTAGATCCCTTGGCAAGGCAGTGGTATGTCTCCATTTACACATCAAGGCCTCTTTTCATGCTATGAATCTGTACATATTCACATAAGTGCCAGTTCAAGTTGCTTTTTACAGTAGCCAGTTCTGGTTCCATCTGGACTATTATTGCCCGATCCTTCTTATTTGTCATTTTGAGGGGGGCCACAGGGGAAAGGTTGGCTGAGGTCCTTAATTCCTCTTATTCATACAACCCAGAGATCTTTGAGTCTCCATGTTTCAGAAGCTATAAAACTCTCCTATATCATTTTTAAGATGTTCTGGACAATTATTATTCATTCATTCTTTGGGGTACATAGGGTGTTTAGGCGAGCCTTACAATTCTGGAATGAGGACTTGCTGATCCCTTTCCAGGGTTGCTCATCTACCGTTGGTGTCCACCTGTACTCCAACTTTCACCTGTGGCTCCAAGAAACTGTTGCATGAGCCTAGTCACATCCCTGTAAAACTGTCTTGCAGAAGACTTAAAACAGGTTGAGCATACCTGACAAGCCTCTACCCCATCAGTGCGTTAGGAGAGTGTCAATCCCAAGCATGTGAAGATTTGCCCTGGCAAATAGGCCAGATGAGGAAAGTTCATTCCAACAGCCCGGAGGGTGACTGAAGTAAGCACTGTGGACACTTAGAGCTTGGTCAGACATTGGAGATGCCGATGTCATCCCCTGCATCCTAGGCCATTGCCAGTCATCTTGACTTTTGTCTTGCCACTGGACTTTGATCACTTTGGAAAAGAGGGTGAGGCTCTGCCACACTTAAATTCAATTCACATGCAGGTACAGACAACATCTTGTGATGTCATTTGTCCTATCTGAAAATGAAGAACTAACAACCCCCTTCATTCAACTAATCCATTCCATTCCATATTTTTTTAAAGTAAACTGTTCATCCATTAAGTTACTTATTCATTTTTCACCCCATCAATTCAGTTCAATTATTAATTTAATGAATTCCTTTCTTCCTTTTATTCATCCATTTGTTCATTCAATTTAACTCATTTTCAGGAAGTAACTTCTCTATGGGCCTTCAATATTCATTCTGCATAATCATTCTGGAAACATTTATTGAACTCACTGTCTGCTAGATGTCGTACTCATAACTAAGGGAAATCCACTCCACATCCAGCAAGCATTGGTCAAGCACCTAAAAGCACCATTGCAAGGCAATGTGGATAGAAAGGCAGCTTAAAAAAAAAAAGACTTGGCTTCATGGAGTTTACATTCTACAGGAGTGGAATTTAACAACATAAAACCAGATAAATTTATTTTCAAACATGATAATTTGAGAGATTAAAGTGGCCCCTAACTTCTAGAAGATCTATAAAGACTGATCTAGAGGATAAACCCAGGAAAACCTGGATTTTAAGTTTGGATGGTATGTGACCTTGGGAAAGCTTCTTGACTTCTCCATTCTCAGATGTGCTGTCCTGAAAATGCTATTGTGCCTTCCTTCCCTTATGGGTGATTTAAGAGACCATGTTAGATTCTTATTTATACCTCCCCACCCCACATAAAGGGGCTCCTGAGCCAATCAGTCAGCCCCCTCACTGACTTCCATGCAGTCTTCTGTTACAGATGTCTCTAGGCCTTTTGGCCTCTTTCTTTTCTTTTTAGGTTAATTTATTTATTTTTGGTTTTCAACATTCACTTTTACAAGATTTTGAGTTCCAAATGCTTTTCCCATATCTCTCCTTTACCCACCTCAAGACAGCGTGCATTCTAATTACCCCTTCCCCCAATCTGCCTTCCTTTCTATCATACCCCTGCCTTCTCTCATCCCCTTCCCCTCTATTTTCTTGCAGGGCAAGATGGATGTCTATATCAATTGCCTGTATATCTTATTTTCCAGTTGCATATCAAAACAATTTTTAACATTCATTTTTAAAACTTTGAATTCCAACTTCTCTCTCTTACTCCCACCCCACCCACCTCCCACTGAGAAGGCAAACAATTTTATATAGGTTATACATGTTTAGCTATGTAAAACATTTCTATAACAGTCATGTTGTGAAACCCTAACTAATTTTCCTCCATCCTATCCTGCCCCCCATTTCTTCTGACCCTGTCACTCCTCAAAAGTATTTACTTCTAATAACCTCCTCCTCCTCCTATTTGCCCTCTCTCTGTCATCCCCTATCACCTGCTTAACTCTTTCCTCTGTACTTTCCTTTAGTGTAAGATAGATTTGCATATGAAATTAAATGTGCAAGTTATTCCCTTCTTAAGTCAAATGCTTGAGGAGTATAAGGTTCACTCTTTCACTCTTACCTCCTTCCTATTCCCCTCCAGTGGGGAAAAAAAAAAACAAAAACCTTTCCCTTGTCTCTTTCACGTGAAAGATAATTTAGCCCATTTTTTTCTCTCTTTATGTTTCTCCCAACATATTCCTCTCTCACCACTTAATTTTATTATTATTTTTAGATATCATCCCTTCATATTGAACTTACCCTGTACCCTCTGTCTATGTCTATTTAATTCTTCCAAGTACCCTAATACTGAGAAAAGTCTCAAGAGTTAAAAACACAATCTCTCTATGTAGGAATGTAAACAGTTCAATTTTAGTACATCCTTTATGATTTCTCTTCCCTGTTTACCTTTTCATGTTTCTCTTGATTCTTGTGTTTGATGGTCAAAATTTCTATGCAGCTCTGGTCTTTTCACCAAGAATGCTTGAAAGTCTTCTATTTAATTGAATGATCATTTTTCCCACTGAAGTATTACACTTAGTTTTGCTGGGTAGGTGATTCTCACTTTTAATCTTAGCTCCTTTGATCTCTGGAATATCATATTCCAAGTCCTTTGATCCCTTAAGGTAGAAGCTGCTAACTCTTGCTCTACCCTGATTATGTTTCCACAATACTAGAATTGTTTCTTCCTGGATGCTTGCAATATTTCCTCCTTGACCTAAGAGCTCTGAAATTTGACTATAATATTCCTAGGAGATTTACTTTTATGATCTCTTTCAGGAGGTGATCAGTGGATTCATTCAATATTGATTTTACCCTCTGGTTCTAGAATATCAGGGAAGTTTTCCTTGATAATTTCTTGAAAGATGATGTCTAGGCTCTTTTTTAATCATGGCTTTCAGGTAGTCTCAGGTAGTCCCTAAATTTTTAAATTTTCTCTCTTGGATATATTTTCCAGGTCAGTTGTTTTTCCAATGCCATTTTTTCATTCTTTTGGTCTTGTTTTATAATTTCTTGGTTTTTCATAAAGTCATTATCTTCCAGTTGCTCCATTCTAATTTTGAAGGAATTATTTTCTTCAGTAAGGTTTTAGACCTCCTAGTCCATGTGGACAGTTCTGTTTTTTAAGGCATTCTTCTCATTGACTTTTTGGATCTCTTTTGCCATTTAAGTTAGTCTATTTTTTAAGATGTTAATTTTTTTCAGCATTTTTGGGTCCCCTTTAGCAAGCAGTTGACTCATTTTTCATGATTTTCTTTCATTACTCTCATTTCTCTTCCCAATTTTCTCTTCTACTCCTCTTACTTGATTTTCAAAATCCTTTTTGAGATTTTTCATGGTCTAAGATTAGTTCATGTTTTTCTTAGAGGCTTTTGTTGTAAGAGACTTTGTTGTCTTCTTCTGTTTATATGTTCTGATTTTCCTTGCCAACAGAGTAATATTCAATGGTCTGAATTTGTATCAGAGTTTGGTCAACCCCAGACAATTACTTGACTTTTTAGCTCAAAGAGCTGTCATGGTAGTTCTCTGTTTCCAGAGAGGCTTGAGGGTATGTACTCTCAGCCTCTCAATTCCCCCACAGTCTATAGGCATAGAGATCCAGAAGTAGCCACTGCCACTGCCCCTGTTGCTGCTGCATCTACTGCAGGCTCCTCCTTTCTTCCACCACCCAGGGGCTGGAGCCAGACTGTGCTATTCTCTCACATAGGTACAACAGGCTTTTTCCACTGACCTTCCAAATTGTCTTTGGTGTTTTGGGGTTGAGAAGTCTGAAAAATATCACAACTATCAGTGATTCATTCCCCTCAGGCCTATTCAGGCCCCATCTGTGTTGGTACAGCCCATGTTGGACTGCTCTTCACTCCCAGCAGGGAGTGATAGATTCTTCCTGTCAACCTTCCAGTCTGTCTTGGACTGGAGATTTACTTCACACCATCATTCTTTTGGTTCTGCAGCTCCAGAATTTGTTTAGAGTCATTTTAAAGGTATTTGTATAGGTTTGGGGGCTGCTTAAGCAAGTCCCTGCTTTTCTCTGCCATCTTGGCCCCACCTCTCTATTATTTTGGTCTTTTATAAGTGTCTGAATTGGTATCAAAATCATTAGTAGACCTAAATGCCTCTCATTTTACAGATAAAGAAACTGAGGCCCAGAGAAATCATAGAATCATAGACTTAAAGATAGAAGGTACCCTGGAGACTGCTCACTTCAATGCCCTCATTTTAGAAATGAGTTAATGAAGCCCAGAGACATGGAAGGACCCTTCTAATGTCACAGAGCTATGGAGTATCTGGGAGAAGACTTGAACTTAAGTCTTTCTAACTCAAATCTCTAACTAATCCACTTCCTCATACTGTCACATTGCCCCATTTCCAGATAAGCTTAGAACACTCGGGAAGTGAATTTTTAATGGACTAACATGTAGGTCTTTTAAATGGAGCATTTGAGTAGGTGAGGCGGGGGGTGATAATAGGGAGTATGATTGAGGCAACGGGCTAATGGACTCAAGCGAGCAGATCTTTTGGAGAGTATTGGAGACCTGGAGATTTCTATTAACCTCTTACCCAAGGTGAATATCAGATACTGTTTGTTGTCTTGACTTCAGGGCTGGGGCCGAGCTGAACTTTGGGGCAAAGGAGGTGATGCTCATTGCCTTCCAAACCTTGAGCAGACTGCAGACAGGTTGAAGGAAAAAAAGGCCGCTTGCTTGTTCTATGGTACATGGTATGATCATTTTTGGTAGTGTTTTATATTGACTTAATTGTCTATGCTCTTTATTAGTAAGATGAAGTCAGTGATTTGCTAGCAGTCAATGAACTGATAAAAAGTATGGGAAGTCACTAGGGGATGAGGTGAAAATAAACCAAAGAGAGTGTCTGGGAACTTTAAGACCTAGAGTTTCCACTGTATTTGGGGGAAGTATGGAGAGCAGGGGTATGTTTACAAAAAGGGAGAGTTGCAAAGAATGGATCTATCTCAAAACATGGAAGATTATTACATGTTATTACATATTATTATGTAATTATTACATATTATTATGTAAAACATATCTTAGCATGTAAGATTATTATGCACTAAACTTGTACATCACATCTTGTTCCTATATACACGTCTTAGGTTTTCCAAAAGCCCATGTCCACCCTCCTCCCAGCCTTGACTGGGTTGCACACCTGACCCTGAAATTCTTTGAGCCCACACCAGACTGTGTCAGAGGATGGCAGAAGCTCAGAGGTCTCCTAAACAGTAGTAACTCTGCCTCATTAAAACCCAATTAATGTGCCAATCATCCCCTGTGATGTCATTGGTTCTCTTCCAAAATGAAGGACAAATAGTCACAGTATGTGACTGATGGATAAAATGAGGTTTAGAAAGGTGTGATCATTGGCTTCCACATCTTGAGTGGGAAAAGACATCACAGGTCTGTTCTTTTACAACTCTTTTCTTTTACAAATGTGGGAATTGAGGCCCACAGGGATGGCATGATTTTTCCATGAAGAGGCAGTGTGGGGCAATTAATGAAGAAAATACCTCAGAACAATGAAATGTGGGTCAAAGTCCCACCTGACACTCACACTGACTGTGTAATCCCAGACAAAGAACTCAACCTCTCACCCTCGAAGTTTTTATTTATTTATTTCTTAAACTAACGAAAGTCAATTAACCTTCTTTCCCTCTTGCCTCCCTCATTGAAAAATAAAGGAAAAAACCCTTCATGTAACCAAGAAAGATAACCAGTTCAAACACATTTCTAAAAGCCCATGCAAAAATTTTAACTTGTACAGAAGATGGTAGCCTCCACTGGAAGAAGGAGGTTCCTTATCCAGTGAATTTCCAATGCCAAATTCACCCCAGTCTCTGTCCCAGTCCCAATCCATATAGATAAGAAGAATCAAATTGGAAGGAACACATGTGGTCAGTAGTAGAGTGCAGCTTTGATTTTTGGTCTCTGATGCCCAGCTCAATTCTCTCTCCATTATGCCACACTCTTCTCTAAAGAACTCTTTCTGAGGGTCAAGTCCTTCAGTTCCCCAGGGGAAAGCTAGCTTGCAAATGTAGATCTCCAAGGAAAGGGTGTTGGGGACTGAGACTCTCATGAGGAGACCAAGGACAGATCTAAGCCTCTCCTGTTGTGGTTGTTGGGTTGGGAGGGCAGGTTTCCATAGAGTCCAGAATTCCTGAAAGGGAGGGGGAAGAGTCCTGGGAAGGACAGCTAAGGAAAAGGGAGGCTGAGAATCCAGAGAAAGCCTTCGGTAATTCATGATGCATCCCAGAACCATCATTCTCCCCTTCCCCACTCTTCCCTCCAGGTCCTTGTCCTGCTGTGACACTGGACACAAACCAGAAACCTCCATGCTCAATTGGTGGGGAATCCATAGTGCTGAAAACTGTACAAGAGACAATCATACATCAATGCCTTCCAGCACCAACTGGACATGTGCAACTTCCCTCCCCTACCCAGTCTGGGGACTGAATCCAGGTCCTTTATGCAAAAAGGAACAACTCCCACAACCCATGTTTCTACTAATTATTTAATAAAATAGCTCTTTTATGAAATCTGACAACATTAGTGGAGATTTCTTACTGTTACAGATTAAGCCTTTCAGGGGAAATCACTAATGACAGGCAGTGGAGGAGAAGGTAATAGTGATACACAGATTGCATCTAATGTGGCTTTCTGTTAAGTACCTAAATGGGTGAACACTGCAGACTGAATTCACGACACTTTGAAGGCACCTTTTGGCACGAGAGTGAAGACGCATGGAAGCGCAAAAATTCAGTAGCGTATGCTGGACATTCAGTACTCTGTCTCAGCAGGAAGGGGAGACCATCTCAGCAAATGGGTAGAACTGGAAAGGCAAGTCCATGATTCATGTGCCTGGATCATGAAAGGGTAAAATAGCCCCTCAGAAGTCTTTTCCAGACAAATCCAACCCAACAGAGTTAACCCATCCATCAACAAATCACCAAGCACTAGGACCGATGCCAAGAGGACCTGAGTTCAGACGTGACCTCAGACTCTACAAGCTGTGTGCCCCTAGGCAAGTCATTTAACTTATTTTTGCCTCAGTTTTCTCATATGTAAAAAATGTATAATAATAACGCCTATTTCACAGAACTGTTGAGAGGATCAAAAGGGGTAATAATTGTGGCACAGTTTCAGGAACGTAGCAAGTATTATATCAGTGTTATCTATTATTATTCAAGTGGATGAAGAGCTATTGTGTAAAAGCCCATGGGAGCATAGATTTCGAACTAGAAGGAGACTAATATCCTTATTTTACAGATGAGGGAACTTTTGAACAAAAAGTCATCCAGCATGTATCTGAAGCAAGATTGGAACTCCAGTCTCTCTGCCTCTGAATCCAGTTGACCAACATTGCATCAAATGATGTAAGTTGCAGAAATATTGACTAAGGCCTGTGCCTTGAGAAGCAGTGAGCCATGGGAGGTATGGAAAGGGACAGCCTGCATCTGGGATTTATTAGGAAACTGCTGTTGCAGACTGTGGGATATGAAGCCCTGCCAACTATAAGATTCAGGATTCTTACTCTTGTCCATGGTCATTTAGTTGATGCATATCAGACACTGGGTTTGAGTTCTTTGATGGTAAAAAAAAGGGCTCCTTCCCTGAGTTTGTTTCTTTGGCCATGGACTAGAAGATGTTCCTGCTAGAAACAAGTCCACTAGAAGCCACTTGCTGGAATATCCAGCTGTCTTAATGGAAATTCCAGGAAGTCTGGAGTGGGTCTGGGAAGCATGTATGAATGGAACCTCCAGCAGGCTTTCCTTAATGAGGCATCAGATAGATCTGGAGACAGAAGGAAAGCTGTTCAACCTATACCTTGTCTGACACCCTTTCCTTTCTTCCCCAGCAACACCTTAACCTCCAAACCCTGACTCTGACCTGCTAGACCTCCTGGCAAACATGGCTTGTCTGTGTTTCACTGCCTCCAAAGCAGGATCACAGAGAACAAGATTCTCAAGACTCTGTACATGCATATTCAACCTCAGAAGACAATGACTTGGGATGGTACCTTGCTGAGGGACAGGCTTCCACTTATCTATAAGATCCTTTACACTTTCAAACTTGCTATATGGGATGGTTGAGGTTAATTGCCTCTTCTTGTTATTGATTTGATTTTGAGTTTGGTTTGAATTGTGGCTACACTCAATTTTTGGTCACTAAAAGTAGGCTACTTTGGGATGGGTCTTATTGTTTTATTCACAGCTTTGCAAATGGGAAGGCCATTGAGTTGTTCTATTGGCAGATTTTTCTTAGATGGATACTTCAAGAGGCCCATAAGGGAGGCCTAAAATTGATTAGGAAGAAAAAATAGGCTAAATTGTAGTTGTGAGACTGAATAAGGATTTATTTCTGTTATCCTTGGAAACTTCAAAGTGTAAGTAGAAGGATGGACCTGTTCTAGCTCTACTCCCATAACTCATAAAGTGTCTGTAAGAATGACTAAACAAATTCCAGAGCAACAGAAGCCACAAAACGAGAAAGTGAAAGAGATTTTCAACCCAAGACATTCTGGAAAGCCTACAGGAAAGGTCTATTGTGCCAGGCTTGGGGTGGAGCCCAGATCAACAAACTCAGGGAAGGAACCCCTTTTTTTTTTACCATCAAAGGACTCAAACCCAGTGTCTGATATGCATCAACTAAATGACCATGGACAAGAGTAAGAATCCTGAATCTTATAGTTGGCAGGGCTTCATATCCCATAATCTGCAACAGCAGTTTCCTAATAAATCCCAGATAAATGCTGTCCTTTTCCATACCTCCCATGGCTCACTGCTTCTCAAGGCACAGGCCTTAGTCAATATTTCTGTAACTTACATCATCTTGCAAGAACAGGACTGGAGCAGCCTTCAGGTAGTGGAATCACAAGTAGCTGCAGTTCCCAGATTTCTCAACACACGAATGCCAAAGACAACTTCAAAGGTCAGTGAGAAAGCTCTTTCACCTGAGTGAGAAAGGAACAGAGTCCAGCCTCAGCCACAACCCCAGGGAAGAATCAGCCACTGTGGCAGCAGTAGCAGCATCCATTTTTGGAGCCCTCAGCCTAAAGGCCCTAGGAGAATCAAGTAGCTGATATGAGTCCCAGTCATGAGTGGCAGCCCTGGGGTGAGGAAGAACCCTGGTGTAGTGGAGCTGGTGGAGGTTCTGGAGAGGGAATACTACTCACAGATCCTGGGCAGAAAAGCTTGTGGTTGCTTAGAGACTAGAGTGCAGGTCAGGAGAGGAATAAGCTCCTCTTCCATGATTGTGCCACCTTGGAGGAACTGGGAACTTACAGCTCCCTAAAGAATACCCTCCACTTGACAGAGGACTCAAAAGTCAAGTAATAGGATGAGAAAATGCCAAATAAAAGGGGAAAAAATAAGATTATAGAAAGTCATTTTCTTGGTGAACAGACATTTTCTTCCAACTTTTTGGATGAGGAAGAACAAACCATACCATCAGAGGAAGACATAAAAGTCAAGGCATCTGCATGTAAAACCTCCAAAATCAATATTCAATGATCTAAGGCCATGGAAGGGCTCAAAAAGGATCTTGAAAATCAAGCAAGAGAGTTAGAGGAAAAAATGAGAAGAGAAATGAGAGTGATGCAAGGAAATCATGAAAAGCAAGTCAACATTTTGCTAAAGAAGAACCCTGCAAAATGCTAATGAAAATAACACTTAAAAATAGACTGACCCAAATGGCAAAATGCTAATGAAAATAACACTTAAAGTAGACTGACCCAAAAGAGGTCAAAAAAGCCAATGAGAAGAAGAATGCTTTAAAAAGCTAATTCTAGCCAAATGGAAAAGAAGATTCAAAAGCTCACAGAAGAAAATAATTATTTAAAAATTAAAATGGAGCAGTTGGAAGCTAATGACTTTATGAGAAACCAAGAAATTACAAAACAAAACCAAAAGAGTGAAAAAATAGAAGATAACATAAAATATCTCATTGGAAAAACAACTGACCTGGAAAATAGATCCAGGTAAGGAAATTTAAAAATTATAAGACTACCTGAAAGCACTAATCAAGAAAAGAGCCCAGATGTCATCTTTCATGAAATTGTCAAGGAAAACTGCCCTGATATTCTAGAACCAGAGAATAAAATAAATATTGAAAGAATCTACCAATCACCTCCTGAGATTCCAAAAGATAAACTCCTAGGGATATTGTAGCCAAATTGCAGAGTTCCCAGATCAAGGAGAAAACATGCAAGCAGCCAGAAAGAAGTAATGTGAGTATTATGGAAATACAATCAGGATAACACAAGATCTAGCAGCTTCCACATTAAGGGATCGAAGGACTTGAAATGTGATATTCCAGAAGTCAAAGGAACTGGGATTAAAGCCAAGAATCAGCTACCCAGCAAAAATGAGTATAATACTTCAGGGGAAAGAATAATCATTCAGTGAAATAGAGGACTTTCAAGCATTCTTGATGAAAAGACCAGAGCTGAATAGAAAATTTGACTTTTGAAATCCAAGAATCAAGAGAAATCCAAGAATCATGAAAAGGTAAACAGAAAAGAGAAATCATAAGGGACTTACTGAATTTGAACTGTTTACATTCAGATAATATTTGTAACTCTTGAAATTTTTCTCAATATTTGGGTAGTTGGAGGAATTGTACACACACACACACACACACACATATATATGTATAGACAGAGAGCACAGGGTGAGTTGACAAGGAAGGGATGATATATAAAAAAAATAAAATTAAGGGGTGAGAGAGGAATATATTGGAGAAGAAAAGGAGAAATGGAATGGAACAAATTATCTCTCATAAAAGAGTCAAGGAAAAGCCTTTCCAATGGAGGGGGGAAAAGGGGTAGGTAAGAGGGAAAAAGTGAATCTTACTCTCATCACATTTAGCTTAAGGAGGGAATAACATGCACACTCAATTTGGCATGAAAATATATCTTACATTACAGGAAAGTAGGGGAGAAGGGGATAAGTGGAGTGGGGGGGGATGATAGAAGGGAGGGCAAATGGGAGGAGGGAGTAATTAGAATTAAACACTTATGGGGAGGGTTAAGGTAAAAAAAGAGAATAGAAAAAATGGGGGGCCAGGATAGGATGGAGGGAAATTTAGTTTTTCACGTGATTATTATGGAAGTCTTTTGCATAACTGCATATGTATAGCCTGTATTGAATTGCTTGCTTTCTCAGTGGAGATGAGTGAGGAGGGAGGAAGGGAGAGAAATTGGAACTCAGAGTTTAAAGAATGAAAGTTGAGAATTGTTTTTGCATTCAACTGGGAAATAAGAAATAGAGGTAATGGGATATCTTGTCCTACAAGAAAAGAGAGAAGATGAGGATAAAGTAAGGGAATATGTGATAAAAGGTAGGGCAGATTGGGGGAAGGTGTAATCCAAATGCATGGTGTCTTGAGGTGGGGAGAGGGGAGAGATGAGTTCAAAATCTTGTGGAAATGAATATTGAAAACTAAAAATAAATAAATGAACTTTTTAAAAAAGGAAAGAATGTAGAAGTAATTTTAAAAAAGTGTATAAATACTCTAAGGGTGAGGTTTTACCTTGGGGCTTACTGGCTGAAAGTATTTGTTTGGACAGACAATGACTCTGGAAAGCTGCTAAAGATTCCCCAGTTTTGAAAACCCAGATATTGGTGCTTCCCTCTCTTGTAACTATGGTCAGACAGTTGGGCCTGTCTGTTGAATTGTGAAGTATGTATTGATTATTGTCAGACAGAGGAAGCCTTGCCTGTTGATCCTTGATTTCTCTGCATTTCTCTGATGTTCAGGGTTCTGACTTTTCCACCTGAACTAACTGAATGATATATGTGCTTAATTATAGTGATTGTTAACCCCTCAAAAAAAAAAAACTCCAAAGTCCATCCTTCTAAAGCCCAGATGCTTCTGATCATATTATCTAAGGGACATGCTTACAGATAGAATCTCAATTTGGGGTGATTGAAAGGGCAAAGGGAAGATGACTGATGGGTTACCAATGGTGATGGGTGGAAGTCATTAGTAAGGACACATATGGCCAGAATCAGAGGAGGATCCTTCATGGACCAAGAAAGAGGGTTCAAAGGCATTCCCTGAGGACTGCATTATGTTCATAGTGCATGCAGGGCTTCCTTTCTCCCCACTAGAAAGCAAATTCTTCAAGAGCAGTGTCTGCATAGTATCTGTCTAGTCCCAGGAATGTTTGTGGGGATGGAGGTAAGATGCCAGGCCAGAGGGATGACTATTGTGAAAGCCCTGAACCCCAATCTTAAAATGAGATACGTAGTCATCTCTCTATCATCTATGTATCAATCTATCATTTATCTGTCTGTCTATCTATCTATCTATCAATCAATCTATTTATCACCTATCTATCTGGGCAGTTAGATAGTGCAGTGGATAGAGCACCAGTGCAGGAGTCAAGAATACCTGATTTCAAATCTCACCTCAGACACTTGACACTCACTGACCTTGGGCAAGTCACTTAACCCCAACTGCCTCATCCTAGGTGATCTCCAGTCATCCTGATGAATATCTGGTCACTGGATTCAGAGAATGGAGGAGAAGTGAGGCTGGTGACCTGCATAGCCTTCTCTCACTCAAAACAAAGTCAAGTGCAAGTGATGTCATCATTTCTCTGATGGCATGATCCCCTTCGACAACCAAGGACGAGCATACACACATCTATCTATTTATCATTTGTCATCTATCATCTGTCATCTATCTATCATCAATCTACCTTTTATCTATCTATCTAATGTCTACCTATTTCATTCACTCATCTATCTATCTATCTATCTATCTATCTATCTATCTATCTATCTATCTATCTATCTATTTCAAGAGTTGTCTCTAGTATAGATTTCAAGTAAAAAGAAAGAAGATTGTATGAGGCAGCTAGGGGAAACCACAACGCATAGAGCAGCAGACCCAGATTCAGTAAGACCAGAACTCAAATGTAGGCTCAAACACTTACTAGCTGCATGATCTTGGGTAGGTGACTTAATTCTGCTTGCTTCAGTTGCCTCATCTATAAAACTGTGATTAAAACACACACACATTTACCTCCAGAGTAGTTGTGAGAATAAAATGAGACAATATTTTTAAAATATTTGGCAAACCTTAAAGTATGATGTAAATTCTGGCTATCATTATAGTAATTGTGTTGTATCACACTTACACACGTGTAGATAGCTATTGTGCTACTGTAATTTGCTATCACATAGCCCCAAACCACTCCAGATATACAAAGTCAGTGTGGTTCAGTGGAAAGAACAAAGGGTCTGGGGCCAGTGCGCCTGCATTCCAGTCCCATATCTTATGCTGATTGTGAACAAGGAATTCCCCCTTCATGGGCCTCAGTTTTTGTCCCTTGTGTTTTCTTTCAGGCCTGAATCTGAGGAGCTGTCCTCAGAATCCTGAAGACCTGGATTCAAGGCCCGCCTCTGACACATCCTGGCTGTGTGACTCTTGGACCAATCATTTAATTTCTGTGCACTTCCTGGATCTGCTTCTCTGGTAAGTCAGAGGGCAGGAACCAATGTGCATGAGTGCATGAGATTCCTCAGAGATGATGGAGTCACAGGTCTGGAACAACATTCGCACAGATGATATGATAGCCCTGTGTTGGCCTGTCACGTATCTGAACTCTGTAAGAAGCCTCTCTGGACTGCAGTCTTAAAGATGATGCGCCCAGCCACTTGAGAGGCCTCAGGAGAGCAGCCAATGAAGCACTCACTGGTCAGCCTCCTTTGTAGTCTTCTCTACCAATTCTAATGTTCAGATACCCAAAGACATCTAAGGAGTGTCCCCAGAAAGCCCAAGGAGCAGATTGAGAAGCCAGAGGCTGGATGCAGCCTCCCAGAGGTGGGGCCTTGAAAGCAACCATGTTCACTGGCATACTTGGTCAGCCTTGCTGTGTCTCCCTGCCCCATCCCCACCTACACCCCCCCCCATCCACACCCCGCCTGTACTTTGTGGCAGCAGGGGATTACACAGGCCTGGAGAAACTGTGCTCCTTACACAGGCCTGGAGAAACTGTGCTCTTTGGGGAGGACAAAAAAGGTGGGTCAGGAAGCTGAATAAGCTCACTTCAGCCTCTGGACACTGCCTGAGAATCCTTCTTGTGTCTGCTTGTTGCAGTCCAGTGAAGCACCAATTTGGAGCATTCTAACTGCCTGCTGCACAATAATATTCTCTTGCCAACACAATCCAGTCTTGCACACTATAGACACTTAATCAGTGAATGAATGAATGAGTGAGCGAATGAATGAATGAATGTAGAAGACCTTGCAGGCTATCTAATTAGCTCACTTATTTCCCAGATCAGAACATCCAGGTGGTGAGAGGGAGATTGTCCCATGGTCACACAGTGACCTTGGCTAGTGGCAGAGTTGGAAGAGACCTTCCAGAGCATGGAGTCCCTTCTCATTTGCAGGATCTCTCTGCTTTGCCTCCAGAGAGAAGACCCTGGATCAGACACAGGTCAGAGTAGCTGATCTCTGAAGTCCCCTTTCATCTCTCTCATCTATGACTCCGTGAGAAGTTTGAACTCTGACAAGGTCACACAGGTAGTGATGGAAGTGGGATTTGCACCAGAGACCTCTGGCTGCTGTTACACCATCCTGCCGCCACCAGTCTCCTTCAGTCTCCTGACCACCACCACACCCCTAGTCTCCAGGAGCTGATGGGTCGAGGGTAGGAAACAAGGAGTGATGATGAGTCTATAATGGTTGGAGAAAGGCACTAACATGGTCTCCAATGCCGACCAGGCTGCCGGCTGCTCACAACCTTATTTCATGAGTTAATTGATCAGTCTTCCCTTTACAGCAATAGGAGACGGTCTCAAGTCAAGTCAAATTAATTCCTTTCAAGTTAGTTAATCGCAGTTCAGGTCAGTTTAGCTCAGTTTAACTGGAGGGGCGATGTGGTGCAGCAAAGAGAATGTCGATGGTGGAATCCCAAGCCGGGGACGTGGGGTAGTGGTAACTACCGGCCCGACTCCCTTCCTTGTATACAGCACCTCTGGACCTCTACAGCAATCCCAAGTCAGTGCAGTGCAAAATAAGATAGTAGAGCTTGTGTCTGTTTATAAGCTTAGAAGATGTGGTTCTGGAGTGACAAAGATTTGAACTGCAAATGCTTCTGAGACATCCTGGACTTGATCTCACAGCAACTCCAGGAGCTAGGTGACATTATTCTCCCCATTTTACTGTGGAAGAAACTGGGACTGAAAGAAGATTGAATGGCTTACTGTCGGTGGTGCACCTATTCAATGTCTGAGGCTGGACTTGAACGTAGAGCTCTTCCCGACTGAGTCCAGCGATCTATCCGCAATGCCTCCTCCCTGCATCTGGGAATTCGAACTCAGTCCTCAGATCCCCAATCTAACGTTTCTTTCATGATATCAAATGACCTCCAATCATCGAATTCCTCATTCCATTCAGAGTTCAGTCAATCCGTCGACAAGCACTTTTCCTTTCCTTCTGTGGCCGACACTGTGCTAGGCTCTTCTTATACAAGGAAGAGCAAAAACAGTCCCTGACTCAAGGAGATGACATTGTAAGGAGGACGCAACATGCCAACAGTAGAAATTTTCCTAACAAGACTGTGTTCCAACTCCTGAGAGGCCCAGGGAGGGAATCTGCTGCAGCTTGAGCAGAAAGCCTGGCTTCCTGGCAAATTGAGGTGTGACCTTGGACAAGTCACCTCAACCCCAGAACCTCAGCTCTGGAAAATAAAAAAACTGCTTGCCTCTCCCCACAAAATAACAAAACTACTGGTAGATTGGGCCAGTCTGTCTCCAAGCTTTCTTGCAAACAACTTTCATATTCAAAAGTGCTTTTCTTTCACTTCTTGAAATGTCATGATCCCTGGATTGGGAGTCAGAAACCTTGAACTCTGGCTTTGTCCTTTGCCCACTTGTATGTGACTTTGGGTCTCAGTGTTGTCATTTATAAAATGGGATTAGGAAGAGTGTTTTTACAACCTTAAAGGGTTACGAAGATTATTTTAAATTCCTTGAGGTTTAATAATAGTAGCTGTAAATATTATAATATATAACATTTATTGCATGATCATAGAAAATGTATAATGAATACATATTTAATATAAATTCTGTCATACTAACAAACATTTAATATAAAATAAATTACAATAATGTTAATAAACATTGTTCCATATTAATAATAATAATAGCTAGCATTTATATAACACTTTCAGGCTTGGAAAGTGCTTTACCAATACGATTCTGTTGGATCCTCACAGCAACCCTGGGTGGCAGGTCCCATTATTAGCCTTATTTTACAGATGAGGAAACTAAGGCAGAGTGCCAGCAGGAAGGGGTCATCAAGTTTCTCTGGATATTCTGGGGAGAGAGGGCTGACTGAGGCCCATTCTAAGTGGAGACTAAAGACTTTAATTAAACTTTCATCTGGTTGATAGCCACATAAAAATACATATTGGGTGAGAAGGCCTAGAAAACGTCCCTGACAAGGTTAGCAGCTCTGCAAAGGGCGTTCAGCCATATCCTTGCAGCTCTGGGGGCACACTTCTCTTTCTTGTTGAACGGAACAATTTTCCTTCACTGCATCCCATTCATTTCGTCATCATCCCGTTGTACCAGGATGTGGCTTGTGGTTTTCAACCCTCTTTTCTTCCATTAGCTTTCTCTTCATTAGGTAATTATTCTAATTCCTGTAATTATCAGAGTTGTCATTCCCAGAACTTCAGGGCTGCCAGGGGCTGGGGAGGTCATGCTGCTCTCCTCCCTGCTGCCATCGATCAGACACTCAGCTCTCGCTGGAGCTTGCCTCTTTCCTGATGCTGTGTTTATTAATCACCTTATCAATTCTCTTAGCCTGTCTTTGGATTGACCTACAAAGCCCACATTCCTTTTGTGTGACTGTGCATCTGCCCATAGATCGGAGGACTCAGAGCTGGAAGGGAGTTTAGAGTGCACCTAATGCTTCCTCCTTCTCCCTCATTTTCAGGGGAAGGAAACTGATATTGGGAGAGATTGATATCAAGATCACATAGATATAGAAGTCAAGATTCAAAGCCAGGTCGACTGGTCCCATTGTATGGCAATAGATCAAAATGAAACTTCTTTTTCTTCAACTGTCAGTCCTGGAACTAGCACGGAGAAGCTGGGATTTTGTCCCGAATAGCAAGGTGGAATGAGGCATGCTTGCTTTCCAGGGCACAGCACAGGTCTCCTGATCTGCTATAGTCTCCCTTCCCCAGTTCATGGGCCCACTAGAACTTTCTGGGCCTGAGGATATACATTATATGAGATATTTGTCATCAGTGGTAGGTGACCTCTTGTCTCTTCTACAAGTCTGGCTATGTACTCTCTCTCATACCCCCAAACACAAGCCCTTACTCTCCTTTACTCTGCCTCCATCAGCCATGTCCCAATTCACTCCTGGTCCAAATTCTCTTTCTGTTATTGGATCTGTCTCTGAGTTCAGTACCCATTTCTCTTGTTTTTGCTCCATCTCGAACCCTGCCTCTTCTGAATTCTCTGCCGTCCCAGTCCCTGACCCTCCCCATGAGCACTTGGATGAGCTCAGCCTACAGCCTAGCTCCGCAGTGCTCAGGAGGTGTTGTACCTTAGGCTTCTTGACAGCCCAAGGGACTGCTGCCCTCATCCTTTCTAGGAAGGGAAATCACCAGCAGTAGCACATGTGGGAGAACCCTGCTGTACTTCCCACACACATGGTAAGAGTGGAAGGAACCAATGTTCCCTGGATTCTGAACACTTGACTTAGAAGTCCCAGAGACTTTCCAATCTTTGCCTCCCTTTTCCAATTCAATCCAACTCAGCAAACCTTCATTAAGGGTTTCCTGTGTTCAAGGGAGTGTGTGCTTGGTGCTGGACACACAAACACAAAGAAATGGACTCTCCCTCAAGGAGCTGACAGAGACACTGGACATAGAACACCCAAGTAAGAAAATGCGAAATGTATACAAAGCAAGGCAAAGTTTTCTCAAGAAGGAGAAGGCACTGCCAACTTGGGGATGAGGATCTTTGTGGCCTTAGATTGTGTTAGCTTTTCTGTGTATCAGTTTTCTCATCTCTTAAGTGGGAACAATTCTAACTGCCCTGTTTCTCATTCTAGGATTAGAGAAGAGCAGTGTGTTCAGAGAACCCTAAGCCAGCACTTTGGAGAACTGGATTAGAATCTGGTTCTGCCACTTTCTAAGACAGAGAACTTGGACAAGTCACTTTTCATCTCAGGGCCTCAGTTTCCCAATCTGTATGATAGGACTTTTGAACCTGATCTCCAAGATTTCCTAGGCTTAATGGTCTGTAAATCTAAGATTATGTGTATGCAGGACTTTATACCAGTCAAAAGCTCTGACAGGAATTATTCTAAGTATTGGATGGGACAGTGATAATTTCTCCTGTTAGAAGTAGTTCCAATCCATACTCTCTTAGTTCACTTCAGTGTTGGGATGACCAGTTCCAGTCACTGAACAGCTAAAGAAAAAAGCTTTGCTTAGTCCCAACAAATCATAGATATTCAGCAGGGATAGGGTAAGGCATTGCTTTACTCTATGCTGCCCAGAAATATATCTGGTCATCAGAGAAGGATGTGGTGATGGACGTCAGTATCGCAAAATCCACCAAATCTGAGAGGCCTTGACTGCTCGTAGTCTGGAGGCTTCAGTCAGGGAAGCTAGGGCCAATCAGGTTCTGGGGGCAGTGTTTTCTCCTTTTAGGAAAAGATGATCCCAAAGAACTGTGTGCTTGTGGGGGGGTGGGGTGGGAGATGCTGCATTAGTGAAACACTAGTAAATATTCATCCTATCACGTTCCTCATTTGACAGTAAGGAAACTGAGATTTAACGGACTTTCTGTCTTGCTCCAGTTGACATTCAAAAGTCATGAACTGAATGCATGTCATGCATTTGGGATGCAGTGGAATGCGGTGACAAGCACAATGAATTCTCTATTGGGAAAACTGGGTTTTAGTCTTGGCTCGGACACTCTCTGCCTGACTACAAAATTCACTTCTCCTCTCTGAAACTCTTCCCTCAATTCACTTGAATTCACCATTTATTAAGACCTTACTGTCCTTGTGACCCTGAATCAGGAGCTGGGGCTTCAAAAACAAACTTAAAACAGGAGTTGCCCTCAAGGAGCTGTCCCTCTACTAGACAGAGACAACATGTATCTGAGTAAGAAAACATAATGCATTTCCAGAGGAGATTTCCAGAGGGAGAGGGATAACTGGGGCAACAGCAAAGGTCTTGAAAGGGAGAAGCTGAACCCCAGCTCCTGAGGTATGGTGTAATTGGCAAAGACCACAACACAACTAAAAACAACACAGCTACCACACAAAACCACACACTGCTCACCTTAACAGTTTTACAAAACACTTTGCAAACAATGCAAATATCCTTATTTTGAACTTCAGTGACTTAAAACTGTCCAAAGACTTTTGGTACGCCCTGTATATGATTTGATCCTCTAATCAATCACTGGGAGGTGAGGTGTGGTAGGTGCTATTACTATCTCTGTATTACGGAAGAGAACAAGGCTTAGATAAGGGATATCTGAGGCAGAATCAGAGCACAAATCTTTCTCACTGAGTTCAACTTGCTCTCCACAATCCCAGGATACCTCTCACTGACTCCTTTGCCTAGCTGTTGTGAAAAAAACTCTCACCAGTCTTTAAAACTCCTTACACAGAGTTGTCTACTCTCACATGCATTACCTGCCTGTTTCCATTATTAGGGTTTAATTACGATCACAGTTATTTTCATTGATAGTGCCAGGGACTCAAATTCGTTTGACATCTCCTATAGGAACACTACCCTGAACTTGGTGAGAGTGGTGCTCAGAGGCTTGAGGAAAGTCCATCCAGGAGGACAATTGTGTGTTAATGAAGCATCCAGGCCCCCCTGCCCTGCCCAGTCCTCTGTCCTTAACTGATGCTTCAGCAGAAATCAGAGGCCATCCATCTTCCTCACCCTCAGAAGCTTTCTGCAGAGCTGGCTGGGAGTGGAACCCAGGAATGATAGAGATAATTAGTTGGCTTTTGGAGGAGGGGTGGGCACAGGGAAAATCCATAGAGTGAGAAAACAAAGGATGCTCCCCAAAAAACCCTCACTGTTTTTATGTAAAACCTCCCCTCACCTCTCCTCCTCTACCCTCTTCTCCTCTCCTCTCTTTGTCTTTCTCTCTTTTCCCTCTTTCTCTTTCCTCCCTTCTGTTAAATAATTATATTGTTTATATTTTATGTCACTGTCACTTCCCAAGAACATGCCCCACCCTGTCTTACAAAAAAAGTTAGGAAAATAGAACACACCAAAACATTGGCCATATGTGCCAATAAATGCATCCTCATGCATCTGGAGTTCTTCATGTCTCTGCAGAGATCCAGGAGCCAGGGCTCCCTGTTAATCCTCACAGACAGAGGTTTATCCTTTCTATCTCTAGAAGATACTCCTACTCATCCCCAGAGCATCTCCTCTGCTGGAGCTGATGAGTGGACTTTGATGAAGTCATCCCCTTGACTTCTTATGTTGGAGACCCAAGTGCTAAGAGCATCCAGCATGAGGAGACTGCCTGCTTCCAAGGATGTTTCCAAAGACTTCTTCAGCCTTTCCCAAAACACTTGCACATCTCATTGAAGATTCATTTTGGGATTTGGTTAGAGACCATTCCCCTCCCATCTGCTTCAGGAGGCCCAGAAGGACGGGCACAGTAGCCTATAGATGACAAGGTCCTGGTTCTCAAGTTAGTCACCCAAACCTGCCTCTGGTACAATTCCAGTCTATCACTTGGGTTTAAATCATGATATGAGCAGAACATTTCTCTGGGACTCAATTGTTCTCATCTGTAAATTGGTAAGGTTAAAGCTAAATGATCCTGAAGATTTCATCCAGTTTTAAATATCACGACCCTTATGGGAATACATGCTGTAGTTACATTCTGCCTCCATTTTTATGCATGATAAAACAAGAAGGGGACTGAGGCAAACGTGTTTCTAAAAGGCAAGAAATTGTGGCTGCTGAATTTCGAAGTGAGTACGTTGGTTTCCTTCATCAGCTCTAAACATATTATAAAACTATTGAGACAGGACAGGGGCATTCTCAAATGTCCAAAATACTGGAGGTAAAGACACAGGAAAATGGGTGCTGAAGGCTTCTTGGCATCCTTTTTAGACCATCTAGTGGGGGATCATATAGGGTCAGGGACAAACATGTTCTTTAATTCAATTTGATCCTAGAAATATTCTGGACCTACTGAGTGCAGAGCCCTATGGGCTGCTGTGGGATATACAGAGGTTAGCTGAGATGAGGCCCCAGCCTTTAGAGATCATTCATCCTGGCAGGGGATGACACCCTAACCCTGTAAGCTAAAGGCTAGCTTTCTGGGAATGGGAGGCCTTTGAGTGAGGACTTTAAGGACCTGTGTGAGAATTCAGCAAGTGTAGCATGGGAACTCAGCATTTCATGCTGTGCCTGCCACTGTTGAGTCACAGCTTAATAAATATATGTTGACTTTTTAACTTGTAGAGGACAGGAATGATGTTCAGGAAGAAATATTCAGTGAAAGCCAAGGCCCAGAAACATGAGGTAAGCCTAGAAGCCTAGACTGGTGATTGCAGAGTGCCCGGAGGGCCAGGCAGAGGTTGGGTCTGTGATACAGGCGGTGATAGGAATCCATCGAAGAGTTTTGAGCAGAGAAGTGACTTGAGGATATCCAAGTACCAGGAAATTAAATCTACTGGAGGAGTGGAGGTTAGAGAGGTAACACACCCAGGCAGAGAGACCCATGAGGAGTGAATTACAATAGTCCAAATGGTGATAAGGTGGTAAGAGCCTCAACTAGGGATGTGAGTGTGTGAGTAGAGAGAAAGTTTGGAATGGAGAGATGTTATGTGCAAATCTGGGATCTGGTGAGTAAGTAAAATGGAGGCATCAAGGATGATGCCAAAGCCATGAGGCTGGGGAACTGAGAGTATTCTAGTACCCTCCACAACAGTGGGCACCTTAAGAACTGGGGAGATCTTGGGATAGAGGAAAGATAGTAAGTTCAGTTTAGACATTTTGTATTGAAGATGCCTATGGGGCATCAAAATGGCATTAAGGGTCCAGTACACTGTTGGTGATATGGTGATATGGGAAAGGAGATTAGAAGAGAGACTGTAACTGGATGTTTGGAACTTGGCTACACAGAGATGAATGTAGAGCCCTTGGGTGCTACTGAGCTCATCAAAGGAGAGAGCAGATAGTGATGGGAGAGGAGGGCCCAGAGCTCTGGGAGACACTGATGGGGAAGGGGCAGGAGGGGCTGGAGATCCCCCAGTAGACCCTTCTCTTGTAGTAGGTAGCTATGTCTGTGGGTGGCTCCATGTGTGTTTTTGAAATATCACCCTGCAAAGCAAGTGCGAGGGATCTAAAGTAGCAAGTTATTTATTTTACTCGCCCTGTAATGCTGCCAATTCATCTGCCTCCCGTTCAGTATCATTTGTCACATATTCTTAACATTTGGACTCTTTGCTTAAAAGGAAATATTCTCTGCAAATCAAATTTCCCCCAATCCCAGTGCAGGCTTTTCCCGGGTGATCCTCCCTGGCCTGGGATGCCAGAGATTGATGAATCTCCGACATTCCCATTTATTAGAAACACACAATCCGTGCCTCAATCGTTATTTCCATTTTTTCATTCCATTTTAGCTACTCTTTCATGGCAGGCTCATTTTGTTTCATATTTCTGTCCTGCCAGGGACTTACAAAGAAATCATTCTAGGCGTCTCACTGACAAAATCATCCTGACCATCCATCACTCAAAGATACTGTTTCCATGACTCTACCCCACTGTGAGCACAGCAGTTAGGTACAGGAATACAGGTGTGAGATTGCCCATTTGACAGATGAGGATACTGAGGTCCACACACCTTGCCTCCTGCCCACCTTGCTCAGTCCTGAGACGTCTTAGGTTACCCTTGATCAGTTAATGGCTGAAGCCTTGGCTCTTTCCCAGCCCCTATCTCAGCCTCTCTGTAGCTGCTGCTCCTGTGGCCCATGACCTCCT
The DNA here is from genome assembly GCA_023548195.1 of Bettongia penicillata ogilbyi. Taxonomy (NCBI): domain Eukaryota; kingdom Metazoa; phylum Chordata; class Mammalia; order Diprotodontia; family Potoroidae; genus Bettongia; species Bettongia penicillata. The sequence goes on along the minus strand of JAJHZJ010000150.1, from coordinate 13,653,492 downwards.
GGCACTTCTCCTTTTTCCCTGCTTTTACCTCATTCTTCTCCATCTTACCTGATCGCTCCTCCTCATCCTCTTTTTCTAGGTGGAATTGGCCTCTTTCTAAGTTCGACTGCCCTCACCTTCCAGAATCCCAGGGTTCTAAATTCTGTCTTGGTGATGATGTCAGAGACCAAAATAGGAATTTTCAAGCTCATTTTTCCCCACGTCTTCCCATGACACCTCCTCCATCTTCTCATCTGAAGATAGCTTTGATTGTGTAGCTGCACAGTTTTCTTCTTGGTGAACCTGAAACATCCAGAGGGCAGTGACCTTGATATCCTTCCATTGTTTCCCTTTTTATAGGAATTAGAGCTAAAGGAGACCTAAAACTCTTTATACTGACCCCTCTCCCCCCATTGTATACAGGAAAAAAACTGTGGTGTAGAGAGAGGCAGTAATTCCTCCAATATCACATAATTAGTAAGTCACATGGATGGTCTTAGATCCTAGGTCTTTCCTATGACTCCAAAGAAAGTGTTCTCTTGACTATTGAAAATGCTTTTCATATTATTTATTCATTTTTGCAGAGAGGACCACAGAATCAAAATGATATAGGTATAAAGGATGTATTTTTTTAAATTTCCATATTAGTTATGCTGTGAAAGAAAACACAGACAAAAGAAAGAAAGAAAATAAGGAAGGAAAGAGGAAAGGAGGGAGGAAGGAAGGAAGAAAGGAAAGAAGGAAGGAAGTAAAAAAAATAAAAAGCAAGCTTCATTAGTTCTTTAGTTTTTTCTCTGGATAGGGATAGTATTCAAGATCATGAGTCCTTCAGGATTGTCTTGGATCATGGAATTGCTGAGGATAGCTAAATAATTCACAGTTGATCATCATGAAATATTATTGTTATTGTGTGAAATGTTCTTGAAATTCTGATAATTTCACTTGACATCAGTTCTCGTAAGTCCTTCCAAGTTTATTTTTTTCCTGAAACCATCCTGCTCATCATGTCTTATTGCACAATGGTATTCCATCATAGTCATATACACAACTTGTTCAGCCATTCTCTGATTGATAAGACTCCTCTAATTTCCAATTCTTTGCACCACTAAGAGTTGTACATATATATGTATATGTATGTGTGTGTATGTGTATGTGTATGTGTATGTGTATATATATGTATATGCATACATCTTTAATATTGTGTACATTGCTTTACAGAGGGAATTTCATTCTTTCTAACACACTGGGATTCCAATTTGTAGTTCTCATATATATATGTATGTGTGTATGTACGCATTTTTGTACAGAGACATTCTTTTGCTTTTCGTTTTTGATCTCTTTGGGATGCAGAACTAATGGTACAATTGTTCAGTCAAAGAGCATACATGGTTTTATAGCCCTTTAAACATAGTTCCAATTTGCTCTCCAGAATGGTTGAATCAGTTCACAATTCTGTCAGCAATGTATTAGCATCCTAATTTCTTCACATCCCTCCAATATTTGTTATTTTTCCCTAGAAGGCATATTAATAAATCTAGTCAACCCTTTCATTATACAAAGGAAGAGAATAAGCCCAAGCTGTATGCTAAAGGGCACCTATATAGTAAGGGGCAAGGGCAGGATATGAACAAAATCCTTTGACTGCAGGGCTATTACTGTTGTATTTTTGTTTTGTTTTCTACTGTACTGTGCTGCTCCTTAATGTGGTAGCAGAATCAGCCATTTGTCAGGTCCCAATGTGGCACTGTCCACTCCTGGCATCCAGGATCAGTCTTGTGTTGTAGGTTGGCCAAGCTCCAGTCTGCAATGCTTTGCAAGCATACCATTCAATCATTTGGAGACCTTTCTTTAATATCTTTTATACTTCTGCTAAAAATTCAAGGCAAATCAGCATTGACAAATATTTCCCTCTAGAGAGGGTATGAGTATGGAGTGAACAGGCTACAGAGGGAGGTACTAGCAGGCAGGCCTCTGAACTCTGAGGATTTGCCCATGAGGCTTAGTATGATTTAATATTGCATTCTAATCCCATCCATTACTGTACAGAGGGGATTTCGTGCTTTCTAGCACACTTGGATTCCAATTTGTCGTCCTCATTCACTCAAAGCCACTCCGCATAGCCAGGGACGGCGGTATTTAGCATTTAGCTCTGTGGGACAATAGCTATGATGCCTTGGATTCATGTTTGTGCTTTGGTCCCAACTGAATGGGAAGAATGAATGGTCTGAACCCTGCTGCCAGCACCAGGCTAGGTAGTACAAGGTGATTATGCAAAAAATAAAGATTTCTTTTTAAATAAAGCACTAATCCCTACATCCATTTCCTTTTGACTTTCCTTATTTGTTGACTATATGGGGAAGTGTCTGGAGTTGAAAAAAAGGGGCAAGACTTTGTGAACAAAGCTTCGGGACTTTGCTGCTTATTTAAGCAATCACAAGCATAGTTAGGGGCAGAAAACCTCACAGGATGCTAGGAGTTTTCCAGAGCCTGACCCAGTGCCCATTCAAGGGTTACAGCCTAACCTGGACAAAGCCTTCAGAGCCAGCCTCACCAGTCAACAGTCAGACTTCTTTCCATCACCTTGCACTCAGTTTCTTAAGAGCTGCACAACTTAGTCACCCTTAAAATCCACTTTATTTTCCCATTTTTCTGAGGTTCGAGATGCAGATGGTAATGTTGGCACCACACAAATGTATGTAATGTTCAGTGCTGGGTCATCTGAGAATCAACATCATCTGTTCTTCTAAAGGAAGATATGATGTCTTCAGTTCAGGTAAGCATTTTGGTCCTGGTAAAGAACATATGGACTTGGTGTCTTGATGTGTGAGTCAAGTCTCACTTCCACAATTTACTATTCTCCTGGTGACTTATGGCTGATTCCTTCCCTTCTCTGAAGCTCAGGAACTTTATTTCTCTGAGGTAGCTAGGTGGGTAATATACAGAGTGCTGGATTTAGAGGGAGGAAGACAAATTAAAATCTGGCCTCAGACACTCACCTTGTGATGCTAAGCAAATCAATTCATTTTAATTCAATAAGCATTGATTTTGTGCTACCTTTTGCTAGGTGTTGTGCTAATACTGGGGAATGAAATAAGAAAAAAAGAAAGGCAGTCCCTGCCTTGAAGGACCTTAAATTCTATTGGGGGAAAACAACATAAAAAAGGAAGCTGGAAAGGAATGGAGATCTCCAAAGGGCAACAACCAATCTGGTTCCCTGAATGGAAAGTCACCTGACATCTTTCAGTTTCAGTTTCTTCATCTGTAAAATGGGGATAATAACAGCACAAGGGTAATGCCAAAGAATATTCAAGTTACTGAACAACGCTGATCATCTTAAGCACCAACACATTTATGCTTAAGATTCTGCAGACTGGGCTTCAACCATTGTTTGGCTGTTGTCCTTCCTTCTCAAAGAGGACCAAAGCGGCATCACTACGCTAGAGTCAAGTTTCAGTGTGTCTGACTGTGGCTGATCAGACCAATATGAGATGGGAATGCTCTACCACAAGACAGACACAAATAATCCATGTGAACATTTGAGTGGATTCTCTAAATTTGCCAATTCTGTATTTCCTTTGAGCTATTTCAATTCTGCTTTGCCTATAGAGAACAGCACCTCTGTGATGTGGGCCCACCATGCTGAGCTGTTCTGTGCCAGTGTCTCCCATGTCATACAATCAACTCCAAAGTTCTAAAGACAGACCTTGAGAGTATCCTCGTATTGCTTCTTCTGACCATCATGTGAATGCTTGCCCTGTGTGAATTCTCCATGAAATAGTCTTTTGGCAAGTGTACGTTTTGCCTTTGAACAACATGATGGCAACATCAGAGTTGCCATCTCTGAAACACAGTTTGAATGTTTGGCAGTTTAGTTTGAGTAAGGACCTCAGTGTTTTGTACCTTCTCATGTCAGGTGATCTTCAGAATCTTCCTAAGGCAATTCAAATGGAAATGATTCAGTTTCCTGGCATGGCAATGGAACACTGACCAAGTTTCACAAACATACAGCAGCGAGATCAGCATCATAGCTTTGTAGACCTTCAGTTTGGTATTCTCCCTAATGTCTTTTCTCTCCCATACTTTATACAAATCAAGAATTACCAGAAGAGCAAGGTGTTTTTTGAGGAGACAGAGGAACTAGAGACCAAATTGCCTACATTCAATAAATTATAGAGAAAGTAAAGGAGTTGTAGAGAAAAAAATCCACTTCTGCTTCATTGACTATACCAAAGACTTTGTGTGAATCATAACAAAATGTGGCAAACCTTCAAAGTGAAGAAGATACCCTATAATCTTACTTATCTCCTGAGAACAACTGTATGATGGGCAAGAATCAACAATTAGAATTAGATATGGAACAACTGATTGGTTTACAATTAGAAAAGGAGTATGACAAGGCTCTACATTGTCAGCTTATTTATTTAACATATGCAGAGTACATCATGTAAAATGAATCAAACTCTGGAATTAAGATTTCCAGGAGAAACAATCAGCAATCTCATATGTGCGGAGGAAATGGTTCTGATGGCACCAAGTGAAAAAGAATAAGAAGCCTCCGATGAGGATGACAAAGGAGAGTGTAAGATGGGACTTGAAGTTTAACATATTAAAAAAAACAGACTAAGATCTTGGTAATTGGTCCCATCTCTTCTTGGCAAATAGAGGGAGATAAAATGGAAGCCGTGTCAGATTATATATTCTAGGGCTCAAAGATCACTATAAATGGTGGCTATAGCCATGGAATTAAAAGATGCTTACTCTCTGGAAGAAAAACTATGAAAAACCTGGACCACACTACAGAGAGAGAGAGAGAGAGAGAGAGAGAGAGAGAGAGAGAGAGAGAGAGAGAGAGAGAGAGAGAGAGAGAGAGAGAGAAAGAGACAGAGAGAGAGGGAAAGACAGAGAGACAGAGACAGAGACAGAGAGAATACTCTTCTGATAAAAGTCTGTATGTTTAAGATTGTGGTTTTTGTTTAATTTTTGCTTTTTCCAGTAGTAATGTAATGTGAGAGTCAAACTATAAGGGAAACTGAGCACTGCAGAATTAATGCCTTCAAACTGTCATGCTGGGAAAGACTTTAGAACATCTCTTGGATGGTAAGGAGATCAGATCAGTCAATACTCAAAGAAATTAATTCAAGCTTTTCTTTGGAAGGACAATTAGTGAAGCTGAAAGTTAAATAACTTGACCACACAATGAGAAGACAGGATTCATTGGGGAAAAAAACTGAAATTGGGAAAGATTGAAGGCAAAATAAGAAGGAGTGGCAGAGGATGAGTTGGATAGATAGATTTACAGTAACAATGGACATGAACTTGGACAGACCTTGGGAGAGAGTGGAGAACAGAATAGCCTGCAATGTCATGGTCCATGGGTGTGACTGAATGACTCAACATCATCATCATCATCATTATCATCATCGTCATCATCATCATCATCAACAACAACAATGTCAGCAATAATAACAACATGCCATGAAAGGTTATTGAGAGGATTAAATGAGATTTAGGAAAACTGTCTTCCACACATTAAAACCATGTCAATGCCTCTTCCTTTCCTCATTACTACCATCGTTGCTGTTATTGTTGTCCTAGATGTTCCTCTCGTCCTCGTCATTTGTCATCCAGTTGACAAGGGTTCTATTTTCTACCTTTCATGGCTTTGGGGAGGACATTTTTGGTAATTTCAAGAGGGTATAAGTTTGAACTATTTGAGGATCCTGTAGGGCTTCAATGGTGGGGGGGGTCAAAGTACCGGTCAGAACAATATTGCCAGGCTCAAAGTCCCTTCTGTCTGAAGAGGTTCAGGTCCCTTGAAAGATCCAGAAAGACTTGGCTCCTCATCTCTGCTTTTAGAATCACTAGCTTCCTCCAAAGCTCAACTTAAGCATCCCCTGTGAGGGAAGACCTGCTTTTAAGTTGCAAAGGGAGAAAGTCCTCTGGAAACTCTTCTTTTGCAAGGCATGTGTTCATAGGAACTACGCAACAGATAGTTTTAGAACAGTAAGTTAAGTCATCTTGAAGTCTGATTTGAGTTGGAAACATATCCACTAAGACTGTGACTCTGGAGTACACTTTCCCTAGAGGGTTTTCTTCCATAAGAGAGAGCAAAAGAAAGTGTTTTCTTCTGTATTCCCACTCCCCTGGAAAAGGGAGTGGTTGACATCATCTGGCAGCTGAGGAGAAGTGCAGGTAGAGAAATGGTCATCATGGTACACTGAAGGGATGAATTTCTTTTGCTTATAGCAGCAGAAGGCCCTGCTGGGAGACAGAGAGATAACACAGGACTGAGAAAGAGGTCCATGATGGGAAGCATCAAGTGACCATGATCTGCTGAGAGCTGACAAAGGCTTCCAGAAAAAAAAAGGAGAGGAGGAGGAAAATTTAAGTGGCCTGTGACATCTCCTAGGAGTGGCAGGTAGTGGGAGCTATGAGAGCCAGGTGGGATGATGGTATGGAGGCATCTGGGTGGATATAGAGAAATAACTCCTGGACCCTGATTGGAGCTGGCATAGGGCAGTATTCAAAGTGAGTGAACCATGGGGACTAACTGTGGAGGGGTAGTACTTTCCATGGGCTCTGACATGAATCCTGTCATGCTCTTTTTACTTGTGTGTGTGTGTGTTTCTGAAATCATGTGATTGTAAATGGAGGCACTGACTACTCTTACAGATGAGAAGTGGTCCACAGTGTACTTAGATACCTTATGTCAAGAGAGGATCACTGAGGGAAAAAAAAACACACAAAATTCATACACACACATACAAATATAGATACATGTACATACATATATAAATATATAAACACCAATTTATAATAATGCATATTACATAATAAAAGTATTAGCAAGGTACAAAGTCTTGGGAAGGAGAAGGGAAGATCAGAGGGACGAGAGAAAGGGCAATTCGAGATGGTGTAAGGCTTTGAATGTCAATCTAAGGAGTTTGAACTTCTCACTCACCATTGGAAATCAGTAAAAAGTTGTGAGGAGAGGAAGAAAGATTGTTCTGTAGGCGAGTGAAGATGAAATGGAAACCAGCGATAGGGGGAAGGCAAGAGGGACAGAGGGAGCATACACATACTTACTAAACACCTACTAAGGTGAGCAAGGCTAAGGTGATTTACAAATATTATTTCATTTGATCTTTACAACCCTACTATTTCTCCCAATTTACAGATGAGAAAAATCAGATCTCCAGAAATAAAGTGACTGGGTTACATAGATAGTAAGTATTAGGGGGCAAATTTGAATTCAGGTATTTCAGATTCTAGGACCAGGACTCAATTCACTATACTCCCTATCTGCCTTTATTGAGAAAATTACAGGACAATGTTGGGGGGAAAGTGTAGGGGAGCTGTTTCTTTGGCCCAGGCATTCAGCAATAGAGTGCTTAATGGTTTGAAAAATGTTTTCTTCCACCTTCCCTGGTAATTAGGAGTTGATACGGGACAGTTTCCTGTGAGGACCACATCTCAGCATGCAAAGTCAGGCACAAGATGGAACATGGACTCAATGGCCTCCCGAATCAAGGTCGTTCCATTTAGATAATAAAAGGAGACGTGCATCTAGCATCTTCCCAGATCATTAGGATCATTTATGTTCTCATCAGAAGCATGGGCACAAATAGAGCTGTCAATTAGCGGCAGAGTTCTGGTAAGCTATTGAAAGCATCAGGGCTTCAGAGGAGCTACAGGGCTCCATGCAGGGGACAAGTCGTTCTAGCCCCTATCTACTCTCCCTGCTCCAGCCAGGGGGAAGGACTCTCTGGTCCCTTACTTCCTCCCCACCCCCCCACAAAACACTCTGCAGTTTTCCAACTCAGAACCTTTGTTCATGCTTTTCCCCAAACCTCAGAACTCCCTTTCTCCCCTAACCAAGTTTGTTTGATTCCTTCTTTTGCCTCACATCCCAAAGCAAATGCTTAACTTGGTTATCTCAGTCACCCTACCCAAGAAGCCTTCCTTTCCTTATTGACAAAGACCTTTTCTTATCAGGACAGCTAGGTGGCAGAGTGTACACAGTGCCAGACCTGGAGTCAGGGAGACTTCTTCCAAAGTTCAAATCTGGGCACAGACACTTATTAGCTGAGTGATCCTAGACAAGTCACTTATCCCTGTTTGCTTCAGTTCTTCATCTGTTAAATGAGCTGGAGCAGGAAATGGCACATATCAATTTTGAGTTTTTATTTCTTTGTATAAAATGATTTCCCAAAATTTAGAAATCTATTTTCTAATTTAATAATAAAATCTAATTTCTTTATGACTTTTTCAGTTTTCCCAGAAATGCTTAAGAAATAGGGAGTTCTTACCTATATAATTTACCTTTTGAAGTTTCTCAAATTCTTGGATATTATGTTCATTTTCCCCAAATTCTTCCTTTTTTAATATTTTCTATTTTTGGTTAGTTTTAATAGTTACCACATTTTAATTTAGAGTTTGAAAATGTTATTTCCCCTTAATTTGCTTTTTTAAAAAATGTCCTTTGGTATTTGAGAACCTCCAAATGAATTTTTTTGAGCTAGTTTTACTAATATTCTCTTGGGGGGTTCAATTGGTATAATACTTAATATATAAGTTTATTTTAGTAGCAGTGTTATTTTCATCCTATTCTCATAGCTCAGCCATGAGTATAGACTATCCCTCCAATTATGTTTTAAAAATAATTTCCTTAAGAACATTTTGTAATGATGTCTCTATGATTATTAAGTGTACTTTAGTAGATTGACTTCCAGATATTTTATATATTTTACATTTATTTTGAATGAAATTTCACCTTATATTTTCACCTGGATTTTGTATACACACATATGTATATGTGTCTGTCTGTATACATATATATATATGTGTATATATATATATGTGTGTGTGTGTGTGTGTGTATATTTCAGTAGGCAACCATGTCATCAGTCAAGGAAGATTGTTTTATCTACTGTTTACCTATCTTTATGTGTTTATTTCCTTTCTCTTTTCACACTATTATTGCTGGCATTTTTAGAATTATGACACATTATGACAGAGGAAAAGGAGTTTCTTTATATTACTTTTCTTTTACTGATAAAGCTTCTAATGTTTCCCTGTTGTACAAAATGCTAGTTTTAGGTTTATGTAGATACAGCTTATCATGATTGCATATTTCTATACCTTTATTTTGTAGAGCCTTTTTGGTAGGAACCATATCAGAGGGTATTTTTTTCCTGCATAAATCAACGAAGCATTTTTTTAATTTTTGATATTATTATATTATTTTCCCAGTCAGCTTTGTACCCCTTCTACAAATCTCATATGTTCATAGTGAATTTATTGTATAAATTAATATTTTACTTAAATTTTGAAAAATTGATCATGATTAATGATATATTTCTATTTCCCTGTTAAATGCCTTTCAGGTGGGTTCCAGAAAGAGCAGGTCCTAGGAATGATGGAGAGCTTGGATGACTCTAGGTTGAGTGTCAGGAACCTCCTCTGTGTAGGGTGAATACTCAACTTTTTGTCTGAGTATTAACTCCAACTTAAGAGACAAACTTGCAATCTTTCCACCAATGCTAGCAACCCACCCTTCACCCACCTCTTTTTGCTGAAGATCTTACCATTCTCCCACTCACTCAGGTTTCCAGTTTCATAGTCATCTTTTGACTTTTCCCTCTGTTTTATGGTATATGGATAGAAAGCTGCCTTTGGAGTTAGAATGACATGTGTTCAAAGTGAACTTCAGGTAACTACTGGCAGTTTGACCCTTGACAATTCATCCCTCAGTGCCTCTATTTCCTTAACTGTAAAATGAGGGAGTGGGATTTGATGATCACTAAAGTCCCTTATAATAATATCTATGATACCTGTCTGACCTACGTGGCAACATCTCTTCAATTCATGCACTCCTCTCCTTTTTTGTGACCATTGCCCTAGTTTGGGGTTGAGGGAACTGTGGCCTCAAGGTCACATATGGCCTTCTAGGTCCTCAAGCGCTGCCCTTTAACTGAATCCAAACTTTACAAAACAAATCCCTTTAATGAAAGGATCATTTTGTAAAACTTGGACTCAGTCTAAAGGTTGTATGCCATGACCTAGAATTCTAAAATTTAGAATAAATTATAAATAAAAATTATAAATTATTCTAAATTCTAAAATTTTTTATTTAGAATATAGCTATGATAATAGGCTAACAGTTCTAAATATTTCTAATAATCTAATTATTTGGTCTCTCATCAATTCAAAACTGTTATGAACATCTGACATATACATCTTCCTAAAATAATTTGAGGGAACAGCAGAAAGTATCCCTCTTTTTTTTTTTTTACAATCAGAAGATCTGACTCTGCTCTTTATCAGCTGTGTGGACTCAGCCATATGATTTAACTTCCTTGTGCCTCCATTCCCTCCCTCCTTGTGAAATAGGGAGGTTAGACCAAATGATCTCGGAGATTTGTTCCAACTTTGTGAGTCTTATGATGAGATTAGAGATGTCCCACAGTAAAATGGGTTGACATGGGACTGAATGGTTTACTTAGAGGTCTTTTAGCAATACTAGAGGATCATTTGAAAGGAACACCATAAAGAGGCTTGCTATTCAGGCCCAAATTGCACATTTTGGATACCTTTGAGGTCCCTTCCAATTCTGAGATCTGTGAACATGCCACACCTCTAATACCTTTAATAGCTTCCAGAGATCTACAGGAGAAAGTCCAGGTTCCTTAGCTTAGACAGCATGACTCCCAAGTCTTTCCAGCCCATCAGCAACTACCCTGCTTTTTTTCTAACCCTCTGCTATAACTGCATTTGTTCTAGGAGGCAACTATGCTATATGGTTGGGGCCCTGGAGTTGAAATCAGTACAGAAGCATTTCGGAAGAGATTTTCACGTTCCAGACACTTCCAGACACTCTAGATAGATTCTGAGGAAATGAATCAGAACATTGAGCTCTTTCATGTTCCAGATGCTCTAGATAGGTTCTGGAGATAAAAATTAGAAGATCTACCTCTGACAGTTATTAGTTGCATGATCTTGGGCAAGTAATGTCTTCTCAGTTTCATCCTTTGTAATTAAAGGGTTTGACTAGATGATCTCAAAAATTCCTTCTATGTCTTCAAATATAGTCCTATGATACTACCTTCTTCAGGGACTTCCCAGAAATCCCACCCTTTCCCAACATATGACCTTTCTTCCCTCTGAAGGCCTGTAATATTTATCCATCATTAATCTCACAAGAACCACATGCAGCAAAACCCTCAGCTTGGTATTGGGAAGCTCCGCACCATCTAGCTCTCACCTGTCTGCTGCTCTTGCTTCACCTTCTTTTCCTTCACATCTTTTATGTTCTAGTTAAGCTTGTGTGTTAGCTGTTCATTGGAACATGCTACTTCTTCTCCCACCTCTAATCTTTTGCAAAGTGGTTCCTCATGTGTTTCCTCCTCTCCTATATTTCAGAATCCTAAATTTCTTTTAAGACCAAGCTCAGGTGCACCTCCTACAGAAAGTCTTTAGAAATCTCACTTAATTATTATCAACTGTCTCCATCCTGATTTGTTTTATTGCATTATGGTAGTTTGTAGTTATTTATCTATGAGCATCTTGTTTTGTCCAATAGAGTATAAACTCCTTGAGGGCAGGGACTATTGGATTTTCATCTTTGCGTATTCAGAGAACCTACTATATGGACATAGTGGGTGTTCATTATTTGTTCAATTGAATGGAATCTCCTTGCCTTCCAATGGCTCTTAAATGTGTAGGATAATAGAACCACAGCTGGAAAGAACCTTCAAGGTCATTAAACCCAAGCTTTTCATTTTATAGATCAGGAAACTGAGGCCCAGAAGGGTGTAGTGACATACAAAGTCACATAGCAAGTACTAAGAGGCAAAGCTGGGATTTCACTCAAGTCTTTTGAATCAAAAATAAGAATCTTTTCCATCTTACCCTCTTACCCTGCCAGAGGGCACCTCTTTTAAGAGAGCTAGTGGTTTTTAAGTCTTCCATTTGTCAACACTGCCTCTTATTGAGATGATGTCTAAGCCTCTCATTTGGCCTCCCTCAGCATCTTTCTCCATCACCCTTGGCAGTGAATCTCCAAAGGCCCCACTTTGTCTTCCATTGTTCCCAGGGAAACAAGTGAAGGCTGCTTCCTGTTGCAATGACTCAAGAAGTTTCCTCCTCTTTTCTAGTTGCTAGGGATGGTCTCATGGCTTTTCTATTAATGAGATTCCCACTTGCCATAATCATCCTTGTGATGGACTGCAGGATCTACTTAATGTTCTGATGTACATTTCCATAGGGAACCTCTGCTGGGTTGATGGAGGGTCCCCATTGAGCACTAAAAGCTTTGGGCCAAGGTGGGGTGAGGTGAGGCAGTGAATAGATGAACTGGCCCCTGAAATTATGTCCCTGTCCTTTTTAAAATAGGATGCTCAAGAAAATACTCCTGATGAGCAGGTCACTCCATTTCTTGGTTTCTGTGGATGCAACTATAAAATAAGATTCTACAATTCTCCCCTACAAGTCTAACATTGTAGAAACCCATTTCGCGCATCTTTTCTTCTTTAATTTGTTCATCTTGCCAGTCAGGTAATCAGTCAATTGATGCATTTCAAATGTGTTTCATAACATAGTGGTGAAGGCATTGAACTTAGAGTCAGGAAGGGTTGGGGTTGCGTCTTGCTTCACACACTTATGAGGTGTATGTCCTCTGATTCCTCACCTGTAAAGTGAAGGTATTAGATTTGTTGGTCTTTGAGTTCCTTTTCAGCTATCCTAATTAGTGGAGCAATCCTGGGCAAGTTGATTAAGGAAACTTGTTCACTGTCCTGTAGTAGGCACAGGAAGGATGAGAAGGTTGCGATAAGAGATAGTTCCCTGCCTTCCAGGCAGCCCAGGTCTGGTAGGTGACAAGATTTGACCCCTGGTAATTATAACACAAATTTTCCAAATGGAATAGAGAGGTACAAGTGAGTGATGAGGAGGTCAGTGCTGTCCAGGTGGCTCAGGAAGCACTTTGTGTAGGAGGTGACATTTCACAGGATCATAGGATTATAGATTTATTGCTGATTATAATAATTATAGTAGACATTATCTATATAATGTTTTAATATTTGCAAAGATTCTCATAATAACTCTATGAGGGAGGTGCTATTTTTATCCTCATTTTACTGAAGGGGAAACTGAACTTGGAAGAGTTTAATTAACTTGTCTAATCCCTCCACTAGTAAGTATAACTGAAAGGAAACTTGAAGGCCTAATACCTTCAATTTACAAGTAAGGAAATAGAGGCACAGAGAGGTTAAGAGACCTGCTCAGGGACATATACCTAAGGAGTGTCTGAGGCAAGATTTAAACCCACACCTTCCTGATTCCAAGTTTTTTACACTATGCTATGATGCCTTAACTCGAATTGGAAGAAGAAGCAGGGATTTCATAGCTGAGGAAAAGGAGGAGGAAGAGGAAGATTAGAACATTAAACCTAGAGGAGTCCTCTCCCAAATGTGACTATGACTGGTGGGTAGTCCGGAGTAGGAGGAAGAACTTTTATTACAGATTCAGATTTCTAGAATAATAATAATAAAAAAAAACCCTTGTTTTGTAACTATTGTTTCATGCAGAAGAGACTTCTGCCTTTTGCCAAATATGTCATTCATGTATTTATGCAAAAGTTCATGAAGCTCTTCTACTATATCCTGTGTGCTCCTGGAAGAAGTAGGATTGGGAATGAACTGAGAGAGCCATAGTCCTTGCCTGAGCCATTTCAGAAATAGCAAGATATCCACCTGGGAATTACATTTCTACCCAACACTGACTTTTTCTTAGACCTCTTTCTGCAAGTTTCTCTTGAATTCATTGCCCCTGAGGCCCCTTGTAATTCTGAGATTTTGAAACCTGGGGAGACCGCAATGCTTGTGGAGGTTATCTTCAGTCGCTCCTCATCCCAGCCTCCTTCTTCTTTCTCTTTCCCTCTCCATAGTCCCTGTCTCCACCCCTGCAGAGCTCCCTTCTTCTAAAAGGAAGGCCTCTCACACTGCTTCCATTAAGTTCAAGCTCTGTGATGAATGACCTTCTTGCCCAATTTGGTTCTACCTTACCTTCACACACACTTCACTGTAGGAACTGACTCTTCTCTTACACTCAATGGTCTCTATCATTCTGGGACCTTACCTGGAATATATTATGCTTCTTGGAAGTTCTATCTCCTGTCACTGTTCAACTCAAGGGCTGGCTCTTTGAAAGACTTTTGCTTCCTTCCAAAAGCTTTAGTAACTCACCCATCAGTCTGCATTTAATTTGTCTACATGCTCTTGTTTGAACGGGTCCTGTCTCTTCACATTGGTATCTGAACTCCTTGCTGATGGCAATGACTATTCATAGGATATTTATATTCCCACTGCCCAGCACTATGCCTGGCACATGGTAGGCAGTTAACACAATTTTTTGAGTAATTGATGAATTAATAAAATCTATCACAACTTGGATTTAGATAGATAATAAGAGCGAGTGGGGGGTACTTGAATGGTGGAAATTCAGGCATCCCCCCATAATGGTTAGATGCTTTTGAAAAATGTGGGGGGGATGTCTGTCCCTGGACTCAAGAATGGGACTTATTTCATAATTTGGTTTTCCATCCCCTTTGCAGCCTTCTACATTGTTGTTGTCCATGTGCCCTTGCTCCAGCCAAACCTCTCTGTCCCTTGAAAACTTTTTTCTCTCCAACAAGGTGGGATCCTACTTGACTCCGTCTGGAAGATGTGCCAATTTCATGGGCCTTCCCCCAGGGAATCCTCTCTTATTTCCCCAATCAAGAATGTCCCTAAATGCCTCTATGTTTATTTTCTCTAAAGCTATTAACATGCCTGATGCATGATCTTTGGGTATGTTTTGTATCCATCTCACAGACAATGAACTACCTGAGAGTGGGGATCTGTGTTTTATTTCAACTTGGCACCTCCCCCTTCGGTGCACAGACTTAGTAAGTATTTGATGAATTGAATCAAAATTGAAAACAGTATTTTTGGTGATTGATTCAAAGAATCCCCACCAGAGCAGAGAGATCTTAGAGATAGTCCATTGCTCTTACTTTACCTTGAAGCAAATTGAGTCACAGAGAGGGAAGGAACTTGCTTAATATCAGGCAGCTACTTGTTTCTAAGTTCTTTGGGTGAAAAATGAAGAAAGAAAATCAACTTTTCAATGCAGCTTTTTAGGATATCCTACTGCAGCTGATTCTATTTTTGACTGCACAGAAACAAGTTATGGTTTAAACTCTGTCATCCAGAAAGCCCCCCAGCTGACTCGATTTTTAAGTCTTCCAGAAGAGAAGCCCTCTGGCTGCCCTTGGGGCAGTGTGGGAAACTGGCTTAGTCACTGGAAGGGAAGGAAGGGAGACATTTCAGGTTCTCTCCCTTGGCTCCTTCTTTAGGGATGTTTTCCTATTCCTTCTCCCTTTGTAACACCTCTTGGGTATGTGCACACCTATTTTCCGACACTGCCCCCACCCTTGTGCAGGCCCTCACCACCTCAAGCCTGGACAATGGCAAGAGGGGCTGCTGAATCTCTGTTGCACATCTCTCCTCCCTCCAGTCCATCTTCCACTCAGTTTTTCCAGATGACTTTCCTCAGTTAAAGGTATGGCCATCTTACATCCCAATTCAATGGACTCCAATGATTCCTTATCACCTGCAGAATCAAATCGAAATCCTCTGTTGGATATTCATAACTCCCACACCTTCTTCCAGTCTTCCCTTCTCAGTGACCCTGACCTCATTACTGTTTCTCAAACATAAAACGCCATCTCCTCATGCCCAGAATTTTCTTTGGCTTTCCTCTATGCCTGAAACTTGTTCCCCTCTTCCCTCAGCTTCCTGAGCTTCCTTCATGTTCCAGTCCAAATCCCACCATCTATGAGAATATTTTCCAGATGCCCCATAATATCAATGTCTCCCTTACGTTTATTACTGACAGTTTAGCCTCTAAATTGTTTCTATCTTGTTTGAATCTTTTATCTTTCATTAAATTCTAAACTATTTGAGAGCAGAGATCATCTTTTGCTGCTTTTGCATTTTTTAACCTTCAGCACGTAGCACAGTACCTGGCACATAGAATGACGTTTAATAAATTCTTGTTATCTTGACTTTCCCAAGAGTCAGAATTTTGAAACAATGTTGGAAGGACTTGTGAAATCTAGACCATCAAAGCTGGAAAGGACCCTAGGCATACTGTAACCCAAACCATATCTGACAATGACCCCTGTCCCCCATCCCTCTTGCATAGACCTGGAACAACAAGGAGCTGAAAAGTTCATTCCAAACTCTATCACCATGCCGATATTTTAGAGAAGACCTGAGTATTTAGAGCTATAAGGTACCTCAGAGTCCTCAAGTTCGACTCTTCATTTTACACAGAAAAAAATAAGTGAGCCCCAGAGAGGGAAGGGACTTCTTCAAGGTCACATGGGTAATGATGATTAGTAGAATTCAAAGTTAAAGTCAGGCTTTTTGACTCCATATCCAGTGAAAGGGCCAAACTGAAACTCACAGTCGGTACACTGGAATGAGGTCAGAACTGGATTAAAATGTAATTGAGAAATATTTAACAAAATAAAAAATAGAACACAAATAATGCTATTTTGTGACTTTCTAAGTCATTATATGGTTTACAGGCATCCTTCTGAATGGGTTAATAGTCTCAATTTCTATTTATATCTAACACCAATCTATTATGTCTTCCAAGCTCTGTTTAGCAGTCAGTTCTGGGTCTTTCCTCCCTATATCCCATGTCACCCATTATTCCTAGAAATTTTCACCAACCAATCCCTGGGTGAATGGATACAAAGGGTAACTTCTAGGTGGCATAAATAGTGACCCACATTCCTCCAAAATTTCCTGAGTTTCTACCTTTTTTTTTATTTAGAGACAAATAAGACTCAACTCCTGATGTCAGAATTCACAGCCTGGAAAGGGAGATAAAATCCATGAAGATGCATCACTATCCAACGCATGAGCATGTCACTCAGACCCCTTCCACTTTTTTTTAAGTCTTTGAATCTCAGTAACTAAAGTCAACACCAACGAATATTTCCAAGGAATAAGTATTCTATGAAGTGACTAATATCCCATCAGTGGAAGTATCCAAGGCATGGCTGAATGGGCCCTCAATAAGGACACTGTAGAGAGGACTTCTGTATCAGATATGGGTTAAACCATCTAGTGCTTCCTTCCAGCTTCTAGAGCCAGTGATACTGAGGGGCTGAGATTTGTTGCATTATCGAGAACACATTCCCCCCACTGAGCACTCAGGATGGAAGAAAGTTGTGGCAGCACCTGGGACTCCTGAGGAATCTGTTTTGGGATCAGAAGCTTGCAGAACTAGAAGGAATTTCATAAATAAGAATTTGACCTTCTTATTTTATAAATGAGGAAGTTAAAGCAGTCTTCAGAGCAGAAATGATAGCTCATAGCCACATAATTAGCAAGTCAAAGAAGTGATGTGAATCCAAGTTCTCTGATTACAGATACAGTTATTTCCAATGCCTCACATTGCCTTAAGTTCTGGCCCCAAGGCTCAGCTACCTTCTCCCATACCCAGCTACCTTCTGAGACCCCCAAAATATATTTTTCTTTTTGGGGACAAAGAAGGGTTTCTGGGTCTCAGTTTTCTCATTTGTGAAAGGAGGTGTTTTGACTGGTCTCTTTCAGCTAAATCCTATGATCCTATGGCATCAGAAGGGTTACTGAAGAGTTATCAGAGGGTCATGTGTACTTGATCTCCAGATAGGTTATTTCCTTCATCTTACTTTCCTCATCTGAAATGGTAATAATAGTTCAATTAAATTCATTTCAAGAAGGAGTGATTAAATACTATGTACTTCATTAATGGTAGCACAAGGGTAACGCAAAGGTCTATATCCTCAGTGAACTTATGGTGTATCCCAATTGGGGGTGACAAGACCTTAGCATGAAGTTGCTCCCTGATGATTACTAACTGTATGACCCCCACTGAACCCTTCACTCGGCCTCAGTTTCCTTATCAGAAAATTAAAGAGATTGGACTATATAATATAGAAAACCATATACTTCCAGTATTACTGATTAGAGATATTTGGTATGGAAAAAAAAAGATTCATGAGAGACCTGTTAGGAGGGACATTGAATTTGTTATATTTTACTGAACCCCAGAGAGCAGAACCAGGAGCCCCAAATTGCAGTGAGTCAAATTTTGGTTTGATGCCAGGAAAAGCTCCTTCATCTCTGAAGCTATCCAAAAGTTGAAGGCATTGCCTCAGGACCTAGTGAGGGCCCCATCACCAGAGGACTTTAACCAGAGCCTGGACAATCTTCTCTTAGTGCTGTTGTATAGGAGGACACTTGGTCAGAAGTGTATTAGCCTCGGGGACCACAGAGGTACCTTACAATTTTAAGATTCTGGGGTTCTCTGGTAGCCTCTTAATAAGTATTTATTGAAATCAATTGAATTGAGGAAGAGATTTGGATCTGTGGAGTGGAAAGTAAAAAAAATCCTTTACTTAATTAACAGTGTAACCAGACTTCCCTTCACAGCAATCTCTTCCTTCTGAAAGACAAGGAATTGTGACTGGGAACAGTACCTCTCGGTAGTTGGAAGAGAATTGGGCACCATCTGACACGTGTATGCCACAGCCAAGGGGGACCCAGATGAATGGATCCATCCTCTATCCCCCAAATTACCCTTCCAATCGTTCTTTCTCTCAAATGAAAACAAAATGGAATTAATAAAATTTAAATCTCTTTGATTTTATAAGCTTGTTAGACATGTTATGCTCTTAGACCAGGAACAACAGTAATTAGTGTTTGTGAAGTTGGTTGAAAGCAATGTATTCATCTTCTCTCTGTCCTCCTAGAATCCTTTCCCATATGCTAGAATGGTCTCTAGCATGGAAAGAGAAATGGCCCGTTCCATATTATTGACAACCCTTAATATAAGTGAATGGAATTAGAAAACAGCCATTTTAGAGGGATAATTACATTGGCAATTCAAGTAATCACAATTTGATTAAGTACCAGCTACTCTGAAGAATACTGTGCTGGACATTGATAATGTGAAGATGAAAAGCGACATGATCCTGTCATTGATGAATTTTCATTTGACTGAGAGGAAGATGCCATATGCACAGATAAGTACTGGTAGAGGGGAAAATGAGCTAAGTTCAAAGAATTATGGGATGTAAGTAGTCCTTATTTAATGCCTAGTTAATTTAACCTAAACCTGAAAAATAATTTCTTCTGCAACATTTCTTATACATGGTCACTTAGCTTTTGGAGAGAGAGAGAGAGAGAGAGAGAGAGAGAGAGAGAGAGAGAGAGAGAGAGAGAGAGAGAGAGAGAGAGAGAGAGAGAGGAGGGGGTGGTTCAGAAGGGAGAGATCATTTTCAGGAGTGTGTATAGAAGAGCATTTTTCCCAACACTACCATGAGAAAGGAAAGAAGTGCTGAAATAATGAATGTAATTGAAGCTTTTGTCTTTGAAATTGTGAAACTGAACATTTTAGCTTTTTTAATGATTTCATTTATTTAGTCTGTGGGCTACTGAAGGAAAATGATGGGATGATTTTTTTGGCTACTACTCATCTCAAAGGAAAGACAGAACACCCCTCATGGAACTTATCTCCATGTTACCTCAGAGTTGTTTTCAATGCATTGCCTTGAAGAAGATCACCTCCAAATGGGCATGACCAGAGACAACCCTAAGGAAACTTTGGCACTCTCATTGACAGCGACTGGTTTGGGAAGAAACTGGTCACATGTCTAATAGAGAATTAGAAGAAGCACTGGACATAAGGCAGAGATGTTTTGGAGTGGAAGGAACATTAGACTTTGAATCATAATTCTTGGGTTCAAATCTAGCCTTTGATTATATTATGTGATGTTAGTCAAGTGTCTTCCCCTCCTTGAATCTCAGTGATCCTGCTTGTGAAGAGTATGGTTGAATTTAATGTTCTATAAGATTTCTTCTAATTCTTATGTCCCATGAACAAATTTACACAGCCCTCATCAGATCTCATTTGCAGACCTCAATTCTATTCTGAATGTCACTATTGAAGAAAGACATTGGTAAGCTGGAGAGTGTACAGAGAAAACAAGAAGAATAGAGAAGAACTTCGAGTGTAAGCTCTATGAGAACTGCTTGAAAGAAGGGGGATTTAACTTGGTGAGCATATGACATAGGGAGAATATAACTGGCTTAAAAGATTTGAAAGGCTACCATGTGGAAGAAGGATTTGAGTAATTTAGCTTGTCCTCAAAGGGCAGAACTAGGAGCCATGAGTGAAGAGACAAAGTGAGGCTTGAGTTGAGCAAAGAACCTTTGAACAATTGCTGCTGAACTTTACATGAGGCTCCTTTGGGAAGTAGTGAGTTCCTCATCACAGGAGCTTGTCAAACAAAACCTGGCTGACCAGTTGTTTGTTGTTGTTGTGTGTGTGTGGGGGGGGGAGGGTGGTTGCTTTGGGTGGGTGGTGGCTCTGATGGTTCCTGAGATCCTTGATTCTCTTACTGGGTGACACAACTCAAAGAGGAGGCAGTCAGTTAAGAGGATTCTTTGCCCATTTATATTGAAAAGAAAGAATTAACCTCTCAGGAATTTGCTTAAATTCCTCTCCAATCTCCAACGCCTTTTGATGTCTAAGTAAGATCCTCAGTCTAGACCAGAGTTCCTTAAAACTTTTCCATTCCTGATCCTTATTCACATTTTGGCAATGTTCATTGATGTTGCAATGCATGACAGCATGCTCAGTGCAAAGTCTGTGTGCTTTGAGTTCAAAACCAAGGCTGCAGTGAAGGTGCATGATGAGAATGGGAAAGTGCTGCCAGAAACCCCTTGGAATCATTACATCTGATTTTTAATTATTTTTGGTCATTGAATGTTCAGAAACCTTTCATTGTTGCCAATTTTTCATGTCCCCATATGAGGTCATGACACAGTTTTAGGAAAACTAATCTAGACCTAGAAAGTTCTTAAAGCTCACCTAGCCCAACCCCCATATTTAAAGATGAGGAAATTGAAGCCCAGAGATGGTGAGAGACTTGCCCAAAGTCACAGAGTTGTCAGCGACCTTTGAAGACTAAGGCAAATGGAAGGACAATGGTATGAGCATGACCTATGTACGAATTTGGCTAACATAACCAATCCATTGAATCAACGGTCTCTTTCAATGACCAAAAGATCAAAAGGTAGGGCTAACCAACCTTAATATAGTTTTGGGGAGTACAGAGTTGGGTAGGTGGGAAAAACAATATGATTGGTTACAGGGTAGACAGCATTGTGGAACAGGGGAAAATATGATTGGTTAATTTAAAGAAAGCAGGTCATCACACCCATGGGTGCCTGGTGAATACACCTCTCTGACAATTAAGGAATGTCCTTTTTTTATAGAACCCACCAGAATCTTGTAGACCTCAGTTCGCAGACTCCCTGGTGCCTAAAAGTGTTTGTTGGGAGAAAAGATTCAAGGACAGTTAAAGATGAACAATATGCCTTTGGGGATAATTTTGTGGGGCTAAACAAAAAAGATAACCATGAAGTATCCTAAAGGATAGTGACATGAGAGATAGCAGTCTTTCTTTTAAACTTACTTTAAGCTGTCTCAGCTGGATTCTGAACTCAACTTAAGCTAGGGGAACACAGATCCAGGTAGATTCCTGAGCTTAACTCAAGTCAGGAGGATGCAGAGTCATTTATAAAATTAATACTGTATAAAGTCAGTTACATCATAGAGATCAAATCAGAAGTAATGATAACTCTGACCTTTACACATTTGTAAAAGTTAAGTTTCAAACTCAAACTTTGTGGATCAAGTCATGGACCATTCAAAATAATCTGTATTGCTTGATTACTCAATAGTCATTGACAGCTTGCTGGGTCTGTCATCTGGCAGATTTGACCTTGAATATCACATCTGACACTAGTTGTGTGAACCTGGGCAAGTCATTTAAACTCTGAACCCTTGACAATATCTTGGCACTTATCTAATTGGTCAAAGACTGGCTTTTATATATTGATAGAGGTTTCCACATTTATAATGAATGAAAGAATCAAAAAAGGCACCTTTGAAATCCTCATTTTAGGCAAATACTGTGCAAAGTGCGGGAGGTACAAATATAAAAGCAAATATAATCCCTGTCCTCAATGAGCCTGTAATGTAGAGTAATGCTTACAGGAAGTTAAGTGGCACAGTTGATAGAAATTTGGAGCTGAAGTCAGGAACACCTGCATTAAAATCCAGCATTAGTTAACTATATGACCCTTGGCAATCTGCCTCAGTTTCCCATCTGCAAAATAAAGATAACAATAGCATTAACCTCTAAGGATTGTTGTGAAGGTAAAATAAGATGATATTTATAAAGCACTTTGCAAAACTTACAGTGTCATATTAATGCTAGCTATAGTAGTAGCAGTGGTAGTAGTTGTAGAAGTGGTGGTAGTAGCAGTAGCAGTAGTACTAGTAGTAGTAGTGGTAGTGGCAGTAGTAGTAGTAGTAGTAGTGGTAGTGGTAGTGGTAGCACTAGCGGCAACAGCAGTAGTAGTAATGCAGGAAGTATAACACACGTAGAGATGTAGTCAGGGAGGAGCACTTTGGTCTGGAAATATGCTTTAATAACAAGTAGAATCATAGGAGAAGAGGTTGATACAGCTTTCCAAGAACAATTACAGTATATCTGTTAATAGTTCTCGGTTCCAGAACCTAGTAGGAGATGGGGCATGGGGAAGGTATTTCCCAGTGACAAAGTGATAACTATAGAGGAGATAGCTGGAGAAGAGGGAGTGAAGTAAATCAAGATGAGCACTTCCCTAGAATTTTGTTCTAGGAGAGGTAGTCACCAATGAGAATGTAGCTGGGCTATCTCTCATGATGAAATGAGAGATCCTTCATATATTATGCATGGCATATAAAATATCCACACCCAGACCATGGGTAGCAAACCATTAGATTGGAAACAGAGACGTGGGCTGTGGGTCCTGCTCTGTTACTCACTGGACTCATGAATTTAGGCCTGACACTTCCCTTTTCTGAGACCCAGGTTCTTTATTTGCAGTATGAAGGATCTGTGAGGAGGATGCTCTCTGAGAAACCTGGAAAGACTTACATGAACTGAGGCAAAGTGAAATGAGCAGAACCAGGAGAACATTGTACACAGTAACAGCTACATTGTATGATGAACAGGAGAGAGTTGATGTGATCTCTCACATGAGAGTTGATACAGTTCATGATCTCTCTCCCTTTCACAGTGAACAGATTAGGGTGTCATTTCTACCCACTCCCTAAACATCCTCACCACAGAGTTCCATCGCAGATTCTGGGCAAGTGAGTTCAATCCCACTTTTCTACTGAACCTGCCCCTCCAGGCTGAACAAATCAAATCGTCCTGGCTATTTTCAGTAGTACAAAGATCCAAGACAATTCCAAAGGATGCATGATGGAAAATAAGGGAGCTGGATCAAAAGATTTTTGAGCTGGAAAGAATCCTAGATATCAGCTGGTCCAGCGTTGTCATTGCTATAGACTCTCAGGATAGGAAGGGACCCCAGAAAGTACATGGTCCAAGAAGCACTTGAATAAAATTGAAAATCCCAACTAACAAAAACCTAAGAGATAGTCAGACAAGTCAGCCAAGCTTTACTCCCAGAGTTACAAAAGAGACAGAGTCCAACTTGCTGAAACAGTTCACTTATACTGCACAGAAATTTGCCTCTAAAACCCTCCCTCTTCACCATTTACTAGCTCTGAGATTTGGGGACAAAGAGAAAAATTCTTCTATGTGAGATGCTTTCAAATACTATAAGTCAGCTATTATGCCCTCCCTAAATCTTCCTAGGCTAAATCCTGTCAGCTTCTCCAATGGATCCTCATATGGCATGATCTCAAGGCTCTCCACCATGTTGGTTTGCTTCTTCTGAATGTTTGCAAGTTTATGACTGTGTTCCCTAAAAGGTGGCACCTAGGACTAACTAAGCACAATACACAGAATGTGATACGAATTGGGCAGACTACAGTGGGACTATTACCTTCACCCCTGTTCATTCTGGACTCTGGCCATCGTGTTGTACTCTAAGTTCTCACTGCACAACTTAGTGCCATATCATCCTATTGGTTCACATGTAGCTTACAGTCCACTAAAACTCCTACATCCTCTCCCCTTCCCCCAATAAACTTCATTCTACTTATCATTTGTCCATCTTGTCTTTAAAGTTGATTTTTGTAACTCAATTGTGAACGTTAGATGGCTCTTCTTGAAACTCAAGTCTGTCATCCAACACAGCAGCGATGCTACCTGATTTTTAGCCATCTGAGAAATTTAAATCATGGCACCTATATCCTTATTCAAGTAATTTCTCATTTTCCAGGCATGGAAACTACATTCTAGAGAGGAAAGATGACTTGCTCAAGATCTCAATAATGCTAAATAACTGAAGCAGGGTTCAGATATAGATTCCTTACCTCCAAATACAAGGCACTTTTTCACTGTGCCTTCACGCCATTTGGGGGATAGAGCTGGCTTCAATGGGTTCCTTGGGTTCTCTTGTTCTAAGGTTCCAATTATAGACAGGAGTCAGATGAAGGGATACAGATGAGAATTGAGCAGCCTGAATTAATCCCACTGTGTCCAGCATAGTGTGAAAATATATTCATTATGCACGTTTGACTAAGAAGCAGCATTTTGAAGGAGCATGTTTGAGCCGATTATTCATTTTCTACAAACCAGCAGTTGATAAATATTGAATTGCAACTCTTTACAAATATACCAATTATCTATCCGAAAGCAGGAGTTATTAGTGTGGAGCTATGAATTACGAAATGCTGCTTAGCTAATTGAATTTCTTGATTGACTAAAATATTCCCAGTCCCCAAATTTAGTCAGACAACGAAAAGGTTTCCATGACAACTGCTCTTTCCACAAGACTCAGAAGAGGAGGTGGGGCTGAGACACCCCCTTGGATTTTCAAAAAGCTGGAATACTGAGATCTTCTTGCCATGCCTTGTTGGGGCACGGAGGTGACCCAGGCCTCTGGGAGACTCTATTAACTCAGCAAAATAGCTGGAAATTCTCACTGACTTACATAGGCATTGAATATGGAATGAAAATCAACAAAAGCCTTGGTAAAAGCATCGGTCAGTAAAAGCCTGACCAGCAAAGGCTCATCTTTCTTTATTCGTAGCCACAACAACTTGCGAAGAACCACCAAAAATGAAAGTATTTTTGGAGTTGTGACCTGCTCAATGAAAGGGACTCGTGAGTCTTTATTTTATGGAAATATAAGAACTTCTGTTAGGGGGCATCATTTTTTGCAAGAGTTGACAAAGATGAGAACAAATTACTGGCTCCATGTTGGTAGATACTTGTAAGTGCAGACCTTGGGGGTAGGAGGTGGGGTAGTATTCCTTTCAAATTATTGAAGAAGTTACTAAACAATCAATACCCTTTGATCCAGCAGTCAGGCAATAAGGTCAACAGAAATAAAGGTCTAATATACTCCAAAATATTCATAGCAGTACCATAGTAAAGTTCTGGAATCAAGTGGGTAGATATGTCTGGCTGAATAAGCTGGTATATAAATGTAATGTAATATCAGATCATTTATGATTATAATTAATTCTTAGAGACTGATATAGAAGGAAAAAAGCAGAACCAGGGAAATAGTGTTGGCAATGGCTTCAGTAACTAACACAATCAATTATTCAAAGAGTATCTATTAGGCATTTACTATCAGGCAGGTGATAGTAAATATCCATGTTTGCCAGACACATAATATATTAGAGGCTGTCACAGAGTGCTGGTTGGAAACTTGGCTTTGGAATCAGAAAGACCTAGATTGAAGTCTCATTTCTGACACATGTTGCCTTTTAGTGATGAGAGGGGTCAGATATGAAATACTATAAAGGGCTCTGCCTTTGAAGGAACTTCTCAGGGGTACCCTCTCAGCCTTTACCCTGGCTTCTCCAAATAATGGAATGTTATTAGGAATGGGGCTCAGTAACACCAGTCTAGCTACTCAGAGAGGTACAATAATTAACTCAGCATCCCACAGACAGCAAACAGTGGGGCCAGAACTTGAAGCCAAGTCTTCTTTCCTCCAAGTCCAATGCTCTTTCAATTATCTCGGGGAAGGAAGGTATTGTTCAGCAGCATGGAACTTATTGTGTCCCAAACCGTGATGGGCCCTAGCCTTGCTTGGACCCAAACTAAGGTGGAATCAAGGATGAAATAGTCCAGAAGGAGTTCTGAAGGAGGTTTAGGATTTTGAAAGTCTGGGCTGGCGATGAGGGCACTCTTACAAGAGAAGATAGCTGCCTGAGCAAATGATATAAATGGATGCAAAGATCCTCGAATTGCCCATGCCTGATGTGCACCCAAAGGATCTCTGGGAAATTTCCATTCCCCAAATGCTTCAAAGCAGCATCTATTCCATTACACACATTTGTTCTGATTGTGTACTTGGAATTCAAGGCAGGCAAAGACTTGGAGCTGAAAAGAAGATGAGCTGAGGAAAGGCAAGAGTAATACGGGAGCTCTCTGAACAAAAAGTTTGCCCTTCGTTAATGGAAAAGGAAAACAAGTACCTGCTGGAGCTTGAAATTTCTGTGTGAGATAATGTCAGGAATCATGAAATTCTGTGCAACAAGAGAAAGACAAAGAGAAGCTGGTCTATAGGATGGGGTGTACGTGGGGCAGGGTGGAGGGTGTCTCACGATGCATAAAAATTTTCCCTAGTCCACAGCAGGTTGGTTTAGCAGAAAAGACACTGAACTTTGAACTCTGTGCTTCGGGGGAGAAGCCTAGTTTAGTCCTACTATTTTCTATTTGACCTTGATCAAGTTATTTCATCTTAAAGGAAACTTTCTGATTAATTAACAATTATTTTTAGAGACTGTCTTACTTTTATAGCTGAGGAGTAGTGAATATGGGGGCGGGGTTACAAAGAACAAAACATGGTCCCTGGCAATCAGTAAAATCCAACAATATCCTGGACACTGTGATGGGTGATGGAGATACAAAGACTGAATGAAAACAGGCCTTGACCTATAAGTTTTATTTTTTGTTGGATTAATGAGATTCTGATCTAGTTTGTAAAGCAAAAATGAAAGTAAAGCCTGGGTCTGGGGATCAAAAGACACAAATTCTTGTCAATCAGTGAATCAATCAATGAACATGTATTTATTAATCATTTTCTCTGTGCTCGACAGTGCTCTAGGTACTGGTAGGTCCACTGGTGGGTAAAGGTAGGCCCACTTCTTTTCAAGGCTGAAGGAATTTTTCTTGAAGGATAGCCCTGTGTGCCATGAGTTGTTACTGTTTATGAGCAATGCATTCTGACTGACTGAGTAGCCTCTACTCCATGCACTGAAAAGGTGTAATGACACTTTGAGGGAAGGAGTTTGAGATGTCTTGGAGCAAGAAAGGATTTTTCATTGTAGAAAAGAGACCTCCATGGAGCCTCAAATATACAGAAAGTCCAGAACTCAATCATATTCCTTGATTTCCAGTGCCTGCCACTTGAGAGACTGCTGAAAAAAACTCATTTACCCAATCTAGAACAGTTTTCTTCTCTATAAAATGAAGAGATTGAGCTAGATGTGAGTTAATGTTGCGCCCATTTTTGTCCTTCTAGGCGCTATCTTATAATGTCTCTCCCAGGTCTAACAAAGGTTCATCCCACCATTGAAATTCTTTGTTCTATGACATTCTCTGTTCAAAAATTCCTCCTACCTCTGACATTCTCTGTTCTAAGATCCCTTACATCTTTAACATTCTCTGTTGAAAAGTCCTTTCCATCTTTACGATTAGATGATATTAACTGAGATATTCATCCAAAAGAGATAATAATAAAGATAGCCCATGAAATGTAGCAATGCCATAAGAAGTTCATTGGAGTTAGGGGTGCATAGTTCCCAATACAGAAATGGGAGAGGGCAAAAGCTTGAAAGATGTTGTCAGAGACTCAGATGTTTTGTTAAGTGGAATCATCATCACTCAACTCTTGTTTGTGCTTAAGACCTCAGGCGCCTTGCAGCACAGTCTGATGCGTGAGGTTTTCCAGAGATACAAGCAAGCCTAGTGAAAAGAGGAAGTTCCTATGTAACAAAGCTCACTCGCCAGTTCTCTTTGTCCTGTTGTCCGTCTTGTTACCAGAGTCAGCTCTTCAGTCAGACTAGGAGGATCAATAAATGGAGCCCCCAGAGGCCTAGGCTGGCTTGCTAGATACAGGCAGCTGAATAACGTTAGAGGGGCCAGGACCCTTGTTAGGAATGTTGGCAGCAGCTCCAAATCCCTTTTTTCTACAGATTGGCTTGGTCGGCCTTCCTGCCTAGTGTAACTTTGATAAGTTCAGAACAAGAAAATAATTTCTGAGAAATGAAATGTAAAACTTCTTTGCACATTTATTATTATAAAAATGCACTAGAAAGGTTTACAATAGGAAAGAACCATGGGGTTAGCGGTGGGAGGGAATCTTTTTTTTCTAAGTGAAGAATACATTGTAATTGGAATAATTTCTCTCTAATTTGCCTTTCTTATAAATTTGGATTTTCAAATACCAGGTTTTCACAATGTAAGCATCGACATTCAAGGTAAGTGACTGTCTCTCATTTCCCATCCTCTTCTTGTTCTCCTATAATTCCAAAGAAAGGATCACAGAATGTCAGAGCTGGAAGAGCCTTAGGTGCCATGTTCTTCACAAAGGAGAAAACCAGGGCTCAGTGATGGGAAGTGATTCACCCAAGAATCTCTTCCCTCCTGTCTTCTCTAGGACCTGGGGGCATCAATCACTCCTCTTTTTCATCTTCCTTCTCTCCTTATCTGATCACTTAACCTACTACCTACCCCTCCTTCTACAGACAAGCTTAAATGTTTTCCATCCTAAAATCCAGTCCTTTAGATTCTACACTTCTCTCCAGCTATTGCCCCATCTCTCTCTTCCTTTCACAGTGAACATATTAGGGTGTCATTTCTACTCACTTCCTAAATATCCTCACCACAGAGTTCCATGACAGATTCTGGGCAAGTGAGTTCAATCCCATTGTTCTACTGAACCTGCCCCTCCAGGTTGAACAAATCAAATCGACCTGGCAGCTCTCTTTCTCTTATATACATATACATATACACATGTGTGCGTATATATAATTTATTTCAATTTAAATTTATGGATTAAAACAGGCATTTCAATAACATAAAATAATAAAAAGGATGATTGCACATAAACCTGAAAATCCATTATGTGCAACTTGTTATTCATTTTAAATATATAATAACATTATCACGTATTTTTTTTCCATTTTTTCTTCCCCCCACCCCAAAGATTTCTACAGTTAGATGCAAATAGATGTGTGTGTGTTGTACATACTTATATTGTGTGTGTGTGTGTTGTACATATTTATATTTATCAGCTCTTTCTCTGGATGCAGATAGTGTCTTTCTACATATTTCCTTTATAATTAATTTGGGTATTCATAATAATCAAAATGATTTATTCACTCAAAGTTGTTCTTAGAACAAATATTGCTGTTACTGTATACAATATTCTCTTGGTTCAAATCTTTCCATGTGTTTCTAATTTTTCATTGTGCTCATCATTTCTTACAGTACGGTAGTATTACACCTCAATCATAGGCCGCAACTTGTTAAGCTATACACAACTGATGAGCATCCCCTCTATTTCCAGTTCTTTGCCATCACAAAGAGAGCTGCTATTGACATTTTAGAGCATGTAGGTTCTTTTCCTTTTCCTAGAATCAGTTTTGGAAATAGACCTACTTGTGGTATTCCTAAGTCAAATGTTGCCCTCATTTTCTTTATACCTACCGTTTTAGTTTCTTGTTTTATGTGGACTTATTAATATATAGTTTTTAATTTGAAATATGTTTATAACATATACATGTACATATATATTATATATATAATGCATATTTGTAATACATTCATATGCTGCTCATTTGTTCAGTTGTGTCTGACTCATCATGACTCCCGGGACCACAGCATGCTAGACTCTCCTATCCCCCATTATATCCCAAAGTCTTTCCAAGCTCGTATTCATTGTTTCTAAGACACTCTCTACTCATCTCATCCTCTACTTTTCCTTTTGCTTTCAATCTTTCTTTTTTTTTTTTTTTTTTTTTAAGTGAAAAAAGTATTTATTTTTTTTTAATTAATTTATTTATTTAGCTTTTTACTTTCATTTTCACAAATTTTTGGGTTCCAAATTTTCTCCCCTTTTCTCCCCTCCCCCCACCCCAATACCCCAAGCAATCTAACTTTCCCTATCTTCAATCTGTCCTCTCTTCTGTCATCCCTCCCTTCCCTTGTCTCTATCTTCTCTTTTCTCCTGTAGGGCCAGATGACTTTCTATTCCTCATTAACTGTATGTCTTCTTTCCTAGTTGCAACAACAATACTAAACAATTGTTCCTGAAACTTTGAGTTCCAAATTCTCCCCATCCCTCCCTCCCCACCCATTCCCTTTGGTACGGCAGGCAATTCATTATAGGCCATATCTGTGTAGCTTTGCAAGTGACCTTCCTGATAGTCGTGTTGTGTAAGACTAACTGAATTGCCATCCTTCCTAACCTGCCCCTCATTGTTTCTCTTCTGTCCTTTGATCCTGTCCCTCCCCAAGTGTTGACTTTCAATTACTCCCTCCTCCCTTTGCTCTCCCTTCCATCATCCCCCCCCCAATATCTCCTTCTCCCCCGCTTTCTTATACTGTAAGATAGGTTTTCATACCAAAATGAGTGTGCATTTCACTCCTTCGTTTAGTCAAATGTGATGAGGGTAAACTTTTGTTTGTTTGTTTGTTTGTTTTTTTTTTTCCCTCAGCTCTCCT
The DNA here is from genome assembly GCA_023548195.1 of Bettongia penicillata ogilbyi. Classification (NCBI taxonomy): domain Eukaryota; kingdom Metazoa; phylum Chordata; class Mammalia; order Diprotodontia; family Potoroidae; genus Bettongia; species Bettongia penicillata. Next base: position 13,622,693 of record JAJHZJ010000150.1, on the reverse strand, counting down.
CTTTTTCCCTCCACTAAAAACATCTCCTACTTGCCTCTTAAATGACATATAGTTACCCCCTTCCATTTCCCCCTCTTTCCTCTCACTACATTTCTCTCTCACCATTTACCTTAATTTCTTTTAAGGTATGGTCCCATCCTATTCAGTTCAATCTGTGTTCTCTGTCTCTGCATGTGAATGCATGTGTGTATGTGTGTGCATGCGTGTACATGTGTATGTGTGATCCCACCAACCACCCAGATACTGAAAAGTTTTAAGAGTTAGAAATATTGTCCTTCCCTGTATGAATGCAAACAGTTCATTTCTGGTAAGTCCCTTAATACTTCTCCTTGCTGTTTACTTTTGCATGCTTCCTCTCATTCTTGTGTTTGAAAGTCAAATTTTCTTTTCAGCTCTGGTCTTTTCATTAAGAATGATTGAAAGTCCTCTGTTTCATTGAAAGACCATATTTTCCCTTGCAGTATTATACTCAGTTTAGCTGGGTAGGTGATTCTTGGTTTGAGTCCTAGTTCCTTTGCCTTCTGGAATATCCTATTCCACGCCCTTCGATCCCTTAATGTAGAAGCTGCTAGATCTTGGGTTATCCTGATTGTATTTCCACAGTACTGGAATTGTTTGTTTCTGGCTGCTTGCAAGATTTTTTCCTTGAGCTGGGAGTTCTGGAATTTGGCCACAATGTTCCTAGGAGTTTCTCTTTTTGGATCTCTTTCAGGTGGTGATCGATGGATTCTTTCAATACTTATTTTGCCCTCTGGTCCTAGAATGTCAGGGCAGTTTTCCTTGATAATTTCATGCAAGACGATGTCTAGGCTCTTTTTTTGATCATGGCTTTCAGGTAGTCCCATAATTTTTAAGTTGTCTCTCCTTGATCTATTTTCCAGGTCAGTTGTTTTTCCCATGAGATATTTCACATTCTCTTCCATTTTATCGTTCTTTTGGTTTTGTTTGGTGATTTCTTGGTTTCTCATAAAGTCATTAGACTCCATCTGTTCCATTCTAATTTTGAGAGAACTATTAAATTCAGTGAGCTTTTGAGCCTCTTTTTCCATTTGGCTCATTCTGCTTTTGAATGCATTCTTCTCCTCATTGGCTTTTTGAACCTCTTTTGCCAATTGAGTGAGCCTATTTTTCAAGGTGTTAATTTCCTCAGCATTTTTTTGGGACTCCTTTACCAAGATATTGACCTTTTTTTCATACTCTTCTTGCATCTTTGTCATTTCTCTTCCCAGTCTTTCCTCCACCTGTCTAACTTGCTTTTCAAAATCCTTTTTAAGCTCTTCCAAGGCCTGAGCCCACCCAACACCCCCCTGGGGTGTCTGGGGTACTGAGGCCCCGCCCTCCACATCTTTCCCTGATGGGAAAAATACGTCCTCGTCCTCCCCATCAGATCCGAAGGTCGGGATCATTTGCATTTGTTGGAAAAAACTCTCTAAAGTCTTATTTTTCTTTCCCTTTCTAGGCATTTTCCCAGCCAGTTACTTGACTTCTGAGATTCCTTTCCACCTCCGCCTGGATCCGCCCAGCTAGTACTTGACCTCTGAGATTCAAATGCGCTTTCCCGCGGCAAGCTTTAGTTCTGGCGCAGGGTGGGGGCAGGGCCGCTTCCTAGCTTGGGCCCTCAGGGGCTTTCTGAAGAGACTTTCAGGAACAGAGCCGATGGGGGCGGGGTGGGGGACCCCGCCTGCTGTGCTCAGCTCCCTTGAGGGTTTTATTCAGAGGCGTTCAGCAGTAGAGCAGGGTGGGGGCAGGGCCGTCTCCCCTGCTCGGCTCCCTCAGGTTGGAAAGACCTTCAGTATTGAAGATCCTACCTGCTGCTGGGGGATTCCTGAGTCCCGGGCGTTGCCGCCTCTGCCGCCGCCGCTTCCTCCCGAGGGGGCCCGCTCCCCTCCCCTAGCGCAGGCTTCTTTTTAACTGACCTTTAGCTTCTGTGGGCAGAGGGACTTTCCCGGCTGCCGGAGATTCTCCCGGAGCTTTCCTCTCTGAAGTCTGCTCAGGTCAGCTTCTCTGGGTCGCGGCCAGGGGTGGGGGTGGGGTCCGCTTTCCTGGCTGCGATGGACCCCGGGGACGGCTCTCCAGGGTTCAGTGGAACGGAAATCTCTTCCCCTATGTTTGTGCACCCCCTGCAGAGATTCAGAATTTATGGGGCTCTCCTTTTACCTCAATTCCATGGGTTGTGGGCTCGGAGCTCGTGAATGTGCGTCCTTCTACTCCGCCATCTTGGCTCCGCCCCCTGCTTTCAATCTTTCACAAGATCAAGGTCTTTTCCAATGTGTCCCTTCTTCTCATTGTTTGACCAAAGTATTTTAGCTTTAGCTTCAGTATTTCTCCTTCCAGTGAATAAACTGAATAAATTTCTTTGTGTTGACCACTGATTTGATCTCCTTTCTGTCCAAGAGACTCTCAAAAGTCTTCTCTGGCACCACACTTTGAAGGCATTGATTCTACATCACTCAGCTTTTCTCATAGTCCAACTCTCACAGCCATACATCACTACTGAACAAACCATAGCTTTGGTTATACAGACTTTAGTTGGCAAAGGGATGCCTTTGGTTTTGTGGTTGTGGTTTAATAATGCTGTGGACATTCACTAAAACTTTCCTTCAAGAGAGGAAGCATCTTTTAATGTCATGGCTACGGTCACCATCTGCAGCAATGTTTGAGCCTAAGAACATATAAACTGACAATGCTTCCATTTCTTCTTCCTCTATTTGCCAAGAAGTGACAGGATGAATTGACATGATCCCACTTTTTATGGTAAGCTTCAAGTCAGCTTGTATACTCTCCTCTTTCACCCTCATCAAGAGACTTCTTAATTCCTCTTTACTTTCTGCCAGCAGAGTGGTTTCTTCTGCAAAAATGAGATTTTTGATACTTCTCCTGGCAACCTTAATTTCAGCTTTTGATTCATCTAGCCTGGCATTTCACTTGATATACTCTGCTATAAGTTAAATAAATGAGGTGACAATATACAGTGTTGTCATACTACTTTTCCAATCTTAAACCAATCATTTTTTTTTCCATATTCAGTTTTCACTATTGCTTCCTGGCCCTCATACAGGTTTTTTTAGGAGACAAGTAAGATGAGTTTGTACTCCCATCTCTTTGGGGACTTGCCACATGTTTTTGTGATCAACAGAATCAAAGGCTTTAGTGTAGTAGAAGCAGAAGTATATGCTTTTTTTTCCCTCTGGAACTCCCCTGTATTCTTCATAACCCAGAAAATGTTGGTAATTTGGCTTCTAGTTTCTCTGCCTCTTCAAAAATCAGCCTGCTCTTCTTGGTTCACATGTTGCTGAGCATAACTTGCAGAATCCTAAGTATAACCTTACTAGCATATAAAGTGAGTGCAATTGTTCAATAATTTGAATAGTCTTTGGCATTGTCTTTCTTTAGGATTGGGTCATAAGCTGATCTTTCTTTTCAAGACAGTGGACACTGTTGAATTTTCCAAATTTCCTGGCAAATTTCCCTTTCACCCAGTGATATCGCTACTAGGTTTATCCCCAAAGAAATAAAAAAGAAAAAAAAGTACTTAAATGTACACAGCAGCTCTTTTCTGTTGACAAAGAATTGGAAATTGAAGGAATGCCTATCAATTGGGGAATGGCTGAACAAATTGTGGTATTTGATTCTGATGGAATACTATTGTGCTATAAGAAATAAAGAGCAAGATGCACTCAGAAAAGCCTGAAAAGACTTACATGAGCTGATGAAAAGTGAAATGCATTGTCTACAAAGTAATAGCCCACATAGTCACATTATGGAAATGTTTTACATCCCTTCACATGTATAACCTATATCAAATTGTTTGTCTTCTCAATGAGGGGTGGGGTTGGGGAGGGAGGAAGGGAGATAATTTGGAACTCAAAGTTTTAAAAGAAAATATTTTTTAAATTATTTTTACGTGTAATGGGGAAAATAAAATACTAAATGAAAAAAAGTTGCTGGTCTATTGAGAGCAGCACTTTAACGGAACCACCTTTAAAGATTTCAAATCCTTCAGGTGGAATTCCATCCCCTCCTCTAGTCTTATTTGTTAGAAGCGCTTCCTAAGACTCACTTGACTTCATTCTCCAGGATGTTTGGCTCTAGGTCAGTAACTGCACTATCGGTGATGTTGAGATCTTTCTTTGTAAAATTCTTCCATATACTCTTTCCACTTCTTCTTAATCTCCTCTGCACCACACACACACACACACACACACACACACACACACACATGTGTTCCTGTGTGTATGTGTGTGCATGCATGCCTATGTGTAGAGCTATGGGCTTCCTGAGGGCAAGGACCAAATTCAGTATTAATTTTATCTCATAGTACTTGTTATAGTGAGTTGGACGTGAACACATTTAATTGCTATTTACAGAATTTCTTTATTTTCCTATTTCTATCTCCTTGATCACCTCACAAAGGGGCTTCATTAGTTACAATTCTGAAGCAACAAACCTTTCTTGGACTGCAACAGAAAGATAGGGTCCAGGATGAGGTACACAAGAAGCCCATGTTTGGCTGCCCTTTGCCCTGCTCAGACACAGAAGGTGTCTTGTGTTTTGTTCATACCTCATGACAAGCTGAAGTATCTCCAAAGGTCACCAGAGCGGATGGTGAGGGCATTAGAAGTCATTTCACATGAGCATTGGATGAAGAATATGTAGATGTTTAGCCTTATGGAGAAGACAAGACTTAGACCTTGTATGACAGCTGACGTCTCATAGATGTAGGATTGCCTTAAGGATGATGAATTTGACTTGTGCTCTGTTTAACTTCAGTGTATGGAAACTGCAGAAGCATATTTGGGATAGACACAAGAACAAACATCCTAAGAATAAGTTTGGCTGCAGGCTGCAACAGGACAACCCTTTTATACCTTCTGTTGACCATGATTGGGTCATAAGCTGCCATAGAACCACCTATTTTTATGAACAAACCTACATGACTCAGTCATTTGTTTGAAGTACCTTTGTTGATGGATGTCTGGCTGACTTCCTGAAGATGTTACCCATGGAGGGCCTTTGGATCCTACCTCTGGTTCTCTCATTTCCAAGATACTACCCTTTTGGAATTACATTTGACAACCCTAGTTATGTGCACCAGTGATCATGCCTTCTTTGTGCTTCATGAAAGACAGCATCCTATTACACAACTATTTCTCTTTTTTTTATTTGCCTATTTACCATCTGCTGTCAGAATATCTTTTATGGGGGGGGAGCCAAGATGGCAGAGTAGAAGGACACACGTTTACGAGCTCCAACCCACAGCCCATAGAATTAATGTAAAAAGAGATCCACATAAATTCTGGATCACTGAAAGGTGTGCAGAACCAGAGTGGAAGAGATTTCCATGCCAGAGAGCCCTGGAGACCCGTCCCCAGGGTCCGTCGTGCCCCGGAAAGCGGACCCCACCCCAGCGCTGCCCTGGCCGCGGCCCCAGAGAAGCTGACCCGAGCAGGCTTCAGGGACGGAAGCTCTGGCAGCTGGGAAAGTCCCTCTGCCCACAGAAGCTACAGGTCAGTGAGAGAGACGGCTGGCTGGAGGAGGGGAGTGGAGTGTCTCCGTGACTCTGGCCCCCTTGGGAGGAAGCAGGGGCGGCAGAGATGGGGGCAGGAAGTGGCAGAGGCAGAGGCATGGGTGGCAGCAGAAGGAGCAGCAGCGGCGGCCCAGGACTCCCTCAGCAGCAGGCAGGATCTTCATTACTGAAAGTCTCTGCATAAACAACCTGAGGGAGCTGAGCCTGAGAGATGGCCCTGCCCCACCCTGCTCCACTGCTGAAGGCCTCTTCATAAAGCCCCTGAGGGAACTGAGCCTGGGAGGCGGCCCTGCCCCCACCCCAGCACCAGAACTAAAGTTTGCTGTGGAAAGCCCATTTGAACCTCAGACCCCAAGCACTAGCTGGGCGGATCTAGGCGGCGGTGGACAGGAATCTCAGAAGTCAAGTAACTGGCTGGGAAAATGCCTAGAAAAGGGAAGAAAAATAAGACTATAGAGAGTTTTTTCCAACAAATGCAAATGATCTCGACATTTGGATCTGATGACGAGGACGTATTCTCGCCATTAGGGAAAGATGTGGAGGGCGGGGCCTCAGTACCCCAGATACCCCAGGGGGATGTCAGGTGGGCTCAGGCCTTGGAAGAGCTCAAAAAGGATTTTGAAAATCAAGTTAGACAGGTGGAGGAAAAACTGGGAAGAGAAATGAGAGAGATGCAAGAAAAGTATGAAAAACGGGTCAATACCTTGGTTAAGGAGACTCAAAAAAATGCTGAAGAAAATAACACCTTGAAGACTAGGCTCACCCAATTGGCAAAAGAGGATCAAAAAGCCAATGAGGAGAAAAATGCTTTCAAAAGCAGAATTAACCAAATGGAAAAAGAGGTTCAAAAGCTCACTGAATTTAATAGTTCTCTCAAAATTAGAATGGAACAGATGGAGTCTAATGACTTTACGAGAAACCAAGAAATCACCAAACAAAACCAAAAGAACGAAAAAATGGAAGAGAATGTGAAATATGTTATGGGAAAAACAACTGACCTGGAAAATAGATCCAGGAGAGACAATTTAAAAATTATGGGACTACCTGAAACTCATGATCAAAAAAAGAGCCTAGACATCATCTTCCATGAAATTATCAAGGAAAACTGCCCTGACATTCTAGAACCAGAGGGCAAAATAAGTATTGAAAGAATCCATTGATCACCACCTGAAAGAGATCCAAAAAGAGAAACTCCTAGGAACATTGTGGCCAAATTCCAGAATTCCCAGCTCAAGGAGAAAATCTTGCAAGCAGCTAGAAAGAAACAATTCCAGTACTGTGGAAATACAATCAGGATAATTCAAGATCTAGCAGCTTCTACATTAAGGGATCGAAGGGTGTGGAATAGGATATTCCAGAAGTCAAAGGAACTAGGACTCAAACCAAGAATCACCTACCCAGCTAAACTGAGTATAATACTTCAGGGGAAAATATGGTCTTTCAATGAAACAGAGAACTTTCAATCATTCTTGATGAAAAGACCAGAGCTGAAAAGGAAATTTTACTTCCAAACACAAGAATGAGAAGAAGCATGAAAAAGGAAACAGTAAAGAAAAGTCTTAAGGAACTTACCAGAAGTGAACTGTTTACATTCATACAGGGAAAGACAATATTTGTAACTCTTAAAACTTTTCAGTATCTGGGTAGTTGGTGGGACCACACACACACACACATGTACACGCATGCATGCACACACACATACACACATGCACACACACACACCGAGACAGAGAGCACAGAGTGAATTGAATAGGATGGGACCATAGCTTAAAAGAAATTAAGGTAAATGGTGAGAGAGAAATGTAGTGGGAGGAAAGAGGGTGAAATGGAATGGGGTAATTATATGTCATTTAAGAGGCAAGCAGGAGACTTTTTAGTGGAGGGAAAAAGAGGAGAGCTGAGAAAAAAAAAACAATTAGATTACCCTCATCACATTTGACTAAAGGAAGGAATAAAATGCACACTCATTTTGGTATGTAAACCTATCTTGCAGTATAGGAAAGTGGGGGAGAAGGAGATAAGCAAGGGGGGAGGGATGATGGAAGGGAGGGCAAAGGGAAGAGGGAGCAATTGGAAGTCAACACTTGGGGAGGGACAGGATCAAAAGACAGAAGAGAAACAATGAGGGGCAGGGTAGGATGGAGGGTAATTCAGTTAGTCTTACACAACACGACTATCAGGGAAGTCATTTGCAAAATTACACAGATATGGCCTATATTGAATTGCCTGCCTTCCCAAAGGGAACGGGTGGGGACGGAGGGATGGGGAGAATTTGGAACTCAAAGTTTTAGGAACAACTGTCTAGTATTGCTGTTGCTACTAGGAAAGAAGACATACAGTTAATGAGGAATAGAAAGTCATCTGGCCCTACAGAGAAAAGAGAAGATGGAGACAAGAGAAGGGAGAGATGACAGAAGAGAGGGCAAATTGGAGATAGGGAAAATTAGATTGCTTGTAGTATTAGGGTGGGGGGAGGGGATAAAAGGGGAGAAAATTTGGAACCCAAAATTTTGTGAAAATGAATGTAAAAAGTTAAATTAAAAAAAAGAATATCTTTTATTACTATTTCTCCTGTCTCTCTCTCCCTTCCCTTCCTTCTCCTCTCCCATATGGAGTAAGACAGATATTGAATACATGTCAATTGCTCTCAATTTATTCTTCCTCTTCAACTTTGATTTCAATAAGTGTCTTAATATATAGTCAACCTTAAGCATCTTATTTGTATCTGTATGCTTAATGGATTTTTTTTCTTTTCTGGAGGAAACTAAGATATTTCTAGATATCACCTTCACCCATTGGTTCAATGTGACCTCAAGATTAATAGCTTGATATTTTCTAGCTCTTTTTCCTTAGCATCAATTAAGAATTTTTCACTGAACAAGATGAAAACGAACAGAGAGATGCTAATAAATTCAATTCTAGGCAGAACCATAACGGGATCAAACTATTACTTTGAAAAATGCCCATTTTAATCATAACTATGCTTGCCAATATTATTGTGGTGGCATGTTTTTAAAGAGGCAGCTAGGTGCCTCAGTAAATAACATGTTGGGCCTGGATTCTGGCAAACCCAAGTTCAAATCAGACCTCAGACACTTAGTATCTGTGTGACCTTGGGAAAGCCACATAACTTCTGTTTGCTTTAATCCACTGGAGAAGGAAAAGGCAAACCACTCCAGTATCCTTCCCAAGACAACTTTATGCACAATATGCCAGTACTGATATATGTATGCACACACACACACACACATATGTATCTATAGTTCGCAGATTCACAAGGAGTTGGACACTACTGAACAACAACGTTTTTAAAAGAGACTAATTTTTCATGTGGTCATCAAGTACTTAAACAGGTGCACTATAATTCTGACTAATTCTTATATTTGTCCCACAGGAATAAGCTCTGTATTTCTGATCAAGTCAAAGGTTTTCTGATAATCACTAGAGACAACTTAAATGTTCATAAGATTTGGTATCGCTTATTTCATAATTATTGAATTTATATATATATAATACACAGATATATACATATATACACACATTTATACATATATACAGATGTGTTTAGATATATGTATTCACACATATGCACACACATGCATATATACATATATGCATGTATGTACATAGTGGTGTGTATAATTACATAGTTTATATATATATATATATATATATATATATGTAAAATTGTCTTGTGTCTCTTAATTTTTCCTTTTAGTGATACAAGTGAAGAATAGTTTGTATAAATTACAGGGACACATAATTAGCTAAAAGGGGAGGGGTTGCTGATGTTCTTATCTTTGAAAGGTGGAATCAGACTTGCATCTGAGAACAAGCTGATTAAGGTAATTTATATGTTATTGTGAAAAAATCAGCCAATCTACAAGCACTCATTAAGTGCCTACTAGGTGCTAGACTCTGTGCATTTGAACCAATAATGATGGACGTTGTCTGGAGTCCCCATTGACTGAAAGGATAAAGTCTCTGTCACCTACTTTGGCCATAAGGTTTTGTCCTGCCTTAAGGACAGACAAGCATTCTATTCCTTGAGTGGTCCACTGTGTATTTTTATTATGTTTGACTTCATGTGATCTTGTAGATGAGCACAGATTTTCTGCATTCTTCTTGGACACTCCTTCGTCTCTAATAGCTTGTCTTTTCAAGTCTCTATAGTACAATTTTTGACTGAAGTTAAATTGTTTATTCTCCTCTTTTATTTGTTTTGAACCCCTCATATGTAGCCATAATGTTTTGACTTTTTTTTCTGTTTAAAGGAATATAGAATTTTGATTTGCACTTTTCTTCTGGATTCCTTTGCCAGCATCCTTTTTGGTGCCTTTGAATGACCAATATGGTCTGTAAAATATGTACTAGGTAGATATGGATTTAATTATTCAAAGTCTCTCTGAAAATCTCAAATATCCTGATCTCAAAGTTGTTTCTGCCATTGTGTTGTTGGATGGTTTACATAAGAGTACTATTTGATAATTTTACTTGTCTGTCTGTGGTCTTAACATGTTACATATCCTGCAGCGGAGAGGTCCTGAAATATTGTTACACTTTCTGTCAAATACTGTGAGAGAGTGTGTTCAGTTTTGATTGTTATAACAGATGTCATATATTTTTGGTATTATTGTGTTTTGGTCAACTAGTTGAATTTATGCCAAAACAATCTTTTAAAAAAAATTCCAGGCTATGATTTTTTTTATTTTATGAATTTTATGAAGTTTTATCAATTCCATCTCCTTTGTAAAACCATTAAAGATATCAGCATTGATTTTGTTATCTATCTAATTATTAGCTAGATAGTCTTTTCCAGTGATGCTAGGGTGCTTAACTTTTCCCTCTTCCAACTTTAGGATTGTCCTTGAATTCATATCTTATTGTTTTCTAATCTCTGTTTAGGATAAATGTATTTGTTCATGATTTCCTTACACCCATTGACAAGCATTGTTCTGTAACTTGGAGCTGAGGCTACTTATGAGAAAAAAACAATTTGAAACCACTTTCTCTAAAAGTTGAGATATGTTTAGTTTTGTTATAATATAGTCGTGGTGTATAATACAAGTATTTATGTCTGCAGTCCCTTTATGCATATTTATGCTTACCAGTTTAGGTGGGCACTGCCATCTGCACTGAAGCATTTTCAAGAGGTGATGTGTTGATGTTTCTGATTTACTCTGATGCATCCCTATTACATTGGGAGCCCATGGCAAGTAGAGACTGTATTTTGTCTTTCTTTGTATCTTCAGAATTTAGCACAGTGCCTGATGTATAGCAAGTACTAAATGAATCATTGGCTGGCAGAAAATGAAAGCATGCTGCTTGGTCCTCTGTCCATTTCAACAGGTTGACCACTGAGTGTTTTGAGCTCATCTCTTTCTTAGGTGCATAGAATTCTTTTTATCAAATTCATCAGAGTGCTTACCCAAATGGATGTCATTGATTATTATATTTTATGTGGCAGATTTCAGATACGAATGCCAATGGGACAGTTCGCCATTCTATTAGGATTCTTGCATTTTTAATCTTTTTCTGACTATTTCACAAGTAGTTAAAAATAATTTTCTTTTGTAGTTAGGTAAAATTATTAGTTTATAAGTTGACCTTTATCTGGTAAGTGAAAGTATATTTGAAACAACTTGAGTAGCCCTCGTGGCATTGCGGTTAGTATCAATATAATCATTACCTTCACTAGCCTGGATCACTTCTGAGTTTCTTACCATCTCTGAAATTCATTGATTAGGATTTTGTGTCTTTGGCCTCTGAGGATAAGGGGAAGAACAGTGGAGGCTCTGGGTATAACTTTTTGTCGTTGTTGTGTAGTCATCAGGTCCAACTCTTTGTGATCCCAGTGAGGTTTTCTCGGCAAAGATACTGGAGTGCTTTGTCATTTCCCTCTCCAGCTCATTTTACAGATGAGGAAACTGAGGCAAATAGGATAAGTGACCTGCCCAGGATCACACAGCTATTAAGTGTTTGAGGTCACATTTGAACTCAGATCCTCCTGACTCCAGGGCCAGCACTATGCCACCTAGCTGCTCCCCCCAATTATATCTGGCCTCATGGAAGTCCTTCCTAAGGAGGTAGTGAGTTCTTTAAGTAGTTCTATATAGCTACTCATTAGGTTCACTGTGGAGAGGATTCCTGCTTTCTTTTGGATTGGAGTATCTGGAGTCTAAGGTCCCTTCTCACTCTGAAAGTCTGAAATCCTCTTTCAAGGCTAGTGAATATGGGAATGCCCCCAGAGCTTTGATCAAGTCTATCAGGGTTGTTTTGACATCTTTGAGATTGACTGTCTTTCTGCAAGGTAACATCCTCTCATGTATTAGGAAATGAAATTAGTCCTGTCAGATGATGAACAAGCAGGTAGAAAAGCATTTATTAAGAACTAACAAAGCCCTGAGCTAAGATCTGGGAAGACAACTACAACATCATGCCAGCCCCTGTTCTCAAGGAGCTCATGTTCCAGTTGGGAGGGATACCATTGACAGGGCAGAGCAAGAGGCCTGGGTCGCTCTGGGGTCAGTGATGAGGCAGATGGCAGTAATGCATCTTTTGTAATGGAATTTCCATTGATAAAACTATATCTGTTTCTGAGGGGGAGCAGCTATTGGGTTTTGGTGGCACAAACTCGCTTGCTGTAAATTGGTAGCGGTGGCTGCTGAGGTTCTGGGGACTGCAGAAATAGTTGCAAGGTCAGCTCTTCCACGGAATCATTTCCTTGGATGATGGCTGAAGGGGTTGGGGTGGAAGCTGACCTGTGTTCTGGGATGGGAGGGTGAGCTACCACTATATTGGCCCAATGTGCCATTGGGCAGCTGTTAGTCAAAAGCTGGGATTGGTGTTCACCACCAGCAATGGCTGAGATAGAGATAAAAACTATAAAAGAATAAAGAAACAAGAGAATCTCAGCTTCAGTGCCCCCACCCCCACCCCAAAGACTTGGTATGGTGGCATTCAGTCAGCCCTAGAGGAGGAAATTATTCCATCCACACACATCTTTCAGGGCTATTTGTTTCCTGTCTGGGAGAGATCTCTTTAAGACGTTTGTAAAATTAGTCTCTGAATCCATGGCAATCTGAATCCATGACCTGCCTTTGCTTGTAATTGTGGTAGTAAAGCCTACCACTGGTCCTTTGAAGGAAGGGCTACTGGGCTAATGTACAGTGCACTGGTTATGAGGAATGGATTCCTAGATATGATTCAGCAAACTCTGACCTGTGGCTGCTCTCTCTGCCCCTCCCCCTCCTAAGTCATCATGTCTTCGGCTATGACTTTTGGACCCTGCTATGGTTCATAAGATCACAGGTCACAGATGATATAGGGATCATCTGGTCCCAATGCCCTCATTTGATAGATGAGAAAACTGAGAATGAGAAAGGGAAATGTGAAAGCATCCTAAGTCACTCAGCTAGTGATCAGCAGAGCTGGAAGCCCAACTGAAGTCTTATGCCTTCCACTGCTTCTGGGGCCATTCTCTCTTCCATGTGCTTGGTCAGCCTGGAAGTGTTATGAATTGACTATGTGATAAAAAGCTGACTGTGGCTTCTGCCCAACAGTTTAACCAAATCGAAGAGTCAATGACTTCTGATTGAACCGTGAGTCATACTTTGTGTTGAAAATTTAATGACATGTATGTTTAATCCAACAGTTTATCAGATCAGGTTTATTTAAAACAATTCATTCGTTAGTTGGAGCCTCTAGACACCTAGTGACTCAAATCCTACCAGACAGAATCCAGGTTCTCTGCCTTTCACAAAGTGAATGGTAGTCCTCACAGACTGACCTTTGTCTAGGTCCCTCTGAGGGGAGCATGGTTCAGGGACTTGGGAAAAGAAAACCACAATAAAATCGACCCATGGTATATGTCTGGAAACATGGTGCCTGGCATACAGGAGGCAGGGAGAAAAGGTTTCTTGATTGACTGGTTAATTGGTGAGACATTGAATAAGGAGGTTACAGGTACACCTTTGCTTAGATGTCTCAGTTCTCTCAGAGGTTGAAATTCTGTGATACTTCAAGGGCTGTAGTATTATTCAAGGAAACTTCCCCACTGAAAGAGGGAGGACTTTGCTTGTCTTGAGAGGAAGGTGCTGAGGACAGTTGCTCATGAGATAGAGTGTGTGTTTGTGGGCATATATATATATATATATATATATATATATATATATATATATGTATGTATGTATGTGTGTATGTGTGTGTATATGTGTGTGTGTCTCCTCTAGACAGAACTATAGATATAGATCTATGAGTCTTTCAACATATACATCAATATCTATATCTATCTTTCTATAGATTCAGAATTTAGTTTTATGTAGATATTTATATATATGGTAGACTTGTTCTAGCAAAGAGACAGAGTATAGAGGGAGAGCCAATTGAAAATTTAGAAGCCTTGATTCTTCTTCTCCTCCTCCTCCTTCTTCTACATCTTCTGCTTCTGCTTCTTCTGCTTCTCTCTCTCATTAAAAATAAATTGATGGAATAAACACCTGTCATGTAACATGTATCATGTCCTGTAACATGGATAAACACCACACTTTGGTGAATTCACTTTGGTGAATTCAATCAGAAATCATGATGTTAAAATACTATGCCTAATAAAAACTCTGACTTAGGAGCTAAAAGGCCAGCTCTCCTACTTCCTGGCTGTGTCACTGTCTTTCCTAGTCTAACTCAAGGTACCTTTCAGTGTATCATGGATTCTTTTGTTAATATGCTGAAATCTTTTCAGAATAATGTCTTTAAATGCACAAAATAAAATACATAGAATTACAAAGCAAAACAATAATATTGAAATATTCAAATATTCAAATCAAATATTAATTAATTAAGATCAAATATTTAACACCAAAACATCAATGAAATAAGTTCATGGATCTCAGGTGAAGAACCCTTGCACTAAATAATATAAAATGTCCATGAGGACCTGAATGTTGGGGTAGCAGAAAGCTTGAGGAGAAATTTTTTCCATTCCTGGCTCTGCTATATCAACTACTCTTATGATCTGTAATTGGTCACTCAGCAAACATCTCTTAAGATCCTACCTGATTGCCAGGCACCATGTTTTCCATGACCTTGTGATCCAGGAGAAGTCATTTCCTGCTTCTAGGCTTCACTTTTTTTATCTGTGAAATGGGGAAGGGTGAATTTCTTTCTAGATTTTGTTCCTCTGATCTCACAACCACAGTTACTTCCCCTCCATATTAGGTACATGAGCACTGACCGTAGAACTTTGAGGGATTACAAGGACCCTATTTGAAATAGTCTCTGTCTTAGGCATGGCATGATTCAATATATATGAAAAGCCATGCCAAAGTAGAATAAGTAACCCCTGGGAAAAAATAGGCCATGAGATATCTCTAATTAAAGAAAATAGATTCAGTTCCCTGTAAGAAAAAACAGCTAAAAATATTTTGTTTGTTCTTCTAATGGTTTGACAGAACTTTGTCTAATGTAGAGCTGAACCAATCCCATTTCTACTTCCCTGATGAATTAGTCAAATATCTTCTAGCCCTACAGACATTGAGTTCTGCCTGACATTGGGAACATTGACTGACCATTCTGATACTCAGTTAATAGTCCTTATCCTGCCCTGTCTCACAAGCTGTGGGGAAGGTCAATAACAGAAATGAATACTGAAATGATTCTGAAAGACTTAAGATTGTCTGTGAAGGGAAGGGGATACACTTGAAATCTGGAAGTGCACCCAGCCTGACTTTGACTGCAGGATAGACTGCGGCCAGTCACTGGAGGAGAGGCTTTAGTACTTTGTGTGTTCAGGTCTCCTCTCTCTGAGGTTTCCTTTCTGGGTAAATGGACTATGTCCTCTCCCCATATTACTCCAGGTTTTGTCTTCTGAGGTCATGCAGAACAAGCTGAATCTCTGATCCCCATGTCAGCTCTTTTGGTTCCACAAGACAGCCCTCCTTTGCCCCCTGAGACTTCTCTTCTCTAGAATAAACACACACTGTATGTTTGTCCTTCTGCAGCAGTTTTGCATATCATAGCATTCAGGTACCCTGACACCAGCTTGGTCACCATCCTCTGTTTTTCTCATGGTGTTCTTTCTTACCTGGGGCTTCCAGACATGAGAACCATGCCTGAGTGAGGCAGAGGGCAAGGTGACCACTGTTTTGGGTGACAATGATCTCTTCCAGTAATAGACTTCCCTGAAAGCATTTCCCCAGTATCCCTAAACAGGATCTTGAACACAGTAGATGCTCAATTGGTACATGTTAAACATTAACTCAGGGCAGCTGCAGTCTCGGTAGCTCCCATTTCCCAGCTATTTCTCCAGGAACAGGTCTTTTCTAGGTCTCAGAAAAAAGCAAAAAAAAACAAAAAATGAACCACACCTTTCTCCTCCCTGCTGGAAGCTCAAGGGCAATGGGTTTATTTTATTCTGTCCACCCTAGGGGTGATTTGTGGCTCCAGGCAATTAATCAGGCTTCATAACAGTTTACACAGCCCCAAGGGGAGCTGCAAGAACTTGCAGCCAGAGGCATGGCCACCAGCACTGAGGATTTGCCAAGGGTCTCTCATGGGGGTGATTCATAGAACCATAGAACATAAAATTCAGAGCTGAGCTTGCCATTCTAGAGAACTGAAAACTCCCCACTTTCATGTATCAGAAACATGCCAAGGAGGGCTAAGTCACCTTCTCAAAGTTACAAAATGATTTATGACTGAACATTCGCCTCCTCAGTTCAGTTCAGTTCTCTCTAAGTTGTTGGGCAAAGATGGTCCATTTATGGTAAGGAAAATTGTGAAAATTCTGATAGGTACTCTATGTGCTTTAAACTGAAAGCAATACTGGAGAGCTTCTAATCCAATGTTCCACTTCACAGGTGAGAAAACTGAGGTTCTCTAATAGTCTATGACATGTCTAGTGTTGCATAGCAAGTTACTGTTACTGGCTAAACCAGGACTAGATTCTTGGCCCTGCTCTCTGTATAGTATGTTTTTATTTTTTGTTGCCATATCATTCTCTATCTTCTCCCTCTCCCTCTCCTTCCTTCCTTCTTTTCTTTTCCTCTTATCAATTTTTATCAGTGCAAGGAACTTCCCAGAAAGACAACTCTCCTGACCACTGAAGAATAATTGGCTAGATCACTGAGAGATAAAATAATGTTCCCAAGGTCTCGGAGGTCTCTTTGATTCACTCTGCCAGGTAGTTTCTTCAATATTGTTACGACTGTTGTTGTCATCATTTTAACTGTAATTGTGATACCTCAATGTATTTCACTTGGGAGGATGAAATTCTTCTAAATAGGTTAGTATCAAGAATCATCACTATGTAGTTTCTTTGATTCCCCAATGAGGTTAGTTTTAGTGAAAAAAGTATTGTCAATTAAAACTCAATGAAAATTGTGATGTATGGTCTTAAACATGTGAACAATCAAATCAGTCTTAGCAGGCTTTATCTTTTGTTAAAAGACCTTTCAGTTAATGTTCAAAGTTTCATTTGTTTAAAGATTCCCAAGTATTCCAATGTAGGAGCCAAGTGATCATTAGGAAAGGATAACTCCAATTGAAACCACCCTTTGCTCAGCACTTCCAGCAGGCCCTGAGAAGAAGAGGCTACCTGAAGGAAAAGACTCCTATGTCTGATATATAAAACAACACGGTGGGGTAGGTGATTGCTGAACTCCAATTCTACTCTCAAGCCCGGCTCTGATCCTTTGACTTCCAGGCCATAGCTTAATGGACAGAGTGCTGATGTTGGCATTGGGAAGATTTGCATCCAAGTCCTTCTTCTGACACTAAGAAGAGTTAAGCTGGGGAAAACCCTGCTTTCTGTGAGTCTATTACCTCATCTGTAAATTG
This sequence comes from Bettongia penicillata ogilbyi, assembly GCA_023548195.1. Classification (NCBI taxonomy): domain Eukaryota; kingdom Metazoa; phylum Chordata; class Mammalia; order Diprotodontia; family Potoroidae; genus Bettongia; species Bettongia penicillata. The sequence continues at coordinate 13,605,331 of JAJHZJ010000150.1, read as the reverse complement.
AAGGTCACTTCATAGAGTCATTGTGCAAAAGAAAGAACTTGTGGTACACTTATGAAACCTAGAACTACTATAGAAATGTAAGCAATGATTCCAGTGAAGGAGTCTGCATAGTCCCCAGCCATCTCATTCCATGTTACTTCATGCCATCTCCAACATGATCAGCACATGGGTGGAAAGCATCACCATCTTTACTTGAAACAAGACAATGTTTTTAATTGGAGAAACTCTCACAACTCCAAAGAGACAACCAACAATAGAGAATGCTCACCCTGGACATAACCCACCCCCTTCCCCTAAGCCGAAGTTTCTGTGGTAGTTTTCTGTTCATTTTATAGCCTTTTGTACTGAAAACACTTGCAGAGCTCAGGAATCTGACTAACTAATCCGGTTAATACTGATTTAATTATCTCAGCACTCTGCTGGATCATTCTCCATGAAATACATAGATGGGGGCTGATATATACTCATCACAGAGCTTAATGTCCCACTTGCCAACAATGGAATCCTGGGGAGAAGAAAGTAAGACATTGTCAGGAAATGCCTTTGGATATATCACTTTGCATGTTCTTTTTTTAATTTGAATTTTTAAAATATGGTGTGTATTAATGAAAGAGTATGTCCCAAGCTTTGACTTTCATTAGATGCAGCAGCTGAATACCTGGTTAAAATTCATGTTTCCCCCTATATGTACATGTTTGTGATAAAGAGAATTCTTGGCTTCACTTAGCCTAAAGATATTTATATTTTACATTTCAGGGACTGTTTGGAAATTGCTGTCTCAACTGAGAAAAACCCTCTCCTCATTAGAAGGGTATTGCTTTCCTCACTGCCTCGGCTAATGATGATGCTTGCAAGGGAAACCATACCAGTCCCTGAAGCAGACAGGAATTCATTCATTGCAACCACATCTCCATCGATCAAGTCAATTCACCGAGCTCTTATTAAGAGCCCATTTGGAGCAAGGTTCTGTACTAGTGATCGAGAGCACAACGGTGAGAGCACATGGAAGTGCCAATAGCAACAGTAACAAAACAGTCCTTGTCCTTTGATGGCTTATAGTCTAATCAATGTAAAAACCTATGGCCACATTTAAGGATGCCATAAGGCTCTGAGATTTCAAGCTGGAAAAGCTCTTGGGCATCATGAAACTCAACCTCTTTATATGACAGACTGGGAAACAGAACACCAGAAGGTGCAAGAGATGTGCTCAGGGTTAAATAGTAAACAATTCAGAGAAGCAATGTTGTGGGAGAAAGCATGCTGACTGGAGTCAGAGGACTCATTGGCTCATTGCCCCTCACCCCCATAGTTACTATCTGGGTGACACTGGCTGAGTCAATTGACCTTTGGGATTCTCAGCATCCTGTAGCTCTCTTGATAATCGTGAAATGGGGGGAGGTTCTGTACAGAGGAATGACAGCTACTCACTTTTCATTCAGAGGACCTCAATTCAACTTCTGCCTTCAGTGCTTAATACTTGTGTGAACTTGGGAAAATCATTTCAACTCCCTGGGCCTTAGTTTCATCACCCGTAAAGGAGAAATTTGTTCTTCTGCAACAGAATGACTTCTGAAGATTCTTCCAGTTACATATCAGTGATCCTATAAGCTGGCCTTACATCTCCACTATGATGTGGACTGTATGTATAACTTGAGACTCAGTTTCCTCATCTATAACACTGACATGCAGCATAGTACAGTGGGGAAGCCTCCCACTGATTTTGAGTCAGAGAACATGGTTAAAAACTCAACTTTGAGGGTTACTCTGTGTGGTCTTTGGTAAATTACTCAGTCCCCCTGGGTATCAGTTTCCTTAACCATTAAAGAGGGGGTATATTACATGAGGTTTCTTCCAGGTCAGTCTTGCTCTTATTCAAATTCTCAGTGCTCAGTTTCTGAGGAACATCCTATTTCTTGTTATCTTTGCCTCTTATACCTGACTAGTGCCTAAGTTCTGTTCAGTCCTGCTTTGTCACATCTCTCACTCGTTCTCTCTTTGGTATTCCCACTACTGCCTGAATTAACCCTGATTCTTGACCCCTCACATCCTAGTGCCTCCCTACTGTATGAAAGATTGAAAAACTATACATTAAGTGTTTACTCTAAGTGGTAAGCATACACATAGAAAAGTAAGGCAGTCCCTCCTCTAAGTGTATGTATCATAATGGGGGAGATAAATCATGAAGAATGTTTCCCTTTCAAGCCAGATGGACACATCTCCTTGAGGGTTTTTTCAAGTGATGATGTTTGTGTAGGAGTAGGCTGGCAATTTGGGGGGTGATGCCTTTTCCTAGCTGCCCATTGATGGCTGTTGTTGAATAACTGGCATTAGTTAGTGGTGGCAAGGAAGATGGGCTCTTTTCCTTTTGACAAATGAAAGTACCCTGGGTGGAAGCAGAGCTCACAGTTTGAGGTACACTTCTGTTCCGAAGGCTGTGGTGTCCAGAGTCTTGGGGTTTCTCTGTCAGAGTTCAAGTGGAGTTTATGATCAAGGTGGTGATAATGGTGGTGTCATCTTCCTGGAATAGGTTTCTGCCTGTCTCTTGCTCTTGGTGCGTTTAATGCTTCATCTAGGCTGACTTTTTGCCCTGTGAGTGGCAACCTGTAGGCAGTTGGTAAAACTGTCTGCCTTGAATTTATTTTATATCAGTTCAGTTTCCCCAATAGGACGTAAGGCCCTTGAGAGCAAGGACTGTTTTTGTCTTTGTATCATTAGCGTTTAGCACAGTGCTTAGCACAGAGAAGGCACTTAATAAAAGTTTGTTGTCTGAGCTTTGAGGAAAGAGATGGATTTCAGTGGGATGATGGAAGGGGAGGAAGCACATTGGAGAGGTTGGAGTAGGCCTAATGCATTGACTGATAAGTAACCTGGGTAAAGGGGAGAAGTATCTGGATGGTCATTTGGAGGTAGAGTGTGGATGTCAGTAAATGCCAGGCTAAGATGGGGGGAACCTATCTTTCCTTCGAGTCATTGAGGATTCACTGAAAAAATTAAGAAAGGAAGTGATAGTCAGATATTTGTATATGTAGGTGATTTATGTTGGCAGTTGTTTGGATAGATAAAAAAAATAGAGACAGGTAGACCAATCACAAGGTTATTTCATGAGACCAAACTGGAAGTAATGACTACTGTGGTTGGCAAGCAGGCAGGAAGTCAATATGCATTTATTAAGCACCTACAATATTCCAGTCACAGTGCTAAGAGCTGGGAAAGCAGCTGGGAGAGGCAAAGACAGTTCCTACTTTTAAGGCATTGGTGGTCTCATGGGAAAGATATTGTTTTTGAATTTCTGAAATTTTATTTTCAGAATATTCTCTCTCTCCCTCCCTCCTTCACCACCCAAGTAATATTATACCCATCATATATATATATATATATATATATATACATATATATGTATATACATGTGAAGTTATACAAAACACATTGCCGTATTAGCCATGTTGTAGAAAAAAGTAAAGAAAAAAATTTTCTTTCATCTGCACTCACAATCTATCAGTTTTCTATCTAGAGATGGATGACATTTTTTTATCCCAAGTTCTTTACAATTGTTCTGGATTGCTGTCTTGATAAGTGCTAAGTCTTTCATGATTAGTTATCTTTACATTGCTGTGTACATCATCCGTTCAGTTCTGTTCACTTCACATCAGTTCATACAAGCCTTCCCAGGATTCTCTGAGACTATCCCCTTTATCAATTCTTACAGCACAATAGCGTTGCATCACCATCGTGTACCATAACTTATTGAGTCATTCACCAACTGTTGGGCAGAAGAGAAAAAACAGTTGTGTGCATGTGATACATATGGGCTAAAATTGGAAAGACAGCTGGTCCACACAAGAACATGTTTGACATGATGACTTATGGAAGGATGTCTGGGGGATATCCCTAACTTGTTAGATTGATATGAATGTTACCAGACAGTCCAACTATGTAGCTCGGGGTTGCCGAGATCGTTGCTCTGTACTCCAAATTTGTCCTCTACCCTTTTGGGTAGACTGTCTGGTCAAACATATGAATCTTTTTCTAAAAGTAGTGTTTTCAAAGGTATAAAATAAAATACATAAAGTTACAAAGGAAAGTTATTACACTGAAATAAAGATGAACTTCCCCAATCTAAGTTCACAGGTTCCCTGAAATCAGGCTTAGGCTAAGAGCCATTGCTCTTAACAAGATCAGTATCACCTGGCAAATAGGCCCAAGTACTTCAGTAGTCCCCTACGGGCTGCACTTTTCTTTTTTTCACTCTAAGACTATTGGGGTTAGCTCAAGAGATCTTTAAGTTCCCTCCTCCCAAGCTCTATCATTCACAGTTCTAAGTGTCTTCACTGCTCTGACCTTCCCTGTTCTAAGGCCCCTCCCAACCCTGATATTCTCTGTTCTAAGTACCTTCCCCTATTTCCTATTCTGTGTTCTAAAGGTCCTCCTCAGTCTGACATTCCATGTTTTCGACTTAATACTATCCCTACCCGCTCTGACATTTTCTCTTTTTGGTAAAAGTTTCTCCCAGCTCTGACACTTTATTTCAGTTCTTTTTAACACACACTTCTTATGCACCTGTTAAGTTCAAGGCAGTGTGCCAGATGCGAGGGAGGCAAAGACACAAATATAAAGCTGTCATTGTCCTCCAGGAACTAACACTGTTATTGTCTTATTCATCCTATCTATAAGTCACATTTAGATCCACTTTTAAGGCTTGCACACACACACACACATACACACACATATACACACATACACACACATACACACACCACACACATACTCATACACACACACACCTCTATGTGTAGAGATGTGTATATGTATATGTATATATATATATATATATACACACACACACACTAGGTGCTACTGACCTTTTCTTTTGTACAGATGCATGTCCTGAAGTTCCAAAAGGCTGAATGACTGGCCACCAGGGTCACACAGCTGGTAAATGCTTGAGACCCAAACCACTGTTAATGAGTCAGTCCAAGCCAAGGTAAAGAGGCAAAGGGCCTTCATAGCTTAGAGGTTCCTCCTTCCAACGAGGGCTCAACCAGCTTGAGCTGTCTCTGTCTATGAGGGTTAGTGTTGGCATGTGGAGATGGCTCTAAGTGTAGCTTTATAATTTTTGTTCCCTCTCATACAAACGTATTTGTTTCAAAAGCAACAGGCTCACATGTTTCATTTTCTGACTAATTGGTTGAGACAAAAAGTTTTATGTGGAGAGGTGGTTTCACAGCTCTAAAAAGCTATAATTTCAGTTAAAAAAAAATAACCCACCTTCTGCAAAAAGAATTCAGTGACAATTCCCTGAGGCCATTTCCAGAGAGGAGCACAGTCCTGTCTGCAGACTTCCTTTACTTGCCAGATTGTCTCTCCTAGTCAGCCACTGCAGCAGAGCAGGGAGGGCCACATCCAGTTAATTTGCCAAGAAAAACCCAAATGGAGTCACACAGAGTTGGACACGATGGAATCGAGTGAACAAAAACGACAGAGATTCACTTTCTGGGCTGGGTGGACCTTTGCACTCTCCTCCATCTCTAAGAGACCATGATTTTTTTTCCATTTCAGAAGCATATAAAATGATGTCTACTCTCATCATGACTTCAGATCATCTTGTGGAGAAGAAATTCCTTGTTTCAGTATGTCTCGGGAAAAGACTCCCCCTGCTATTTTCAGCAGGAGAATTGGGGTGTGAGATATTGGAACAATCTGATTGTCTTGGTAAGAATATGTGATAGCATACAACCAGAGATGAACTCACTGAGCTTTATAACATTCAGAAAGAAGTCAGGGGATACTGAGATCATCAGATCCAACCCCTTGTTTGGATAGAGGAAGAAACATAAGCATTAGGAGGCTGAGTGCCCATGGTCATTCAGGTACTAAGCAGGGGAACTAAGACTTGAAATCTTACTTAAATTCACTATAACTAAATGGGAGACAGCCTGCTATAGAACAGAACAAGGAGTAACTCTGAAGTCTGAGGACCCAGATTAAAATCTAGCCTCTGTTACTGATGGTCTATTTGATCTTGGGGAAATTACTTGACCTCTCCCTTGTCCTAGTTTCTTCTATATAAAATGAAGGGGTTGACCTTCTAGTCCTAGGTCTACGATCCTATGAAATATTATTTACACTCAAACTATACCAAACCTAATTTTTTAAAGATTTCAGAAGGTTGAATTTTACAAGTTATCAGATTTAAAATTAAAGTCACTGCTCTTGTTGTCCAGAACTTTAGGCCACAAAGGTAAATGTAGGAAAAGAATGGCTTTTCCCCTTAGAAAACACCCTTATTTTAGCCAGGCATTTGTATGCCTTCCTGCACACCTAGGTCCTCACCCTCCTGTGAACAGAAGGGAATGAAGGACATTTTATCGCTCAAAATCTCCATCCTTGCTGCTAGAACTCTGACCTAGCACTGTACCTAGGATCTCACCTATTGTGGTCCAGAGTTTCTGCTTTGAATTCCTGGCTCATCCCAGCTTGTGGCAGATGGAGCTAGTTTTTAAAATACTGACTACACTTCAGCCACTATGCTAAGCAATGAGTCAAAAACATGACATTGTTTGCCCTCAAGGATCTTACATTCCAATTAGGGAAGACTGCAAAGAAAGGGAAGCTGGAGAGGAAGATAAGGGCACTCACAAGGTAGCATGATCGATAGATGGATTGCCTAGAAGTGAGGCAAATGCCTGGATCTTGATAAGATGAGGTGGAAATCAATTTATCAGAGCCCAGGGTTCTTTCAGAGATGGGGTCCAAATGTAGGATGGGAAGGAAGGGGTGGGCATGAAGACTGTGGTGGAGGCAACCTGGGTGATGGCACTTGAGAAGAACTTAACTAATCGAATGGTTGAATTAAATTCTGGCTGCTAACATCCTGAATTTGTTACCCAATTTTTTTTACCTAGAGATTTCCTTTTACCCTTGCTCTCTGTCTCTGTCTAGGGCTCCTGTATATTCTTGATGATAATGAAAGTGATAGTTGTCTTATCAAGTAATCAATCAATCAGTAAACCTACTATGTGCGAGGCATTGTGATAAGTGCTGAGGATACAAAAATAGACCGAAGATGGTCCTGTCCCATAGGCACTTACAGTCTAAACTAATAATGGTAGTAACAGTGGCCATCATGGTCATCATTGTCATCATCATCATCATCATTGTCTGTGCTTTCATCACATTAGTTGAGATTTCCACAGCACAGTACATTAAAGGTTGCAAAGCTTTTTCACATCTATTGTCTCATGGGATTCTTCTAATAACCTGATTTGATGGATAAGGCCATTGAAGCTGAAGGAAGTTTAGGGCCTTGCCCTGGCTCACATGGCTAGTGATTGAGCCATGAATTGGCCTCAGGTCTTCTTGACTCCACATCCAACATGCCATCCACTGCACTTCTTAGCTGCCTCAAACCTATTAAGAAGTAATCCAAGAACATTTGTGGAGCTTATATGTTGCCTTGCCTTTTTACCTGGACTCCTGACTTTTTGTTAAACCAACTCTTAATTCAGTTTCTTGATGACTGGCTTGAATAACATCTCTAGAACTTGGCCATTTTGCCTGCCTCCTAACCTGAAGTCCATGGCCTTATGTTTACTCAGTGAATACATTCTTCAAGTGACCTTGGGATGTAGATGGAGCAAAATCTTTCCCCTAACCAAGGTATCTTCTTAATGTTACTTTATTGATGTAACACAAAATCACTCCCTCTTTTTATCTTGTCTCCCCATCATTTGTCTCTTGGGCAAATGCTGCCCTGCTGCACCCATTCCTCATGTTTTTTTCTTCAATCATATAACCAGTTATAACCTTCAGCCATTGTTGAAGTTATATGGGTGTTTGAATACTAGACAGAATCAAATTTTCTGCCACCTCCTACTTCAATATTCTCTCTAAACCTACAATATGATGATTGCAAAGATGAGGGAGAGTAGGGTAGCTGGGGATTCCAGCATGCCGTCTTGAAGTTTAAGAGCTAATGGCTATGTCCAGCAGCCTATAGTACCCCAGATCTGAAAGAAAACAAAAACTAGGAAGTTATCTTAGCCTAATCTCCTCCTCTTCCTTGTGTTTCAAATGAGTTCCAGAGATCAGAAGAGACTAATCCAAAGGTAAACCAGGACATCTGAGACAAGGTCAGGACTATCAGTAATTATTTCTTAAGTACCTTCTATGTACCACACCCTGAATCAGGCACTGAAGATGCAAACGTATTTAATGAAGCAATCTCTACTCACCAGGACCTTTCCCTCTAACTCAGAAGACCATGAGGTCTCCTGCTTCCCAGTCTGAAGTTCTTCCCTCTGACCAAGGTTTGCTGCAGTTAGAACCCTCTTCTCAGAATCTTATGCTCCCATCAACTCTGGGGCCCTTAATTCAGAGGAAAAGTTCCCATACCCCAGCATCTATCTCTTCTCTTCTCCACATAGCTGGCCATGTTGGTATGCCTTGGACTGAGTAGCAGAACCCACCCTTGCAATTTGCTGACCTTTCCTTGTGATCAGTATGTTGGGCAAATGCTCGGTCAGTCAGGCTCTATTCACATAATCAGTAAGCATCTGTCTTGTGTGCTAGAGAAAAGATATTTTCTGGTTTCCAAGGGAGGGCCTTACCACTGAAATCAACAGCACAGACTCAGGGAAATGTGGGGTTTGTGAGGTCTGACTGCCTGAGCCAACTAACATCTATGGAGTAATACATCAATGCACACCAACACTGATTCATCTCTTTTCTGGGCAGAGCCCCACGTTGTCCCCTGGGGGTGGGATCTGCTGAGTTCAGAGAAAAGATGTCTCCACCTTCATGGAATTTATGGTCTTGCCCACAGTCTTATGAGTCACCCAGATGCTGCGTGATTCGTGCTTCCAAGTGAACCAATATTCTCTGTGATGTCTGAGGGCCAGGATTGTCACTGATGGGAGATTAGCAGGGTTGGAGAAAGCACAATAAATGGTGTTGCCCATATATCCTATTTAGACATTCCTTCTGAGTAACAAGAATCATTATCATTGCTGAAATTTATATGGCACTTACTGTGTGCCAGGCATTGTGCCAGTAGCTTTATAAATAACATCTCATTTGATCTTCACAACAACACTAGGAGGGAGTTTCTATGATTATTTCTCATTTTATAGATGAGGAAACTGAGGCCAACCGAGGGACTTGCTGAGAGTCACACAGCTAATAATTGTAGTTGAATTTAAATTTGGGACTTCCTGACACCAGGTCCATTACTGTAGCCACAGTACCTCCTAGCTACCTAATAGTCACCACTAACAATAACAACTCCTTCTCTTCCTCTTCCTCCTCCTCCCCCTCTTTCTTCCTCTCTTCCACTACCATTATCACCACACTAACAGCCAAAGGAACACAGAATGTTCTATAGACTTGAGTGGGAAACCTACATCCTGGAGGAGACTTGGGGCCCTCTAAGTCCTCAAGTGCAGTCCTTTGAGTGAATCCACACTTCACAGAACAAATCCCTTTAATAAAAGGATTTGTTCTGTAAAACTCGGACTCAGTCAAAACACCACACCCAAAGATCTAGAGGGCCATAATGGATCTAGAGGCCAATTCCCATACCTGCTCTATAGTATTTCACAATTTGTAAAGCCCTTTCTTTATCCCAGTTCTTGGACACAGAATTGTTATCTTCATTTTTTACATATGGAAACTGAGGTCCCAGAGAGGAGAACTTAGGTATTCCCACATGACCACCGAGATGATAAGCAATAGGTGATTCAACCCTGTCAGTAACTAGCTGTGGGATCTTGGCCACTTAATGCCCTGGGTCTCTATCTCCTCATCTGCACAGATGAGGAAGTTGGGTTCCATGATCCCTAAGGGCCAGTTCCAAGAATTAAACCAGTGTAATTTCACCATTCTCTTTTCTCCTCCATTTTTTTCATGTGAAAAGATACCGAAAGTGTATACTATCTTAATTTTTGGCGATATTGAGTTGAAAGAGATGTTTTTCTTCTTTTCAAGGAATTTAAATACTGTGTATTAGAATTGTCACTGTAATGAGAATGTCCTTTATCGGAGACATAAGTGTCTCTGAATAGGTTCTATTAAGCATCCCAGGCATTGTTTAAGGAGTGAGTAGATCAGAACTGAAGAATGAGAACAGAAAAGTGCTATCTAGCATGGCCCTTATATCCTTTTTCAATCTCCGAAATGGGTTTTTGTGTCTGACAGGACTCCTAGTGAGTATCTATGTAACCACAGTACTCAGTACTTGAAATGGGGAAGATTTCAATGGCTATTAGCCACACAAGACAATGCTTGGGTCTGCCTCTCCCTGTGTGGCCCCAATATGTAGATGGGAGCTTAGAAAAACGGTTCCAAAGTCCAGAGGTTTCCCATATTGTGTTGTAAAGTGTTGACAAAATATCTGAATTTCTTCTAAGTGTATTCATTTTATCTCCTCCCGAATGGTTGGTAAGCATGGAACTTGACCAGGGCCTTTCATCAGGGGAAAACCTATGTGTCTGTATGAAGTTCAAATTATGTGAAAGGTGGCCCTCTGGAGTTTTGTCTCACAGTGCAAATTTCCATCTGTAAAGCCATTTTAGCTCTGTGCTGCTGACATTTTAAAATTTTTATTTATTTTTTTTTGGTTTTCAAGATTCATTTCTGCAAGATTTTGAGTTCCAAATTTTTTCTCTATCTCTCTCCTCCCCCCATACCCATATACTATGCATTCTCATTATTCCTTCCCCCACTCTGCCCTTCCTTCTATCACACCCTTCCATTATTCCCATCTTCTCTCTTTTCTTGTGGGGCAAAATAGATTTCTATACCGCATTACCTATATTTCTTATTTCCCAGTTGCATGCAAAAAACAATTGTCAGCATTAGTTCCTAAAACTTTGAATTCCAACTTTTCTCCCTTCCTCCTTTCCCATCCATCACCACTGAGAAGGCCAGCAGTTCAATATAGGCTATACATGTGTAGTTATGCAAAGGATTTCCATAATAGTCATGTTGTGAAAGACTAACTATATTTCCCTTCACCCTATCCTGCCCCACATTTATTCTATTATCTCTTTTGACCCTGTTCCTTCTCAAAAGTGTTTACTTCTAATTACTCCCTCCTATCATTCTGCCCACACTCCACTTGCCCCTTCTCCCCTACTTTCCTGCAGTGTAAGATAGATTTTCATGCCAAAATGAGTGTGCATGTTATTGCTTCCTTAAGCCAAATGTGATGAGAGTTTCACTTTTCCCCTCTCACCTTCCCCCTTTTCCCTCCATTGAAAAAGCTTTTTTCTTGCCTCTTTTGTGAGATACTTTGCTCCATTCCATTTCTCCTTTTCTCCTCCCAATATATTCCTCTCTCATCCCTTAATTTTATTTTACTGTTTTTAGATATGACCCCTTCCTATTGAACTCACTCTGTGCTCTCTGTCTATATGAATATAATCCTTCCAACTACCTAAATACTGAGAAAACCCTCAAGAGTTACAAATATTATCTTTCCATGTGAGAATGTAAACAGTTCAACTGTAGTAAGTCCCTTATGATTTCTCTTTCCTGTTTACCTTTACATGGTTCTCTTGATTCTTGTGTTTCAAAGTCAAATTTCCTATTTAGCTCTGGTCTTTTCATCAAGAATGCTTGAAAGTTCTCTATTTAATTGAATGACCATTTTTTCCCTCTGAAGTATTATACTCAATTTTTCTGGGTAAGTAATTCTTGGTTTTAATCTCAGTTCCTTTGACTTCTAGAATATCATACTCCAAGCCCTTCAATCCCTTAATATAGAAGCTGCTAGATCTTGTGTTATACTGATTGTATTTCCGCAATGCTCAAATTATTTCTTTCTGACTGCTTGTAATATTTTCTCCTTGACCAGGGAACTCTGAAATTTGGCTACAATATTCCTAGGAGTTTATCTTTTGGGATCTCTTTCAGGAAGTGATCGGTGGATTCTTTCAGTATCTATTTTACCCTCTTGTTCTAGAATATCAGGGCAGTTTTCCTGGTAATTTCATGAAAGATGATGTCTAGGCTCTTTTTTTGATCATGACTTTCAGGTAGTCCCATAATTTTTTGTTTCTCCTGGATCTGTTTTCCAGGTCAGTTGCTTTTCCAATGAGATATTGCAATTGTCTTCTGTTTTTCCTTCTTCTGACTTTGTTTTGTAATTTCTTGATTTCTCATAATGTCATTAGTTTTCATCTGCTCCATTTTAACTTTTAAAAAACTATTTTCTTTCTTTTTTTAAAATTTATTTATTTAACTTCTTACATTCATTTTCACAAAATTTTGGGTTCCAAATTTTCTCCCCTTTTATCCCCTCCGCCACCCCAATACACCGAACTATCTAATTTTCCCTATCTTCAATCTGCCCTCTTTTCTGTCATCCCTCCCTTCTCTGGTCCCCATCTTCTCTTTTGTCCTGTAGGGTCAGATGACTTTCTGCTCCCCATTAACTGTATGTCTTATTTCCTAGTAACAACAACAATACTAAACAGTTGTTCCTAAAACTTTGAGTTCCAAATTCTCCCCATCCCTCCCTCCCCACCCATTCCCTTTGGCAAGGCAGGCAATTCAATATAGGCCATATCTGTGTAGTTTTGCAAATGACTTCCATAATAATCGTGTTGTGTAAGACTAACTGTATTTCCCTCCATCCTATCCTGCCCCCCATTGTTTCTATTCTGTCTTTTGATCTTGTCCCTCCCCAAGTGTTGACTTCAAATTGCTCCCTCCTCCCATTGCCCTCCTTTCCATCATCTCCCCCCTCTTGCTTTTCTCCTTCTCCCTTACTTTCCTATACTGTAAGATAGGTTTTCATACCAAAATGAGTGTGCATTTTATTCCTTCCTTTAGTCGAATGTAATGAGGGTAAACTTCTTGTTTTTTTTCTCAGCTCTCCTCTTTTTCCCTCCACTAAAAAGTCTCCTGCTTGCCTCTTAAATGACATATAATTACCCCATTCCATTTCACCCTCTTTCCTCCCACTACATTTCTCTCTCACCATTTACCTTAATTTCTTTTAAGATATGGTCCCATCCTATTCAATTCACTCTGTGCTCTCTGTCTCTGTATGTGCATGCATGTGTGTATGTGTGTGTACGTGCACATGTGTACATGTGTGTGTATGTGTGTGTGATCCCACCAACTACCCAGATACTGAAAAGTTTTAAGAGTTACAAATATTGTCTTTCCATGTAGGAATGTAAACCGTTCACCTTTGGTAAGTCCCTTATGACTTCTCTTTGCTCTTTACTTTTTCATGCTTCTTCTCATTCTTGTGTTTGAAAGTCAAATTTTCTTTTCAGCTCTGGTCTTTTCATCAAGAATGCTTGAAAGTCCTCTGTTTCATTGAAAGACCATATTTTCCCCTGAAGTATTATACTCAGTTTTGCTGGGTAGGTGATTCTTGGTTTGAGTCCTAGTTCCTTTGACTTCTGGAATATCCTATTCCACGCCCTTTGATCCCTTAATGTAGAAGCTGCTAGATCTGGAGTTATCCTGATTTTATTTCCACAATACTGGAAGTGTTTCTTCCTAGCTGCTTGTACCTGGGAATTCTGGAATTTGGCCACAATGTTCCTAGGAATTTCTCTTTTTGGATCTCTTTCAGGCGGTGATTGACGGATTCTTTCAGTACTTATTTTGCCCTCTGGTTGTAGATTATCAGGTCAGTTTTCCTTGATAATTTCATGGAAGATGATATCTAGGCTCTTTTTTTATCATGACTTTCAGGTAGTCCCTTAATTTTTAAATTGTGTCTCCTGGATCTATTTTCCAGGTCACTTGTTTTTCATTTCACATTCTCTTCCATTTTTTCATTCTTTTGGTTTTGTTTTGTGATTTCTTCATTTGTCAGAAAGTCATTAGCCTCCATCTGTTCCATTCTAATTTTGAGAGAACTATTCTCTTCAGTGAACTTTTGAACCTCTTTTTCCATTTGGCTAATTCTGCTTTTGAAAACATTCTTCTCCTCATTGGCTTTTTGAACCTCTTTTGCCAATTGAGTGAGCCTATTTTTCAAGGTGTTATTTTCTTCAGCATTTTTTGGGGTCTCCTTTAGCAAGGTATTGACCTGTTTTTCATGCTTTTCTTGCATCTCTCTCATTTCTCTTCCCAGTTTTTCCTCCACCTGTCTAACTTGATTTTCAAAATCATTTTTGAGCTCTTCCAAGGCCTGAGCCCACCAGACATCCACCTGGGATGTCTGGGACACAGAGGCCCCGACCTCCACATCTTTCCCTGATGGTAAGAATATTTCCTCGTCATCAGAATTGAAAGGCAGGAACATCTGTGCCCCTTAAAAGTAGCTCTCTATAGTCTTATTTTTCTTCCCTTTTCTGGGCATTTTCCTGGCCAGTTACTTGACTTCTGAGATTCCTCTCCACCCCCACCTAGATCTGCCCAGCTAGTGCTTAGGGTCTGAGATTCAAATGGGCTTTCCACGGCAGGCATGGCTGCTACTGCTTTTCAATGTGAGCTTAAGTTCTGGTACTTGGGTGGGGGCAGGGCTGCCTCCCAGGCTCAGTTCCCTCAGGGGCTTTATGCAGAGACCTTCAGTAATGGAGCGGGTGGGGGCAGGGCCATCTCCCAGGCTCAGCTCCCTCAGGGCATTTATGCAGAGACCTTCGGGAATGGCCCTGAACTTCTGCCTGCCTGTTCAGGGCGTCCCGGGCCACTGCTCCCTCTGCTGCTGCTTCTGCCACTCCCTCCGCTGCTTCTTCCCAAGGGGGCCTGAGTTATGGAGACACCCTGCTCCCCTCTAGGCCAGCCCAGACGTCTCTCTCACTGACCTGTAGTGTCTGTGGGTGGAGGGACATACCCAGCCACCGGAGATTCCATCCCTGAAGCCTGCTCGGATCTGCTCCTCTCAGCCGCGCGACCAGGGCAGCACAGGGTTGGACTCCACTTTCCGGGGCATGATGGACCCTGGGGACGGCTCTCCAGGGCTCTCTGGAATGGAAATCTTTTCCACTGTGTTTCTGTGCACTTTGCAGTGATCCAGAATTTGTGAGGAGTTCTTTTTGCAGGAAATATATGGGCTGTGGGTTTGGAGCTAGCACACGTGAGTCTTTCTACTCCGCCATCTTGGCTCCACTCCCCCAAACTATTTTCTTTAGTGAGCTTTTGAACCTCCTTTTTGATTTGAGCAATTCCGCTTTTTAAAGCATTTTCCTCATTGGTTTTTTGGACCTCTTTTGCCATTTGGGTTAGTCTGTTTTTAAAGGTGTTATTTTCTTCATCATTTTTTTGGTCTCCTTTAGCAAGCTGTTGACTTGTTTGTCATGATTTTATTGTATTCCTCTCATTTCTCTTCCCAATTTTTTCTCCACCTCTCTAATTTGATTTTCAAAATCCTTTTTGAACTCTTCCATGGCCTATTGAATATTTTTTTGGCGGTTTTGGATGTAGAAACCTTTACTTTGATTTCTTCTTCTGATGGTGTGTTTTGTTCTTACTCATCCAAAAGGACAGAAGAAAATAACTTTTCGCCAAGAAAGGAACGTTTTATAGTCTTTTTTTATTTCCTTTTTTGGGCATTTTCTCAGCCAGTTACTTGACTTTTGATTCTTTTGTCAAATTAAGGGTATATTCTAGGGACCCATATGTCTCCAAGGTGGTGCAAAATGGAGTTTACTCCTCTCCTGGCTAGTACTCTGTTTTGTGAGCAACCACAGGCATTCTTATCTGCCCATGATTTGTGAATAGGATACCCTGTCCATAGTCGTCACCAACTGGACCAAGTTAGCACTCTTCTTCACCCCATGACCACAACTCAGAACTGAGACCCAGATTGGTCACTCATTTCCCCCAGGTCTTTAGGTGGAAGCCTCCAAAAATGGACACTGCTGTCTCACTGGCTGCTGATGCCCTGGGGCTGGGGCCAGATAGTGCTCCCCTCTCACCCAAGTGAAAGAGCTTTCTCACTGACATTTGAAGCTGCTTTTGGCATTTGTGGATTGAAAAATCTGGGAACCACTGCTGCCACCCTTGATTCGGTACCCTGAAGCCTGCTCCAGTCCTGTCTGCGCCATGCAGCATGGCCAAGGTTGGGAGGGGATCTACTCCAAGCCCAATGTGATTGACCTTTTCTGTCAGCTTTCCAGGATATCTTGACCTGTAAATCTTTTTCATTCTGTCCTTTTGTGACTTTTGTTGCCCTAGAATTTGTTTAAAGTCATTTTTTATGGCATTTTATGGGCTTTGAGGGCAGAGATAGAGCATTTCCATCCTTCTACTCCACCATCTTTGCTCTACCCCACTGCTGACAATTTTTTATCAATCACTTTCATAAAGACATCAGTAATGGGATATCTCAAATTTTTAGGTGACACCAAGTTGGGAGAAAGAATTAGAGTCATCACCTACAAAGGCTTTCATAGTATAGACTCTTAAGTTGGAGATGAAGTTCAAGGGGAATAAATTTACTTAGGTTAAAAAATTCTATTTGATAAGTATGAGATGGAGGAGGCAAGTTTACAAGGCAGTTTGAGAAAGATCTGGGGGTTTTAGAGGTCTGCAAGTTTGATAGGTATCAGATATGTGAAGTTGCAGCTAAAAATGATAATGATATCATGAGCTGCATTGAAAGGTTAAGCTTACTGGAAGAGGAATGTGCCTCTGTCCTTTGTATTGTTATGACCCGGTCTGGCAGCTGGCTTTCTATTCTGGGCACCATAGCTTAATAAAGCCATTGACAAGCGGGAAAGCATTCAGAGCAAGGCAAGCAGAATGAGAAATAGCCTTGAGTCTTTTTATGGGGATGAGGTAAAGAAAATTGGGATGTTATCTTGTAGGAGAGAAGTCTGGATGTAGAAGGCAGGGACTTGATGACTACCTTAAATTACATGAGAGATTACCATATGTAAGAAACATTTGACTTGTAGTGTTTGGTGCCTCAGTATAGCTTGAGGGGGCAATGAATAGAAATTGCAAATCAGAACTGATGTAAGTAAAAACAAATCCTAACACTGTGAGCTGCCCCGCAGTAGGATGGTCTGCCTTATGAAGTGGGGTTTGCCATCAGTGGAGGTCTCCAAACAGAGGTGAATGAGGTGGTTCCTTGTGTGTTTGCAGTGGTCTTGATGCGTTCTGGAGACCCTTGCAACTCCAAGAGGCTGTGATTCATTTTTATTATTTGTTTTCAACTTTCAACAATCACTTCCATAATTTTAAAATTTTTCTACCCCACTCCCTCCCCAAGATAGCATGCAATCTTGTATGGGTTCTACACATCCATTCTTATTAAACATATTTTCACATTAGTCAAGTTGTATGGAAGAATTAAAATGAATGGGAGAAAGCATGAGTAAAACTAAACAAAATAAAACAAAAGAGAAAATAGTCTGCTTAATTCTGCGTTCCAAGTTCTACCTTCTTTATCTGGATGTGGATGGTATTTTGCATCATGAGTCCTTTAGAAATGTTTTAGGTCTTTGCCTTACTATGGAGGACTGAGTATATCAAAAACAATCCTGACACACTGTGATCATTACCATGTATAATGTTCTGCTAGTTCTGCTCACTTCACTCAGCATCAGTTCATATAAGTCTATCCCAGTATTTCTGAAGTCTGCCTGTTCATCATTTCTTTTAGTACAACAGTATTACATTACATTCATATACCACAACTTGCTTGGACATTCCCCAATTGATGGGCATTCCCTCGATTTCTAGTTCTTCGCTACCACAAAAAGAACTGCTATAAATATTTTTGTACATGTGCCTCTTTTTCCAATTTTAAGATCTCTGGTATACAACCCTTAAAAACAGTATTGCTGGATAAAAGGGTATGCACATTTTTATAGCCCTTTGGGCATAATTCCCAATTGCTCTCCAGAATGGTTGGATCAGCTCATAGCTCCACCAGTGATGAATTAGTGTTTCAACTCTGCTACATCTTCTCCAACATTTACTATTTTCCTGTGTTGTTTTGATTCGCATCTCTCTAATCAATAATGATTTAGAGTATTTTTTCATGTGACTAGATATTTAATTTCTTCCTCTGAAAACAACCTGTTCATACCCTTTAACCATTTGTCAATTGGGGAATGACTTGTATTCTTATAAATTTGACTGCTTTCCATATGTTTTAGAAATGAGGCCTTTATCACAGACACTAGTTGTAAAAATTCCTTCCCAGTTTTCTGCTTCTCCCCTAATCATGGTTCCTTTGACTTTTTTCAAGAGTCTGTGATTCTGTGAATCATTGCTGGCTATTAATTGCCTTTATAGATCTTAGGAGATAACATGAGGAATGAGGATGTTATCTCCCATATTTGAAAAATAAGCTATGTCATCCAACTGAGTTATTCTGATAATTTGGTAAAGAGAGTTGGCATGGAGGATCACCTCCATAATGATCACATAAATGATGAAACTAAGTCTTAGAAAAATCATAAGATCAGATTATAAAATGAGAACTGGAAAGGACCCCATAGGGCATATCATTTACCATGTACATTTTATATATGAGGAAGCTACAGACAGGGAAGTGCTCATACAGTTAGTAAGTGGTAGCATTGGTAGAATAGGTTGGAAGCTATGTCTTTTGAGACTACTCCTAGGACTTTCACTTTATACATGCTGCCTGTCACATGGAGTAACTTAACCAGTGTCTCATCAATTGGTGGAATTGTCCTGTTGTGAATGATGCTTAATATTTTCATGCTACTTCTGTGGATAGTGCCAGTCAACATGACAGAAACTTCTGGTGTTGACATGAGTTGACTTGTAACTACCTAGAATATTTTTAGTGTAAGGCATCTCAATCTCCCTAACCCTCTTCCCAGTCTCTCCAATGTGCTACTTGAAGCATCCAACATTTTCTATCAGGATAATCCTGGAGACAAGAGAGTAAAGTCTGAGGGAGGCTGGGATACAATCCCACCTCTGACAACAAGTCACTTTGAGAGAATCCTCAGTTTCCTCTTCTGTAAAATAAGGGGACGTGGACAAGATGATTCTCACATTCCTTTCAAACTCTGGGATCCTTTGCCTTTATTCCAGCACCTTGGGCTTAGGATCAGAGGTTCTGATAGTCTTTCATGGTGTGAACATTCTGGCCTTCCCTCTTAATCACATATTCTGGTGTTGAATATTTCAGATAAGTCAACTCCGACCAAACTAAATGTAGCTGCCCTTCCACCATGAGTTGTGAGTTACAATGTGTGTGAACCACACATATGGAAACATGGCACACAATTACTTTATTTGGTCTTGGGGCTTGGGCCTTGGGTTATAACAAAGACCTTGGTTTGAAGATTTACAGAAAATTGGTACTCAGGGAACGAGCATAAGCATGAGCTTTATTACTATGTAGAGTAGCATGCAGGCATAAACAGAAATACACAATCACAGACTTTATGGCAATACAGACATACAAGAATTCATTCACAGGAAGCCATGCTCACCCACGGCCAGGAACATTAATGTGAGGGAGCAGCAAAGATCTAGGTGAGAATACACACTTAGAGTGGTGTCTGAGCAGGACAGTTTTATATCTTAGATGGGATTGTTTGAGGACATGTAATAGATGCCAGCTATGGGAAGAGGGTTTTCCAAATTAGAGCCAAATGTTGGGAGGAAATTCCCTGAATCACTCCTTAACATCAGACATGGGTGCAGGAGTTTCCAAATCAGAATGAGAAATTGGGTGAGGATTTAAGTTGATAACTGGGGACCCCAGGACTGGATGTTGGCACGCAGTTTCCCCAGATGGCCAAAAGCCTTGTCCATTGAGGAGTCATGAGTATCTCCATCTTTGACACAGAGTCAAAATGAGTCAGGAGAGTAGAAAAGTACAGGCTGTCTGTCATTGCTTATATGTTGATAGTCATTAGGAGCACTTAATGTCCATATGTTGATAGTCATTAGGACCACTAAATGACTCCATATTGAAGTCCTATCACTTATAACTATATCAAATGACATATTTCAAAAAAAGCTATCACAATGATGAAGGGGGGATAACTAGACAGAGAATTAGGAGATGTTTTGAATATTTGCTCTCTTATTTACTCTCTATGTGACCTCAAAATAATCACATATTTCCTCCATTTCTTAGGGAGTTGGAAGATGGCAAGGAGAGTTCCCCATCTGTGTGTCTAGGCCTGAAGGAGGTAGCATGTGCTGCCTAAACCCTGTGGCTGTCACGTGGAGCAAAGCTCTATTTTAAATGAAAATGACTCAATGGGGCTGGAGACTTCTAATTTGGATAACTTTATATTTTTTTAAAAGAAACAACACAGTATTCAGTCAAAATAAAAATAATCAGAACTCTCCTTGCCCAAGCTAAAAAAACCTCTGATCCATTTTAGATAGAAGGATGAATAGGGAGCCATGTTGAGTTTCTGGACAGACTAATACTAAGGGTTTCCACCTTTTCTCTTCCTCTCCTTCCTCCTGTGCTCTCCATAACTTGCCAAATGAAAAATAATCATGGCAGCTGGAACTTGAAGAGATCTCAGAGAAACTCTAGGTCAAAATCTTCATTTTCTGGAGGAAGGACTGAACTTCAGAGAATGGAAGGGATTTCCTCAAGGTTACATAACTAGTAAGCAGCAGAGCAGGGAATCTAGGCCAGGTCTTCTCACTGTCAATTCAGGATTCTGTTCTTTACAACATGCTGCCTTTCTGATAAAGATGAAAAATGAAATTCAGGGTCATTCTGGCAAAGGGTCTCTCCAACTGTCATATTTACAAAATAAATGGTCTTTGGCAAGATATTTCCCCCTGTCTTGGTCACAATTTCCTTCTCTTTAGGGTGGAAATGATAATGCTTATACTATCTATGTCATAGGGATGTTTTAAAGGTACGTGTATTGGGGTGTGGGTGTAGGGAAACAGGGTTGTATACCTTAAAGCCTTCCAAAAATGGGAGCTATCATGGTCATTATAGTCATCGTCCTTGGTACTTTAAATCAGAGGTCAAAGAAGGACAAATTTCAGATATCTTGAGCAGGTCAGTCCACAACTGGCATTCAAAAAGGTGGCATTCATTCTGGCTACATGGTCAGGCAGGGTGGCTGAGTGCTCTGCAGGTTTTTGCATGAAGAATTTGAATTTTAGGGGGGAAGAGCCAAGATGACAGAGTAGAAAGATTCACGTATGCTAGCTCCGAATCCACAGCCCATAAATTTTCTGTAAAAAGAACTCCCCACAAATTCTGGAGCAGTGCAAGCTGCACAGCAATGCAGAGGAGGAGATTTCCATTCCAGAGATCCTGAAAAACCGACCCCAAAGGTCCGTCATGCACAAGACACGGAGTGGAGCCCTACCCTGCCCTGGCCATGTGGCCCCAAGAGCAGCAGATCTGAGCAGGCTTCAGGGACAGAATCTTCAGTGGCCGCAAAGGTCCCTCCACCCACAGGCACTACAGGTCAGTGAGAGAGACTTCTGGGCTGGCCGAGAGGGGAGAGGGGTGTCTCCATGACTTGGGGCCCCTCGGGAGGCAGCGGCAGAGGCAGCGGTGGCCTGGAACTCCTGGAGCAGACAGGAGCTCAGCTTCATTACTGAAGATCTCCACATAAACCCCTTGAGGGAACTGAGCCTGGGAGGTGGACCTGCCCCCACCTGAGCACCAGAACTTAAACTCACATTGAATAGCAGCTGTGCCCGCAACTGAAAGCCCCGAGGCTGGGGAGCAGCATTTGAATCTCAGATTCCAAGCACTAGCTGGGTGGATCTAGGCATGGGTGGAGAGGAATCTCAGAAGTCAAGTAACTGCCTGGGAAAATGCCCAGAAAAGGGAAGAAAAATAAGACCATAGAAAGCTACTTTCTTGG
Organism: Bettongia penicillata ogilbyi; assembly: GCA_023548195.1. Taxonomy (NCBI): domain Eukaryota; kingdom Metazoa; phylum Chordata; class Mammalia; order Diprotodontia; family Potoroidae; genus Bettongia; species Bettongia penicillata. The sequence goes on along the minus strand of JAJHZJ010000150.1, from coordinate 13,583,570 downwards.
GGAACAGATGTTCCCACCTTTCATTTCTGATGAGGAAGAACAATGCTTACCATCAGGGAAAGATGTGGAGGTCGGGGCCTCTGTATTCCAGACATCAAAGGAGGGAGGGATGGGGAGAATTTGGAACTCAAAGTTTTAGGAACAACTGTTTAGTGTTGTTCTTAATACTAAGAAATAAGAAATACAGTTAATGGGGAATAGAAAGTCATCTGGCCCTACAGGACAAAAGAGAAGGTGGGGACAAGAGAAGGGAGGGATGATAGAAGAGAGGGCAGATTGGTGATAGGGAAAATTAGATTGCTCGGTGTATTGGGGTGGGGGTAGGGGATAAAAGGGGAGAAAATTTGGAACCCAAAATTTTGTGAAAATGAATGTAAAAAGTTAAATAAATAAATTTCTATTAAAAAAAATCCTTCCCTACCCACCCATTCCTTCAATACTTATTTTGCCCTCTGGTTGTAGAATATCAGGACAGTTTTCCTTGATAGTTTCATGAAAGATGATGTCTAGGCTCTTTTTTTGATCATGGCTTTCAGGTAGTCCCATATTTTTAAATTGTCTCTCCTGGATCTACTTTCCAGGTCAGTTGTTTTTCCAATGAGATATTTCACATTCTCTTCCATTTTTTCATTCTTTTGGTTTTGTTTGGTGATTTCTTGGTTTCTCAGAAAGTCATTAGCTTCCATCTGTTCCATTCTAATTTTGAGAGAACTATTCTCTTCAGTGAGCTTTTGAACCTCTTTTTCCATTTGGCTAATTCTGCTTTTGAAAGCATTCTTCTCCTCATTGGCTTTTTGAACCTCTTTTGCCAATTGAGTGAGCCTAGTCTTCAAGGTGTTATTTTCTTCAGCATTTTTTTGGGTCTCCTTTAGCAAGGTATTGACCCGTTTTTCAAGCTTTTCTTGCATCTCTCCCATTTCTCTTCCCAGTTTTTCCTCCACCTGTCTAACTTGATTTCCAAAATCCTTTTTGAGCCCTTCCATGGCCTGAGCTCACCGGACATCCATCTTGGACGTCTGGGATACAGAGGCCCAGACCTCCACATCTTTCCCTGATGCTAAGCGTTGTACTTCCTCATCAGAAATGAAAGGAGGAATGAACATCTGTTCCCCAAGAAAGTAGCTTTCTGTGGTCTTATTTTTCTTCCCTTTTCTGGGCATTTTCCCAGCCACTTACTTGACTTCTGAGATTCCTCTCCACCCCTGCCTAGATCTCTGGAATGAAAATCTCTTCCACTGTGTTTCTGCATGGCTTGCTCTGCTCCAGAATTTGTGGGGAGTTCTTTTTACAGGAAATTTATGGGCTGTGCATTCGGAGCTAGCATACCGTGAGTCTTTCTACTCCACCATCTTGGCTCCCAACTTGAATTTTTAAAAAGGTGAAAAAAGAGAAGCCTCTTATTTCCTTGTTCACCCATTTCAGTCAGGTCCAACTCTTTCTGATACCTTTTGGGGTTTTCTTTACAAAGATACTGAAGTGGTTTGCCATTTCCTTCTGCAGATCATTTTATAGATGGGGAAACTGAGGCAAACAGAGTTAAATGACATGCCCATGGTTAGTGAGTGTCTAAGACCAGATTTGAACTCAAGAAGATGAGTCTTCCTCACTTCAGGGTTGCCATTCTATACTCTGAGCCACCTAACTGCCTCTCAGTTGCTAAGACAGCTTAAAATATGAACATAATAGTAAGATAGTAGGGATGAAGCTATAGATAGGTATTCAACAGACATGCTGCTGATGTCTTAGAGACCCTGTGCACTTGTGAAAAGAAGAGACAGTGGTCATGTAGAAATAATATATTTACATTTAGGTTTGTCTTCTGCTTTCTCCTAAGAACCCTAAGTGTTCAAAAGGGAAGATTACAACGAAAAAGAAGAATCAGACTGGGATATTTTTTCACTTGGTGCAAACCCAGTTGTAGGATAGAGGTAGGGTGGAGTGAATTCTGCATGAAAAAAGCCACTTTGGGATCATGCAAACATGAGTTTGGATTATATTGGGAGAGGAGTGATCAGTGACAGGGAGGTGTCATATAGGGACATCATGGGCTAGTGTTGGACCATAATCCAAGGTCAGAGATAACATGTGTAACTAGGATGGAGATCATTATATGGAAATGCCTGTCCCTACTGGGTGTCTCCCAGCACACTAGGACAAGGTTCAATTTAACCCATGTAAGTCATGGTAGTCATGAGGAAGAGCATCAGAGCTGGATTCTGACTCAGCTTGCATACCTGCTCCTAGCCAATTGACCTTGAGCAAGCACGTCAGTTCTTTAAATTTTCAGCTTCCTCATCTGCAGAACAGCCATAAGAACACTGACATTATTTTCTTCCTACTTTTATAACTCTAAAGTGATATGGATGTAAACTATTGTGGTAATTCTGAGGTGGAAATAACACAGAAATTCTTCTCTCTTTAAGATTAGCTTGAATATTTTTTTTTCCTTCCATCTTCAGAAAGTGGTAGACAGGGAGTAAATGAAAAAGGGAGGGGGAGAGAGAGTAGGGTAGGGTGGGAGGGAAGAAAAAGGAAAAGAAAGAAGAAATGAAGGAAGTCATCAGAAATGAGTAGTTCCAGAAGATATTTGAGCCACAGAAGGGTATAAAGAAGACCAAGTTTGAGGAATTTGACCCTAAAAGTATTGAAGGATAATTGGAAAAGGGAACAAATAGAGAGAGAGTCCAATCAGTAGTTTAAGGGTGAGGTAATGAGGTTGGACCTGAAGTGGTGGTCATAGAAATGAAGAAAAAACTCCATTTGTTTTAGTGAATTCAACTTCATGATTAAGACCAAAGCGAATGCAAGAACTCTAATGTACAAAACAAGAAGTCCAAGAGTTCTACTGTTTTGGATCCTCACTACATCTGGAGTACCGTGCTCTTTTATTCTGGGTACAGCTTGTAGGAGAAAAATGGCGAACTGAGAAGAATCTGAGAATATCATGGCTGGAAGAGACTTGAACTAACCATTTCATTTAGCCTCCTCATTTTATAGAAAAGGAAACTGAGACTCAATAGTGAGAAATGATTTAACCCAGGCATCCTAGAAAGACAATGACTACATACTCATTCTCATTCCAGAGCTCTCCCCATCACACCACACAACTTCCACGGAATTGAAGAGACTGCTATTGTTACATAGGTGGAGAGAAGAGAATTTATCCCAAGCAGGGGAAACAGTCTAAAACTTGTACTTTGTTCTTCTCATGTGCCTGAGCAACCTTCATTTTCTTTGGTTAAGCTGAACATCTTCTTGACCAACTGTAATATATTCCAAATGCTACTGAGCCTGTATCTATTTCTGTTGATGAGATGGAGATGGAGATTCTTCAGTGTCAAGTGTATTGATGGTTGCAACTTTTCTCAGTGGCTCTGTATGGAATCTGCATCTCCTGAGTAGGAGAAAAGAGCCTAGTTGGACCCAAACATTTATGACTAATTTCTCCAGAGTGCTCTGTGGATTTCTCAACAAGGAGAGTCAGAATAAAGCCAGGTTGTAAAATTATCAAGGAGATGATTGGACCAGTGTGTGTGTGTGTGTGTGTGTGTGTGTGTGTGTGTGTTTTCTTCCTCTAATCCCTTGGGACTCAGTTAACAATAGGAAGCTATCGATTTCTGTTGAAGAGGAACATTAAGATTTATTGACCTAAGACCTGACTATTGATTAAGGAAAGAGGAAGGTCAGTGCTCACCTAAGAGGAGAGGAGATCTTGATCTTCTGTGAAGTATGGAGTCAATATTTGCTGTATTCAGCTTGTCACTCATCTACTGTGTGGGGGACTGCCCATTTTCAAGGTTAATCTAAACAATGAAGCAGTAGTCTTTCAGTGGTAGATCTAAATTCCCACAAGAATCCAACACCCACAGTTTGACTGACTTGCCTGTGACTTGATATTTAGGAAGAACTGCAAAGATAAAGGCATTGTTCATCTTAATCCTTTGTCCGTTTACAATACAACTTTCCACCATTCTAAATCGTCCAGATTAATGGCCATTCAAGATGGGAGAACAGCAGTAATAAAACCATCACTTGGGCTGACTTCATTGCTTCAGCAACGGCACAACTCTCTCCACTGATGCAGCCAACGCCACTTCCAAGTCTTGGAAAATGGCCTTCATGAGTTGTCTCATAGCATCAATAACAAAAGTCATATTAAAGTGATTCACTTTCTGGTGTCACATCTCTCTACAATTGGTCAAGCTGGCTCTTGTATGACCAATACACAGTCCAGCCCTGGATCATGCTCAAAGCTCTTTGCACCTGAATGCATGCAGGACTCTGAGTTAGCGTCAGAGGAGTTTGAGATATGGGACATGGATTTGAATGTTATATTACTTCCCAATCATACCAATGAGACCATAGGAAAACTGTATGCTTTAGAGTTTTAATTTCCTGATCTGAAAAACAAGGGTAATAATACCTGTGGCAATTTTCTCATGGGGTTTTTTGGAGGGTCAAATTGTATAGAATGCTTTGTAAATATGTTAAGTGCTACAGAAATATTAGCCAGCAGCAGTAGAAGTGGTGGTGGTAGTAGTAGACAAAATGAAATGAACTGGTGGTGGTGGTGGTAATAATGAGACAGCCACGATGGTGGCACTGTTACCTGTCTCCAGCTTGAGTTCTGTGGGCAGGAAGGCTTTTATTTGAGCTATTGGATGTGACGTTTATGCACCACCTTACTGCTTACAAAGTGGTTTGTATCTGCTATCTTATTAGGTCTTTGAACTGTATCTTTAGCCCATCATAGGCACTATCAAATCATGTTCCTCTTTCGAAGACACTGAGATTGGTGCAGTAGGAAGAATTTGGGATTGAGAGGCAGATGACAGCATTCAAAACTCAGCTTTGGAACTTATTATGTGTCTCACTTAGCAAGTCCATTCACTTCTCTGAATAACAGTGTCCTCATCTGTGATGTGAGGGTGCTATATGAAATGGCCTTTAACTCTTTTTTATGGGCCTATGCATTTAGAGGAAAGAAAGCCAAGACTCAGAATGGTAAAGGAACTTGCCCAAGATCACACAGTTAGGAAATGAAACTTTTAGGATGCTCACTTAGATGTTGGGTTTCAAAGTCAAATCCTCTTCCTGTCCCAGACCCTCAGCTCACTGAACAGCTGCCTTCCCTTAGCTTTGATTTTAATGGTCACTGATTAAAACAGGGGATTCTTGACCTTCTGGTGCTACCAGGGGCCTCCTTGGGAGGTAGTCTCGTAGAGCACCTGTACAGAACTCTTCTCCAAATCCCACTTTAATACACATGGAATAAAATACAGAAGGTGGCAAAGGAAACCAAAGACTTGTGGAAATATATATGAAAATTTTCCCACATCCAACTTCAAGGAGCCCTTGAAATCTATCCATAGACTCCTTTAGGTAGAGATTCTGATAGGAGTTAGACAAGAGATAAGATTAGAGTCTTGGAGAATTAGAGTCAGAGTTGGAGGTTATGGTTAGAGTAATGACTTCTAATAAATTATTTTCTAACCTGAATCAAGGCCTATAGACTCTGGTGAAGTCTAAAGTCAGTCACAATGTCTACTCTGGAAGGGGAATCCCTGAGGGATAAACAGCCTCCATCTGCTGCAGACATTTTGGAGTCCTGGGACCTGAGCTTGAATCCTAGGTTTTTCCCTCATCTCTGAGGTGAGTCATTTCCCGTATCTGGGTCTCATTTCCCTCATTTATATAAAAAGGGCTCCCAAAGATTTCTTCCCATTCTACATCTTGGATTCTATGAATTTCATCATTATGAAATTTCAGTGATCTCTCTTCTGAGGTTGAGTAAAGTTAAGGAAGCCTTTGGAAGGCTCTCACCTGCTTTGTTGCTGATGATTCTAAGATCCAGTTTGTGGAATTCCAACTATGGTCGTTCTTTTCTTTTCGGATGTTGGTGTTTTCTTGGTCCCTTTCAGTTGGGTGGACATTAACAAACATCACCTTCCTCAGTTCCTCTACAGGATAATGCTTTATACTTATAGCATACTTGAAATTCCTTGATGCCTCGGTAAAGAATTGCAGAATCTCAGACCTGGAAGAGTTAGAAGGGAGGAAAGAAAAAAAAGAGGAAGTAGGGAAATAAGCTCCCTCTACAATTCTGCAGATCACGTTCATCTCTCCTTTGTTGGAAAATCTCCAATGGGAAAGGGCAGCTACTGCCTTCCCAAAAGTCTCATTCTTCTGAAGGGCAGTTTGAATCATTCATTCTTTCATTCAATGTGTATTTATTAAATGTCTACTAATGTATGCAACAGCCAATGGGCCAAGCAATGGAAATTAATTTTTTTGTTTTAGTTTACCCTGATTATATGTTAAAAGAATTTTTAAACTTTTTCTATTTAAAGTTTCAAGTTCCAGAGTCTATCCCTTCCTCCCTCTTCTCTCCCCTCCCTGAGGCAGTAAGCAATCTAATATTCTAATATAGGTTATACATGTGCAGTCATGTAATCATTTGGCACAAGAAGGAGAGAGAGAGAGAGAGAGAGAGAGAGAGAGAGAGAGAGAGAGAGGGAGAGGGAGAGAGAAACAGTATGCTTCAGTCTGTGTTCACACAATGTCCATTCTTTCTCTAGAGGTGGATATTATGCTTCATCACTGGTACTTTGGGATCATCTTGGATGATTGTATTGCTGAGAATGACTAAGTCATTCACAGGTCTTCATCACACAATATTGCTCTTACTGTGTACAAATTTCTCTTCATTCTGCTCATTTCATTTTTGATCAGTTAATGTAAATTTTTCCATGCTTTCTGAAATTATCCTCCTTGTCATTTTTATAGTACAATCATATGCTTGCTAGCCATTCTCCAATTGATGGACATCCATTGAACTTCCAATTCTTAATCCACAAAAGGAGTTGTTAAAAATATTTTTGGATAAATAGGTCTTTTTTTCCCTTTTTAATGTCAGTAGGATATAGACCTAGCAGTAGTATTGCTGGATCAAAGGGTACGCACAGTTTTATAACTCTTTGGATGTAGTTCCAAATTGCTCTATGGAATGGTTGGATCAGTTAACAACTCCACCAGCAGTGCAGTATTGTCCCAGTTTTCCTACATCCATTCCAACAGTAGAAGTAGGAATCATTAAAAGGCCATTCTTGATATCAGGCCCCAGTTGGCTTATTTAAAACTTCTCCCTGATTCTGTTGGATTACACAGAACAAAGTAGATCCCTCTTCTATATGTTAGCCTTTCCAATCTTTACAAACACAAATCATGCCCCCTTGATTTTTTTCTCTTCTCAAGAATAAACAACTCCTATTCCTTCAGTTTATCCTCCTGGAGGTCGATATCCAAATCGTTCTCTTTACAGACATTGGCCACCAGTTGGCCACCTCTCTTCGTCTTTCTCTCTTCGCAGTTGCTTCTCCATGGATACCCTTTGTCTTTGCAATGCCCTTGCCAAACTGTGTCACCCAGAACTGAACACAATGTTCCATATGTGCTCTGACAAGAATAATGCTCTCCCTCCTCATCTCAGTCTCCTGGCTTCCTCCAAGTCTCATCTAAGATCTGAGTCTAAGCAGAAAACTTTTCCCACTCCTCTACAATGCTAATCCCTTCCCTCCAAAGTACTTTCAATTTATCCTGCACTTATCTTTTTGATACATTCTTTTTGCATGTTGCCTTCCCCATTAGATTGTGAACTAATGTTTAGTAAATATTTCCTTGTTGACTTGATTATTATGTCTTTATTCTTGGGAGCCATGCCTTCTTTATGCACCCCAAGATTAAATAAGCTATAGTGTTTATTGTGTTATTTTCCTAACTTATACTGATCTTGCAGTCCACCTAAACCTTCTGATCTTTTTCAGACAAACTGCTCTCATACAGTTCCTTGCCATATTTCATTTGAATAGCTGATTAGTTAAATTCAAGAGAAGAACCTTACATTTGTTGGCGTTTAATTTCATCTTATTAGATAATCAAGTGCTCTAACCTTTCGAGATGTTTTTTGGATGCTGATTATGTCACCTAAAATGTTAACTTTCCCTACAAGGAGATTGTTCTCTGTAAATCTAATATGTGTGTTATCTGTGCTTTTTTTCCTTTCTTTTTCATGTGATTGGTAAGATGTTAACTAGGTTAGTTCCAAGCACTGATCCCTGAAAGACTTCATTGGAGGTATCCTGCTAAATCATTCTAATTGTACATACATTCACCTGGAGGTCTTTTGTGCGTGCAGGGAGCCCTGTGCCAGTCATGGAGAAAATACACTTTTGATTACAGGATTCATAGGTATGACTCTAATATGATCCATGTCAACCAGAACTCCCAATCAACACTCTACCCTGGTTGGAGTGAATATGGTTCTAGGTGTGATATCTTGGGAAGGATGTAGTCAAGCTGAGGAGGGCATTCAGCATGGTGAGTATATGAGTCTATGCCAAATGGACTTAAGGAAATTGGTAAAGTAGGTGATGAAGAAATAGAGAACAGGAGGTTGGGGGTGCATGGGACATGGTAACTGTCCTCAAGGACTATTGATGGAGAGAGGTATGAAATTTCTGCTTGTTTCTAGGCAGAACTGGAACCATGCATAACAGTGGTCAAGAGGCCAATTTAGGCTTGGAGTTGCTTCTTCCCAAACAGCTGAAGAAGAAGAGAATGAGCCACATTGTGAGGGTTGCTAAAGTAAATTTTGAAGCCCACTTTGATACCATCTGGCTACTTGGAGGTTCCAGGATTCTAGCACCTTCAATGTCTTGACTTCTGACTTTGCTAAATGGTGTTCTTCCTTAGCCAGACTTTCTTCAGAGTGAAAGGCAGATCCCAGACTGGCCTTGGAGGATGCTCAGGTTCAACTGAGAAACAAAGAACAAAAATTTGCATGCATATGTGTTTTATAAGTGCCTTGGTTTGAGGACATAAATCTCATTTCAGATTAGAGGAAAAATAATGTCAACCAGGTGAAGTTGAATTCTAATAGTCTCCCAGAGAGAGGAGCAAATGGGGGCTAGAACCCAAGGCAGCATGGCTCTTCCATGTTTCTGCTGAAGAAATCCCCTGGGTCTATTGTTTTAATTGTTTTATTTCCAGTACAAAGTTTTCTGAAGAAAGCAAGGCTTGCAATGGCTGCTGACTTCCCATTGACTTCTTGGCTACTTCTCCAGACCAAGGACAGTTCATTAAGGAAGGACCTAGATGAAAACAAGATGGGGACTCAATGGATAACACAAATCTATGAGGTTCAGGACTCTTTGGTGGTTGTAGAAAAAATAAATCAAAGGTAATAATACCAAACTGACTTTTCTGGGGAGGAAAAATACTGACCAGCTCTTTCACTGATGGATCACATTGAAATTCTGAATCTGATATTTATTCCATCCTTTATAACCTTGGCCAAATCACTGCCCCAGTTTCCTTATCTGTAAAGTGAAGGAATTATCCTAGATGGCTTTGAAGGTCCCTTCAATGACTAGATTGATGATGAAAAGCTCCTAAATTAGTTTCCTTCCCTGGATTTCAGTTTCTTCATCAGTTGCACCTGAGTTCACATAAAGCCTCAGACATTTACTAGTTGTGTGATCCAGTGTAAGTCACTTAGCCCTTCTGCCCACGACAATTTTCTCATCTTCAAAGTAAAGAGATGAACACTTACTGCCCAGGGCTGTTGTGAGGATAAAAATGAGTCATTTTTTTGTGAAGCACTTTGAAAACCTTAAGGCTTTTAAAATGCTACCTGTGATAATAATAACAATGATAATTAATAATGAAGAAATGTTATTAGACTATATTACCTCTAAGATACGTTATGTCTCTAAGTCAAAGATTCCATTATCTACCACACAATCAATGAATTATTTATGAAGCGCTACCTCTGTGGCAGGCACGATGCTGAGGCCTGGCTCTTTCCCTCAAGAAGATCCCATTCTAGCAGAGGAAACAGCATGACAAAAATTGAACTTCCCCCAACAAGTGTCCATCTGCCTTCCCCTCTATGACTTCCCAATGAACCTGGGCTCCTCACCTCCTCGAGCAGTCTGCTTTTCCATTTTCAGATGCTTCCCACTTTTTGGATGACTCTTATTATTAGGAAGATTTTCCTCTCATTAAATTGACATTTCTCATTCTGAAGTTGCCATTTTTCCTCTTTCACCATGTCTCCAACTTCACTCATTCTCAGCTCTTACCTCCTACCCCTACTGCTCACCCATTCTCATGTTCTTCATTCCATTGCCTGGGGCCAAACAGAACCATCACTATTCATCTTTTCTACCAAATACTTGAAGAACAAATCCCATGCCTCACCTTCACCTCACCCCTACGTCATTCCAGGATAAAAACCACAAGTTCCATTAGCCTTTTGCACCAAGTCATTAGCCCCCAGAATCCTACTTTCCCTCCTCTGGACACCACAGCCCTGAGGACTTGTTGTAGTCATCAAACCAAGGTTCTGCTCTTTCCACTAAACTATGACAACCACACAGTTTCTGCTCAGATCTCTGTTGGCCTGGATGACCTATGGGCTACCTTCTATTTCTGCTCTATGATGTCTCCATATGGAGAGAACTGTTTTATTTATGTCTCACACCATCCATGTGAGTGTGGAGTCTGCCCATTTCTAGAACGTCCTCTTTTGCTGGGCTAAGGTATTATCCACTAGGGTCATCTGCCTCTGGAAGCCATATACCATCACGCACTAAGGATCGGAATATGGCTCACTATTTCAGATGGAAAAGATTCAATAACTCCGAAGGAAGATCCGACATCTCCTATTACAAAGCATTGCAACAATATTAAGATTAGAATCTTATGAAAAACAAACTCATAAATCACAGAGTCAGATAAAAAAGAGAATCCATATTGAATAATGGCAGTAAATAGGCATATTTGGTGGGGTATATATTTTAAGATTTGTGGGAAAATGCCCTCAGAAAACTCCAATAAATTACTTTGGCTTAATCATCAGGCTATAAATAAAATTTATCCTGTCGCAAGAGAGGTATCCTTTAAAACTGAGCACATTGATTCCTGTGCTGAGACAGTTTCAAATAAAGATGGTATCACTTGGGTCCTTAATTTATTTGTGAAATTAATAGATCATTATTCCCTTCCCCCAAAGGTTTCTCTGAGAGTCAATCCCTTGGCTTCTTCAGCTCCCCAATGAAGACATATTTATTTTTTTAACTTCATTTCCCTTCTCCTATACATGTGCCACACATGCCAAGTTGATATTTAAAAGTTCAAGACTGATCATGTCACTTCCCTGATCAATAAGCATAAATTGCTCCTTCTTTCCTTTCCTCTCCCCTCTCCCTAATCTTCCCCTGTTTGTGTAAGTGCTTGGAAGGCATTTTAATTCCTTCTATATATCATATTAATCACTTCACAAGTGTTTTTTCCTTCTTTCCTTCCTTCCTTCCTTCCTTCTTTCCTTCCTTCCTTCCTTCCTTCCTTCCTTCCTTCCTTCCTTCCTTCCTTCCTTCCTTCCTTCCTTCCTTCCTTCCTTCCTTCCTTCCTTCCTTCCTTCTTCCCTTTCTTCTCTCCCTACTTCCCTTGGTTCCTTCATCTCTCCTTATGTTTTTTTTTTCCTTCCTCCCTTCCTGGACAATTTCCTTATTTATTTTTTAGAAGAAAGAAATGAAGGCTCTTCCAAAGTAGTTACTTACTCAAGGTCTGTCTCTCAAGTGGTGGTTTCTAAAGCAAGGTCTTCTGAGGTAAACCTAGTGTGCTTTCCACCACATCATGTGGAATGGCTTTTGTTTCTACGCATGATCACATTCAAGTCAGCTTTTTCCAAAGACTCCTTGTCCTTTCTTAATCTTCTATGGTGGGGTATGACAGGAGAGAGTTTGTTCTTCATAGTTCATGTCAAAGATTAGAAGATCATTATGTATATAGATTCTACTTCTACCCTTTTTCTTCATGGTCAATCTTTTCACTTTCTCTGCTTGTCATAAGTGGAAATGGAGGCAGAGAACAGTTGGCCACCAGACACTAGAATATTTCCTTCTCATATTTGACTAAGTTAATCTTGATGAAGACTTTTTCTCATCACCTTTTTGTCATCTTGCCAGAGCTTTGCCGTGCCATTTATCAACTGAGGAATCTTTTAGACAATGAATAAGATTATGAAGGAAACCACTGAAACGTCCAAGTAGAAAAGGTATTCCCTCTTCATTGAACCATGGGATCTCAAGGTGGAGGAAGGGAGCTTGGTAGATCATCTAGTCCCCCCACCTGAAGTAGGAATCTCTTCAGCTGTGTCCCTGACAAATGTTCATTCAACATCTACCTAAACATTTCCAATAATAGTGAGCACGCTACCTACAGAGATAGTCCAGGTAATTTTTATTCAGTTCGAATCCCTGGAAACTGTTTCTTTTTATTAGGCCCAAATTTGCCTTCTCCAGGCCATGATGACCCTGGAATTTCTCTATCATGCCATAGAAACGTCTTCACCAGGAGCTCATTCTACCCAGGGAATACCAAGCATTAAAACTATCCTCCACCCTTGGGACTGGGAAGTTCCTTCTAGAATCTTTGTTTTAGGGAAGACACTCAAGCTAACCATCTCTTTATTCCTCTCTGGGCTGCACTTTGAACTCTTTAGACTTTCTTCCATGGCTTTTCTCTGTCTCATGATCTTTGCCTGATGCCTGGCATTATCAAGCCTTCTTTCTCAGCTCCACTTCCAGCTTTTGTGTGTTGTTTCACCGGCCAAGAGAACAACAAGCTTGTTGAGGCCAAGAGCAAGTTTTTTTCTCTTGTTTCCCAGTGCTTTGCACAGGCTCTGGCATACAGTCATCTCATAAGTGTTTGAACCATTCATGCCCTTTGAGGCCAAGCAAGCCAGCTCCATTTGCAAGCCCTGAATGTTTTAGAAGAGAGCTATCCCATAATACCTGAGTCTTCTCTACTCCTGGCTACATCTCTAATTCTTTTGATATATGAAAGATTCACCATTTCTTTCCTCACTGTGCCCCCCACCCACAGCCACACACCAATAGATAAGTACTGATGCTTTTATTGTCTCTCCTTTATAGGTGAAGAAGCAAAGGACTAGGTAGATGAAATGAGCTGTCTCAGCTCACACAAAAGGTGGCAGAACCCAGGCTCTTTCTACTAACTCATGCTTTCAGGTCTTCACAACTTTTCGGACAGCCTCCTCTGTATGCCCAATATATTGCAATGTCTTATACACTATGACTCTCTCCATGCAGTCTTATATCTGTTGTCTTTAATGAGGCATTTGAAGGTGACCAGCTCCATTGGATCCATTGATATAAAAAAATGGACATCCAGAGTGTCTGACTGAGAGTTTGGTTGGATTCAGAACTATGGTTTTGAGTGAGAAGACATTTTTGCCTTTGTCACACACCTTTGAGTTTTAATGACTCTGAGCAGGAATTCATTTCAGGGAAGGAGCCAACCTATCCACAAGCTGGTGGAATCATCCTGAGGGATCTCTGCTAATTATACAACCAGGCTTCTGTTCATCATTTTTCTAGGTAATTAAGTGGGATATGAAGCCTTTGGCTGGTGATTGTCAGGAGTCGGTGGCAGGGAACATCTCCTGTGTTTCTGGCTAGCTCTGACTAGTTTCTGTTGCCTCATCAATATCATGGACTGTAACAAGGAATCAATAACATGGACTGTAACAAGCTCAACTTCTAATAACCTGATAAGGGAGGCTGGTGCTGGGTGGCACTGAGATTTAGAAGATGGAGTCTTAGACTTGTATCTAGATCACCTGCATTTGAATCCAGGCTAAGCTACTTAGCAGCTATGCAACTTTGATCAAGTCACTCAAAATAATAAAGAGGGAGGGCCTTCAGAACATGCAATGGCAGAGACATAATAGACCTTGGAAGAGAAAATTACATCAGAGATGGAAGGGACCTTACAATTAGAAATGTCAGCGCTGGAAGTTACCTGAAGATTACTTGGTCATAAGACCAAAGTATCACAGAGTAAAAGCTTTTCTTTTTCTGGCCTTACTTATGTAGAAAAATGTGGAGGTTGTGATAGGTTATATCCAAATTTCCACTAAATTCCACTACTATCTGTTCATTAATGTCATTGAGCACAAACAAGCTGATTTCTCTCCAGGCCACTCTCCTCAGTAGGCATAAATCCTGGCCAAGAATTGTCAAAATTTACCCCATTCAAATATCTCACTGATAGTCTCCCTGGGCCATCTTCCTGGGAATTCAGACTTTATTCAAAATAAACAATTCCATGAGCGGGTAGCTAGTGAAATACGGGGTTCCACCTATGCTTGATCTTAGATAGCTTGTATTTTAAGTCCATTAATAAAATGGTTCATCCAGTTGTGCTAAGTTTTAGGATTTGAGATTTGATTCAATACTTAAGACAACAGAGAACACTTGAGGTTTCGTTTCTGTTTGATATGAAGGCCTCTAAAATGACCCTGCACACTTTTTCCCAGAAAATAAATGAATAATAATCACTGCTTACATTTCTGCATTCTCCAACTTCATTAAACTAGTAAGTAGGTGGTATTTCTATGGCTTGATTCCAGGTTTCTTGAGTCTTAATCCAGCGCTCTTCTGACTACAATGTAGTAATTCCTAAAATTCATCAAAATGCTATCTGAGGGTAGAGGAATAGGCTATATGGCCTCCAAATTTCCTTAGTTATGAGTGATATTCAAAGTATTCCTTTGTAACAAAATAATTAAAATGCACCTTTGTGCTCAGACACACACTTGATTGGGGAAACACAATCTACAAAAGTGATGGTCTCCAGTTTAGCCACAAATCGGTATAAACCAAGATAGAGAGTTGGTAATTTTCCAGTTAGTGTCAACAGTCTCCCTCATTTGTGGGCTGGGAAGACCCACGTGCAGGGAGAGAATGACCGTCCAACAGCCAGTGTCAATCTATTAGGGGGCCCCTGCTGAAAGGATCCTTGTTATTTCTCTTGGGTGGGTGCTCAGTGGAGTGAAGAGTAATTCATTAGGAAATGGAATGAGGCCATTTCAAAGCTAGGAGAGAGAAACTTTTTCATGAAAAACCATGACAACAGTGATGGGCTCTTTGCATTTTGCTCTGGAACTAATATAGTTTCCTACAACCCTGGCTTTGGTCATCAGTGTAGTAGGTGGAAGCCTACATGATTTCAGACCAGTCAGATCTTTTTCCTACTTGCTTCACTAGTGCCTGAAATTACTTTTCTAAGGGACAAAACTTTCATTCTGCAAAAGACAGTCCAGTGCTATGTAAAATGATGACCCTAGAATTGGGATACCAAGGTTCAAATCCCAGCAGTAGGATTTATGAGATTTGTAACCTTAGAAAAATCATTTCCCTTCCATAATCCTTAACTTCCATTTTTATGTTGAGCAGGATTAATAAATTTTACCATCTGCCTCACAGAATGAGTGTGAGAAAAGATATTGTGTCAAGTTTTAAAGTCTTGGGGAAAGTAAAAGATGATGATGATGGTGTAAAAAGTAAAAGATGATGAGAGGTGATGCAACAAGAAGAGACTTTTATCAACAACTCAGAAATCTGTAGCACTTTAAGGTTCATGAAATGTTCTCTGTTTAATAGCCCTATGAAGATCTAGGAAACCTACTGTTGGGAGAGATGCTTATTTACTTAAATTTGATTAGGTCAGGCATAGAATAGGAAGTCATGGGATATGGTTTCTATTTCTGACTCCACCACTGAGAGGAAACATTGACGAATGAGTAGAATTCTGGAGTCACAGACAGGGCAGTCTGTGTTCAAATCCTGGTACTAACACTATCTGTGTGACCACTTCCTCTGAGCTATCTCTAAAGTGTCTTATTGAATGGAATAGGGATAACCATAGTAGTACCTCCCACCTCACGATACTGTTCAGACGTCTCAGTGAGGTCCTTCATGTGAAGCATTTTGCAAATCTTAAGTGGATGAATGGGAAAGAAAATACTCTTCATAGTTCACACAAAGATAAAATTCAAGGCAGTTCTCAAGGAACTCATATTTAACTAAGGATGATGACACATGTAGCAGAGTCCTGTTTCATTTTAAAAAGTTACAGGGATGTTGAGTGGAGGTAGAGGTCAGCAGTGGCATGCTCCATCCAGGTATGGTGGCAGATTCAATCTGATTGTGATTCCATAATTAGAAAGTGTGTGTGTGTGTGTGTGTGTGTGTGTGTGTATGTATTATTCACATGAGGGGCAGCTAGGTGGTGCAGTGGATAGAACATCAGTACAGGAGTCAGGAGGACCTGACTTCAAATCTCACTTCAGACACTTGACACATATTAGCTGTGTGACCTTGGGCAAGTCACTTAACCCCAATTGAGTCATCCTGGGTCATCTCCAGTCATCCTGATGAATATCTGGTCACTGGATTCAGATGGCTCTGGAGGAGAAGTGGGTCTGGTGACCTGCACAGCCCTCACTCAAAACAAAGTCAAGTGCAAGTCACATCATTATTTCTCTGATGGCATGGTCTTCTTCGAAAATGAAGGACAAATACACACACATCATTCACATGACCTTGGCCAAGTCTCTAGCTTCTCTATTCTATCTCTGTAGTTCCTTCCAACCCTAAATCTATGTTATCATTTCAGTCTTTGTCAAATTCTTTATGCTGAAATCTTAGTATATCAATAATTAATAGTATAGTGAGCATTTGTTAAGCAGCTACTACTAAGAGTCAGGCATGGCAATAGATTCTCCCAATAAAAAGGAAAAAAGTATATACTTGAAGGAGATCACAATTGCATTTTTATCCTATTGATCCTGAATGCCTACCAGTTCAAAAGCACCTATTGGGTCCAAGGGTGGATACAAAATTGAGGAAGATGTAGTTCTTACCCTCTTAGATTTCAGTCTGATTCTCATTTACCAACCTAATCTCCTTGTTACTCACAAAAATTAGATTTCAGGCATGACTTCCCCAAGTGAATCCATGATGGTTTCCAGGAGTCACTGTTCCTACAGGAATAATAGCTAAAAGACTTGAAATAAAGCATTCGCAAGCCCTTTGCCAACTTTCAAGAATACCTTAGAGTGATACCTGTAAAGTGCAAAACACATTTCAGAGACTATTACAGGTAATGATAATTAATAATAATATTCAGCCCCCTCTTAGTTTAGAAGGAATTAGAGTTTTCAAATTCCTCCTTTCTTCTTATATTTCAAGCTGTAGGTCATCATTGCAAAGAGCACAGCTAAGAACATGAAGGTTTTAAAGTGAGAAGTGTACTTAGACATTAAAATGAAGCTCTTATGATTCTGGTTTTTAATGGTTTTGGAGGCAAAATTCATACTGTAATTTGTCCAAGAAGAAAATAAAGTTTTTTTGCATGAGGACATGCTCATATAGCAGTTGCGGACCTTGGCCATTGGGTTCCATCTGTAATTATACAGACCTGGCAGATCAGGAGTTTATTTGTTGCTGCACAGATGTCTTAGATTGTATTCCTTCAGATGCTCCATGCTGGCAAGACTGGGTGTTAATTGGCAGGAAAGGGAGAAAGGAAGAGAGGATAACAAAGGGTTAAATATTTTCAACTCATCTGACTGTATGTAAACAGCTGGGGAAGGCATAGGGCCAGTTCCATGCTACTATATAGTCCTTCCAGTAGACAAGACAATGATGGGATAAACCCAAAGGGAGATGGTGTCCACCAGAATGCTCACAGCAGACATCTGGGCAGATGTCATGGGAGCCTCCTCTTTTGTTATGCCCTTCAGAACACAGTTGGTCAACATGTGAAGGCACATATTCCAGGAAAGGAACAGGGAAAAATACCTTCAAGTTTTTTGGATTGAAAATGGGCATTTTTATTCATATATAGCCTAATTATTCTATTTTGAAGCTTATATTTTTCCCAAATTTTTCTAGGATTCTATTAAATGTTACTCAAATAATGATAATTTTCCTGCATTTGTAGAACAATAATAAGTTGATATTTAGGCAGAAAAAAGGACCCAGAGACTAGCATGATGTAACCTGAAACTTGCCTGAATTCTAATCCCAATTCTTCTAAGGCCTACTTTGTAAGCAAAGGCAAGTCTCTGTTCCTCTCCTAGCATCAATTTTCTTGCTTGTAAAATGAAGTAGTTGGGCTCGGGGGTTTCTAAAGTCTCTCTCAGTTCTATTATTGCAATGACTCACTCTCGATTCTTTAATACCTTCTGAATCATCAAAGGCTAAATTGTGTTTCATAGTATTTAATTGATCAATTAATCATTTTTTGCACGCCTACTATAAATTCAATCCTTTACTAGACTCTGGGGTGGTGATGAGGGAGAGCAGTGCAAAGATTTACCAAAAATGGTCACTTACATTATGGAGATTACCAGCTAGAATGGGAGAAAAAGCAAACCTTGTATATAATAGGTGCTTGCTTCTACAGATATGTATTGATAAGTTTTGATGTTGATGAGTAGAGAACAAGGCAAGAATACAGGTAACAACAATTCTGGTGACACAAACCCAAAGTTTTGAAGGAGTATGGAGAAGGGGCAATCAGCATTGCTTCCTAGAGAAGGAGGACTTGATGGAGGCCTTCAAAGATGCATGGAAATTGACTGAAGGGAGAATGGAGGACTCCTGGTTGGGGGTGGATAGCTTAAGTAAAGTCATAGAAAGAAGGATCTTGACCCACGGGGGACTGGAAGGATTCTAGCCTGGTTAGGAGGAAAGGAGGACATTAGGTTACTCTACTGGTTAGCATTGTATCAAGGAAGGTGGTAATGTTAGTAGATATATTTATTTTGATGGCTGGTATGGATAAATACCTCAGCACACTGTAGCTAGAAAGATATGTATTTTCCTGAGATAACCCCACAGTGCATGGAGGTGGGGTGGCAGCACTCCCCAGACAGATTACAGGACCAGTAGAAAAACTTACGTTTTCCTCCCAAGCATTGAGAGCTTTGTAAAGGGAGGACTTTCTCCTATCCCATCTGGCTATAAACACCTAATGAGACAGGCCATGTCAACTCGATGACCTGTAGCCTAATTAAGAGACTGATCAGGACTATGGCCCTGGGAGCCTGATATACAGACCTCATTGATGGAGAACTTGGAAAAGAGTGAGAAGTTGGGGCTTTCAGGAAAAGCCCAATGACTGTCAGAATCATAGAGTGAGTCTGTTGAACCATGGGGTGGCCAAGACTGCAGCTGTTGCTAATGAAGGCTCAGCCTTTCTTAATCAGTCAGCAACCAAATGAACATCAGGTGAGAACTGTGATCTCAGCTCCCTAAACTTACCTCATACTGGGGCTACAGAGCTTAATGTGAACAGTTACTGAAGGAATGAATGAATGGATGGATGGATAATTGAATAGATGGTGGGAGAGCAAGAGAGCCTCTTCATGGTGGAGCAGCATAGACCTAGGGAGCTGGATTCAGTAGATGGATGGTTTTCTTGCTTTGTATCTTTTGAAAGACAGAAACAAAAAGGCAGAACTCATGAATCCCCACTTTGGAATACCTTGTACATCAAGTTACACCCTAAACTTCCTGATATACAGAGAAAATGTAAAGACTGGACTGTGATATTGGCTCTGCATCATAGGGCAAGGGAAAGTGAGGTCTAATGAAGTGTCCTCAGTCCTTCTCCTCTATTTCTGATGGGAGTCAATGGGAGGAAGAGCTTGTTATTCGAATGCCTGGAATATTGTTGTGACATGTGGCTTAATGAAATGTATCATGTTCTATTTACTCACTTTGAAAAGTGGTAATTAATGTTCAGCATTTATGAAAACTCCCAATTTTCCAGATTATGCTAAAGAGCAGAGGTGGCATGAAACTTCTCACATTCCAAGCCCTAAGTCATCCCTGTTGGGCCATTTAGAAAATGTTGGCTAAATTTTAAGAGTCAAATTACTCTTAGGTTGGGGAAGTCCAACCCTATGTGTTATAATTTCCTCCTTAATCTTTTCACCTAGGTCATTGATGATTCCTTTCCCAACACTTTTTGAATTGCCTGAAGTTGGCATCAAGGTAGGGGGAGAAATCATTATCATTCTTTTCTAATTCACTAGAAAGTAATTAGGTATTAATATAGAATTAGTGCATTTAAAGACTCAGCAATAAAAGTCACCAACCACTGATACCACCTGGTGGGGAATTCCGGTGTTTGCCCTCGCTCCAGTTATGCCTTCCTAGTTATTGCCATCAAAAAGTGAGTTATAAGGTAAGGAGCTTCATTCTGACTCCATATCTTGAGTGCCCAGATTAGTGTTTGACTCAAAGCAGGTGCTTAAGAATTGAAAGGAAGGTACCCTTGAGATTATCTAGTTTAATCACCTAATTTTTTAGAAGTGCAACTCCAGGACAAAAAGAGGAAATATCTTTCTCTAAGTATCTGTCTGTCTCTTTATTTCTCTCTGTCTCTCCCTCCACTCCCTCTTCTTCCTCACATTTCCCCTGAAGCAACCAAATCTACCGCCTCCTAGTAGAGGTAAAAAAAAAAGTCATTACTTCACTCAGCTTTGAGTAATTGTAAAAACTGATTTTGCTTCCAGAAAGTGGATGGTGATAAATACCTTTGTCCTCTCAGTAGATGGGCAGGGAGCTAGAATGTTGCAGACACACATAATCATAGGAGGTCATTGTATTTTATTTTGTTAATTAAAAATAACATTCCAAATCTGACAGAAGTTGTAGTGGGAGTGGGAGAGGGAGTCTAGTGGTATGAGAAGTGATTTTCAGATTTTTTTAAAGGCTATACTTTGGAGAAAGATATATATATATATATGGGAAAAAAAAGTTCAAATTCTAGGTGAATTTGAGATCTCTCCTCTGTACCTGAAAGGGGAAAAGAGAGATGCTGAACATACTTATTTACCTCTCTGATATTATTGAAAGGGGCTGAAGAAATAGACATGCATGTTGCATCAATGCATGATGAAAATATTTATGGGCATCATATTATTATGTTAATTCTTGAACAGAAATTATGGCTTCTCAGTAATGGATGGTTATTCTTGGAGATGAGGTAGAGCCCGAAAGAATATTCCTTCAATAGTCTTCGGAGCATATCATGCTTACTTCGCAAGACAATTTGTCCTTTTCTTTTTTTAATTTGCTGATATATTTGTTTATGAACATGCCTTTTAGATCATTTTATGCCTGGTTTGAAATGAGAATAAAATAAAATATAGTGTGGTGTGGGGACCACAACCTTGCTTAGGTCATTAGAGATCTCATTTGGCTACCCAATTTCTTGCTAGCTAAAACATTGAGGACCCTCCAGAATATCCACCTCCCCAGCCCATCCTTGCCCTGTTCCTCTTTGTACTGGGCAGGGGAAAGGGATAAGTATTTACATATCACCTACTATGTGCAGGCACTATATTGAAGATTTTGTAAATATTGGCTAACTAAATCCTCACCACAACTCTGTGAAATAGCTACAAATATTATCCCTGTTTTACTGCTGAGGAAACAGGAGCATGCAGTTTCAATGACTCTCCTAGAGTTTCATGGCTAGTAGGTACTTGATGCTGGATTTAAACTCAGGTCTTCCCGACTCCAATCTCTATCCACTGAGCAACCCTTTCACAGCATACTCACCATTCCACAAATGCAGTCCTGTCTGCTGTCCATTTCCCATGCGTTGAATATATTCTTGTACTTAACAAGATTTTTTTGTAATTTTTAATTTATGCAATAGAACAAGCATTTCTATAACATAGTATAATAAAAAAGATGATTGTACCTGAAATTGCAAATCTATGCACAAGTTGCTATCCCTTTCAAATATACAACAAAATAATCATGTCCATTTTCCCCTTCCCATATGGCTATCATTAGACACAAATAGGTTGATATATGTAAAATTATTCTATACATACTTCGATTTATCATTTCTTTCTCTGGATGCAGATAGTGACTTTATATGTCCTTTGATCGTTAATTTGGCTACTTATAGTAGTCAAAATCATTTATTTGCTCAAAATAGGTCTTAAAATATTATTGCTGTCATTGTATACATTGATCTCTTGGTTCTGCTCATTTTGCTCTTGATTATTTCATGCAAGTCTATCCATGTTTTTCTAAAATCATTGAAATCATCATTTCTTACAGCACAGCAGTATTCCATCACAATCACATACCACAACTTGTTCAGTCATTCCCCAATTGATGGTTCTTTGCCAACACAAAGAGAGCTGCTATAAATGTTTTATAAAATGTTTTTTTTTCCTCTTTCGTTAATTATCTTCAAAAATAGATCAAGTTTTGGTATTGCTGAGTCAAAGGACATAGGTAGTTTAATATCTCTGGGCATAATTCAAAATCTCTCTCCAAAATGGTGGGATCAGCTCAAAAGTCCACCAAAAATGAATTCTTATTCCAATTTTTCCACTGCAACATTTTTCACTTCCCCATTCTATTATTTTGGTCAATATGATAGGTATAAAATGATATTTCAAGGTTGTTTTAATTTGCATTTCTATAATCAGTAATACTTTTTTTCTATGACCTACAAATTTTTTTTTCAATTTCTTCATTGGAAAACTGCCTATTCATATCCTTTGATCATTTATCAATTTGGGAATGACTCGTATTCTTATAGATTTGACAAAGTACTTTATGTATTTTTAAAAGGAGATCTTTATCTTGTAAGCCATCTATAAAAATTCTCCCTGATTTTCTGCTTTTCATCTTGGTTTCATTTTTTATCTTTGTAAAACATTTTATTTAACAAGCATTTATTAAGAACCTACTATTTGCCAGCTGCTATATTGGGCACTGAGGATACAAGTACAGACAAAACAAACACTTCTCTAAAGGATCTTATCATTCTATTGGAAAACTAGCTAGTGTAGTAGAAACCAAGCAAAACATATATCCAAAGTAGATGCAGAAAAATTCTCTGAGAGGAGGGATCAGGAGAAACCTCTTAAAGAGATGGCCTTTGAACTGAGTTTTAAAGGAACCTTAAGAACTCCTCTGGTACACAGTGAGGGAAGAGGGCATTCTGGATTGGGGAACAAGAGAGGTGAAGTCCTCTAAGAAGGATTAATGGGAAAGCATGGGTCAAATGACTAAAATGGCAGGAATGACATGGGAACTGTTCTGTTAAAGTTAAAATGTACTAGTGAGGATGACTTCCTAGATCTATGTACATAGATAGCCGTATAACATACACGCAGAATCTAATGATTTAGAACTGAAAAGTAATTACATTTAAAAATGAAAGTGTCATTATTCCCATTTGGAAAGATGGAGAAATGTATCCTCAGAGAAGTTGTGACTCCTACAGAGAACAGTATTCCTCTTTATTTCACACTAATAATAATTAGCATTTGTATAACGTAACACTAAGGATTGCAAAGTGATTTGAATGTTATCTATCTCATTTAGTCCCTGCAATTACATTGTGTTATTATACTTGCTATTTTAGAGATAAGGAAACTGAGTTTGTGACTTTGTCTGTCTCTCTGTTCATCTCTCTCTCTCTCTGTCCATCTGTCTCTCTCTCTCTCTCTCTCTCTCTCTCTCTCTCTCTCTCTCTCTCTCTCTCTGTCCATCTCTCTCTCTCTCTGTCCATCTGTCTCTCTCTCTCTCTCTCTCTCTCTCTCTCTCTCTCTCTCTCTCTGTCCATCTCTCTCTCTCTCTGCCTCTGTCTCTATCTGTCTCTCTCTATCATTTGTATTTAGAATTTTCATATACCATGACCAGAATTCTTCCTACCACATATGTAATGACTCCATCTTAAGCTCTCCTATACTCACTGTGAAAGTAGCCAGTTTATCTCAATGGGTTATAGTAATATTTCTGCACCTAATATTCAAGCCATGAATCAGTTTTGAATATATACTATATGATGAAAGATTTTCCTCTAAATGTAATATTCTGACAAACTATTTTTCATTATTGCCAGCAATTCATTTCAAATAAAATGCCCCCCCCCCCACTTCCTGTGAACAATTTGTTTTGGAAGTTATCATGCAGGGGTTTATAGAGTTTAGTTATTTCTGATTGGTCTTGTCTGGTCTGTGTCATTGATCTGTAGTTCCGTTGTTTTGAAAACTTGTACCAAGTAGGTTTGAGAATTTGTATTTTATTAGAGAGTTAGGGAATCTAGAAGTGTCATTCTCCCCTTGTTACATTTTTTTATTATTTCCTTTGATATTCTAATTTTTTTCCCTCAAATGTATCTTATCATTATTTTATCTAGCTCTATAAAGCATCTCCTTGGTAGCTTGATTGTTATAGCCCTACATCTGTTATTTAGATAGTGTTATCATTTTTATTACACTGAAATAGCTGCGACATTAGCCAAAAACATCTCTTCAATTATTTAAAGTGTTCTTTATCCTGGAGTATTTGGCAATTGTATCCATACAAGTCTTGAGTTTGCCTTGGTAGATTGACTGACAGATTGCATGTATTTTATTATTTTGAATGGAACTTCTTTTGGTTATTCACTGCTAGATTTTGTTAATGCTTTGCAGAAATGCAGTTGATTTTTGCTGATTTTGTATCCTTCTACTTCACTAAAACTATTAACTGTTGATTAGTTCCTTTAATGATTCCCTAGTTTCTTTTCTTTTTTTTCTAAGCCAATCATTATGTCAGCAAATAGACACTTTGCCTTCTTTTTGTCTATCTTCGTACCTTTCTTTTCTTTCTTTTGTCTCATTGCTATCCCTGGAATTTTTGGAACTATGTAAGCAGTGAAGAAAGAGGATTGAAGTGGTGTGTTACTTTGCTCTTGTCTTTATCGGAAAACATTCAAGCATTTCCCCATTGCATAGAGTGCTAGCTTTGGATTTATATTTTATCATTTTAAGCAAGAAGGACAATTTAAAGCTATTCTTTGGGGCATTTACAAATAGCATAAATTAATGCTGTGGTCTCTCAAAGAATTTTCAGATATATCTCATGATGAAATGGGTTTTGGATGCTTTGATTTTTAATATGATTTTCATAAAGTTGACCCATCATTATATCACTGCTATTATTCAACTTGATTATATCAAATGCTTTTAAAATGTTATAGTTACTTTACAAGGATTTAATTTTAAAAAGATTGAATTGAATGATATCTATACTACTTTCCCTAGTTTGAGTATTAGGATTATTCTGTTTTCATAAAAGGAATTAAAAAGAATGTTTTTCTTCTTAATTTTTAGAAAAATTTGTGTGGCATAGTGATAATTATTTTAAGATCCTTATTGGGGGTTGTAGTAGTTTGGGTCTTATATGTCCTCCTTGTTCTGGATTGAGGGGAAATATCAGTGTTTATAGTATCTGATCAGGCTTTGAGTTGATCTTTAAAAATCCTTATACATGTTTATTCTCTTTTCTGTTGATATATGTTTCAGTGATATATTTTGTGTTCTTAGGATTGATTTAGCTATATAGCAAAATTTTATATGATGTTTTATCATCATAATTGAATTTTCCGTATTTACTAAGTGCTTCTATAATCCTTTCTTTAACCCCTTCAGTGTTCAGGATCATTTTGTTTAGTCACTGTTTAGGTTTCTGTCATTTACTCCTGCTCCCTCTATTGATCACTATTTCCATTGTGTTATGACCCATAAAAGACATATTTAATTTTTCTGTGTTTTTCTTACTATTCATTTATAACTTCTCTGTCTTAGAATATTGTTTAAAAATTTCTACCTTATATGGGGTATTCCAAAATTCTTAGTACAGGTTTGTTATTAAAGTTTAAATGTGACATATCATCTTTACTGGTCCCTTTCAGGAGATGCCAGAAATCATTTCTCTTAAGTTTACAAATTCAGTTCTATAGCTTCCTTTTTTGTTTATTTTTCTATTAGATTTTTCCAATTCTGAGAGGAACGTTAATGTCTCCTCCTATTATTTTTTCACTATCTTTTTGCAGTTCTACTAATATTTCCTGTATGAATTTACATGCTGTGCCATTTGGTATATACATACTTAATAATTTTGTTTGTTACCTAGGGTTCCTTTAAATATATTTTCCTTGTATATTTCTGTGGATATTGTGAATTTTTATTTTTGCTTTGTCTTATAGTGTGATTGAGACATCTGCTTTTTTCAAAATTCATCTGCTCCATGATAAATTTTATTCCAGAATCTTTGTTTGATTCAGTATATTTGTGCTTTGTAGATGCATTTCTTGTATATAACTGATTATAAAGTATGCATTCCATACCTTTGTCTATTGGATCATGTAGTTTATTCACATTAAAAGTTATGAAAGGCTTGTGTTTTTCTCCATTTATTTTGTTATTATTTTTAAAGATTTTAAAAATTGTATCCCATCTCTCTTTTAAATCAGTGCCTTCCCTCCCCTTCAGTTGGTTTGCTTGAACTACTTTAGTGAAGCTCTATTTTGACACCCTTTACTCCCTGTCCTTCACTGTTGTTACTCTATCCTGTCACAAATGTAGCTGTTTTCTTTAAATTATTAATTTAATTTTCTTCCTTTTATTTAGTTAGATGTTTCTTCCCTCCTTTTGTCTCTCCTCTTTCTTCTTGGTTAAATAGCTAATTCAAAATCTCCTTTCCCTCTGCCTACTTTCTTTTGTTTATTAGCTTTCTTTTCACTATACCTTTTTCTAAGAAATATTTCTTTTCTTTGTTCTCTTGATTAATTCCCTCCTCTACCTGTCCTTTAGTTTTATTCTCTGATTTATGAGCTATACCCTTATTTATTCCTTCTTCAATTTATTCCTTCTTCAATCTATCTATCTCTCATGGAATTAAAGTTTCTGAAATATACTCAGTTTGAACTCTACATTCTCATCAATTTCTAGGTTATTGCCTTTTTAGATCTTTCCCCATAATCCCTCCTTACTTTGTTTTTCTGTGCTTTTCTCTAAGAAGTATTCATTCAAGAGTGACACAATGTCTAACTGAAGCAACACCAGTAAAATCCACTCTTCTGCCCTTGTCATGATACTCTCTTTTTCGCTTTTCTGGGATCATGTACCCTCCTTCTTTGCCACTCTCCCTTTCTTAAAGGCAGCTTCCCTGTGGGATAATATAATATTCATGCTATTCTAGACCGTTGTCCATTGAGGCACACCTGGGTCTTAGATTTCTATCCTATAAATCAAGGAGATACACTCGCTAATCAAACAGCCGTGGATGAAGTGACTGTTACATGCAAGACACTGTAAGGTACAGTGAGTAAAAACTTTAAAAGGTGTGTATCTGCTCTCAAATGGTTTGCATTTGTCTGAATGTGTATAGAGCTAAAATAATGTCAGCAAAGAGAGAGCACTGACCATTGGGACATTTAGAAAAAGTCCTTGAAATAATCCTGAGAGGGAATGAGCAATTCCAAGAGGCAAATGAGGGGTGGGGTGTGGGGAAATGAGCCCAAAGGAAGGAATCTGGACAGGGATTGTTGAGTACAAAGGACAACAAAGAGGCCTGGTTCCCTATCAATACATAATTACCTTCCCAGTTCTAAAGGCTACCATCTTAGCATGTTTCTAATGAGGTCAGGAACCTGGGCCCCAAAGGCCAGTATGGTTTTGGAAGAGTTTCCCATGTAAAGGATGGGCTGAAGTTTCCTTTGTCTTTTTTCAGGTAATTTCTGGCTTCTTCACTGCAAGAGTTTTGTTACATGATCTTAATTCTGCCTTGTCAGTGTAACTCCTCTTGTGCCTATAGAAGATCAGCTTCAAACTTCCAAAAGCCAACAAACGAGGAAGGGCCCTGTGAGCCTTCTCTGAGACTTGGGTCTTCAAAATCTAACCTTTTCTGGAGACTTCAGTTGACCTTAGGTGCAGGGCATTGACAGTTTCAGATATACCCATATTCCATTCAGTCAACACACCTTTAAGTACCTACTATGTACCCGGAACAGAGACAAATGAATGCTGTAATTACTGTTCACAAGAAGCTTATATTATTGCTGTGAAAATAACAATATAATACAGTACAATAGTTGTAGTGGTAAATATAAAGGAACAAATACACGGTGATCCTAATATTAACACACATTAAATCAACCTTTAAGTTTTGGGGGAGAAAAAGCACAAACCTAGTAATATCATTAGCTTCCTTGAAAGGATACAGCTGGTGTGTCTCTGCACACAGGAGACTAGGGGGGAAACAATATAAAATCTCCCCAGAAGCAGTTTCTATTGTGACAGAGCTGAGTAATTGGAGCCCAGGAGATTAGCAGTGGCAAGAAGGTAGGGCAGAACATAAGGGACCTGGGCTCTGAACTCTTCTCTGACTCTAGTTGTATGACCCCTAACAAGCGATCAGAAGTCTCCATATCCCAGATTTCCCTTAAGAGGGGGGATCGTTTCTATCTCGGTGTCTTTGTGAAGATCAAGTGAAATCCCAGAGGAAATGTGCCTGAAATGTAATGTGCTAGATTAAAGTCGGCCTTTATTATTATCATTAGTTAATTTATCATTAGGCCTCACCAGCTGGTAATAGGAAAGCAATCTGGAATCTTTGAGGCCCTCGAGAAATGGAAGATTCTTTTAGAATTTTTTGTCTGCTTAGGCTAACTCTCTATACCTGTTTTATTGGGGCAAATTTATTCTCAGTTAGTCATTTTTCAGTTGTGTTCAACTCTTTGTGACCCCATTCAGTGCTTCCTTGGCAATGATACTGGAATGGTTTGTCATTTCCTTCTCTAGCTCATTTTAAAGATGAGGAAACTGAGGTGAACAGGGTTAAGTGACTTCCCCAGAGTCACCCAGCTAGTAAGTATCTGAAGCCAGATTTGAACTGGGGTCTTCAGACTCCAGGCCTGGCACTCTATTCTTTGAGCCACATAGCTGTCCCTGTTGGGATAGGTAGAAAGACATTAGTTTCATTTTCATATGAAAATACTAATGTTGGAACTCCGAAGTAATTTATTTGTGGTCACATAGTAAATGCCACATCCGGCATTGATCCCAGGTTTTCTAAGTTCAGGCCTTTCCCCAATTTTTCATATGGAAAAGACACTTTCAATCTTCCACATGAAGTGGGAGAACAATTCTTCTAATACTGTGGTCCTAGACTCTACTCACTGGTTTCTGCTTCCTTCTCTTATTGCCTCCCTTTATCCAAATACCTCAAGATACTAGTGGGAGGCCAGGGAATTGAATGGCCTGCCCAGGGAATGTGAATGAAAGGTCTTGCCATTAGAAATTTTGGTGTTGGGATATTCAAACTCAGCCTTTGGTAAGGAAAACTGGAACCAGAGTTTCATCATTTTCTAGTTTTATATTTGACTTATATTTTCTCATGTTTATACTAGATCCAAAATAACCTTGATAACTCAAGTCAGAATCTCCTGGAGCTTAATGTGGAAAATTTCGCCAATTTTTTATCCTTCTTGGAATGTTTTAGAAAAAATAAGTGTCAGATTCTGAGGATCCAAGATTTTTCTCATATTAGGGTTTTGATTCCACAGACATTTAAACAGTGTTTCTTCAAAATTTCTTTTAGGCAAAGCACTAGCAGCAGAGCTAGGATCATTTGGAATCCTCCAGAGAAAGGTGATAGAGATGGTGAGGGTCTTCACTTCGTGCCACACGAGAAGACTTGAAGGAACCTGGAGTGTTAGGCCTGGGAAAGAAAAGACAGGGGCTAGTGTATGACAGACTGGACCCTCCCCAAATATTAGCCCCTGAAGAACTATGCCTACATCTGGGGAACCCTCCACATCTACCACCTAAAGCTCCTTAGGCCTCCATTGAAAACCTTTTTGCTTGTTTGTTTACCAAAACAAATTCAGAAAATACATGACCTCAAATTATAGGCATTTAATTAAACAGAATAACAAGGTAAGCAATAAGGAAAAATGCCTTAGTTTACCCAGGATCCCACTTTCACACAGGTTGTCATTTCACAGATTCCTGTTTTTTATTGTATGTCCAAAAAGACCAATGACATCAGGAGGGTGATGTCTTGACTTGCAAGTGAATTGGATTTAAGTGAGGCAGGGCTGTGCAAAGTCACCAGCCTCCCTCTATCCTCTAGAGTCGTTCAGGGTCTAGTAGCAAGACATAGGTCATGATGAATGACAAGAGCTCCAAATGAACTAGAAGACCTTGGTCTTTTCAAATTAAAGTCTTTCCCAAGTCTCAGTTTGTCTGAGGCAACACCCATCACTGATTTAAACTAGGAGCAAGATTCCCTAGTTTGTTAATTCAAAAGAATAAATCTGAGAGGAAAGATCCTCAGGGATTCTGACCAGAACAGAAAGAATTGCTATTTACACTCACTCTGAGCCATCAAAACCCAAACAATAGGCAAGTGAGCCTTGGGCTGGGACCTATTATTGACCAATCAGTGAGAGCTAGAGTTATTAGGGTTTCACAAGAGGTATATAAAATGCATTGCTCAGAGACAGCTCACACTCCTAGGACTGCTGTCAACTGCAGAGAGACAAGTTCAGGTTCAAGGAAGGTAAAAACTTCCTAATGCTAGAGCTGTCCCGAAATGGAATGAGCCACTTCAAGAGGCAGTCAATTCCCCTCTAATGGTGGTCTTCAAGCACAAGGTGCATGACCACTTGTCACATGTTGTAGAGATAAGAACTTTGTATCCATCCTTACAGTATACTCAGCTATTTTCAGCGAGTATCAGATAAATGTTCTGTTGTGCTTATAACTTAATCTCTGATCCTGTGAATCTGTTATGAAATGGTTACTGTTCCACTCTCAGCCTATAATCTTTCTTCATCAACAAGAATATTTAGGTTTTTGTGTCTCACAAAATGATAGATGGAAGAATGAGTCATCTCCTGTCATCCTGATGAATATCTGGTAACTGGATTCTGATGGCTCTGGAGGAGCAGTGCTGTATGTTTTGTGCACACGTGTGTGGTGTGCACATGCATGCATACGTGCATGTGTATGTGTGCGTGTTTAATACATATTTTTGAGACAACACAGCGAGATACTGAGGATTCTAGAGCCAGCAGTGTGACATGGTCAGGCCAATGTTTGGAGCAGTACTGGAGAGTGTTGCTGAAACGGAGGCTTTTCATGACTCCTCAGTCACCACTTGCAGTTTTAAAGAAGCGAGAGAACTAAAAGAAAGTGCCGAGATGGCAAACAACTATCACACTTGCTTGTTTGCTCAATTAAGCGGCTAATGTTATGAAACATGAGGGACACAACCAAAGACAAGGTGAGTCCCTGCCCTTGGGGGGCTCCCAGTCTAAGAAGAGTGTACAGGAGACAACATAGAAGTCATTTAGTACATAGAAAATGCACATAGAGCAGGTGGAGGCTGCCTTCAAGGGGATGGATCAGGCAGTTGGGGAGACTAGGAAAGGGTCCCTGGTTAAAGGGGGATCTGGACCGAGTCTGCAAGGAAGTGTGTTATCTAAGGTCTGAAGATGTAAGGAGAGAACATTCCAGTCCATGGGGATTGTCTGTGTGAAGACCCAGGAAATGGAGGCTTGTGTGAAGGGGATGAAAGTTGGCTCCTGTGGCTGAATTGGTGGGAAGGGCAGTAAAGTTTAAGAAGACTGGGAAAATAGAAAAGGCAAGATTATGTTTTAAACATCAAACATAGGACTGTGATCCTGGAGGTGATGGAGAAAGGGGCACTGGGGCTGAACCGGAGCAAGGGGTGATATGTCAGATAAGCTTTGGTAAAAACTCTCCTTGGCATCTGAGTTGAGGATGGTTTGGAGTGGGCAGACCACCCAGGAGGTTAGCATAATAATTCAGATAATAAGTACCCAAACTAGAGTGGTGTCTGCAAGTCTAGAGCAGGGGACAGATGGGACAGATGCTGGGATAATAGGGCAAGATTTCCCAACAGAATGGAGATTTGGTATAAATAAGAATCAAGAGGGAGAGATCACCTTGAGGCTAGAAACTTGGGGGACAGTTATGATGCTCTTGACTATAATAGGGAAAATCTGGAAGAGGAGAAGGTTTGTGGCAAAGAACAAGTTCTGTTTTGAATATACTGTTTCTGAGATGTCTACAGCATATCCAATTCCAGATGTGAGGTCTTCTGTAATATGAGACTGTGGTTCAGGAGAGAGATAGAGTTGAAAATGAAGATCTGGGAAGTAACTACCTAGAGGTAGCGTAAGCCATGGAGCTGAGATGAACACTAGGTGAGACAGAATAGGGAGGAAAGAGAAGAGGCCCAGCCTAGGAGTCTACCCACAGTTAGTGGGGAAACCATACATGGGAGACCTAGAAGGACCAGAAAGGGAAGTCCAAGGAAAATCAGAGAGGAGAGAGCGTTATGAAGCACATCATCCGCAATGGCATATTCCCAGAGAAGTTCACAAGGATGAGCTTGGGGAGAAGGCTGCCATGAAATCTTAGTTATAGCCAGGTGGTCTGATGGGCCCAGCTTTACATGGAAGTCATTATCTGAGAGAAAAAGATCCACCAGACTTTCTATGAATTACTTTCCTTTAAAAAATAAAGCACATACACAAGCACGTTTCTTTGAAACAGCTATTACAAATAACTGATTTAAAGACAATTTCATTTCCAAAAGGCAATTGTTGGGCTCAGAGGAAGAAGATAACAGTTCTGGATGGTAAGCATCTGGGCAGGCTTTCTGGAGGAAAGGGCATTTGAGGCAAACACAGGATGGGAGCTCCAGACAGAAGACAGGCATTTGCCCTACTCCAGGCATCCTGTTTTCTGGGGAAAGTGAAATCACTGGGATGGGGAACCTCAGGATGCCAGGGATTTCACTTATGGCCCTTGACCCCAATATTTAAGGGATCAACCTAGAGGCAAAATGATAGTGACTGACCACCTAAGAACAGTTAGTATTTTCACACCTCTGGGAACATGGTAATAGAAAAAGCACAGCATTCACAGTGAATCATGAGTTCAAATCCCAAATTTTACAACAATTAGCTGTGATTGTGGAAAAACCTCAGATCCCATTTCTCATTTATATGATTGTGGGTCTGAACTAGATCATTTCTAAGGTAAGATATTCTCCAGTCCTATAATAACCATAGGCAAAGGGAGCTTGACAAAAGTAGAGGGCATTCTATCTCCTCTTGCTCACCCCCTTCCCCCACAAGTCCTTCATCTTGTAAATGCCCTAGAATTGGGGTCCTGTGGATTATGGATGAGGCACTGTCTGCCTCTGGGATTGATCTCCCATGTACAATGTGTGAATAATGAAACTTGTCACACACAGATGACAAATTGCTGCCTTTGAAGTTTAAGTGACATTCATTTCCTCGCTTTCAAATCCAGAACTTGGGACTTTGTGTCAAAAACGCATACCAAGCTGCTTGGTGTTGGGAGTTTCATCTTCGGGTCGTGCAGAGTGAGAATGGAATTAAAATCCATGGATTCTTTCAAAGCCAGGTCCCAGTCTGTACCCCCATGAGGCAGCCTAGGAGAAGATAAGTAAGAACTGCAGCAGAACACTTGGTTTTGGACTTTTTTTCTAGCAGGATTCTTGCTGGTAATGGTTGTGTGAAGTTGGGCAGGGCTCTTGACCTCTCTGACAATGCTTGGTTCTTTCAGTGTTTAACATCCTCCTGTGATGTTCCATGAAGCTATCTATGGAGGCAATCCTAGGCTCTCAAATGCTTAATAATAATAGTGACAAATAATGCCAGTATTTATGTAGTGATTTACTGTTTGGGAAGTGTTTATAAATATCTGATTTTATCTTTTGCCACAATTCTGGCAGGTAGATGCTGTTATTATCTCCATTTTGCAGGTGAGAAAATTGAGGCAAACAGACTTGCCCAACATCACAGAGTTTGTAAGTTTCTGAAACAAGATTAGAAGTTGAGTCTTTCGGGCTCCAGGTTTGGTGCTCTCTCTCTCCATGATATCTCCAAGTGGGGAATGCTAGGACCCTATCAATGAGGATAAGTTGGGGAGAATATATCCCAGAGCACTACATTGTGGTAACTCACTTAGGGTTTGAAGGATTGATTCCCACCAACACCAAGTGTTTATTCTCTTTTAGGGAGTCTCATATATTTTCAGGGCTCTTTTGAATCTGTTTCATATAGTTAGGCAAATCTGGACCTCTGCTGAATGCCTTAGATGGTGCAAGGATCCACTGAAGAAATGTTGACTTCCTTAAGCTTTGGTAGGGTACTGCTAGGCAAAATTTTATTCAGACTTTCATTTAAAAGTGCTTTATCTTTGTGTTATAGAGGGATCTACTGGAAAACTTTGTAGACTATATTAATATCCTAAAAGGAAGTATGGAAGGAATTTTTACCCAGGACACTTTGGTTTCTTACCCAAAAATAAGAAAATGATTTCTAGATGACCTCCAATTGCATGATCCTTGTTGGGAGAGACCTTCATATACTGGGAGCTCTTTTGTGATTAAATCTCTTCTCAGAATTAGAAATCCTACTTAGGTTTATTTTTCTTTTCTTTTTATCTTTTTGTTGTTTCTGTTCCATTTTTTTTGCTTTTCTAGTTTTCTTTGGGTCAAGGCAAGCTTTTTTTAAGTACCAGGCCAGCAATATTAGAAGAGAAACTTGTAAAAAAAAAAAAAAGAAAAAGAATCCTAGTTTGCAAATAAAGATGCTGAGGTCTTGGGTAAGCAATTGCCCAATATCATCCAGTTAATAAATGGCAGAACAGAGACTACCAGAACTGGTGGGCTAAGAGCTCTCTCTCTGTCTGCCTTTCTCAACTTCTCAGCTGATGAGAAGATCAGAAGCGCTCACCTATGTTAAAGAATGTCACTAGCCTCAAGAGCACTGTCCATATAGTTTTGACTTTAAAAAGATCATCATCAGCTTATTAAAAGGTTATTATTATAAAATTAATGTTAATGTTAGAAGTTGAAACCCCTGGAAATGTGTGGAGAATTCAAGATGTCAAGTTCAAGTCCAGAGGACTGAAGCAGGCTACCTTCCTCCTGCTAGGAACAGGGTGGACTAAACCTACAGAATGAGATACTTCTTGGATATGGCTAATGTTTTTGTTTTGCTCAACTATGTATACTTTTTACAAGGATTTTGTCTTTTTTCTTTTCAACAGTGGGGGAGAGTTGTGTGAGAGAGAGAAAAATAGATTTTTGCTAATTGAAACAATTTTTTAAAAAACGGTTGAGGACTCAGAAGATCATAGGGTCATAGACTGAGAGCCAGGTAGGACCTCAAATGTGTTTTAATTCCACTCTATCATTTCCTACATGACAAAACCAAGCACCAGACAAATGGCATAATTTACCAAAAGCATCTGATCCTGTTACTCTACTGGTTCTCACCAAAACTTTGGGGTAATTTCTGATCCTGTGATTGCATGTCCTTTCCTCCTCCTCCAAAAATAGAGCTGGGCCTCAGGGAGTCACATCTTGGGAAAGCATCCTCAGAGATGGGGAACAGGTCTGATTGCCCGAGGGATACACCTAGGGGTACTTCCAGATGGAAAGCTTCAGGAAGGAGGAGGAGGCTGATTGTAAAGGCTCTCCTCTCAACCCCCCTCTGCTGTAGCATTGGATGGAAGATATGCCTCAGGGCTCTCCAAGTCTGTCCTCAGGCTCTGACAAGTCCTGCATAATTGAAGCATTGGACTTATAGGCCCAGCTTTGGACTGTGAAGCTGAGACCTGAGGACCAGACACACTGAATATGGAGAGACTTCTCAATAGAAGGAGACCTGTCCAGGGAGGAATTTTTTGAACTCAGTAATTTATGACCATGATTGACTGAGAGGCAGAGGGTTTGGGATATGTGTTGGGGAAAAGAGAACTCCTGGGCATGTAATCTAAAACAGCTTAGGTAGTAGAGTTTCAAGTGAAGATTGCACTAAAAATTCTCCTCTCAACTGAGAAAATAAATACTTGTTCTCTGTAGTTTGGTATCCAAGACCTCCCACTATCTGGCACCAGTCTCTCTTTTCTGGTTTGTTGGATATTTCTGCTCATGAGCATGAATTTGGCTAAGTCTCTGCCTAAAGTTTCTTAATTTGAGATTCACAGACCCCTGAGGGGGTCCAAAGATAGATTTCAGGGGGTCCACATGCTAGATGGGAAACAAATCACATCTTCATTTCCGCTAACTTCTGACTGAAATTCAGCATTGCCTTCAAATACTTAAAAATATTACCCCAAGCAGGGATCCATAGGCTTCCCCACTGGGTCATGACATGAAGAAAGCTGAGTCTCTACTCTAGCCTGACCACTCTTTCTCAGTCCAATCCCTTGTGATCATTCCTCTGGGCTTGTGCTCCTGCTGTGCCTGGTACCTGACCTCCTTCCTCTCTGCTAATCCTCTTCTCTGTCTGTGGATATCTTACTTACTTTTCAAGCTCCAAATCAAATACCACTTTTTCCTGCTTTCTATTCCCCATCCTCCTGGATGAAATCAACCTCTTCCACAATGTCATTCTTGTCCCCTCCATCTGTTTTTCTTTATAGGATGTGAATTTATGTACTTAGCAACTCCATCCCTGGAGTCATTCAAACAGCAGCCTATGGGAAATGAGTGGAAAAGGCATCTTGTTGCATTTTAAATTGGAATTGATGATTCCCAAGGGCCCTTCTAACCCTGGAATTCTGTAACATTTGGGTGTGAACTCCATGAAGGCAGGAACCCTGACTTCCTCCTCTTTGTGTCTCTCCCATTCTGGCACAGGACTTTGCAAATAATAGGTGCTTAAACAAATGTTTGTGGAATTAATGAATACACACATTCTTAAGCTTCCCAAAGCAGGACATTTACCAGCTTTTTATTACGATAAATATTTCATATTGAAATAACTCTGCATTTAATTATGTCAGATTAATGTTGCCCACTTCTTTACAGATTGATAGGGTCATTAGAGATGCTACAACTGCAGAACCCTGAGTCAAAACCAGCATTGACATTCCATGCACAGAGATGGATGGACAAATAGCTAAGAATTCCTTTAGGCATTCCAGCTTAGATCTGGAAAACTAACCAGCAATATTCTTGACCACGAAGTTTCAGCCTCTCAGAACCTGCCTGATTGTCTGCTGGGGTTGAGGGTGGGGGGCAAGGACGGATCAAGAAAATGGTCCTGAGTTGAAAGGATAGGTTTATGACATGCTGGCTTATTCCAGTCAAAACTCTGTGACTTTGGAAAGACCTGTGACCTCTCTTTTCCCTCACTTGTAGTGGAAATGCCTTTGTAATTTCTCTCCCCAATGAGGAGTGAAATGTTTCACGGTCTCTGTCCATTGCTCATGGCATTGTCTTGATTCCTTTATGAAACTAAAAACCTAGGATGGGAGAGAGGAGAGATGATGGAAAGTGAAGTCGGGAGATGGGGAGATGTGGGTTGAATCATAGATCCAGCCCTTACTAGCTACTTGACCTTGGACTGCTCATTTCAGTTTTCCAAGATTCAGTTTCCTCTTCCAAAAAATGGAAATAAGTCCTACTTGAACTCTACACCTGCTGGAGTTTTGATGAGGAGAAGACTTTGTAAACTTTAGAGCTCATGAGGAAATGTAAGGTTGTATGAAGATAAGCCTTGGGATTTAAAATAAATCTAAGAAATTTATTTTGGAGGAAAAAGTTAAAGGGTTTGGGAATGCTTAGACTGGTGGCAGAGCAAGGTGATAAGAAGCCTAGAGAAAGGAAGAGTCTGATTCTGTTTTTCCTCAGGGGGACATTTCAGACAAGAAAGTTTAGATTATTTGAAGGATGTTCTAACAACTAAAGCTGTCAGAGTGGGACAGGTAGAAATATCTGCTCCTACTCACTGAAAGCCTCAGGTAGGGGACAAGTGCTCACTTCACAGGGATGGAGTTGAAGGATTTTTACCCCCCAAGGGCATTGGACTGGGTGGATCTTCTAATTGCTTTGACTGCCTGTAGGTTCTCCTCCTTCCAGTCCATTTTTATAATAGGTGAAGTTTGATATTCATAAAGAACAAGACAGCTCTTACACCCTTGCTCAAGAACCTTCACTGACTCCCTATTCTAGGATGAAAATACAGAACTGAAGCAAAACCAACAAATAAATGGTGTGACATGTCCATCCTTTTACAACTAGGCTCAAACTTACCTTTCCAGCCTTATTGCACATTAATCCTTCTCCTGCCCTTTAGGCTCCAGTTAAACTGGTCTTCTTGATGTCCCCCTACAAGACATCCCTTCTTTTATACTCTGGACCTGGCACTCTCTCCTTCACTTCTACTTCTTGGAACGTGGCTTCATTCAAGGCTAGGTTCTCCTTCCATCTCCTTTTATTCCAACTTATTTATTTATTTTTCATTTCCACAACATAACATTCATTTCCACAAATTTTGAGTTTCAAATTTTCTCCCCATCTCTCCCTGTCCCACCTCAAATCACCATGCATTCTTATTACCTCTTCCCCAATCTACCCTCCCTTCTATTACATCCCTCCCTTCCCTTATCCCCATCTTCTCTCTTTTCTTTTAGGACAAGATAGATTTCTATACCACATTGCCTGTATTTCTTATTTCCCAGATACATGTAAAAATAATTCTCAACATTTGTTCCTAAAATTTTGAGTTCTAACTTCTCTCCTTTCCTCCATACCCATCCTTTCTGAAACACCAAGCAATTCAATATAGGCTATATATATGTAGTTTTGCTAAAGATTTCCATAATAGTCATGTTGTAAAAGACTAACGCTATTTCCCTCCATCCTATCCTACTCCCCCCTTTATTCTATTCTCTCTTTTGGCCTTATCCCTCCCTAAAAGTGTTTACTTCTAATTACTCACTCCTCTCATTTGCCTTCCCTTCTACTCAGTTGACCCATGGAGAGGTGATGCATTGCCATCATGCTTTCAGGACGAACTGTGTCCGGCCCCCTTTGTC
Source organism: Bettongia penicillata ogilbyi (assembly GCA_023548195.1). NCBI lineage: Eukaryota > Metazoa > Chordata > Mammalia > Diprotodontia > Potoroidae > Bettongia > Bettongia penicillata. Next base: position 13,544,923 of record JAJHZJ010000150.1, on the reverse strand, counting down.
AATTTTTATTAAGGGCATGATTCCTGTTGTTGATAGAACTGCATGTTCTACTGAGCTAGGAATTTCCTCTGGTATTAGATGTGATTTCCAGGTCTCCTTTTTTACTAACTTTGTATATGATAACCATTTGCCTTAGATTCCATTTGCCTGATAGTTTCCATTGCACAGCCCACTATAGAGTTTATTGGCAAATGGTTGCCTGACCTGAAGAGTCCTGACCTCAGTAAGCAGACCTGATAATAGGGAACCACAGGAGAGAGAAGCTGTTACTCTGATGGACAGAAGAGCAAGCAGTATTAAAGGTGAGTCTAGAAGGGTGGGATAGTGCAGCTGTATTGGCACATCAGTACTTCCTAGAGAAAAAAGGTTCAGGTGATAATGAGGACCACCTGCTGTCCCAACAGCTGGTTATACCTGGGACCAAAAACCTTTCCCCTCTACTTCTTTCTTCTGGAGTCAGAAAATCTGATTGGTCATTCAGATTCACTGCATCAGTCCCAGGAGAATTGTCCATTATCATTCCCTTTTCAGAAGTAATTGCATGTCTCATATTGTAGTTGTTATTGTGAGAATTAGTAATGAGTTCCAATTTCATCATATTGAAGTAATTTTTATACATTTGCAAGTTTGTGCTAAGGTATTTCCTGCAGTGCTGGAAGTAAGTGTCTGAACATGGCCAAGTGGTGTGGTTGATAGAGCATTGCACTTGAAAGCAAGTTCAAATCCAACCTCAGACACTTATTGACGAGGTTGAGGGGTGATGGGGACCCCAAAATACCAACAGTCCGAGTCGTGCTCAAATAAATTCAACTAAAGCCTTCTTAAAGCCAAAGAAAACAAAGTTTATTAAAGATTCGCCAAAATGGGTTGTCTCTTAAGGAACCTAAGCATTTGTAACGCTTGTATTCATAAGCGAGCCAGATAAAATCCCAGCTAGACAGAGTCTGAGCTGGATTGAATCTGAGCGCCTTCATGGAGGCAAAGTGGGACTTAAATACAGAAAAGAGTATAGGAGGGATGGGGGGGGGGGGGTCTGGTAGTCTAGAGTGATGGGAGAAGTTCAGGAAGGGCCTCCAAGGAGGATCAAAGGCTGGAAACAACTGGAGGTAATCAACTAACATCAGACTAGGGGGCACCTAGGTGGGGAGCAGGTAGGGCAATCCAGAGATAACCCACAATGGTCACAGATTTGAGGATGAAAGGCCAGGTTCTGTGGAGAGATACAAGGGGAGCTCAATTTGAGTATGAAAGGCCAGGTTAAGTGAGGAGATTCCAGGGGAGCTCAAGGAAGTTCCCAGAGTCTGAACCTCATCACTTATTAGCTGGATGACTGGGCAAGTCACTTAACCCTGTTTGCCTCAGTTTCTCAGTTTCTCATCTGTAAAAAGAGCTGGAGAAGAAAAAGGAAAAAACACTCCAGTATCTCTGCCAAGAAAACCCCATATGGGGTCATAAAGAGTCACACATAACTGACATGACTGGACGATAACAAAACTATTTCCCAGTAATATCCATTAAATCTTTCATGCTTATGCAAAAATACTATTTATTTACCAGGGGTCAGCCTGTAAGGTGCGAACTGTTGTCCACTGCTCCAACAGTCTCCTCTGTAAGAAGATCGCTGACCATGAATAGCCTTGGTGTTGTTTAGTCCAAGCAACAGTTTCTGTTGGAAGAATGTAGAGAGATTGAATAATGTGTATAGCACATTCTTGTGGGGACAGTGTAAACAATATCTTCCCCAAAGCCCATGTGCTCTGGTATGCCTACAGAAGGTCCCTGGGGAATGGCTGAAGACTCCTTCTCTTTGTTCAAGCTTTTATCAAATAACTGATTGCAGAGGTGAAGTGTATCCTGGACAACTACATGAAAGGAGACAGAGCAAGATGAAGAGGGGAGCTACAGCTGGGAGGATGGGGGATTTTTTTCTTTTTTCCCCTTACTGAGCTCTATGCCCACAGCTTCCCCTTTCACTGGAAAAATGAATGTGATTGCCAATCTAGTGGCAGTGATTCAGGTCTTTGGCTCCTGCTGGGGACCAGAAAGCAGTTGGATTGCATGAAGAGAAGGGGATCAAGCCAGTCTGCTGGTTGGGACTCCCCAAGACTGAGGAAAGTGAGCTGGGCAGCTGCCAAAGCTGGCTCAATCTGGAGCCAAATCTACCTTGTTTTCTCCAAGTCACCCTATAAGCCCACAGGGTTTGATTTTATTAGTCTTGGGTCATTTTTACACTTCATGGTAGCCTCACAGTTTGCCGCCCAAATGTGCTGACTCCACGAGCAATTCACATGATAAAAAAAAAAAAAATGGAAAAATTGCAAGAAGCGGCGAAATGAAGAAAAAAAAAAAGCCTCCCTCAGTCAGGCTATCAGCATTGGGAGGGATAATGGGCGTGGTCAAGTTTCCTCGCCTACACTGTGTGCTTTTGTATCCAGAAGATTTACTCACTCTGAGATGCAATGGGCTGCCTCAGGAGACCAGACTGGCCATGGGGGAGAGAAAATGCCTGACATTCTTTGATCTCTTTTCTTTTGTTCCTATTGTCAGGAAGGTCAACCCCTCCCACCTACCCACCCATCCACCTCCAGTTGTTAATGTTTTTCCCATCCTTCAAGGCTCAAATGCTATCTTCAATCTGAAGGGTCCAACAGATACTTATTAATCACCTACTATGTGTCAGCCTCTAAGGATACAAAGACACAAATGTAACAACCACAGTCCCTGATTAAATTCACTGAGGGTGATAAATCATGTAAACAGATATGTTCATGCATCATAACTGTAAGAGGAAAAAACTTTAATAACTTCTGGGGAAAAAAAAGGATTTCTTGTAGGAGGTAGAATCTGAACTTGAATGAGCCCAGGGATTGTACTGGGCAAGGAGAACATTACAGGAAGGGGGTAAAGTCTGTTCAAAGGCATGGGAGTGGGAGATGGATCACCATGTTTTGGGGGAAAAAATGGATGGACCAGATTGTATGAAACACTCAGTGTATGAAGGGGTATAATAGAACATAAACCAGAAAAAGTAGATGAGCTGTACTGTGAAATGCAGCTATATTGTTAAATGCCAGCCTAATGAGGCAGTCAATAAAGGCACAGGAAGTATATAAAGAGGGTTAGGCCATGCTTGTCACTAAAAGAGCTTTCAGAAATCTTGGGACTCATACTGTTGAGTGGAGGCATCCTAAATAGAATGATGGTGGAAGGGGCATTATTGCCACAGGATATGATCCAGGAGTGAGCTAGGGGGAGGAGACTGGCACTTTCATCTTTACTGGCATAGTTTGGCAGTGCCAGGCTTTGTGGCTGCTGGCAAACAAGTAGGATTGAGGTGGTCTTTGATTTTTTCAGTCAAATTCCTCATATCTGAACTGAGACAAACCATAGCCTCAGAGATGGGTGAAATCTCTGTGTGTCTTGTACAAAATGAAATGGAGTAAAAATCCACCAACCAACATTTACAATAAGGCTCCCCTCATTTGCCTTTAGTGAGGAAGAAACACCCTATCTCCCGAAGCGAAGCGGCACACTCCCTTTGGTATATTTCTGTTATACATTGTTATAGATCTGCCTCGAAGCATCTCTCCCTTCACCCAGATTCTAGCTCAGCCCTTTGGGTCAAGAAGAAATGGAATCTCTCTTCCACATAACAGCCTTGGAGAGCTCTCATGCCTCTAGGTATTCTCCAGTCTCAGCTCCTGGGCATAACCAGGAGCTTCTCCTCCACCCTGTTTTCCCTTCTTCTGGACATGCTCCAGTTTGTCAATTTGCCTCGTGAAATGTGGTGCACTTAAGGAAATAACAAGATAGGCAATGAAGTCATTTTACACATCATGAAGGCTGGGATTTGGGTCAAGTCCCAGCTTAAATAAACCATAATAATCATTATATCTCATGTTATGAAATGGCTTTGAGACTTGTAAACAACTGGCATCTCAGCCTCTGACACTAGAAAATGTCAGAGGCAGGATTTTAACTCGGATCTTCCTGACTCCTCTTTTCTATCCACTATCTGCCTTGATGCATGAGAGTACCAGGGTTTCTGACCATGAAATCTTTTTTTGCTGAAGAAGCATCAGTGACTCCCTATAACTTCTAAGAGAAGGTAGCAGCTCTCTATTTGACTGATAAATCCCTGGCTCTAGCTTATCTTCTGCTTGGTGTCTGCAAAAGTAGGGAAGGGAGGTAATGTTCAGAATCAAAATACACACACACACACACACACACACACACACACACACACGGTGTAATGGCAAACTATTGTTAATACCAAAAGAAAAAAAATAGGTCACAATAGAACAAATGTGCAAGCATGTTCTTTAAAAATATCAATTTACAAGTGCAAGTTTTTGCTTGCTTCCATTTAAAAATCAAATACGGTTTACAGGAGAAAAAAAAAGTCCCCAGGGTCAGCTTGGAGTGCCCTTCAAATACCCATCTCTCCCTGCTAACATCATTTTCCCAGGAGTGATTATGTTCATAGAGCTGCAGATACCCCTCACTCACCACTGAACGAGTATTTAACAACTTCTCTAGCATGAAAGTCAGGGGGTTAGAATCGATCCCTTCTCAGTCAGTATCCATTTACTGGAACAGTTGTGTCTCACAGCCCTGAGATGTGACTGCTCTTTCCTAGAACAGAGAAAGGTAGGCATAGGCCAGCCTCTGGTGCAGGTAACCCTGAAAATATGGGTGTGTGTCTCCCCTCTTTCCCTTCTATCTCACCAGCTGAAGACCCTCCAGAGCCCACCTGGGAAATTTGTTGCCAAGCCGAGATATGAATGAAATGAACAGGTTCTGAAAAGACTGTCTTTGCCTCTTCACCCTTTCATTCATTGAACAATATCCCATTGAGGAAGTGAGGATAGGAGTGGGTGCAGCCAGGACAAATTCCCATGATGTTCATGGTTACTGCTTCATGACACATTCAAATTCACCAGGGCCTTATTCATCTTGGAACAGGGCTTATCTTTCTCTGCTTTTCCCCAAAGAGGTATCCATCTCAAACAGAAATGGTTATCCTGAAGGGTTAAAGGCAGAAAGTGTCAAATTTCCTTGTAAACACTGTTTTATTAGCCTAATTCAGTGGTTGTTCCCCAGGAGAATAAGAAAGAAGAAAGATGTGCTTAGTTAGGTCATTTCCATATAAATTGCTGAAGTCACTGTCTCTGGATCTCTCTAAAACCTGGCAAGTTTTTCAATGTCCCAAGGATACACTGAGGCTTCACTTTTTAAAGATAAGATACAAATAACAGACAGAAACCAACCAACCCCAAAGCACAGCCTACACAGTTCAAGCACCTCCATGGAAAAGGAAGATCTCCTGCTATGAGTAAGGGCCAGGCCTATTAGTATTCCTTTTTTAGGGCTGCTTGGGTCCTGGGATACAGCTAGACACAAGTCTAGAAATAACATTACCCAGGAAAAACCAAGGAGGGTGTAAATCATTCTTTGTCTCAACCCTTAGTCTATCAGTTTTATTAAACTCAACCCTCTCGGGCATAAATTTCATTTTGAATCATCACTTGAGCATGTGGACGAGGTGATAAATCCAATGCTACTATTCCCTGATTTATGTATATTTGGTTGACTATCTCAAAGGGATATGTGGGGGTATGGTGGGGAGAAGTATTTGTGTTCATCTTTCATTGTCAAAGAAGACCAAGCCATCAGAGAAATGATGACATGACTTGCACTTGACTTTGTTTTGAGTGAGGGAGGGCTGTGCAGGTCACCAACCTCACTTCTTCTCCAGAGCCATCTAAATCCAGTGACCAGATATTCATTGGGATGACTGGAGATGGAGAGGTATATAGTAGAAACAGATGGCATCTTCCCTGTGATCTGAAGCTATTAAAATTTTTATTTCTTAGGATATCATCCGTATTAGATGTTGCAAAATAATGTGGTACATGCATGGGTTCTTTAGAGAAAGGCTAGGGGCAGCTAGCTGGTACAAAGGACCAAGCACTGACCCTGGAGTCAGGAGGACCCGATTTCAAATGAAGTCTCCAACACACTTATTAACTGTGTGACCTTGGACAAGTCACTTAATCTCGATTGCTTCACCAAAACAAACTAAAAAAGTGGGGCAAGAGGTGGTGTTGATATCATCCATTTGCCCACGCTCTAGTTGACACCTTGATCATCACCATCTAGAGTATTTTAGTAGCCTCATAACCAGACAATTTTATCTCCACTGTGACCTGTCTTTCAGTGTCTTACAAATGAATTTCCTTTGTAATTTTCTGTATTTTACTTTTTTGACATTTAAAAGCATTTTTTTTTTAAATAAGGGATCTGTCTGTAGGTTCAATGAGGTGAGTAAATATGACTTTTTCCCATAAGGTCTTCCCCTCCCACACTGAATCTTTTGGGAAAGCAAAGAAGGCCATTTCATACTTCAATCCCATATTTCATTGCTGAATGGACATTGCCTCAGACAAACTGAGACGTGGCAAAGACCTTAGCTTGGAAGGAGAAGGTCTCCCAGTGTTTCTGATGCCATTGTCAGTTTTCCTGTCCTATGTCTTGCCATTGAACTCCAATGACCCTGGAGGAGAGAGTGAGGCTGATGACTTTACACAGCCCTGCTTCACCTAAATCCAGTTCACTAGCAAGTGAAGACATCCTCCTCCTGAGGTCATTGGTCCTGCTGGAGAACTAAGGACAAACAACAGGTGCCACATTGTAGAAGAATAATCGTGCGGTTTACTAAGATCCAAGGATTATTAAAAAATGAATAGACATGATTACTCCATCCTAAAGAGACTTTCAACTATAAATCTGTGCTGAAAGGGATCGTGAGGCTATCTATTCCAAGCCTCTCATTTTACAAATAAGGGAACTGAGACCTTGAGAGGAAGAAGTTACTGATTGGTTAACGATGCAGAAAGCAAGTGTGTGATTGCCTACAGAAAGACTGGATTCACATACATTAGCTATTCAGATCCTCAAAAATAGCTATGTGACTTACACAAAATCACAGGGATGTTAATGAGATTATTTTTAATGTTTAGATTTCCCATTTCTCCTTATTTAAATTAATTTTATTCTCTTTGGCAAATGATTAGTCGGTAAAGAGCAAGTGAATTTAGAAATATTCCCTGCTACACATGTGAAAGTCCTGTCCCTGTGTACCAAGCTTATAGGACATGTTGAATCTATTTAGTGAATTCTACATAATTTTCTTCTAAGACCACCTTTTAAGATGCCTTTGAAAAAAATATCTCTCCTCTTGGTTTCATCCTTCAGAGTCCTGTTTGGGTGTTATTTCCTATTCCATGCTAATTTTGTTTCACTTCTGGACCTGCCCTACCTACCCTGCCCTCCACCCCTGCTGTTTTTCTGCTACTGTTGCAAATAGATGCTTCAGTGGGAAAAAAATAAAATAAAATGCTGGGCTTTGTATTCTGCTGGCTTTTCTCCCCATGATGTGCTGCCTGGAGGAACAGTAAGTTGTAACCCTATAGTTGTAATGAGAATAAGAATAAATTCAATTTGTATCACCTCATATTAATGTCATAGCCATTGGCACAGGGACAGAATTGTGAGATGTTATTTTTCTCCTTTCAGGCCATGCTTCTTTCCCCCTCAAATTCCAGGCCATTAGAATTTTAATCCTTCGGTTTCAGATTGCGGGAGGAGAAGGGAATAGAAAAGAAAAACATTTTAATAAGAAATACAAAATCACTTAGCCTTGTTGCAGGGATAGATTCATATTCTTGATGACTCATAGGCAAGTCTAGATTACAGTGTGACAGGGTGTTGCCATCAGACCGAAATCTCAAAGGACATCTCAGTGTCAGTTTTCATCGAATCCTCCCATGGGGCTTGTCTGAGCAAAGTGTGGGACTGGAAAGGAATCTCAGCATCACAGAACGGGGGACATATGGACAACTTTCCTCCAAGCAAAACAACCATCTCAGGAAGTGAGGCCCCAGTGGTAGATTTCCAGGTTTTCTGGGGTCTTTTATACTTTTCCTAACCCTATAAACTATTACAAAACTGTCTGCCTCTGAATACTTTTCTTAACCCCTAAGCCACTGCAGAAATGTCTGCTGGCTCACGGCAAATTCTTACTAGTGAGTAAAACTCTATTAACAAAATATCTTACTTATTAAAAGTCATAAGCTTTGAGGGACAAAATGACTTCTATCTGGATTCTTTCGCTCCAAACTTCCTTCCTTCCTTCCTTCCTTCCTTCCTTCCTTCCTTCCTTCCTTCCTTCCTTCCTTCCTTCCTTCCTTCCTTCCTTCCTTCCTTCCTTCCTGCAGGAGATGTATTTATTGAGTACCTACTCTATGTCAGACACTGTACTAGGTGCTGGAGACATAAAGGCAAAATTAAACAAAAGGCAAAAAAGAAAACATATCCTGCCCTTGAAAAGCTTGATTCCACAAATGAGTTCAGGGAAGGTAGCAGACAGAGAAAATGAGCACACACAAGTAAATAGAATACAGTATCACGTAGAATCAAAGGATCAGAAAATTAGAAAGAATGAAAGTTCTCATCTGGGCCAATCCCTTCTTTGTCCAAATGAGAAAACATAGACCCAGAGATATCAGTTTCACCTAGGAAGTAGCAGAGTTTAACCTTTAACTTAGACCCTTTCATTCCAAATTCTACTGCTACTTTGATTGTGTGTGTGTGTGTATGTGTGTATATGTGCATCCATCCATGAAAACACCCACATGAGTGAGTGTGGGAGCAAGAATGTGTGTTCATGTGTGGAGAGGAGGGTAGATAATGAACACTTAGAGAGATAGGAAAGGTCACCTTTACAAGCTGAGCCTAGAAGCAACCTTAGGGATTCCCTTCTAAGTAAAATGTTAGTAAGAGCACTGGATTGGAAGCCAGCACTAGTCCTGACTGTGATGACTTAGCTGGATGACCTTGGGCAAATTGCTTCCTCTCTCTAGGCATCTAAGTTCTCCATCTGAAAGGGACTAGATTTCCTCTGTACTTCTTTATGCTCTAAAGGTCTACAATTCAACTCTCTGACTTTCTATGATTTTTGTTTTCTGTCTCAGAGAAATATATTCTTCCTAGGAAGATATCTTACCCAAGGTCATAGAGACAAGACTGTAACCTAGGTCAATTGGCTTCTGATCTGAGACTTGAAGGCAAGGTGATTTTTAGGGAACCTGTTGGAATTTCATTTAATGTAATGCTTCTTTGGGTAACTTGAGGACATCTTTTTCAGTTTGTTTTAGATGGATGTGTGTCCCTTTTTGGGCAATATAAGTAATGGGCATTCTGAAAGTGTTCAGCCTAGAGGCAGGTCTCAGAAATGAACAGAATTAGTATGTGTACATAAAATGCTCACGGGAGATGGAAATGGATGGTCCAGTTAATGACATAATTAATATTATGGGAGACAGCCCAGTCCAAGGAGCTGTTACCTGTGTACCCACCATTGTTCATGCAATAGCTTGATATTTCTAGACCAGCTTTATTCATCACTAACTAGCTCTTCCTCCTGGCCATTTTTTTACCTTTATGACTTGTACATTCAGTGATTTTCCTTCCCTCTGCTTTTCCTCCGAAACCTCAGCAAAAGCAAGCTTTGGAAAAATTCCTGGACTGATGTTTTTCTGAGGAGACCCTATCCCTAAATGTGACACTCTTCTGAGGAAAGTGACGTATTCAATTCCCAACAACTAAACAAGGAACTCTCACTCCCTAAACAAACTGAGTGAGTGCTCCTTGTCCATGGGAAGGGACCTAAAAAGCCAATATTTTTGAAGTTAAATCTTCACCTAGTCAGTCCTGTGTTCACTTTTTGCATCATGAGTCAATCAGCACCTTCTTCATTTACTTTTCTTTTTTTTTCATTAATCAGCTGTGTATAAATGCATCACTCACTTCTACTCTCTGAGCCTCAGGGTTCTGGTAATGCATTAATGCTTGTCAGGGTCCAGCTCTCTGGCTGGGAATTCCCTCCAAAAATAGAAATCTACAAGTTCAGTGGATTCTCATGAGGCACATGGAAGTTAAGTGACTGGCTCAAAGTGTCATCGTTAGTAGGTTTTGCAGGTGAGTTTTGAAACCTGGTTTCCAAGTACTTGATACTCTATGTCAGAATGTTATAGTTTGGCCCTTGACAAAGACATTTAATGTTTCTGAGTCTCAGTTTACCCATTTTAAAATGGGGATAATAATAGCACCTATCACATAGGATTTTTGGAAAGAGCAAATGAGATATCGTAGGTAAAGTGCTTGGCTAACATTAAGATGCTATGGAAATGGCAACTGTGATGATGGTGGTGATAAAAATGCAAACTACACACTACTGTTTGCAGAACACAAATTCCTATACGAAGGTTCTCATTTGATTCTAACAAGGACCATATAAGGGAAGTGATATAGAAGGCAATGTAGTAGAATGGAGACGGAAATGACTATCAGTAAGTGGGCTTGGGTTTGATTCCTAACTTGGATGTTTTGACCAAGGAAAAGTCATTTCTCCTCCCTGGGCCTCACTGTCCTCAACTGTGAAATATGGAGCTAGAATTCAGTGGTCTCTTAGGTCTAGCTCTAAACCTATGACCTCCCTCCCCTCCCAAATTAGTACTGTCCATACGTTATAGATGAGGAAATTGAGGCTCATATAAATGGGAAAGGATTGTCCCACATCCGGGAGAAAATGTGACTGGAATCATTGCATTCCAACTGGAAGAAATCTTGGCAGGAATTGAGTCAAACAACCTCATTTTGCAGATGAGAAAACTGCACAACAAGAGGAGGGGAAGCAGTTGTCCACAGTTCCTTTCCTCCTCAGTGGCAGAGCCAGGATTCAGTCCCAAGACTCATGACTCCTCAGTCACTATTCTTTCTACTGACCCTGCTTCCTCTGATAAGAACTTCTCCCAACCTTTCTTGATCTATAACAAAAAGCACTTCACTGGTTTGCTGGCATCATCGGTATTATTAACAAACAGATCATTCATCTCAGTACCTTTGGTCTCTATATTCCTTGGTCCACTCTACACTCAGCTATGAAGAGTACCTTGCTAAGATCAGACATATCTAGAAGTGACCTTTAGGCCATCAAAGTTAACATCTTCATTTTATGGATCAGGAAACTAATGCTAAGAAGGGAAGAGAATCAAGAAGCACTTAAGGTAGCATTGCAATACAGGGTTTCCTGACAATCTATGTCCAGGGCATTGTCTACTATACCATGTCCTCTTGTTTCTCCCTGTGGCCAGCACTCTTACTTTCCTCCTTTAGAAGATGGGAGCTGGCTGTTTTAGACAGTCCCTTCCCCTTTAGACATTCTATGATTTTATGATGCTCTTCCCTACAGAAACCTGCCTTGGTTTCCATCATTAACCCAACACAATCTAAACTCCTTTTTTTCAATTTATTTATTTATTTTTAGTTTTCAACATTCATTTCCACAAGATTTTGAGTTTCAAATATTCTCTCTATCTTTCCCCTCCCCCACTCCAAAACACCGTGCATTCTCATTACCCCTTCCCCCAATCTACCCTCCCTTCTATCACATCCTTCCCTTCCCTTATTCCCCCCTTCTTTCTTTTCTTGTAGGGCAAGATAGATTTCTATGCCCCATTACCTATATTTCTTATTTCCCAGTAAGAACCCTAACCCAGGTACATGCAAAAACAGTTCTCAATATTCATTCCTAAAACTTTGAGTTCCAAATTCTCTACCCTCCTGCCTAACTATATTTCCCTCCATCTTATCCTGCCCCCCATTTATTCTATTCTCCCTTTTGACCTTATCCCTCCCCAAAAGTGTTTACTCCTAATCACCCCCTCCACTCATTTGCCCTCTCTTCTGTCATCCCCCTCACACTCCACTTATCCCCTTCTCCTCTACTTTCCTGTAGTGTAAGACAGATTTTCATACCAAACTGAGTGTCCACTTTATTCCCTACTTAAGTCAAATGAGATGAGAGTAAGTTTCACTTTTTCCTTCTCACCTCCTCCCTTTCCCTTCTCCATTGAAAAAGCTTTTCCTTGCCTTTTTATGAGAGATAATTTGCCCCATTCCATTTCTCCCTTTCTGATCCCATTATATTCCTCTCTCACTCCTACTTTTATTTTTTTAGATGTCATCTCTTCTTATTCAATTCACTCTGTGCCCTCTGTGTGTGTATGTGTGTGTGTGTGTGTGTAATCCCCCCAACTACCCAAATACTGAGAAAAAGTTTCAAGATTTACACATATTATCTTTCCATGTAAGAACATTTCAACTTTAATAAGTCTCAACTTTACAGTTCAGCTTTAATAAGTTGCTTATGATTTCTCTTTCCTGCTTACCTTTTCTTGCTTCTCTTACTTCTTGTGTTTGAAAGTCAAATTTTCTTTTCAGCTCTGGTCTTTTCATCAAGAATGCTTGAAAGTCCTCTGTTTCATTGAAAGACCAGTATTTCCCCTGAAGTATTATACTCAGTTTTGCTGGGTAGGTGATTCTTGGTTTTAATCCTAGTTCCTTTGACTTCTGGAATATCCTATTCCACGCCCTTCAATCCCTTAATGTAGAAGCTGCTAGATCTTATGTTATCCTGATTGCATTTCCACAATACTGGAATTGTTTCTTTCTAGCTGCTTGAAAGATTTTCTCCTTGACCTGGGAATTCTGGAATTTGGCCACAATGTTCCTAGGAGTTTCTCTTTTTGGATCTCTTTCAGGTGGTGATTGACGGATTCCTTCAAGACTTATTTTGCCCTCTGATTCTAGAATATCAGGGAAGTTTTCCTTGATAATTTCATGAAAGATGATGTCTAGGCTCTTTTTTTGATCATGACTTTCAGGTACTCCCATAATTTTTAAATTATGTCTCCTGGATCTATTTTCCAGGTCAGTTGTTTTTCCAATGAGATATTTCACATTCTCTTCCATTTTTTCATTCTTTTGGTTTTGTTTGGTGATTTCTTGGTTTCTCAGAAAGTCATTAGCCTCCATCTGTTCCATTCTAATTTTGAGAGAACTATTTTCTTCAGTGAGCTTTTGAACCTCTTTTTCCATTTGGCTAATTCTGCTTTTGAAAGCATTCTTCTCCTCATTGGCTTTTGAACCTCTTTTGCCAATTGAGTGAGCCTATTTTTCAAGGTGTTATTTTCTTTAGCATTTTTTGGGGTCTCCTTTAGTAAGGTATTGACCCATTTTTCATGCTTTTCTTGCATCTCTCTCATTTCTCTTCCCAGTTTTTCCTCCACCTGTCTAACTTGATTTTCAAAATCCTTTTTGAGCTCTTCCATGGCCTGAGCCCATTGGATATCTATTTCAGATGTTTGGGATCTAGAGGCCTTGACTTCTATGTCTTTCCCTGATGGTAAGCATTGTTCTTCCTCATCAGAAAGGAAAGGAGGAAATATCTGTTCACCAGGAAAGTAACCGTCTATGGTCTTATTTTTTTCCCCTTTCTGGGCATTTTCCCAGCCAGTTACTTGACTTCTGAGATTCCTCTCCATCCCCGCCTAGATCTGCCCAGCTAGTGCTTGGGGGCTGAGATTCAAATGCTGCTCCCCTGCCTCAGGGCTTTCAGTGGCAGGCATGGCTGCTATTCAGTGAGAGATTAAGTACTGCTGCTCAGGTGGGGGCAGGGCTGCCTCCCAGGCTCAGTTCCCTTCAGGGGTTTATGTGGATACCTTCAGTAATGGATCTGAGGTCCCGTCTGCTCCAGGAGCTTCTGGCCACCACTGCCTCTGCTGCTGCCTCTGCCGCTGCCTCCCGAGGGGTCCTGAGTTATGGAGACACCCTGCTCCCCTCTCAGCCAGCCCAGAAGTCTCTCTCGCTGACCTATAGTGCCTGTGGGTGGAGGGACCTTCGCAGTCGCTGGAGATTTTGTCCCTGAAGCCTGCTCGGATCTGCTTCTCTCGGGGCCACATGGCCAGGGCTGGGCTCTGCTGTCCTGTCCGGTACACAACAGACCTTTGGGGTCAGTTTTTCAGGGCTCTCTGGAATGGAAATCTCTTCCACTGAATTGCTACGTGGCTTCCACTGCTCCAGAATTTGTGGGGAGTTATTTTTACAGGAAATTTATGGGCTGTGGATTCGGAGCTAGCATATGTGAGTCTTTCTACTCTGCCATCTTGGCTCCTCCCTGGATTAGTCTATTTTTAAAGGTATTCATTTCTTCAGCATTTTTTGGGTCTCCTTTAGCAATCTGTTGACTTATGTTTCATGATTTTCTTGCATCACTATCATTCCTCTTATCAATTTCTCCTCCACCTATCTTACTTGATTTTCAAAATCCTTTTTGAGCTATTCCATGACCTGAGACTGTTGTATATTTATTTTAGAGGTTTTGGATGCAGAAGCTTTGACTTTTAGGTCTTCCTCTGATGGTATGCATTGTTCTTCCTCATCTGAAAGGATGAAGAAAATACCTACTCACCAAGAAAGTAACCTTCTATTGTCTTATTCTTTTTCCCTTTTTTGGGCATTTTCCCAGCCAGTTACTTGACTTTTGAGTTCTTTGTCAAGAGGAGGGTATATTCTGGGGACCTATAAGTTCTCAGTTCCTCTAAGGTGGCACAATCAATGGAGAGGAGTTTATTCTTCTCTGACCTGCACTCTGGTCTGGGATCAACTACAAGCACTCTTTTTTGGCCAAGATCTGCCAGTATAATTCCCTCTTCAGAACCTCTACCGGCTTCACTATGTCAGTCAGCACACTCCTTCTCACCCCAGGGCCACCATTTAGTGCTGAGATTCAGATGAGCAGCTCAATTTCTCCAGGGTCTTTAGGCCAGGGCTCCAACAATGGATACTGGCTCTGCTTTGGGCCACCTGGGACTGGGACTAGGGCAGGAGGACCCTGGTCCCTTCTCAAGTAGGTGAAAGAGCTTTCTTACTGACCTTTGAATCTACCTTTGACATTTGTTGGTTGAGGAATCTGGGAATCGTAGCTGCTGCCAGTGGCACCTTGAAGCCCACTCCAGTCCTCTCCCTGCCACAGGGCAGCTAAAGCTGGACTGTGCTCTGCTCCAAGCCTGATGCGATAGACCTTTCCTGTCAGCCTTCCAGGCTGCCTTGGGCTGGAAATCTTTCATTCTGTTATTTTGTGGCTTCTGCTACTCTGGAATTTATTTAGAGTCATTTTTACAGGTAGTTTATGGGCTATGGTGGGAGAGCTTCTAGAGGTGTGTTCTTCTACTCAGTCGTCTTGGCTCTGTCTCCAACACAATCTAACCTCTTCATCCTGGCTTTCAAGATCCACCATGATTTTGTTTCTAATGTTCTTTTGCAATTTTATCCCCTGTCTTTACACTTCCCATGCTTGGTGCTTTGGTCATACTGGGCTACCAGTTGTTCTGCCATCTTTCCATTTGGCATCTTTGCATATGCCAACATCTTCTATATTCATCCTTCCCTTCCTTCAATGCTTAGCTCCTTGCTGTTCCCTCTTTGAAGTCCTTGTTAACCAAAAAGCTTAATACAATCTCATCTGCTTCATATTCTCCCTGGACAACTTCTCTTTATGTTCTTCTCCCATGTTCATAGTACAGATGTTTGTCTATGTTGTATCATTTTATCAGACTATACATTCCTTGAGAACAGGACCTGGCCATACTCAGTACTGTACTGTCAATACTGAGCACAACTCCTTGCACACAGTAGGAGTTTCATACCAGTTTGCTGAATTGCACCCATGATTTAAAAAAGAAAATCTTTTCAATCATAAAGGTTTTCCAAAAGATACATCCAGATGGAACCGAATTCCCTGCCCCCAACCCCAATTCCCTCGTCACAAACACCTTCCCAGGATAATATGTTTGCTTGTCTTTGAATAGCATTTTTCAGTGGGCATCAATGGTAATGAATTCTTTGAAATCCTTGCCATCTACCGTGTTTCTACAAGGACATTCACACCACTTTACAAGCACTCCCTGCTGCTTTATTGCTGCAGCCTGCCTACCTTTAAAATGCGAGCATCAGCGTGAGTGAGCGCCATGGGAGCCCATATAAACAGGCACAGAACAGCAGGCTTTATGTATTCCAAATTGTACCATTTGTTGACAGAATAACCATAGGAGAAAAAAAAATAACCCCAAACTTAGCACATAGCCAGCCCCAACAGAGGAACATACAGCCCTATACCATTTCCAGGCAGTCAAATAACTCTCTCCCTTACTTTTCTGTAGCTAAACTCTCTACTTCCCAGATACGCAGGTTAAATCTTGACTTTCAGTCCACTGGGCATCTAGCAGGAAATGATTCACACTGTGGTAAATAGATTCTAGAATTTGGTTAACAACAACTGTACCACTGGATGCTAATCAGGCTTCTTCGCTTCCAGGAATTAGTCATTGGAGGAGACTGAGATTGAATTTCCTTAAGGACACAGGAGAAATCAAAATCAGTTTCAGTGTTTTGGTTTGGAGCCCAAGTTTGTGCTAGTCCTGGGTGCAGCTAAGTCACAATACCATCAACTTGGACAGCTCCATTTCCATCTCTGCATCTTGGCTTCCTCATCCAAAAGAAGAGAGAGATGAGAGAGTTGGATAGCAACATCTCTCAGACCCCATTTTTTACAGTACATCCGGTTTGGCAATGAGTGCCAAATACACTGTGTACACTGCCATAGAGAAGTGGCCATGGCTAGTTAGGTTGGAATCTAGATATTTTGGAGGTGGTTGAATACATAGCATTAGGAAAAAAAAGAACCACACACAGAAAACAGGACATGTCAAAGAAATTTGTAGTATTTATTCTTTACCTCTGATAGAAAGGCAAAAGAGGCAAAAAGCTAAAAGGAGTATTAGACATTCTCTAACTCAAAATTCTAATTTCCTAGATTAAGAAACTTAAGCCCAGGAGATCAGAGAGTTTGCCCAAAGTCACCCCAGAAAGTAATCAAGTTGGCCAGAATACATTCTTGGAGAGCAATGGATTAGGATTCAGATGTCTAGAATAAGAATGTTGGCCCCAGTACTGTGGGGACTAGGAAAAGTCCTTTCTTCCTTTCTGGGACTCAATATCCTCACCTGTAAGAGAAGGACATTGGCTATTGGAACATCCCCAGTTTCTTCACTTGATCCTCATGTGACTCAAGACTTTTCAGCCTCCTGGTCACCCTCCTCTGCACACCCTACAGTTTACCAAAGTCTATTAAATCCAGAACTGAATACAATGTACGGAAGAGAAGTGATTGGGGAATAGTAAAATAGGACGTGGTTACTATCATCTCCTTGCTTCTGGGCACTTTCAATCAATCATTGAACATTTATGAAGCCTCCTGTGCCAGAAGCTAGGAATGTAAATCCTACTCTTACAGAACTTACATTCTATTAGAATAGAGAACTTTTAGACAATTAAGACACAGAACAGATACACAACATAAGTCCAATGTGACTTTTTGCGGGGACACATTAATATCTGGAGAATTGGAAGAAAGGTATTCTGTTGGACTTAACAGTTAAGTGTTTTCTCTTAATGCAACCAAAAACCATACCAACATTTGGAAGGAGCATAGCATACAGTTAGTTGTATTGAATTTGCAGTCTCTTAAGGCACATCAGTATATATTTTGGGGGAAGTAACTGTGATATAACCACAGCTCTCCTTTCTGGGACTCGGGAAGTTGAATTCTGCTTAATTTATATCTGTTGAACTAGGCTATGTGCTGGTGACCATTTGGGTTGATTGATCATACCCTAAGCAACTTTGCCACCTCCTCTTCCCCATCATCATTCCATCTCCATCACCATCTTCACCTTGATACCAACTTTCATCAACAGGTTTCCTTAACTGGTACAGGAATCAGCTGTATGTGCTTCTCGCATGCTCGATGCATGCTTTTAAAGTCCATCATTCTCTCTTCTGTTTATTGTTCCAGGCTAACTGGGCATCCCTACTCTTCTTTCATGTGATGATCCAGCAAAATTGGCCACCTGAATTTGATCTTCCATTTTCCATCTTGATTTCTTTGTACAGTCTGTCTCTCCTCTTTCAAATTCTTCTCCAGTGCCTGGTATAGTGCCATGCACATAGAAGGTGCTGAAAAAATGCTTATTGAACTGGAAGATGTGGTCTTCAGTCTCATCACTATCTTGATAATCCTCTTCTAAACACATTCCAGCTTCTTAAAATGTAGGACTCAGGAGAGATCCTGACTTTCTGGATGTTTGGTGGCCAGGCTAGAGGACAGAGGGTCTGTCTGTATCTCTCTCTCCCCTCTTGGACATTAAACTTCTCTTAATTCAGTGTCAGATCCTTAAGCCTTTCTGTGAGCTATGCCACCTGTGGTTCTGGGCAGGTACTCAGTAAATGTTTGCTGAACACAGGAAAGTTGCATAGATATATTTCTAATTCTGAGCATGTCCTTTTCTTTTGCTCTTAGTTATACAACATTGTGACAAGATAAGGAATCTGAATCCCAAAAGATCTTGGGGCTAGAAGGGATCTGAGTGGTTGTCAGGGCCAGAGTGCCCAGTACACTGCCTCTGCTTGCTTGCTTGACCAGGAATCCCTTTCCTATTGGAACTTTGTTCTTTGAGGAGCTATTCTAGGGATGACATAGAACCAATAGATCCCACCACTGTCTGAGAATAGAGCAGACTTGCCCAAGGGACAGTGGGTTCCCAGAAGAAAATGACTAATTCCTTGTCAGAACTGCCACGGATATGTAAGTTTCTACATGCAATCCAGGCTATCTTTGGCTGGAATTGATGGCCTCTGAGCTTGCTTCCAGCTCAGAGACTTTGGGATTCCTTCAGAAGGTCAATCTCCAAACAGACTGGGTGGGAAGCTGAGAATCCTAGATGTTTTCTCCCTTCACTCCAAAGAAAGAGGTTCTTCAACAGAACCCAATGACTGGGTGCGGTCTATACCAGAGTGGTTGACCACCCACTAATAAATGCACTGATGTCTTTTAGGGTTTCTTTGAAGTACATTCCTTTTATGCTTTACTCCAGCCCTAACCTCTGGACGCATTACATCATGACTTAACCCCCACAACTCACAGCCTTCATGATGGTGTGAACAGCATGTTTGCTCTCTCCTCCCAGACACTCCGCCTCCTTACTTAATGACTGCCCCACTCACCGTATTCATCCTTCCTTTGCTGTAGCTCACACATTCTAGGGCTCTTGGAAAGTCTGCCATGGGTCTCACTTCAACAAGTCACCATTAAGTAAGTGGATCTGATGGATTTAAATTCATATAAAAGTACATTCACAGATAGGTACATACATGTGCATACATGTATGTATACATACTTATTCAGGATTATTCTATCATCAGTTTAGGGAATTCCCAGTAAGAAAATTCCCTGCCAGTGTATGTCGCCCTTTCTTGGCAACTCAGAGTCAGAGTCACTGAGAAGTTCCACAGTTTATCACAGGTCAACAGCTAGTGTGTGTTAGAGATAGGGCTCGAACCCAGGTCTTCCTGACTGTGGGGCTGCCTCTTTATCCATCATGCCAAACTACTTCTAACTGACTTTTTATGACAAATTCCCTTTTCTATTTTGATCCAAGGTCTTTTGTAGGAATGATGCTATGACAAGCCCCTAGAAATAGTGGGCAATCACATAGTGCTGAAAGGTTATCTTCTTTCCAACCCATGGAGCTCCAGAACCTGCTTGGGTTTCAAACTTTTAGCTCATTTTGTCTTGTCCGTGATGGTGATGGGAATCTCATAGGATGCAGCTGCTGATATAATGCTAATAGTTACAACAATAAAAGCATTTATATTTCTACTTCGAAGTTTGCAAAACACTTTAAATGTTAACTAATTTGATCCTTCCAACCACACTGGGAGATCGACACTATTATTAACATTCCCATTTCACAGATGAAGAATCTGAGAAATTCAGTGACTTATCCAAGGTCACCCAGATAGGGAGGGTCTGAGGCAGCATTCAAACTCAGATATTCCTGACACTAAGTACTGTACTAAGTCATTGAGTCACCTGGTGCCCTTTGAGTCATGAATACATGCAAGATCATTGGGGGACAGTGAGAATAGATCAGACCCTTCTGTAAGGGAGTAGTGGAAATTTGGAGTATTGAATACCAGGGCATGTGAATATTTATCCTCTGATGTTCAGGGATACCTGTGTGTAGATCAGAGGCAACTTGATACCATTGGGAGTGTCACTGGAGTCAAGACTAAGTGGCAGCTTTTCCCTGGGAGCCCTGTGGTAAGTCATTTCACCTCTGTAAGATGGCTCCATTTCCTCATCTGTAAAATGATTATTTGACTCTGTAGCATCTGATATCTCTTCCAAGTGCCTGAGGTCAAGTCTTTGCTTGGACAGACAAGTTTTTTCTTTGGGCTATGGGATAGTTCTTTGGCTGCATTCTCCTCTTTCTATCAGAGCCTCCGTCCAGCTTGAAATTCATTCCATTTAAATCTGTGTATAAAGCTTTGGTGTCAGAGGACCTCTGGCCCATTTTGTTTCCTCCCAGATTACTGATAACCATCTTTGTAAGACCAGGCCGAAGGACAATTTACTAGACAAATTGCATCCCTCTGAATGGGTGACCTAAATATTTAATGTGAGCAGAAACCTCATGAGCTCCAGGAGGGAACTTTCTTAGGGTTGAGAAATCATCCTCTGGGCACATTTTAGGGATCCATTCAAAGAATAAAGCTGCAATCTGTTGGACGTTTAAATAGATTTTGCTTTTAAGGAACACAGAGCACATAGAAGTTGCTGTGTAAATCTGCTAAACGCTACTCAAGTAAACTGCAGTGTGATTTGTTGTCCAATACTAGTTGAGGAGAAAGGCATTCTGGGTATCTCATGCATGAAACCCTTTTGGAGAAGCACAGATTTTGCACCCTTCTCTGGGCATATTTTCCCAGGGTATTTTGTACCATTGTTCAGCGGTTATCATTGGCATTTTAGAAAGGTGGCCCCCAACACTGAAGGGTAAAGCTTTGTGAGAAACAACCTTCTCTGAGGGAGGCCATGTTTCACAACCCTGGTCTAGGAGTTAAGATACCTGGGTCCAGTGCTGGCTCTTACATCATTCCCCACATGCACCTAGGGCCCATCTCCTTCTCTGTGAAAGCCATGCTGTATTAGTCCCAAATTCCTTCTAGTTCTGATCTGTCGTGGGATATGTGCTGAGGTTTTGCCCTCCTCTGACATCACACAATCTAGGATCCCTCCTGGCTCTGATGATTCTTTGGTTTAGGAGGTTCCTGGCTCTAACATTCTAGGACCACTCCCAGCTCTGACCTTCTGTGATTTAGCGAACATCTTTAGTTGCAAATGTCTACAGATGGAACAAGAGGGAGAAGAGATCCATGTGTCTGGGATGTCAAGTAGAGGACTGGGATCTCAAAGAGCAACTCAGCCAGTTCATCCTCCTTAGCTTGGTCAGGTATGCTCCCTAGGGCCTTTAAGGTCGTAGGGGAGTCTCAAACTCAAGCTAGGTTCTCCACAGGACCAATGCATCACCCACACCTCGGTTCCGAATGGTAGAAAGGAGAGGGAGGGGATCCAAAGCTGGAATTAATCTCTTCCAATTCCCTCATTTTATAGGTGAGGAAACTGAGGCACAGTTTTAATCATAATGTATTACATTTACACACTTAGCTTATATTTGAAATCACAACTTTGTTAGGGGCAATTATTAACCCCATTTTACAGATAAGGAAAGTGGGGCAGAGGTTGTGACAAAGTCAAGCAGTTATTAAATGCCTGGGCCAGGATTTGAAACTGGCTCTTCCTGACTATGGACCAGCTCTGTAATCACTAACTATACACCACTCAGATGCTTCACCTAGCCCTACTTGGTTGGTAAAGTGACCTGCCTAAGATCATTAGGTAATAAACATCAGAAAAGGAATCTGAACTCAGGTCTTCTGACTCATGAGTCAGACCTCCCCCCTCCCTCACATATGCACACACAATCCCTGAGCGTCTGGGGAGGTGGTCTTTGGCAAACTGCTATCTGTATCCCCTGAGTGTAGCAGGTGCTAGATAAAGGCTTAAGATACTGGATTTGTTGGGGAAGGGAGTCAGTGACATACCTAGAACATCTGTCTCTCCAATGATGACCCTTATGCATTAAAATGTGTCATTTCACACCTCTTCCAAGAACCTGACACACTCACAATCTGTCTCTCTGTCTCTCGCTCTCTCTCTTGCTCTATCTCATGCTCCTTGTCTCTCTTGCCCTATCTTGCTCTCTCTGTCTCTGTTTCTCTCTCTCTCTCTCTCTCTCTCTCTCTCTCTCTCTCTCTCTCTCTCTCATCTTTGTCTCTCTCTCCTCCACTTTCTCTCTATCACACTTTCTCCCATACTTTCTCTCACTTTCCCCCTCACTCTCTCATGCAAACTCACACACTTAGTTTTCCCACCTTAGTCCACAGGAGACAATACAGGCTAGGCAAAGCCATGGCCCATTCAGAGCAGGTGAACTCCTCCCACTTGGTCCTTCATTCAGTGCTACCCTTTCATGTTTTCTTCTTACTCTCTTTTAAATGTCACGATCAATGTCAACTTGATCATTTCCCAGGTGAGACTTCACTGTAACAGGCTCCTGGGAATTCCAGTTGCATTTAGGTTACTGTTGGGCATACCTATCAAATCTGACTCATGCTAAATAGTGCCCCTCCTTTCTTTCAAGGGCCTTAAAACCGAACTCATCTCTTCTCTAGCTCCCACTGTTCAGTGACTCATGAAGGAGTTTTGTATAGTAGCGTATTTCTAAAGGTTTAAATGCCTTAAACTCTGTTGTGCATTGTCTGCACGATGTCCCGGGTACAGAGAGAATCAGTCATATGTGTGAGTCCTAGCACCCTAGAATCTTCGGGGTGGTGGAAGACTCCCACTCAGGCTTTCAGTCCCACTGCCCGTAGGATGCAGGGATGGCTTCTCTATTGCTGACTCTGTAACAGATGCATATTTACCCTCTGGTTCTCTAGAGTAACAATTGTTGTCATGTATATCCTGTCTCAGTTTGTAAATAGCTTTTCAAATGTAATCTCATATTTTCTATCTATCCCCCTCTTTATTCCCCACTGAAGAAAGAATATCAAAACCTTTATAACAATTATACATAACCAAGTGAAACAGCTCTCCCACTGTGGAGAACCTGTCTCATTCTGTTCTTGTAGTCATCCAACTCTCTGCCAAGGTATGGGCGGGGTTTCCCTTCTGGAGTTGTCATCAGTCTGTTGATGGGAATTCTTACATCTTTCAAAGTTGTATAAATATCATCTCACTTAGGTCTCATGGTAATGTTGGGTATTCTTGTTCTCATTTTACAGTTGAGAAAACTGAGAGGAAGTGACTTTTCCATGACTGTGGAACTTGTAGGTATCACTCAATCTGTAGAATGAATCCTTGGGGAAAGACTTATCAAAAACGAAAGACATAAACCCCACAGAATGAGAAGGCATGCAGGGATTGCCCACACCTCTGCTCTTTCTGGATATATGTAAATATCAAAGTCAGATCCTACCTTTATTGTGAAGGACATCTTTTGGCCAGCACCCTGGACAAGAGAACACCGACTGACAAGCAGGACTCTCCTGAAAAGAAAAGGCAGGGAGAGCGCAGAACCAGGCCTGGGCAGAGCATTCCCACAGTGAGAGGTAGATGGAATATTTTCCAACCTTCATATGAGATAAAGGTTGGAATGAAGGCTAACAAACTGACTGAATTTTTAAAAAGAAAAGAATATTTATTGAGTGTTATACTGAGAGCTAGTGACACCAAATGAAAACAAAGAGGGTGCCTGCCTTATCTTTCTGCCTTCTGCCTTCTACAGGGATGAGACAAGGCACAGAATCATGGAGGCCAGAGAGAAGTCCTTTGTGGCAGGGATAGTCCCCATCCTTCATTGGGTTCTGCTCTAATATGATGGGTAATGCACAAGCAGCTGCCACTGTCAGACAACCCATAAAAGATCATATTTTCCTGAAGACCTTGGATGTTAATACCCTTCATAAGTAAGCTATAACATTGCCAGAGGCAGAGACCCCCTCCTCTCATCCTTCTGCTAGCCCAGTGGATCTTCCTACGAGGATATAGCTCTTTAAGTACAATTGCTCTACTTGGTTTGGACTGATGGTTGTCCCTGTAATGAGGAAGGGATGCACTACTGGACTTTAGTAGTTACCCCTTGACTGAAGTGATCTTGTAGAGTAGGGATCTTGGTAAATCTTACTTTATTTAATGTTATTTTCTTTGATTCTTAAGTGGTGATATTTGGTTTTTATTTTTATTTTTTTAAGTGTGCATAAATATGTTTATTTTTTCCCCATTTCTTTGTGGTGTCTCCTCGTTCATATTCTTTTTTTTTTTAAATAAAAATTTATTTATTTAACTTTTTACATTCATTTTCACAAAATTTTGGGTTCTAAATTTTCTCCCCTTTTATCCCCTACCCCCACCCCAATACACCGAGCAATCTAATTTTCCCTATCACCAATCTGCCCTCTCTTCTATCCTCCCTCCCTTCTCTTCTCCCCATCTTCTCTTTTGTCCTGTAGGGCCAGATGACTTTCTATTCCTCATTAACTGTATATCTTATTTCCTAGTAGCAACAACAATACTAAACAGTTGTTCCTAAAACTTTGAGTTCCAAATTCTCCTCATCCCTCCCTCCCCACCCATTCCCTTTGGGAAGGCAGGCAATTCAATATAGGCCATATCTGTGTAGTTTTGCAAATGACTTCCATAGTAGTCGTGTTGTGTAAGACTAACTGAATTACCCTCCATCCTATCCTGCCCCTCATTGTTTCTATTCTGTCTTTTGATCCTATCCCTCCTTGAGTGTTGACTTCAAATTACTCCATCCTCCCATTACCCTCCCTTGCATCATTCCCCACCTTGCTTATCTCCTTTTCCCCCACTTTCCTGTATTGTAAGATAGGTTTTCATACCAAAATGAGTGTGCATTTTATTCCTTCCTTTAGTCGAATGTGATGAGGGTAAACTTCTTGTTTTTTTTTCTCAGCTCTCCTCTTTTTCCCTCCACTAAAAAGTCTCCTGCTTGCCTCTTGAATGACATATAATTACCCCATTCCATTTCACCCTCTTTCCTCCCACTACATTTCTCTCTCACCATTTACCTTAATTTCTTTTAAGATATGGTCCCATCCTATTCAATTCACTCTGTGCTCTCTGTCTCTGTGTGAGTGTGCATGTGTGTATGTGTGTGCATGTGCATGTACATGTGTACATGTGTGTGTGCATGTGTGTGGGTGTGTATATGTGTGTGTGGTCCCACCACCTACCCAGATACGGAAAAGTTTTAAGAGTTACAAATATTGTCTTTCCATGTAGAAATGTAAACAGTTCACTTTTGGTAAGTCCCTTATGACTTCTCTTTGCTGTTTACTTTTTCATGCATCTTCTCATTCTTGTGTTTGAAAGTCAAATTTTCTTTTCAGCTCTGGTCTTTTCATCAAGAATGCTTGAAAGCCCTCTATTTCATTGAAAGACTGGTTTTCCCCTGAAGTATTATACTTAGTTTTGCTGGGTAGGTGATTCTTGGTTTGATTCCTAGTTCCTTTGACTTCTGGAATATCCTATTCCATGCCCTTCAATCCCTTAATGTAGAAACTGCTAGATCTTGAGTTATCCTGATTGTATTTCCACAGTACTGGAATTGTTTCTTTCTAGCTGCTTGTAAGATTTTCTCCTTGAGCTGGGAGTTCTGGAATTTGGCCACAATGTTCCTAGGAGTTTCTCTTTTTGGATCTCTTTCAGGTGGTGATCAATGGATTCTTTCAATCCTTATTTTTCCCTCTGATTGTAGAATGTCAGGGCAGTTTTCCTTGATAATTTCATGGAAGATGATGTCTAGGCTGTTTTTTTGATCATGAGTTTCAGGTAGTCCCATAATTTTTAAATTGTCTCTCCTGGATCTATTTTCCAGGTCAGTTGTTTTTCCCATGAGATATTTCACATTCTCTTCCATTTTTTCATTCTTTTGGTTTTCTTTTGTGATTTCTTGGTTTCTCATAAAGTCATTAGACTCCATCTGTTCCATTCTAATTTTGAGAGAACTATTATCTTCAGTGGGCTTTTGAACCTCTTTTTCCATTTGGCTAATTCTGCTTTTGAAAGCATTCTTCTCCTCCTTGGCTTTTTGAACCTCTTTTGCCAATTGAGTGAGCCTATTTTTCAAGGTGTTATTTTCTTCAGCATTTTTTTGGGTCTCCTTTACCAAGGTATTGACCCGTTTTTCATACTTTTCTTGCATCTCTCTCATTTGTCTTCCCAGTTTTCCCTCCACCTGTCTAACTTGCTTTTCAAAATCCTTTTTGAGCTCTTCCAAGGCCTGAGCCCACCCGACATCCCCCTGGGATGTCTGGGGTACCGAGGCCCTGACCTCCACCTCTTTCCCTGATGGTAAGAATATTTCCTCGTCATCAGAATTGAAAGGCAGGAACATTTGCACCTGCTCAAAGAAGCTCTCTATAGTCTTATTTTTCTTCCCTTTTCTGGGCATTTTCCCAGAAAATGTTCCTTGACTTCTGAGATTCCCCTCCACCCCCACCTAGATCCGCCCAGCTAGTGCTTGGAGTCTGAGATTCAAATGGGCTTTCCGCGGCAGGTGCGGCTGCTATTTAATGTGAGCTTAAGTTCTGGTGCTCAGGTGGGGGGCAGGGCCGCCTCCCAGGCTCAGTTCCCTCAGGGGCTTTATGCAGAGACCTTCAGTGATGGAGCGGGGTGGGGCAGGGCCATCTCCCAGGCTCAGCTCCCTCAGGGGCTTTATGCAGAGACCTTCAGTGATGGAGCGGGGTGGGGCAGGGCCATCTCCCAGGCTCAGCTCCCTCAGGGGCTTTATGCAGAGACCTGAGCTTCTGCCTGCTGCTGCCTGCTTTCCCGGGCCACCGCCTCTCCCTCCGTCACTTCATGCCCCTGCCTCTGCCTCCTCTGCTTCCTCCCGAGGGGGCCCGAGCCACGGAGACACCCCAGTCCACTCTCGGCCAGCCCAGATGTCTCTCTCCCTGACCTGCAGCGCCCATGGGTGGAGGTTCCATCCCTGAAGCCTGAGGTTCCATCCCTGAAGCCTGCTTGGATCTGCTTCTCTCGGCCCCCTGTCCAGGGCAGCGCTGGGGTGGGCTCCACTTTCCGGGGTGCGATGGACCCTGGGGACGGCTCTCCAGGGCTCTCTGGGACGGAAATCCCTTCCACTGTGTTTCTGCATGCCCTGCAGTTATCCAGAACCTGTGGGGAGTTCTTCCTACAGGAAATCCATGGGCTGTGGGTTCGGAGCTAGCACACATGAGTCTTTCTACTCTGCCATCTTGACTCCACCCCCCCCCCCCGATTTTTGGTTTTTAGCTTAGTAATCTGAGGTCCAGGAAGAACTCCCTCCTTTCACTATTCCACCCACCAAAAAACCCTTACATTTCCATATAGCTTAAACTCTGGCAAAGTGACTCTCTTACAACAAACTTGTGATGTAGATAGTGCCAGTGTTCTTTTCTTACTTGATCTATGAGGGAACTAAGAATCTGAGAGATTGAGTCTTTTGCCCATTGTCATAATAGATAACAACTTAATAGATAACAATGCTGAGAATGGGGAGTGGGTATTTAACTAGGATCTCCTGAGTTGGCAACTGGTAATCTATGCCCTGCAGCACATCAACCCCATCTTGGTGACATTTTAGCCACCAGGTAAGGGCAAAGTAAACAGTAAGTTGACTCTGGAGTAAAAAGACCTGAATTAAAATCTTGCCTCCAGTGCTTACTATTGGCAGGACTTTGGGAAAGTCTCTTAAACTCTCAGGGCCTCAGTTGTTTGTTATCTGTAAAATGAGGAGGCTGGATCTTCCATTCCTAAGCTACCTCCCAGGGCTAGTCACTCAGTCGATAATCATTTACCAAGTGATTATTACATATTGGTGTTATGCTAAGAGCCAGAAATCAAATTAGAGCAGAAAGCCAATCCTTGCCCCCAGGCAGTTTCCTATCTAATAGGGGAGTACAAAAAATAAAAGAGAGCTGAAAAGAGGAAGAAAAGGTCCCCTGTTAGTCATAGACATGAAGGGCCATGTTAGCAACGAAGAGAAGTCAGTAGTGGAGGGGGCTGAAGACATGTTCAACCTGGGCCCCCTCATTATAATTATTATGATCATGTGTCACCATAGGAGACAATCACATGCTCAGGGGCCTTTGCTGTTGCTCAGTCACTCCAGTTACGTCTGACTCTCTGGGACTCCCTTTGCGATTTTCTTGGCAAAGATATTTACTCGGGTGGTTCGCCATTTTCTTCTCCAGATCATTTTATAGATGAGGAAGCTGAGGCAACCAGGGTTAAGTGCCTTGTCCAAGGTCACACAGCCAGTAACTGCCTGAGGCTAGGTTTAAACTCATGACTTCCTGAATCCAGGCTCAGCAGTCTATCTGGTGTAGCACCTTAAATCCCAGTAAATGGTTAATCCTGAGTAGGGTCAGCCCTTTCAGAATGAGCTATGTGACTTCTACTCCTCAGACTCAGTGAGATGTATGTGTATCTCTTCTGACCCTCCTATCCAGTACTTCTCATGTGGGTCATTAATAAGAAGGACCCTATGGATTAAGGCCAGGAGGACTATTTCTATGAATTGAGAAATGAATTAATGACAATAAGGCAGGGGTTATTCCACCTGGCAAATCAACATTTTTATTAGTTTGACACTGAGCATTTTTATTTGCTTGACCAGTTGACCCTCCCCCCCCAAGCAGTTTCCCTTGGAAATATCATTCTACAGAAGCTTAGTGGCTTCCCAATCCCCAAGTCCAGAAATGCCCTTCTCATCTCTAATAGAATCAAGTTCATAACCATGCAATCAAGGGGAGAGCCTGGTTTTCTTCAGTAGAAAGTGGATGCAGAATGTCACTACTGCCTTGGTCCCCTTCCCCACTGTGGCTTCATACTGCAAATGATTATGACTCGCGGTTGGCCCCATCTGTTGGAGGCAAAGGAGTGGGGGGGGGGGTTGGGGGAGTGAGTTAAACAGGGCTAGACAAGCCTGGAGCCTGCCCTGGAGATGGGTAATCTAAAAGGTGATAAGATAGCTGACGGGTGATAAGATAGCTGACGGCTGATAAGGATGTCAACACTGACAGATAATGGTATTTCAGAGGGATCATCTACTTGCGTTAAAAAAAAAAAAGCACACAAGTTTATGATGAAGTGCAGAGTTGGCACTGTATCCCAACCCCACTCTACTGGGTTCCCAGTTTATAGAAAAGTTTATGTCATTAAGACGGACAGCATGCGGCCTGGAAAATAACTTGATCCTATAACTTCTGCCAGTGAAAAGAGAAATAAAGTTGATCAAGGAGCTCAGAACTTTTTATAGAAATGAAATGAAAAGCCAACCTTGCTTTTGTTACAAAGCCTCCCTGTCCAGACCCATCTCAGAGTGCTGTTTTGAGATGGCATGTCCCTCTCTGGTTTGGAAATGGAAGCTTATCTGCCTATTATCTTTTGAAATGAAGTGCATGGGAAATTAGGGGAGGATGGTCAGATGTGAAGGCAGGGAACAAGAGTCAAGAAAACTCCAGAGAGAAAGAAATGGACCCTAATTACCAGCCTGGGGCCATGAGAGAGTGGTTCTTAATATTTATTTCCCTTTGAAAATGTTTTAGCATTAGCCAAGAAAAAGATCCCTTTCAAGTCTTAGAAATATGGAGGTGTTTTGAGGAGGGCACTGATGGGTTGCTGCCAGGGTACTTTTCCAAGGGAAGACTGCATCTGTCTTCCTCCAAACAGGGAAGTGGGCCAGATGAACTGTGTGAGGAAGAAGGTACCAAGCTTCCTTCCTTCCCACTCTGAGAGAATAAGTGAAAGTTGGAGATCCCAAACCCTGAGCTAGGGTTTAGGTTGAGCCCTTTTATGGTGGTAAAAGAGTTGTGGGATTTTAAAGGATCATTATTTTGGAGCCAGAAGGGACCCTGAAGACAGTACGTTGTCCAATCCCCTCATTTTACAAACTAGCAATACAGGGCACAAAGAGACTGAGTGACTGGGAAGGGTTCAAGGGGGAATTTGAACCCAAATCTTCCTTCCTAAAAGTCCAGTGACTTGCCCTCCAAACCATCATGGCTCTTGGGGAGGAGTCATCTGGTGGGAATTTATATTGCTTAATTCTGCCTGTTTGTTCTAAGGTTTGTGTTGTTGCTGTTGTTTTGGTTTTGTTTTGTTTTTTTTCAGTTGTTAGGGGATAGGGGCCAGGAATCCTCTATGAATAAAAGTTGTTTTTTTTTGTTTGTTTGTTTTTTGGAGGGGGACTCTAAAGTAATTGGGCAGGGTGAGATTAGAAAAGGTTTTACAGGAAATGTGATTCTTGGATTGTGCTTCAAAGAAGGTGAAGGTGAAGAGGGAGTGCGTTTTGGGTATAGTAACAGACAATGCAGAGAGAAGGGGTCACCTTAGGAACATAGAGCAAAGATATGGATCACAGGACAGCCCGTAGGAAGAAAAAGCATGACAGAGCCATGTGGTGGTTCCATGGAGGGACCCAAAGCATCTGTAGCATGTGCCATCATATATTGAGGATACATGCAGAAAAGAAGTCCACCTCAGCTGGGGGAATCTGCTTTCTCTCTTACTATCCAGAGGCTAGATGTTGCCCTCATCCCACTGTAAAGTCCACACTCTTTCATAGCTCTAGCCATGTGAAGAATTGACTCAGACACCATCTCAATGGCAAAGAAAGCCTTTGAGATCCAGAACTCAGAGCATCTTAAACCGACCCCACCTCCTGCTCCCGATGGGACAGAATGTAATGATCCTGCTCTCTCCACATCTCTTCTTTAGCTACAGACCCAAAGGAGAATGAGTCCCCACGTATGCATTCTATCTTCGCACACCACTGGAGGGGAGGATTATATTTATCATTTACAGACTTTCTAGGGAAGTAGGTGCAATGGGTTTCATTTGTGATTTTTTCCCCTCCATGGCTTAGTCATTTTTGGGTAACTCAGGGACTCCCTTCTCACTATTTTCTCCTAGCTCCTATGGCTGTCTTCAAGCAAGAATGACAGGGATGGAGGACTCTCAAGGTTCCCTAGATTACAGAGGGTAGAAGCTCCTTCCTCTGTATCCATTGACTCCCTTTATCAACATTTCCCATCTCTCTCATTGCCATTATATGTTCATCACTGTTTCATTGCTCAGTCCCTCCATTTAGAGGTGGGCATGTGAGCTGCTCTTTGCTCAGTCTGGGAAATGTCTCACTAAAGCAAACATTGGGATAACAATCACCCAGAAACTCCAACTGCCATATATTCCACGCATTCAAAGTATGTGCTATATACTTATGGTTGCCTTTGAAGCCTAATAAACCTCTTCACCCATTACTCCTGGGGCCTCATATGACAGTCTGCCACTAGTTTTTTCCTAGGTATGTCAGTCCAGTACATACCTACTTTTGGTATTGTGTCTAAGATTTACTGGACCTTGGAATGACTCAGGCTTAATATCACTGTCCTCTGTCTGAGTAGTTCTTGCTCCCTTGGAGGTCACCAAAGCTGGAGAATTTAACACAAAGGGAATGGATTTGGGATTGAGCTTTTCTATCTCCAGGCAGAAGTCCATTAAAGAGCCAAGGACAAATTAAGTTAGATTCCCTAACTAAAAGGGTATCTATATGTAATTTCATCAACCAGACTGTCATCTAAATTCTATGTGCACCTTAATCTAGTATCAGCTCCCTATCTGCAACTAATCCATAGGCTCTTCTTAGACCTAATTCATTTTTCTAAAAAGTATTTATTGAGTACCTGTAAATGCCAAAACAAAATATTAAAGCCATATTTGACTGGGTGGAAATAATTCCCATGGAGGGGAGTATTGTCCAGTGAAGGTGTCTAAGAAGACATCAAGAGGATGAGTTTGTCTACATGGAAATTATTTAGCATATCCTTTCAAAGGATAATTGTAGTGTAGTGATATTTATTTCCTTACAGAAATCTGAGCGGGGGTAGAAAACGTAAGTTGTAGGAGTTCCATTTGGGGTAGAGGGTGAGATGCTAGAGATTAACAACTGGATGAAATGTTAAGCATGATCTGGTCTTCTGGGGCTGGAAAGATAGACTGGGCTAGATGAGTTTTCACTCACTTATTAATCAAGATGAGTTAGATGCAGGCTGGTCCCTACTCACCCTTCCTATGCTTAGGGGGGCATTTTTGTCCCCTACAGGTGCCATTGAGATGCTGTGTGTTTCAGGTAGATAGAAGTGGTGGCAGGAGATGGCCATGAGGGCTGGCTGAATGGAATATGAAGTACAGTCTGGTCTGGCAGCTGAGGCCAGTAGAATAGGCTTGTTGTATCATTCACCAATTAAGAAGTCATGGTTCCAAGGAGGGATTTGAAGTCTACTTCCCTAAGTCTCTACAATTCCTGTCCAAGAGGAAAGTGAGTTATAGGTGACTGTATCTGTCTTGGTGAGGCTGTTTTCTGGGGCTATTTTTTTTAGGCCTGCAAATTTAATCAAACTTTCAAATAAATAGTATGGAGTGACTGCTCTCATGTTAGCTAATGTGTGTGTGTGTATGTGTGTGTGTGTGTGTGTGGTGCCAAAAATCAAACAGGCCCTGTCCTCAGGCATCTTAGATTCTATCCTATTGTATCATATCATAGAGTGACATAGAGATAAAAGCTGCCTTAAAGGTCAGTGGGTGCAGCATTCTCATTTTACAGAGAAGGGAAAGGAACCCTTCATACAGTAGAAGTGCCCAAAGTGGAGTCTCAGTACAAAACCACTTTGTGGAAAGCCAATATTCTGATCATTATGCCATGTTTTATTACAAAAAAATATTCAAATGTAATGAAACAGTGCCTGTACTCGAGGAGCTTACAATGTAGAGGAGATAAAATGTGTATCAACTGGTGTATATAAAAGGAACATATAATGTGGATACAAGATAATGTGAGAGGCAAGGGTATTAGCAACTTGAGGCAAGGTGGGTAGGGAGGGAATAGGAAAGGTCTCCTGTAGAAGGGAGGATTTGAGTTGAGAACTGAAACCAGCGAACCTATTAAGAAGAGATGATAAAAGATTCCAGGTGTGGGGGACAGCCAGTAAAATGACAGGAAGATAGAGGGAGTCATTTCTAAGAACAGTAAGAAAGTCAATGATGCTAGTGCATAGAATATGTGAATGGGAGTCAGGTCCAAGAGCACTGGAAAGGTAGGAAAGGACCAAGTTTTGAAAAACTTTAAAAGCTAAACCAAGGACTTATATGTGAACTTGGAGATGATAAGGACCCACCGTAGATTATAAAGTAAGAAAGTAGCATGGTCAGATATGGACGTTGGAAAATCCTTTGATATATGAGAGGATGATGGTTTATAGTTCATTGAGACCAATTGGAAAAGCATTATATTAATGAAGATGAGAGATGATGAGGGCCTGTGCCAGGGTGGTGGCTCTGAGAATGTAGTTACAGGGTTATTGAGAAGGAAATTGTGACTCCACCTGGATTAGATAGATGAGGTATTTGAGTGAAGAGCTGGATCTGATGCTGATGTCCTGTGCCTGGATGACTGGGAGGACAGTGGTGTCCAAAAGGCACTTAGCTGCATGGGCCTGGATCTCAGGGCAGAGATAATTCTGGATATCTCGATCTGGGGGTCACTGACATAGAGATGCTATTTAAATCCATAGGAGCTAATGAGATTATATGTGTGTTTATACACACAAATGCGCACAAATCTAAATATTCATATGTATACATACATAAACATATATGTAAATATAGAAAAAGTGAGCAAAGGGAAGGGGATGGGGAGAAAGGGAAAAAACAAACAAAAGAGCATTTGCCCAAAGAAGCTCTCTGGGAGACACCTACAGTTAATGGGCTTTCCACAGGTGAAGGCAGAGCCAAGGGGTCCCAGAAGGAGAAGATAGATGCAAGAATGAATAATATCATGGAAACCCAGAATGGAGGCAGTATTCAGGAAGAAATGATCATTTATGGTGTCATAGGTCACAGAGAGTCCAAGAACAATGAGGACTGAGAAAAGGTCACTGAATTTGATGATTGTTAAATCACTGGTAACTTTGGAAATAACAGTTTTAGTTGAGTGAAGAGTTCAGATGCCAGACTACAGAGTTAAGAAGAAAGTAAAAGGAGAGGAAATAGAGGTATCATACATAGATGGCTTTTTCAAAGAGTTTAGTTGAGAAGGGAAGAAGAGGTAAGATTAAGGACAATAGAGTGTTGGTAGGATCTGCTGAAGGTACTTTGAAAAAAAAATAAGAGAAACAAGGGAGTATTTGTAGGCTGGATGAATGTAACTGTGAGATAGGTGGAGACTGCAAATTGAAGAAACAGAATAGGAATGAGAGTGAGAACAACTGATAATAGAAAATAAAAGCAAGAAATTTTTTTTGTCTTAGCAAGGAAAATGCCCTCTTTATCAGAGATTAGAATAAAGGAAAATACAATAAGAGATGGTGTCAAGGAAAAAATAAATGAAGCTTTGGATGAGTTTCTACAAATTTTTCCGTGAAATGTCAGGCAAAGTCTTCAATTAAGAGGCATGAGAGGGGGTTCTGTGGGATGCTGGAAGAGAGAAGTGAAGGTGTGGAAAAATTGTGGTTAGGGAAATAGCAAAGTGTTTGTGTATGCATAAATAGAAAAATGGTCTTGTAGTAGCTGGTGCTCATTTGAGATTAGATAACAAATTTGTAGTAGACTTTCATGACTTTCTTTAGCTCCATTCCACATCATATGTACAGGACAGGAGGCACTTGGCTAGAATAATTAAAGATTGGTGTACAGTAAAGTGTGTTAGCAATAGGACAAGAAATTACCAAGTAGCCAGTGATGTAGGATAGAACTGGTTCACCAAGGGGTCAAGATTGGGAAGTGAGTAGATTTTAGTCCAAGTAAGAATGATGAATATCCTGGAAAAAACCATCAAGGGGTAGAAAAATTGGAGGTCATGGTGAAGACCAAGAATGATTTTAACAGTAATAAGGCACAAAGAGATGGAAAGGTAAAATAATGATCAGATAAAAGAATGCCAGAGTTCTTGGATATGGAAATGGAATTCTTAAAGGTGAGAACAATAGTAAGATTATGACTTTGTGTAGTTGAGGAGGAAAACAGGAATAGTTTGTGGAACTTGAGTCAGTTGAGGAGTTGGAAAGTTAGAGTGTTTGAGGAAACATCAACATTTATGCTGAAGTCCCCTAATGTGAAGATTGGAGTTGTGGTGGAGAGGAAGACTGATCCAAGTACTGAGCTCACTAAGGAAAGCAGAGTGTCCTAAGATAAGCAGGTGCCAGAATCTAGGTTGGTTGATCTATCCGGGTAGCATTATCTATCCTGGAGTTCAGAAGGAGAATATGGTGAACTCTAGCAGTACATGGGAAGGAAGGAGTATTCTAACTCCTCAGATTGGACTAGTGAGTTGTGGGGTAGGGGGAGAGAATAAAAAAGAGAAAGTATGACGAGTAATGAAATGAATGTTCAGAGATAGCGTCATTTGGGATAAAGGAAGAAATAGAAGATTAAAGGTAACTTGTTCATTATAGGGCAAGAGTTCCAGGGACCACAGTGCAAGAGGCAGGACAGATGTCGAGTAGCAAATCATAGGAGTAGGGTTAACGTGTATGGAAATGATGAAAAGAAGAAACAACTTTGGAGATTGGGAAGCAGACAGAATTTGGTCTGCTAGTCAGGTGTTCAGTATCACTAGGATATAGCAAGTAAAAGGGAATGGGAATATGCTGAAGATGGGCAAGAAGTTCACGTGGGACATTGGTGGATAGAGAGAGATTCTCTGATATCAAGTGGCAAGAAGGTTTGAGGTCTCTGCCTGATTCTGGTCTTCAAAATCTTGACATAGACTTCAAATGCCCTGTAGTGTTGAAATATCCAGGAATGATGTTTGGGGTGGTAAAATACTCTCATTTATATGGGTCTTTATACCCACTGTTCCTTTGGGATTCATAGTAAACCTGTGAATTAAATTCTATTCTTACTCCCATTTTATTTTTAAGCAAACTAAGTCTGAGAGGTTAATTGACTTTCAAAGGTTAATGGGTGTCTGTGACAGGATTCAAACTTCCATCATTGTCATCTCAAACTCATGAATACTGTCAGCCTCACCATATTGACTCTAAATAATGGACCACAAAGATTGATCACTTTCACTGTGTCCAGATCCAAGCTGTATAGATGATGAAAAAGTAGAGGGTGTTTACCCCACTGTACCTTAATCATGTGATCATTTCCTTACTCACCTTCTTAGGAGAACACCAGGAGCTCATAACTTTGAAAAAACATGGGTCTACAGTATTCTCTTGAATGGAGTGTTAGTTAAGTCAGACCAGCCAGTATGGCAAAGCTGCACAGACTACCCATGTTATATTTATAGCACATAAAACTCTGGCTGGATGAGAAGCTGGTACCCAAGAGTGCGAGGCACAGAAAATGTTGGCTGTTTCTCAGTGTGACCCAATGACCCTCAATGGAGGGATTATAGATCTACAAAATTAGCTTTACTGAGCTTCAATGCTCTAGTCTCTTTGATCCAAGTGTCTCATCTCCTAAAGCAGGACTGAACAGATTAGCATTGTCTAGAAATGTATCAGGATTTAGAAAAGTACCTCATCCCAAATTCTCTAGGGAAGATTTATAAAGGAAAATTGTGTGAAACATTTTGCTTTATGTGAATGGTAACAGAAAGTTACTGAAAAAAACTGACCAGACCTGTCTACCAAATGACATTTCATTAACTCATTCCTTCTTTACTATGATCAAATCCTTTCCCAGAGGCTGCTTGGGATAATCTATTCTTTTTTATTTTATTTTATTTATTTTTTTAAATTTATTTATTTATTTATTTAACTTTATACATTCATTTTCACAAAATTTTGGGTTCCAAATTTTCTCCCCTTTTCTCCCCTCTCCCACCCCAATACCCCAAGAAATCTAATTTTCCCTATCTCCAATCTGCCCTCTCTTCTGTCATCCCTCCCTTCTCTTGTCTCCACCCTCTCCTTTCTCCTGTAGGGCCAAATGACTTTCCACTCCTCCTTAACTGTATGTCTTCTTTCCTAGTAGCAACAGCAATACTAGACAGTTGTTCCTAAAACTTTGAGTTCCAAATTCTCCCCATCCCTCCCTCCCCACTCATTCCCTTTGGGAAGGCAGGCAATTCAATATAGGCCATATCCGTGTAATTTTGCAAGTGACTTCCCTGATAGTCGTGTTGTGTAAGACTAACTGAATTACCCTCCATCCTATTCTGTCCCTCATTGTTTCTCTTCTATCTTTTGATCCTGTCCCTCCCCAAGTGTTGACTTCAAATTGTTCCCTCCTCCCTTTGCCCTCCCTTCCATCATCCTCGCCCCTTTCTTTTCTCCTTCCCCCCCACTTTCCTATACTGTAAGATAGGTTTTCATACCAAAATGAGTGTGCATTTTATTCCTTCCCTTAGTCAAATGTGATGAGGGTAAACTTCTTGTTTTTTTTTTTCTTCTCAGCTCTCCTCTTTATCCCTCCACTAAAAAGTCTCCTACTTGCCTCTTAAATGACATATAATTACCCCATTCCATTTCACCCTCTTTCCTCCCCCTACATTTCTCTCTCACCATTTACCTTAATTTCTTTTAAGCTATGATCCCATCCTATTCAATTCACTCTGTGCTCTCTGTCTCTGTGTATGTGTGCATGTGTGTATGTGTGTGTGCGTGCATGCGTGTACATGTGTGTGTGTGGTCCCACCAACTACCCAGATACTGAAAAGTTTTAAGAGTTACAAATATTGTCTTTCCATGTAGAAATGTAAACAGTTAACTTCTGGTAAGTCCCTTAAGACTTCTCTTTGCTGTTTACTTTTTCATGCTTCTTCTCATTCTTGTGTTTGGAAGTCAAATTTTCTTTTCAGCTCTGGTCTTTTCATCAAGAATGCTTGGAAGTCCTCTGTTTCATTGAAAGACCATATTTTCCCCGGAAGTATTATACTCAGTTTAGCTGGGTAGGTGATTCTTGGTTTGAGTCCTAGTTCCTTTGACTTCTGGAATATCCTATTCCACGCCCTTCAATCCCTTAATGTAGAAGCTGCTAGATCTTGAGTTATCCTGATTGTATTTCCACAGTACTGAAATTGTTTCTTTCTAGCTGCTTGCAAGATTTTCTCCTTGAGCTGGGAGTTCTGGAATTTGGCCACAATGTTCCTAGGAGTTTCTCTTTTTTGATCTCTTTCAGGTGGTGATCGATGGATTCTTTCAATACTTATTTTGCCCTCTGGTTCTAGAATATCAGGGCAGTTTTCCTTGATAATTTCATGGAAGATGATGTCTAGGCTCTTTTTTAATCATGACTTTCAGGTACTCCCATAATTTTTAAATTGTCTCTCCTGGATCTATTTTCCAGGTCAGTTGTTTTTCCCATGAGATTTTTCACATTCTCTTCCATTTTTTCATTCTTTTGGTTTTGTTTGGTGATTTCTTGGTTTCTTGTAAAATCATTAGACTCCATCTGTTCCATTCTAATTTTGAGAGAACTATTCTCTTCAGTGAGCTTTTGAACCTCTTTTTCCATTTGGCTAATTCTGCTTTTGAAAGCATTTTTCTCCTCATTGGCTTTTTGAACCTCTTTTGCCAATTGAGCGAGCCTATTTTTCAAGGTGTTATTTTCTTCAGCATTTTTTGGGGTCTCCTTAACCAAGGTATTGACCCGTTTTTCATACTTTTCTTGCATCTCTCTCATTTCTCTTCCCAGCTTTTCCTCCACCTGTCTAACTTGCTTTTCAAAATCCTTTTTTAGCTCTTCCAAGGCCTGAGCCCACCCGACATCCCCTGGGGTGTCTGGGGTACTGAAGCCCCGCCCTCCACATCTTTCCCCGATGGCGAGAATACGTCCTCGTCCTCGTCATCAGATATGAATGTTGGGATCATTTGCATTTGTTGGAAAAAACTCTCTATAGTCTTATTTTTCTTCCCTTTTCTAGGCATTTTCCCAGCCAGTTACTTGACTTCTGAGATTCCTGTCCACCCCCGCCTAGATCCGCCCAGCTAGTGCTTGGGGTCTGAGGTTTAAATGGGCTTTCCGCAGCAAGCTTTAGTTCTGGTACTGGGGTGGGGGCAGGGCCGCCTCCCAGGCTCAGCTCCCTCAGGGGCTTTATGCAGAGGCCTTCAGCAGTGGAGCAGGGTGGGGCAGGGCCGTCTCGCAGGCTTAGCTCCCTCAGGTTGTTTATGCAGAGACCTTCCGTAATGAGGATCCTGCCTGCTGCTGAGGGAGTCCGGGTGGCCGCCACTGCTGCTGCCTCTGCTGCTGCCCACGCCTCTGCCTCCGCCGCTTCCTACCCCCTTCTCTGCTGCCCCCACTTCCTCCCGAGGGGGCCCGAGTCACGGAGACATTCCGCTCCTCTCCTCCAGCCCAGCCTCTCTCACTGACCTGTAGCTTCTGTGGGCGGAGGGACTTTCCCGGCTGCTGGAGCTTCCGTCCCTGAAGCCTGCTTGGGTCAGCTTCTCTGGGGCCACGGCCAGGGCAGTGCTGGGGGTGGGGTCCACTTTCCGGAGTGCGACGGACCCTGGGGACGGGTCTCCAGGGCTCTCTGGCACAGAAATCTCTTCCACTCCGTTTCTGCACCCCTTTCAGTGGTCCAGAAGTTATGCGGATCTCTTTTTACATTAATTCTATGTGCTGTGGGTTGGAGCTCGTAAACTTGCGTCCTTCTACTCCGCCATCTTGGCTCCGCCCCCTGGGATAATCTATTCTTACTTAACCTTTTCTGTGTGCATCATGGACTCATCTGGTGATACCTATGGACCATACCTCCTGAGAATCTTGTTTTTTTGTGTGTTTTTTTAATTCACAAAATAATATGTAGGGTTATAAAGAAAATTAACTATATTAAAATATGGTATTATATATTGAAGTGGTATTTCAAAGGTCGAGGACCCTATTTAGTAGATAGAGATATGGCTCTTGAGCCAGGAAAATCTTGGTTCAATTCCCACCTCTGACACCTGCTGGTTTTTGGACCATGGACTTCAGCTAATTCTACGACTTCAAGGTGTAGAGGACTTGCCAGTCTGCCTTGGTAGAGGGAATTTCATTAATGAGCTTCTCCTACACCAGTGAAATCCACAGATCACAGATCTACCTAGCAATTTGACCTTTAGAGACTTTCTAGAGTGTCCAGTGTTTCCAAAGTACACTGAATTGTTTGGATCCAAATACTTCACCTCCAGCTTGTATGTTCTTGCCCTTTATGTCTTGAATCACTGACAATCTAATACCCATCTTCTAAAATTCAGCTAAAATTCAGCCACCTCTGGGAAAGAATATCTTTCCCCCTTGGAGTTGCCTTCCTTCTATTTGCATCCCTCATGCCAAGAGCAGTAAGAAAGGCAGAATCCCATCTACTGACCACTGTCCTCAGAATGTAAGGCACTGAAAGAAAACGTTTGTTTTTTTTTATTCTTTCCCTGTAGCCCTACCAAGAACCAGGTACAAAGAAAGTTTTTGTTTCATTGACCTGGTCCTTGAAAAAGATGCAGAGCTCAGGTAAAAGGTGAACCCTAGTCTTATGGGGCTCACACCTTAAGAAGTGTGTCAGATACAAACCTAGGGAGCTACAAGACCCATAGTCCCATGATCTATTTGTAGCTGTGCTGCAAAGTTCTCTGACAGAGATCTGGGATACCAGGTGATGTAGTGGCTTGGAGGCAGAAATACCTGAGTTCAAATTTGGTCTCAGACACTGACTATGTGACTGTGGGCAAGTCATCAATATGTAAGGGTCTTAGACTTAGGAGATTCTTTTAACTTTAAATCTATGATTCTTCAATTGTGTAAAATGAAAGGACAGTGCAATAAGATTTCTATGAGAAGGTAGGAATCTTAACTAGGTTATTAAAGGAGAGGAGAGGGAGGAAATTTTAGACAAAGATAAGAGAAGAGATACTGAAATGGAAGATATAAATGTCATAGTGTGAAGGAAAGACAACTGGATCTCAAACAAGAACATGTGAGTTTGAATTATGGCTTTTGACACTGGGTGTAAGAGGAATGGAAGTATCTGCACATCTCTGAACAGCAGTCTCCTCTTACATACAATGGAAGAATAACTCTTGACTTTACTTACCCCATGGAGCAAAATGGAAAGCACTTCGTGAAATTTATGATTCTAGAGAGAGAGGAGATATTTTTTGAGGGAGGATGAAGGGGATGTAGCTTTTGAGAAAGTGTTTTCCTATTTGTTGAGAGCAGTGGTTTTCAAAGTGGTGTTCATGGACCTCTACTGTGGATATCTGTTATCCTTTCAGAGGGTCCTCTAGATAAGCATTATTTTAGTTGGGCTAGTGGGGACAACACTATACTTGGTTTAAGAAGGACCCAAGTTCAAATCCTGCCTTAGACACTTACTATCCATTTGGTCCTGGGCAAGTTATTTGATTTCACCCATTTCAGTATCCTCAAATACGAAATGGAGATGATAATAATAGTACCTACTCCATAGGGTTCGTATGAGGATCAAATGAGAAAACATACATTAAATGCTTTGCAATCTTAAAGTGATATATTTTTATTCAATTGTTTTTCAGTCATGTCTGACTCTTCCTGACCTTATTTGGGGTTTTCTTGGCAGAGATACTGGAGTGGTTGCCATTTCATTCTCCAACTCCTTTTAGAGATGAGGAAACTGAAGTAACCATGGTTAAGTGACTTACCCAGAGTCACACAGCTAATACGTGTCTGAAGTCAGATTTGAACTCCAGTTTTCTTGACTACAGGCCAAGCCCTCTAACTACTGTGCAACCCAGCTGCCCCAAATTTCTGGTAGAGATTGGTAAAAATAAAAATGCGATTTTTGCTCTATTCAACTTCTAGAAATCCCTGAAATTTGTCCACAAGACCCCTTTTGGGCCTCAGGTTAAGAACTTCTGCTTACATATACCTTTGACTGCTTATAACAATTCTGATTTACATTCTTCCTTATTGTGGATGAGGAATTGTGAAAGAGAAAGGAATGATCAATGGTTAATTCTGCAGAGAGAGAAGTGGGCCTGCAAACATGGACACCATCTGTTTGAATTGGACCAGAATGATCTGGTTGAGAAGTAAAGAGAATTTTGATTGTTATATTATTAAACTTCCCCTGGTGGGATAGATCAAACTGTATCTAAGTCTTCCTGTTGCCCCCCACCCCAGCCTTAAGTCCACACCCTGAAGATTAAAGAAAGTGAACTAACGTGAACAGTTTAAGTTCTGCTGGATCTTGGCCTATTGGGTTTCACTATGCTCTCCAGTGATCCCCTCTACATGTGCCCAGAGAGAACTTTCTATAGAACTGGATGGAAAGAAGGCAACTAATGAACAGACCATGCCTAACCAGAGGAGAAAGACAGTGATTGTTCAAGACTGGTAATACCTACATTCCAAGGGTGGAGGCTGGGGAAGGAAGAGAGAACCCTGATTGTCATTCCCTAAAGCAGTCTAAGAGGTGAACACTCCCACCTTAGACAAATAACCCTCACTACATCCTACTATGATAGGAAGGTGGTTAAGCACATCCACATTCAGAGGCCAACAAGTCATTTGGTTTGGTGGGGACATAGGGAGCATAAAGGGGCACTTTGAGAAGACAAGACTGAAAATCTGGGACTATGGAGAGCCTTGAATGTCAGGCTGAGAAGGATTTATCATGTTTATATTTGTGGAATTGGTGAAAGGACTTAGGAAGGGAAGAGAAATGTCAGGAGAGTTCAGTCTCAGGAGGTTTCATCTGGCAACCCATTCAGGATGGGCTGCCCTATAACATAGCCTCAAGGTAAGAAAACCATTATGATTTGTCCAGTTTTCTGATTGGAGACTGAGACCAGAAAG
Organism: Bettongia penicillata ogilbyi; assembly: GCA_023548195.1. Lineage (NCBI taxonomy): Eukaryota > Metazoa > Chordata > Mammalia > Diprotodontia > Potoroidae > Bettongia > Bettongia penicillata. The sequence continues at coordinate 13,502,172 of JAJHZJ010000150.1, read as the reverse complement.
GGTAAGGGAGGTTCTTTAGATCACATAGTAAGTTTAAGGCTGAACTGGGGCCAGATTCTAGGCCCAGGTATCCACAACTCTTTCTATTGCCTTCCCCCAATAGATTATATGCTCCCTGAGGGTAAGAACTATCTTAATTTTTCATATTTGCATTCTGAGCATAGCGCGGTGCTTTAATAGGTGCTTCATAAGTATTTATTGTTTAACTCTCCACCTTCAAGGATAATTAAAAAAAACCTTTAGAGGCTAGAGAGGAGCTGATGCTGTGTAGTAGTTTTTGCTGTTTTTAATTTGGATTTCTGGAAAATTCTTATTACAGCCTCCAAGGCATCCATAGGCTGTTCATTGAATGTAATCTCTTCTACTTTTGGAATGGTGGTGATGCCTAAGAGTGAGCAGTACAGTGTAGAAGGAGGAGTTCATTGGGACTCAGTGGTCTTGAACTGCAGTCCTGGTGTGGGTCCTTTTGCACATCTCTCTTCTCTGCTTGCACAGTCTCTATCCTTCAAATCCAATCACCCTCTGTCTGGACTAGTGCTAGTCTCCTAATTGGATCTTTTATTTCCATTTTCTCCCCTGTGCCATCTATCTTCCATAAAGCTGCCAAAACAATGTTCCTAAGGCATGGATCTCACCATGTCATTGCACTTCTCAAAAGTCATTAAAATCCTCATTGTCCCTGGGATAAGACAAAATCCTCAGGATGGTACGAAAAACTGGCTGCTATCTGCCTTTTCACTCTTCATTTGTATGACTTCCCTTCATTGTCTACTCCTGTCAATGTATCCTTCTGGCTGTTCCGTATCCCTCCCCTTAAGTCCTGTCCATGGGCTGTCCCCTTGTCTTTCCAACATGATATCTCTGGTCACCACCATCTCTTAGCTTCCCTACCTTCCATCAAACATGCTGCCTTTTAGAGAAGTTCTAGCTCAATTATCATCTCCTTGCTCTTGAAATTTCATTGCAACCTTGTATATAGTTTGTATTTTACTCATCTGTTGTAATACTTCTTCTATACTGGTCAGAATATAAGCTCCTTGAGGGCAGGGGCTTTTGTTATGCAAACACTCTACATATGTATTTAATAAGTATTTATTAAATTGATAGGGAACAAATGCTGATTAATGATAGGGGAATGGGAGGAGAAGCACATCTGTGAAGTGAGTAGCTCATTAAGAAGATGGGATATGAGAACGGGATTTGGCTAGCCAGTGTCTGTCATCTCCTAGGCAACCAAGACCCAATTTAAGGACTTAGACCTGTTGAATTCACAAGTGACTAGAGCTAGAAAAATGAACCCAGTGACACAGGCCCAGAAAAATTCAAAGCAGAAGAGACAGTCAGGGACTTGGGCACAAGTCTCAGTTTCACTCATGCAAATAGATTTTCTTACTGCCAGGTAAATGTAGCTGCCAAAGTTACTGTTATAGAGGAGAAGAGAAATACCTGACCCCCTTCTGATACAAATCCAAGGGAGAGCTGCCTCAATCCCAAGCAACATGTTCAAAAGAGACAGAGGAGAGTGGGGATGTTGTCTTTTCCTTGTAAGAGTTGCTGACTGAATCAGTGATTTTTCCTAGGGAACTGCTAGTTAGCTTTGTCCCAGTCCCTCACCCCCACAGCCATATCATCTGAGTCAAGATAAATGAGGAGCTTTTTCTTTATTTATACCTTTTAGTAAGGAACCCAAACACATGACCATCACAAGGGCTACACACAGACCCTTACCCATGGTCAGATTAAGTAAATAAACCTTAAAATTGCAAAGGCAAAGTGGGGGGAGAACTTGAATCTATATATCTGTTGTTTGTTTTTCAGATCTATACTGCTCTTTGTGCCACCTACTGGTGTTTTTTTTGGGAAAGATACTGGAATGGTTTGCCATTTCCTTATCCAGCTCATTTTATGGATGATGAAACTCAGGCAACCAGGGTGAAGACACTTACCCAAGGTCACACAATCAGTAAGTGTTTGAGGGCAGGTTTGGACTCAGGAAGATGAATCTTCCCAATTCTAGGGCTGGCACTCTCTGCACTGTGGCAGCCCCTAGCTGCCCCATCTACATCTTTACTGAGCTACAAAATAGGAAATAAACACTGTGACACAGGGAGGGTCACAAACTCACTTTAGTGGGTGGGTCTACATGTTCTTGTTGTTTTTCCTTCCTTCTCAAAGAGGACCAATGACATCATGGGGTGATGTCCTGACTTCAACATGAACTGGGTTTAAATGAGGCAGAGCTGTGCAAAGTCATTGCTCTCACTCTCTCTTCTGGAATCAATGAAGTCTGGTGGCAGGACAAAAGTCAGATGCTTGGAGACAAAATGGTATTTTGTCAGGGTATACTTTGGACCACCAGCACAGAAGAAGGAAGTGGATAATGAGTGTGGGAAAAAGATGTGAAGTCCAACGAGGGAGACCCAAATAGTGAGATGGATCATAGATACTTAGATATTTGTTGGGTATTCTATCTACCAAAAGCAAAGGATATAATAAACTTGACACTGGAATGAATAACTGTTCTCTTTCACAGAGTAGAGGGATTCATTAGGGGTGGCAGATCTACTTTCTGGTAGCATTTATGACCAACAACTCTATTCTGTCTTTGATTTTGACTCTGTGATTTCATTGGCACATTGAACTCTCAGTAAGGAAGCATCCTCTGCCAAAGCATTTAGGAGGGGTGGAGTCAAGATGGTGGAGTAGAAAGACGCACATACTGCTAGCTCTTCCCCCACAGTGATAAAATACATGTAAAGAAAGCCTCTCAACAAATTCTAGAGCAGCAGAAGCCACAGAACAACAGAGTAGAGGAGATTTCCAGCCCAGGGTGACCTGAAAGGCTGATGGGAAACATCTGTTGCACCAGATGTGGAGCAGAGCCCAGCCCAGCCTTGGCCCCATGGCAGACTAGGGGAGGATGCCAGCAAGTCTGGGGGTAGAATCCATAGTCCCGGAATCCCCAGTCACAGAATTGCCAGTCGCAGTAGCAAAAGTTGGCAGATCCCTCAACACACAGGCACCAAAGGTCAGTGAGAGGGTTTTTTTCAGCTAGCCAAGAAGGGAGAAGGGCCTTCCCATAGCTCCAGCCAGAGACCATATCGGGTGGGTGGCAGCAGCTTCTACAGCAGTCCCTAGAGCAGCCCGCATCCATTGTTGGATCGTAAAAAACCTGGGGTACTGAGTAGCTGATTCTTACCTCAGTCCGGTGTAGAGGCCCTGCCCTGACCTGATACTCCTGAGGGATTTGAGCAGCTGATCTTTTTCTCACACAGAATGGTGGTCCTGCCCATCCAGCTTATCTGAATCTCAGCCCCCAGTGCAGGCTTGGCAGAACTGGAGGCAAGGTGGTTATGAAGACACAACTCTATTACTCAGATTTGGGGCACAAAAATTTCTGCTTGCTCTCAGAACAGGGTACATGCTTGATTGTACCACCTTGGAGGAACTGAGATCTTACAAATCCTCAAAGTACACCCTACTCTTGACAAAGGACCCAAAAGTCAAGTAATTGGTTGGGGAAAAAACCCAAAAAAGGAGGGAGAAAATAAGACTATAGAAGGTTACTTTCTTGGTGAACAGATATCTTCTCCCACCCTTTTAGGCGAGGAAGAACAATACCATCAGGGAAAGACATAAAGGTCAAGGCTTCTTTATTCCAAACAACCAAAATAAATATGCAATAGCCTCAGGCCATGGAAGAGCTCAGAAAGGATTTTGAAAATCAAGTAAGAGAGGTGGAGGAAAAATTGGGAAGAGAAATGAGAGAGATGCAAGAACAGCATGAAAAGTGGGTCGACACCTTGCTAAAGGAGACCCAAAAAAATGCTGAGGAAAATAACACCTTTAAAAATAAGCTAACTCAACTGGCAAAAGAGGTTGAAAAAAGTCAGTGAGGAGAAGAATGCTTTAAAAAGCAGAATTAGTCAAATGAAAAATGAGGTTCAAAAGCTCACTGAAGAAAATAGTTCTTTAAAAATTAGAATGGAACAGATGGAGTCTAATGACTTTATGAGAAACAAAGAAATCATAAAACAAACCAAGACAATGAAAAAATGGAAGATAATGTGAAATATCTCATTGGAAAAACAACTGACTTGGAAAATAGATCCAGGAGAGACAATTTAAAAATTATGGGACCACCTGAAAGCCATGATCAAAAAAAGAGCCTAGGTACCATCTTTCATGAAATTATAAAGAAAAACTGCCCTGGCATTCTAGAACCAGGGGACAAAATAAATATTGAAAGAATCCCCAAATCACCTCCTGAAGGAGATCCAAAAAAAAGGAACTCCTAGGAACATTGTAGCCAAACTCCAGAGTTCCCAGATCAAGGAGAAAATATTGCAGGCAGCTAGAAAGAAACAATTTGAGTACTGTGGAAATACAATCAGGACAACACAAGATCTAGCAGCTTCTACATTAAGGGATCAAAGGGCATGGTATATGACATACCAGAAGTCAAAGGAACTAGGACTAAAACCAACCCTACCCAGCACCTACCCAGAAAAACTGAGTATAATACTTCAGGGGAAAAACTGGTCTTTCAATGAAATAGAGGACTTTTAAGCATTCTTGATGAAAAGACCAGAGCTGAAAAGAAAATTTGACTTTCAAACACAAGAATCAAGAGAAGCATGAAAAGGTAAACAGGTCTTAAAGATTTTTTTTAAATCTTTAAAGATTTCTCTTTAAATCACAAGGGACTTACTAAAGTTGAACTGTTTACATTCCTACATGGAAAGACAATATCTGTAACTCTTGAAACTTTTTTCGGTATCTGGGTAGTTGGTGGAATTACACATATATACACACACACACACACACACAGCACAAGGTGAGCTGAATAGGATGGGATCTTAAAAAATGAAATTATGGGGTGAGAGAGGAATATATTGGGAGGAGAAAGGGAGAAATGGAATGGGGCAAATTACCTCTCATAAAAGAGACAAGTAAAAGACTTTTCAGTGTAGGGAAAAAGGGGAGAGGTGAGAGAAAAAACATGAAGCTTACTCTTTACATTCGACTCAAGGAAGGAATAAAATGCACACTCATTTTGGTAGAAAACCTATCTCACAATACAGGAAAGTGGGGGAGTTGAGGATAAGCAGGATGGGGGGGGGGGGTGATGGAAGGGAGGGCAATGAGAGGAGGGAGCAATTAGAAGTCAACCCTCTTGGGAGGGACATGGTCAAAAGAGAGAATAGAAGAAATGGGAGGCAGGATAGGATGGAGGGAAATATAGTTAATCTTACACAACATGACAATTATGGAAGTCATTTGCAAAACTCCACAGATATGGCCTATATTGAATTGCTTGCCTTCCCAATGGGGATGGATGGAGAGGGAGAGAGGAAGAGAAGTTGGAACTCAAAGTTTTGGGAATAATTGTTGAGTATTGTTCTTGCATACAACTAGGAAATAAGAAATACAGGTAACGGGATATAGAAATTTATCTTGCCCTACAGGACAAAAGAGAAGATGGGGATAACGGAAGCGGGTGATGTTAGAAGGGAGGGCATATTAGCGATAGGGGTAATTAGAATGCTTGGCGTTTTGGGATGGGGGAAGGGGAGAAATGGGGGAAAATTTGAAACTCAAAACTTTGTGGAAATGAATATTGAAAACAAATAAATTAATTAAAATAATAATAATATTAAATAAAAATAAATAAAGAGATAAAAGAAAAGAGAAATAGGACCCATATATTCAAAAATATTTCTAGCAGTTCTTTTTGTGGTGGCAAGGAATTAGAAACTGAGGATATCTACCAACTGGGCATGAGCAAGTTGCTATATACAATTACAGTATAGGAATGTAATGGAATTCTATTATGGTATGAGAAATGATGAAGGATATACCTTCAGAAAAACCTGGGAAGATTTATATAAACTGATGCATAGTGAGCAGAACCAAGACAGCAATTCACACAATGACAGTAATATTGTAAAGATAATCAGTTTTGAAAGACTTAATAATTCTGATCAATATAATGACTCATCACAATTCCAAAGACTCACGATGAAACATTCTACTAACCTGTAGATGGAGAGCTGATGGACCCAAGTACAGATTGAAGCATATTTTCCTTCCTTCCTTCCTTCCTTCCTTCCTTCCTTCCTTCCTTCCTTCCTTCCTTCCTTCCTTCCTTCCTTCCTTCCTTTCATTTGTCTTCCTTCCTTTCTTCTTTCTCTCTTCCTTCCTTCCTTTTTTCTTTCTTTCTTTCAAATATAGCTAATGTGGACTGTTTTTGCATGACTACTTATTTGTAATAGCTTTTGTCTTTCTTCCTTCTCAATGGGTGGGGGTGGGAGAAGGGGGGAAAGAATTTGGAACCAAAAAAAAAGTATATGCTTTAAAATAAAACATTTTCCTTAAAAAGAATTGTGTGGGGACACTGAGAGGTAAAATAACTCTCCCAAAGTGATACAGCCAGTGTATTTCACAGACCAGACTTAAACTTATGTCTTTGTGATTCTGAGGACAGCTTTCTTTTACTTCTCTGGACTTCTCAGGGCCTTGTCACTAAAGCAGGAATGATGGGAACACAGGGAAGGAGTGACCCCTCCATCACTGAATGTGTGATCAAAGAATACAAAGGTTAACTTGGAACTACAATTCTGGGAAAGCAGATTTCAAGAGCTTCATAGAAAAAAAGAGGTAAGATCCCATTGACAAAAGATTTAAGGGTTGAATGAGATGTCCTTGGAGATTTGTTCCATCTCTGCAAGTTTAAAGTTCAAATAAAGACTGAAATAGTCAAAGATGTTCTCCTGGACAAGGTGGGTCCTAAAGGATTGTGGAGAAGATGGGAAGGTCCAGTTGTTGAGATGGGAATAGCCATGTGTGTTTTGGTGGTTAATTGAAGAGATTGACCTGACAAGGGTAGGGCAAGTGTGGGGAGGTGGGGAAAGGTAGGCATGATAAGATGTTTTCCTAAGCTGTGTTTCATGATTAGTCCAAGGTGTCCAGTACAGCCAAGCTATATTCTTAGATGATAGCTCATGCTTTTCTGCCTCTCACATTTGGACCTCTCTCCACTCCCATAATTTCCACCTTTGCTCAGAACTCCATCACTTCTGACTTGGATTATACAATAGCCTCCTTCTGGATCTCCCTGCCTCCAGTCTCTTTAATCTCCAATCCATCTTCTGCACAGCTGTCAGAGCTCTTCCTCGGGTGCAGTCTGGACCATGACTGAATAAACATGAGAAATTCCCTATTACATCTAGGATCAATATGATTTCCCATTTGGTTCTTAGAATCCTTCTCAGTCTGCCTATATTTCTTCCTTCTATATAGTCTCCTGTCTTGCTATGAGTACTTAATAGTTCTTCACCCAGAATATACCATCTTCCACCTCTGTGCCTTTGCATTAGTCTTCTCTTCCTGCAAAGTTTTCTCTTCTTCTCTGCCTCCTGTAACCCCTGCCTTCCTCTAAGCATTGACTCATAGGAGGGTTTTCCCAGATAGTGCTTTTGTGCAAAGGCACCTTTCCATTTCCACTGTATTCATCTTGTTTATGCACATATTGTCTCTGCCTTAGAATACAAGTTCCTTGTATCTGTTTATTTTCAACATATCACACATTGCTAATTCAAAGTTATTCAATAAAAGCTTGTTCATTGATCAGGGAGAAGTTGCTGAAGCACCCAATCTTCTAACGAACTTTGATACTAGATCCTGAATGTCATTGCTACAGTCCTGATGTGTGGGCCCCTCCCAAAAGCAGGATAGGCATGTAGAAGGCATAAGGGAAGTCTATGGATAGGAGTTTGGAATCAGGAAGACTTATCTTCATGAGTTCAAACACAGACTAGCTGTGTAGTCTTGGGCAGGTCACTTAATCTTGTTTGTCTGAGTCTGTCATTGGCAAATTGAGCTGAGGAAGGAAATGACCAACCTCTTTGCCAAGAAAATCCCCAAATGGAATCAGAAAGAGTCTGACATGACTGAACCTAGAACAGTTCTGAGGGACCATTAAGCCCAGTCCCCTCATTTTAGAAAGGAGATAACTAAGCAGGAAAGTGGACTTGCTCAGTCAAATAGTACAAAGGTGCAAATAGTACATCTCAGATGTGAATCCAGATTCAGTATTCCTTCTCTACACTTTGATTTCTCAGGATCTTACATCAATAGGAAACTCTCTGGGACTCCTTCAGAGAGAGGTGAGAAAGTCTCAGAGCCCTTTGGAATACAGTGAGGACAGATTGCGATGGAGAGTATGGAGAGACAAAGAAAGCTGGGAGGGAGCCTGGAGACTTCACAGGAAATGTGATTAGCCTGGGAATGTAAATAGGAAAGTTGCTGAATCAAAGATATTTGGGAATTGAGTAGAACCACAGGTGACCCATGCTAATTAGCCTTGAATATGTAGTCATCCAGTAATTGGTGGAAGATGCAAACCTGGGACAAGGGGTAAGACATCATGGCTTGTGTTGCCTTGGCCATTCTACTGAGAGAGGTCATGAGCCATCCCAGACTAGCAGAAATTCTCATGGCTGGGTGCTAGACCTCATTCCTGAGAGCCTGACCCTTTGTGAGCCAGACAGCTTTTCTGACCATAAAAAATAGAGACCATCAGTTCCCTCAGTGCTGGACCCATGAGTCATCCCTTATCAGGTGCCCACTCAACTTGATTGCATCTCTATGACTTATCTCACATCTTTCCCTCTGTCTCCTAGCACAGAGGGAAACCCATCATTTTTTTCCAGGGCTATTTCAGCAGTCACCTGAAATGTCTCTACTGCTCCAGCTTCTACCTTCTCCAGTACGTCATTCATGCATTCATTTCATATATAAAAAGTAATTTTCCAAATGAACCCAACCCTACAGATGTTGTTCAGTTATTCCAGTTGTATCCAATTCTTTGTGATCCCATTTGGGGGTTTTCTTGGCAAAAATACTGCATTGTTTGCCAGCTCCTTCTCCAGTTTGTTTTACAGATGAGGAAATTGAGGCAAACAGGATTAAGTAACTTGCCCAGGGTCATACATCTAGATTTGAACTCATGAAGATGACTCCCCCTAGTTCCAAGCCTGATGCTCTATCCATGGGGCCACCTCACTGCCCCTAGCCTACAGATGACACTCTTCTAACCCAAAGTATTCAGTGACTCTGCAATGCTGAATGAAGGTTAATGTGATATAATGAAAAGTTTTCTTTGTTATGGGGGCAGAAGACTTCAGTTTAAATTCTACTCCTGATATTTATGGACTCTGTGATCCTGGGCCAGTTGCTCTGAGTTTCAGTTTCCTCATCTGTAAGCTATTGACAATCTGGCCTGTATTTGGTTGGGGGAAAAGTGATTTCTAGATATTGAAGTGATATATAAGTAAAACACATTGTACTGTCTGATCTCTTGTATCATATTCTCATGCATCATCTATCATACATTTTGCATATCATGCAAGATACAAAGTACATTATACATTGTAATTAGCCCATCTACCAGAGCATTTCAAATGTCTTAAATCATATCACGTCCCTGGAGGTCTCTGAGCAGAGATTGGGTGACCACTTGTTGGTAGAGAGAGATATCTTTCACATAGGGGATTGGGCTTGGGGGAGGTTGACTGCTGGGTTTCCTCCATACTCTCAGACTCTACAGGATGCTCCAGTTCCTTGATTTGGGGGTCCAGACCCGTGATTTCATTAGCATGAAGGAACTCCCAGGATTTAGGTTCCCTGTGCCAATGCAAATATTACTGTTATCTGGTGGCACTGAAACATTAAATGACTTGCCAAGAGTCACAGAATCAGGGTAAAGAAGAATCAAGACATAGACCCTTGTCCTCTGATTCTGAAGTCTTTGTCATAGGTCTAGAGCTGGAAGAGATCTCCAAGGTTCTGGAGTCCAACATTAGTATTTTACAAGTGAGGAAACAGAGGCACTCAAGCTGTTCAGGTTTCTTGTATCTAACCTGAATCTTATTTCTGCCTCCTAATTGCTCCTAATCCTGCCCTGGTGGCTGATTCTTTTTTTTTCTTTCATAACACTTCACTCACTTAGAGGCAGCTATTATATCCCAATCATTTATGCCCAGGGACTTTTAGGATGTCCATATGAGGGGAGCAGAGCAAGAATAAGTATCCCCTCTTAAAATGGGGAAACTGAGACTCTGAGAGGGGAAAGGAGGTACCTAAGGTCACAGAGTGAGTTAATGACAGAGCTGGGACTTATCATCCTAGATTGCATATTGACAGCTAGATGAGACCCTCAGGTCTCTCAATTCTTAGTTCTAGATTCTTCAGCCTTAAACTTTTCAAGGCTCAGGCTGCCCATGTTCTTTAACACCTTATCACTTGTAATACAACATGCTTACTGTCTTTGTAAACAAGACATGTCCACTGTCTCTGCCTCAGTTTCCTAATACGTAAAACCAGGAGGGTATATTTAATTATTTCAAGGGTCCTTTGAAGGTCTAAAACTATGACCCTATAGCATGCATGTGTTTAAAGTATCTTGCAACTTAATGTGCTAGGCATGACAATGATAAACCTTATATGAGAAACACCAGTCTTCTAAGATTATAAATTGCAGACAAATTGCTACAATCTAAAATAGTGGAGGGAGTTTTCATACTGGGAGTTCCATCACCTTGAGATTGCAAGCCAGATTCCTATCTGAATATGGGTTCTAATTGCTAATTCTGCTGTTAATAATAATGTTAGTATTCTGACATCAAGGCTACTACTCACAACCTCCCTTCTCTTCCCACAGTCCACATTTTGGCAAAGCCAACTAGCTGCCCAGTGACTAAGGTACGGAAGCTAATTGGCTGAGTTGACCTGGTGTTTCTTTTTGCACACTGGGGTCCTGCCCACTGAGAGGCCTCAGCAATCAGCAGCATCTATTTTGAATTCATGAGGGAGGAGGCAGAGAGCTGATCATTTTTTTTCATATGTAAATTGCATTAAAAAAATCCATAGCTCTTGGAGTGCTTTGTAATAAGGCCATAAATCACTCACTCAGCCACTCCTGTTGGAGAGCCAATATCTTACTTGTTGTAGAGAAAGGGAAACTCTGAGGTCAGCTTTGTTGGGCATGGTCATCAACTCCAGGGAGAGTGGTTGCTGGTAGGTCTTCTGAGTGCTATCACCGCATTGGAGGTTGGCATGCACATTGGCATCTGTAAACTCCTTAGGAGTCAGCTGTGGAATGGATGCCAAGGAAAGCTCATGAGGCCTGGCTTACTTCTTTCAACTCTTCCAAGATAGAGGGTTAGAGTACTTTATTAAAGTATATATTAAGAAGTGCTTCCTACGTGTCTGGGCCTGCACCTTATAAGCCCTGGGGATGAAACCGCATCCACTAAGACAGTTCATGCCCTTTAGGCTCTTGTGTTTTTTGGGGAAGGGAGAAGACAACGTATAAAGGGGAGCTAGAAATGGGGGAGCTTGTTGGCTTGGAGTCAGAGAAATCCTGAGTGGACCCAGGAGTAAAGGAGTGAATGTGACGGGGGTGCCTCCTGCAGTGGTGGTTCTGGTCATTAGAGAAGAGGGTCATGGGGTGGAGGCAACTCCAGAAGTGAAAAGGTAGCGATGGAAGGAAGTTTAGATGTCTTCAGAGTGAGGAGGGGAGGTAGGATATGCACAGTCACTGACCCAGGTCCTAAGCCCTCATGACTTGGTATGGGGGAGTGCTACCTGCTGTAGAAGGACCCTTTCAAACCTAGTAAGGATGGCCCTGAATTTCTGGCCACACAATCTGCCAGCAGCAGTTCTGACTTTGGAAAGCCCAAAGAGCCCAGATCCCCTTAGCAGAGAGGGCAGGAGCCCAGAGTCTCCTCTTGACCAAGATGTGGCAACACAGGAGGCCTAGAACAAAGGGTGTAATCACATACTTCATTAATCTCAATTTATTTTAAAATTCTCTTAAATAACTTCCCTTTACAGGGCACATTGCTAGACACTGAAGGGACAAAAGAAAAAAAAACACAATCCTTAGCACTCAAGAATGTTAATTCCTTCTCCTGAGGAACGTCATGGACTCTAGGATGTGAAGGCTAGAATTCTAGAGCTCAAAACAGAAAGAGCAAGATTCAAGTCCTACCTCACAATTTACTATCCAAGTGATCCTTCACCTACTATGGAGTTTCTCAGGGTCAGTTTCTCCATATGTAAATGGGAGATAATATTCATGCACATATAATTGAATGTTTTCAAAATAATGCATAATATGTACTATTTGAAGTAATATAGAAAGGTGGTACAGTGGATTGAATGTTGGACCATAAGTCAGGAAGATCTGAATTCAAATATTGTTCTGACTCTTATTAGCTATGTGACTCTGGACAAATAGCAACCTCTGCCTCAATTTCCTCAGCTGAAAATCCAGCAAATAATGGCACCTCTCTCACAGGGTGGTTGTGAGAATCAAATGATATGACATTTGTGGAGTGTGGAGGACAGTATCTGGCATATAGTAGGTGCTTAATAAATGCTTACCCTTTCCCTTTCCTATTATTGTATAGAACACATACTATTATATATATATATATATATATATATATATAAAATCTGTACATGTGATATGTTTATGTGTGCACACATATACATATACAAGCACATTTAAGGACCAGTTCATTATCCATTTGCCGCTTCTAAGATGGAGGTGTGTGTGTGTGTGTGTGTGTGTGTGTGTCCATACCTGTATCTAATATACATTATCTTATTTGAGCCTCAAAACAGCTCTGTGGAGAAAACGTCATGGCTGTCACTATATTCATTTTACAGAAGAGGAAGTTCTGATGTGGAAAGCTATAAAGTGACTTCCCCAGGGTCACATAGCTAGTAAGTAATGAAAGTGAAATTTAAACTGAGGAACTCTTGATTCCCAGATTAGCACTCCATCCACTATAGAACGTTGCCTCTATTATCTGGGAACTGTCAGGATGGAGATGATAAGGGAATCCATGAGATGAGATCCCCAAGAAAAGGGGCAGGATAGAAAGAAAACCCAAGCCAATTTTGGGAGTCACCGAAGCAGACCCCCAATGATCTTAGGAGGAAGCAGGGGGAAGGGAAGGTGATCCAAGGCTGCAGACCCCACAAAAGAGATAGGGGTGATATGGTCAAGTGGGAAGTAAGAAAACCAAGGGAGATTGGTGTCATGAAAACCTCTCAAGGAAAGAGTGTCCAGGAGAAAGGGATCTTTAACAACATCAAAAGCTGCTGAGAGCTCACTAAGTATGGTGGGGGAAAAGGAAGGCCATGGGGTACAGAAGAGAAGCTTGGAGATTCAGTTTCAATCAATTGTGAGGTCAGAAGCCACACTGACTGGGAAATGAGTGGGAGATGAGGCTGTAAAAGCCAAGAAAGGAGATAGCTTTTATGGAGTTAGGCTCTGAAAGGAATAAGAACTACAGAATTCAGGGGAGTATAAGAATAAAATTGGAGTTGCAAAATGTAGGATCAATGAACATGTTTGTAGGTAATGAGAAAGGAGCCAGGAATAGATAGGGAGAAATTGAAGTTTAGAAACAGAATTGCCATAAGGGCAAGATCCTGAAGGAGAATGGAGAAAATGAGGTCAAGGGCACAAGTAGAAGAGTTAGCCTTGGGATGACAAAACCCACCTCTAACTAAGAGTCAGTAGTAGGAGAGAGGATGATACAGGATAGAAGAGAAGATCATGACTTAACAGTCAATTTTCTTAGTAATATAGTAGGCAAAACCATTTGCTGGTTAGGAGGGGTTGTATGTAGAAAGCATGAGAAGAGAAGTACTATTAAAAGTACTATTAAAAATACTGTGTAAAAGTAAGGGTCCGGTTGAGATGAAATGAGACCCATTCGCAGTGATCCATCACTAGGTTCTAGGACTTCCAGAAAAGTCAGAAGTAATTCAGTAGGATCAGAGAAGGCATCTAATAGGGCTAGTTGAAATTTGGATGACTTTTTTTCTCTCTCTCTCTACTGGTTCTTTCCCTGCTGCCAATAAACATAACAAGTTCCCTATATCTTAAAAAAAAAAAAGCAAATAACAACCCTTTTCTCTTCAACCCATTGTCCCTCCACCACCCCCTCCCCCAAGTTATTGTTTTAACTCTTTCCTCCCTTTTCAATGAAAAGTCTAGGGGTAAAAAGAAAAAAAAAGAAACACTCATTGCAGTGACAAATGAGTCAAGGCATGTGACAGAAATGGTTCCTTAGGATATTGGCCTGGGAGAAACCAAAGACAGGTGAAGTGTTTCATTTCCCTTTTAGGATTGCAGTTTTCTTCCTTATCATTTCGACTTCTCTCTGTAAGAGCTTCAAGGTTTTCAGATGGTATCTAGTTTTTGTCGATTTATTGTCCTTTCAGTTCTGCCCTTATATGACTTCAAGATGACTCCACCATGTTGCCAAACTTTGTTTTAACTGATTTTGTTTCCTTCATTATTTTTCAAGAATATGAGATTATACCACTTATAGCACCCGAACAGCCATCATTTCCTATTAAAATTAACAGATGAGGTTAAATTCCAAACCTTAAGTGCCATGTCTTTCTGCTTGACAAGAAATCATGTGTTTGCCAAATAAAGAAATTTATAACTTCTTGTGATCTCAATATGGTAATTACTCGGCATCAACTAAAATCCTTTATGTAGTCAGTACTACTACCTTTTCTTCTATCCATTTCTCAATTTTAAAGTTGATAAATTAAATCAATCTGTTTGGAGTTGTTTTGTTTTTACTCTCTTTTCATTTTCATTCTTCTAACTTGGTATTGATTTAGCATTTTGTTGTATCAATCACTCTTACTATGCACTGACTACTGAGGCATGACTCTGTATCAATAATGGATTGTTTCCTATCTATCCACACATAATTTTATTCTTTATTTTTTTAATGAATTTGTGCTTACTATGTCCAGCAGAGTCTTTGCCAGATAATTCAGTTGAGTGGATTCATGCTTAGCGAGGGACTGGACTTGGTGGCCTCTCAACTCTCTTCCATCTCCAAGGTCCTAGAATTCCAGGGTTATATTCACAGAGATTCTTTTATTCTAACATCTCTACATAGGAGTTCCAATATGGATAGTGCCATCATTGTTGAAATAATCCATCTGTTTGAGTATCCCTCAAAGATCAATAAATCTATAAATAACCTTTTATTAAATACTGCTTGTAACATAACACATAATCTGTCCCTGACTTCAAGGAGCTAAGAGTCTAATGATGGAGGCTACATTCAAGTAACTAGGCATGTACAAGATATATACAAAGTAGAGGGGAGGTAATTTTGCAGGGGTAGCACTAAAATTAATCAGAGAGTTTGGCATTGATGGGGGAAGACTAGATGTGTGTGACAGTTTCCAAACCTTCACATTCATTGGATACAGGCTAGACAGAGAATACCTAGAGCCTAGCTAGCATCACACAAGTAGGTGTGTGTGTATGTGTGTGTGTGTGTGTGTGAATTTTAAAAAGCAAACAAAATTAGTGACAGCAAACAAAAGGAAAGTTCCAGAAATGAAATGATTCTTCGACACTAATGTCCTTGCAAAGGAATAGAGAGAGAGCATCTCTATCAAACAGAATTTAAATAAGCCATCCTATTAGTACTTGAAAATAGACAATTGCTGAATCTTTGTCTACCCTGCTCTTTTTCTGAGTTTCCAGGAGTGTATTCTGCACCCTCCTACTTCCTTCCTGCCCACTCCAGGACTAGTAGTTCAGCAATGCAGGGTCTACTTGTTCGTCTACCACATTCTCTTCCATTCAGCAAGCATTCTCTTCCAATAAGCAGAAAAATAGACACTGATAAGACTTGGAGAAGAGTAGATTGGAATTTTTTCCCATTGATTTTTCTCTCCCTTTTGATCCCCTGGGCATTTCCTGGTGGGTCATCCTTGGGTTGCTGCCATATGGTGCCCTACTTATACCCAGGACATTTTGACCTGAGCAAGACATGGAGATAAAATAAACACCTGCCTAGAGAATACCACCCATCTTGGAGAGCATGTTGTAGGTTGTTTATCTGATACTCAGGGGCTTTTGGCTTCATGAGTAATGAGAGGCCTTTCCAATGAATCAGCTTCAGTTACTCTAAAGTTCCCAATTACTGTTAATCAAATGCTTAAACCTAACTCAGAGCATGAAGTCACATTGGGCTAATGGAACTGACTGCCAAGCAAAGAGGACATATATCCCTGGGATGGTTGAGAGGCACCCACACTGGTTCTCAGTGGGCATTGCTGAACAACCTGCCCTCTGTGGTACCCAAAAGTATTAGTAATGTGATAACCACATTTCAATAATGAGAAAAGAGGAAGAGAAAAAAAAGAAGAGGAGAAAAAGAAGAGAAGCTGAAGGAAGAATTGATGGAGATAGAAGAAAAAGAGAAGAAGGAATTGATAAATTAGGAGGAGGAAAATAAGGAAATCTGTCAATGCAGATCTTTACCTGCTCTGTATCTAATAGCTTCAAAGAGCTGTCTGGGGCCCTGATTTGATTCTCTCAAGGACATAGAGCCACGATGTGCCATATCTGAGACTTGGACCCAAGACTTCCAGACTCTGAAGCTACTCTTTACCCACCCTACTATACTGGCTCTTAACAGTGATATGGGACAGTCAAAATCAAATAGATTGTTATCCTGGGCTGCATGGGGGCTGAAAGGAGGTCCATGGCAACTTTGCTACACTCTGCCTAAAGCAGATGATGCCTGGAGCATGGGGTATGGCTAGCCATACAGGGAATGTTCCCAACAGGGAAGATCTGTTAGGAAAGGGCACTGATGAACTTCCAGGGTAAGATACGATGGATTCAGAGGGAAGATACACCAAGCGAGCATCCTTAAACATTCTAGTGATATACAGTTTGGAGAAGGAGGGTAGTGGTAGCTATTCTTTAGGGTTTGAAGGGGTCTCGAGAGATGACAGCAGAGCACAGTGAGGTATGGATTCTACCTCTACCACCATGGCCTCCATGACCTGTGACAATTAGTTAAATTATCTTTGCTTCAGTTTCCTCATATATAAAACAAATTGAGTTGGACTACATGATTTCTAATATCCCTTACAGTTCTAAATTTATGATCATGTGTGAAAGAAGGATCAAATTTGTTCTACTGGGACCTGGAAAGCAAAGTGAGAAGTAAAGACAGGGGCAGGGGGAAGGGAGATGAGAAGTATATTTTGGTTTCCCCTGAGGCAAAAAATTGCTGACAATCAGAGCTGTCCAGAAGTTGCATGGGTTGTCTTGGGATATAGTGGATTTATTCTCCTTTTACTGGAGGAATTCCAGACAATCCAGGATGACCACTTGTTAGGAATGGAGTCGAGATGGTCTTCTTAGGTCAAGATTGTTTGTTTGAAATGGCCCTCTGTAGTTCTATCCACTCTCCAGCTCTGTGACTGCTAGCCCAATGGGCTTTTCCTGCCTTTATAAATAAAATGGATTTAGTGCCATGGGTCTGAATAGTACTTCCTTGTACATCTTCAATACTATGACAAGTCAGGTAATGAGTAAACAGAACTGATATTTGCTAGGCGAAGCTTTATCTGGTTTCATGGTGAGATACTCCATGGGGGAAAGAAATTGGGAAGATATGTGCCATCGAGGTGAGCAAGACATCCCTGCCTGCTTCCCTGTGGTGTTTCCCCAGCTCTAAGAAGGCTGCCACCAACAGGTTGTCAAGAGCCTGACATGGATTGTTTATTTTCTGTCATGCTGTGCTAACAGTGTCTTAAACTTTGTTCCTGGAGCCCTGAGCTCCATCATATTCATCCCCATTTGTTTTCATGATCTCTTCCACCTATCACTAGACTTTCAGATGAAGAAGTTGGAGGAAGGCAGCATCTCCTTCAGCTTCGAGACAGCCCAGGGAATCCATGAGGCCCCAGCATATCTAGGTCCCAGATGTACATGGCTTCCATGGTGGATTTAACAGAACATGGAGATGCCAGCCATTTCAAAACTTTGGATGAATGCTTTGGGCAGCCTATTCCTAGCCAAAATTCACAGACTTGACTTCCTCTTTTCCCTGGATTCAACCCTCTGCCCTCCCATCAGCAGACTCATTTGCCATTGTCTTCTACCCTTACCATGCTCTTACCCACCAAGGAATTGATGTTTATAGTGTTGGCAGGAAAACCTATGTTCAAATAAGTGGTGAGTTCCCTATGGAGAAGCTAGTCTTGTTTAGCCTGGAGGGAAAGAACATCATGGATTGGGGCTAGGAAAGGGCATGGGATGTGATAGTATCAGTTTCTAAATATTTAAAGGGCCATCACATGGCATAGTTATTTATTAGTTCTTTTCTTCTGCTTGGCTCCAGAGGTCAACAATGCAGGAAGTGTTCAAAGAGACAAATTTGAGCTAGAAAGAAGAAACCACTTTCTAGGAATAAAAGCAATGCCAAAGGCTGACATCCTACCTTGGAAAGGTGTGAGTTCCATGTTACTGGATGTCTTCAGGCAGAAGCTACATGAGTTGCTCTTGGGGATACTTGTTCAAGTGTGGGATGGATGAGAAGCTGAGATCCCCTCTGGCCCTGGGGTTCTAAGATTTATGATTTTGGAGGCTAGTCGTGAGGGATTGGATTGGTAGCAGGTAGAAGCCTAAGCTAAAAATGACTTTGGGCTAAGTTTTTAATCTAGTTTGTGCTAGGGTCTGGAAATTCTGATATTCAAAACCTCCTGCACCTTATCGTCACTATTATCAGGAGCCATCAGGTTGAATAACAGACCCACCATCTAATAGTGTGCAAATTTAATTATATGAGACCTCATGGCATAAAAGGATTAGAAGGAAGTAGAAATTCCTACTTTGCCCTCCACTTACTATGCCTGCCAAGTGAAGAGAATATGAGTTGGTCCCGTCATTCAGTTCAAGGTCCTTCACAAGCCCCCTCCATCCTGTCTGCCCAGCATTAGCTCCTCTTGTTTCCATTCTTGGATTTTACATTCAAGCTTCCATTTCAGCTGTCCTACTCTCACCATCTCCTCTTCTTCTCACCTCTAACTGGTTCCTTGCTTTTACTCACATTGTCCCCCATGACTTGAATTTTCTCCTTATCAGCACTCATCACAAACCTCTACTGGGTGAAATTTCCACCCTTCAAGCCCAGCTCAAGTTACCCACACATGTGCATCCACAGTAAAGCCTTCTCTGATTCCCCAGGTGAAAGAAGTCTTATCTTCTTGACATCTCTCATCACATTACTTTGTCATCCCTCGTTTACTCTTTTCTCATTCATTTTTAGAGCAAGATCACTTCTTTACATGCTTTCTAAAAATATGATTATAAGTTAATTGGAGGTTATAGCTGCCTTCCTATCCCTGATTTCTAACACCACACCTTGGAAATAACCAAAATAACAAGAAGAATAGTGGTAATGTTTGCAATACACTTTACATGTATTGTGGCATTTGATCCTCATAGAAATCCTATGAAGTAGACACTCTTTTAATGAACAACCTGGTGGTGCTGATTCGGCAATGTCACATAGCCAGTAAATATCTAAGACAGAATTTGAACTGAGATGTTCCTCACTCATAGATCCAGCATTGTATCCTCTGGGTCACCTAGCTAGCGCTTAATCATTGTTTTCTGAGTTGAACCCAAATCACATATTGAATCTGCTCACACAGGAACACTTCTTTCATATTACATTGTAAACTACTTGAGAAAAGGGACTATCTTTTGACTCTTGCTGAATTTCTAGTGCTCAGAACAGGGTCTAGTATATAGTATGTGCTTAATAAGTGTTTATTGGCTGACTGTTTTCATCTTCAGTTTGTACATATCCAGGACAAGACCTGACCATGGTTCAGTAGAGGGCATTTGTCTATGACATTGGCTATCCTCCCAGGCAACACTTCTCTGCCTTGGACCCAGGTACTCTGAGGGGAGCTTTGACCAAAATCACACTGAAATACCACATCATGGATACAGAGGGATTCTCTTTTGTTGCAGAATGATTAAGGCTCTTTCCTTAACTACGCACAAACAGAAATCTGCATGAATGGAGTGTGTAATTAAGATAACACCTCAGGAAGAACATAGTGCTGCTTTTTATGTTTTTGTGTTTGATATTCGTCCTCCTGTTGTTTCCCATTTGGGACACAGCCTGGTGTGTTAGAATATGCTCCAGAAAGGGAATCAGGCTATGAAATCATTGAATCTCAGGCTCTTAACAACAGCAGGGACCTTTGCATCGTTTGAATCCAGTGTTCACCTAAATAAAAATGCCCTCTGCAACATGCACCATAAGTGGTTATTGGGATTTGAACCTCCCTCCAGTGAGAAGAAACCATAGAACCTGGGATATGGGAAGCACATAATAACTGCTTAAAGGATGAATGAATGAATGAATGAATGAATGAATGAATGAATGAATGAATGAAAGAATCAATTTACTGACAGCCTAAATGGTTCAGAAGTAACTGGTAGGAAGTTTTTCATATTCTGTCCTATCATGTAGCCTTAATATGTGTCTTTGGAACTTTCTTCCCCCCGCTCTTGGTGGGGCCAAGGAAAACAAGTCTAATCTGCCTTGATTTCCCCTCAACACTAGATAATGTCGTCTTTCAATTGTCTTATCCAGTTTAAGCACTTCCTAGTTCTACAACTCATTAGAATGTTCTCTGGTTCTCCAGTTACCCTGTCCATATTCCTTTGACTTGACCTACTTGATGGCCAAGGAAATGGCCACAGAGATATTTTACAGTTGTGACTGTCCTTGGCTTTGTGATACAGCATTGTCATCACTGTACTGACTTTCAGTTTGCACTACTCCTAAGGACTCAGGAAGCTCCCAGTCTAATGCAAGAGGCTTTCTACAGGAGAATGGACAAAACACGGTAAAAGCAAAGGAATCCAAGTAATTATACAGCCCAGTGTTGAAGTTCTCTGCTACAAGGAAGTCACAGATGGATCTTTTTCTTTCTGTCAACACAGCTATGGGATATCAGGGACTGTTTTGGAAAACACCAACCCCATGATCCTGGGCTAGGTCTGCTTTTATAAACTGCCCAAAGGTGGCTTCAATTTGGAAGAGAGGCTAATGGCCTCATTAAAATTATTAACAGCTCTTGTTTTCCTGGTTGACCTGACAGTTCAACTGCACTTCCTCACTGACAGGGGCAGCAAATGCCCAGAACTGGAAATGAGTACTGATATAGGAGTTGTCCAGAGTAGAGGAGAGCTGGGCTATCTCTTCATTCTGTATTTAAGTCCTCACTCTAATTACCTAGCAATGTGGCCTTGGTCATGAATCAGGGACTCTGTGAAGATTTGCTGATTGAGAAAAGAAGTCATTGTCATGTAAAGCTATTGAGGGGGAAAAACATCCTGATTGAGCAAAGTTTTAAGATGGTTTGTGTCAGAAAGTAAAGACTGAATGAATGGAGAGCCAGGGTAAGGAAATTCCTGGTGTGTAAGATATGACTTCAAAGGGTACAAGCCTGGAATGAGCTCTTTAGTATCCAGTAAATGCAAAGAGATGAGATAGTTTGGAGCCTTTGTGCTGACTTAGCATGAAATTTTGGAGCTTCTGTCCATGGGATTGAACCTATCCACTTCATGGGAACTGGCTGATTATTGCAAATACACCATCCACACAAACAAAGGCAGGAAATATTGAGTATTTATTCTATTTGATAAGTTTCCTTGCTTTTTGTCAATGCTTGACAAAATCATGAAATGGGAAAAAATTTATGGTGGTATCAGTGCTCTATTTTTCTCATTCCATTGTGGTACAACCAAAAACCTTCTGGTGCTACTCCTCCAACTCTGTTAACATCCATTCTTAGGAAAGGGGATGACATTGAGTATTCACACATTAGTGTGAATTCACACCTTTTATCTAGCACACTCCTTCTCTAAGTGGACTTGTATTTTAAATCTGCTTGAAGAAAGAGGATTAGATTAGGGGGAGTACTGGTAATACATGGTAATATTCTGTAATTAACTTGTTTACTAGCCTTAGAAGTATTTCTACCTAACTGAGACTCAGTTTATCTATCTGGAAAATGAAAGGGGTGGACTGGATATTTTATGAAGTTTCTGATACTTTATTTTCTATGTTGTTAGGTCCCTTCTAAATCTGACACTGAGTTCTACATTGGAAAGTCATTTCAGTTCTGACATTTTATGTGTGCCATGTCCTTTCATCTCTGGCCTTCTTTGCTCTAAGAGCCTTACCTTCTTTGTGCTCTCAAAGTTCATACTGCTATAATATTTCCTGTTTTAAAGGCTCTCTTCACTCTGAAATCTAATGAGTCTATTGTTCTAGGAATATCAGATATTCTTTAGCATTTTAGAGAAAATGCTTTGGTTACCAAGGACTTTTCTGGTGTAAGTGCTGTCCTGGAGTCTGGTATCATATGTAAGAGGTCATTCCATTGTAACACAGAAAGTCAGTCCTGGTAAGAATATTCCATGACACCTATTTTTCAAACCATGATGCCTCTGTGGCTGGGTCTGCCTATGCCCTGTGAAGCAGAGAATTGGGGGTATAACCAGTCCATTTCACCTGAAATATGCTACAGTGATTTGGAGGTTCTCAATCTTTCTTACCTTGGAAGCGGAGATGCTGCCTAAGTCACCAGCACAAGGAACAAACCATGTTCATGAGAGTTATGTATGCTGATAACTCGGGGACGTTCTTGCTAAGTATCTATCAGGGAAAGGTCAGTCTTTACACATGAATAATCTGAATTTGTATTTCAAATTCACAAGCTGTAGTCCCTGCAGCAAAACTTTCAACTGAGCAGAAAATATTTTCCCAATGAGCCATTTACTAAAACATTCACATAAGGGGAGTCATAACGCTTCTTGGGCGTCCACTGTGACAATTGGCCATGATTTAACTTTCAGATTCAAAATTGCTGACACGACAGCCTAACTAACAAAGATGTGGGACTCCTGGTCTCTGGAAAGGACAGATCTTGCATAATTGTTATGTGATTGTGTCCAACAGACACCATGATCCGAGGAGAATTAATTGGTATCTAACCTCATTCACTGATAATCCCTATCACAATCATTTACAGCTCTGGGAAGATTTTCCCCCTTAATACAAGTAGGTTACCTGTCCTCCTAAGCTCCCCCATGAATGAAAGAAGGTCTCCAGACCTTTTATTTGTTTTGTTGTGAGATCCCATTTTCTGCCTGGCCAATAATTAATCCCTTCTGCCTATCAAAACACACACACACACACACACACACACACACACACACAGTCAGGCACGCAGGCACAAACCATCTGCATAGCAATTCTGTGTCAAGGTCACTTTGAAGAACCACAGACCCATTTTCACTTTCCAAGTCAGACCTTGCCAGTTCAGAAAATTGAAACAACCCTGCTACTTCTCAGCTATTCCTGATTAGTCAGATTCAATTGCAAAATCACTTTGCAGGGGACAGGTTTCAGGGACAGCATATTTGTACCCTGCAGCTTCCAAAGAGATAGAAGGATGATTGGCTGTGAAAATAAGAGCCCTCATTGACTCCCTGCACTGGCAGCAAGGGAGGTCACACAAGATATGCAGGGAAATAGATTGCCTTAGAAAGCTTAATTCTTGTCATAGCATCTTTGGGATCTTTCATGTAACTAGAGGGGAATGTATCTGACGAAACGATCTTAGGTGGGGCTAATTAAGGAACTATACTTAGGTCAGCAGGGCCCAAAGGACAACATCCTATATGGATCCAAAAGATAAATTTTTGCCCTCCCCCCCTTGAGTTGTTCTGTGTGGTCATAATTATCCAATGATCACAATACCTCAAATCTCTCTAAATCCCTTAAAGAATACAATAATAACTATGTTATAATATGATACGGAACTTTGTAAAACCTTTTCCTGACCACATCTGTGGCGGTAGAGGTAGTTAGGTAGCATTCCTATTTTACAGATGAAGAAAAGCACCTGTGATTTGACCAGGGTCCCACAGTTAGCATGTGGCAGAACCCCTCTTTGGACTTTGAAACCCACATGTCCCATGCCAGGGGGCTCCAGACTAGCTTGAGATGCTAGAACCACAGAGATAATTATTCCAGGTAGTAAATTGCATTTATTAAGGGCTTACAGTACTCTAGGCACCTGGTAGCTCTCCTGTATCACCACTACTGGCTGCAGACAGTAGCTTAAGAGATGTGCCCTGGGTGACTTTTCCAAGGGCTTAGTGCAAACCCTGAAGCAGTAAAGTCACCTAGGGCATGTCATGAAAATAATGCCTACCAATCTTTGTATTTCCTTAAACACCCAAGTTCACATCCCCATGTGATTTCCGGGGAGAATGGGAGGAGACTTCAGTCAATGAACATGAACCTGGCATATAGGGCTTAACCTCAAGCATAGTCATTCTAAGAGGACCCAGTGCCCTACAGAATTCACAAGCCCACATTCCTCTGAATGAGAGCGGAATGGATTGACTTCTTTAAATGAACCAGTGATTTGAAGTAAAGCTCCATGAGCTGTTTAGAGACTTTTCCCTTTCTCTCCCCAATCCTGTGTAAATTCAAGGACCATTCAGGTAGGTTATAAGATGATTGCTGGGATGCAAAAATGAGTGTGGAAAGTTGAGACATTTAGAGCCGGAAAGAGATAGACTTTAGAGAGCTCAGTAGAAACTCAACAACAAACTCCAGGAGAGCCCAGCAGGGTGCCTGACCACTGAGAGGCTGATAGATATGATTGTCAGGCTGCAAGCTTGGCTGAAATCTCAGAATGCATGACCCCAAAGCCAGAGAATGGGTGAGGGCCGATGGTCAGACAAACAAGTCAGGATGTGTAGAGTTGCCTGGTTTAGCAGGTATCTCAGGTTGGCAGTACAAGGCTCACTATAGTGAGTGTGTGTGACACAGCAAAGGTGAGGGAAGGTAGGTAAGATCCTGGCCTGGATAGGACAGAGCAGGAAACAGCTACTAGGGATCAAATAAAAAAGTCATGAGGCTCCTGGGCAGAACCATGCTTGCAGTGTGAGAGTCTGGGCACTCACTACATTGATGGACAGCCACAATGGGAAGCTTAGACAGGTGGGGCTGAGAAACAGAACTCCAGTTCAATGTTACCTGAGACAGGGGCCTGCATGGGCCTGGTGGAAGAGGCAGCTATCAGAAGAGAGGATTAATAACTTCTGTACTTGGGGAACGGAGCCAAGATGGCAGAGTAGAAAGATGCACATACTCTAACTCTTCCCCCACAGCTCATAAAATACCTGGAAAAAAAGACTCTCAAGAAATTCTAGCACAGCAGAATCCACAGAACAATGGAGTGGAGAAGAATTCCAGTCCAAGGTGACCTGGAAGGTTGGCAGGAGGGGTCAAGTGCACCAGATACTGAGTGGACTGAAGCCCTGCCTTAGCAGTGGGGTGCCTGGAGGAGCAGGACCACAGAGGTACTCAGGGGTGAAATCCCAGGCAGCAGCAACAGAGGTTCCCATAGCCCCCAACTCACAAATGCCAGAGACAGCTTCAAAAGTCAGTGAGATGGCTTTTTCACCTCTGTGACAAGGGAGAAGGGTCCTCCCCTAGCCCTGGTCCCAGACAGCAACAGCAGCAGCAGCAGGGGCTACAGGCAGGCAGCAGCCAGTGTCCATTATTCTACTGTTGGAGCACTAAGCTTAATGCCTCTGGGGAAATTGAGCAGCTGATCAGAACCTCAGACATGACTAGTTCCACCTCCCACCTAAAGCCCCTGGAAGAATTTAGCAGTTGATCTGAATCTCAACTGAGAGCCAGGCCGGGGTGTGAACTCCTCTCACTGGATTGTGCCACCTTGGAGGAACTGAGAATTTACAGGTCCCCAGACTACACCCTACTCTTTTTTTAAATTTATTTTTTATTTATTTTAAGTTTTCAACATTCATTTCCACAAAATTTTGAGTTCCAAATTTTCTCCCTATCTCTCCCCTTCTCCCACCCCAATACATTGAGCATTCTAATTACCCCTACCACCAATCTGCTCTCCCTTCTAATATCCCTCCCTTCCCTTACTCCCACCTATTCTTTTGCCCTGTAGGCAAGATAAATTTCTATGCTGCATTACCTGTATTTCTTAATTCCCAGTTGTTCCCAAAACTTTGAGTTCCAACTTCTCTTTTTTTCTCCCTCCCTGCCCATCCCCACTGAGAGGACAAGCAATTCAATATAGGCTACATATGTGTAGTTTTGCAAATGACTTCCATAATAGTTATGTTGTATAAGACTGACTATATTTCCCTCTGTCCTATCTGGTCCCCCATTTTTTCTATTCTCTCTTTTGACTTTGTCCCTCCCCAAGAGTGTTGACTTCTAATTACTCCCTCCTTCCATTGCCTTGCCTTCCATCATCCCCCTCACCGTACTTATCCCCTTCTCCCCCACTTTCCTGTATTGTAAGTTAGGTTTTCATACCAAAATGAGTGTGCATTTTATTCCTTCCTTGAGCCAAATGTGATGAGAGTAAGCTTCATGTTTTCCCTTTCACCTCCCCCCTTTTTCTCTCCAGTGAAAAGTCTTTTTCTTGCCTCTTTTATGAGAGATAATTTGCCCCATTCCATTTCTCCCTTTCACCTTCCAATATATTTCTCTCTCACCCCTTAATTTAATTTAATTTTTTTATATGTTCCCTTCCTATTCAACTCACCCTGTGCTGTGTGTGTGTGTGTGTGTGTGTATAATCCCACCAACTACCAAGATACTGAAAAAAGTTTCAAGAGTTACAAATATTGTCTTTCCATGTAGGAATGTAAACAGTTCAACTTCAGTAAGTCACTTATGATTTCTCTTTCCTGTTTACCTTTTCATGCTTCTCTTGATTCTTGTGTTTGAAAGTCAAATTTTCTTTTCAGCTCTGGTCTTTTCATCAAGAATGCTTGAAAGTCCTCTATTTCATTGAAAGACCATATTTTCCCCTGAAGTATTATACTCAGTTTTTCTGGTAGGTGATTCTTTGTTTTAATCCCAGTTCCTTTGACTTCTGGAATATCCTATTCCAAGCTGTTTGATACTTTAACATAGAAGCTGTCAGATTCTGTGTTATGCTGATTGTATTTCCACAATATTTGAATTGTGTCTTTCTAATTGATTGCAACATTTTCTCCTTGATCTGTGAAGTCTGGAATTTGGCTACAATATTCCTAGGAGTTTCCCTTTTCTGTGTCTCTTTCAGGAATTGATTAGTGGATTCTTTCAATATTTATTTTGTCCTCTGATTCTAGAATATCAGGGCAGTTTTCCTTGATAATTTCATGAAAGATTACATGTAGGCTCTTCTTTCATCATGGCTTTCAGGTAGTCCCATATTGCAAGTAGCAAGAAAGAAACAATTCAAGTATTGTAGAAATATAATCAGGATAACACAAGATCTAGCAATTTCTACTTTAAGGGATCAAAGGGCCTAAAATAGGATATTCCAGAAGTCAAAGGAACTAGGATTGAAACCAAGAATCACCTACCCAGAAAAACTAAGTGTAATACTTCAGGGGAAAAAAATGATCATGTAATGAAATAGAGGGCTTTCAAACATTCTTGATGAAAAGACCAGAGCTGAAAGGAAAATTTGACTTTCAAACACAAGAATCAAGAGAAGCATGAAAAGGTAAACAGGAAAGAGAAATCATAAGTGACTTACTGAAGTTGAACTGTTTACATTCCTACATGGAAAGACAATATTTGTAACTCTTGAAACTTTTCTCAGTATCTGGGTAGTTGGTGGGATTATACACACACACACACACACACACACACACACACACACACATATTGAGAGAGAGACAGAGAGAGCAAAGGGTGAGTTGAATAGGAAGGGATCATATCTAAAAAAATAAAATTAAGGTATGAGAGAGGAATATATTGGGAGGAGAAAGGGAAAAATGGAATGGAATGGAATGCTTCTCATAGAAGAGGCAAGGAAAAGCTTTTCCAACGGAGGGGAAAAAAGAGAGAGGAGAAAGGCAAAAAGGGAAGCTTACTCTCATCACATTTGTCTCATGGAAGGAATAACATGCACACTCAATTTAGTATGAAAATCTATCTTACACTACAGGAAAGAAGGGGAGAAAAGGATAAGCAGGGTGGGGATGATGGAAGGGAGAGCAAATGGGAGGAGGGAGCAATTAGAAGTATGCACTTTTGGGGAGGGACAAGGTCAAAAGAGAGAATAGAAGAGGCAGGATAGATGGAGGGAAATGTGGTTAGTCTTACACAACATGTCATTTGCAGAACTACACATGTATAGCCTATATTGAATTACTTGCTTTCTCAGTGGGGAGGAAGGAAGAGAAGTTGGAACTCAAAGTTTTAGGAACAAATGTTGAGAATTGTTTTTGCATACAACTAGGAAATAGGAAATACAGGTAATAGGGTATAGAAATTTATGTTACCCTACAGGGCAAGAGAGAAGATGGGGATAAGGAAAGGGAGGGATATTAATAGGGAGGGCACATTGGTGGAAGGTGCAATCAGAATGCAAGATGATTTGGGGTGGAGGGAGGGGAGAGATGGGAAGAAAATTTGGATCTCAAAATTTTGTGGAAATGAATGTTGAAAACTTAAAATAAATAAAAATATCTTCTGTACTTGAGCAGGTTGGTCCCAGTGGCCTTATATTTGGGAATGCCAAAGAACAAGACCTTTACACTCAGACTGCTACTTTCCCAAGGGAAACTGTTTGGTTCTCATATTGCAGTGCTTTGAAAGAAAGGCTGTAGACTCCAAGAGATAAGGTTATGCTATGAGAACATGGAATGAATTTTTGAGGAATACCTTCATCTGCCTATAAGTTGCATTGGCATCAGGATGAATCATCTCCTCCTTGGACTTGTTTACTGGAGTCATGAAAGGTTATTGACTCAAATATCCATTCCCTTTCCTAAAAAACATCATTAGGATGCTCTTAAAAGTTGAAAGCATTTCTGTAGGGAATTATGCACTTAAGGTTGGTGCTATGATTCCTCAGTAACTACATGGTATGTACAGAGTTACCTGCCAATGCCTTGGTTGGTGGCACCTTCAATAGGACCCTCAGTTCAACTGAAAATGTTACACTCAGACTACTTAGGTCAGGAATCCCACCGGAACAATAGAATTTCTGTTTGCTCTCCAGAGTCCTTTCACTTCTGTATTAGTAGAGGGAGTTTTCTCACTTGGAATTCCCTATAATAGTGAAATCACATTTTCAGGTGGGTATTTCCTATTCCAACTTGGTAGAAGACAAAGCCTCCTATAGATCTGCTATAGACAACTCCTATAGAGTTGTCAAGTTATGAAAAGGTTCATTGAAACTCCTTATCACTGGAGTTGTTTACACAGAGGCTAAAGAACCACTGTCCAGGGAGGTTGTAAAAGGGATTGATACATAATGCAGTGCTTCAACTAAATGACTTTTAGGTTCTCTTCTGACTGTGAAAATCTGTGACTCTAGGAGAGCCCTCCAACCTCTCTGAGACTCTATTTCTGCATCCCCAATATAGGAATAATCTTCCCCTCTTTTCTCCTCCCTTCCTCTCTCTACCACTTCCTACCTGCCTTCTCCTCTATCAGCTTTCCTCCATCCAAGATCCAGAATGATCCAGTTCAATGTGTACTCACTATGGAGATCTGATTCCCTAGATGCATACTGTTGGGTTAAGGTACATTCATACAGGTTGACAGTATGATGACTATATGTACACACACATGCATGCATGCATACACACATAAACATATTCATGCATGCACACATATATGCAAACCCACACATATACACATGCAAACATTTCCGTGTATGTACATGTATACATATATACATACATTTATGCACATATATACATGCACATACATATGCCTATATAAATACACACTAAAAACTGATTGTGTTCCATTTGGGCTTTGGACTGAACTAGTGAGGCATAGAGTATATGATGACCATTAGAGTAAACAGGTAATCCAAATCTGAGAGAGATTTTAGAACTTAGAGCATCCATTCCAGAAAGTACCCTAGAAAATAGAACATCAGGACATTGATCCAATATCCTGTATAACATCTAAGCATGGTGAAATATGAAACAGAGAACATAGACTGACCTTGGAGACATGTCTACACCATAGATTCTCAAAGAGAGGAAGCACCTAAAGACACAAAATGCCAAAGGTGGGTAGAATTTTAGGAAATGACATGTAGTAACTGTGGCAGAACCTTAGGGCAAGGAAAAGAGAGACTTTAGGTGACAAAAGATCAGGGCTGGAAGGACCCCCCAACATTATAAAGTGGTTAATATATAAGGTCAGTATGGCTTAATAAAGAGGATATTTTATGCCATGGGTATTACATTTCTTTTGTTTTTTGCCAGGGCAGTTTCTGAGACATTATAAACCTAGATATCAGCCAATTATTGACTCATGACAAATACCAAATGCTGAAACAGTACCCCCAAAATGAAATAGGTCATAATTTCCTAGACAGAAAATTGCTTTGTCTTGGTATGTCAGTTATACCTGAATCATCTATGTTGGTTATCAAGCTAGAAAAATAGGCTAATTCTAAGAGGAGAGAACATGTGGTCTATTGAATATAGAACTAGACTTTAGAGTTAAGAGGTTAGGGTTCAAATCTTACTTTGTGCATTGGTTGCCTGCCTGACCATGACCGAATTATTTAATTATACAGAGCCTCCATGCCCTCTTCTATAATATGTGGGTAGGGATAAGTTCCTTTGCTTTCCTCACAGTAAAGTGTTTTGCAATACCTTGAAGCATTGTAAGAACATGACTATTAAGATGAAACTCGATAAGTCTAAATATAAAGTATTTCACTTCGATGCAATAAGTCAACTTCCTAAATAGATAATGCAGGAAGCATGGCTAGCTATCAAGTCATATGGGAAAGATCTAGAGAGGTTGAGAGAAATGTGAACTCAACATGAGTCAGCCATGTGACATGGCAGCCAAAAGCCCAACCAGATTATCAATATTCTTATTGGAAGCAGAGCATACAGAACAAGGGAAAAGATAGTTCTATTCCTGCCTTGCCTGGTGAGACCATTACTGGATTAGTGTGTTCCATCTGGGGAGAAACATTTTAGAAAAGTTACTGATGAAACGAAGACATAAACTGTGGGAAGAGGCCAGGCCAGGAACTCAGGACAGCTTCAAACTATGATGTGAAGGACTATGACTATTTATATGGAAGAAGAGAAGACTCATGGAAGACATATAAAAAGAAGACTCATGGAAGACATATAAAAACAAAGGTATAAATGACAACATCTGCCTACAAAGAATTATAATTTTCAAAAAATGAGAAATTCTTGCCTTTGAGGTGGTATGCCCCATTATTATGGTCACTCAACTAGCATTTATTAAGCAGCTATTTTGGGCTAGGAACTGTGGGCATTCAAATATTCAGATGAAAATGGATGTCCACCTATTGGGACCTCATCAAAGAGATTCCTACTCTTTGAGGTCTCTTCTGACTCTGAACATCTATACTTCTTGGATGTGTTCTTGGCTATTTAAGGGTTGGGGGACATGACTTTTCCTTCACCCCGATTATGTGAGGTTTGCTTTGGCTTCTTGCCTGGTTAGTTTTAGGATCTGAGCCCATGGTCTAGCACTCATCATCATTCCCACTTTGCTCTAATATTTGTCTTTCTATTTCTTTGGGTTAAGCCTTGTGGTGATAACGAAACTGTTCTGGAATGAAGTGTGTATTATGTCCCAATTTAATCTTGCTGCATCAGGAAGAGCCAGAGGCAGCAGGTAGGTCTCCTGGGATCATTTAAAAGGATTATGGATGTGGAGAGTGCTGAAAGAGAAATCCTATAAACACTTCTTCATAAAGATGCACAGCCATTGTAGAGAGGACAGTGACTGAGATGAAGAAAAATTGGAGTACTTACTTATGTAGGAACACTGAGGAAATATTTGGGTGGGGGGAGAATCCCAGAAGTTCTTCTGCATTGTCATTGCTTGCTCATGACTTTGAAGGACTTATCTGTAAAGAATCCTGAAATTTACCAAAATTCTCCAAACTATGCAGATCTTTCTTTTGTTTGCACTAAACATATATCAGTATCCTTATAGGTGTTATGTATAAGTTTGGGAATGGAGGTTTTCTCCTGTGGGGGTTCAATGTGAGACCCTGTGGCTTACTGTGCAATGGTGTGTGGGCACTGTGGGGGAAGAGGATGGAAAAGAAGAAGAGAGGTTTATAATATTATTATCAAAATAATTATCATCATTATTATTATAGTTAGCATTTATGTAGTGCTTTCAGGTTTACAAAGCACCTTAAAAATATCTCACTTTGTCCTCATGATACCCCTGAGAGGTAGATGTTATTGCTATTATTGCCATTTTATCAATGAGAAAACTGAGGCAAAAATTCACCATTAACCTGTGATGGAGAAGATGAACATAGGGTGAGTATCCTAGGGAGAATAGGTCTAGTGATGCTGCTGAGGCAGAAAGGCAAAAAGGTCCCTATGATAAAGAAAGTCAACAAGAATTTATCACATACTCACTATATGCCAGGAACATATCTATTCTTGAGGAGTGTCTTCTACCAGGGTGTAGGGGATTCCTTTGGTCCATCAGTCAGAGAAGAGAGACACCGAGGTCGGTCTCCTCCAATTGTCAAAATCTCCAATTCTGAGAACCCAAAGACACCTTCACACACCATGGCCACTATGACATATCCAAAACATGGTTGCCTAGTCTCTACTTGAAGACTTTCCAAAAAGGATAGGGGATACCTCCTGGGACAGATCATTCCACATTGGCACTGGTTTAGTAGTTGAGTAGTTTTTTTTTTTTTTTCCCCCTTGACATAAAGCCTAAACTCATTTCTTTGCAACTTTCACCATTTTCTCCTGGTTCAATTCACCCTACACTCAATCTGGCCCCTATAGCCATTACATAGGAAAGCAACTCTTGTGCAGATGGGACTTGACAATTACATCTATGGATGCTGAATTTCCTGTCTCCTCAGTGATCCCAGAAACTGAAGACAAGAAAAGGAAAATTCCTCCAAAGGCCCTATCCAACGGTTCAGCATCAAAACAGAAAGGTTGATTAATTGGAATGACATTAAAATTCATTTCAATCCAATTTGTTGCTGCTTTCCAAAGAACCTGAGATCTTCCCATCTGACTTGCAGCTGAAACTCCTTTATGTTATGCTTTCTCCTACAAAATGTGAGCTCCTTGAGATCCAAGATATTCTTGTTTTTCTTTTTTTTAAAATTCATAGAACTTAGCACACAATACATGCTTTTTCATCCATCTTTCCTATGACAGTCATTCCAAAACTTGAAAATATCTCATATGTAGCCAAACTCCAATTTCTTTCTTTGCCTAAACATTTTCCATTCCTTCAAGTGGAACCCATAGGAACTGATATAAAGTGACATGAGCAGAACCAGGAGAACACTGCAAAGAGCAGCATCAATATTGCATGATGATCGCCTGTGAATGACAGCTTTTCGGAGCAATGCTATGATCCAAGACAATTTCAGAAGATTTAGGATGAAAACTGCTATCCACTTCCAGAGAAAGAACTGGTGGAGTTGAAATGCAGATTGAAGCTTAACTTTTTCTTTGCTTTTTTTTCCAAATGGCTAATGTGAAAATACGGTTTAGCACTATTTGACAATTGAATCTATATAGCATTTCTTTCCTTTCCTGAGTCAAGGAAGAGCAGGGGGAGAGAAAATTTTAAACTCAAAATTTAAAAAAAAAATGAATGTTAAAAATAAATAATAAAATTGGAAAGAAAGTCCTCCTGCATCCCACTCATCCTCTTCTGGTTACTCTTCAGTTTAATAATGTTCTCAAACTGAGTTTCCTAGAACTGAGCACAGGAATCCAGTTGTGGTCTAGTGAGATTAAAGTCAGAGGAACCATCACCTTCTTAGGCCTTAATCATGTACTGTTCAATGCCATTCACGATCTGGTTCACGGTTTGGCTGCAACATCAATGAGAAGCAATATAATTCAAGTTTCGATCCCCTAAAACATTCGCACATTTTCTCCAATATGCCTCTATTTAGTCATATCTCCTTCATCTTGAATTGCAAGATTTATTTTTTGTGCTTCAGTTTACCTTTACATTTATCACCATTTGGATTTCATCTTATTAGATTCAGTTCTGGTATGCATGAGATGGTCAAGGAGGACTTGTACTTCTGGTGTGATGTCTTGATGAGCTCTCTTCAAAACTCCTCATATTCCTTTGTTGTCCATCTGAAACTCAATTCTCATCTGAGGGTCCAAGAATCTGTAGCATATGTGAGGGGCACACCTCAGCAAATGGGCTAAACTGTGCTGAAGATAACCAACAGACCCCAAACCTGTTGTCCAACTAAAGGAATGTCTACCCTAACTACCTGAAGATGCCCCCTCCCCCACTCCACTGCATGGATGAGAATAAACAACAGCCATGAAGGTGGCTGAAGCAGGCATTGTGGGGGTATTAAGGGTCTGGCCAGATCTAGAAGACCAAGGTCATCCCCTGCAGCCCAGATCATTGCCAGTCATCTGGACTTTTGTCTTGCGACTGGACTTGGTTGACTCTGGAAGAAAGATTAAGACTGACAGCTTCATATCACTCTGCCTCACTTAAATCCAATTCATGAATAAAAAATCAAGGTATCAGCCTGCGATGTCACTGGTCCTCTTTGAAATTGAAGGATGAACAAGCACAACAAATGACACCCAACTTCTTAATCTTTTTTGAACCTCCAGAGATATACAGTATCTTTACAATCATTCTTTAAGCCGTTTTCAGAATAATAGAAGATGAGAGCAGTGGGAAGGAGAAGGTCTCTTTGTAGGCATTTTCAATTAGAAAACTCATGAGGAAGTAACTTAGAGTGACAGAAAGATCACAACACTATATCTGAACTGTATCTGAATATGGTCTCAGACACTAGTTATGTGACTTTGACCAATTAATTTCCCTTTTCTGGGCCTATGACTTCATCAGTGAAATTAGGAATTTACATGATCTAAGTACATGATCTAAGCCTACTAAATAACCAACAAGATGGCAGATGAAAAGTTTTCTCTGAGCCCCACAATCTCTCCAATTTCTCCAGAACAGAAATTATGTACTATAGATAAAGGAATTTCAGTTGTTTCCATGGTCTAAGACACCAAGAATACAAAAGAAAAAAAATGCAACTTACCCTAAGCTCCCTGGACCCTCCTTTTTCGCTTTCCACACTACCAGTAGCAAGGTTACACTAGAGTATTCAAGGATAAAAAAACAGACTTACATCAAAAAACTCACCCCTACATCCCATCCCTTCCTCTCTCCTTTTGGTGCTGTAGAGACACTGGATCCAGGCTGTGGAAATATTTTTGGGTCTCAGAATTTAATTTGCCTAATGAGGGCTACAACCCAGAAACATTAATGCTGCAAAGTTATGAAGTACTGATAATGAACTTCCAGTGCTGGGAAAATTGGAATCAGAATTGCCATTGCCAGGCTAAAGAACTAAGGAATATGGGGAATGGGGCAGGTCATCAAGAGAAGACGCTGCAATTTGGGCAGCTGTGCCACACTACACCAAGCCTGAGGGAAGAGTACAGCATCCAACTGGGGACAATTCTAACTACCCTAAAGTAAGTTGGGCAGAGACCTGGGCTACTATGGATTTCCCATGTGTGAGGAAGCTTTGAGATCCAGCCCCCATAAACACCACAAGCGGGGGAGAGAGTAAGATGTGAACAATAAAGAAAAAAGATTGAAGGCGGGGAGCAGATCGAGAGTACCAAAGCTTCTAGGAAGAAGAAATCTTAAAGACCTTGAATGTAATCATATAAATAATATGCATACATAAGTGTGTATGTACATATATGTGTGTACATGTATATATACATACACACATTACATATATGTATATACATGTTATGTATGTATGTATGTATAAACATAAAGTAAAACAGGAGCCACAGAGGGAAATACAGCTCTTAGATCTAGTAAATGAATTGAGACATCTAGGAATAAATATTGTTAACTTAGGGAACCTTGAACACTTAATGGGACACAGGAGTGGAGGTGGAAGTGGAGGAGTGCATAGAGGCTTTTCCTGAGTGGTTTCAAAGAGAAATGAGAATTACAAGATCAGAATTTGTTCTGTATAGCAAAATAAAAACAAAAATAATAATAAGCAGAAAAATGTGAATCTGCAATGGCAAGCCTCACCAAAGAAACAAAAAAGAGAACAATGGACTGGGAGTGCAAATTCATGTAAATGAAAATCTAGAACAAGAGAAGCAAAACCCCAAGAACATTAAAAGAATTTAACCCGACTGCAGCATTATACAGTTCCTATCAGATATGGCATTGGGACAGACTGACATCTTATAAATGTGACTAGTTTCTGAGCAGAAGGACTTGTCTAAACGATATCTCCCCTATCAGTGTTATAATGAGCTTCATAAGACTTCTGTGGGATGGAAATGAATACATATTTTCATTGAACACCAGAACTGTAATAAGCCTAAGAAGGAATGGAAATGAACCCCATGACATAAGCAAGAATCCAGCCTAGAATGCTCCCAAGAAGTAGTTATTTAGCCTTTGAAAAGCTCTAGCGGGTGTGTGTGTGTGTGTGTGTGTGTGTGTGTGTGTGTGTGTGTGTGGACCCGTGGCACAGCTGTATCCTTTCCAAGTTGGTCTGTGCCAGTTTGGAATAGTTCCCATTGGTTTCCCTTAGTTTATCTACATAGACCTTCATTAAATAAAGAGAAGTTTCAAGGGGAATGAGCAGATTGATGCTCAGTAGGAGTAGCTGAATTCTTTACAGTCTGGAGTGGGTCTTGAGTGGACAGAGGAGATACACATAGTCCCTCCCACATAGTTGACTGATGAACTGAGATGATGTGAACACTTTCAGAGGAAGAAAAAAATGCCAACAACAACATCGCCTGTGATGTCAGCCCGGTCATTCTGATTCTCGACAGAAGAAATATGCTTTCTTCATGGGATATTGTGTTTTCAGTGAGTCTCGTAATGAAATTTTGAGAAACTCACTGATGCTCACCCAAATTTTAGCTGGGATGCCTATTATGAAAATTGATCACACCTGCATAATGCATTCTAAGTTATGGGTCCAAGAGATGATAAATCTCAGAAATTTGCATTGAATAAAATGTGTGAGGAGATGGCTTTGTAGTCTAGAAGATTAGCTGATTTTGGGATTGGCTGCTACAGTACCCCCAAATAAAGATAAATTCCACCTAATGCATATGTACCTCGAGGGAAGTGTTTGAAATGATAAACTCTTTCTTTTGTAGTGCTTGCAAGCATTTACTTCTAATCATTTAGTACCATTGACTATTTGAAATGAAAAGTACCTGCAGGGAAGACCGATTGAGAGGGGGGAGTTGAAAAGCCCACAGAGCCTTCTTATTCATCTTCTTTCCTTTTTCCTGTATTTTCATGTGTGGGAAGGAGAGAAGGGAAAGCAACCAGGAACAAAGTAGAAAAACAGAAAAGGGAGGAAGGAAGGAGTAGAGAACGTTTTGTTTTTATTTTTAATGAGGAAAGTGGAGAGAGAAGAATGATGAACAAAGAAATTAAATTCAACAACCATTTGCTATCCATTGATTGTGGGTGAGTCCTGGCTCAAGGTAAGGAGTCCAAAGAGGCAGGAGGGCAAGGAAGGAAAGAGGAAGAGAAAGAAGGGTTTATGTTCCAGCTGTGAAACTACTACTCTGACTTCAGGAAAGCACTTGCCTCTCTCTGGGCTGCAGATTCCTCATCTATGAAATTAGAAATTAGGATGAGACAATGCTTACACTGTACTGCCTTTTAGCTCCAACATGCCAGGATATGTCCTTGTACAAGCAGGCTTTATTCCACATAATATTTCTATCAGCAACCATTTATTAAGCCTTTATTAAGTGAGAGGACAAGATAAAGAAAAAAAGAAGAGAAAAGGAGAGGAAGACTGAGTAAATGGATGAAAAATAGTACTTTATTAAACATTTATTCTTTGTCAGGCACCGTGTTATGATCTGGAGATAGAAATACAAGCAAGAGGGGGTGGAACCAAGATGGCAGAGTAGAAAGACACACATACAGAGGCTGCCCCCACACAGCCAATAAAAC
The DNA here is from genome assembly GCA_023548195.1 of Bettongia penicillata ogilbyi. NCBI lineage: Eukaryota > Metazoa > Chordata > Mammalia > Diprotodontia > Potoroidae > Bettongia > Bettongia penicillata. The sequence continues at coordinate 13,464,157 of JAJHZJ010000150.1, read as the reverse complement.
TCCTCTAGAGAGGGACTCTCAACAAATTTTGGAGCAGCAGAAGTGGAGAACAACAGAGTGGAGGAGATTTCCAGCCTAGGGTGACCTGAAAGATCCACAGGAAATGTCAGTTGCACCAGACACAGAGTAGAGCTCAGAGCATGGAACCCAGCCCAGCCTTGGCTGTGTGCATGGCTCATGAACAGCCCTCTGGGGGGCTCCAGTGGCAGAATCCCCAGTCCCAGAATCCCCAGTCCCAGCAGCAGAGGGTCCACAGATCCCTCAACCCACAGGTGCCAAAGGTCAGTGACGGGGTTTATTCAGCTGGCCAGAAAGGGACAAGGGCCTTCACATCAGGCTGGTGGCAGGAGTTTTCAGGGAAGCCCCTAGAGCAGCCTGAGACCATAGCTGGATCATAAAATCCCCTCGGGCACTGAAGAACTGAGTCTTACCTCAGCCCTGTGTAGACGCCCTGAGGCAGCTGGTCTTTGTCTGGCACTGAATGGAGGCCCTGCCCCCACAGTTTGACTGAATTCGAGCCCTGCACACTCTTCCCCTCTTGCTGAAGGTCAGATGCCTGTGGAGAGGAAAGGCTGCTAAGATTCTGGGCACATAAATACTTCCCTGCACCCAGATCAGCAGACACTTGATTGTGCCACCTTGGAGGAACTGATATCTTACAGGTCCCCAGAGTATACTCTACTCCTGACAAAGGACCCAAAAGTCAAGTAACTGGTTGGGAAAATGCCCCAAAAAGGAAAAAAAAATAAGACCATAGAAGGTTACTTTCTTGGTGAACAGATAACTCCTCCCATCCTTTCAGATGAGGAAGAGCAATGCTGACTATCAGAGAAAGATATAGAATCAAGGCTTCTGTATCCCAAACATCCAAAATAAATATTCAATTGGCTCAGGCCATGGAAGAGCACAAAAAGGATTTTGAAAATCAAGTTAGAGAGGTGGAGGAAAAACTGGGAAGAGAAATGAGAGAGATGCAAGAAAAGCATGAAAAGTGGGTCAACACCTTGTTAAAGGAGACCCAAAAAAAAATGCTGAAGAAAATAGCACCTTGAAAAATAGGCTAGAGGGGCAGAGCCAAGATGGCGGAGTAGAAGGACACATGTTTACGAGCTCTGAAACCAAAGCCCATAGAATTAATGTAAAAAGAGACCCCCATAACTTCTGGGTCAATAAAAGGTGTGCAGAAACTGAGTGGAAGAGATTTCCGTGCCAGAGAGCCCTGAAGAGCTGTCCCCAGGGTCCATCGTGCCCTGGAAAGCGGACCCCACCCCAGCACGGCCTTGGCCGTGGCCACAGAGAAGCTGATCCGAGCAGGCTTCAGACACGGAAGCTCCAGCAGCCGGGAAAGTCCCTCTGCCCACAGAAGCTACAGGTCAGTGAGAAAGAAGGCTGGCTGGCTGAGGGAAGCGAGAAAGAAGGCTGGCTGGCAGAGGGAAGTGGGCTGTCTCCATGACTCGGGCCCCCTTGGGAGGAAGCGGCGGCAGCAGAGACAGGGGCAGGAAGCGGCGGAGGCAGAGGGGTGGGTGGCGGCAGAGGCAGCAGCGGCCCGGGACTCAGGAATCCCCCAGCAGCAGGCAGGATCTTCATTACAGAAGCTCTCTGCATGAACGGCCTGAGGGTGCTGAGCCTGGGAGACGGTCCTGCCCCCACACCACTCTATTACTGAAAGCCTCTGCATAAAGCCCCTGAGGGAACTGAGCCTGGGAGGCGGGCCCCCCACCTGGCCCCCACCCGCTCCATTCCTGAAAGTCTCTGCATAAAGCCCCTGAGGGAACTGAGCCTGGGAGGCGGCCCTGCCTCCATCCCAGCGCCAGAACTAAAGCTTGCCGTGGAAAGCCCATTTGAATCTCAGAGGCCAAGCACTAACTGGGCGGATCCAGGCAGGGGTGGAAAGGAATCTCAGAAGTCAAGTAACTGGCTGGGAAAATGCCTAGAAAAGGGAAGAAAAATAAGACCATAGAGAGTTTTTTCCAACAAATGCAAATGATCCCGACCTTCGGATCTGATGACGAGGACGTATTCTTGCCATCAGGGAAAGACGTGGAGGGCGGGGCCTCAGTACCCCAGACACCCCAGGGGGATGTCAGGTGGGCTCAGGCCCTGGAAGAGCTCAAAAAGTATTTTGAAAAGCAAGTTAGACAGGTGGAGGAAAAACTAGGAAGAGAAATGTCAGAGATGCAAGAAAAGTATGAAAAACGGGTCAATACCTTGGTAAAGGAGACCCAAAAAAATGCTGAGGAAATTAAAACCTTGAAAAATAGGCTCACTCAATTGGCAAAAGAGGTTCAAAAAGCCAATGAGGAGAAGAATGCTTTCAAAAGCAGAATGAGCCAAATGGAAAAAGAGGCTCAAAAGCTCACTGAATTTAATAGTTCTCTCAAAATTAGAATGGAACAGATGGAGTCTAATGACTTTACGAGAAACCAAGAAATCAGCAAACAAAGCCAAAAGAACGAAAAAATGGAAGAGAATGTGAAATATCTCATGGGAAAAACAACTGACCTGGAAAATAGATCCAGGAGAGACAATTTAAAAATTATGGGACTACCTGAAAGTCATGATCAAAAAAAGAGCCTAGACATCATCTTCCATGAAATTATCGAGGAAAACTGCCCTGACATTCTAGAACCAGAGGGCAAAATAAGTATTGAAAGAATCCATCGATCACCACCTGAAAGAGATCAAAAAAGAGAAACTCCTAGGAACATTGTGGCCAAATTCCAGAACTCCCAGCTCAAGGAAAAAATCTTGCAAGCAGCTAGAAAGAAACAATTTCAGTACTGTGGAAATACAATCAGGATAACTCAAGATCTAGCAGCTTCTACATTAAGGGATCGAAGGGTGTGGAATAGGATATTCCAGAAGGCAAAGGAACTAGGACTCAAACCAAGAATCACCTACCCAGCTAAACTGAGTATAATACTTCAAGGGAAAATATGGTCTTTCAATGAAACAGAGGACTTTCAATCATTCTTAATGAAAAGACCAGAGCTGAAAAGAAAATTTGACTTTCAAACACAAGAATGAGAAGAAGCATGAAAAAGGAAACAGCAAAGAGAAGTCTTAAGGGACTTACCAGAAGTGAACTGTTTACATTCATACAGGGAAAGACAATATTTCTAACTCTTAAAACTTTTCAGTATCTGGGTAGTTGGTGGGACCACACATACACATGTACACGCATGCACACACATACACACATGCACACACATACAGAGATAGAGAGCACAGATTGAACTGAATAGGATGGGACCATAGCTTAAAAGAAATTAAGGTAAATGGTGAGAGAGAAATGTAGTGGGAGGAAAGAGGGGGAAATAGAAGGGGGTAACTATATGTCATTTAAGAGGCAGGTAGGAGTTTTTTTTTTTTTAGTGGAGGGAAAAAGAGGAGAGCTGAGAAAAAAAAATAAGAAGTTTACCCTCATCACATTTGACTAAATGAAGGAGTGAAATGCACACTCATTTTGGTATGAAAACCTACCTTACAGTATAAGAAAGTGGGGGAGAAGGAGATATTGTAAGGGGGGGGATGGTGGAAGGGAGGGCAAAGGGAGAAGGGAGCAATTTGAAGTCAACACTTGGGGAGGGACAGGATCAAGAGACAGAAGAGAAACAATGAGGGGCAGGTTAGGAGGGATGGTAATCCAGTTAGTCTTACACAACACGACTATCAGGGAGGTCATTTGCAAAACTACACAGATATGGCCTATATTGAACTGCCTGCCGTCCCAAAAGGAATGGGTGGAGAGGGAGGAATGGGGAGAATTTGGAACTCAAAGTTTTAGGAACAACTGTTTAGTATTGTTTTTGCAACTAGGAAAGAAGACATACAGTTAATGAGGAATAGAAAGTCATCTGGCCCTACAGGAGAAAAGAGAAGATGGAGACAAGAGAAGGGAGGGATGACAGGAGAGAGGGCAGATTGGAGATAGGAAAAATTAGATTTCTTGGGGTATTGGGGTGGGGGGAGGTGATAAAAGGGGAGAAAATTTGGAACCCAAAAATTTGTGAAAATGAATGTAAAAAATTAAATAAATAAATAAATTCATTAAAAAAAAAAAAGAAAAATAGGCTAACTCAATTGGCAAAAGAGGTTCAAAAAGCCAATGAAGAGAATATTTTCAAAAGCAGAATTAGCCAAATGGAAAAGGAGGTTCAAAAGCTCACTGAAGAAAATAGTTCTCTCAAAATTAGAATGGAACAGATGGAGGCTAAATGACTTTAGGACAAACCAAGAAATCACAAAAGAAAACCAAAAGAATGAAAAAATGGAAGAGAATGTGAAATATCTCATGGGAAAAACAACTGACCTGGAAAATAGATCCAGGAGAGACAATTTAAAAATTATTGGACTACCTGAAAGCCATGATCAAAAAAACAGCCTAGACATCATCTTTCATGAAATTATCAAGGAAAACTACCCTGATATTCTAGAACCAGGGGGCAAAATAAGTATTGAAAGAATCCACTGATCCCCTCCTGAAAGAGATCCCAAAAGAGAAACTCCTAGGAACATTGTGGCCAAATTCCAGAGTTCCCAGGTCAAGGAGAAAATATTGCAAGCAGCTAGAAAGAAACAATTCCAGTATTGTGGAAATACAATCAGGATAACACAAGATCTAGCAGTTTCTACATTAAGGGATTGAAGGGCATGGAATAGGATATTTCAGAAGTCAAAGGAACTAGGACTCAAACCAATAATCACCTACCCAGCAAAACTGAGTATAATACTTCAGGGGAAAAAATTGTCTTTCAATGAAACAGAGGACTTTCAAGCATTCTTGATGAAAACACCAGAGCTGAAAAGAAAATTTGACCTTCAAACACAAGAATCAAGAGAAGCAAGAAAGGGTAATCAGCAAAGAGAAATCATAAGGGACTTACTAAAGTTGAACTGTTTACATTCCTACATGGAAAGACAATATTTGTAACTTGAAACTTTTCTCAGTATCTGAGTAGTTGGTAGGATCACACACACACACACACACACACACACACAGAGCACAGGGCGAATTGAATAGGATGGAATCATGTCTTAAAAAAAGGAAATTAAGGGGTGAGAGAGAAATATATTAGGAGGAGAAAGGGAGAAATGGAATGGGGCAGGTTATCTCTCATAAAAGAGGCAAATAAAAGACTTTTTAGTGGAGGGAAAAAGAGAGGAGGTGAGAGAAAAAACATGAAGCTTACTCTCATCACATTTGACTAAAGCAAGGAATAAAATCCACACTCATTTTGGTATGAAAACTTATTTTATAATACAGGAAAGTGGGGGAGAAGGGAATCAGCAGGGTGGGGGGATGATAGAAGGGAGAGCAGTAGGAAGAGGGAGCAATTCGAAGTCAACACTCTTGGGGAGGGACAGGATCAAAAGTGAGAATAGAAGCAATGAGGGGCAGGATAGGATGGAGGCAATTATAGTTAGTTATACACAACATGATTATTATGGAAGTCATTTGCAAAACTACACAGATAGGGCCTATATCGAATTGTCTGCCTTCCCAAAGGGAACGGGTGGGGAGGGAGGGATGGGGAGAAGTTGGAACTCAAAGTTTTAGGAATAACTGTTGAGTATTGATCTTGCAGCTAGGAAATAGAAATACAGATAATGGGGTATAGAAAGTTATCTTGCCCTACAGGGCAAAAGAGAAGAAGAGGATAAGGGAAGAGAGGGATGTTAGAAGAGAGGGCAGATTGGTGATAGGGGCAATTAGAATGCTTGGTGTTTTGGGGTGGGGGAGGGGAGAAATGGGGAGAAAATTTGGAACCCAAAATTTTGTGGAAATGAATGTTGAAAAGTTAAATAAATAAATTTTTTAAAAAAGAAAAGAAATACAAGCAAGAAAGACAGTTCTTGCCTTAAGAGGGAGGCAGTAAATATCAGGGAAATTATGGCAAGGCAGGCATGTTTTGAACAGAGAAATCAGAGTGAACGGTGGACGAAATCATTGGGCAAATGAGAGATTCTAGGGGAGGGTGGCATACACGCATGTCCTGGTATGCCCTGGACATTGTTTTCTAGGCCTGATACTGAACATGATGAGGTTAAAGTCAGCCAGATCCCAGAATTAGAAGACTGGGTATGAACTTCAGTTACTGATGGGGGTGGAGAGTAGATCATGACAGGTAGAAACATGGGGCAAAATACAGAAGGAAAGGGTTTAATTTATTTGAATTATTTTTTCTTTGCATTGTTCACTCATGGGCAAAATTCAAACATAACCCTGTTATAACTTACCTCTTTGTGAAAGTTATTTCTTAACCTACCCTCAAGTTCCCAACACTCCTTCCCCTGATTACTCACAGGTTATAGTCTGACGTAAATTTAACAGTCTCAGTTTCAATGCCACTTGAGAGGTGATTTTCCCCCAGAAACTACATTCACACTGCTGTAGTTTGGTCTGTTCTTTGACATGATCATCTTCTTTGCAAAGATGCTGTAGGTGCGGATGGCACACGCTGCCCAAGTGGTAATAAACTGGGATTGTCATAAGCTGGGAAAGATGAGGTGTGATTAATAAGGGATGTGAATGGCTTTTTTAAACAAACAGACCAGAATATAAGCACAGAAATGAGTGCTGCTTATCAAATGAGCCACTTAGAAGACAGGGAAGAAGTTAGGAATGCTACTTTGAGTCTTTTCTTCAGAATGCAATCTCTTTGGTGGCAAATCTTAATCTTTGGAGACTGTAAGTAAGCACAAGTCATTTGGAGCCAACACTGGTGACTGAAGTGAATTATCTCATTGGTTTATGACACACTTTGTCAAAAGCAAAGTAAGGGAGATAGCATGATGTGGGTTGGCTTTAGAGTTAGCACTAACCCTAAATCATGGTTCTTACCACATGTGAAGTCAAGCAAGTCAGCTAATTTCTCTTTGTCTCAGTTTCCTCATATATAGGTCTTATTTCAACTGTAAATCAACCCTATATAATACAGAATCATAGACTGAATTAGATGACACTTGGGTTCAAAATATAAATTTTCTAATTTTACCGTAGGAAAGACATGGCTAGATAGCAATTTGCTTGAAGTTCTAGAGGACTGAGTACATTGAAAACCCAGTGTAAGTCAATATGGTAACATCATAGTCAAGAAAACTAATGCCATCTTCAGAGTTCTAGATTAACAACCTAGATAGGTATAGTGTCTAAAACACAGAGTGAGAATTCCATTATAAACTGGCTTCTTGAGACCGCATCTGGGTATTCTGTTTAGCTGTTTGGTTTCAAGTGCTACATATAATACGTAAATTGTATGTACATAGATATATAGGTAGGTATGTGTATATATATGTATGTACATATGTGTACTTGTACGTATATGTGTATGTGTGCATAATTTAATTCCTTTTAATCCTAAGATCTTTTTTACTCCATACCGTCACATAATGCATTACTTTTCCCTAGGTTTATGTCATCAAATTTTTGATAAATATGGCAGCCATGCCTTTAAGTAATCAACAAACACATCGGAGCCAATCATGGATCACTGGACATCCCCACTAGAGATATGCCTCTATCCTGATGTCACTAGGAATTAATAAACTTTTAAAAAAATGTAATCATTATATTTCAAGGTAATTGGTTTCCTTTATAATCTTAAGCATTTTTATTTTGCACATTGAAAAACATGATACTGAGAAGGGATCCAGATACCAAAACACTGAGAAGCCTCTGAAATAGAACAGTATTGTCTATCTACTCTTTGGATACAGCCATTCAACCATTTCCAGATCCACTTTACTATGCAATCACCTGGTCCACTTTTCTCCATCTTTTCCTTGCATAGCATGGGAAACATTGGCAAGAGTTTTGCTAAGATGAAAGCAAAGTCGATCTATATCATTCTCCAGGCCTAACAATCTAATAAACTTATCACAAAAGGAATTGAGGTTAGTCTAGCATGACCTATTTTGGATGAAGTTATGTCAGCTCTTTGAAATCCCATTTCCCTTTCCAAATATTCACAAACCCTCCCTTTACTAATGGATTCTAAAATCTTGTCATGTTTCAGTGTATATATTATAAGATATTACCTAAAATTCTTTGGAAACAAGGCTATTTCCAACTCAAGGATGTCCACACTAGAGGAACCAGTCAATGTATTTTACATAGCATCTCTGGCTATTATTTCAAAATCATGCAAGGTGTTTGTTTTGCTTTTAAAGCATTGTCCAAGCTGGCCCACATGGAGCCCAAGAGCATTTTGTTTTACTTTGAGAAATTTGTGCTTTGATAATGTACATAAGAACCAGGTCCAAGCCCTAATCCAGTAACTTACCTGTGACTTTGTTAAAGATTTTTTTAATACTCATAATACTCAGTTTCCTTATATATAAAATAGGAAAATAATATATACATTCTCCAATTCAGTAGGTCATTATGGGTAAAGAACTGCATATACTTCAAAATACTGTAGAGATGGGAGCCATATAGCCACATTAAGGAATAATTACTCTCACAGATAAGTTCCTGATGCCAGGGGCAGGATTACATCTCTCATAAAGGGGTACAAGGATGTTCTCAAATGTAGAACCTCCCTCTGCCAGGATGTCTTCCTTCCATTGGTGAGTTTCTTTGGGGGGAGTCTTCATTTTGAGGAGGAGCTAAGGCTTTATTTCTCTTCCAACTGTACTTCTGATTCTCCCAAATTTCATTCCTACTCTTGTCCGAGAAATGCCCCTCCCATGCAGTCTCCATTTTCAGTTCTCATTTTATGTTCTCTTCTACCATTAGAATGTAACCTCCTTAAAGTTAACTGTTCCATTTTCTTTACATTTTACCCCCTGTGCTTGGCATAGTACCTGGAATACAATATTTAACAAATGCTTTACTCCTGTTTCTAATGCCATCAGTGTGAGCCCCACAGGGGATTTCTTTCCAAGACTTATCAGTTGAGAATATAGTTAGTTAACATTTAGTAGGTTTTACAAAGGGATATTTAAAAAGGTGGAACAGTAAGAACAGTTGATATAAAAATCCCCAAATCTATGACACAAGTCTCTTGCATGTGAGAGTCCAGGGCAAAGAGGGTTCAAACTTACAGGATAAGTGTGCCAAAGAGGTACCTAAGCTCTTGGTCCCTAGAAGTTCTTTTTCTCTTGCCTGTGGGGTGCTCAAGAAGTTCTCCTTAGGCATGGTGCCATTTCTTTATTGGACTTCTCTTTGCAGAGCCATGAGTCTAAGATCCTATTTATCCTTAACTCTTAAAGAAAACACTTCCATCAACTGATCTTGGGAATGCTACCAGGACACCTATGCGAGGATGAGAAATCAAACATCTTCTGGAACCATTAAAGCTTACAAGATCTTCTTTTGACCAAAGGGGAGGGGAAGATAACTTAGGCTGTAGACTGAATTTAAGATATTTCCTCTCCCCCTCCCTCTCAGTGGTTCCTTGCTGCATAGGGAGAGGGGAGAGTATTCACTTGGAAGTTGATGCTTCCTCAGATTCCATGAATATCTCCAGTTCTAGTTGGCATGATCATTTATAGATTATCTCTGGGGCCTGAATTTCACTACAGTCAAAGAGTTTTTTTGACTTTAAGATGAATCCTCTAACTATCCTTTTTAAACTATCAAGACTATGATGGTGTTGGATGGTTTCAGCCACCACCACCACCACTACCAAGACATGTGTGAATATATCTGTTTATAGGTATGTATATATACCCATTTTGTATGCATTTGTGCGTAAATGCACATGTATGTATAGTGAATACACATGCAGTGTTAGATTCCATATATATGATTGTAATATAATTTATGAATGATTTGTAATTATGTATAATAATATGTTCTGCAAACATGATATATACACACATGTACGTAGGCATACACACATTGACACATTTATCATGTCTGAGAATGCATATAATCTCATTTTTCTCCTTTAGTTGATTTCCCTCTGTGTAAAGAGGTTGATTTTAGTGAAAAAAAAAAAAGCCTTTTGAAATGACTTTTTAAAATGAATTCAATTCCCATGGAGAAGGAAACAATAGAATAGTTAACGAAACTTCTATTATTATCTACTACTGCCTCAACTTGGAATTTCCCAGCATGTAAAGACTCGCTGGCTTGGAATAGTCTATGATTCCCATGGACTGCTTCCCCTAGTATATCCCTCACCAGCCCCTCTTCCAGCTCATCAGCTCCTACTGGTGCCTCCGTGTTGTGGAATGGTCCAGGCCCACCAGCCTTCATTCTCCTCCTGACCCAGTTTCTGACTTTCTGGAATTCCAATCCACGGTCCCCTCACAAGGTATCTTCATCCCTCCCCCTCCTTCCTTTTCCATTGCCTTTTATGCATTCTGTTCTCCCATTAGAATGTGAGCACTTATTAAATTAAGAATTCCTAAAGGGGTCTATTGTTCTTCATACCTTGAGATATTTTTGTTTGGAGAATGTTTGTAATATAAATTTCATTTAAAAAGCTGGTGTGTTATTTTTCAAAGACCAGCCTGATCCACTGCTAGAAAGGACCATTTCCAGAGGCTGGCCTCAGGGGTGGATGGTTTGGACTGGAGTGACTAGGTATGGGGCACGTCCTTCATGGACAGCTGGGGTCTGTCCTGTTCAATAGACCTACAGCCAGGAAATCAGCAGTTCCCAAATCCAGCAGTCATGTATTTTTTTTTTTGTTCCTGTTAATTACAGGAAGAAAATATGCCAGTGGTTATCTGCTTTTACTAAACATAGTTCCCCTTCATAAATCACCAAACTTGTGCATTTCTCTCCCTCCTGTCAAAACAGAAATGTGCTGCCCCCATGCTATGTGATGATCATGAGAAGTCAGGCATGGCATCCACGCCAGAGGAAGCTGCAAACTCAGACGGAAGACCCCCTTCCCCCAGAGTCTGGGTCCCCAAATCAATGGTCATACAACACAAAGGAGAAGCTTCTCATGATTCCAAGAGACCTTGGATCTCCCAGCTCTGCTTCTCCCCAGGACATTGCTACTATTTTTGTTAAAATACGGGCTTAATTGCTGTGGATTTACAGAATATCCCTGAACCCCTACCCACAAGAAACCCTACTGGCCCCTCGCTTCTACTTTATCTTGATTAGTCCTAGTCGTGTAATCTTGGCGTAATGGACTTATGCCCACAGGAAGAAGCAGGCATCCTTAGATACTGTATACAGTGTGTTATCATTTTTGCTTAGAATTGGTAAAAGGAATAAGGAATGTGTAACAAAGTACTGATAAGATCACAGCTTCTCTTTGACTTAATCTGCCCCCATACAGTAGATAGGCATATTCAGAAGTTAAATTCTCAGTCTGGATCCAGGCTCTTAGATATAACATGTCACATGGATGTCAAGCTCCCCCTTCCCTCTATTTGCCCTCTTTTTCCCTTCTACACATAGACAAAATGCACCCCTATGGCATCTGCTTCCTGTTCAATGTTCCAACACTGACAGAACTGCTTCCTGTTGACTGCTTCTGGACATAACTCATAGCTCATGAAGCAGCTTGAGAGTAGGGCTGTAACTCATTGGCTGTACTTGGTAAGGTGGGCTCACCATCAATCTACCCCACCATCTTCAGACCAATGGTTCCCATTTCAGCTGCCCAAGAAGCATCTAGGTGTATAATGTGTAGGGCTCTGGGCTGGAGTCAGGAAGAGCTAAGTTCAGATTCAGTCTTGGACACTAACACTAACTATGGAACCCTGGGCAAATCACTCAACTTTTGTCTCCCTCAGTTTCTTTATAATGTGGGGACAGTAATTTTACCCACCTTGCAGGGTTCTTGTGCGAATCAAATGAGATAATTTTAAAGCATTTAGGGTAGTGCCTGGCACACAGTCCTATATAAATGTTAATTACTATTATCAGTTATCATTATTATTGTTTCATTTGTTCTTCTCAACCTATGGCTCTTGGCTTTTCAGATATGTAGGCTAATCCAAACGGAAGGATAGAGCTATAGGCAAGGTATTTAACATCTGCTTAATGTGTAAAGTCTAATGGACTCTTGCCTTTCCTACTCTCCTCTCCCCACAACACACACACACACACACACACACACACACACACACACTCTACAAGCCGGGTCATAGTCCCACAGCTAGCAAGTAGCATAAACCGAGGTCTTTGGGCTCTAAGTTCAGTCACTTCTGGTTGCATTGTCTCTCAGAAGAAAAAAAACCTGATTTTATTGGAAAATGCTTGCAAGACCCACAGGCTCTGAGACTGCTGGGAAGACCGTGAAAGGGTAGGATGGCAACTGCCCCAGTTACCACTTTGACCAAGTTTTGCTGATTCTGCTCATTACGAGTCATCATTAATGGCTTAGGTCTCAAAATGCAAGCAAGATTCCACTGACCGACAAAGCTCTGTGGGCTCTTCCCTTCAGGCCATAATATGGAGCCAAGCTAGGGAGCAAGGGCTTGTGGGTAAAGCTTTGTGTCTTTGACAGCACTGCCTAATAGTTCTTAGACATAGAGCCGTGTCAGTCCCTTCCCATGTGTCTGGCCTCACTAAACCCTACTTTTTCGCAAACCAGAGCTGACTATACTTTCCTAAAAGAATGATATGTGGGACTTGGTCAGAACTTGAGAAATATCCAGGTTTAATTAAACAAGTCATGCATTTCTTCAGGAGGGAACTGAATATTTATGATGCAGTTATAATTTGGGAAAGAGTAAAGGATAAGCATGACAGAAGCCTGGGAACAGTTTCCAGAAAAGATGATACAGACGATTAATATGATATTAAAAAAAACATTATTAATTTTAATCAGAAGTTGAATTATTTTCTTACTCTTTTCTTTTTCTCTCCCACTCCTCCATCTTGTCCCAGATCATCTATGAGTCTGGTTTTAATGTAAATCTGTCGATTTAAAGTGAACTTTCATGACTGACATCCATGGTGTGTCTGTTCAAGAAGCTTCCATGGCTCTCAAATGCATCTAGAATAAATGCAGTTTTTTATGTTTAAACCCCTGTGTAATCTGGGTACGAAATAAAATCGTTCTAGGATAATTATAAGATAGTCCCCCTTACACACCTGACATTTCAGCCAAACAGAACTCCTTCCTGCTCCCCATACATGGTATTTCAAGGGGCAGCTAGGTGGGGCAGGAGTCAGGAGGACTTGAGTTCAAATCTCACCTCAGACACTTGACACTCACTAGCTGTGTGACCTTGGGCAAGTCACTTAACCCCAATTGCCTCATCCTGGATCATCTCCAATCATTCTGATGAATATCTGGTCACTGGATTCAGATGATTCTGGAGGAGAAGTGAAGCTGGTGACCTGCACAGCCCACCCTCACTCAAAACAAAGTCAAGTGCAAGTCATGTCATTATTTCTCTGATGATATGGTCTTCTTTGGCAATGAAGGACAAACATACACATAGTATTTCATCTCCCCCCTCCATGCCTTTGTAGAAGATGACCCCCATGCCTTGAATGATCTTCTCATCTTTTCAAGGCTCAATTCAGGAACCATCTCCTAGAAGAAACTTTTTTTTTCTAATTCTGCTACTTAAGTTTTTTGAAATTACTTTGCATTTATTTTTGCATAAATAAGTTAAATTTATTTGTGCACCAGGGTCTCCACCTGCCTCCCATAACATGAGCTCCTAGAGGGGGAGGAACTGTACCATTTTTATCTTCACCTTTGTCTTTGTCTCTAGTGCCTGGCACACAGTAGGTACTTAAAAGTTTGTTGAATTGAATCAAGTATCATTCTTGCCAAACATTTCAAGCCTTAATTTCTCAGCGTGGCTTTGGAGGCTGTCAGTAGTCTTGACTCATTCTCCCTATCCAACATGACCTTCCACTGTGTTAAACAACACACTCTCCACTCCAGTCTTCCTCCCTATTTTCCAGGATTTCCAGACTCATTCACCCTAGAGATGCTCCTACACCCTAGAGATGTCCTTGTGGGGACTTCCTGAGAGCCAAATCCCTGACCGAACCAAACCATCCTACTTAAACTATTCTAAGTATTCTTTTCCACCCTAAAAACCTGTAATATCCCAGCTGGGGTGGCCCACAGAAGCATCTCAGAAGTCAATCAAGGAGTAAGGCTTTATCCCAGGTACAACCAGAGAGGTAATTGCTCAGGCACAAATAAAGGTCAGGTGTTACAAGTTCAAATCCAAATTGCTCCTCAAACATATACTGCTCATTCCCCATTCAGCCAACAAATATTTACTTGTCACTTGCTGTGTGCATGGCCCTGGATTCAACCTGGGGACCTGAAGGTAGATAAATCAGAGGCCCTATTCTCAATGATCTCTTAATTCATTGGGGTAAAGAACATGTGCACGAATAATGATAGTATAAAGGAGGGTGATAGGCCCAGGGAAAATTTCGAAGTCTGCTTGTTGTTAAAGCATAAAAATTCTAACTTTTTTGTTCTTAAAGCATGAAAAATTCCAGCTACATTTTCCATATATTTTGTCTCTGTCTGAACATTGGTAAACTCACACTTTGATGTGTAATGTATAGCATTAATGTGTCAGAATTTAAGAGCTTCTCTGTAAACTCTCACCATTTCCCATCACTAGTCCTGCTCCCCCATTGTAAGTTCTGAATCCAGAGCTAGTGAGTTCTTATGGCCAGAAGCAAGAAGGGTGATGATGTATGAGAACAACAGAAGAAGAATTCATCCTGTTAGTCTATTTAGATTCCTGCTTGTTTGTTTGCCTTTTCCCAGGGGACCTTTGGAATGGCAATCCAGAGGTGGTGCTCTCAGGGGCTTCATGTCCAGCAACTGAGTCTTCTTTGTTATTTTTTCATTTGTTACCTGTGGGTTTACTCACAGGACTAGGCATTTACTTTTCTTGTGGGGATTTCCTGAATCTGTCAGACCAGGATTTCTTTCCCGGTGGAGTGACCAGTTGAGTTGGAGTCTAGAGGAACTGGATTCCCATCCTGCCTCCACACTGACTATCTCGGTGACCTGGGAAAATCACTTAACCACTCTAAGAATGATACTACCTAGCTCACAGAGGCATATTGAAAAAAATGGATATTAATGCTTCGAAAATCTTAAGCCACTCTCAATCATTCAACCATGAAACATTTAAATGTTTTCTCTCACTGTTTTCCATGTCTACAATGTTCTCCCTCCTTCTCTCTGCTTCATATCTTGCCTGGACTCAACCTTGAAGACTCATTTTAAATATCCACTTCTTCCAGAGGTCTTTTATGTCCTCCTCTCCTTTTCTCCATGAGAAAATTCCATTTACATGGTATATTTCCATATGTATCTAGTTATTTGCGTGTTTCTTCCTCTGTTAGGCTGTGAGCTCCCTGGAGTAGGGACCATGGTTTTTTTGCCTTTTTTTTTGTATACATAGTGCATAGCACATAGCTTAAAAGAGAATAAATGTTTAATAAATGCTTGTTGGCTATTTGCCATGCACAGTTGGAGGCTCTGGGGATCTGAGGACAGATGGGAACTATTATCTTTCATTATCCTCCATCCTCTTTGCCTCTGAGCCAGAAGGCTAACCCTAACCCTAAATGCTTAGACCATCCTCCTTCCTGGCATGTTGTCCATTATCCCCTTGTCTATTGAATCCCTACCACTCCTTTAAAACCTAAATTAAATGATCCTGCCTCCATGAAGCCATTGTGGCTCCTCTGCAACTGTAAGAATCCTTTGCTCCTCAAATCTCACACAGACCCTTGCTTGCATCTGTGAAATATTATGAATTTTTTTGGTTATGGTTTTACATAACTCCTTCCTATCCTCCACTAGCTGACAAGCTCAATGAGGGGAGAGTCCTCAGTAATCGCTCTAGGAGGAGCTTGGTAAGTCTTTAAGTTAAACATGATAGGGTTGTCCTTGAAAAACACATCCTCTAGCCAGGATGATGATGATGTTTTCCCAACAACCCTGCAATGCGAGTAGAATCATTATTAGGATCATTTCATGAAGAAATAGAGATTCAGAGAATTTCAGCAACTTGGCTACAACCAACAGCTAATCCATGTCAATGCCAGAATTTGAACTCAGAATTACCTAAACCACATTGCTTTTCTCTGCTGTCCTTGAAGTGCTGTGTAAGCAACATGAAGATGACCCCATAGGACATACTGTTTTCCTTTTCAGGTTCAGTCAGCACACATGCTGACCTAACATTGGGGCATCTCAGGAAAAACAAACTCCCTGGGCACTTCTAGCCATGATGCGGCACAGTGTTGAAAATATTTATCTCTTTGGTGGATGCAGAAAAGCCTGAATAGTTCCTTGGTCCTTTGCACTCTGTGACAGTGGCAGGGGCTAAGGAGGGGAGCTGTATTGGTGAAAAGAATGGCTAATTTCTGGTTCAGGTTCCGACTTGGACATTCCACTTGTCATTAAATAACTCCAAGACTTCTAATGAGAGGTAGAGTGATGGTACATTCCTTCATGGCAGCTTATAAAGAGGGAAGACTCAACCAGCTAATTTAGTGTCAGAGCCCCTGATTGTCTCCTCCTTGCATAGGAGATGAAATATCTATGCCAAGCTTTGATGTCATCAAAACCAAAGGTGATCTTGTGAGTCAGGGAGGCCCGGAGGTCCTTCATTCTTCTTGACTGGAACTGACTAGTGACAAAGTCAGAGGAAATGACCACCAGTAGGAAGATGACTGGGAGTTCTTTGGACAATGCTGAAGTACATGGAAATGTGGCCATGCCGATTTGGCATTTCTGAGATTGAAATATCAGTTTTCCAAGATATTATACCACATGTTATAGTAAGGTTCTGGAATCTGCTTTAAGTCATTATGTCAATGCAAGTAGGGAGATGTTTGAGACCATTCGTTCCTGGGCCACCTGATTGGGTGGTTGCGGCCCACCCCATTCTCATTAGAGCTCAGCTCCTCTACTGGTGAAACCTGTCTAGACTATATGCATGGATCACAAAATATAAACCAAACCAAGTGTTGATGAAAAGAAGAAAAACTGTTCTAGTCCTTTGAACTCAGTGGTGACTCGTAAATGTTTAACTGGACATGGGTATGTATATGGGCACATGTGTGTGTACATGCAATGGGGTTAAAGTATAAAGAATGTCTTCTACCTAAATTAGGGAGACAAGCCTCATGCATATATAAGAAGTTACTAAATGTAATAGGAAGTCTCATGGGTCATGTGAGATGCACAGTTAGGGCTACAGAATTTCAGAGGTGAGGAGAAATACATCCGAATATTGGTTCTAAAAGAAGTTTTGTGAGGAGAGCAGAATTGCTGGGCTTTGAAGAATGGATAAAATTTGAATAGACAAAGCAGGATACTCCAGACTCAGGGTATAACATGAACAAAGGTATGGTGATGGGAAATGGTACAATACTTCATTTTCCATTGCATTTCCACAAACATATATTAAGCATCTATAATGGGCAGGGCATCAGACTGGAGAGAGGTACATGGCAGCATCTATGTGAAAGGTATTTGTAGCAATCTGTAAAGTCAGGCTGGAGTCAGACAGATTTCTCCTTTATGAAGTATTCAAAAGATCCTTTTAATATCCATCAGCTTCTGTGGCTTCTGGTTCCTATTATTTTAAAGCAAAGAAACCTTATACAATATGTATAAGGGGATGCTGCCAGGCTGCTTTTAATTCTGGGTTTGTCTTTTTGCTCCATTGAAAAGATTTACTGTCCTACTGGAGCGTATGTAAATGCAAGGAGATCGAGGCAGCAGATACACAGGGGAGGGGGTGGAAGAGGGGGAGGAGGCAGGAATAGATAACACTGACACCAAGAACTGGAGTTCTTTTTTTGTCCTGGTTCTTTAGCTTGGTGGGCCTTGAGCTCTATGGCTTCTTAGCCTCAACAAGTGCTGGTGAGGACAGACCCATGAATTCCTGGGCAAGGGAAATTTCAATCAGGCAGAGAACCACAGCATCCCTGGGATTCTTATTTCTTTGCCCTTGAAAAGACCTCCTGCCACAAGCTTCACAGTGCAAAGGGAAGAAGTCCACTGTTAGCTGTTAGCCCCAAAGAGCAGAGGGCTACAGACCTTGGCCTTAAATACTTAGCCTGGGGCTAAGGCTGTACCCGCTACCCACTGATCTCTGGACATCTGGAGAGAAGAGAATCAGGAGGAGAACAGAGACATCAGCAGCATGTGGGGCAACAAGGAGTCAGTGCTGCTGGGGTGAGTCAAGTCTGGGGTCCAGGAAGAATGGGGAGGGGAGAGAGGTGGGCCAACTGGAAAAGCAGCTCTAGCAGCCTTGCCAACTGCTGAAAAGGAAGGAAGGTATGACCCTCTGCTCCCACAACTGAGAGTTCCACAGGTGAGCATTGAGGATGCTGGGGTCCTTACAAAAGCTGGCATATATGCCCTGAACACTTCTGAGGAAACCACTGGGCTGATGAATTGAGGGTGGTCCCACCTGGTGGCCAAAATAAATATTGCCAGGTGGTTCCTTAAGGATGTGACAGCCTGCTTTTCTGCAGGTGACAGAAAGTAATACAACAAACACAACTAACCCTTCCTTTCTTCCTTCCTTCCTTCCTTCCTTCCTTCCTTCCTTCCTTCCTTCCTTCCTTCCTTCCTTCCTTCCTTCCTTCCTTCCTTCCTTCCTTCCTTCCTTCCTTCCCTCCTTCCTTCCCTCCTTCCTTCCCTCCTTCCTTCCTTCCTTTCTTCCTTCCCCCCTTCCTTCCCTCCCTCCTTCCTTCCTTCCTTCCTTCCTTCCTTCCCTCCTTCCTTCCTTCCTTCCTTCCCTCCTTCCTTCCTTCCTTCCCTCCTTCCTTCCTTCCCTCCTTCCTTCCTTCCTTCCTTCCTTCCTTCCTTCCTTCCTTCTTCCTTCCTTCCTTCCTTCCTTCCTTCCTTCCTTCCTTCCTTCCTTCCCTTCTTCCCTTCTTCCTTCCATCTATCTATCTATCCATCCCTCTCTCCCTCCTTCTTTCCTTCCTTTCTTCCTTCTTTCCTTCCTTTCTTCCTTCTTTCCTTCCTCAAAGAGGAAACCGAAGGCCATAGAGATATGACTTGCCAACAGTTACATAAATGATACTAAATGAAAATCATTGTTAGACTCAAATCCTGGGGCTGTATCTTGAGTTCTCCATGCACTGTACCAAAATATGCACTCATGCAGGCTACTCTTGGAAGAGAGGAAAGATGATATTCTGAAGCTACCTGTGCATATATAAATACAAAAAGGCACATGCACATTTGTATGTATATACATATATGTATGTGCTTCCTCTGATATATCCAAATCCTGCCCCCAACTTCCAAAGCAAGCACAGGAACACAGCTACATAAAAACATGCCTTTGCTGACCCATAGGATTGCAGGCACACATAAACACTCTGCACACAGAGAGGTGGACATGGGTGGACACACATACATGCATATATACACACGTGTGAGAGAACATGCACCCTTCCCATGAACACAGGCACATCCACTTAGAAGCCTTGGTAACTGGTTCTTGAGCCAGGCTGCACAGCTGCTGTGACAGACGGGTGAGGCTCCATTTCAGTACTCCCTGGAGCTCACCCTAAGGAATCAGACATAGTATATTATTGGTGCCTGAAATTTCACTGTTAGATATTCATCTTTGGACCTTGAAACTTGCTGTGTAGAAGGTTCTGGACTCAGTGCTGGGGATGCAAAGATGGGAAATAGCACATTCATGGTCCTTTGGGAACCAATGCATCCACTTAACGCTTGTCATAAATAAAGTCATATGGAATCTATTAAAGCAAGTAATTTTGAATCATAACATTGAAGTCTTAAAGTTGTTTTCCATTCAGTGCCCTTAGACCTTGCTTCTTGGAAGTTTAGGATTTATAACCATGATTCTTAAAATATTTCACTTGTGTGCCTTGTCCAACTCAACAGAAAGTCATTTGAGGCACAGGACTCTGGGTCTCTTTCTCATCTTAGTACCCCTTATTTCTGGAGGCTAGCACTGGGCTTTGAAAACAGAATCACATAATTCTAGAACTAAGAGGACTCCCAATGGGCAAATAAGACAATGTGGAACTGAACCAAAATTCCTTTCCAAGAAACATAGCAGGTGTTCACTCACCTAGCTTGTGCCGGATGCCTTCTCGTGACAGGGAATTCATTCCTTCATTTTAAACTTCTCTAACAAATAGAAAATTCTCCATATCTGAAATCTTGCATTCTTCAACTTCTACTCCTTGCTCCTAGGTGGGGCTTCTGGTGATAGAAAAAGTAAGTATAATCTTACTTTTAAAACTGAAATAAAGTCATGGTATGGTCATGCATGGATTTGTAAAACTATGTATAAATAAGCTCTAGAAAGGATAGATTGGAACTAACCAACAGAGGGAATGCACTAGAATTATGGGAAATCAAAAGAAACTTTTACAACAGAAGATGAGTTAAAAGAAGTGATTGAAGTAATGCAGGTGGCAGAGATGAGGA
Source organism: Bettongia penicillata ogilbyi (assembly GCA_023548195.1). Lineage (NCBI taxonomy): Eukaryota > Metazoa > Chordata > Mammalia > Diprotodontia > Potoroidae > Bettongia > Bettongia penicillata. The sequence goes on along the minus strand of JAJHZJ010000150.1, from coordinate 13,443,797 downwards.
AGGAGAACATTCCAGGAGTAAGCATCAGCCAGTGAAAATTCCCCTGAGTTGGAGATCAAGTGTCTTGTTTGAAGCACCCCAAGGAGACCAGTGTTACTGTATTATATAATATGCATATTTATGTGGGAGAGGGGTTGTAAGGTATGAAAAAGTTGAAAAGTAGGAGCATGTCATGGAGGGCTTTCAGTGCAAAAAAGAAGACTTTATGTTTGATCTTGGAGGTAATGAGAGTGATAACAATGTTTTGTCAAATGCTGGCTATCATTATCATCATCATCACCATCACCATCTTCATGATCATGAGAGTACCTCATGGAATTCCTCAAAGCAACTTTCTTTGTCCATAGGTAGTACGTTTCTTTTAATCAATGATTTGGATAAAGGCATAGATGTTGAGCTCATCCAACTCAGAGAGAAGCAGTAGTTGAAACATCAGACAAAATAAAGATGAATATATATGTATACACACACACACACACACACACACACACATATATATATATATATATGTATGTATGTATATCATTGAGTCAGTAAAGTGAGTTACCATATGGTGTAAGGAAAATAGTATTGGATTTGAAGTCAAAGAACATGGGCTGTAATCCAGCTCTGATGTTTACTATCAATGTGACCCTGAGAAAATAAGTTAACCACTTGGGACCTCAGTTTCTCAATTATAAAGTATAGAGGTTAGTATAGGCATTCTAAAAAATCTTATTCAATGACAGATTTATGATCTGATGACTCTGAGGAAATGCTATTTAATAGTAATAAATGTGAATTCCTACATTGGGATTCACAACTCTACAAGTGTAATATAAAGGAGGAATGACTAGACAATGCATGTGAAAAGTTCTGGGAATTTAATAGTATGAAATCATGAAATGATTGTGGTGTTGACATCAATCCACAGGACGATCACATAGCCATTGAAAAGAAGCCATTGAAATATCAAATTATATCACAAGGCACACCGTATAGGAAAAGGGAAGTGATACGCTCTTTGTACCCTACTGTGTTCAGAACACAACTGAGATAACTTATTAGTGTTGAAACTTGTAGGCATAGGGGATGATAATCCATCAGTCACTTCATCCTACCTAAAAAGTAACAACATATTACTTGACATCTTAATTAGGTGAGAATGCATCTCAAGGAATTGAAGAAATTTAATTGATTGTGAAATATCCTTGGAGAGAGTACAGCAAAGATGGTGGAGTAAAATCATGGACTTACTAGAGCTCTCCCCCCAAACCCAGCCAAATACATGTAAAAAATGACTGGACAAATTCTGGAGCTGAAGAACTTACAGAATAATGGAGTGAAGTGAATCTCCAGCCCAAGATAGCCTGGAATGTCACTGGGAAGTGTCTATCATGCAGCACTGAGAGCAGAATGCAGCCCAGCATGGGCCACGCTAACACAGAGAGGACCTGAGCAGGTCTCAGGGGAGCTGAATCTCTGACACCTGGGGGTGGTTTCCAGACTTCACAACCCAAAAACCAGGAGGAAAAATTGGAACATCAGTGGAAAAATCCTGTCAGATTTGTGTGAGTGGTCCAGCCCCAGTCCCAGAGTGACGGAAGAGGTGGAGGAGCCTGCAGCAGCCAAAGCAACAGGGGCAGCAACAACTGCTCTTTCTGGAGCTTTAGGCCCACAGATTGTGGGGGTATCTAGTGGTTGGGAGTACACTCCTACCCCCAGTGGAGGCAGAGAAATACCTTGACAAAGATATCAAAAGTCAAATAAATGGTTGGGGAAATGAGCAAAAGTCAGAAAAAAGAATTAGACTATGGAATCTTACTTTGTTGACAAAGAAGACCAAAATATACAAAGAGAATAAGACAACAGAGTAAAAGCTCCTCCATCCAAAGCCTCCAAGAAAAATATGAATTGATCTCAGGCCATGGAAGAGCTCAAAAAGGATCTTGAAAATCAGCTAAGAGAAGTAGAGAAAAAATTGAGAAGAGAAACAAGAGTGATAGAAGAAAATCATGAAAAACAAGTCAACAGCTTGCTAAAGGAGACCCAAAAAAATGCTGAAGAAAATAACACTTAAAGGATGCACTAATCCAAATGGTAAAAGAGATCTAAAAAAACCAATGAGGAGAAGAATGCCTTAAAAAGCAGAATTGACCACATGGAAAAGGAGGTCCAACAGTTCATTGGAGAAAATAATTCCTTAAATATTAGAGTGGAGCAGATGGAAGCTTATGAAAAATCAAACCTTATGAAAAATCAAAAAAAAAATCATAAGACAAAGCCAAAAGAATGAAAAAATAGCAGAAAATGTGAAATATCTCATTGGAAAAACATCTGATCTGGAAAACAGATCCAGGCAAGACAATTTAAAAATTGTGATACTGCCCAAAAGTCATGAACAAAAAGAGACATCATCTTTCAAGAAATTATCAAGGAAAACTGCCCTGAAATTGTAGAACTGCAAGGTAAAATATAAATTAAAAGAATTCACTGATTGCCTCCTGGAAGAGATTCTAAAAGGAAAACCTCTAGGAATATTGTAGCCAAATTCCAGAGCTTCCAGATCAAGGAGAAAATATTGCAAGCAGCTAAATAGAAATAATTCAAGTATTGGGTAAATACAATCAAGATAACACAAGCTCTAGCAGCTTCTACATTAGGAGATTAGAAAGCTTAGAATATGATATTCCAGAGGTCAAAGGAGTGAGGATTTAAACCAAAAATCCTCTACCCAGCAGGGGAAAACTTGGTCATTCAACAAACTAGAGGACTTTCAAGCATTCTTGATAAGAAGACCATATCTGAATAAAAAAAAACTGACTTTCAAACACAATAATCAAGAGAAACATGAAAAGGTAAGCAGAAAAAAGAAATATTAAAGGACTTACTGAAGTTGAACTGTTTACATTTCTCCATGGAAAGATAATATGTGTAACTCTTGAGACTTTTCTCAGTATTAAGGTAGTTGGGGAGATTACACACACACAGATACACACACACACATGTATATGTATATATACATATGATACACACACACACACACACACAGACCCCAAAGTGAGTTGCATGGGAAGGAATGATATCTAAAAAAAAAATTAAGGGGTGAGAAAGGAATATGTTGGGAGAAGGAGAAAGGGAGAAATAGAATGGGGCAAATTATCTCTCACAAAAATTGCAAGAAACAGATTTTACAGTGGAGGGGAAGAGTGGGGAGGGGAAGGTAAAGAATGAACCTTGCTCTCCTCACATTTGGCTTAAGGAGGGAATAACATACACACTCAGTTTGGTATGAAAATCTTTCTTACACTATGGAAAAGTAGGGGTGAAGGGGTTAAGTGGAGGATATAGGATGATAGAAGGGAAGGCAAATGGGAGGAGGGTGTAATTAGAAGTAAACACTTTTGAGGAGGGACAGGATCAACAGAGAGAATAGACTAAGTGGAGGGGGCAGGATAGGATGGAGGAAAATATAGTCAGTCTTTCACAACATGACTGTTATGGAAGTGTTTGGCATGACTATATATGTGTAACCTATATTGAATTGTTTGCCTTCTCAATAGGGGTTGGTAGCGAGGGAGGAAAGGAGAGAAGTTGGAAATCAAAGTTTTAAAAATGAAGGTTAAAAATTGTTTTTACATGCAACTGGGAAATAAGACATACAAGCAATGGGGTAAAGAAATCTATCTTGCCCTATAGGAAAACAGACGGGAAAGGGATAAGAGAAAGGAGGGGTGTGATGGAAGGGAGGACAGATTCCTGGAAAGGGTAATTAGTATGCACTATGTTTTGGGGTGGGCAGAAGGGAGAGATGGGGAAAAATTTTGAAACTCAAAATCTTGTAGAAGTGAATGTTGAAAACTAAAAATGAATAAATTATATTAAAAAATCCTTGGACCTCATTACATGAATTCTAATGATGTTTAAAGAAAGTCTATTTTTTGGAAGGGGGGAGATCTTAATCATTCTTTGTGGTGATTTAAAAATTAAGTCCTTTAGAGCCTGAGATCCAAAGAACCAGGCAGGTTCAGGTTGAACCAAGATTTGGTTCAACAATAAGGACTATTTCTGCGTAAACACTTTTGTTTCTACTATAACTCCATAGTGAGCTTAGTGAGAGGTCAAATAATTCTGGTTTTTCTCTGACTTGTTGATTTTTAGTGAACATATACTTAGATTTATTGCTGGCATAGGCTGATTATCTATTACTCTGAATATAAGACAAACTTTCATAGATCTAATCACAGAAGAAGAGCTGGATAATGATGTATTAAACTAGTTTAAAAATTCAACCTGACCAACTGATTTTATTAAGATGGGAAAATAAGTCACTTGAATGAATGAGGAAGCATCTTTATAACATGAAGGATGGCAGGCCACATTTCTTGGTGACCTTGCACTCAGTTCACTGAGTCCAGGAAACAGGCTTAAAGAGTCCTATCACTGGAAGTCTGTTAATGATATGACAACTAGAGTCATACATTTGGAGAATGGGAAGCTATAGGAAGGGATGTGCAGCTGTGCGTACTAAAGCACAGGCAAATATGATTGCCAAAGTGAAAGGGGCCACAATTTAGGAGTAAGGCTTCTTGGGTTGATTGGACAATAGTTGAATCCCTAATTCTCACCTTCACCCCCAACTAAAGCCCCTGAAGGTGATAAGTCTTTATCTACTTTATCCTTTGAGTTCTTAAATATTTACTTTGCCTTTATAAACATAGTTAAATATTGGCATTTTCTTGCTGGCATGTACTTATTAGAAATACGGTTGGAAGCACAAAACTAAAGGGAAAACATCCTCAGAGAAGTGATAGATATAAAGCTAACAATAAGGTGGTTTGCCAAAAATGTGGAATGTTAATGGGGGCTTAGAACTAAGAAATCTACAAAGAACATTAAAGACTTTTTGCTTGTTTTTCTTATTTCTTCCTTCCTAGACAAGAAAGGGAAAATTTATTTAGGGCTAAGAGTCAGTAGCAGGGTCACAGGAAAATAAGAGTGATTGAACAGCTCTGCTCATCATTCCATCCAATTAACATTGCTTTATACATTGTCTTCTCTGCCTATGTATTTCTACAAATAACATTTCAAGGCAGGAAAACAATAAAATAATATAAATTTAAAAAATACTTAGAATAGCTAAAATGGGAATAGTTATACACCATGGTATAATTGAAAGATGGTTGTGTTTGGAATAAAGGAACCTATATTCTAACCATATTTCTACTTGCTTTTCACAAAATATTAGGAGAGTTACACTCTTTGGCCCTGAGATGTTTGATCCATAAAATGAGGAGCCCCTAAGATATAGTCTTAGGGTAACTGATAGTACACTGAATAGAGCCCCAGACCTAGAGTCAGGAAAACTCATCTTCCTGAGTTCAAATCTGACCTCTGACACTTATTAACTATGAGATTGTGGTCGTCACTTAAACTTATTTCCCTCAGTTTCCTCATCTGTAAAATGAACTGAGAAGGAAATGAGAAACAAGTATCTTTGCCCAGAAAAATTCAAATGGGGTTACAGAGAGTCAGACCTGACTGAAACAACTGAAAAACAACAAAATCCATTCTAACTCATACACTACAGCTGTATGTTCCTAAATACAATGGACAATCCTAGCGCCAGAGAACGGATGACAAAGCGTTTTCTTGCTATGCGAATCTAGGCAGCGGGGTAAGGGTACAGAAACCTTTATCAGATATTATTGCTGTTGGTTGATTTCACTTAACTGTTTTTTTTTCTATTTTATAAAGGTTTCCCTTGGAGGTTTATATTAGTAATTGCTATGGAATTAAAAAAAAACATACAACACTTTAAAAAAATACTTTGGGAAAGACTTTTGGTATCAATATTTCAGGACAGCAGCAGGTTTACCCAGACTAGGTAGCAGGTTAGTTTGTAAGGCCTCTTGTATGAAATACAAGTTGTATTTTGTAAAATTTACTCCTTCCCCCATGATTAGAAATGAATCCAGCCAATCTTGTTAAGCATCTTTCCCTCAGAAGAAATTGTAGGGGGAAAAAGTGTTTGCTAAAATCACCAGGCATTTTTTTCCCTTGAAATCCTGTCTTTCCACATTTCAGAGGGGGGAAAAGGGTACAGGGGGATTGTGAAATGCTGAATTTCCCACCAATCAAGAAAACAGCAGTGTCTGGGGGGAATTACTGCAGCGAAAGATCCTGGGGAGTGGAAATTCTGAGCATTCAATAGCTCCCCACGTGGGCAAAGAGAAGAAACTCAGTCACTAAAACTTTGTCAATCTACTTGGAAGCCCACCGAATGCTGATTCAATGAATGGTAATTTTTCTAATTAGTAAAATAATTAGGGCAATGAGAAAAAAGGCACAAAACCTACCCGCGTATAATGAGTTTTAAAGCAATCTTACAAAAAGCCAGAAGGGCCTGCTGGTGGTGAATGTGGATGGAAAACAGGCATATGTTCAGGTCATGTTGGAGTGTGCATATGGGAACTGCTGGAAAAACTAAATGTGTGTGTGAGGAGGTTGATGCAGCCTTTCCTTCTTCCTACTATACTCTCAAAGTCTTGCAAATCCAAAAACTATCAAGATCCTAAAGACCAACTGGTAACTTAAGTTCAAGGTACCAGAAGAGACTCATCAATCATTATTTCCCCAATCAGAAACTAAGATTATTTCTTTTAAAAACAGCAATTATTTGCCTTCAGATTTGCATTAATGAATAATTTCTGCATATAATATGAAATTCTCTAGTGCTTGAAGGTTAACTAGTTGTTTTGTTTTTGAACATCATTGTTTTTTTGTACGTATATTCCAAGCGTTATTGATTATTCCCATTTATAAAATGGAGAGAAAAGCTCAGAGAAGTTTTGGTTGGTGACTTATCATTTGATGTATATATATATATATATATGCACACACACATATACATCAGTGTGAGAGTTGAACATCAGACTCATGTCTCCTGGCTCTCAGTCACGTTTCCTGCTAATTCACAGTGATGCATCTTTGATAGGCATTTAAATAGCTCTCGAAATAAAAACCATGGCATCATAGAATTGGAAGGTACAAAGGAAGTCAACAATCAATTCCCAGCATATGCTGTGGTTGAGACTTGGCTTACCAAGGCAACAATTACATATCCTATTGTCAAGGATCTTAAATTCCCACAAAAAGTCATCCCTCAAAACAGAAAAAAAGGAAAAAAATAACAAAGTTAGTGCAAGAGAACTAGCTAACATCTCAGGAAAAGTGTGACCTTATGTGCATAGCTAGTCCTCCATCTCTATACAGAAGCAGAGGGAATTACCTTCCTGTGTGTCCACTTTGGGATTGTTTAACCATAATTTTGCAGATTCAATTTCTCTTGATTTGCTGTTTGGGTCTATTTACATTTCTATAGTAATTTTGCATACTGTTTTCCTGGTTAGGTATGCTTCATTTTATATCAGTCCATGTAAGTCTTACCATGATTTTCAGTATTCATTGTATTTATTATTTCTTAAAACACAAAAATATTGCATTGTATTCATGTGGTACAACTTCTTTTTTTCTATGACCTAATTGATGGACATAATTTTTTCCCTAGTTTGTTGGTTGTGTAGCATGATTGTGGTGTTGACCCCACATCTTTTTCTACATGCTAGCTCACTCTCCCCTTTTACATTCAAGCTTGATTAGGAGGAGAACTTTTTTTCCTTTTTTTTCTTTTTCTTTTAATTTTAATTTATTTTAATGTTTTACAGTCATTTCCTTAAAGTTAAGATTTTATCCCCCCCACCCTTCCCCCAATACCCCCCTCCCTCCCCATGACAGCATACAATTCCGTATAGGTTCTACATATACTTTCCTATTGAGTACATTTTCACTATAGTCATGCTATGTAGTCGAACTAAAATAACTGGAAGAAATCATATAACAAATCAAAACATAATACACTGAAACCCACCCACATACAAACATAATCTGCTACATTCTGCGAATGACTTCCATATTTCTTTCTCTGAGTGTAGAAGGCATTTTGCCTTAGAAGATCGACATTAGGATTTTTTTTTTCTCAGTAAGTTCTTGTGTTATTACAAAGTTCCAAGTCTACCAGAAAAAACTCTTGCATACTGTGGTCGTTGCTGTGCACAAAGTTCTCCTGGTTCTGCTCCTTTCGCTCAGCATCAGATCATATAAGTCTTTCCAGGCCTCCCTGAAGTCTTCTTGTTCATCATTTCTTATGGCACAATAGTACTCCATTACATTCATATACCATAATTTATTCAGCCATTCCCCAATTGGTGGGCATCCCCTTGACTTCCAGTTTTTGGCTACCACAAAGAGTGCTGCTATAAATATTTTTGTACACGTGGGACCCTTTCCCATTTTTATAATCTCTTGGGGATACAGTCCTAGTAGCGATATTTCTGGGTCAAAGGGTATGCACATTTTAGTAGCCCTTTGGGCATAGTTCCAAACCATTCTCCAGAAGGGTTGGATGATCTCACAGCTCCACCAGCAATGAATTAATGTTCCAACTCTCCCACATCCTCTCCAGCATTTATCATTTTCTTGTTCTGTCATGTTTGCCAATCTTACAGGTGTGATGTGGTACCTCAGAGTTGTTTTGATTTGCATCTCTCTAATCAATAGTGATTTAGAGCACTTTTTCATATGATTATAGATATCTTTGATTTCTTCCCCTGAAAATTGCTTGTTCATATCCTTTGACCATTTATCAATTGGGGAATGACTTGTATGGTTATATATTTGAGTCAGTTCTCTATATATTCTAGAAATGAGGCCTTTATCCCCGAGCTTAGCTGTAAAAATTTTTTCCCAATTTACTACATCCCTCCGAATTTTGGTTGCATTGGATTTGGTTGTACAAAAACTTATCAGTTTAAAGTAATCAAAATTATCCATCTTGCATTTCATAATGCTTTCTATCGTTTCTTTAGAAAAAAATTCTTCCCCTCGCCATAAATCTGATAAATACACTATACCTTGCTTCTCCAGTTTATTCATGGTATCAATCTTTATACCTAAATCGTGTACCCATTTGGACTTTATTCTTGTGTACGGTGTCAGGCATGGGTCTATGCCTAATTTCCACCACACAGTTAACCAGTTTTCCCAGCAATTTTTGTTGAACAGTGAGTTCTTATCCCAGAAGCTGGGATCTTTGGGATTATCAAACAGGACGTTGCTATATTCCTTGCCTACTGTGTCTTGAGTGCCACATCTATTCCATTTGTCTACCCCTCTGTTTCTTAGCCAATACCAAGTGGTTTTGATAATTGCTGCTTTATAATACAATTTGAGGTCTGGCAGCGCTAGGCCACTTTCCCAAGCATTTTTTTCATTAGTCCCTTTGATATTCTGGACCTTTTGTTTTTCCAAATGAATTTTGATATTATTTTATCCAGCTCTAGAAAATAATTATCTGATAGTTTAATTGGTATGGCACTAAATAAGTAGATTAATTTAGGTAGAATTGTCATTTTTATTATATTAGCTCGGCCTACCCATGAACAACTGATGTTTTTCCACTTACTTAAATCTGACTTTATTTGTGCAAAAAGTGTCTTGTAATTGTGTTCATATAATCCCTGAGTTTGTTTTGGCAGGTAAACTCCTAAGTATTTTATAGTGTCTACTCCAGCTTTAAATGGTATTTCTCTTTCTATCTCTTGCCGTTGGACTTTGTTGCTAATATATAGGAATGCAGAAGATTTGTGTGGGTTTATTTTGTAACCTGCAACTTTGCCAAAGTTGTTTATTATTTCAAGTAGTTTTTTACTTGAATCTCTGGGATTCTCTAAATATATCATCATATCATCTGCAAAGAGTGATAACTTAGTTTCTTCTTTGGCTATTTTTATTCCTTCAATTTCTTTATCTTGTCTAATTGCTACCGCTAACATTTCTAGTACCATATTGAAAAATAGTGGTGATAATGGGCATCCTTGTTTCACCCTTGACCTTATTGGAAATGCCTCTAGCTTATCTCCATTGCATATAATGATTGCTGAAGGTTTTAGGTAGATACTGCTTATTATTTTATGGAAAGTTCCCTTTTTTCCTATTTTCTCCAGTGTTTTTAATAGGAATGGGTGTTGTATTTTGTCAAAAGCTTTTTCTGCATCAATTGAGATAATCATGTGGTTTTTGTTGGTTTTGTTGTTGATATGATTAATAATGCTAATAGTTTTCCTAATATTGAACCAGCCCTGCATTCCTGGTATGAAACCTACCTGATCATAATGTATTATTCTCTTGATAAGATGCTGTATTCGTTTTGCTAAAATCTTGTTGAAAATTTTTGTATCTATATTCATTAGAGAAATTGGTCTATAATTTTCTTTTTCTGTTTTGTCTCTTCCTGGCTTGGGTATCAAAACCATATTTGTATCACAGAAAGAATTTGGGAGTACTCCTTCTTCCCCAATTTTCCCAAATAGTCTATATAGTATTGGAATTAAGTGTTCTTTAAAGGTTTGATAGAATTCACTTGTGAATCCATCTGGTCCTGGAGATTTTTTCCTAGGGAGTTCATTGATGGCTTGTTCAATTTCTTTTTCTGAGATGGGGTTGTTTAAGTATTCAATTTCCTCTTCTGTTAATCTGGGCAATTTGTGTTCTTTAAAATATTCATCCATCTCATTTAGATTATCGAATTTGTGGGCATAAAGTTGGGCAAAATAATTTCTAATTATTGTTTTAATTTCCTCCTCATTGGAGGTGAGTTCACCCCTTTCATTTTTAATATTAATAATATGATTTTCTTCTTTCTTTTTTTAAATCAAATTGACCAAAGGTTTATCAATTTTATTAGTTTTTTCATAAAACCAACTATTGGTTTTATTTATTAATTCAATAGTTTTCTTAATTTCAATTTTATTAATCTCTCCTTTGGTTTTCAGTATTTCTAATTTGGTATTTTCTTGGGAATTTTCAATTTGTTCTTTTTCTAGCTTTTTCAGCTGCATACCCAAGTCATTGATCTCCTCTTTCTCTATTTTATTTATGTAGGCATTCAAAGATATAAAACTTCCCCCAAGAACTGCTTTTGCAGTATCCCATAAGATTTGGTAGGTTGTCTCATTATTGTCATTCTCTTGAATGAAGTTGTTGATTGTTTCTATGATTTCTTCTTTAACCCATTCCTTCTTTAGGATTAAATTATTTAGTTTCCAATTGATTTTTGCTTTATCTTTCAATGGCCTTTTATTACATATAATTTTTATTGCATTATGATCTGAGAAGGATGCACTGATTATCTCTGCCTTTCTGCACTGGATTTTGAGATTTTTATGTCCTAGTACATGGTCACTTTTTGTAAATGTTCCATGTACTGCTGAGAAAAACGTATATTCCTTTCTATTCCCATTCAATTTTCTCCAAAGATCTATCATATCTACCTTATCTAGAGTTTTATTTACCTCCTTAACCTCTTTCTTGTTTATTTTGAGGTTAGATTTATCAAGTTCAGAAAGAGGGAGTTTGAGGTCACCCACTAGTATAGTTTTGCTGTCAATTTCTTCCTTCAATTCCCTCAACCTCTCCTCTAAGAATCTGGATGCTATACCACTTGGAGCATACATGTTTAGTAATGATATTGCTTCATTGTCTATGGTGCCTTTTAGCAGGATATAGTTTCCATCCTTATCCCTTTTGATTAGATCTATTTCTGCTTTTGCTTTGTCTGAGATTAGGATTGCTACTCCTGCCTTTCTTACATCAGCTGAAGCACAATATATTCTGCTCCATCCTTTAACTTTTATCCTATGTGTATCCCCCCGTTTCAGATGTGTTTCTTGTAAGCAGCATATTGTTGGATTATGGCTTTTAATCCATTCTGCTATCCGTCTCCGTTTTATGGGAGAATTCATTCCATTCACATTCACAGTTATGATTACAATCTGTGTATTTCCCTCCATCTTCTTTCCCACCATTTGTCCTTTTAGCTCTGCTGTCTCCCTTCCCCTCCTCACTAGTATTCACTTTTCACCACCTCCTCTTGCCACTTTCCCCTCTTTCTTTTAGCCCCCCCTCCCTTTTACTCCCCTTTACTCTTATTGCTTCTTCCCTCCCTTTTAGCCTCCCTCCCCTTTCTTCCCCCTTCCTCTCCCACTGCTTATAGAGCTAGTTAGGATTTTCTACTTAAGTTTATTGTTCCGTCCTTTAAACAAATCCGATGAGAGTACCTCTCACACAATGCTCATCTCCCTCCCCTCTTTCCCTCTACTATGATTTTGTACTTCTTCTTGTGATGTAATTTGCCATTTTCTGCTTCCTCCTTTTCACACCTCCTATTACACTCCCTTCTCATACTTAAATCATATTTTTTATCATGATATCATTTACTTTATACCCGTTCCCCCTATGCTTATCCCTTTCATATTTCTTAATAGACGCACAGTTCTCAAGATAAACAGATATCATCTTCCCTTATAGGGAGGTAAACAATTTGTCCTAATTGAGCAGCAAGTTGTTCCCCCCCACTGTTTACCTTTTTATGATTCTCTTGAGACTTGCATTTGAAGATCGAATTGTCTATTAAGCTCTGGGGTTTTGGTCAGGAAACTCTGGAAATCCCTTACTTCGTTGAATGACTTTCTCCTTGCCTGAAATGTTATGCTGAACTTTGCTGGGTAGTTGATCCTTGGTTGTAGTCCCAACTCCTTTGCCTTACGGAATATTGGGTTCCAATTATTTTGATCTTTTAATGTAGAAGCTGCAAGGTCCTGTGTAATCCTGATTGTATCTCCTTGATATTTAAATTGTTTCTTTCTGGCTGCTTGTAATATTTTCTCCTTCACTTGATAGCTCTGAAATTTGGCAACTATATTTCTTGGGGTTTTGAGTTTGGGAAGCCTTTCAGGAGGGGAACGGTGGATTCTTTCGATGACGATTTTGCCCTCTGAATCTAGTACTTCTGGGCAGTTTTCCTTGATGATTTCCTGGAAGATATTGTCCAGGCTCTTTTCTCCATCCTGGGTTTCTGGCAGGCCAATAATTCTTAAGTTTTCTCTTCTGGATCTATTTTCCAGGTCAGTTGTTTTTCCAATTAGATATTTTACATTTTCTTCAATCTTTTCATTCTTTAGATTTTGTTTGACTGATTCTTGCTGTCTCATTGAGTCGTTAGTTTCTACTTGCCCAATTCTAATCTTCATCAAATTGTTTTCTTCCGTAAACTTTTGTATCTCCTTTTCCATCTGCCCAATTTTTCCTTTTAAGAAGCTATTTTCTCCAGTTAATTTTTGTACTTCCTTTTCCATTTGCCCTTTTAGGAAGTTATTTTCTCTAGTTAATTTTTGTACTTCCTTTTCCATTTGGCCTTTCAGGAATTTATTTTCTCCAGTTAATTTTTGAACTTCTTTTTCCCTTTGTTCAATTTTCCTTTTCAAGGAGATGTTCTCATCAGTGAATTCTTTCTTAATAATTTTAAAATCATTGGCCAGTTTATCTTCTGTTTCCTTCTTCAGCTGTTCCAGGAGAGCTGCTTGTACTTGCGAGTAGTTCATAGTCCCTTCTGAAGTCTCAGATGGAAGTACAGTCTCAGCTGTGACCTCTTTGGGGTTTGTGTTTCGGTCCTTATCCCCATAGAAAGATTCTATGGTTCTTTCGGCCCTCTGCTTTTTCCTGTTCATGATTTTGATTGAGTGTTGTGGCTTCTGGTTCTTTCAGTCAGAAGCTAGAGAACTTTTTGCTGAGCTGATGTGTGAAAATGCTAAAAGCAGGTTTTTGTTTGGTGTTTCCCTGATCAGCCCTGGGTTTAGCTTGTTAAGTGTGGAGGAGGGGTGGTCTGGTCACAGGAGATCTCCTCAGCTGAATTGAGGCAAAGGCAAGCTCAGGAGCTGGTAATCCCAGCTGCTCTATTGTCTTTCTGATTCCCCTGGACAGCTGAGGCACGCCTAGATGCTAATGCGTGTTCCCACCCCTCCTGGGGCTCCTTTCCTGGCGCTGAGGCTTGCCTGGGTCCTAGTGTGAATTTTCTCTGTCCTGGGTCCTCTGTCCTTCAGGTTTGCCTCTGCCACCATAGGAGGAATCCCCCTTAGCTATTTTCCTTGTCTCAGGTGTTATGAGACTATTGGTCTCCTTCTTCTAATTCTACTGATCCGGGATTTTTCTGGGGAGATATTTTATGGTTCTTTCACGGTCATCAAGGGTGGAGGAGAGAGCATTTACTGGTCACTCTGCCATCCTGGCTCCCGGAAGTTCAAGTAGGTGACTTACAGAAGTTTGATCTTCGGGCTGAAGGTCTCAGGAGCTGCTGTTCTGATATCTGGCACTCTGTGGCTCTCACTGACTCGGTTCAGCTTGTCTCCCGCCCTGGGTGCCGCTCCTCTGATTCTGCCCACCACTCAGGTTTCTTGAATCTCTTCTGCTCTGCTGCACTGGCCGCACTGCGCTGTGCGCTGTGGGTTCACCCCCGCGGAACAGATTCTTCCCGTGGACCTTCCAGTCCAACCTGAGCTCCGAATCCATCACCGTCTGTCTCCCACTTGATTCCGCACCTCTAAAATTTGGTCAGATTCTCCTTTCAGAAGTACCTGGAGGAGTTTGTCCGAGAGCTTAGGTGAGTCGCTGCTCTCACTCCTCCATCTTGGCTCCCTTAGGAGGAGAACTTTTTACATGGTATACTAGACTCTTTGACTCATTTTGACTCCTAGTGGAGAAAGTATATCTACTACTTTCTATAAATTGTCAACTATATTCATCGCCTCCTCTCTGGTGATATCCACTCAAACTCTAATCCTCTGAATGACTGCTATCATGAGCATTCTACTGAAAAAGCTATTTGCAACATAACAGATGAGTCATTAATTTCCATATCTAATGGCCTTTCCTCAATTCACATCCCCTTTTATCTTTATTTAGCATTTGACCCTGTTGTCTATGTCAAGAAGAAATGAAGGTTAATGTAATCAGGAGACTTGGGTTGAAATCTAGACTCTGATACTTAATTGTTGTGAGAATCTAGTCAATATATTTAGCTTTCTTGTCTCAATTTTCTCCCCTATAAAAAGGTAATAAAAATAGTAACAACTTCTATTTCTATAGCACTTTAGTAAGTCAGCAAAACTTCATTACATTCAAAGTATCTACTATTAGGGCCAATGGGCATGGCATGCGACTTTAATTGTTCTCTCTTTTGGTTGACTTGCTCATCCTAACCTGCACTTGCATATTACAAAGTCAGGTGACAACCAAAGGGAGAGGTCACAGTGCTGCAAATCACTCTGGTTTTTAAGAGATATTTGGTGGAATAAAGTATTCCAATTATACACTTTAGTGCACGAGACCTCACCAGTGTACTTCCCATTGCAAAAATTAGATAGGTAAACTCTATCAACTCTTAATCAGAAACATTTTTTGGACAGAATAAATGATAATAATGATAAAACATCAACAACGATGTATTTCCCCTATAAACTGGGGAAATATCCTCCCACTCATGCATCGGGAAAGGAGTGAAAGGGGAAAAAAAAACATGTTTATATAATACCTACTGTGTGCCAATACTATGCTAGGCACCTTATAAACATCGCATTTGATGTTTACCAGTAACCCCAAAAAGAAAGGTGATATTACTATCCCCATTTTTTATTTGATGAAAATGAACTAGATAGAGCTTAAGTGACTTTCCCAAAGTCACACAGTAAGTATCTGAGGTCATATTTAGACTCCGATCTTCTTGACTCCAAGCCCAGTACTTCATCCACTGTACCACCTAGATGTACACAGTATCCAAGAGTGGGCTCAGATTTACAAAACTACAGTAGAAAGGGATTGTGTGAAGAACTCATGTGACTGTGATAAACCACAACTCTGGACTCTGAATTTTGATATGTATTGCCTCTGTTTGTTATTTTTTAGACATATTTATTATTTTTCAGTTCTCAACATTCACTTCCACAAGAATTTGAATTTAAAATTTTCTCCCCATCTCTCTCCACCCCCACCCCAGGAGAGCATGCACCCCATCCACCTCTTCCTGAAGTCTGTTATCTTTTCCATTACCCCACTTCTTCCATCCCTCTCCCCTCTGATTTTCCTGTAGGGCAAAATAGATTTCTGTATCCCATTTCCTGTACATCTTACTTTCCAATTGCAAACTAAAACATTTTTTTTATCATTCATTCATAAAGCTTTGAGTTCCATATTTTCTCCCTTCCTCCCTCCTTACCACCCTCATTAAGAAAACAAACAATTCAATGTAGGTCATACATGTGTACCCATGCAAAACACTTTCATAATAGTAAAGTTGCCAAAGGCTAGCCACATTTCCCTTTGTCCTATCCTACCCTCTATTTATTCCATTCTCTCCCTTGACCTGTCCTCCCCCAATAATTTTTGCTTCTGATTATCCCTTTCCCCAATTTGCTATCACTTCTATTATCTTCCTTCTCCTATCTCCTTCCCCCCTACCTTGCTGCAGGATAAAATAGATTCCCATATCTAATTGAATGTGTGTTATTCTCTCTTTAAGCCAAATCCCATAACAGTAAGGCTCAATTATTTCCTTTTATTCTTCCCCTACTTCCCCTCCCTTATAAAAGTTCTTTCTTGCCACTTTTATGCAAGATGATTTGCTATGGTTTACCTCTCCCTTTCTCTTACTGCTAGTACATTCCACTGAACAGTAAATTTTATTTTTTAGGTATTCTCCTTTCATATTCAGCTCACACTTTTCCCTCTAAGTATGTGCATATATGTATACACACATATACACATACACCCATGTAGACATACATACCTATACTTATGTGATATATGTTAATACACACACCTACATATATAATACACACATACATACCCATACACACCTACCTATGTATCTTATATACATTTGTGTGTATACATATATAGATACATGTACATACATACATATATTACATACATATATATACATACATTTCCATGTAGAAATGTAAACAGTTCAACTTTAATGAGTTCCTTAAGGCTTCTCTTTCCTTTTTACTGTTTCATTTTTCTATTTATTCTTATTTTTGAAGGTCAAATTTTCTATTCAGCTCTGGTCTTTTCAAAAAGAATGCTTGGAAGTCCTCTATATCATTGATATTCCATTGTTTTCCTTGAAGTATTATACTCAGTTTTGCTGGGTAGGTGATTCTTGGTTTAAATCCTATCTCCTTTTCTGACCTCTGGAATTCCAAGCCCTTCAATCCCTTGGTGTAGAATGTGCTAAATCCTGTATTATCCTGATTGTACTTCCACAATACTTAAATTGTTTCTTTCTGGCTGCTTGTAGTATTTTCTCCTTGACCTTGGAATTCTGGAATTTGGCTATAATATTGCTAGGAGTTTTTCTTTTGGGAATCTCTTCAGGAGGTGATTGGTGAATTCTTTCTATTTGTATTTTACCCTCTGGTTCTAGAATATCAGGGCAGTTTTCCTTGATAATTTCTTGGAAGGTGATGACAAGGCTCCTTTTTTTGATCAGGTAGACCAATATATATATATATATATATATATATATATATATATATATATATATATATATATATATATATATATATATATATATATATATTTGCCTTGGATGCTTTGTTTATTTTTCATTTTTAACACAGTTTGTAACAGATGAAACAATTCAAACTTTTGGTCAGGTGATACTTCTTTTTAAAGCATTTACAATATGAATCACAGAATATTTTTTTTTAATAATAACCAACTGAGACACAAATAATATTCATGTTACTAACTTTGCAAGCTCTTGACCTAATTGTCTCCACAGTTTTTCTAAGAATTAAAGGACCCTAACTTATTGTTGTTGGTCTAAAGTACTATGCCTAATAGCTTAATTTTAGATTTAACCTTGGATGGATAATCTGTCATTTAATAGATCTGGTATCAAGTTTACAAATCTTTTGACTATAGGAAATTGTCATCAAGGGTAGGAACATTGCAGGGATACAATATCTCCCCAACTTCATGTCAATTCCAAGCAGGATTAGATTGTTCACTTGCATTGTCAGGCTTAAAGTCTGCCAGGTGTCAGTGGGGAAATTGAGTCAGGAGACTCCTACCTCAGCGCAGACTGAATAGGTTCTCTCCCACCCTTCCCATGAGATCCCCTTTTGTGGTTCATGCCAGCACCTTATAGGCTTACTGGCATCATGGATTGAAGGCTCAGACCACCTTTCTTGCTGTCCATACCTGGAGTTAGACTCAGAAGAACAGTCACTTAATAGTTCCATAGTATCTAAAAATGGCAAGTACTGATAACCAGGTTTCGAATATGATTATAACTTCACTGATTAAATAGCAATCATGAAATCAAATTTACCATTAAAACCTTAACTTTTCCATCAATACCAAATTTTACCCGAGTTTACCTTCCTTGAAGAAATTTAGCCTAAAATTCTTTTCCCCAATCTAAAGATGTCATTGATTTATTCTCATTAATTAATTCAGACAATTGTTTTAATACAATTACTTTTACCTCACTTTGTAACATGTCCAATTTTTCTCCCCATCACTCCCTTCCCCCTGCTTCCTAATACCTTGCATTCTGATTAGTCCTTCCCTCAATGTACCCTCCCTTCTATCACACCCCACCCTTCCCTTATCCCCATCTTCTCTCCTTTCTTGTAGAGCAAGATAAATTTCTATACTCCATTCCCTGTATTTCTTATTTCCAGATCATATGCAATAAAAATTCTCAACATTCATTGCTAATACATTGAATTCCAACTTCTCTCCCTCCCCCTTCCCTCCCCAGACTCACTGAGAAGGCAAGCAATTCAATACAGACTAAATATGTGTTGTTTTGCAAAAGACTTCCATAATAATCATGTTGTGTAATACTAATTATATTGTCCTCTGTCCTACCCTATCCCCCCTTATTTTTCCCCCACAATTGACCTTGTCTCTTCTCAAAAGTGTTTATCTCTAGTGACTCCCTTCTCTCATTTGCCCTCCCTTCTAACATTCCCCTCATCTAACTTGTCACCTCCTCTCCTACTTTCCTGTTGTGTGATATAAATTTCCGTATTAAAGTTAGTGAGCATGTTATTCCCTCCTTCAGACACATGTGGAGAGAGTAGCTTCATTTTTCCCCTCTCCCTTTCTCCCTTTTCTCCTCCAATGAACAAGATTTTTCTTATCTCTTTTATGAGTTATAGCCTGCCCCATTCCATTTCTCCCTTTCTCTTCCCGGGATTTTCCTCCTTCACCTCTTAATTTTTTTAAATTTAATTTAATTTTTTGTGTGGATATCATCTCTTCTGATTCAACACACCCTGTACTCTCTATATATGTGTATGTGTGTATGTACAATCTCTCCATCTACTCAAATACTTAGAAAAGACTCAAGAATTATAAATATTTTCTTTCCATGTACTAATGTAAAAAGTTCAGCTTTAGAGAGTCTTTTATGACTTTTCTTTCCTATTTACTTTTTCATGCTTCTCTTCATTCTTGTCTTGGGGAGTCAAATTTTCTAAACAGATCTGGTCTTTACCTCAATGTGAATGATTGAAAGTCTTCTATATCATTGAATGACCATTTACTCAGATTTGCTGAGTAGGTGATTCTTGGTTTCAGTCCCAGTTCCTTTGACCTCTGATATATCCCATTCCAAGTCCTTCGATCCCTTAATGTTGAAGCTGTCTGATCCTGTGTTGTCCTGATTATATTTCCACATACTCAAATTGTTTCTTTCTAGCTGTTCACAGTATTTTCTCCTTGATCTGGGAACTCTGAAATTTGGCCACAATATTCCTAGGAGTTTCTCTTTTCAGGTCTCTTTCAGGAGGTGATTGATGAATTCTTTCAATATTTATTTTGCCTTCTGATTCTGGAACACCAGGGCAGTTTTCCTTGATAATTTCATAGAAGAGAATATCTAAGCTCTTTTTTTCATCATGGCTTTAAGGTAGTCCCATAATTTTTAAATTGTTTCTCCTGAATCTATTTTCCAGGTCAGTTGTTTTTCCAATGAGATGTTTCACATTATCTTCTATTTTTTCAGATTTTTAGTTTTGTTTACTAACTGCTTGGTTTAACTCATAGTCATTCGTTTCCCTAAACTCAATTCTCTCTTTCAACAAATTATTTTGTTCAGTGAGCTTTTGAACCTTCTCCTCCATTTGTCTAATTCTGCTTTTTAAAACCTTCTTCTCCTCATTGGCTTTTTGGACTTCTTTTTTTCCAGTTGAGTTAGTATTTTTTAAAGCTGTTATTTTCCTCAGAATTTTTTTGGTTCTCCTTTAGCAAGCTGCTAACTTGTTTTTTAAGATCTTCTATTGCCTGAGCTCATTTTAAGTTTCCATTGAAGGCCCTGGAGGCAGAGGCCTTGACTTCCTCTGACAGTATGCCATGTTCTTCCTTATCTGAAAGGATGGGGGGAGACACCTGTTCCCCAAGAAAGTAACCTTCTATGGTCTTATTTTTTTCCCCTTTTTTGGGCATTTTCCCAGTCAATTACTTGACTTCTGAGTTTCCTCTCCACAACCATCTTGCCTCCAGTTTCTTCAAGCCATCACAGGAGGCTGAGATTTGGATAAGCTGCTCCAAAGCCCTAGTGGCTTTAGGTAGGGACAGGGCTGCTATTCAGTGTGAGATTAAGATCAGCTGCTTAGGAGGGGGCAGGGTCACCACACAGGGCTCAGTTCACTCAGGAGGTTTACAATGAGACCTTCAACAGTGGATGCATGCTACTGCATGCTTTGGGAGCCCTGTCCACTGCTGCCTCTACTGCTGCCACCTGAGGAGGCCGAGGTATGGGGACATCCTGCTCCCTTCTCAGCCAGCTAAAAAGACCCTTTCACTGACCTTTGACACCTATGGGTTGAGGGATCTGTGCTGCCACTGGAGATTCTGTCCCTGAAGCCTGCTCAGTGTCCCTGAAGCCTGCTCAGATCTGCTTCTTTCAGTGCCACGTGGCCAAGGCAGGGTTGGGCTCTGCTCTGTGTCCTTTGCATAACAGACCTTTTTTTTTCAGTCTTTCAGGTCACTCTGGGATAGAAATCTCCTCCACTCCATTGTTCTGTGGCTTCTGCTGCTCTAGAATTTGTTGAGAGCTCTTCTTTACAGGTATTTTATGGACTGTAGGGTAAGAGGTAGCATACGTTCATCTTTCCACTCCACCATCCTGGCTCTGCCCCTAGACTTAACTTTCTAGACCAGTAATTTTTAAATTATCTGTCCTGGATCTATTTTCCAGGTCATTTATTTTTCCAATGAGATATTTTACGTCATCTTCTAATTTTTCATTCATTTGGTTCTATTTTATAATTTCTTGGTTTCTCATAAAGTCATTAGCTTCCATCTACTCCATTCTAATTTTTAAAGAACTATTTTCTTCAGTGAACTTTTGAACCCCCTTTCCATTTGGCCAATTCTGATTTTTAAAGCATCCTTCTTCTCATTGGCTTTTTGCACCTCTTTTGCCATTTGAGTTAGTTTATTTTTAAGGGTGTTATTTCCTTTAGTATTTTTTGGGTCTCCTATATCAAATTGTTCACTTGCTTTTCATGATTTTCTTGTATCATTCTCATTTCTCTTCCCAATTTTTCCTCCACGTCTCTTACTTAATTTTCAAAACTCTTTTTGATCTTTTCCCTGGCCTGAGACGATTGCATATTTTTTTGGCAGGTTTTGAATGTAGAAGAGTTTATCTTGCTCTCTTCCTCTGATGGTATGCTTTACTCTTCATCATCTGAAAGATGGATGAAAATACCTTTTCACCAAGAATGTATTTTCCCCATTTTTGCACATTTTCCCTGACAGTTATTTGACTTTTGAGTCCTTTGTCAAGTGCAGGGTATACTACCCTAGGTTTCTGAGGTTTTGTGCAGCTAATCTCTGAGATATCTCTAGGGACCTGTAAGTTCTCAATTCCTCTAAGGTGACAAAATCAAACGAGAGGAGTCTACTCTGTGAGCAACCAAAAGCACTCTGTTCTGTCCTGGAACTGTGAGTAGGATTCCCTCTCCACATCTGCCTCCAGCTCCATCATGCCAACACTCCTCCTCATCCCAGGACCATCATTCAGGACTGAGACCCAGATCAACTGCTCAACTCCCCCAGGGTATTTAGGCTGAGGGCTTTGAAAGTAGATGCAGCTGCCCCAGGCCCTGGGGTCAGAGCCAGGGCTGGAGACAGATCACTCTCCCCTCTTACCCAGGTGAAAGAGCTTTCTTAGCAATCTTTGAAGCTGTCTTTGGGTTGAGAAATCTGGGAATGCAGCAGCTGCCTATGATTCCATGCCTTGAAGCTTGCTCCAGTCCTATCCATGATGTATAGCCCATGTTGGGCTGTGTTCCACTCTGAGCTCAGTGTGATAGACCTATCCTGTCTGCCTTCCAGTCTGTCTTGGGCTGGAAATCATTTTGTGGCTTCTTCTGCTTTATAATTTATTTAGAGTAATTTTTACAGGTATTTTAAGGGCTTTGGGGTATGGGAAGCTAGAGTAGGTCCGTGCTTCTACTCCATCATGTTGGTTCCACCCCCCCCCCAATTAAAAAAAATGTGTGTGGTCTCTCTCAAGAACAGTGTGCACGAGAATTCACTGATGGGGTGGTGGTAGTACATTTCTACTATATTTTCCATTCTGCCTGTTCAGATCTTCTCAGGTCTTCTGAGCTATCGTGAATTCTTTGCTCTACTGGTGTAATACAGGGTCCCTTCCATCATTACCTCTGTCTTGTGGTAATAAATCAAAAGTCACAATTATGACACCTACACCTTGAATAGACAATATACATTTTTTCTATAGTCACCAAAAATTCTAGGAATTTCCTTGAATTTCTAGCTCTTTCCTTCAGTCAGTCATATGCAAATTAGATTTTGATAGGCAGATATGTTTACTACAATCTTTCATCTCCTATTTCTCTCACTCTCCTTGTATTAATCTCTGGAGCTTAAAATATAAACTCCTCTGTTTAGCTATTAAAGTTCTCAAAATCCCACCCCCAACCTAACTTCCCAGTCTAATTATATATTATTTCCTTTTCCCACAACCTACAATCTAGCTAAACATACTATCCTAACACCTTTGCATTGACTGTCCTATAGGACTACATTCTACTCCCTCATAGAATCACTCCCTTTTTTAAAGGCATGATTTAAGTATCACATTCTACAGTAAGCCTTTTCCAACCCCAACCCCCAAATACAAATATTCTCCCTCGAAATGTACCCTGTATTTACCTACTTTGCATTTATTTGTATTGCTTCTGTATATTTATATATATGTACTTGGTGATTCAGTCCACATGCATATCAGCTCCTTTCGAGTGGGGATTGTTTCCTTTTTTATCGCCAGTACCCAGCCTGATACTTAGTAGGAATTAATAAATCCTTGTTGATTAACTGGAACTTACCCTCAATAAATTGTCATTTTCCTGAGGGAGAAGGATCAATTTTTCAGTATTCCTTAATGGTTCCCATTTCTATCCCCTTTCTGGCTGGTCAAGCTATTCATAGGTCTTCCAATCAATCAGAGGCTCTGTTGGGTTCTCTCATGTTGGAAACACTTTTGAGTACAGGTTTAGTGACAGAGTAGCCAAACTCGATGGGGATCATCTTCCCCAGCTTCTACAGCAGGCAATGGATGGTTCAAGAAGATGGTTTATTGAGGGATGGATCATGTGTGTGCAGGGAGCACCAGTGACATCCTCTCATCTTGAGAAGGTTTTAAAAGCACAATAAAGAGGTTAAACATCAATTTCTTAGTTGGGGATCTTAGGAACAATTCACAAGTTCTAAGGAGCCACTGATTTCATAAGGATTGCCTTCAACTCTGGTGTCTCCTTCACTGCATGACCAATAGAACCTGCTTCTGCCTATGCACGTTCTCCATGTGATCCCTCTTATCTCTTCACTAAATCAGACATCTAGGTGTGACAGGTGTCTCATGTGGACACTTCCAGCATCCAGGGATTTTTGAATCTGATCATGGATTCAACTTCATATACTTGTGTCTACTTCTACCTGTGTGAGTGCATGGATAAACTGAGGATATGCGAGTGTGGTGTGGTCCCTTGAGGAGAACCTGTAGTCAGAGAGGAATTGAAATGAAGAGATTTTCAGACCTAATGTATCTAACTGCCAGAAGTTAAGGTGAGAGAATGAATCTATGACATGCAAGATGACAAGACAGGAATCTTGTTGCAGGTCTCTGGGCTTTCCAATGTGCTCAAATATCACCAGCATTCCTCTTGAACTGATTAAGTGATCATTGTAGAAGAATTTCCTTCTTGGGCACGGGTTATATGATATGCCCCCATGGGGGCCCTACCAACTTTGAGAAATGGTGATTTTGTGATTTCCCTCTTGCTGTATTATATTAGCTCTGGGCTTCTAGCTGAATTATTTTTGAAGCCTCAGTTTCCCTGTGAAAAGAACAGTTATAAAATAACCCCTCCAATGCCTACTCAATACACAGGCTGTAGATCAAATGAGACAGTGCCTATACAAAGCTTTTTACAATTGTATAGAATATAAATAAAGGAAGTGATTATTACTGAGTAGTTTAGCATCTAGAAAGCTAGTGTTTCAGTCAAGAAGCTCGGAGTTTGAATCCTACCTCTGACAAGTACTGTCCATACTACCCCAGACAGTCATTTATTCTTTTGTTCAATATCCCAGGCAAATGTCTAAGACTGTCAGGTGGATATCAGATGTCAGTCCACATGGCTACAAAGACTCTTCTCAAGGAAATTCTCAATATAAACGAAAGCCCAGCTATGATATGCCTGCACATGTGTGTGTGTGTGTGTGTGTTAGTGCAAAATTAGGAACATTATGACATAGTTGAGAGAGAAAGACTCAGTAGAACTTGTCTAATCCTTGATATTGGTTTTAGTGGCATGAACTAGGGCAAGTCATTTAATTCTACCATGCCGCTACACCTTTGTGTCTTCTTCTGTAAATTGGAAATGATGCTTTGCAACCAAATTCTCAGGGATGTAGTAGGGAAAGTACTTTGTAAACCTTTTGTACTAACACTAACATTAATCGTAACAAAACACCAACACCAAAACCAACAGTAACACTAACAATAACGCTAACAGTAATACTAACTGAAATTTCATGCACTTGAAGATCTGTAAATCTCCTTATAGTCATTTTATAGTCTCATTCTCACAACAGCCCAATGAAGTAGTTACTACAAATATTCTGTTTTACAGAGTCAAAAATTTAGGCTCAGAGAAGTTAAATAATTTGGGCAGGATCACACAAGCCATCATGTCCTAAAGCAGGATTTGAAACTGTCTTCCCTCCTCCAAGTCCAGTGCTCTCTCCACTGTGTTACTTTACCTCCCAAAACACTATAGAATTGGAAGTTATTTCCATTTGTTCCCTTCAGGCATATAGAAGACCTGGATTCAAGTCTGTTTCTGTGAAGGGACAATTCATTCTCAAGACTTGTTAGGAGTAATCACTTAAATGCATGTACCTTCTCAAGACTGCAAAGTCATTTCCTTCTTCCTTACAACAGATATACAAAGCTTACAAAAATCGCGGTCCCTGTCTTCATGAAGCTTATATTCTCTAAGTTTCTTGACACCAACATTGTTAGGATAGGACCAACATTTCCTGATGGCTTCATTCCTCCCTTCCAAACCTGGAAAACTGGTTTCAGCTCTCCCCATTGATTCTAAGAAGGTGTATCCTCTCAGCCTCAGGGAGTAAGTGTCAAGGCCAGGACTCAAATCCAGGCCTTCTGACATCTTTACGTCTCTCTTTATTTTGCTTTGATGATTAAAAACAACACTTAAAAACCTTAATAAGAGAAAAAATGGCATAGAATTTGCATACTGTAAGATCCCAGAATATTCCTAGCCTTAGCTTCCCACCCAAGGAATCTTATACTGTGCTATCCATGGTAAAATTAATGTTTTATCTGAAAAAAAACTTGATTTGACCTGGCCAAGTCACCAAGATCATTTCTCTCACAGGAAGGTGGGCTCTTTATGGACATACCAAGAATGCTGTTTGAATAAAAGGCTAGGTTCATCCCAAACCATTCTAGTAGTATAAACTATTGGCATTTTTATTAGTACTATTAACATCAAGGTCTATATCAGGTCCAAAAATCTAGAATTCTGAAAACAGGCATGCAAGGAACATGGACTACATCACAGTAATTGGGAACAACATCCAACCCTTTTATTTCCAGTCACCTCCATGATGTTTGTTGTATAGGGGTAAGTTGGTTCAGTTCTGTTCTGAGTACATTTTATTCACACATGGAGAAAGAAATCTTACTTTCCCAATCTATGGAATCATTGCCTTCACCTACACCCTGACTCTTTTGTACCAAAAAATACATTGCCAGTTTTTGAATTTTCAAACAATTTTCTAATGTGTCATTCAGCTAGGTTCAACTGAATTGATCAAACATTTATAAGCACCTGCTCTGTTTAAGGCTCTGTGCAAAGAGCTGGAGATGTAAATATGGAAAAGAACATTGTTCAGACCCTCCAATAGCTTTCAATATAATAAGGACCATGATACATATGTACATCAGTACGCAATAAATGAAGGGGAGCAAAGGAAAGATGAAGCAAAATGTCCTAGGAAAATGTGAGGAGTGAGAAGTCACTCTTGTTGGGGTGGTTTGTCTTCACGGAATACCTTCACCTCTAGTTGTGGGGTCAACAAAACAAATAGAAAACAAAGAATTTTGAATAATTCCAATGTTCCATCTTCAATGTATCGAGTGAGATACTTGTTCCAATGGGAGACATAGCAATGTCCTCCCCCAGTGCTTTGTGGATTCCACCTGGAGAATTAAAGACTAAAATGGGGATAAAAAGGTAGATTGTGCAAGGGGACCCTCTTGCCTTAACAGTGGAAGCTACCAGTTCTTTGCATTGCCATTTCCACGAATCCTGAGCATGGGCCCCTTGATAGATCATGCCCATGTCCAGCTGCCTCAGTTGATCTGCCTTGAGATGGCTGGTCATACCTGGCTTGCTTCCTTGACATTTGTGTGTAACCACTTCCATTCTGACTCACTCCCTGTGGAACCTGGTAGCTGTGCTCTCCTGCTAAGGACTCTGATAGCTAATGGAACTGGTCTCCCCAAGTGCCTCTTGAGCTTCACTACTTCCAATTTGTGCCAGCAAAATGAATTTTTAAGCAATAATCTTCAACATGCCTATAAAATACCCAATAATTCAGCTTTACCACTATCCTCAGGAGAAGGAGAAAGAACATTAGATTCAGAGCCAACAAGCCTGAGTTTGCTTCCCTTTTCCAACTACTGAGCTGTGTGACATTGGACAATTGGGTTGATCTCTCTGATCCTCAGTGAGATTCAAATGATAGAATATTCATGAACATTTTGCTATAAGAGAAGCCAGACTTGATTCTTTATCCCTTCTAAAGAGACTATAGAGTGGCTAGGAGGGGGCTACTTTGGTTCAGCTGATTAGATTTATTTTGACTTGCTTCAGTTCTTCTGGCCAATCAACTCAATTCAGTAAACATTTAATTCTTTGCTGTATTCAAGTTGTTGTTATTGTCATTTGATCTCTGTTCTCTGAAGGACCAGAACATCAGAAAGGTGATGTCACGACTTGCAAGTGAATTAAATTAAGGGAGGGAGGGCTATGCAAATTCATCAGCCTCTTTTATTCCTCTGGAATCTGGATGCAGTGGTAATGTATAAATCAAAGTTGCTATGATAAGTATAGCAGTGGGGATACAAAGGGAAAAAAATAAAAATAATCCTGGACCTCAGGTAGCTTATGTCCTACTATTCTTACCCAATGTAGTAATTGAAATATTCATAGCACCCCATTTTCATAGCACTTAATATTTTTAGCCCTCTTTCCTCCCAAGACTCTAAAGAAAGTGGCTCTATTTTACAGATGAAGAAAATTATGTCCTTAGAGATGAAGTGCTTTGCCCAGGGTTATACAGAGAATAAGATCAAAGAATCACAAGTTCCCAAGTTCTAAGTTTTGGAAAGACTCTTACAGGACACCTAGCATACCCTAAACTTGAGCAGAATTATTTTCTCCAACACATGTGCCAAATGTTCATCAAGCCTCCAGCAATGGCCTTCTGGTATGATGAACACACTAGCAGAAGCCAACCATTTCTCTGTGCATAAGTTCAGTTTTTTAGGGTGCTTCCTTTTGTTTTCTGTACATTGAACTTTTATCTAACTCAGCATATTCCTTTTCTATAGCTCTTACTTTCTCACTTCTAGCTTCTGGGGTCAAGCAGAAAAAATCTGATCCCTTCCCCACGTGTCAGCCTTTCAAATATTTGTAGACGATTATGTGGGTGTGACTGAAGGCTTCTTTTTCCAGGCTTAATGCCCCAAGTTAGTTTTTCCCCACCCCAGATTCTGATGATCTCCACTTCTCTTGTCATCCATGTGGCCTTGCTAAAAGGTGATGCCAAAAACTCCACACAACACTGCAGGTGGGGACTGAAAAGACCAGAGCCAGTAAGTCTAGCATCTTCCTCATCAGGATACTCTTCCTCTCTGGATGTAGCCCAAGTGCCTGCCAACCAACAGAGTTAGGCCTCCACTTCAAGCCTCCTGCTTGTGAGACTTGTGCTCTCTCTTCCTCACTCCCCTCTCCATTGTTGTTTCTCCCAAAGTTTTCAGTGAAGTTGAATTAAAGGAGGAGTTGGTGCAGACTGGTGAGTCTATAGAATATGTCATTTGGCTTAGCTGCAACAGTGCATGAAATGTGATTAAATCTCTGTGACATTGATCTTGGGGAAGGACAATAGCTTTGAATGCCACATGCAGTAGCGAAGGCCTTGGAGAGCTCTGAAACTAAGAGGAACAAACTGGAAGGGACAGGACAAATATGTGCTAATTGGGCCTGACAAAATATCTTCTGATTTAGCCTCTTTTAGAAGAATTGTTATCACAGGGTAGGTTGGAAAAGAAGTATCTTGATTCTGAAATGGAATAAAATTGGCAGTTGCGATATAAATAAACCTATTACCAAAATGGCAAACTGCTCAATTATAATTCAGAGATTTCCCCTAGTTTTCTATGAACCACTGAAAGGGTAAAAATCAGCCGTCGTTCTATGAAGGAAATTAGCATGAATCAGATAAAAACTGTGTTTGGAGTAAGTGACACTTTGATGAATGTGCAGGCAGGATTGGATGTGATACTTTTGATGGATAATATTTGGGGCTGCCGCAGGTTGGATTTAATTGTTCGTTTTTGGTTCTCAACTTTAGTTAAGTGGAAAAGAAAACCATCTAGGATGATGGAGTTTATCTTTCCACTGGCAGATGTATGGCTTAATTATTAGTCTGAGGAGTACAACTTCTCAGTGGGTCTGTATGTGTATCCATGTGAATGTATGTATGTGTATACATACATGTGCAAATCTCAGGGCCATGGAGAAGGGGAGTAGTACCACAAGATCCAGCTTCCTAAAGATCCCTGGACCAGGGGTTATGATCTCTGCCTATCAGGAAGTTTTGCAGGTAAAGATTTTTTTTTCATTTACAATAGATATACAAAGCTTATAGAAATGGTCTTTGGCCTCAGGAGGCTTATATTCTCTAAGTGCCTTGACACCAATATTGTTGTGATAGGATCAACATTTCCTGATACACTTTCTTCTGACCCACAACATGGGGAAGACAAAGTTTCTCCTAAGACCTGATGGCCCAGGCTACCCTGGTGCATTTGTCTTTTCCCTACTCCCTAGTCAATATAGGGTAAATGCAGGCCAAAGCACCCCATGAGGTTTGATTTGCTCTGACTGTTCTGACCCAGAGTCCTCATTATGTTGGCATATAAAAATCCCAGTCACATAAAATCTATTTCTCTCACACTTAATGGGTATCTCAGCCCATGGGATTCACCATACTTGATGGCCCATTGACCAGACACATTTCCAGATGGAGACAAGGGAGGCCACATCTGGAGAAATTATGTTCCACTAGATCCATGTTGAATATCTTTGCTGTGTTATGGAAAATTGAACCTCTTTTTTTGTAAGTGTTCTATGACTTGTGAGCACCTTATTTTTGCCCCCAAATAGAATCCCAATTAAGAAAATGTTGGCATTAGAGCTGTACTTTTAGTGGTACCTGACTAACAAACAAAATTATAACATCTTAGGTGTTCTGGTTTGTACTGATAATGCATTTTTGCTTATTGCTAATATAATTTTATCTCTTAATGGGTAGATCTTCTCCATCCATTAATGGTCCTGCCCATTAATGGGAGTTTGATTAAGGAAGATTTGTGGGAAGGCCCACACCTTTTGTTAATTTTCTAATGAGGCACTGGTTCTCAAGGGTTGTGATGCCCTCTGGCACTGAAAAATGTATAAGAACTCTGAGGTGAGATTTTATTTTGGACTTAGTTTTGGAAGAAGGTTTGTGTGCCAAATGAGAGTCTGCATCCCCATCCCCCTCGCCCCCCCACCAGCTTTGAAAACATAGGTGTTGGTACTTCTCTCTCTGGTAACTCTATGTATGGTCAAGCAGTTGGATATGTCTGTTGAATCTGTGATGTATATATGGCTTATGTCAGGCAATTGGAAGCCATGTCTATTGATTTTGATTTCTCTGTATTTTCTCTGAAGTTCAGAGTGCTAACTTTTTTGTTTGAACTAAGAATGACATGTGTGCTTGATTAAAGTGATTGTTGCTTTCCTTTTAGAAAAGTAGATCAAAGAACCTGTGATAGTGCACCTTCCTATGTATGTCAGGGTACTTGCTTTTACAGGTTTTAAATTCTAAATCTATTCCTTATTGGCATGGGACTTGGACAAGTCCTTTTCTTTCTGGGTCCCTGTTCCATCATAACTAAAATGAAAAAATTGAACTAAGAAAGGCAGAGTTCTGAGTCTGACAGTCCCAAAATCCTGAGATTAGTATGCACAACACCAACATGGTTAACAAGAGTCATAGGGAGAGGAGTTTAAGGATGAGGGTGGTTGACCTGTCAATTCAGGTAGGAGAAGGGGCCAGGAAGATTCAAGAATTTTGGGGCCTGGAACCCTCTGGACACTGAAGAGGGAAGTTTTAAATGATTGAAATGTCAAAACTTGGAGTGAAGGTAAGATTCCCACTGAAGGGCAGAGATTCATGGACTCAGAGTTGGAATGGACCTCAAAGAATACCTTATCCAATTTTCTGATTTTACAGGTGAGAAAACTGAGGTGAATGGAGAGTTGAGTGTATAAGGTATGGGAACAGGTTCCAAGAAGAAGAACTTTTGTCTTGGGAAGCAGGTTGAATGGAGCATGGGCTTAGCCCAGGGCTATATTCTTTCTGCACATGATGATGTGGTGTATGTCATCACGTGATATGATAGGCAACCAATGTTTGTCCTGGATGAAGTAGTACCAGAATTGTCGAGTGAATCAGAGATTCTGCAAAAGGTTTATCCAGTCCTAAGACCATGACTTCTTGGAAAGGGAGAAATGCGAAGATAGAAGAAGGGAGGAATGCAAAGAATACACATGCTAGTCTGTATTTTCTTATCTAACTACTTGATCTTAGCCCATTAAAATCACAGTAAGAGAACATTTCTCATTTGATGACTTATCATCACACCAGAATCTTTGGAAGAAGCTAGTGTGATCCTCAGGATGGAGGAGAGAGGAAAAAAAGAACTGAAAGAAAAGGAAGGCATTGGAAATATGAGTAGGGGTCAAGATAGGAAACGAAAGAACTGAATGGGAGAAAAGAAAACCTTCCTTTCAATGGCTTTGCTAGGGAGGAGACAAGATATTACTTAGTATTATGGTTATTTAATATTGAGACTAATGCAACACTCGGTGATGAGTTGGGTTCCTCTCTCGATATACTCTGGGGTGCGCACCGGCTCTCAAAGGTTTGGGCATTTATATATAGGCTCTGGAAAGCTTTGAAAGGTTAGAACAATAGAATGTGTGCAGTTTCTCCAGGAAGTAGTCCACTGAGCAATTCATCACTCCTTGTCTATTTCAGTAGCCTCTTAAGAGTCTCTACTTCCTGGTGTTTCCTCCTCACAAAAGCCTAGGTCATCTTTCTATTACATGTTCAACCATTTCTATGGCCTGAATGGGGGCAGCTATATGGTAAAGTGGATAGACTGCTAAACCTGGAATCAAGAAGACCTGAGTTTCAATGTGGTTTCGGACACTTAATAGCTGCGGCAAGTCACTCAACCCTATTTGCCTCAGTATCCTCATCTTTAAAATGAGCTGGAGAGGGAAATGGAAAATCAATTCAGTACCTCCACCAAAAATAAATAAATAAAAGAAAAACTGAAATGGGGTTATTGAGGCTCAGACACAACTGAAAATGACTGAATGAAAATCTTCTATGACATTCTATTACCTCTACAGGTAAAATGCAAATTCTGTAAACTGGAAGTTAAGGATCTCGCCAAGTATGTTTCTCTTACTTAGGATCACGTTTATCAGTATACATAATTCAGACTCCCAGTAAGTCAGTTAACAATCATTTATTGTGTTCCTGTTATGTGCCAGGGCGGAGCTTCAAAGAAAGGCAACACCAAGCCCAAACCCAAATGCTCTCCAGGAGCTCACAGACCAAAGGAGAAGACACATGGTCTTTAAGGACAGCAGTTTCCATTTGGTCTTTGTATCCCCAAGTCCAAGCATGGTGGGAGGCCCCATGCATAGAATAACATTTTGGAGATTGAATTTCTTGCAACTGAGCTGGAATCAAAGGAAAACCCTCTATTGCTAAACCCAATGTCTTCCAATTGATCTTTCCAGGCTCATCATATGAGGTGTCCCAAAAGTCTTAGTGCAGGTTTAAAGCTTATTGGAGTTTAAAACTGCACTGATTAGAGTTCTAAAATTCACTGGAACTTTTGGGTCACCTGGTCCATTACACTCCTTCCCATACCTACATTCTGACCAAACTGGCCTTCCTGTCATTCCTCACATACTCTATTTCATTTCCTGTCTACATACCTTTAGACTATCTTACCCTCATGTGTTCAGTAAACTCCTTCCTCATCACCAGTTCATAGAATCCCTTACTTCCTCCCAGAATCAACTCAATCTTTACTTTTCACATGAGACTTCTCCTGTTACTTGGATCTTAGTGAATCCCTTCCCCAAAGTTCCTTGAATTTAATTATATAAGTATGTATGTATACATGAACATCAAATACTTGTATATATCATACATCTATTATATGAATGTACATATCTACCTGCATGCACATATGTAGATGCCTTCTCTGTTAGAATATAATTTTCTCATCTTTCATATCCCTGGACCCTATTTCAGTTCATGGAAACCTCTATTTCCATGCTCAGACCATCTATATTGACTTCAAGCAGATTGTTGAAAGCCTCTTTTTGTGGGAACGGGCTGGTTGTAAAGCGACTTTCATCACTCTGATGATATTCTGTGGCTCTGAATTTCTTTGATGCTGACCTGATGCTTAATGTTCTTTCCAATCCTTAGACTGCCAGAGTCCATGAAGCCCAGCCTAGCCAACATTCTTGCTTTTTGCTGGACTAAGAGCCTCTGTTTGTGGAGATAAGGCTAGGAGACTAAAAAGCTTGTACATGGCCAATTGCTGATCTTTTTAGAATCTACAGATGCCTAACTTGGGGCTTGCACTAGAGTTCTGGTTAGCAATTGCTTTAGCACTAAGAGAGGGAGGACCCAGTAAATGTTTAATAAGTGACTCTTGGGGGAAAAGTATACTCAACATATTGTTCAATTAAATTGATGTTATTAACATTTTCTTCCTCTTTTCTTAAATCTAGGGGCAACCAACAAAACAAACAATAAATCCCTGACTTGTGGTCTTTCTCATTTTCTGAGGTTTAAATGCCCACATGGAAAATTTAACAATTAGTTCTTCCAAGTCACATAGAGCTGCTTCCAACACACCCTTTGAACTAAGGTCAGAATATAATGAGGTGAGAAGAACAGTGAAGGAGAACAGAAGATGAAAGGAAGGAACACAGAGAGAAACAGACATGAAAAAGACATAAAGAGGTCTACATAGTTGGGGATCAGGGTGGGAGAGATGGCTACGAGAAATGTCTGAATGATGTGCATTAGTACCTTTCTTATTACCTGAGAGAATACCCATTTACTTCATGGTAAATGAGGACTAAACATGCATGTTTTCTTTTTTCAGACTATAGCATACTAGGGTGAGACAAGGCAACTCCAGTGGCCAGTAATTAATAATGGTTCCTTGGTTCTCCCATGAGAAAATGACAGACTGATCCCCAGAATATACCTTCTTTCTACTGCTCCAGAACATTGGAAGCCTTTGGTCTGGGATAGGATTACTTCTTGATGTTACTCTCTAACTTTCCGCTCCATCACTAAATGATGCTCACCAAGGAACAATACATTTTGTCAGACATGGAAACTCATAATGAACATCTCCTAAGGTTTGGAGGGATTGGTAGCTGCATCGGTGGAGTATGGATTGGATTAGTATAGAATTATTCTTCAACTCTATGATCTTTAACAGGACTGATGTAATTTTCTCAGGCTTACAACATCATGCACATATCCCTTTATAGATTTCAAATTGTAGTCAGTGATCACACTTTTGAGTGGCTGTGAGGCTGATGACACTGATAGGCACTTTGCAAGTGCCCTTTGATTACTGTTAAATTGTGAACAAGTAGAATCCATGAATGTGTAAGCAATCCCTGTATTCCCTGGCCCTCTGTTTGACTTATTCAGGGAAGTAGCTGAAATTTTGGTTAATGAACTGAGTAAGGGAGCTGCTCAACCTTTTGATGTTGACTCTTCCCTGACAAAGAAAGACTTTAATAAGTTGTCCTGTTACTTACCAGTGCATGCACTCTGGGCTCCATTAATCCAGGTTTTCTAAAGTTGACAGGAATCTCTAAGTACCTTTTAATACTTTCTAAATCTGACAGTTTTAATTATTTCCCAGCACCACTATTGATTCTGCAAGTCAACCTGTGACTTTGAAGGCCTTTGTCAATACGTATTGCCAATACCGGAGCCAATCACTCATTCACTGCGCTGAAATGTCGTCATGGTCAGTAGCACACGATATGCTAGGCATTTGAGGAGAAGGTAAGTACGACCCATAATGCACCTGCCTAGAGCTAGCTTTTTCCTGACAGCAGCTGCATCTCTTTTCTATGGCCCCACGTCTGAAAATCAATGAGCTTTGCAATTTCCATCCAATGTGGCCTAATAGCAAGCAATGTTCTCTGAGGCATCTACTTTTTGCAAGTAACTGATTTTGTTTAAACTCTTGATAAGTCTTTATGAAGAAAGCAGTGTCAATGTGCACTGATTTCCTTCAATAAACATTTATTTAATAATGACTACATGCTAGACACTGTGAAAACAAAGTGGTAGACATTCATTTCAAGGCATTCTGGGAGAGGCGATACCTTTCTATTTTCACTGCATTACTCTTGACCTCTTAGCACTTACTACTGTGGCCCAAAGGTTGGGGGTCATAGTCCCATTCACTAGGATCTCTTCACTATGTGTGATGCAGAAAAAAGAAGACTGAATTTGAAGTCAGATGAACTGTCCCCCAAGCCTGTTTCTGATGCTAACCACCTTTGTGACATTGAGGACATCACTTGGTCTATTTTGATTTCTCGTTCATGATCTACCTAATGTGGTGGCTTGATGGCCTCCGCAGGTCTTCCCAACTCAGAACCTATGATGCTATGATTTGTAAGACCTCTTCTAGCCCTAAATCTATAACTTTGTTTCCTAAGATTCAAGTGTTACTCTCTGGTCCCTCATGTGGATTCTTAGAACTTTGAAATTAAATAAAACACACAAAACATGTAAAAGTTATCATTTAATGGAGGCATGGGGTCATTGTGGAAATCTGAGATTCCCCCTTAGCCTAAACACATAATGATTGTTTTATTTTTATATTCAACCAATTTTCTAAAAATATTTAATAATCCACACACATATTAAGCATCTAGTATCCATCTGTTTTCCCTCATTCTTTCTGTACTCCAGAACATCCTGGAGGATAAACCAGTGTGCATCAACTATCAAAGTACTCTTCCATGTTCTTTCTGAACTAGTTTTGTTTTATACTTTCTATGGGTCTTATTTTTTATGTTGATTTAAAAATAAAATTTATTTTAAACTTAGATACTAAAAAGAATGTATAGTAAGAAAAGAAAAAGAAGAATATTATAAACTTAAATATTAAAACTTAAATACAAAATAAGAAAAGAAAACATTGCCTGTATACAACAGAACATAAGAAGATACAAAATACACTGCAATAAATTTCAATTCAAGGAAGCCTATATAATAAATACTACTTGTGTTCAAAGCTGTCCATCTTTTCTTTCCTTCCATGTAAGTTTTCTTTTGCTCTCTGCTGTGTATTTTCCCCTCCTCACTCCTTCCTGCAAAAAGGCTACAAATAAGCATGGATACATAGATATAGAGACAGAGCTACACAGACACACAGACACATATGTATATGTATATACATGTATATATCTACACACAGAGAAACATATATGCATACATATACACACATACACTTACGCACATATACTTAGATGTCTATAATCATATTCGCATGTAGACACATATATTCTCATGCAGCTCTGTAAGACCATACCATACTTGTTTGACCTCTGTCTCTCTGAGGGTGGATAACATCTTCCTTGCTAAGTCCAAGTCTTTTCATATTTTTCTAGGTCCACCAACTCATCACTTCCTACAACACAGCAATATCTCAATGTTATACTCAATTGTATAATAACAATAAATTAACAATAAAATAACAATTATACAATGTTATTGTTATATTCTAAATCAATATTGACTAATATGGCTGACATATAGCATAGTTTACATATTTTTCTCTTTAGATTAAATATATTTTAGTTTTAACTTTGTCTGAGATTATGATCACTATCTTTGATTTTTTCCTAATAAATTCTATTCCTGATCTTTATTTTATGTTTGTGGTATAGCTCTTATTTTCTCTCCCTCCTGACTCCTCAGCTTTATTTCTACCTGCTACCTTGACCTCTTATTATTTAATCTACCTCCTTTCCAAAAACCCCTCCCTTATCGTCCCATTCCCATTATTGTAAAAACCTTTCTATACCCCCATTATCCTATTCCCTCACCCTATTGTTGTTTTATAAATTCATAAGACTTTTATTCATATATATATGTATATGTATGTATTTTTTCTCTTTAACCCACATCTTCTGTGGGTAGGGTTCCCTCTGTAAATCCATCCTTTATCCTCTCCTCCTTCCCTATCCCTTTAGCTTTTTATTTTTTTCTGAATTTAGAAGATGTTTCTACCCTTAGAGATACATAGATATAGATATATCTATCCATCTATATCTATATAGATCTAGATATAGATAGATGTAGATAAACATAGATATATTTATTGCTCCCACTTTAACCCATAGCAATAAGAGTATGTCTCTAGAACTACCAGACCTCCACCTCCATCTAATTTATCTGCATCATTTCTTCCTCTTGCACCTCATTTGTATAAGGTAATTACTAATTTTACCTTTTCCTAAATAGTCATTATATTTTAAAAATTTCATCATACTCCAATCTGCCTTTCAAACTACCCAACTACTAGTTACAATTTTAGATATGTTTTACATTTCCTCATATAAAAAGTACATAGTTGTCCTTACTGAGTCCCTTGTAATTACTCTGTCATATGTAACTTACATGTATTCTTGACTCTTGTATGTCAAATTTTCTATTGCACTCAGGTATTTTTTTTATAACAAATCCTGAAAGTCTGGCAATTCATTGAATGTTCAATTTTTAAAATTAAGGATTATGCATAACTTTGCTTGGTATGATGTTTTCAGCTAAAACCCCAATTATTTTGTTCTTCGATATGTAATGTTCCAAGTCCTGCAGTCTTTTAGTGTCACCACGGCTAGATGTTATGTGATTCTAACTACAGCTCCACCATATTTGAGTTTTTTCTTGTTGCTTGCAATATTTTCTTCTTGAGAGGGTTTTAGAATTTGAGAATAATATTCCTGTAGGTTTTCCTCATAGAATCTCTTTCAGATGATGATCCAAGGAATTTTGTTTAATTTGTACTTTCCCCTCTTGTTCTAATGCTTCAGGAAAATTTTCTTTATTTCTTCTATTGTTGTATCAAGATTCTTTTTTTGATAGTAGCTTTCAGGTAGTCTGGATTATTCTTATATATGCTTTTCTTGATCTGTTCCCCAGATCAATTTTTTTCTTTTATGAGATCCCTCATGTTCTCTTCTATTTTTTCATTATTTGTATTTTGTTTTATTATTTCTCAGTCTCTTATAACTTCAGGGGCTTCACTTTGCCTAATTCTGATTTTCAAGGGGTCATTTTCTTTCTTAAGATTAGGGATCTCCTTTTCTAGTTAGCTAACATTCTTTTCATAATCTTCTTATCTTGGATTGTTCCTTTTAAAAAAATTCCTCAATTGCTTTCATTTGATTTTTAAAGTCTTTTTTAGAGTTCTTCTATGAATTTTTGGGGGGACATGTGACCATTTTATGTTACTCTCTGAGGTAGGACAGTACCTTTGTCCTTCAGTATGCTCATCTGAAGATGAACCCTAGCATTCTCCATTCTTATAGTAACTTTCTATAGTTGGGTTCTTATTTTCCTGCTCTTTTTTTGTAAGTCTGACCATCTTAGGTGCTAGGGTGTGTGTATATATGTATATATACATATACACATATATATATAAATATATATATATATACAGATTATACACACATATGTGTGTATATGTGTATATGTATGTGTATGCATATGTATGTATCAATGTATATGTATGTGTGTACACACTCATATATAGCATATATTTGAATATATGTGTGTGTATATACATATTATATATGACACCTTTTTGCTTTAACATGTAAAAATATTCATCAGCTAGATTCAGTAGCAGCTGTTTTAGTAGCTGACTCTAATAAGAAGATAGTCTTGAAGAGAAACTTGCTTGGAAGTGAATCAATCCAGCAGCTGAGACACTCTGTCCTTAAACCAAAAGGACAATTTGAACATCACCTATGTCACATCCAAAAATGAACCTGTTTAGGATTACTTGAAGGAAGAAAGTATCTTTCTCAACCAAGAAGGTTCTGAGGGATACCCATGAGCCCTAAACATATTTCATTACCTTTGAGTTTTATGTTTGACCCTACTCTCCCTAGGCTCTTACCTTGAGTATTTATAGGAGCTACAATATAGCCTGTGTTAAAAGTGACATTTTGCAAATACAACTGAGTTTGAACCTACTCTTCCAAGGAACTAAGTGTGTTCAGAGTAGATGGTGTGCCCTCAGTTTTTGGGGGGGAGTTATGTTTGTACTTGTATTCTTGCTAAACCTCAGAAAATACGATTATGTAAAAACTAATTGGATTAAACGAATTAACCAATACTGGGAAGATAGAAATTGTAATAAACATTAAGGGAGGCTCATGGACAAGAGTACTGCAAACACCCATCATCTTCAGATTGCCCATCAAAGTCTAAGAGGAGAATTAGTCAGTTGTCCTCTGATAACTTAACCTGCCAATGCAGGTGAAAATTGGGAGAATGAGCTCAGAGAAGGTACCATATTAATAAATTAAATGCACAATAAGTTCTGTGGGTTTGGGCAGGTATTAGGAATTGGTGGAAATGGAAAAAGAAGTCCTAATGGGGATGGGCTTGACACTTAACTGAGTTTCAAAGGCAGGTAAGAATCTGCAAAGTGAAAATGAGGAGGGATCACATTCTAGAAATGAAGGAAATGGAATATCATCTACAGGATTTGGCAAGGAGGCCAATGTGATTGGAATAAGGGAGAATTCTGCAATACCGTATGTAATAATCATGCAAATGGAGGATGGATTATAAGAGGCTTTAAAATTCCAATCAGAGGAAGTTGTGTTTGATTCTATAAGGAATCAGAAGCCAAAGGAGTTTGGGCAAGAAAGCAATGTAATCATGCCTGTACTTTCTGATTAACATTTTGGCAATTGTGGAGGAGACATTGTTTTACAGGGAGACTTGAGATGGGGAACTCAAGGGGAAAACTAATGCATTTGTGCAAATAGGAGGTTGTTCTCCTTCATTCTCTCAGAGGATCAATGACTTCAGGAGGGTGATGTCTTGACTTGCAAGTGAATTGATTGTGAGGCAGGACTGTGAAAATTCACCAATCTTGCTCTCTTCTCCAGAGTCTAAGTCCAGTGGCAAGACACAGGTCAGGATAACTGGCAATGGCCCGGAGTGCAGTGGGGAGACCTTGACCTTTTTAAGTTAAGGTCTTTTCCAGGTTTCAGTTTGTCTGAGGCAACATACATTTAGTGATTTAGTAATTTAGGGCTAGGTAAAAAAATGAGACAAAAGAGGCTCTAGTCTGTGTACTCCAAAAAAAAATAATAATTTGAGAGGGGAAGACCGTCAGGGTTTCTGGCAAAAATAGAAATGGTTTCTATTTACACTCACTCTGAGCCATCAAAACCCAAACTATGAGAACTTGAATCACCCCAGACTAGAGGCATGTTAACTGAGAGAATCAGATGGATTAGAAAAAAGGGAAGGTAAAATCAACTATACCTGGGCTGCTTGTGAGAGTGGAGAATTAAGGGTGACTCTGAGTTTGTAAACCTCAAGGCCTAGAAGTGGTATGGCATGCTCAAAAGAAAGAGGTAACTTAAGAGGAGTGTGTGTGTGTGTGTGTGTGTGTGTGTGTGTGTGTGTGAATGAGGAAGAGAGATGACCTTTTCTTTGGAAATGTTGAGTTTGAAATGTGTTTCTGATACCCAGTTGCAAATATTCAAAAGGAAGCTGATGAAGCAGGAAGTTGATAAGTTCAGCAAATAGATGAAGGCTCACTATAAAGATCTGAGAGTCATCTGCAAAAAGATTATAACTGAATCCATGGGTCCAAAGTCAATATAAGGGGAGAGGATCTAGAGGGATGGTTGAGGACAGAAGCTTTGGGATACACCAGCACTTAATAAATACAAAGATCCTGACCAATCCGGAGTCTGGGGGCAGTAAGTGCCCCGCCCCTATACACACACACACACACACACACACACACACACACACACACACACACACACACACAACCTCCCTTTTTCTTTTCTTAGTTCTGTTTCAGCATTAAGACTCTGCCATATAAGGGAATGGTGAGACTGTGGGAAGTGAAGACTCACTGGACACTACCTAATCTATGGAGCCTTACTGCCATGTATACATTAAGTTTGCCAAATAAGGTAAACCTCCCCTTCCCCTTCCCTCCATTACCTTAGTTATAGCTCTGCATCAGAAGTTAGTCGCCAAATAGGGAGGTATGTTTGGATTGGTTGCGCTTGACTTCCTGGTTGTCTAGCTTTTTGCTCCGAGATTGTAAGCCCGCCTCCCAGGCAATGGCAAGGTGGGCTAGTGGAGGGCAGGATTCTTTGCGTTAGGGTATATAACGGTGCTTTGTTCTTTCTGAGTGGCCTCCTTCTACTAATCCGCCCAGGTGGTTGTGACTTTTTCCTAGTTAGTTTGCACACCACTTATCTCTTTTTTGTCTACAAGTAGTTAGATAAATATTTGGGGTCTTGGTAAATCTGGTGAGAATTATTCTTGAATTTAATAGTTTATAGGAATTATAAAGGGGAATTGAATATAATACTTTCCGTTCTTACTTCGAGATACATCTTTATTTTATAAACTTTTGGGTAAGGGTCTTGTGTCACACAGATTCAACAGAGTTAAGAGGCTGGAAGTCAGATTGTAGAAGGTCAAGAAATGTGTAAGAAGACACTTTTACATAAGGAACAAATTATGAAATTCATGGTATCCCTGAAGTGGTACAGAAATATCATTTAATATTATTGTTATTATTAAAGGTCTACATTGCGGAATAAGGGTGTAAACACGGTGATGCCTTTAATAGTGAAAGCTACTGCCATTTTCATGCCTGAATATAAGCCTTCTCAGCACCTGTCTGGAAGCAATGTTATGTGGGGTCTGGAAATGGGATCTGAAGGAAGAGTTTTGCATCTGAAAAGATATTCTACTTGGTATCTGGAGACCTGGCACTATATTCTAGTCCTGTCACTCTCCATGTCTACAATTTGGCTTCTCTAAGGTTCAGTTTACTTAGCTATCAGCTTGGTGATGCAGTGGATAGAGTGTGTGGCCCAGAGTCAAGAAGATTTGAATTCAGATCCTGCCTCAGGCATTTGTATTACCCTGGACAAGTCACTTAACCTCTTTGTCTCAATTTCCTCATGTATAAAATGGAAATGATAAAAGCACCTACCTCCAAGGGTTGTTGTGGGAATCAAATAATATAATAGCTACAAAAGTTCTTAGCACCAAGCTAGTTGTTACTATTTCTTTTACTGTTATTTGTTTCTCAAAAGAGGTAAACATATTTGCATTAGCTAAAATAGCAAGACTGTAGTGAGAGGAACCTTTGATAATGATGAGAGTTATGGAAATGGATGCTAAGCATGGCTATTATTTGTTGAGAGGCGGTATGGTATTGTATATAGACAATGGGCCCCTTGAAACCAGGAAAAGATTAATTCAAATCCCACCTCTTGAATATATTGGCTGTGTGACCACTGACAACTCACTGACCCTCTCAGTACAATAGGCTAGAGGTGAGAAACCCACAGCCCTGGCCTCAGCTGACCTGCCACGCTCTTGAGTCTGGCCCAAACCAAATTGAAATGTAATCAGGAAACGTTTAACAAAATTAATAATTAAATACAACATACATAGTGTTAAATTGGGATTTGCTTCAGAAAGTAAAGAAATCCTTTCCACTTGTGTTTGAACACCTTTGCTCTTAGCAAATCTTTCTTTGGTTGGAAAGAAGATGCTGGTTTCCATTGGTAGTAGTTCTTCATCAAAACTCCCTTAACTAATGAAGTAGAAGATCTGATTTTTAAAAATTCACTTTTATAACAAATAATTATAGTCCTTAGTATCCTTCAACACTGAGTTTAAGCATAAAATCTTCTCCCATCCTCTCAGTTGCTACTTGTCCCCCTCCCCATAATCCAATTCCACTTATTTCATATATATCCATAGCGTATGTGTGTCCACTGGCTTCTTCAATAAAATGTAAGCTCCTTGAGGGAACAGATTTTACAATTTGACCATTGTAACTCCAGGGTCTAGGCCAGTGCTTGTAGGTTGATTAAAGCAAAATCAAAGAAATATTGGGGAAAAGCAGGGCTTTCTAAAACTTGTTTTATCATACACTTCCCCAAATCAACATTTTTTGGGACAGGGCATTGCTGAATTCAGTGGTGTAGTGTGTTTTCAGAGCAAAATTTATCCTCCCCACCTTCCCTGTACCCTTAGCAAGTCTGAAAATAAAATTGGAGAAAATTTCTGTCAGAATTTGAAGCTCTGTTCTTTCTAGCATGATTTGAAAAGGGGCACTGGATGCATTTACATAATTGGGTTCTTATCTGGAGCCAATGGAAACTTGAAAACCTTGAGGTTTGTCTGCTGCTAATCATTACTTCCCTTTGCTGAAGAGGAAAAAAATTACACCCTCCAAATATGCCTGAGAGAGATTCTGCAACACATTTTCCCATCATTTTCATTTTCTGTTCTTTCTGCCTACATGG
Source organism: Bettongia penicillata ogilbyi (assembly GCA_023548195.1). Taxonomy (NCBI): domain Eukaryota; kingdom Metazoa; phylum Chordata; class Mammalia; order Diprotodontia; family Potoroidae; genus Bettongia; species Bettongia penicillata. The sequence goes on along the minus strand of JAJHZJ010000150.1, from coordinate 13,400,259 downwards.
CATTCTGAGCTGCTCTCCAGGGAGCAAGAAAAAAAAAATCTTAGTTTTTATTTAAAGATTCTTTCTTTTAAAAATGAATCATTTCTTAAATATTAATAGTCCAAAAATTTCTTCTGGTCATGCAAAAATATTGGTTGAACACCTAGCATAGAACCAAGTTAGGGTGAAGTGGAGTGGGCAGTTGCAGAGGGCATGGGATTGTGTGTCATGGGAGATGAGAGAGATTCTTTAATGTGTCTTTAAATAGTTACATGTATCTTTAATGCTATCCTCCTCCACATATAAACAATTCCACAAGCAAGATGGAGTAGGAAAGGGACTCTGAATTTATAGACAGAGGATTTGGATTTGAGCCTCTGGTTCAAACAATCTAGAGCTGGAATGTCCCTTAGCCCATCAATGGGGTTTCCTTTATTGAACAGAGAAGGAAAACAGGGTATGACCAATCTACCAGGAATATATAAGTAGCACACAGCCAACTTGGGATACAGACTAGATCCTCTTGTTGGATCTCTGCTCTTTCCTTCGAATAGCTGATCACTGGATCCAGATGGCCCAGGGAGGGAAGTGAGGTTAGTGACTTTGCACAACCCTCCCTAGCTCAAAACAAAGTCAAGTGCAAGTCATGTCATCATTTCTCTGATGGCATGGTCTTCTTTGGCAATGAAGGATGGACATAAGTATTTACAGAGTTGTCTGTATGAAGATGTATCTTACATGTTCTACTTGGTCCCAGAGGGCGGAACACCTAGCTTGGCAGCTAGGAAGCACAGTAGATAGAGCACTGGACATGGAGTCAGGAAGGTCTGAGATCAAATTGGCTGTGTTACCACGGGCAAGTCACTTAACTTCTATTTGCCTCAGTTTTTTAATTTGCAAAGTTAGCACCTTCTTCTTATAGTTGTGAGAATAAATTGAGGTAATATTTGTAAAGCATTTGTAATCCAGGCACATAGTTGGTGCTGTAAAAACATCAGTCATGATGATGATGATGATGATGATGATGATAAGGGTCTTGGTCATTATCATCATGGAACAATTGGCTGAAGGTACTAATAGGAATGTGGAGCCTTCATCAAAGAATTTTACTTTTGGCATCTTCCTAATCCTTAGAGTTATTCATAAGCAGAACAGGCTATCTCAAGAAGTTTTCATTGAAGGTCTTCAAACAAAGACTGAATGGCCACATCAAATGAAGGATAGACTGGCTGTCCAACCATGCCCCTTGCAATTCTGTGAGTGCTATACTTTCCATATCTGAGCCTGTAATAAAGACTTTCCCAACTTTTTAGGATTTACTAGAACTCAGGCTCTTTGGGAATGACCTCTGTATACCCAAAGTTCTCTCTATTTCAGTTCAGAGTAATCAGAGGAGGTCCCTAGGAAATGTAAGGTTGGCTATCATATATTGGTATGTGGAAGCCTAAAAGAAGAGCCCCTGAATATAGAGTTAGGATTTCTGTCTCCAAACAGAGATTTTTTTTCTCCTCTGTTACTCTGCATAGGAAGAAAGCTCCCAAAGAGACTTAAAGGTGCTTTCTCCATTTTGGTCACCTCACCCCAGAGATGTATATTAGCACAGTGCAGTTACATCCTCTAATAATGTAGGGGAGGGAGGCACAGCCTTGCTGCAGCTTCTCCTGGGAATGGACAAATATGAACCTGGGGACATTTGCCCTCCACAAAATAATTTTCTGCCCTCTAAGCTCCATAATGATTCAGGCAACTCATTCATAAGGTGGTACATTTCCAAGAATAGTTTAACATTTGTTGGGTCTATAGGGTCAGGAAGAGAGACCACATTCTGAATGACCTTTAACTGAATAACTTTAACTAAACACATTTATATAGATATTATGTCTGCATCCACACATTTATTTAAACAGGTGATATACATTTGGTAGAACTCTCTTTGGGGAACATATTCATGGAGCTCACCTTCTAATCTGACCCACAATGATGTTCTCATTAAAGAGTATTTCTTTTCTTTCCTCACATGCACACAAATATGCTCACAATACACACATACACAAAAATAACAACAGGCATTGCACCTAGCACATAGGCTTCTGTATATTGATTGATAATTCTACAGGCACACTCAACTTTCGTGGATTGGCCAGCACACATTTGCATGGGACTATTTGAAGAAAGCCCTTTGTTGGTTGGCTTGAAAGTAGGTATTGTTTCATTTTAAAATTGGTTTTCCCAACTATTTGCACAATTCCGAGTATTAAGCAAGTGCTTCATAAATACTTGCTGATTGAGCCATGAACTGTTGTCACTGTAATGTACCATAGGTCCATTCAAATTGACACACCTGGCATTATCTTTAAAAATGAGGATGCCAATACATGGATTATCTACCTCCCCAGGGTGTTGTGTTAAGGAAGTGACTTTCCCTCTCAGCCTCAGTTTCCTCTTTTATAAAATGCGGACTCTAATTGTAATCTATTGAGGAATGAACTGCCAAAAGTATACGTAAGATGTAAATCAGTATTTAAATGAGAATGACTAGTCCCATACTGATAAATAATGTGAAGATCACCTGAGAAAAATGAAAAAGAAATAAGATTTGTGGTTTGTGTCCTGGAAAATTCCTGAAACACATAAATTGCAAGGCAGCAATATCCACATAAGAGAAGAGTCCATGATTTAAGTGTGGGAAGTCATCCTGCTCAAGGAATTCTCTCTACTAATTCAAAACTTAAAGGATAAGTACATAAGACCTTGGGAGTTTTCTAAAGGTCAAAGAATATGTATTTTTTTTGCCAGGGCTTTGTTTGTACATATCAGAATAAAGATTGCAAGCCAGGGCTTCCTGAGTACAAGCCCAACTCCCTATCCATTACACTAAGCTATATTCACACAATAGTAAGAGAAATATTAACAATCAATCTCATTAATACTACTGTAGAAAAAGGCTTATAGATTCCTAGGAAATGCTTCCATGTTTATTAGAGATGGACATCACTGATTATCAAGAATGATATCCTTCAGCATATAGGGATGGTGTGATGCTATGAGAAGAGCCACTTCTGGTCTTACCCTGCTTTTACTGCTTTGTGATCTTAGATAAGCTCCTCAGTCTCTCTGTGAGGACTTGGATTTGACCATCTTTCAGGTTCCATGCCATCTCCCTAAGTCCTATGCTACCACGATCAGAGACTGATTCAAAGGAAGGGATACAATTAACCACAAGGCATCATGCAGTCAACATCTCTGAATGAACCAACATGAATTTGCAGAAGACTGGAATCCCTCCCCAACTTGTGCCAAAAGGTTTCCACCATCTCCCCTTAGTTTCTCCTCGGAGTCTCAAAAAATAAATTCATGAAATTCTTACATTCCTCATTGTGAGGAAGATCACTAGAGATGGATAGTGACCAGAGTGCTTCTGGTTCAAAAAAGTTCTTGAAAACCTCCTCCTATTATCAACTGCAGATTAAAAAGCCAAGATATCTCTGACCCTCAGCATATTCCTATAAAAAGAAAGTATTATTGTTATCACCTTTTAGTCTTTGTAGCACCAATGCAATACCCACAGCAGCCACTGTGTATATGCATGCATATTTCCAGGGTACTTTCACAAAATAAAAACTCACTTCCTCAAAGGTCAAACCAAAATTGTCAGTCAGATAACAGAAAGTCAATCCCACCATAGTAACAGTGAAGTTTGTACACATTACCAACAGAGGGAGGACCGCCCTGCCCAATGCTTTCCTTCATTAGACCTCCCCACAAACAAAACCCTTAGGCAAAATGCCTCTCTCTCCCCCAGGCTAGCTGCTCTGCTCTGCCTGCTGCTTGTCTCTCATCTCCACCTCATTCTTTCTTCCTGCTTCATTCTTCATTCAGCAAGCTCTTCCCATCATGGGCTTCATGTGACTCAGACTGTGGACTGAGCCAGGACTCAAAGGAGGTCACATGGACCTATTAAGGGGAAGGGAAGATCTTCAAATTCCCTTAACATTGCACTCACCCACCCCTCTATCCATCCATCCATCCATTTGTTCATTTAACCCACATTTACAGATCACCTGCTCTATGTACATGAAACTCAACCCTTGTCCAAACAGTGACCATGTTCTGGAATTCATGGTCTGACAGGAAATAATGTTTCCATAAGTGACCAAGCTCCGAATTCAATCCCCCTTTCACACATAGATAGACTGGAAGTAAAAAGCTACTAGTCTATATGATGTAGAAGACACTTTATTTTTTTTAAGTCAGAGCTTTCTTAAATTGGAAGGAGTGATCATCTCAAATGATATTGAACTCCATCATTGAAGGTCTGAAATCAGAAATTAAATGACCACTTATTTGTATTCAAAATAAGAATGACTCCCCAGAATTCCTACTAATTGGGAATGCTGTGGATGTCATTATTATTTCATTACCTATTTGATGAGATGAGCTCTGAGGACCTTTCTCCCTTTAGGATTCTGTATTTCTGTGAAGGGAGTCCTCACATACAAAGAGACCTAAGTAAAGCAGGGATTTGCTATCCTGAAGTTACCCATTATAGATTCCTTTGAAACTGAGGTGAATCTGTCTTGAGTATGAAAGGTCTAGAATGTGAAAGGTAGGTGGAAGTTTGGACACTCTCTAATCTAAGTCTCTGGTTAGGCGGAGGAGGAAGTTGAAGCCTAAGAAGAAGTAGGTGGTCATTTTTCAAGGTCAATTACCTCTAGTTTTCCCAGAATCCCATCCTGTTTGATAGTCTTTGTCTTTAGCCACCACCCTCCCTGGAATCCTGCTTAATTTGTCCAGATAAGGGATTGTAATTAACAGGCTGGGAGGGACTATTGTCTTTATGAGTCAAACTCTTTGTGAAGGATTACAAATCCATAGTGTTTCCTTTGTATGGTCAGATTTATGATGCCCTGTCATGACTGTCTATTTACTGCCCTGTTTTTATTCTAAGTTATCGCTGACCTTTATCTTCTAAGTTTTTTACCTTATTAAAATTTTCCATAGGGCTGGTATTCAAGCTCTGTGTTCAAAGTAGGCAGCTAAGTATGAAATGTGTTTTATCTAATTTATGTCACCCAACATAAGGCATTTTTGGAGTCCATGTGGGTGAGAGGCAGAATCTAGTCCAAATACATGGTAAGATTTGTGAAGTGTCTCCTCATTTTATAATGAAAATGACCAAGATTTCAAAACATTAGAACAGATAATGAAAGTGGATGTGGTGAACCTCATTGTGGATTAGAGGTAAAGAGTGTTCTAGGTACAGCTGGGACTTTGAATTTTGAGTGAGCCAGTCTAAAGGCAGACACAGGGAGTTGGGTGGAGTTAGAAAACAAAGAATACTACTTTGATGTTGTATGACTGGTTGGTTGGTTTCCCAAGTTGGGTTGTCATGAGAATACAATGGGAGAGTTCCTTAGCCTAGGTAATATGAGCACATTTGTGTAAACTATCATTAGTAGTGAGTAGAGAGTAGTGCCTCTTCCAATCCCTGGGTCCACTTCACTTAGCGAATCTGTGAAACATGGCATATGAGCTGAGATTGTTCTACCAAAATGTCCACTTAGTTGTTGGGCATGAATTGAAGACTTTTCTGACCTCCTTGCTTCATAGAGCTCTTTCCCTACTTGAGCTAACTTGCATGCACTTATCTGTATACATCTGATATTCCTTTCTCCCCTGTAGAATTTTAGCTCCTTTAGATAAGACACTTCCTTGTCATCTTTCTATTATTTAAGTAGAGTTATTAGATAGTATTAGTGTTGCATTGGCCTCCCAGTATGAAGTCTTTCTGTCTCAAGAACATCCTCCACACCCCAGTCAGTGATTTTCCTAAAGCATAAATCCAGTCATCCCACTCCCCAAGTCAATAAACTCCAGGGAATCCTTGCTATCTCCAGGATAAAATATAAGATGTGCTGACATTTAGAGCCCTTCACAAGCTGGATCCAATTGATTTTTCTGGTTTGATATTCATTATTTCCTTTTGTGTCCTTTATAGTCCAGTCATAGTCATCCGCTTGCTGTTCTTTGTATATGAAGATCCTATCTCCATTCTCCATGCCTTTTTTTCTAACTGTTCTCCATGCCTAGAACGTTTTCTCTTCTCACTCACCCTCTTAGCTTCTTTGGCTTTCTTCATCACTGCTCAAATACAACCTCCTCCAGGAGATTGCTTCCCACATGATAGATGCTGATGCCTTCCCCTCTATAGTTAACTTGTATCTACTTTCTACAGGTTTTTGAGATTCATATTTATTTTTGTGTTGTCTTTCTCTCCCCCTCAGAATGTAAAGTCCTGCAGAGAAATTTTTGTCTGTGTATTTGCAGAAGTAAGAACATACACGTTTCATAAATACTTCATCAGTGATTCACTGACAAAGCATTTTCTTGACCCCTTTCTCCAAATACCAGTGACTTCCTCTCCCCTAATAGCCTCAATTTTATTTTGTTTACAGGTTAACTCTCTTTCTCTTCTCTTTCTTTCTCTCTCTCTCTCTCTCTCCCCCCTTTTCCTTAAATATATATGTATATATATGCATATACATATATACATACATATGTATGTATACAAACATATACACACATATATCCAAATTATCTCCTGTTATAGATAGAACATGAACTTCTAAAGGATTGGAACTATTTGCTTTTATTCTTTGAATTTCCAATGCCTGGCATACCATAGGTGCTTAATAAGTGCTTATTGATTGATCTGAATCTTCTGTGCTTAGCACAGTTTCTTGCTATAATAAATACCGAATACTGACGTGTTGCTATTGTCCAGAATAACCACAAGGGGTTTGTTATAATGCTTAAATGATCACTAAGGATTCTTCATCACAATGAAGAGATCTTCATTGATCTCTTGATCAATGGAGAGGTCTCTTGAGATATGCTGTGCAGCTGCTTTGAACATCCTGGGTGCTGACAAAATCATCTCTTACTTGATCCTACAGAATTGTCCCTCACTTAAACTCACAGAATAATGATGGACAACTTAAAAAGCATATTAATGTTTGCCTAGCAATTTTCTCACAATGACCCTATGAAATAAGTAGCATATGCATCATTGTGCCAGTTTTACAGATAAGAGAACTGAGACTCAATGAGAGAGAAGATTTCACCCAAATAGGGTTCATCGAGCTTCAATTCAAACCCAGATATCCCATTGTTCTCTCCATTTTACCACACTGTCCTCCACTGAAATCCACAAAGATAAATATACCCATTTAAATACTGAGTCAATGTTTAATTCACATTTGTTTCAATGAACTCTTGGGCTCTGACCTCTAGCTTGATCACTTCTAATGCATTCAAGATCTAATGTTGTTTATTTTCATTATCAGTATTGATATTATTTTTCGTCTCCCCCTTCCACCCCTGTCCCTTACAGTGACAACGGTCCACCAGAAAATCAAAGAATGACATTTTGATTTGCTTTCAAAACAATTGACATAGACTGGGGTTTCCAGGAGTGAAGGAATTTCACTTTAATGAAACCCTCTTTTTCTCCCTGTGCCCATCATGGGACTAAACATATAGAAATTATGCTGTTTTTATTCAGTTTCTTTTCAGTCATGTCTGACTCTTCATGATCCCATTTGGGATTTTCTTGGCATAGACCAATGGAGTCATTTGCCATTTTCTTCTCAAGCTCATTTTATAGATGAGGAACTGAGGCAAACAAGGTGAAGTGATCTGCCCAGGGTGACACAGTCAGTCAAGTGTCTGAAGTCAAATTTTAACTCAAATCTTCTTGACTCCAGGCCCAGCACTCTATCCACTGAACCACTTTGCTGCCCTGTAATAGCTATATACAATTCTCACTGAATAATTTGAATTTGATGACTTGACATTTTTCAGTACCAACAATAACCATCATCTCCTAAAAAAGGACATTCCTTCTACTTGGATCGATCCCATCTTCTATGTGATTAGTAGATAGCTTTTTCCTTACAATTTGTGGTCAAAAATGTCATTGTCTGAGAACCAACTCATCAAGAACTCTAAATTAGGCAAGATAGTCTGCTAATTGCATTATATTTTTTTCTATTTCTGGGACCACATTTGGAGCACTGGAAAGGTGAGCGAAGGGTATATAATGCCTATGTGAGTAGAATTCCAGATTATTTGTACTGGACTATTTTCATATAATGTTATGATATGGCAGGAACATGGTGGGTGAAGGTACAATCAAGAAAAGAAGACACATTTAAAAAAAAAAACAAGAAAAAGAAAAAGGACATTCCCAACTCCTTCTAGCATTTGGCATGAGATTAGAGGAATCCCAAAGAGCAGTTAACCTTATACACTGGCATTATGGCTCTACAGTCTATTTTTGGTCAAAGTATCTGAAAATGACCATAAATGATGAGCCTTTTTTGGAGAGCCAACATTCCCAGATTCAATGTGATGATGAACTTAATTATGGCCTATTTGTTTACAGGGCTGTGGTGTGACTTGGTGTGTTTGAACTAAAGGTATGTCTCTATCCCTCCATACACATAACCATCCCAAAGAGAAAAGGGAAAGACAATTGCATAGGGTGGAGGGTGGAGGAGAGGGGGAATATTGTGCAGCCTGGCTCCTTCAGATCTAGAACTCTTTCCTCTGTCACCACCAAACCTTAATATGGAGCTTTAATTCCACAAGTGGGCTCTATCTCTATGGGAACCTTTTTAAAGTGCTGGAGAACTATTTCCACCTCATTCCTGTGCAACTGTCTTAAAAACATATTAATGAAGTTCTGAAAGGAGAAGCTTGTTGGTTTGACAGAAGTTTTAGAGCAAAGTCAAGCGTCTCTCTATTTCCATGTATATCTTCAACTTCAAAGATTTTAGCTGCTAAAAATCATGCTTTGGTTTTGCTTTTTTCCACCACTTTCCATGGGAGATTCTTTCTCCTTCTGGATAGCTCTGAGTGCAGAATGATTTGATTCCAATCCCTACCTGAGCAAGAATCCCCTCTTTCACTTAAGTGAAAATATGCCATGCAACCTCTGCTTGAAGATCTCCAATAATGGGAGAGGCCCTGCCTACTGTGGTAGCTTGTAAGGCTGTTGGACAGTTCTCACTTTTCAGATTTTCCTTACCTGTAGCCAAAATCTGCCTCCTTTCAATTTTCACCTCTCCTCTCCCATTGCCCCTAGTTCTGTCCTTGGAACACACACACACACACACACACACACACACACACACACACACATCAAACCCAATCTCCCTTTTATATAATAGACATTATAGTAATTGAAGATAGCAGTTATACCCTGCCCCCTTCTTGTCTTCTCTTTTCCAATACATCTCTAGTCTCTTTATAATCAGCCAATTAAAGAATCATTAAAGTATCTGCTATGTACCAGGAACCAATGGCTACAAAGATAGAAGTGCTACAATGACCTTATCTTTAGGCTGCATTCCTTGGTCTTCAGTGGTCTTATTTCTGGTCACACCTCTCTTGAGAGGTTCCAGTTTGCCAGCATCTTTCCTAGTTTCTCCTCACAATGTGGTCATGAAAGAGGGAGTCATATCTTATACTGGTCTCCAGCACCTGGAGAGATGAGAGATTCTTTCTCACATTATAAGACATATGCACAGAATTGAATTATTTGCTCTCTTCCATTAGTGAAAATGAATATTTATTTATGAAATTCACCAGAGAACAAACCCAACTCCACAACCTGTTGATGGACAGAGTATCAGCTAAGTAGCCTGGGTAGGGATTCATATCATTGAGATAAAGGAGGAATGAACTGGAGATTAAACACTATAAAGGATTTAACATTAGCATAAGATGTTTGCATATTTTACAATCTTGTTTCCCAAGAATTATTTCAAGAGATTCTAATATACTATCTGGATAGTTCCCAAACATTGGAGCCTGCAGCAACCACTGCCAATGCTGAAGATATTTTTATTACTGTGCATTCTTGAGTCCATCCTGGGATTCTTGCAAATGCATTATGGACTTCTAAAGGCAATATTCATTTTACAGTCATCTTGCTCTTCTCCTGAGAAGTAAGTCCAGGTATCCCTGAACAATAAGAAGTACCATTATGGCAGGCATGATGGAGGCACATAGGAGCTCTCCCAGGGACCTCAGCACCTTGGAAAGAATAGATGCTAAAGAAATCACATTTGATTGGATTCTCTGAAACATACCACTTCTTACTGTCATAGAATAATGACTCCAATTTCTATAATACTTTAAGGTTTACAAAATGCTTTTTCTCTTACCAAAAAAAAACCTGTGAGAAAAAATGCAGTCATTATTATGACCATTTGGCAGATAAGGAAACTGAGGCTCAGAAAGCACAGTGATTTGCCTGGATCAGTTGCATAATCACTCAGTGCTGGTGCTTGAATTCAGACCAAGGTATCTCACAATTCCAAGTTCAGTACTTTGTCCACTATACCAGCTGTCTCCAAACATAGATATCTTAGACCTTGAAGGTCAACCAGACTAATCTATAGCAAGAAAGAATTTCTGGGTCTAATATTCATGCTCAATGATTTTATGGCCTCTACCCCTCAATTATGAGTCATTCACTACCTTTTAAGGCAAACCATTCTCCCTATAAATAGTTCTAGTTCTTAAATTCTTTCACTAGTCCAAAACTTGCTTTTGTCCATCTTCTCTTCGCTGTTCCTAGTTCTGCCCCTTGGAACGAATGGTTTTCTAAAAACAGCTTTAGCGTTAGCACCCCTTCTGAGGTCATTCTAGTTCATTTTCAGCCTCTCTCATTATATACTCAGAAGGAATCACTTTCAAGGATTACTCCCAGTCTCATAAGGATTTTTTTTTAGTAGTGTACAATCAAACTCCACCTGCCACTGTAGATATTGTGTGGATGATTTGGAAAGAAGACAGCACTCCTGGAGAAAGACCACATCATTGATCATGAATATAGTTTGGAAAGTCAGTCTCTAATTATTTTACAGTTTTGATGTCACTATGAATGAAATGAAATCTAAATCACTGAAAGAGTCCCTCTGGGATTAAGGATTTTCAGGTAAGGAGAACTTTAATGTCAGATCTCTCTCTCTCTTTCTCCCTCTCTTCCTCCATCTCTCCCTCCCTCTCCTTAGATGAATATTTATTTCAGTAATGATGATGGTATAATTGAGATTGTCTGCAAAACAGTAAAGCTGGAGAAGTTCCCAGACTTAGAAATGACTCTTAGTTCTCACACTCTCCCATAGTCACATCCTCAGGAATGAGTAAGGATAATTCGTGATGTATACATTCAGAACAGCTTCAATTCACCATGATATGTTCCATAACCAACCCCATTTTGATCAATTTAAGTCAATTAATTCCAGTTAAATAGTCAAGTTCAATCTGATTTAATTCAACACAAGTCAGTAATTTCACCAAGTGCCCATTATGTGAAAGGAATCGTGCTAGGAACCTGTGAAGGCAATTACAGAAAAAGCTCCTGCCCTCAAGTAGCTTGTACTTAGTTATCAATATTTTCAGGCACCTGTGTAATTTACACATCAGCTCCTAACATTAGCAGATGCCCCTTCACCTTTCCTATCATGTTGTTGCCATATTTCCTCCCTCCAGCTAATTGTCTCTTCTAATGTTAGCTGCATTAGTTTTGTTTCTGCAAAACCTTTTTAATTTTAAATAATAAAAATCTGCATATCTTTTCCTGAATTCCTCTCTATCACTTGATTGATCATAAACTTTACTCCCTTTTCAGATTTAAAAGGTAGTTTATTCCTTCTTCTTCTAGTTTGTTCACGCTATCATTTTTCTTAAAGTCATGTATTCATCCAAAGGGAACTTTTCTTAGCATACAGTTTAAGAAACTAGTCTACACCGAGTTTCTGCCAAAATGCCTGCCAATTTTCCTTGCAGTTTTTTTTCCAAAACAGTAAAAACTCACCACAATAGTTAAGGGTTATGGGTTTATCCAACACTATGTTATTGTATTCTTTTATCTCTGCGTATTATACATCTAAGGTATTTCAGTGACTATCCTATCTGTTGGGCAACCATTATTCAGTCAGGTTGATAGTTATCACTTTGTAGTATAGTTGGAGATTTTGTACTGCTCGTCTTCCTTCTTTCCTACTTTAAAAAATTATTTCTCTTGAGATTCTTGATATTTTATTGTTTTTCTCGATGAATTTCATTATCATATGTTTAGTTCTATAAAATAATCCCTTTGTAGTATCAAAGGTATAGCATTCAATGAATATAAATTTTGATAAAATTGTTATTACATTGACATATCTTAATAATTAATAATGAATATTCTCCAATTTTATGTCTGTCTATTTCTATGAAAAATATTTTACATTTATATTAATATAGTTTCTGTATGTGACTTGGCAGGTAGACGTCCAGATATTTTATATGATTTGTCAATGTTTAAAACAAAAATTTTCCATTCTATCTCTTCTTTCTGACTTTTGTTTGTAATATACAAGATGTTGATGTTTTATGTGCATTTATTTTCTATACCACATATGTGCTAAATTTATTATTTCAAAACATTTTTATTTGACTTTTGGGGTTCTTCTGGGCAAAGTACTTTAACATTAGTAAAAATAATTAAAAGGTTGCATTTTTTTCTCTTTGCCTATGTTCATTCCCTCAATTTCCCTTTCTTGTCTTATTACCATAGCTAACATTCCCAGCACTGTGTTAAAAAGTAGTGCTGATAATAATTCTTGCTTTGCCCCTGATTTTATTGGAAAGACCTCACTTTATCCATTACATAAATTAACTCTTTATTTAATATAGATACTATTTACCATGTTAAGGAAAAAAAGGGGGCAGCTAGATGGTGCAATGAATAAAGCACCATCCCTGGAGTCAGGAGGACTTAAGTTCAAATATGGGCTCAGATACTTGACAACTACAAGCTCTGTGATTTTGGGCAAGTCATTTAACCTCAACTGCCTTGCCTTACCCCCTCAAAAAAAGGATGGAAAAAGTTAATTTATACATTTTAGAATTTTTTTTTTTTATCAAAAATGAGTGTTGGATTTTGAGATGATGATTAGTGTTCCTGAAATGAAGTTGAATTTCTTTGAAAAGTCAGTGTACACTATTTTTTAACACTACTTCATTGGTGTAGGGAAATCCCCAAACAGGGCAACAATTATAACTTAAAGTCTTAAAGGGTTTTTGGTTTGTTTTGTTTTGTTTGGAACTCTGGGAGATTAAATGCCTTGTCCCTGGTTACTCAGCCAATATCTGCCAAAGGAAAGACTTTATCCAGATCTTCTAGACTTTATTTAAGTCTGTTCCTTTCTCTGTAAAGATGAATAATGAATTTGATGAACCCTAATATCATTTCTGGCTCTATATTCTAGGATGCTGAGCCTCCTCTTGAAGACAGAGTATTCATTTCTTCTTGCCCTAACCTATTCTAATTTGGATATCAATGACTTTTATAATTTCATTATTTTAAGTCTCTCCCTCTCCAATTTCTATTTACTGCTCCTAATTCTCGTATTTGGAACTTCTAGAACAGTTCTGATCTGTCTTTTCCAGAACATCTCCTTAAGGTATCATGATCAGCCCTTCCACCCCTTATCCCTTTCTTTTACCATGCTAAATGTCCACAATTTACTTTATCACTATGTGACATAGCCTTGAGTTTCCTTAACTTCATAGTCTTTTTTGGAAACATCTTAGGATGTGGTCAAATTTGTCAGCATCCTTCCTAGCAGTGGTACCAAAAGATGAGTCATGACTCCCATTCCAAATTTTAATCCAATATCTTTTCCACTGATATCCATCTGGGACAAATGGGTTATCTCCGTGTTACCTGTATTAAGATATTTATGTTGACAACCCTTGTCACATCTATGTAACTTCAGACCACTATTTATTTTACCAACCTTCACTGGGAACACTCCATCACTCACCTGTAATTGGATATCTTGAGCTGCAGTGTAGGAACATGACAGTCTACAGCTTTTACCGAGCCCTGAAAGTTCTTATGGTCCCATCTCTTATGGTTCTAAAGAGGTGTTGGTGATGTTGGATTATGATAAGGAAGACTTAAAAAGAAGTGGAGTCCTTGGCTCTATTTCTTGCTCTGTTAATACCTAACCATTTGCTTTTGGTTAAGTCATGTTCCCTTCCTTGGGCTCTGGTTCTTCCTTTATAAAATAGGGGGTGTGAATGTGCTGACCTTACATGTTCCTTCCAGTTCTAACATTCTCTATTCTAGAGTCCCTCAATTCTACATTCTATATTCAATTCACCCAAACAAGTTTTTATGAAGCACCTACTATGTGTGAGGAACTCAAAAATAAAACAGCCCTTTACCTCAAGGAGATTGCATTCCATTAGGAGAAAGGGAATGGAATATGCATGGAAAAATATAATAATCACTAAATAAACACAAAGCAATTTTAGGAAGCAGCAATTTGGGACCCAGGTAGAAAGTGGTCTATGCATTGAGGGAAGGCAGTGATTATAAATGCATAGATGAACTGGTGTAAAAGCAAAATTGGAGTTGTCTTGTATGGAAAATAGCAGTTAGGCCAGTTTTGTGGCAATATAAAATGTGTGAAGGGGAGTAATAAGTCTAGAAAGGCAGGTTGGAGCCATTTTGTGAAGATTCTGAGATAGATAGACCATATATATCAGTCAGAGAGTCAAGAGGAATTTATCAGATGCCTTACGTGCCAGGCAGAAGAAGCTAGGTAGCAAAGTGGAAAGAGTGCTGGGCTTGGAGTCAGGAAAACCTGAGTTTAAATCTGTCCTCAGACACTCATTAGTTATGTGACTCAGGGCCAAAATCTTCACTTGGTTTGTCATAATCTCCTGGAGAAGGAACCACTCCAGACCACTCCAATGTTTTGACATGGCAACCCCATATAGTGGCGCAATGAGTCTGACATAACTGAATGACTGAACCATAGCAAAGTGCTAGGCACCATGCTATATGTTGGTGATGAAAAAATAAAGGCAAACAACGACCCTTCAAGGGCCTCACTATGTAATGGAGCAGTAAAGAAGCAAAGAAGTATGTACAAACAAAAATACTCTGAGTAGGTATGAAATGATTAACAGAACAAAGAAACTACTTTTAGTTCCATTTCACCCTCCTCATAGGACTAAGATGGTATAGGGGAAAGTGGGCCCCCAGGTATTGTTGGGGAGAAGACATTTGTACTTCCATTCTTGCTATATTTTCTCAATAGATATTAATTTAAAAAATTAGATAATTAAGATGAATTGGGAAAGACTTCCTGTAGAAGGAATGATTTTAGTTGAGATTTGAAGGAAGTTGGGAGGCAAAGATGAGGAAGAAGAGTATTGCAAGCATGGAAAACAGCCAGAGAAAATAGCCAGTGCTGGGAGATGGAGGGGCTTGTTCATGGAACAGCAAAGAGCCCAGTGTTACTGGATCAAAGAATACATGGAGGACAGTAAGAAGTACGAAGACTAGAAAGTTGAGGCAGAGTAGCTTATGAAGAGATTTGAATCAAGTAGCATTTTGTATTTGAACCTGAAGTGGGAGTAGGAGAGTGACAGGGTAAAACCTGTGATTTAGTAGAATCAGTCGCACAAAGAGTGAATTGTGATTAGGAGAGACCTGAGGCAAACTGACTATTGCTATAGTCCAATGGTGAGGTGATATGAAACCACACTTGGGTGGTAGAGATAAAGAAAGAAGGAAACATGTTCAAAAGATGATGCAAAGGTGAAATCAACAGGCCTTGCTAACTGACTTTATTTGGAAGAGAGAGAGACAGTGAGGATTATGCCTAGGTTGTGAGACGAGACAGAGAGGATGGTGGTGCCTTCAACAACAAAAGGGAAGCTTGGAAGGAGGGAGAGTGTGGGGAAAATAATGAGTTCTCTTTTGGACATCTGCTGCAATGTAGTCCAAGATGTCAGAGAGGCTATCAGAAATGGAAGACTGAAGGTCAGCAGAGAGATTGGGGCAGGGATGGGAGATCTGAGAATTATCAGCACAGACTTAGCAACTAAATTCATGGGATGACCAAGTGAAGTAGTATAGACTAGAAGGAGAAGAAAAGACATTCTAGGACAGAACCTGAGGGATACCAATGGTTAGAGGGCATGAACTGGAGGAGGATCCAGCATAGGAACCAGAGAAGGGGCAGTTCGATAGGTAGGAGGAAAACCAGGAGAGAGTGGTGTCCTAGAAACCTAGAGAGAACAGAGGTTCACAAAGACAGAGGTCAAGGAGAATAAGAATTGAGAAAAACCCTTTGACTTGGCAGTTAGGAGATCCTTGATGAGTTTGGAGAGAGAGGCTTGGATGGAATGATCAGGACAGACTTGATTGTGGGGGGTTAAAGAGAGTGAGAGGAGAGGAAGTAGAGACATCGATTACAGATGGCCTCAAAGAGCAGATGAGATCTCAGATGAAATTGCTCTTTAGAGGCTGAGTGCCCTATTTGTAGTTTGTGTCTCAATCTTGTAACACAGACCTCCACCTTTTTCTCTTATCTGGGACAAAAGGATCAAGTAAAGATTTTTTTTCTTTTTCAGCATGAGAGAGACATGAACATGATTATTGGCAGTAGGGAATGAGCCAGTAAGGAGGGATTAGAAGTAAGAGAGTGGGGAAATGACAGAGGGGGCAATTGGAGGAGAAAAGATGGAATGGGATCACTTATATATAGAGAGGGGGTTGCCATGGAATGAGCCACATCAGTGAGAAGGGCTAAGGGAAGAAAGTTGCAGAATTAATCTGAGTGAGGAGAGAAGGAGAGAAGAAGGCTTTGGTAAATGGCTTTATTTGTCCTGTAAAATAGGAGTCAAGGTTCTGTCAGCTGAGAGAGTGGAGGGAGAGGAAACATGAAAGATAGAGGAGGTATGAAAAAGGTTTGGGAAAGGCCCATATGGTAAGTGGCATGCTGACTTGATAAGGGAGGTGTAGAATATGCATGGAACCTGCACACCTGCATTCCCACCCATGTAGACACACTCAATGTCAAGATCTTGCCTGGTCTAGTTGGGCTGATTCGGAATCCTCAACTGATAAAAGACACCCCTGTACATTAGGGCCAGATAAGATAGCTGCATACAATGGCTGTCACTTGCTTGCTAGGAGTCTAACAGCATAATTTCAAAAGTGGTGGGAGATTTAACTCCTCATCCCTGAGCATGTCTCTGACCTAATAACTTAATTCACATTTCAAGTCCTGCTTCAGGGGGAAAAAAGTCGAAGCTTTTGTTACCATTGCTTCTGCCACTGTTCCCCTGTCCACCCACTACTCAAGGCAGTGATATTGTACCCAGCACCTTCTGGAATGAATCTAATTTGCTAGAAAGAGAGACTATTCAAGGGATGCAGATGGAGAACAGGAAGATGAAACTTGGCTATTAAAAAAAAGGAAGAAAAAACTCTCCAGTTGCCAGCTGAGAGCAGGCTTACTGCTGTTGATTGATAGGAAAAGGGTTAGTCTTAAGAATAAAGTTATTTGCCGCATCTTTAATGGACTTTTATCATTCAGCTCCATCCTCTAACTGAATGCTATTACTGAGAGCATAACTATAGTCACACTTGGTACCTGTTTCCTCAAGCTAATGGATTTTTAAATTAATCAATCAATCAACACATGTTTATTGAATCCCCACTGTTATAATCACAGCTCACATTTAAATGGCGCTCTACAGTTTACAGACTTCTGTGTGAGCAGCAAGACTGCTCAGTGATCCTTGGCAATATTGTAACTTACCAAGTGACACTGTGCAGAACTCATCACTCCCCTGCTTTCAGACAGTCAGAATGGGAGGTCTCCAGGATGTGGGTAGGAGTTGTGAGGTTAACTCAAGAAGGAAGTATTCTTTTGGTTAATTCATCGGGACCCCCTCAACTCAAAATTGACTCATTCTTTGAAAGGGAAGCCTGCCCCCAGCCCATGTAGAACAGCTTCCAAGTGCAGAAAGCTCAACTTTGCCTCTCCTCTTCAATGGAGGAGTTGAGGTACTATGCCATGCAATTAAACTGGAATGAAGAATTGGGTGGGGACTTCGCTGGACAGAACTATTCTTCTCATGAATTCTTCCTCCTTGTACCAGGCTATAAGACCTTTCTTGGCTTCACCATCTCTCCTCCGTACTGGCAGGATAAAATGGACTAAAGGTGCTTTTTTAATGTCTGTTCCTTTGTGGTGTCCCCTTTTTTTTCTTCTAAAGGATGTAACAAGAGACACCAGCTGCTTTTTGGAATCCATTGATATGATCGTGTGTTTTCGGTGGGTTTATTTTTAATACGTTTAGTTATGTGAATTATTTTCCTAATGTTGAACCATTTTTGCATTCCTGGTACAAAAGCAGTTTGATCATTATGCATAAGCTTTGGATGTACCAGCTGCAATTGGTTGACTGGGATGGTATTGAATGTTGTATTGATGTTAAGGTGATATATATTGATTTCATTTTAACAAGAATGATGTTCTTTAATGATGCTGGTATCTACTTCTCTTTCTTTGCTTTAGTTTTTTTTTTCTGGTTTAGGCATTAGAGGCTTTTATCTTCTCTGTGGGGAACAGTAGAGCAAAAAAGATTCTTCAGTCAGACAAGAAAGTGATAAGCAGCTTTATTTTCCTCCCTTTTTTACCTTTTCTCCCTCTTTCTCACTCACCCTCCTAGAAGCTGGGAAGTCATCATGACCTCAGATTGAGGTAGGGTAAACTGGATGTAGAAGAAATATCTACTTCTATTTTCCATTCAGGAAAAAATGGTATACTCACATTTTAAAGATGATTTTGAAGGATTCTAATTCTACCTTACTGGAAAGAATGTATTGTATACATCCATACTGAACTAGAGTTTGCCTGAGAGCAAAAATGTTTAATAGTTTCTGTCAAATCTTTCTTCTTCCTTCCCTTCTCTAACTCTCTCCCTTTCATTCTCACCCTGCCCTCTCATTTTCTCCTTCCTTACTTCCCAAAAATATATATCAATTTTTTGAAGGCAAACCCAAGAACTATTTTGTTGGCTACTCCCATGAAAGATGTGGAAATAACTATGGGTCCTTAATAGGGCTGGGGTCTTAGAACCTCTTAGCAGTTTCTTATGGAATGAGAAGAATACCAAGGTCATGAAATATTTCCCGTGACCTGCCACAGATTTTTGATAGAATAACATGGGTAATGCTCCCCAGAAAGGTCATGTGCTCTAGTCCTTGTTGCAGAAAACTGGGGTAGATAATGGACAATGAAATTGATATCTGTTATCAGCACAACACAAGGGAGCAGAGAGCACAGATCTTCTTATCCCTGTAGTGTACCAATGTGGATAAAGGTAGTTGAAAGAGGGAAGTGACTACCCATGTCTTTTGGTTAATAAGTGTCAGGGGTGAGTTTGAAATTAAAGGGTCAAGAGAACAGAATGATGAGGGAACTAGAGACCATATCACAGAAAGATCAATTAAAGGATTGGTGAACATCAATCAACATGAAGTCATGCTTACACTAGAGAAGTTTAACAGAGAAACTCACTCTCTTTGTATATAAGTTACATACTTTGAAAAGGGATTACTGTGTTCTCCTTGTCCTCAGAAGGGATGTCTAACATAGTTCAGCCAATAAGTTATTCAACAAGCGTTGAAGTGTTTATCATGTGTTAAGTCTGATGTTAAGTGCTGAGGAAAAAAAGAAAGGGAAAAGCAAGTCTCTGTTCTCAAGGAGCTTACAACCAATGGAGATGGACGTTCAAGTAAATATTTGTGTTCAAAATAGTTATATCTTTTTATATTTTAGACAGAGGGTCATTTTAGAAAGAAGGCACTCTCAGTAGGGAGGTCAAGGTAACATTCAAGTGGAGCATTAAGGAGGCTAGAGAATCCAAAAATGGGAACAAAATTTAGACCATTGTATGTCTGGGAAATAGCCAGGAAGAAGGTCCAGAGTCTAGATATTGAGTGTGGCATGAGAGCAATAGCAAGAAGGCCAGTATTGCTGGATCGTAGGGTGAGAAGAGATTGGAAGATTGCTGCAGAACACCACCTTTGGGCTCAGTGTGAGAAGACAACCCACTTGCTCACAATCACAAAGGATAATGGGATGCCTTGGAGGTAGTGGAGAGATACTCAGAGGAATGAGAGATTCCTAAGTGCAGATTGGAGGATGACTTCAGGTATCTTGTAGAGAGAAGTCCTATTCAGATATAACTTAGACTGGATCTGGCCTCTGAAGTCTTATATAGCTTTGACTTTCTGTCCTTCTGTGATTCTTCTGGCTTCTACTTCACAGCGCTGCCTCTGCTAAAACCCAGATAACAAAATCACTTTCCACATTCTTGTGTAGCAAAACCACACTGGAGGAAAAAGCTCTGCTGGTCTCTGACAACGACTTTGCTTACCAAGATCTTATTAAGAAGCAGACAGCATTTAAACCCTATTTGAAATTGATGGATGGATTTTTCCCCTCGTTCATTCCAGTAGCCACTGACATTGTGGATATCAAATCAATCTTAGTAGTGAACAGCCTCGTGCCATGAAAAGAGCTTAATCAAATCCCTCTGTTGGTTCAAGGCAGGCGACGGGGGCTGGTGTGTTTATTCTCCAGCCCCGTTATAACCATATGAAAATGGACAGCTTGTAGCAAAGTCAGTGCTGGATTTCAGGAGGGATTCTAATAGAAATACCATATTTTCAGTTTCCTCATCCAGATTTCAAACATGTTGCCCAATACCTTAACTACTGAATTTCTATCTATTGGAGACTTAACAATGACATTTCTTCTGTTATGCTATTATTTAAAACTCCAGGCCTTTGCAAAATAAATAGACCTTAAACACTTCCTGCTGTCTCCTTTATAGGTTTATAACCTGCACCAATTTCTCTAGAGATTGTTGGAGTTGAACACATTGATTTGCAAGGTGCTATTCTGATGGCTGAGGATGGTAGGAACACTTTCTATGCTTTGTGTTCATTGCAAACAAGTGATGTTTCACTTGTTTTCAAATTCTCTCAATTGGAAACATGCTAATTTCAATATAAATGGACTATGCTGCAGAAACTTGCTACTTAAAGCTACTCAGGTGCCTCCTTGTGGAAATAAAATTACCCAGGAACGTCGAGGTCTGGACAAAGGGAAAGAAAAGCACTGGCAGCTGTTGTCAGGGTTCAAAATCTTCAAAGACTGATCCAGCGAGATCCAAGGAACAACTTAGATAAACACAGATACTACTTCATTCATTTTGACCATCACATCTCATTCCAATTAATAAGGCTTGGATAGAATGAGTTCTGTCTCAGTGGAAGGGTGAACTGCATTAATGAAAACTGGCAGTCTGGAAATATGCCTTTTGTGTCTCTTTTTGTGTCTCTTTACAATATTTTCAGCTTATTGATGGCAGAAGACATCTTAAATACTGTGATGAGAAATAGTATGTGTGATCAAAAAAACACTAGACTTGGATATTAGAAGTCCACAGTTTAAATCTCAATTATTTTAGCTACTAGTTGTGTGACCTTGCAAAAATACCTAAATATCTCTTAGTCTCAGTTTGGTCATATGATAAATGGGTATCCTAATATTTTCACAGTCTATCTGTGAAGGTAATTTTGAGAAATGCCTTTCTAAAATGATGTGCTATAGGGAGTGGAGCAATTGTGAGTTTCATACTCTAGATTAGGGTCAAGCTCTGGAAACTGCATCAAAGAATTGAGAATTATAGAGATAGCTAGATGGAGTAGTGGAGAACGTGCCACTTATAGCAAAAACAAGAAACCACCTGAGTATGATCACACACTGTCACAGACGCTTGCTAAGCTTTGTGACCTATGCCAAATATTTTAACTACTTTTAGCCTCAGTTTCCCCATAGTCTCCTAAAGGTGATGGGGGTGATAATAGCACCAATCTCACAAGGTTCTTTGTGAACATCAAAGCAAATGAAATGCTATATGTAATGCCTTTTTTTTGCAAATGTTAAAATGACATAGAAGTGCTATTGATGATTGTTTCTATAGATTATTGCTTCTGCTTTAAAATATCAGAATGCTTTCTTCAGAACATTGATATGAAGTAGGTGGGTGATATTATACTCCCTACTTTATAGTTGTAAAAACAGTTGTGAAGTCACCCAGCATCAAGGAGTATGGAAGCCAGCATGAAAATGCCACTCTCTTGCCACTAATTCCTGATCTCTTTCCACTACCATGATCAATTGTCCATAAGAAATGTCCATTACACTTGCTTTTGACTCCACAGGGCAGAGCTAAGATCAGTGCATAAATGAGTTTTTTAAAAAAGCAGTATCAGATTTATTGTCAAGAAAGTGGAAGAAAAAAAATCAAAATTCCCCAAATGAAAGTTGTCCCAAAGTGGAACGAATTGTCCCAGGAGTTGGTGAGTTTCTTTTAACTTCAGGTCTTCAAGTAAAGGTTGAAGGACCAGCCAGTAGGAGCATCTCTGATCCTCAGTTTCCTCTAAATCACCTGAGGGTTTGAACCAGATTACATCTGAGTTCACTTTCCATTATGAATTTATCATCCTAAGAAAACTTAGTAATTGACTAACCAAGTAGTGAAAAAATAATTTAAACTACCTTAGTCTCAATTTTGTCATCTTTGAGAGTAGGCTGATAATACTCATGTTATCACCACATGGCTATTTTTAAAATAATTGAGAATATAGCTAAAGGATTTAGCACTTTTAAGGTGATATACAAATGCCAGCTATCATAATTAAGAAGCTGAGCAAGGACAGATTTAATGTATAGTCTTAAACCATTCAAAGTACTGAGGATGGGGGAATATATGCTTTATTTCAGCTTTAAAAGATATCACACTTGCTTGGAGAGCTAATTTTTGCTTTACCTTGACAAAGGATAAGAGGGAAAAAATGAACCATCTAGCTCTGCCAAACCACATACCATAGAAAACTGCAGGTGCAACAAAGGAAGCATATTAGGTAAAAGTATCAGTAGTGAGCTCAGTTGTCTTTGGGTTATCCTACTTCCATAATCTTTTTAAATCATCCCATTTGGATACCTGATCTAGCAGAGGAATTGAATCTGGGGGCTCTGGGGGTGGGTCACTTGTGATTTTCGAAAGACTCTTAAATGCTCATATTGTCTTTGAAGACATAGCCGTGCATCATTCCACTCCTCAAAATAACTAGACAATTACAGAAAAGAAGATATAACAGACTAAAATATCTAGCTTTTATTTTCATCACTGGCCAGATTCTGAGGACTGCATAGCTGACTTCTGCCTTTGTAGATTTAATTATATAGAACTGGCCGATAGATTTGTGGGTATGTACGTACGTACACACATATACAAACATACACAGGTGTGTGTTTTGTTTCATATTCTTAGTCATGTTTTTGGGGAAGTGTTTATAATTTTCACAACCATTTAACTAAGTGTGAGTTTCAGTATTTCCCAGAGCATAGATGCTAGCCCAGTGGCTGTTCAAAAAGAAATCTGATCAGTGCTTTACCTGAGGGCTTACTCTCCATTTGGTGACATGGTTGGTAGCTGGTGAGTCCACTCCCAAACTTCTGTGCCCTCAGTTGCCTGAGAGTCATGAATCTTGGGGAGAATCTTAAGCATCTACTCCTTCTTTCAGCCACATATACTTAAAATGGCCAATTTTACTTTACCTTAACAAAGGAGAAGATGGAAAAAAACTAACCACAGAACTCTGCCAAACCGTATACCATGGTGAATTGCAAGTTCAGCAAAGGAAATGTTTCAGCCCTAATTCACAAGAGGTATAATGCAAGAAATAATCTATCAATCATATCTGATACTTCAGATGTCCATATGTAATGCATAATTCATGGAGAGTAAATGATTTATTGCAGATTTTAATAAGGAGTTAATTTGATTTGAGACATACCACTAAACTTTGCTTAGAAAGGCCTCATTACTGGACTATGGTGCTCTTAGAAAGACTAACGTTCAAATGGAGCAGAGAGATGAAACTAGGGGCAAATCAGCATTTCATGGGTACATATATATACGTATATATATGTATATATGTATGTATATACATACATACACACATATAATCATAGAAGGAAAAAACAGAAAGGAAGAGCAGGACAACTGTCCATGAAGAGATATTGAGAATTTAGTATTGTGGGAGATACTCTCTACCTTCACCAACCCCCAAGAATGAGAGAGAATAGATAAAAATATTTTCAGCAAACCTATAAAAGCACCACCACACAAGTATTGTTTAAGGGAGATGGATTCCTACAACACTCAGTCAGGGTGTTTACCGGAGAGCTTTCTCTTAGTCAAGAAGCAGAGAATATCCATCAATGGCTTTTGCTTTAATGATAATACCATTCCTCAAGAGGTGGTGGTAATTGGAAAAGGAGACTGTTCTACTGAACTTGATACTGACCAGTGTAAAAGAATTGGCTGTTGAATAAAAATACTTCCCCGAAGGTCATATTTTCATTTCGGGATTTCAGGGAAAGGGAAATTAAATCTAACATACATTCCAGAATCAATGAATCTATGCTCTAGATTTTGAGAGAGAAGGTTTCAGTACATTTAAGAGACAGCACAGAATGGATCTCATTCACTGAGATAAGTTGGAGTTCAGAAACTCTCCATAGTTTGTACAAGTAGAAGCAAATCTCTTGATAGGAAAGAGAGATCTGTTGAAAGGGACTAACATTAATATACAGCAAAATAACTTACCAGTATAATAATAAATCTATAGGAGATAGAAGAAGGGAGAGGTTACAAATAATAAAGAGTATAATCATGACTGATAAGTACAGGAGAAGGTGAGGTTGGTGAGAAAAGGAAAGTATTTTAACTCGATTGGGAGTAAGAGGATCAACAAAAGATAAGATGAGTATTTGTGGTGGATAGGGCAGTATCAATGGTGGATAGGTCAATATCACTGGTGGATAGGGCAGTATCACTGGTGGATGGGGTAATATCAATAGTGGATGGGGGGATATCTATGGTGGATGGAAGGATATCAATGCATGGTCAAGAGAAAACAAAACTACTTGAAACTTCGTTGACATTTATTGAATCTATAAAGGAGAATAGTACTTGAATTGGGAAGGATAGAATACAAATGATTAACATGGAGCAGAAATAGAGTAGAAAGAAGGAGATAGGAAGAGAGCACTGAGCTCTCCTCAGTTGAGTTCATGATATCAAGACAAGCTATATCCTGAGGTAGTGAAAAAAATGGATATGAAGAATCATAGAAATTGGAGATTCTCTGTAGGAGAAGAAATCATTTGTCACAATTAAATACAATATAATTTGTTGAGATTTTGTTGGTGTTTCCTGGTTTTTTTTGGAAGAGTGAGGAAGTGAAGTCTTCTCACTATGGGCTAATGAGTGAGCTTGAGTAGTCATTTTTTGAAATGAACACTCTAGAATGTATTATTTAAAAGTTCTTTGCTGAATGCTTAAGAAGATCTGATCACACAGCGTCAGTAATAAAAAAAGCCTATTTTTGAAAAGGACATGTCCAACTAACCTAATTCCCTTTTTAAAAATATGTTATCCAAGTTCACAGATCAAGAGAATACCATTGGCATAGTAGACAAGAATTTTGGTTCTAAGAGACAGACACAGATAGATATTAGTATGCTGAGTTTGCACTAGTTGATGATAAGACAGAGTCAATGTTAGGTAAACTTGTGGAATGTCCTGAGACTCCATCCTTGGTTCCATGATGTTAAAAATTCTTATAACCCAATCCAGGTAAATAAATACTTAAATAAAAGGTTTGCTTACCAAATTTGCACATTGCCCAAAGCTGGAATACAAAGAGATTATTTTTTAAAGGAGCTCTAGGAATGTGATTCATCAGTGGGAGAGGGAGTTGGGATAAGAATTCTAGGAGCTTAATTATATGAGTTGTGGCAGCATGACTAGACAACACTTTATGTGAAAACAAACAATTGTATTTGTTGGTCTCCATAGACTGTAAGTGCCTTAGAAGTTAACTTTGACATGACTGATAGTTAACCCAATTCTGTGTTAGCCTGCATGAGGAGCATAGGATCATAGATGAGAACCAATAAACCTATCTAGTTAAAGGTCCTTATGAGGAGATTTAGGCCCATAATACTTAAGTGACTTGTCTAAAGTCATATAGGTAGCGAATTCAGATCTGGGAATTGTAGGTATGTCTTCTGATTCCAAACCATGAACTCTTCACTCTACTGTCCTTCCTCATAATAGAAGGGCATCTAGGCAGCGCAATAGATAAGAGTGCCAGGGCTGTAGTTAGAAAGATTCATCTTCATGAGTTCAAATCTAGCCTTAGACACTTACTTGCTGTGTGATCCTGGTTAAGTCACTTAACTTTGTATTCTTGAGTTTGCTGTCTATAAAATGAGCTGGAGAAGGAAATGACACATCACTTAAGTATCTCTGCCAAGAAAATCCCAAATAGAGAGTTGGTCATGCCTGAAAAACAACTAAGCATCAAATCCAGTAGGTAGGTAAAACATAGGTTAGAGATGCAAAGGAAGTTGATGTAGGTTACCCAAAAATAGGGTGACTGAATAGGGTGACAGTCCTGGGAAATGAACGCAGGATCACTCCAGAGCTTTCCCTCAAACTACATTACAATGCCTTTCATTTTTACTGATTTGTTCTGCTTTGGGTAGAGTTGAAATCACCCTTAGTTCTCCTACTTCCATACTCCTTTACCCTTCCACCACTCTCCAGGAAAGACTTCTCCACTCCCATAGATACTTAGGGAATTAATGTTGCAAACTGAAGATACTGGGTATATGACACTGAGTATTTAAGAATGACAATTCAAAGGCTCTTGCCTTCCTTTCTCCTTTGCTTGCAATCAAATTATTTAGTTCATAGAGAACATCAAAGCAATCTGGGCCTCATGCAGTGCGACCTACGTGAGAACAAGTCTGTGACTGACTGTTTATATAGTTCAGAAATATCCTTTTTGTTTGTGAGTACACTATATTATATATGTTATTTATTCATAACCCACTCTGTTAAATCTGAGTGTCAACCATTGTCAGTACAAGACTTCAGACATTCTCTGTCTGTTGTCTAATTACTTGATTTTGTTTGATTTTATTCACAAAATAATTAGCCTGCTAAGCACCTAATTATTGCTAAGCATGCATCATATGCCTTGCGCCCATTCTGCAAACAGTGGATTAGCAAACATTGTTGGGTTTGAAACGTTCCCTGCTAAATCACTAGATGTAATAACATCTCGAGGTTAGTAATTTTCTTTTAATAATGAAAATTGTAATTTATCCTGGTCCATAATATTGTTACATGTTTTTTTTTTCTTCCCCAAAGGCTGGTCCCCTTTGAAATCGGAACAATGCTTCTAAATTAAAGACACCCAAAAGTTGATCACTAAAACAATGTTTCCCTTCTCAAGGTCAATGTTATTGTAGAACCCTAAGTAAACAGAGGGGGATCTTTAATCTCCTTTGTTCTCTGAGATTAATGGCAGCATAATTTCCTTCACATTTATTAAATGAATAGAAATTCACATATCAGCACCATATATTGGAGTTCAGAGAAGCCTAATTAAAAATGTCAGCAGAGGAGAGGATGACAACCAGATGATACACTTGCAATACTCCATTCTGTGCAAAGCTTAACTCAAGCATCCCCTTTGACAGGAGCCTTATCCTGAATTGCATCCCCGCATCCTCAGAGAAGTACTTTGTATTTATTTTGCCTATAATATATGTTTTGTATAATTCACATATTTTAATGGAATATTCATATATACATATGGGTGTATGTATATATTTATATGAAATATATATGTATATATATATATCATATAAATATTTGGAGAATATAGGTACACATTGAATCCTCTGATAGAATATAAGGTCCTTGTTGGAGGGACATACTCACCTTTGTATTCACATCCCCAGTGCCTGGCATAGCACCTGTTATATAAAAGAGACTTAATAAATTCTGGTAATTTGTTATTCAATTATTAATAATTATTTTATTATTATAATTATAACATATTATAATTATTTTATTTATTATTAATAATTATTAACATTCCTCAGTAATGTGGTCAACTCAACAAATATTTATTAAATGCATACAATATGTAAGACCCTTGGGGATGTCTTGAAATGTAAACTTAGATCCCCAATAAATTTTTATCATTACAGTTATAGATAACACTTTTTTTTACATTATATCTGATCCAGTCAGTTGGTCAGTAAACTAAGTGCCTATTATATGCCAGGTATTGTGCCAAGGATTGGGGATACACATAAGAAAAAAAAGACAGCCTCTGCCCTCAAGGTGCTTACAATCTAATTGGGGAAAACACACACACAAAAGGAAGCTGAAAAGGGTGGGGAAAAGAGAGAAGAGAAGGGGAGTATAGTTGGTGGGAAATGAATGCCTCCTTTCACTCTTTTCTAGAAAACAATTCCTAATATTCACTTTTTAAAGAGGAGAGGACAACTAAGTCTATCGAAATTAGTTATCATGCAATGTTACTGTTACTGTGTACAATGTTCTCCTCATTTCACTTTGCATGAGTTCACATAAATCTTTTCAGCTTTTTCTGAAATCATTTTGCTTTCCATTTCTTATAGTATAATAATATTTCATCACAAATATGTACTACAACTTCTTTAGCCAATCCTTAATTGATGGGCATCCCTTTGATTCCAATGCTTAACCATCACAAAGGAGCAAAAAATGTACAGATTTGTCCTTTTCCCTTTATTGATGTCTTTGGGATATGGACCCAGCAAGTGGCATTGCTGCATGCAAGAGTATGCACAGTTTTATGTCACTTTGAGCATAGTTCTAATTGCTCCCCAGAATGTTTAGATCTATTTGCAACTCCACTAACAGTGCATTAGTATCCATGTTTTCCCATAGACCCTCATTTGTTATTTTCCTTTTTTTGTCATATTAGCTAATCTGATATATGGTACCTCAGAATTATTTTAATTTAAATTTCTTTAAACAATAGGATTTAAAACTTTTTTAATTTGACTATAGATAACTTTGATCCCTGTCTCTGAAAACTGCCTGCTCATATCACTTGACCATTTACACAACTAGTTTTCATACATAGTGTTATTAACACATTTTGAGTTTTAGAAGTGCTATTCATTTCTGCTATCCACTCATAGTTTCATTTCTTGTTCTAAAAGTTATTCCATCAAATGAATGCAGTTATTTGGGAGAGGGAGGAGAGGGATAGCTATTATTTATATGGTGCTTATTATGTGCTAGGCACTGCTAATTGATTTGCAAATATTATCTCATTTAACCCTCACAAGAACCCTAGGGGATAATTGTTATTATTGACATAAGTTTATAATTTTGAGGAAACTATGACAAATAGAGGTAAGTGACATGCCCAAAGTCATACAGATTATCAGTATCTGAGACTGGATTTGAGCTCAGCTCTTCCTTATTCCATGTCCAGCATTCTCTTCTGTCATCTCATTGCCTAATTTTGTGTATCTCTGTAAAACATACCTTTGTTAGTTTGATTTTCATACCATTAAATCTACAAAACAAATTTACATTGTAATTGTGTTTGCTACATTGACAGAGATCAATTATGAAAACCAACTATACCTTCGATTATTTTTATGCCATTTTTGAATGAGGCAGTGTCAGAAACTTCCTAGGAGAGAAAGTTTATAATGGTTACATGGAAGATTCAATTTTATAAGTAATTCAGAGGAAAGAGAGAGACCAGACAGTTATATGCAGGATAGAAAGTGAAGAGAATGAGAGAACTAATTTTTGAAAAGGACCACAAAAATAAATTTAAAACAACTAATGAACAGAACTAGTCAAAGAGAAAGTGTCTACTTTAAATGAGAGGGGGGAAAACGAGGTGGAAAAATCACATGACCAGATTAAAACATGAGAAAAAGGTAATGACGAAGTAAAACCCCAAAGAGAAAGGGGAGGCAAATGAGAAAAGAGAAAGAGGAGTAAGGGGAAGAAAATCAATGAGAGGAAGGCCACCCTAAGAAAAAAAGGCTAAGATAATATAATGAGAGGCACATAGTACAGAAAAGGAGAAATTTCATAATTTGGAAAAAAACAGTATTAGAGACAGATGGAAAGAATAACTTTATATGTGAAGGGATAAAACAATTCAATAAAACAAAAAAAAGAGTGACAGATTGGATAAGAAAACAAAATCCTACAATCTGTTGCTTACAAGACAAACATTTTTCAAAAAGACACAAAATCAAACTAAGAGGATGGAAAATAATTTAAAATAAAAATAAATTGGTTTTGTTAGTATATAACTGTACATATGTTCTGCGTATGCTTTTTGTTTCTTCTGTTTTTGCTGTGATTTCACCTTGCTCATTTGCTATTTTATCGATTTGATCTGCTCTCTTCTTTTTAATATGATTAGAAAAGGGTTTAAAGTTTTAAGTCTTTTTAAAGAATCAGCTTTTAGTTTTCTTTATCATTTCTATTTTTTGTTTCTAATTTAACTTATCAATCACATAAATTATCCTCTGGTTTTTAATATCTCTTCTTTTGTACTTGTTTTAGGGTTGCTCATTTGTTGGATTTCTTTTTTTAATTTATGTTCAGTTCATTTATACTCTTTTGGTCTTTTGTCAGTACATGTTTGTAAGGACTACTTTAACTGTATGCCAAAAATTTGGGCATGCTGTTTCCTCATTATCATTTTCTTTTACAGTGTAATTATTATAGAAATTTAGTTCCTTGTCCCACTCATTTTCTATGATTTCATTGGTAGTTTTCCATTCACTTATATATCTTTGATTTGTTAGGTAGTTACTAAACCAAATTCTATTTTTATTGGATTATGATCTGTAAAGTGTGTCTTAATTATTTCTGCTTTTTTTTTTTTTGCATCTTTGCAATAATCTCTCTGCCCTTAACATGTGGTCAATTGTTTTAAAAGTTCCATGTGGGGCTACAAAATGTGTGTGTGTGTATATGTATATACAAATACACACACATACACACACACACACACACACACACCATATTTTAACTGTTTTCTCCAGAAATTTATAAGGTTCCATATTTTCCCTTTCATTTATCTTTCCATTTGTCTTATCCAATATAGAGTGATTTTGATGTCTCTTGTCAATGTTTTGTCACCCACAGCTCAAATAGCGTTTCCTTTATAAATTCGTATGCTAAGACATATTCAACCATATATATTTATAACCAATGTTGGTTTATTGTTTATGGTGCCTTTCAACATAATATAGTTTCTTTATCTCTTTATTTTTTGAATTGTTTAATTTTTAAAAATATTTTTGGGGGAAGAGCAAAGATGATGGAGTAGAAAGACACACATATGCAGGGTCTCCCCATAAAACCATAAAATACCTGTAGAGAGGGACTCTCAACAAATTTTGGAGCAGCAGAAGTGGAGAACAGCAGAGTGGAGGAGATTTCCAGCCCAGGGTGACTTGAATGGCCCATGGGAAACATCAGTTGCACCAGATGCAGAGCAGAGCCCAGCCCAGCCTTGGCCATGGAGCAGTTCATGAACAGCCCTAGGGGGCAGAATCTCCAGTCTTGGAATCCTCAATCACAGCAGCGGGTCTATGGAACCCTCAACCCACAGGTACCAGAGGTCAGTGATGGGGTATTTTTCAGCTGTCCAGGAAGGGAGAAGGGCCTTCCTATAGCTCCAGCCTCAGGCAGTGGTCCGCAGAGGCCACATTGGGCAGGTGGCAGGAATTCTCACTGCAGCCCCTACAGCAGCCCAAGACCATTGCTGGTTTGCAAAAACCCTGGGGGCACTGAGGGAGCTGGTCTTTGTCTCACACTGAATGATGGCCCTGCCTCCACAGCTTCACTGAATCCCACCCCCCCAGTGCTAGCTTGGCAGAACTGGACCTGTGGAGAGGGAACTCTGCTAAGATTCTGGGCACAAAAATCCTTCCCAGTTCCCAGACCAGTACATGCTTGATTGTACTACCTTGGAGGAACTGATATCTTACAAGTCCCCAGAGTATACCCTACTCTTGACAAAGGACCCAAAAATCAAGTGACTAGTTGGGAAAATAGCTAAACAAGGGAAAAGAATAAGACCATAGAAGGTTACCTTCTTGGTGAACACATATCTCCTCCCATCACTTCGGATGAGGAAGAACAATGCTTACCATCAGGGAAAGACATAAAAGTCAAGACTTCTGTATCCCAAACATCCAAAATAAATATTCAATGGGCTCAGGCCACGGAAGAATTCAAAAAGAATTTTGAAAATCAAGTTAGACAGGTGGAAGAAAAACTGGGAAGAGAAATGAGAGAGATGCAAGAAAAGCATGAAAAGTGGGTCAACACCTTGCTAAATGAGACCCAAAAAATGCTGAAGAAAATAACACCTTGAAAAATAGGCTAACTCAATTGGCAAAAGAGGTTCAAAAAGCCAATGAGGAGAAGAATGCTTTCAAAAGCAGAATTAGCCAAATGGAAAAGGAGTTTCAAAAGCTCACTGAAGAAAATAGTTCTCTCAAAATTGGAATGAAACAGATGGAGGCTAATGACTTTATGAGAAACCAAGAAATCGCCAAACAAAACCAAAAGAATGAAAAAATGGAAGAGAATGTGAAATATCTCATGGGAAAAACAACTGACCTGGAAAATAGATCCAGGAGAAACAGTTTAAAAATTATGGGACTACCTGAAAGCCATGATCAAAAAAAGAGCCTAGACATCATCTTTCATGAAATTATCAAGGAAAAATGCCCTGATATTCTAGAACCAGAGGGCAAAATAAATATTGAAAGTATCTACCAATCGCCTCCTGAAAGAGATCCAAAAGGAGAAACTCCTAGGAACATTGTGGCCAAATTCCCGAGTTCCCAGGTCAAGGAGAAAATATTGTAAGCAGCTAGAAAGAAACAACTCCAGTACTGTGGAAATACAATCAGGATAACACAAGATCTAGCAGCTTGAACATTAAGGGATTGAAGGGCATGGAATATGATATTCCAGAAGTCAAAGGAACTAGGACTAAAACTAAGAATCACCTACCCAGCAAAACTGAGTATAATACTTCAGGGGAAAATATGGTCTTTCAATCAAACAGAGGACTTCCAAGCATTCTTGTTGAAAAGACCAGAGCTGCAAAAGAAAACCTGACCTTCAAACACAAGAATCAAGAGAAGCATGAAAGGGTAAACAGCAAAGAAAAATCATAATGGACTTACTAAAGGTGAACTGTTTATAATCCCACATGGAAAGACAATATTTGTAAGTCTTGAAACTTTTATCAGTATCTGGGTAGTTGGTGGGATTACACACACATACATACACACACACACACACGCACATATATAGAAAGAGAGAAAGAGAGAGAGAGAGAGAGAGAGAGAGAGAGAGAGAGAGAGAGAGAGAGAGAGAGAGAGAAAAGAGAAAGAGAAAGAGAGAGAACAGGATGGAATCAAATCTTTAAAAAAATCAGATTAAGGGGTGAGAGAGAAATACATTGAGAGGAGAAAGGGAGAAATGGAATGGGGCAGGTTATCTCTCATAAAAGAGGCAAATAAACGACTTTTCAGTGTAGGGAAAAAGAGGGAGGTGAGAGGAAAAAAACATGAAGCTTACTCTCTTCACATTTGACTAAAGGAAGGAATAAAATACACTCTCATTTTGGTATGAAAACCTATCTTACAATACAGGAAAGTGGGGGAGACAGGGATAAGCAGGGTAGGGGGGATGAAGGAAGGGAGGGCAGTGAGAGGAGGGAGCAATTTGAAGTCAACACTTTTGGGAAGGGACAGGATCAAAAGAGAGAATAGAAGCAATGGGGGGGCAGGATAGGATGGAGGGAAATACAGTTAGTCTTACACAACACGACTATTATCGAAGTCATTTGCAAAACTATACAGATAGGGCCTATATTGAATTGCCTGCCTTACCAAAGGGAATGGGCGGGGAGGGAGGGAGGGAGAGAAGTTGGAACTCAAAGTTTTAGGAACAATTGTTGAGTATTGTTCTTGCAACTAGGAAATAGAAATACAGATAATGGGGTATAGAAAGTTATCTTGCCCTACAGGGCAAAAGGGAAGATGGGGATAAGGGAAGGGAGGGGTGTTAGAAGAGAGGGCAGATTGGTGATAGGGGTAATTAGAATACTCAGCGTTTTGGGGTGGGGGAGGGGAGAAATGAGGACAATTTGTGGAAATGGATGTTGAAAAGTTAAATAAATAAATTAAAAAATATTTTTGATTTGTCAGGTAATTCAATTGTAACTTCTGCTATTTTTTTATTCACTTGATAGTATTTTTTTCCATTCCTCCAGTTTCCTTTGGTATATATCTTTTTTTATTTAATTTGCTCTTTTAAGTATCAGATTATAGGGTTTTGTTATCTTATCTAGTCTGTCCCTTTTTTATTTTGTTGGAATATTTAATCCATTCACATTTAATGTTATGGCAGATTTATATTTTCCTCTGCCTCTAATATTATTTTTTTGACTTATTCATCTCTCTTCTGATACAACACATTACTGTATTCCCTCATTTAATTTAACAGAATAATTTTTAAAGTAGTCTTCTTCCCACTGGCTCTCATATATACCCTAATATTTTTCTACTATTTGTTACCCATTTTCCTTTGGCAATTTTTATTGCTTACTTTTGCTTTCTTGCTTTTATGTGATTATATATTTCTTCCCCTCATTTTTGTTTTTCTTTCATTTAGTCATGTAGATTCCCCTGTTCACCCTCACCTTCAGCTAGTCCTGTTTGCTAGTTGTTTTTTTTAATTTGATTTTTGTTCTTTCAAAAGTGATTTATCTCATTCTCTTTATTATCCCTACTGTATTTCTGTCTACCTCAGATTCTCATTATATTATTCATGACCCCTATAATTATATGGTGTCTTTTACCTCCTGTGTATTCCTCATATAATAAATGGTATCAAGTTTTATATTCTAGGTTTACCCCCAAGGTGGTTTCTGCTTTGTAGAGCTTGACAATGGATTCTCTTTTTTCCCCATTGTCCCTGATTCCCAGAATGCCAATTATTACTGATTTAAGAGATGACACTGTCCCATGTTAGGCATTCTACCACAATCAGTACTTTATTATGCACACCACCAATGATAAATACCCTCCTCTGACTGCCTTTTCCCCTATTTGATTTAAAATCTCATCCCTTATTTCATATACTCATACTCTCCCAGGTGCCATTTGCCCCTAGAAGATCTAACATTTCCCATATATACCTGAAATAAGATGAATATATATTTTTAATCACCAAATCCCTTAAGCTATACTGAGTGCAAGGTTTGTATATTCATTCACAGAACATCTTCAACCATAAAAGCACTTATCAGTAGAATTCCTTTCTACCATCCAAATAAGGCCTCCTTCCTTTCTCTGCTTTTTCGCTATTCATCCCTTCTTTTCACTCACCCACTCCTTCCTAGTTTCCTTTGTTTCTTAGACCACAGTGGTCAGCTTCCCCATTTTCATAGTCCTTGATTTGACCCTGGTACCTCACACATTTCTTTCTATCTGTCTGTACACCTCCTCCTATATTTTTTTTTTGTATCTTGCCATGCTTTAATGTAGTTCCACAAAAGTCTAGACACCCACCTAAGTGTTGCCAGTTTTGTCAAAAATATTCCGTTGTCTGTCTCTTCACTGATAGCTTCACCTGATTTCTTCCTTCACCCTTGTGTGCTTGTATACATATAAAATGAAGACTCGTATGATTCTTTCTGCTGTCAATCTGTTATTGTTACTGCCCTGGCCTGCAGCATTTATTCCTTCCTGCAAGTTTGCTATTTGGGATATTTCAGAAACAAATAACCTCTTTGGTTCTGGTTTCCTTTCTAAAAAGCCATTCAAATGCCTATTTATTATTGAACATCCATTTCCCGCCATTTATGTTTTCCGCCATAAATTCACATTGGAAAGGTAGGTTATTTTGGATTATATCCTCAGCCCCAATTTTCTTTGGAACACATTATTCCATTCTCTGCTATGTTTCTGGTGAATGTAGCAAAGATTTGCACTATTCAAATTTTATTTTCTTTATATTTGAAGGTATTATTTTTCATCACTTGATTTGTCAGATTTGAACCATTATGCATCTTAAAGTTTTCAGCCTTAATTTTGTTGTTGCTGTTGTTCTTTTGTGTGGTGTTGTTTATTTTCTGGAGACTATTTGAATTCTTTAAATTGATATCTCATTTTCTATGTTCAGAAGTTCTGAGTAGTTCATTATATTATTTCCTTCATTATGATTCTAAGACACATATTTGTATCACCATGTTCTTCTGGAAATATCACTTAATGCATCTTACCTTTGAGATAAATATATTTGTTTTAATACATACATATATGTGTATATCTATATGTAATATTTTTCTAGATTATCCTTCTCTTTTGTATACTTATATTCTCAACCAGTTTTTGTTTTGTATTTCTTTGGGGATGATTTTCATCAAACATTTTTTTCTATTCTGACTTTTTATTTGCTGTGCAGACCATAAATTCTACTCCTGTAAGTCTCATTTCTCTTTTGAACCACTCAAGAACAGTATGTTGTTTTTATCTGTATCCTCCTTAAATTCCATGAGGTCCTTTGTGTCATCAAGTGTTGCATAATTTTTCTTTGTGATGAATAATTATTCCTAGATTTCTGAACTCATTTACTAACTATTAAGGCAATGTTTCCTTTCTATTCTTAATATTTCTGTTGTTAATCTATCTGCTTATGTTCAAAATCTTTTGAGTTTCCATCTTCCTAACATCTTTGTTAATTCATTATTATTTTCCCCTATTCACTTTCTGACTCTGTCTTCTCTAATGGGCATTTCCTTGGGGCCTGGATCTCAAAGTACATCAACCTCTTCCTACGGTGGGCACACCGGACTATGCTTCTTTCTGACTTAACATCTAGGTCATTGGAACTGACCTGAGCCAGTTGCTGTATTCTTTCCTTAAGGTTTAATGGAGTGCTGCAAGATACTTCTCACTCCCACTCCCTCAAACCCCTCTCCCCCTGCCACCACACACACATATTCATAGGGTATCCTGTCCAACTCCTTCTGTTCTTTAATTCTCTGTCTGGCACTGACAGTGCAGAGAGTTACCATGCTGGTATTATGTGATTGCTTCCCTAGCACCAACAATTTAGAACTGTGCATCACTAGTGCTATGGGTTAGCAAAGGTATCTGTTATGGCCAGGGCAAACTTCTGTAGCAAAGATATTGAGTCTCCTCTGCACTCAAGTTAAAAAGGAGTGCGGAGCCAGGTTTCAGAATGTCTTCTCTTGTAAGTCTGTTTTGAGTCATTTATTCTGCTAATGCAGCCTCATTGTGGTAACATGGGAGATTGTGTAGGGGTGCCAAGTGAGCTCAGATTAAGTTCATGGGTTAAGGTTTTCTTTTTTAACTTTCTTTTGGATTCTGGGTATCTTTAACCATGAAGATAGCTGAAGTTACTGCATCTTTAGTGCACAATTTCTTTTTTTGAGAGGTTTGAGAGCTCATGGGGATCAGTGAAAATATCTAGTTTTTGATCTTTTTGCTCATGTGACTCAAAGATTCCCCATTAAATTTCACTAGTGGTACATCATATTAGGTATATTTTATTTTGTAGATAGTCGTTTGCTTTTCAGCTTTCAGATTAGTCAACACATAGTTGTGTAAATTTTGTTCCAATAATATATTGATTTCTCCTCTGTTACAAAGTTATCTTGTTATTCTTTAATTTGATTTTTCTTCTTTTGATTCAAGTTTGATAAATGTGTATCAATTTGTTAGTCTATTCAATGAACCAACTTTTAGTTTATCAGCACTAAAGTTCTTTTACTTTCTATCTTCTATGTTTCTCATCTAATTTTCAATATTCCTTATTTTGGATTATTTGGAAATTGTGCATTTGTTGGTTTCCTAATCTTTAAATTGTATATTCAGTTCATTAATCTCTTTTGTGATTTTATGATCTTTAGAATATAATTTGGCTGAACACTATGCTAGCTTCATTCCAGAAAATTTAACAGTTGTCATTATGATAGCCTTAAACATAATTTTTAATTATTTTTACAATTTATGTGATTTGGACATTATTTATGATGTCATACTTTAGTACTCATTCAGTCCTTGCCTTGTTCTTAAGCTTTACGCATTTATTATTATTATCATTATTATTGCAAAGGACTATGAAGGATATGTTTAGCATTTTAGTGTTTTCATATTTAACAGCAATTTATCTGTATCCTAGCAAGTGGTTGCTTTGTGTGGGTAAATATGTGTATTGAAGGATCTGTGTTGTCCTGAGAAATTCTTTCAGGTCTAAATATATTTAGAGTCTGTGCACTTTTATATTTTTCCTTTTGTAATTAGTTTTTTCTTAGGTTTGCCCAGTTCAGAAAGATGAATATTAAAGTCACCTCTGTTTATTGTGTTACTATATGTATTTTTGTAATTCATTTACATTTTCCTTCATTAATTTAGAGCCTGTACCATTTGGTGGCTATATGAAGTTTGTTTTCAGTTAATCACATCTGGTTCCTCTACTCATCATGTAATTTCCTGTTAATACCTATTGTAGACTGAATTTCTTTTCTTTGTAAAAGAGTAGTATTTAAACTGCTCCTTGTTTCACGTGATGCTTAGTAAATTTGTTCCAGGCTCATGATTTGTGTGTGTGTGTGTGTGTGTGTGTGTGTGTGTGTCTGTGTGTATGTGTGTATTCTTGGTTTATAGATATATTTCTCACAAACAACACCTTGGGGTATTGTATTCTTTTCTATTCTGCTATGCAATTTTTAAGGGAAATTTCAGTCTTATTCACATTAAATTATAAGAAGTTTCTGTTTTCCTCCATTTGCTTCCTTATTGATTTCTTTTCTTCTATGTTGTTTTCACTTATTTCCCTTTTAAGTTATTATTTCCCACCTGGAAATACTTTTGCTTAAACTTTTATAATATATTGTTATTCTCACAACTGAAAGCTCCTCCAACTTGTTTGCCTACACTTTCCTTAGTTTCTATGCTCTACTTGCATCATTTATTTGGTTTTCTGTGTTTACTTTCTTTTATCATCTATTTCTTACTTTCTCTTGCTCCTTCTCTATCCTTACTCAGTGAAGTGGATGGTTCAAAATTTCCTTTCATTTCCTGTCCTATTTTATATGTTGGTTAGATATTTTTTTCCTTGCACATATTTCTAAGATTTCTCCTTATTTTGTTTACTGCATTGATTCTATTCCTTTTAAGTATAATCAGAAATTATTTCTTATTCATTCATTCATTTATTATTCATTTATTTATTTATTCATTTGTCAATCTATTTATTTATTTGTCTATCCTTTAATCATGTTTTTCTTCTCATGGGGTTAAAACTTCTGGAATAATATGTATGATCCCCTTCTCTTAAAGACATTTTATGTTACTTTTACTTTAAATTAATTTTTAAGTTCCATGTGCACTCTCTCCCTCTAACCTCCCTCATTTATGGAGAAGGCAACAAAAAAATCCATATATCATGCAGCTAGCTGGTGCTGTCAATAGAACGTTGAGCTTGGAATCAGAAAAAAAAACCCAACATTTTTCTGAGTTCAAATCCAACCTCAAAAACTTACTTAGCTGTGTGCACCTGGGAAAGTCATTTCACTCTGTTTGCCTCAGTTCCTCTACTGTAAAATAATCTGGAAATGGAAGTGAAAAACCACTCCCATATCTTTGCGAATAAACCCCCATAGAGGGTCACAAAGATTCAGATATGTCTGAAACAATAGAAAAACTACTCTCATCTCCCAGTCTTCAAACATTCCTAACTTCTTTCTTATGTATTTCATGATTAGATTTATCTAGATCTGAGAAGGAATAAATTGAAGTTTTACTCATTATTTCCTGCTATCACCTTTTAACTCTTTCCTTTAAAAATTTGCATGCCGTGCAATTTTGTGCATGTATGTTTACATACATTGATACTAATCCATTGTCTCTGGTACCTTTTTAGCACAATAAAGGTTTCTTGTTTATCTCTTTCAATTAGATCCATTTTTACTTTGTCTGAGATCGTGATTACCACCCTTCTGTGTGCCCAGATGAGTGGGTGGGTGGGTGTGTTTTACTTCAGCTGTCTTGTAATGGATTCTGCTCCAGCCTTTTATTTTAACTGTTACATGTTATCTTTCCGTTTCAGGTTACAAACAAACAAACAAAATAAGAAACATCGTTGTATTTTGCTTTCTAATCCATTCTGTCTTTGTCTTTCATTTTATGGGTGAGTTCATTCTCATTCACAATCGTTATTGCTAACTCTGTATTTCCTTCCGTCTCATAATCTTAGGCTTATCCTTTTGTTTATTTATGTATTTTACTTTGTCCTCACCTGGCATTCGAGACCTCTGACACTGGCTCTATATTATGCAGACCTTACTGCAGATCTACATACTTCTCTTTCTTATGTTCCATATTCTCATTTTACTGGAAAGTATCCCATTCCCAGTTCTCATCACAAACTCACTGTTTTCTCAAATCATCTCCAAATGCCTGGAATAATATCCCCTTCCTGCTGAAATCTTTACCTTCCTTTAAGCCCTTTCTTGTGAAAAGTTCTCATACTCCTCAAGTAAACATGTTGTTGCCCAGCCACTACCAATCAAGTTTCTCAAGGCCCTTAGACTATGTGTTTTACTCTAACTCTCCCTTGAATTCTATTTCTTTTTGTATATTCATGCTGTTTCTTTCCATTACACTGTAAGCCCCTTGAGAGGAAGACTTGCATTACATCTATCTTTGGATCTCAAGTGCAAAACATAGGGCTTTATACATAGTTAAAACTTAATAAATATTTGTTGAGTTGTTTATTCTTTATTAAAATTAGAGTGGCCTGGAAGGGACAGAACTAGTACTGATGGGAGCATACTATATGGACCCAGAAGAAGGAGGTGTGTTATCATTATGATTATCAATAATGGGACAGGATTATTTAGCCCACTGCACTGAATTTCAGATTAGTGGAATTCTTCAAAGGGAGGGTAAAATATTATTTTTCTCCAAATGATTCCATGGTGGAAATGAATTCTTCTGGTAAAGATTATGATAACTTGAATTATTACAATTTTAACTGCCATGTTTGATTCAATTGAACATTTGTTAATAATGTATCAAATGGTAGGTAAGACACAGGAGACACAATATGAAAATGAAGTAGTCACTGCTATACATTCTGAGAGTGATAATGCATTTTAACTGTTACAAGATAACAATTTTATTATGTTTGACATTTACCCTTGCTATATGAAATTTAATAACTATCCTTGATGATTTTGCTGTCCAGACAACCTGGTTCTGATCTCATCATCATAGAAAAATATTAACATAAAAACTATTGAACAAACCCTTGGCTTTTTGTTTTTTAGATTTTTTTTTGCTGTTCAGTTTACTCTTTATTCTCAGACTTTCAGAAGTCCCCCTTATGGTCTGCCAGGTGGGAGATTCTTTGAGCAGGAGTGACTGGAGCAATATTGCCCTCTATGAGGATGAAACTAAGAGCCAAATCAAGTCTCACAGGTCACTTGTCTTCTACTCCTATCATTGTCTGAATGGCTTCTGCTACGGCGTGATCTTCCAGGAAGTCTACTGTTTCTAGGACTATATGATCTTCTGTAGTTGTATCAAAAGAAGGACTCCTAGACTTCCTCCTTTCATAACTTCGGCTTCTGGATCGCCTGTATCTGTCATAGTCATCATAGTGGGAGAGCTGTATACATTTCTCCTTTCCTTGGCTTTCATTTGATTTGGTGTTTTGCGATCCTCTTGTGCAAACTGGATTTCAATCTGACATCCACAAATCCATGTTCGATCCAAATTATGCAGGACATCTTCAGCATCATGAACATCTTCAAACTGAACATAAGCAAATCCTCTTGGATGACGAGTGTAGAAATCAAGTGGCACATACACATCAAATATGGGACCTTAATGATCAAATTCCCAGCGCAAATCTTCAGAAACATACCTGGTGTCGTGGTCACATTCCTCATGAATCGGGAAGTGTTGGGTGGGCACAAGTAGTGGGACCGGGCGGTGGCGAGCAGGGCAATAGAAGCGGAGGGGTGAGAGGTGGCAGCGGCAGCAGCAACAGGAACAGAGGCAGGACTGCTAGTTTCAGTTTAAGTAACACCTATTCCTTAACTCCTCCCTTAGTGTCCCAGGAGATTTAGGATATTTCTTTAATTACTTCATAATGATAATTAGTGCTATTTTATTTTGTGTGCCTTAGTGCCTTGATCACAGTAAATGTTTAATGAATGATTTTTTAATCCAAATCTTTGCTGAGTTCTGTAGAAGGTAGAGAGTGGCATAGTAAGGAGTCTAAGACATGATCTTTGCCAGCAAGGATCTTGTGCTTTTATGGGTTCTGCAGCTAAAATCCTTTGACCATTTTGCTCAGGAGGTCTGAATTTGTGTCTCAACGCTTTCCCTTCTCACCTGTATGACACTGCAAGCAATTCAGTTCAACTTTCTGGGCCTCAATTTCTTTATATGTACAATGAAGTGATAATATAAGGTATTCCACTATCAATGTGTGTGTGTGTGTGTTTTAGTGAGGATTATAGAAAGTACCTTAGATAACCTGCCCTGTTACTGAAGCTATCACCAATTATTTTCATAACCTAGCAATGCCATACTCATGCACATGAACACCTAGGGAAGCCATTTGAAAGCTAGCCCACCATCACCAGCTAAATTAATTGGTGTCACAGGCTGTTGGAGATCCCAGTTCTATTCAACTGACCACACACACATAGACAATCACACACTACAGAGCAGAGAGTGGAAAGAGTGATGAGCTCAGAATCAAAGGGCACACCACGGAATCCTGTATGATCCAGAAAAAGGCACATCACATCTCTGGAACTCAGAAAACCATTCTTGTCATGTTTCAAGCTTTCTTTCTCCTCCTTCACTCTTATTAAACTGATTCTTCAAGTCTCATCTCAGTCATGAAGGCATTCAGGGTCAACTCAGCTCAGAATTTTCTTATCTTTGAACTCGTTTTACCTATTATTTC
This sequence comes from Bettongia penicillata ogilbyi, assembly GCA_023548195.1. NCBI lineage: Eukaryota > Metazoa > Chordata > Mammalia > Diprotodontia > Potoroidae > Bettongia > Bettongia penicillata. The sequence goes on along the minus strand of JAJHZJ010000150.1, from coordinate 13,357,323 downwards.
TATCATTCATTCAGAAATCAGTCATATCCTTCTGATTTCTGAAGCTGTTTCTTCATCTGTCAGTTGCCAACTATGATACCTGACTCACCCTCCCTAGAGATTTGATATGAGGTAAGAGAACTGTGTGAACAAAATTGGCTCCATCCTCTAAAACTGACTTGATTTTGAGGCATAAGCTTATTTTCCTGTAAGTCCCATCTGCTTGCTAGTTGTGGGGATTGATTGGAGTTCTATTTCACATGAGGAAAAATCTACATGCTCCCCTCCCCCCCAAATAAAAACTTGCCCAACTTGTTTATCCCGTTCTCAATTCTGAAAGTCCCTAATCTTTTCCCTAATTAGAAATTAGATAACTAATTTTGTATCCTGGTTTGTATCATGTTAGTTATGCTCTTTTGATGTATAAAAATCTGTCTTCCCCTGTAGACAGGGTCCAGTGCCAAGGTGACAAGCCCTGGTCCCAATTTGTTATGTAATTGCTATGCATTGCTTAGCAAATCAATATGCTCACAAGTTCAAACTTCTTCCTCAGTTACTTCAAATTTTACCCATCCTAGATGATTTAAAGTGTTCACAAATCAAAATCACAAAATCACGTTGAGGCCTTAAAGCATCAAGCACCTAAGAAGATCATTATTTCTGTTATTATTTTGCTACTGCTATCCTCCCTTTCTGCCTTACTGTGGTGTGGAAGAGATCCTAGGATATCCAAATCATTGGCAGAAGAATTCATATTTCTGAAGTTTCCCCAAATCTGGAAAGGCTCCATGTTTAAGCTTGTTTTTACAGAATCCGAGTCTTTTGACAAAGGGTTAATTCTGTTTAAAGGCTTAGTATCAAGGGATGAATGTTTTATACAAGAGAAACTTATAAAACCATATACATCTAAACTTCAGAAACATTGGAATTTACAAGGTGGATGGAGATTGTACACTAATTAAATTAAGGTGGTATGAAATATAGTAGTGGCGGTGGTGGTGATGATGATGGTGGTGGTGGTGGTGGTGGTTGCAATGGCAGCAATAGCAATGATGTCAGCATCCCTTCTTGGACCTTGATCCAAATACCTGTTCATCTTGTTAATATATATGTTCTTGCAGTGATAAATGAAAAAAAATCTTTCTTTCAAATACCACCCCAGACTCTTACTAGTTATGTGAATCTGATCAAGTCACTCAGCTTTTCTGGGTCTCAGTTTCCTTATCTATAAAATAAGGAAGTTGAACTCTTCCATCTCTTCACCTATGATCCATGCTGTATAGCAGCATGACAAGGTATGGTTTAAAACAAAACTGACATTGAGGACACTCAAATGGAAATTGAGAGGTATATTTTGATTTTGAGTAGGTTGTAGTATATCATGGAACTGCATGCGTGAAGCCATGTAAAAATTGAGCAAAGCAATACGTGAGAAATAAATATGTGTTGACTAATTGGAGGGAAAACATAGTGAGTGCTTAGTGGCAGCTGATGCACTGAAAACAGTCCCAGGCAGGGCATGATTCTGGACTTTTGTCTCCCATGCCCTGGTGCCTCTGTTTAGGATAAGCAAGTTGGCTTATTTATGAAAGGCCCAGAGGCAGTTATTTCTCTGAAGTTCAAATTGGCCTCTCCTTTTTGAGTGCGCACATACTACACCATAGCATAGCTTCTACTTCAGCTGTTATAAATAACATTGGCTTCTCTGATTTCTTCATTCATCAGTGTGACTTTGCAATTATCTCCTTCTCTCCTGCCTTTTCTCCCACCTGCCCAGTGTTTTCTGAATCAGATTAATGGCTTCTGAAGGAGGACAAGGAGTTGCCTCTTGCTCTCAGGAAAAATTCACGAGCACCAGATTCTTCATTACCTGTAGATGACCATTTGTCGGGGTTGCTGTCCAGGGTCATTAATCAGAGTTTAATGGGGGCATAGAAGAGCTCACTCTCTTTGCCACTAGCTCCTCTGCATGTCAAGGACACAGAAACTTTGAATGGGAAACATGATCAGCATAGTTTCTGAGGTAGATGTCTCCATATGTCAAAATGGAACCTCCTAGCTGAAATAGAACTTTGTGTGTGAGTCAGAATTAGTCCCTGCTTCCACTTCCTGTTTCTGGGACTTTGGCAAAGCCTCCCTCTCCCCTATATCTGAACCTCAGGCTCTTCCTAACTGGAAGGGGGTGGGCCCAATGAAATAAGTGAAAACCCTCAAAACTTTGAATTTCATGATTATTTGGTCTTTTGGGGAGGGAGTAGGGGGAGTGGAAGTTGACTTGGGATTTCATTGGCCAAGGGAACTCCCAAGTAAGGAAATTTTCTTTGCCAATGCAAATCAATATCTGATTGCAACTTTCAGTTTTAGAGAATGCAGTACTGAGAGGTTGAATGAGTTACTGAAGGTCACATAGCCATTATGAACTCAATATTTTCTGATTCTATTTACAAAATCAAGCCACCTCTTTCTAAGACCTTAAGATGTGAAATTCTCAGTCTTCAGAATTTTGGAAAATTATTGCTATTTCTCTATTAACATTCTTTTCTCATAAGTATTGGTTTATGTGTATGTGTGCATGTGTGCACATGCATGCACATGTAGGTATATTTCTACTTCCCTATGAACTATGAGACTTTCTCAATGAACAAATGGAGTTTATGTCTACATGTAGAGATAGAAACAAATTAAGAAGGACCAAAGAATGTTCCCTTAGTAAAGTTGTACTGGCCAGCACTATTTTGTGAGTGTAGCTAGGAGGTAGAACTGAATGAAAGAGAGAGGAGAACAGCATAGGCCTTGACAAGTACTGGCTGAGGTCCAGGAGTACAAAGCTAGATCTGGGTGACATAGGGAAAGATATGGGCAGCTTTCCCATTCTGTGTCCAACCTTTGTTTAGGAGAGAATATGGTGAGATCAAAGAGGCTGATCACTAATCTTGTCAGGATGAGGAGGGTTATGGGCAGTGGGGGAATGTTTTAAAGGAGGGCACAGGATCCATAGAAAGTGGAGAAAGTAAATATCATAGCTCCTACTAAAAGAGAAACGAAAGTTTAAATGCTTAAAGATATGATGATAACTACATGACTTAATAGTCATATTTAAGAAAGGTGGTGTGGTTAGTGAACTGTTAGCCCTATATAAGTCAAAAGAGTTATATGGCATTCCAAAAAAGTTAGTAGAATCTTAAGCTACTGATTAGACAGACATAACTTCCCTCATGAAGAAGTGTTGGCCCCAGTGTAAGCTAACCTGGTTAGAAATCATGAACACTCTGAGGGGGATGGAAGGTTGGAAGAGTTTTTCTCCTAAAAGGAGACCAAGTTTTGGCTTGTTTAAATGACAATGTAATTCTTTGTGGGGGAGAAGAGATGTACGGAAATAAAAGAAACTGCCATTCTGGACCTGATCACATCAACTTTTATGGGTTCAATTTTACTGATGATTTTGCACCCATATAGCCAATCTACCTAGTTTCTTGAGCTCCAGTCTCACATCATGTGTGATCTGATGAAATTTCTATTTGTATGGATATTAAGCATGTATTTTAAATTTTATTTCTCATTTTTAGCATCTTTTAAATTTTGAGTTCCAAATTATTTGTCTCCCTATAGTCCCTCCCTCTTCCACTGATAAGGCAAGCAATATGATATTCATTAGATGATTATGCAAGACATATTTCCATATTAACCATTTCACAGAAAGGTGGAAAAAAACTGAGAAAATTAGATTTCAATTTGCACTTGGAGTTCATCAGATTTCTCTCTAGAAATGGAGAGCAATTGTCATCATGAGTCCTTCCAAATTGTCTTGGATCATGATATTTATTAGAGTAGCAAAGTCTTTCACAGGTAATGAACATTAAAATATTCCTGTTGCCCTATAAAGTGATTTTCTGGCTCTGCTCACTTCACTTTGCATCAGTTCATATAAGCCTTGCCAGGTTTTTCTTGAAACCATCTTGCTCATCATTTCATATAGTACAAGACTTCCATCACAATGATATACCACAATTTTATGGGTGTTCTCATGATTTCCAGTTTTTTGTTGCCACAAAAAGAACTGCTATAAATACGATTTTTTTCTGCACATGGTTCCTTTCCGTTTTTCTTTCATCTCTTTGAGATACAGTTCTAATCTCAGTATTTATGGGTTAAAGGTATGCATAGTTTTTTAATTATCCCTTTGTATGTAGTTCAAAATTGTTCTCCAGAATGGTTGAACCAGTTCACAACTCCAACAGCAACAGTATATTGGTGTCCCTATTTTACCACATGCCCTCAAAAATTGTAATTTTTGATAGATTTGAGGTGGTACTTCAGAGTTATTTTAATTTGCATTTTTATCATCAGTAGTGATTTAGAACACTTTTAACATGACTTTGATTCTCTCTTTTGAAAACTTCCTGTTTATATCTCTTGACTATCAATTAGGGAATGGCTTTTATTTTTACAAATTTGACTCAATTCTCTACATATTTGAGAAATGTGGCCTTTATCTGAGATTAGTTCATTGTCCAGGGTGCTCAGGGAGGACTAGCACTACTGGTACAAGGGCTTGCCAAGTCCTTTCCAGGACTGCACATCCACTTTTACTGTCCACCTTTCCTTAGCTCTCATCTGTAACGCCAAGAAGCTGTAGCATGTGCAACAGCTACACCCTGGTAAAGTCATCTAGGCAATTTGGGTAAATCAGATTGAGGGTAAAAACAACATTTTAGCAAAGTAGAGTTTCCCTGCTTGTCTCTTTTAATTAGATCTATTTTTTTTTTTTTTTGCTTTGTCTGAGATCCTGAATGTTACCCTTGTCTTCTTTACTGCAAATGAAGCATTATAAATTCTGACTTATCCCCTCAATTTAACTCTGTGTGTGCTTTCTGTTTCATGTTTCTCTTGTTTTAAAAAAAATATGTGGGGAGGAGCCAAGATGGCGGAGTAGAAAGATTCACATATGCTAGCTCCGAAACCACAGCCCATAAATTACCTATAAAAAGAATTCCCAACGGATTCTGGAGCAGTGGAAGCCACACAGCAGTGGAGTGGAGGAGATTTTTGTTCCAGAGAGCCCTGAAAAACCATCATCAAAGGTCTGTTGTGCACTGGACCCAGAGCAGAGCCAGCCCTGCCGTGGTCACGTGATCCTGAGAGGAGCAGATCCGAGCAGGCTTCAGGGACAGAATCTTTGGTGGCCGCAAAGGTCCCTCCACCCACAGGCTCTACAGGTCAGTGAGGGAGACTTCTGGGCTGGCTGAGAGGGGAGCCCGGTGTCTCCATAACTCAGGCCCCCTCAGAAGGAAGCAGCAGTCAAGGGCTCCCGGAGTGGGCAGGAGCTTGGATCTATTACTGAAGGTCTCCGCATAAAACCCCTGAAGGAACTGAGCCTGGGAGGTGGCCCTGCTCCCACCTGAGAACCTGAAATTAATCTCCCACATTGAATAGGAGCCCCATCCCCACCCACTGAAAGCTCTGACGCTGGGAAGCAGCATTTGAATCTCAGCCCCCAAGCACTAGTGAGGCAGGGGTGGAGAGGAATCTCAGAAGTCAAGTATCTAGCTGGGAAAATGCCCAGAAAAGGGAAAAAATAAAAAGACCATAGAAGGTTACTTTCTTGGTGAACAGATATTTCTTCCTTTCCTTTCAGGTGAGGAAGAACAATGCTTACCATCAGGTAAAGATATAGAAGTCAAGGCCTCTGTATCCCAAACATCCAAAATAGATATCCAATGGGCTCAGGCCATGGAAGAGCTCAAAAAGGATTTTGAAAATCAAGTTAGACAGGTGGAGGAAAAACTGGGAAGAGAAATGAGAGAGATGCAAGAAAAGCATGAAAAATGGGTCAATACCTTGGTAAAGGAGACCCAAAAAAATGCTGAAGAAAATAACACCTTGAAAAATAGGCTAACTCGATTGGCAAAAGAGGTTCAAAAAGCCAATGAGGAGAAAAATGCTTTCAAAAGCAGAATTAGCCACATGGACAAAGAGGTTCAAAAGCTCAATGAAGAAAATAGTTCTCTCAAAATTAGAATGGAACAGATGGAGGCTAATGACTTTATGAGAAACCAAGAAATCACCAAACAAAATCAAAAGAATGAAAAAATGGAAGAGAATGTGAAATATCTCATGACAAAAACAACTGACCTGGAAAAGAGATCCAGGAGAAACAGTTTAAAAATTATGGGACTACCTGAAAGTCATGATGAAAAAAAGAGCCTAGACATCATCTTCCATGAAATTATCGAGGAAAACTTCCCTGCTATTCTAGAACCAGAGGTCAAAATAAGTATTGAAGGAATCCATCGATCACCGCCTGAAAGAGATCCAAAAAGAGAAACTCCTAGGAATATTGTGGCCAAATTCCAGAATTCTCATGTCAAGGAGAAAATCTTGCAAGCAGCTAGAAAGAAACAATTCCAGTATTGTGGAAATACAATCAGGATAACACAAGATCTAGCAGCTTCTACATTAAGGGATCGAAGGGCATGGAATAGGATATTCCAGAAGTCAAAGGAACTAGGACTCAAACCAAGAATCACCTACCCTGCAAAACTGAGTATAATACTTCAGGGGAAAAAATGGTGTTTCAATGTAATAGAGGACTTTCAAGCATTCTTGATGAAAAGACCAGAACTGAAAAGAAAGTTTGACTTTCAAACACAAGAATGAGAAGAAGCATGAAAAAGTAAACAGCAAAGAGAAGTCATAAGGGACTTACCAGAGGTGAACTGTTTACATTCTTATATGGAAAGACAATATTTGTAACTCTTAAAACTTTTCAGTATCTGGGTAGTTGGTGGGATTACACACACACACACACACACACACACACACACACACACACACACACGCATGCATGCATGCACACACAGAGACAGAGAGCAGAGAGTGAATTGAATAGGATGGGATCATATCTTTAAAAAAATTAAGGTAAACGGTGAGAAAGAAATATATTGGGAGGAGGGAGGGTGAAATGGAATGGGGCAAATTATCTCTCATAGAAGAGACAAGCAGGAGACTTTTTAGTGGAGGGAAAAAGAGGAGACCTGAGAGAAAAACATGAAGTTTACTCTCATCACGTTCGACTAAAGGAATGAATAAAATGCACACCCATTTTGGTATGAAAACCTATCTTACAATACAGGAAAGTGGGGGAGAAGGAGATAAGCAGGGTGGGGGGGGATGATGGAAGGGAGGGCAATGGGAGGAGGGAGCAATTTGAAGTCAACACTCGGGGAGGGACAAGATCAAAAGAGAGAATAGAAACAATGGGGGGCAGAATAGGAGGGAGGGAAATACAGTTAGTCTTACACAACACTACTATTATCGAAGTCATTTGCAAAACTACACAGATATGGCCTATATTGAATTACCTGCCTTCCCAAAGGGAATGGGTGGGGAGGGAGGGGTGGGGAAAATTTGGAACTCAAAGTTTTAGGAACAACTGTTGAGTATTGTTGCTACTAGGAAATAAGAAATACAGTTAATGGGGAATAGAAAGTTATCTGGTCCCACAGGACAAAAGAGAAGATAAGGTCAAGGGAAGGGAGGGATGACAGAAGAAAGGGCAGATTGGTGATAGGGGCAATTAGAATGCTCGTTGTATTGGGGTGGGGGTATGGGACAAATAGGGGGAAAATTTGAAACCCAAAATTTTGTGAAAATGAATGTAAAAAGTTTAATAAATATATTTATAAAAAAATTAAATTAAATTAAAAAAAATATGTTTTTCTGGATTCTGATTTCTAATCCATTCTGCTATTCGCTTCCATTTTATGGGTAAGTTGATCCCAGATGTTAAGTACATTAAATTTAATAGGTACAAGGCAGAGCTCATTATCTTTCTCCTTCCATAAAAAAATAGCAACAAGAAAACAACCTGACATCTAGTCTGAACTCTCTCTCCTATTTATGCCTAGGACACCATAATTGCTCTAGTCACCCAGGTTTGCAACCTAATCATCATGTTCAACCCTTCCCTCTCCCATTCTAATCCCCGTTTCACCTCGGTTCAATCAATTATGGCTCTTGCCGATTCTAAGGAAAAGGAATAAGGATTTATTAGTCACATACTTTGTGCTAAGTGCTATGCTATGCTGATTTGATATTCACAAAAACCTTGGGAGGAAAATGCTATTATTTTCTCCATTTTACAGATGAGAGCACTGAGGTAGATAAAAGTTAGGTAACTTGCCCAAGATTATCCAGATAGGAAGTTCCAGAGGCCAGATTTGAACTCAAGTCTTTCTGATTTCAGGTTCAATGTACCGCTTCATTATCTCAGTACCACCATATCATCTTCCACCCCATTAATCAGACATAGGCCTTTGACCTAATTTGTGCCTTCATCACTTCACTCCTGGACTCACAATAATGTGCTAACTCATCTCCCTGCTTCCAGTCTTTCCTCAATCAAATCCATAGTTCAAAAAGCTGTCAAAACTGTATTCTTTCATCAAAAAACTAATGAAGTCACTCCCTCACTCAAAAATCCAGCTATTCTTTAGTGACTCAAAGTTCACCGACAAACTGTACTGGCATTTGAACCTAGACCTGCTGTGCTTCATCGCCTCTTTGGTGTACCCCAACTGTCCTTTCTGCCTCTCACGCATAATGTTCCACCACCTATACAGTTCCCTTGCACTGATGATCTTGTAATCTGGGAATTCCCTCTTTCCTCCCCGCTTCAGAGCTCATACCCAGCATCATCTCTCACATGATCTCTTGAACTTGCTGATCTCATCCACCAAATAGTGCCAAACTCACTCCCTGAAAATGCCTTGTGTTCACTTGGTATATATTTTATATCTAAAATAGTTGGACATTTAATTTCTCCCAGATAGATGGTTAACTACTTGAGGGAAGGGAATAAACTTCCCTCCAACCCTCCATTCTTCCCTTCCTTTCTCTTCCTTCCTTTTTTTATGTCTTTGTATCCCCATTAGCTAACACATAGTGAACACATAATTGGTTAGTCAATAAATATCTATTACATACCTCCTATGTATCAGGCACAGTGCTAAGCACTAGAGATACAAAGGGAAGCAAAGGAATTCTCAAGGGACTCACAGTGTAATTAGGAAACAACATTCAAACAAGGATGTAGAAGCAAATTATATATGGGATAAACCAGAACTAATAAATGTGTTGATTAATTGATGACCAAAGAGGAATGCATTGCAGTAGTAGAAATGAGGCATATTCCTAAGGAAAAGAGGATTGTCTACCTTAAAGCTAATACTGGAGAAGGAGACAAAAGTCAGCTATCATCTGGCATGTGCCCTACATTTTCAGAAAACAAATTTCAAAGACTACTTAGAAAAGTTAAGTCGTATCTCAAGGGATTAAAGCTCAACACAGAAAGCCAACCCAAGAGTAATGGAAATTTTCCTAGAAAGAAATCATGAAGATACAAAGAACAGTAATTGCAATGTGGGTAAAAGAGGAGGGGACACTCAAAGAGATAAATATGAAACACCAGGTTAGATTTTTAAAATGTATGTATAAAGATGGAAGCAAAGTCGAGTAGTGGACGATAAATCAAAAAGTGCTGAATGTTCAGGAAAGGATAGGGTCAGAGAGTGCTAAAGTTTAGGAGGAGTAGAACTTGCCTGTGAATTGTGAAGGTCATGCAAAAAACTTCCTGAGTCATGTGGGCCATGTTTATCTGGAAAATGAAAGAATAGAGGAGCATGATACTTGTTTTCAAGAATGTGAAAGTTCATTTTAGATCATAATTATTAGGCATGTTCCACTGGGTCACAGCAAACAAACTTAGGATCAGAGAAAGTTACAAAGAGGCCAATTTCAGCTAGCTATATGGATGGACTTCCTAACAATGGGAGCAGTCCCAAAGAAGAATGTCTAGTGGGGACTGCTCCATCACCACTTGTATTTAAGAGAAAGCTGGATAGTTAGTTGAAGAGGCATCTCAACTCCCTCTTTGTTGTATATGAAAGTGAGACTCCTTTTTGAGTATATTTTTTAATGCTGGAAAAAGTGTGCTCATTTAAGAGATCTGGCAATGTCATGGGGGCGTGGTCATTGTCTCCAGAGGGCATTAACCAATAAGCATCTTTATTTTGTTCTGTGTGTGTGTGTGTGTGTGTGTGTGTGTGTGTGTGTGTATGTGTGGTAAAGAAAAGTGTTGATAAAGAAATTAGTACTCTTGTTACTGTTGACCAGGCTTGGTCTATAGTCAATCTCAGAAATGGACAATATAGTAGAATTTTCTCTAACTGCCTCAGTCTTCAAAAGGTCACAGCTTGGCCTATCTGGTCTGGATTCAGGGATCCACTTCTTATCCATTTCCTTGTCAAACTGCTTTGCATGATGTTCATCTCTTTATCTCTTTCTAGCTACTTCTATCATCTCTCTCCTACCTTAATTCCTTCCTTTTCTTCTTTCTTTTCTTACTTTATCTCTATCTCCCACCCTCCCTCCCACCTTTCCTTCTTTCCTTCCTTCCTCCCTCCCTTTCTTCCTTCCTTCCTGACTGCCTGACTTCCTTCCTCCTTTTCTTCCTCCATCCCTTCATTTCTACATCTATCATTTATCTCTCACTGTCTCTTTTGATTGTCTAACTAACCATCCATCTATATCTGTCTGTCTGTATATAATCTGCCTATCATCTATATCCTATCTCTCTGAAAACTATGAGCCAGTTAACCTGACATCAGTTCCTTGAGAGAATATTAAATGGACATTTAGTGAGCATTTGGAAGGGGAAATGATGATCAATAGGAACCGGCACAAATTCAAAAAGAACAAATCAGAAGTCACTACTGCAATATCATCCATACCTCAATCAATACTCAGCAAGTGTTCCTTAAGTGCCTACTGTGTTCCAGAACTTTTGCTAGGCATTATGGCTCCAAGTACAAAGGATGAAATGAAGCATTTTCTATATTTATATCTACAAATATATTTATATATACTACACGAATGCATGATTTCATTCATTCATAAAATAAATATTTATGAAAAGGTAGCTATGCATAAAATACTGTGCTAGGTGATGTGAAGCTTACACAGAGAAGTCTGAGATATTCACCTCTGTGAAATTTAAAAAAAATATTCACCTCTGAGAAATTTAAAAAGATACAGAAATAACCCTGTTGCATGGTATGGTAAGGTTTGTATTATAGAGGAAAGGGAGCAGGATTTGGAATCGGAGGAGTCAGTATTGAATCAGAGGTTGGCCATTTATTGCCCTTGTGTCTTGGGAGAAGTCACTCTCTTGGACTCAGTTTACTTATCTTTAAAATGAGAGACTATGTCTAGGTGAATTCGATGCTACCTCTTATATGCAGATCTATGCCCACCTATGAAACTATAGTTTCTGCCATGAAAAAGATCATATCCATTTGGAAAGTTCTGAGAAGGCTTCATGGAGAAGTGGTACAGCAGGTCTTTCAAGCCATTTAAGGGGAAGAAAAGACTATGTTTTCAAAAGAATTTCAAATAATATAAATATAAAGAAAGTTCAACATTTACTGGGGCCTGTTTAGTCCAGTTTGGATTAGAGTATGTGGAGGAAAGTGATAGGAAATTGGCTAGGATGAGACAGAGCGTGGAAGGGCCTTGAATGGCAGATGGAGGTAGAATGTAAGTGATTTTTTGGAACAGTTCTTGTGTCTGCCCAGGAGTTCTGCTCCTGCTCCACAGGAGTGGCCCACCCTATTTCTGACTTTCCTGAACAGAATTTAAACTCATTGGAATGTATCAATTGGCCCTTGTGTACAAGCACATTCCGCTTAACTGGCACTTTTCACTGGAAATGTCATTAAGTGAATCTCTGCTTAATTTACTGCAGTGATTTATCAGCAGTTTGTGTGGATCCCTGCAGACACTCTTTCTTGTTGCCTTGAACAAACGAGAATCAATGGGATGGGCAAGGTTCTAGGCTCATGGTTATCACTGCAAAGGAAAGAAAAATCTAAGAAAGGGACTGACTTACCCTGAGGGAGAAGCGGGCCTCCTGCAGGGGGTCAAAATGACTTTCGCTAGTCACTCACTTCATTTGCATTGCATTTTGTTTCATTTCATCTCATCCATCGCTTATGGATATTTTGTATTTTTATGTCACAGTTTGTTCTCAATATGTTCCCTCTCCCTCCTAATAGGAACTGTTCCATGTTCAGAGGAAGGCAGTTAAACCAAAGTGGCTGAAATTGGAACTGTGTCTGACTGGGAAAGCAATGTTCCATACCTATAGTCACCACCTCTCTACTGAGCAATGGATCTAATGATCTTTCTTTTAGCATTAATATTGATTGTTAGATTGATTTTGATGTATGCTAATATTGTTTTCAATTGCATTTTGTAGTCTATCTTTGCATGTATATATGCATATGATCGATATATGTGTGTTCATGTATTTATGCATATGTGTGTATATACATATAATTTCTCCTTCTAGGTAAATGATTTTTTATTTCACTACTTTATTGGTAAAGGCAGCATGACAAAGAGATTAGAACAATACCTTGTCAGTTGGGTTTTCAGAAATTACTATTTGACTTTGGGGAGATCATGCACATCATTTAAGCCTCTATCTTTAAAGGGAGGGGAATACCAGACTTGCTTTCTTCATAAGACCATTTTAAGGACCAAAAAGAGTTAGTGTCAGCATGTATTTTAAAGTGTATGTTTGGCAAAGTTTATTAAATGTGTGTATATATATTTGTATCCATGTATAAATATTCATGTTTTATGTGTGCATATGTATACATGTAAGTTATGTATGTGTATGTTTCACTTTCATGTCAATCTTTTCTCAATGTATCTTTTTCCAGTGACTCTTGCTAAGAACTGTCCCCTGTTCAAAAGAATGAAGTTAAGCCAAAGTGGTTGAAATCATCTATACACATACATCGGCACACACATCACATGCCCAGGATAGAGAAGGCAAGACTAGAGAATAGTTGATGTGCAATGTATCTGGAGTTGCTTGGAGACTACAAACTCAGTTAGTTAATATTTCCACTGTATAGATCTCCTGTGTATCTCGTAATCCACATTGTTGTCCCCTCCATTAGAATGGGAAGTCCCTGAGTGAAGGGACTGGCATTTTTGCCTTTCTTTGCTTCCCTAGAGCTTATTACAGTGTCTGGCTCACAGCACTTAATAAATGCTTGCTGATTGACTGACTCATATGATAACAAAGCATGTTAATATGATCCTTAGGTTGTACTAATAGAAAATGAGTTACCCGAGCAAATGCCTGCTATTCTCTGCCTTGCTCAATGTGTATGTCCATGAGATGTACATTACATTTTAGGAAAGATATTGACAAGTGGGAATATGTTGAGAACAGAATTATGATATTGGTCATAGGATTCAATGTGACAAAAATAAATGTGTATATGTATATTATACATACATACATACATGCATATATACGGAGAGATGTACATATACATATGCATGTGTTTGTGTATATATATGTATATACATATATAAGTGTATGTGTGCATATATATATATATATATATGGAGAGAGAGAGAGAGAGAGAGAGAGAGAGAGAGAGAGAGAGAGAGAGAGAGAGAAAGAGAAAGAGAAAGGAGGAGAGTGTGGAATGTATTTCAAGTTTACAAAACACTTTATAACTACTGTATCATTTGATCATCTCTTGGGTTGTAGGTGTTGTTAGATGAGGAAACTGTGACTGACAGTTTAAGTGACCTGCCAATTGTCGTATAGCTAGTAAATGTCTAAGGCTGGATTTGAACTCAGATTTTCCTGACTACAGACCTAGCATTCTATCACCATCTAGCTGTCTCATCTCAAAGGATGTTTATTTAGAGGAATCGGGTGTATTTATTCTTCAGAAGAAATGACTCCATGAATATGTAATAGTTGCGCTCAAGTACTTGAAGGTTGTCATAAGAGGTATCAGACTTGGTCAGTTTGGGGCCAAAATTAAAAACATCAACAACAGACTAGTGACTAAAGACTGCAGAGAAACAAATTTGGGAGCTAACAATGTCTTCTATGTGGTAAGCACTGTACTAGGCACTGGGGAAACAATGATGACAATTGGCACAGCTTTAGTCCTCAGAGGGCCACTAGTCTATGGGAGGAAGCACCTTGTATACAAATAAGCATGATAGAAGTTATCATAGATAAGAAAGTATGAATAATTCATTGGCCGGAAAATGGAATGAACTATCTAGAAAGGTATTGAGTTTCGATAACTTGAAGTTTTCAATCAAGGCTAGATGACCATTGGGCTTCAATATTTCAAAGGAGATTCCTGATCAGGAAACACTTAAACTATTGCTCTGAGCTTCCTTTATTGCAAGTATAAAGTGATAGGGAATGCATCATATATATAATATCTTAAATAGAGAAAGTCAAGAGAATGATTCTAACTCAAATGAGAACAATAGCAAAACTGGCTGACCATGCTAAATCACTTTTCATATCTATTACCTCATTAAACTCTCATAATAACCTTGTAAGGTATATGTTAATTATGATTTTTGGTGGAGTGAAGGATGACCAGACTTGCAATTTTGAAGACACAGGGAATTTCTTCTATCACTGTATAACTGTGACTTGTAGCTTTAGAGAGAGGTCTGCAACACTAAAGGGTTGAATGAGTCCTTGAGACTGTAAAGCTACATCTACCCACTCTACTCCGTTGCCTCTCAAGAGTCATTACCCCGATTTACGATAAAGAAAATAAAGTCCACAGGGGTGAATTAACTAGTTCATTGTTACAGAGCTAGTATGGAAGAAATTAAGACTCCAGTTCAATATTCTCTTCCATGCAGCAGGTCAATTTAATTAGGGACCATCACTAGACAGATAAACGTTTTTTGAACTGAATTGAATTAAATTGAATTCTCTTTTGGCCCTGTAGTCAGCTGAAATGCACAGGTAAAGGTAAAGAATGAAATAGAAGGATCACATGGTCTCTAACAGAGAAATTTACTTGTTGATGAAGTTTAAATTATATTGTGTAGGTGACTGGAGTTGAACTTTTGTAAAAATTTTTTCTGAATGGGCGATTGTAGGCTCAGATAAATCTTACTGATGCCAGTATTTTGTTCATGATTTGAATTTCTTATTTAACTGTAAGGAGAAGAAAAGGAGAGCCTGGAATTGGTATGATTCCTTGTGGTTTTTAACACACACCCCTTAAGGAATATTGGAAGGTCCCCACGGAGACCGCTGCCTGGAATAAAAAGTTGAAAAATAGGACTTCGATGAAAGGCGATATGAAAAGAGTGGGTTTTTTTGCGTTTAATTGAAAGAGTCAATGCAAAAAATTATTAGGGTAGTGTTAAAAGATTAACATATTAAAACTTTTAGGCCAAAAATTGTCCAGCCCTATTCAGACATGAATAAGATTAGGTAGTTTTTTAAGTAAGAGGGAAGCAGATTGGACATCAAGAATCATGGTTTGACATTGAGGGTTCTTGTTTTGGACCCAGCAAGCTCTCAGATCAAAGACCTTTCCCATCTAAACTGGTGAAGGCCTGATAGATTTAATTCTCCCATTATGATTCCCCACTCCCCAGCATCCTGTGCTTTACCACTCACCCACCTGTCCTGCTAGTGAATTCCAGTTCTAACCTAGGCTCTTGGCTTCTTCCCAGTGGCCACTTGCATCATACCATGCCCTGACCCTACCTGGGCAAAAGGTTCATCAAGTCCAATTTAACAAGGATTTGGTACTCATTAGAGACTGGGGATAGGGACAAAACCTGTTGTTACATTAGCTTAGGAAATTCCCAAAATAAAAAGACTCCCTATGCCAATGCAGACCAGCATTTTCTCAGCAATTTAATGTTAGAAGAGTTCCCCATAGCACTGAGAGGTTGTAACTTACCCTAGATTACACAGTCAGTATCAAATAGAGTCACCAAGCATCTACCATGTGTCAGACACTGCTATATGTGGCAGCAATACAAAAAGTGACAAAATTCCAACCCCTGCTCTCAGTGATCTCACAGTCTCATGGGGAGTCACCATGTAAAAATTATGAACAAACAAAACATAGACAGGATAAATTGGAGATAGTCTTAGTATTTACTAAAGGTGGGACTGCAATTCAGGTTATCCTGCTCTCAAGGCCAAGTTTCTACCTATTGCATCTAGCACTTCTATGTAAATAATGTTATTAATTGCAACAAGAATGATAGGGATGTTAATGATGATGATGATGATAATAAAAACAAGTTAACCTTCTTCTACTGGACACCATTGATCTAGAATTGATGCTCAGAAGGAAAGAGGCTGAAAATTTGTTCTTTCCAGAGTATTTTAGCAGGTTAGTTCAAAGAAGTTTTAGGAAGAGAACTGCCAATGGAGGCTTGGAGTTTGGGTTACACCATTTAGGGTATATTTCTATCTGAAGATTCTAGACCCCATTGTGTGTTCCCTAGTTCATCCTAATTTATGTCTCAGCTATTTGCATATTTGTATTACCTCCCTGTGAATTTTTTTATGACAGCGACCTTTGATTTCCCATCTTCACCTTGTGCATAGCCCCTTGCTCTGAATCCTCAGCATAGTAGTTTAATTCTTTGCCTCTGGTGGTATTCAAAAAAAAAAGGCAAAATGATTCCTACTTGAGACATTATACAAAGAAATCTAGTTTCCAAATACCTAGGTGTCCCCTGAGCTCCTTATCTTTTCCTCAGATGTTATAATTCTTTGAATATTTCTATATCTGGAACTTCTCTGATACCTCTTCATGAGGCATATGTGACCCTCAACTCCTAAAGTCCTTGTCAGCTGAGAAAAGATTCTACCAAGCTGGAAAGTTGTGAAAAATGAACCCAGATTTGACAGGATGCCTCCAGAAGGCTTCAGTTCTTTTTACCTGAAGAGTTGAAGCTCCATGGCTTTGTTCACCATTACCTACTAAGACATTAGGGGCTTGGTATCTGCATCAGTGAAGGAAGTGTCCAAACGGAGGAAACCACACATCTTTGGAAGTAAGAAGTGTGCTCAAGCGAATTGAATTTCTTGCAATATGTACAAGTCGATTCAGGTTAAGGAGACAGAAAAGGAACAAATTTGGCTAAAATAGTTTCAAAATTAAATGCAATTAAATTTATCAGGAAATAGGGAAGCATTGAAATCATCCTTATAAAATGTACTGGGGAAATACAAATAAACAATTTCTAATCCAGTTGAATTACCTCACACTCTTCAAGTGTGCATTCATAAAAGTGTGATTTGTATGAAAAGAAGCTGTGCTAACTTTTAGTTACATTTTGAATATATGGCTTTGACCATGTAATGGGAGTGGGGGGACGAGTGCCCTCAAAAAGAATTGTGGAGGTTTTGAACCACTGAATATGGCAAGCTTTGTGATATGGCTGTTAATTAAAGTGCATTTCTTCCAGGAAGGAGCTAGAGAGGAAGGAAGCGCTTTGAAGATAATGATAGAGGTACTTATTTAGAAAGAAGGACTTCTTAATAGTCAGAAACAACTCTAGATCTCTTCATGGCTTTATGCGATTGCTGCCTCAATAATGATTCAAAACCTTCCATTTCTATTATATTTGTAGGGCTTCAAAGTATTTTCTTCCTAGAAATCTTGAGGGACAAGAAGGGCCTCCCATTTTTCAACTAAGGAAGCTGAAGTTAAGAGAAGTCAATTGACATGTTCAGAGCAATGGAGTTAGGACATGTCTATGCTGGGACTGGAACCAAGTGCTCTCCTGACTCTGGGTCCAGTGTTCTTCCCTTCCTTCCTCTCTCTCCTCTGCTTTGTTGCCAAGCATCTGAATCTTGTAACGTTTGTGGGAGTTAAAAGAAAGACTAGTTATGAGGATCAATTTTATTATATATGAACAATTTGATGACTGATGAATTAATTTTGGTCAAGAACTTAACTTCTAATAATTCATAGATAAATGAAAATCATTTAATAAGAATGTATCAGCACTTACTGTATTCCAGACTCTGTTCTAATTGCTGGTGATGCAAGGAAAAGTAGAAAAGAGCTGACACTCTAATAGGGGAGATAATCTGAAAAACAAGTCCATCAAAACCAAGATACAGCTGGAATAAATTGGAGATAATAAATAAAGAGAAAGGTAGACAGACACACCAGTTAGATCCAATAAAGAAACAGTATTCTTCAATCAATATGAAATATGAATAGACATGCAGAAGGCTGATTCCCAAAGGTTTGGCTAATAGTGGGGCACATTCAATTTGCCAAATGGAGAGAAATCATGTTTTCAAAAAGGAAGTGAGCATGGAGTCAGGAGACCTTATTTCCTTGCCTTATGTAACCCTGGGAAGTCACTTAACCTCCTTGGGCCTCTACAGTAAAATGGGGAATAGACCTAAGTGATCTTTAACACATCTTTCAAGTCTAAGTTTTATAATCTTATGGCTAGGGACTCTGGGATGCATGTCTTGACCGTATATTCCAGGTCACTTATTACTTTCACATTCATGTTTGCTAGGGTTCCAAGTCCGGAGAAAATCCATCACAACTCTGATAGGGGTACAAAGTGGGAGTGGAAGTCAAGACAAGCTTAAGGAATGCATGCAGAGTTTTGCACAATCCAATACCATGTCCATATAGACACACCTAATATAGATATTTAGCTTTGCTTTGGACTGGTGCAATGAAGATCTAGGAAGTTTCTGAGATAAATAGATTGAAGGCTGTGATGAAAAGACAAGAGCTAACATGTGAATATCCCTGGTGAATCTGCAGTGGCCACTCATCAATGTTCTTGGCTTCCATTGTTTCAGCATCAGTGCTGGTGATGTGGTGGATAATATTCTTCTAAAATTTCATATCATGACCAGTGACTTGAAACACTGCTATATTTTATAGCTAAGAAGTCCAGTTTTTTGTCAAATTAAATCTTATCTCAAGATTTTATTCTATTAAATCATCATTTATTGTGCAACATCTTCAGTTAAAGGAGGCTAGTTCACTTTTAAAATGAGTTGTGGAAGGTGGGAAAGCAAAATATCACAACTTACAGGCATCCTAATGAGTATTTAGCGTTCTAGTGTGGTAACCAGATTGGTACCATAGAAAGAACACTTGCTCTGGAGCCAAAGGAACAGGACTCAATTCTGGCTTCTGCTGCTATTTGTGTGACCTTTGGCCAGTCACCTAACCTCTTAAAGTTCCTTTTCTTCATCACTAAAATATAGGAGTTGGACTACGTGACTTTTGAGATCCCTTCTGATTCTTAATCTAAAGCTAAATCTTAGACATCTCTAACTCAACATCCTGAAAATTGAACTCATTATCTTTCATCCAACTTCCTTCTCCCTTCTCAACAACTCTGTGACTATCTATCAAAAGCAGTATCACCCACCCAGTTCCTCAGGTTCACAACCTCAGTGTCATTCCTGACTCCTCACTGTTTCTCATCTTAACATATCCAGCCTGTTGTCAAGATCTGTTGGTGTTAAATTTGGAACATCTCTCAGATATGTTCCCTTCTCTCTTCCGACACAGCCATCACTACTGTACAGATCTTTATATCCTCATATTGCGGCATCTGCAATAGCATGCTATCTAAAGTTTCTCTCCACTATAATTCATCCTTGACTGAGCCACAAGAGATATTTTTCCTAAAGTTCAAGTCCGATCATGTCCCCCACCCCCCTACATACACTCAGTAACTTGAAGAGCTCCCTATATCTTCCAGAATAAAATATAAAAGTGTCTTTTTTGGCATACAAAGCCCTATACAACTTAGTCTTCCCTCATAGTTCCATTCTTATCACACCTTCTCCCTGCTACATAATCTGATCCAGTGTCACTGGCCTCCAGGATGTTCCACAAATAAGATACTTCATCTCCTGATTTCCTGTTTTTTTTTCATCCCCCATGCCTGGAATGCTCCTCCTTTTCATGTCTACCTATGGACATGACTGACTTGCTTTAAGTCCCAACAAAAGCCATCTTTTATAAGAACAATTTCCCAACTACTTTGGATCATCCTGTACTACCTAAATCTTATTTATCTATGTTTTTCTTCTTGTTGTTCCCCCCCATTAGATTGTGAGTTCATTGAGCACAGTGACTGTCATTTGCTTCTTAAGTATGCCATTTCTTTCTCTAGTAGCATACAGAGATGAAGTGATTTGCCCAAGGTCACATAGCTAAGAACTTTCTGAGCCTAGATATGAACTCAGATCTTTCAGACTCCAAGCCCAGTACTCTATTCACTGCTCCACATAGCTCCCTGTCTGGCACATAGTAGGCAGTTAATATTTACTGATTGATTCTTTGATCCTATGAATAGCTCCTAGTGTTGTTATGATGGAGAGAACTCCATGTAAAGGTCTCATATATTAAATATATAAAGAATTTTGTCAAATTCATAAGAATACAAGTCATTCCCCAATTGATAAATGGTCAAAGAATATGTACAGCAGATGAAGTTAAAGCTATCTATAGTCATATAAAATGTTGTTTATCTAAAAAATAGATAAATGCACATAAAAACAACCTTGTGATACCATTTCACCCCTATCAGAAAGGCCAAAATGATTGGAGAGGAAAGCCAGAAATGTTGGAGGGGCGTAGTAAAATTGGGATACTAATTCATTGTTGGTGGAACTGTGAATTGATCCAGCCATTTTGGAGAACAATATAAAAGTATACCAAAAGAATTATTAAACTACCTATACCCTTTGACCCAGCAAGACAAGATCTGTTTCCCAAGATGATGATGGAAAAAGAAAAACAGCCTATACATTTAAAAATATTTATAGCAATTCTCTTTGTGGTAGCAAAGAATTGCAATTGTGGAGATGTCCATCTACTGGGGAATGGCTGAACAAGCTGTGGTATACAATCATAATGAAAAACTGCTGTGCTAAATAAAAATTGATTACCTTAGAGAAACATGAATATACTTGCAAGAAATAATGAAGAGAGAAATGAACTGAATCAAGAGAACATTCTGTACAGTAACAATGATATTGTTTTAAGAACAACTTTGAGTGACTAAGTCCTTTTAACTATTATAAATACCCAAATTTACTACAAATATTGTATGAAGGAAGATGCTGTCTACATCCAGAGAAAGAACTGAAAATTAGAAGTATGTGTAGAATGATTTTACATATATATATACATAAGTGTGTACGTGTGTGTATATCTATTTGTATCTAATGGTAGTCATCCCAAAAAGGGAGGGAGGAGGGAAGAATAAAAGGGAAAAGTTACATGATGACTTCATTATGTATTTAAAGTAATATCAAGTTGTACATAAATAGATTTGTAGTTTCAAGTACAGTCATCATTTTTAAATTTTACTATGGAAATGCTTGTCTCATTTATTATGTTCAGAATAAAATAAATATTATTTTAAAAAATATAAAGGAAAGACTTGGAATAAAGAGATACTTCAGATGGGTTCATCAAGGCTAGGGCTGCTCGTAGGGGCCAACAGAATAGAATGTCTTCCCTGGACCTCTCTTCCCAATTTTAGTGTATATTCTTCTCAGTATTACTGTGCATATATTTAGTATTTGCTTAGCTGTGTTTGTGTAATGCTCTTCCAGGATAATGAAAGGTCCCTTTTTTTCTTATGTTTTTAATACTAGGAACATAGTAGGCCTTTAATAAAATCTTGTTGAATTCAATTAAAAATTGAAGGTGACTTTGTAAATTAAATTCTTTTTCTTGGCACATTTGAAGATAAGTAGAAAAATTATACAAGATCAATTAAATCAAAACCCTAGTAGGGCTTAGAATGCACATTTAATTTTGTATTTTGCTATAAGTAGCTTGATAATAAAAATTATTAGTAAGCAGTTCACATAATGATCTCTATTAATAAGAGGAGATTGTTTAAAGTGAATACTTTTGAGACCTTCATGAATAAAGAAAGGAATCCTAGACAATTCTATGAGTTACTTGCATGATGAACTCTGATCTGCAAATTCTCTTCTCTAAGCACCGTTTCATATTTTTCTATCTCTCTTTCTGCTTTGTATTTCCTAAGCATAATGTTTGTCTTTATCAAGACCTTTTGTTCTTTTCTGTCCTTCCATATTGAAACACTCTGAATTCAGTTCCTTCTCTTCATAGTCTTCCCTCTCTGCAACACTTAACCAATTCGCTCTTTTCCTTTTGTATCCTTTGTCCTGACTCTTATACTCGAATCATGATTATATGATCCATATCATATCATATTATATTACATTATATTATATTATTATACCACTCACCTCCTAGACAGAGGAATGTTGAAAAAAGGAAGCCAAATTACTATTGTGATTGGATCCACTAAAATCTTATGTCATCTCAAGTTAACTGGGTCCTCATCACTGCATAGCAATCTTTCAAATTCTTTCCTGATTGACTCTATCTTATTGACTCTATACACAGAGGATATTCAAAATCTCCTTTCTTCTGAAATGCTGTATGCCACGTGTAGCCTCTCCATTCTCAGAAGGTTGTTTGACTTTTATTTTATTGAGAAAAATGAAGGCACATGTCATGAGTTACCTGATTTATTCTACACCACACTCTGAACCTCTCTATATATTCACCTGATCTTTCATCATTTTTTTTCTCTGTAGGAAGCAACAGGTGGCCCTTTTTTATGTGAAGATCAACACCTTATTCCCTTGATGTTGTCTCATCTGGGAACATTCCCCATCCATCACCCCTTCCCTCTTTAGGTTCTCTCTAACTGCTGAAATTAGATAGAAACATTCTCAGATCTACCTTATTCTTAAAAACAAAGAAAAAGAAGTAAAGAAAACCTGGATTTTATGCTACCTTTCTCTCAGGTTATCACCCTACAATTTTTTTTCTCTGTCACTGGAAAACCCCTAAAAAGATAGATTACTTCCTCAGACTCTACTTCTATAAATCCTCAATTCTCAGCACCTCCTACAGGGCTTCTGATGCTATTACTTAATGGACTTTGAGCTTACCAAGGTTGTCTTAATTGCTAAACCCAAAGGCCATTTATTGGTCCTCATTATTCTTGACCTGAATGCAGCTTTTGACACTGCTTACTTCTCTCTTCTTCTGAATAATCTGTCCTTAATATTCATGCCATTGTCCCCACCTTTTACTACTTTTTTTTAAGTAGCCTTTGCAGGTTCATCTTGTATCTCCCCTCCACTGCTAAGTGTGATTTCGCCACTAGGCTCTGCTCTAAGTCTACTTTGATGGAATTGTGGCTCGCCAGCTTCTGTGGGTTCAATTTCCATCTCTCTGAAGATTATTCTCCCATGTATAAATCATTTCTTAATGCATCTCTTCTGTTTTCATCTTACATTATCAACTGTTTGCCTGACATCTCCAAATGGATGTCTCATTGGCATCCCCAGCTCAATATATTCAAAACAGAACTCATCTTTCTCCTTGAATCATTCCTCCTTCCCAAATTTTGTAAAGGGTACTACCATTCTGCCAATCATCTAGGTTACTGATCCATGAGTCTTTACTGAATATACCTTTTTACTCAACTCCCATGTCCAAGCAGGTGTCAGGGCTTACTGGTCCTATCTCCACAGCATCTCTAAAAATTCAGCCCTTTTCCTCTTCTTATTCATTGCAAATAGGTCCTCATCACCTCTTACCTAGAAAATTGTAAGAGCCCCCTAATTTTGCTCCCTGCTTCTAATCTCTTTCTTCACCAAATTTGATAATTGTTGAAAATGATCTTTTTAAAAAATTTTCTCTAACATGCCATAAAAGCTGTTCAGTTTGGAGTTTAAGACTCCACAGTCTTAGAATATGAGGTTTGCAAAAGGACCTCTGGGGTCACCTAGCCGAACCCATATTCTGAAAGGAATTCCCACAAGAACATACCTGCCAAGTAGACTACTAGTGGCATGTTTCATCAGCTTATTTCACATCCATCCTCTTCACGGACTTTTTGCCATAATCCCGAATCCAATATTCTATTACCCATGTTCATGCAATTATTTTTATTTAAGAATTTTTTCCAATTACATGTAAAAATGATTTTAACATTAAAAAAGAATGAGTTGCAAGTTCTCTTCCCTCCCTTCCCCCTTCTCTAAGATGCAAACAATTTGATATAGGCTATCATATCAAAGTTTTGCAGTCCTGCAAAATTTATTTCCATATTATTCATGTTGTAAAAGAAAACATAGACAAGACAAGAAAAAATAAAGTAAAAAATAGTTAGCTTTGATCTGCATTCAGACTCCCTCAGTTCTTTCTCTGAAGGTGAAAAGTTTTTCTCATTATAAGTCCCCTTGCAGCATGTAAGCCCCTAGAAAACAAGGACTCATATTGTTATCTTTGTATCATCATTGCCTAACAGTGTCAAATAGTAGGAACTTAGTTCAACCATTTTAGTTTAGATGCAGAAATGTGCAAAGTGATTTAATAGAAAGGGAGATTTCTTTTTTTAAAATATAAATTTATTTATTTAACTTTTTACATTCATTTTCACAAAATTTTGGGTTCCAAATTTTCTCCCCATTTATCCCCTCCCCCAACCCCAAAACACCGAGCATTCTAATTTTCCCTATCACCAATCTGCCTTCTCTCCTATCATCCCTCCCTTCTCTTGTCACCATCTTCCCTTTTGTCCTGTAGAGCCAGATGACTTTCTATTCCCATTAACTGTATTTCTTATTTCCTAGTAGCAAGAACAATACTCAACAGTTGTTCCTAAAACGTTGAGTTCCAAATTCTCCCCATCCCTCCCTCCCAAAAGGGAGATTTCTGAAGCAGAAATTCCAGTCAGAACAGATTGCTAATCAGAAAAATTAGAATCAATTCTAATCAGAGCAGATTTCTTACCAGAAACCGCAAATTCTAATACTTCTGCCACTCCCCAGTTATGTGGCACTGGCTTCCCAAGTCTCATATCTCTTGTCTCAGTTTCCTCTTCTGTAGAGTAAGGAGGAGGCTAAGCTGGATGACCTCTGATTTCCTTTCTAGATCTGATATTTTCCTGTTGCTGTTGTTTCTCCAACTTACTAATAGAGAATAAACCTGAAATTTTTAGAGGGGATCATGCCATCTTGTAGCCAAAGGTTGAAATTTCTCTTGGAGTTGGGTAAGGTACTTTTTACTATGGAAGATAAAGACAGAAGCTCTTCTAGTAGTTTTTGAGAAGCCCTCTTCTTCAGGAAGTCAAGAGTATACTTTCTACGTGACAGACACATGTCATAAATCATTGCCTCCCACATATGGGATGTTAACCTTGAGCTCTTAAGAACTTCTTCCTAAACCTATGAAAGCTACTTTAATGGAAGCTGGTCAGACTGAACTCCAATATCCTACTAAACCATTTGTCTTGTGCCAAGCTGATAATTTTTGAAGTGTAAAAATAATTTTCTATTCAAATGTGAATCAATTATAGCTTGGTCTGGAACAAATCAGAGGAATTAATTGTAGACCTAATCTTGGAAATGTTCTAGCTATGTGACTTTATCAAAAGTCCCTTCCTTTTGACCCTACATTTTCACCTGTAAAATGGGGACAATATTACTCACAGAAGGCAACTTTCACTGTTGAATAGGAATATATTTTGTCTACCTAAAGGGTCTTTTTCAAGCAGAAGTCATTATAGTCATCTTCTTAAGTCTTTCTTGACTTTTCCTGCCTGTCCACTTGAATAAAAATGGAAATGACAATATGTTTGACCTTTTCTCTTATTCTATAGACATGTGACAAATCTCTTTGCTCTGTCTTTCTGTCTCCTTCTTACCAAGGGCAGTGTCTAAAAATTTCAACTGTTCCTCCTCTTTCTTGAGTTAAATCCCTTGTGTGTATTGAAATCACTCAAGCCTGGGGATCTTGGTTTTTCCATAGCCTGGTGTTTTATTTCCCTTCCTAGGCAGTATGCATCCTCCACACCTTTTTTCCCCTTCTCACAATGCTACAGTCTCTCCAGAATTACTCTTGTATTAAATGCAATCCCCACACACACAGTCTCAAGGTAAGCCCACTCATTTCCTCTTAGTCAATCAAGAGTAGAGAGACTCAGTCAACTGTAGTATGACCTTTCTTCCCCCAACAGAATGAACTCAGGCTTAACCTGCATAATGGAATGTCTACTTCTTAAAAAATGGCTAGCTATTGTAAATATCACATTCTAAGAGAAAGCTCAGTGGAGGCATAGTCAGTGTCACAGTTTCAGATTTAGGCCTTACATGTTTCTCTAAGGCCTGTGGGGGTATAGAGATGCCAGTGCTAGCTAAAGATAAGTAGAATACATATACACCAATCCAAACTTTACAATGCCAGGAATATTTTGCACTTGTGGTGGTGATAGTGATGAATATGAGGGAGAAGAGAGAGAGACAGAGAAAGATAGAAACAGAGAGAGACAGACAGAGAGACAGAGAGACAGAGAGAGAGATTGTGTGAAGACACTAGCTGAATGAGTTAGGCTGAAAACATTGAGAATTCACAGGATTACAGACCACTTTATGTAACTCCTACCTGAAGAACTTTATCTTCAAGAAATACAATTCTCCTCCTGAAGAACTTCAGAGATGTGAAACTCACTACCTTATGAGGCTGCCTTTTCCACTTTCCACTTAACAGTTAAGAATTTTTTTCTTTGTATCAAGCTGAAATTTTCTCTCTGCAACTTTGACACATTGTTCCTAGTTCTGTTCTCTGGGGGAAAGCAAAACATGTTTAAGTTCTTCCATGTGAAATTTCCCTCAAGTCCATTAAGAAAGATTTCATAGTCCTGGTTCTTTCAATCAATCCATGTATATCCTAATTTGTAGTCCTCTACTTGTAGGCTATGCCATGGGATTTCCTACTCCTAATCCATCGAATTCATATAGACCTACTATTCAACTTCTCTCATAAAATGGTACTGCGTCAACTGACTGGATAAATACTTGGTTTTATCATTTCTATGGTATGTGTGGTGGAAAAAGTCTTGAACTGGAAGTTAAAAGACTATGTTTGAATCTGAATTACTCAACTTACCAGCTATTGAACTTAGAGAAATTTCTGCACCTCTCAGACCCTCAATTTCCTCATCTTATACATTTATATTGTGTTTATATTGTATAAGCTTACTTTTGCAGTCATGCCCAATAAAACATTTTTCCCCTCTTATATGAGTAGAATGAGATAAAGTTTGAGGAGAGAGAGAGAGAGAGAGAGAGAGAGAGAGAGAGAGAGAGAGAGAGAGAGAGAGAGAGAGAAAGAAAGAGAGAGAGAAAGAGAGAGCAAAGTAAAAGATATGTAGTCTTGGAGAATGGCCATAATTGGTGTCAAATCAGAAAGAAAGGCCAGCCAATGGGGCAAATGAGTCTGTTGACTCCTTGAAATGTTGCTTCTTTTTTTTTATTCTTAAAAACTCATCCAAACTTTGTTCTGCTTTCATCTTTATAACTTACTTTAAACATCACAGTGGAGTTCCTCCTTCTCTCTAAGTGTTGCAGTAGCCTTTGGCCAAAAGTAATAAAAATCTTATCTGACCATAAATCATAGAATCTCAGAACTTTAGAATTGAAAAGGACCTTAGAGAAAAGCTAGTTCAATTCCCTCATTTTCAAAGTGAGAAAACTGAGACCAGTAAAGACAGATTCTAGGTATTCCTTCCATTTTGGAGAGTATGGAAGCAGCATATTCCTTCCCATTTTCTATATGTAGAGGTTATCTTGTCTCCTTTAAAGATAAATACTTGTGAGAGGGTGGAGTCAAGATGGCGGAGTAGAAAGACTCACCTATGCTAGCTCCGAACCCACAGCCCATGGATTTAATGTAAGAAGAGCTCCCCACAAGTTCTGAATCACTGCAAGGCACGCAGAAACACAGTGGAAGAGATTTCAGTTCCAGAGAGCCCTGGAGAGCGGTCCCCAGGGGTCTGTCATGCCCCGGAAAGCGGAGCCCACCCCTGAGTTGCTCTGGCCATGTGGTCGAGAGAAGCAGATCCGAGCAGACTTCAGGGACGGAACCTCCGGAGGCCGGGAAGGTCCCTCCGCCCACAGACACTACAGGTCAGTGAGAGAGACGTCTGGACTGGCCGAGAGCGGAGCAGGGTGTCTCCGTGGCTCGGGCCTCCTCGGAAGGAAGCAGCGGAAGCAGAGTCAGGGGCAGGAAGCGGTGGAGGCAGAGGCGGGGGCGGCGGTGGAGGCAGCGGCGGTGGCCCAGGACTCCCCGAGCAGGCAGGATCTTCATTACTGAAAGTCTCTGCATAAACCACCTGAAGGAGTTGAGCCTGGGAGACGACCCTGCCCCACCCGCTCCATTACTGAAGGTCTCTGCATAAAGCCCCTGAGGGAACAGAGCCTGGGAGGTGGCCCTGCCCCCACCCCAGCACCAGAACTAAAGCTCACATTGAATAGCAGCCGTGCCTGCCAGGGAAAGCCCATTTGAATCCCAGACCCCAAGCACTAGCTGGGCAGATCTAGGCAGGGATGGACAGGAATCTCAGAAGTCAAGTAACTGGCTGGGAAAATGCCCAGAAAAAGGAAGAAAAATAAGACTATAGAGAGCTTCTTTGAGCAGGTGCAAATGTTCCTGCCTTTCGGTTCTGATGACGAGGAAATATTCTTGCCATCAGGGAAAGACGTGGAGGGAGGGACCTCTGTATCCCAGACATCCCAGGGGGATGTCGGGTGGGCTCAGGCCTTGGAAGAGCTAAAAAAGGATTTTGAAAGGCAAGTTAGACAGGTGGAGGAAAAACTGGGAAGAGAAATGAGAGAGATGCAAGAAAAGCATGAAAAACGGGTCAATACCTTGGTAAAGGAGACCCAAAAAAATGCTGAAGAAAATAACACCTTGAAAAATAGGCTCACTCAATTGGCAAAAGAGGTTCAAAGAGAAGGATGCTTTCAAAAGCAGAATTAGCAAATGGAAAAAGAGGTTCAAAAGCTCACTGAAGAGAATAGTTCTCTCAAAATTAGAATGGAACAGATGGAGTCTAATGACTTTATGAGAAACCAAGAAATCACCAAACAAAACCAAAAGAATGAAAAAATGGAAGAGAATGTGAAATATCTCATGGGACAAACAACTGACCTGGAAAATAGATGCAGGAGAGACAATTTAAAAATTACAGGACTACCTGAAAGCCATGATCAAAAAAAGAGCCTAGACATCATCTTCCATGAAATTATCGAGGAAAACTGCCCTGACATTCTACAACCAGAGGGCAAAATAAGCATTGAAAGAATCCATCGATCACCACATGAAAGAGATCCAAAAAGAGAAACTCCTAGTAATTCCAGAACTCCCAGGTCAAGGAGAAAATCTTGCAAGCAGCTAGAAAGAAACAATTCCAGTATTGTGGAAATAAAATCAGGATAACTCAAGATCTAACAGCTTCTACATTAAGGGATCGAAGGGCGTGGAATAGGATATTCCAGAAGTCAAAGGAACTAGGACTCAAACCAAGAATCACCTACTCATCAAAACTGAGTATAATACTTCAGGGGAAAACATGGTCTTTCAATGAAACAGAGGACATTCAAGCATTCTTGATGAAAAGACCAGAGCTGAAAAGAAAATTTGACTTTCAAACACAAGAATGAGAAGAAGCATGAAAAAGAAACAGCAAAGAGAAGTCATAAGGGACTTACCATAAGTGAACTGTTTACATTCCTACATGGAAAGACAATATTTGTAACTCTTAAAACTTTTTTCAGTATCTGGGTAGTTGGTGGGATCACACACACATGTACATGCATGCACGCACACACATATACACACATGCACGCACATACAGAGACAGAGAGCACAGAGTGAATTGAATCGGATGGGACCATATCTTAAAAGAAATTAAGGTAAACAGTGAGAGAGAAATGTAATGGGAGGAGAGAGGGTGAAATGGAATGGGGTAAATTATATCTCATTCAAGAGGCAAGCAGGAGACTTTTTAGTGGAGGGAAAAAGGAGAACTGAGAAAAAACATGAAGTTTACCCTCATCACATTTGACTAAAGGAAGGAATAAAATGCACATTCATTTTGGTATCAAAACCTATCTTACAGTACAGGAAAGTGGGTGAGAAGGAGATAAGCAAGGGGGGGATGATGGAAGGGAGGGCAAAGGGAGGAGGGAGCAATTTGAAGTCAACACTTGGGGAGGGACAGGATCAAAAGACAGAATAGAAACAATGAGGGGCAAGATAGGATGGAGGGTAATTCAGTTAGTCTTACACAACACGACTATTATGGAAGTCATTTGCAAAACTGCACAGAAAGGGCCTATATTGAATTGCCTGCCTTCCCAAAGGGAATGAGTGGGGAGGGAGGGATGGGGAGAATTTGGAACTCAAAGTTTTAGAAACAACTGTTTAGTATTGTTGTTGCTACTAGGAAATAAGATATACAGTTAATGAGGAATAGAAAGTCATCTGGCCCTACAGGACAAAAGAGAAGATGGGGAGAAGAGAAGGGAAGGATGACAGAAGAGACGGCAGATTGGAGATAGGGAAAATTAGATTGTTCCGTGTATTTGGGGTAGGGAGAGGGGAGAAAAGGGGAGAAAATTTGGAACCCAAAATTTTGTGAAAATGAATGTAAAAAGTTAAATAAATAATAAAAAAAAGATGAATACTTGTTCCTGTTAACCATACTGCAGCCCATTCTATCCCTACTCCACTATTATCCAAATGCCTGCATGGTAAGACACCTCTCCTTGGTCCTGATACCGTGAACTCGTGAACTAGAATCTAGCTACTAGATCCTTTACTTAGTCTGTAAATTGGATTATCTGAAAGGGGATTTAGTAAGAACAGTGATGAACAAATCAAAACAGTTATTTTAGGAACCAGAACAGTAGTCAGCCGAATATTGACTATATAAGAATATTAAAGTAGTAACTTCTTTTTGAGCAGTTTCTAACTGAATTCTACCAAAAAGAGATTAGAAAAAAATAAGATGAAAAGAGTAATAATTGCAATATTTCAAGCAGTTATTTTATATAGTTACACAATTATCCAGAGAATATTGAAAATAAATGAATAATACTAGGATATAGATTAGTCCCAGGGTTTTTTTTTCCTATCTGAATGTCATCAAAACTGAAGAAGAATGAGTTAATATTAATCAAAATGATCAAATAAAAAATAATAAATCTTGCAAACAATTAAAACTATTAATATGGTGAATTTTTACATCCCAAGAGGTGAGTGAAACTCCAGCTTATCTATAAGGCTAGGAATCAGCAGGGCCAGGTAAGAGCCGTAATTATTGGTTCAACCATGTAACATGACTCAAGTTACTAGCAAAGCAATTTGCTGCTTCATCTCAGACAAAAGGGTGAAATTATTTCTCACTAATAATTTTTCACATAATATAATTCATTTTATATTTACTAAAATATATATGAGCATAGTACTGACTCCCTCCCAAAATATAGGCCAATTATGTATTTAAGAAGATTATAAAAATTTACAAATTGCAATAAGTCAAAGAACCTATAAAAGAATATAATATGTTGACTCAAGAAGAAAAGAGATACATAAAAAAAGTCTCAATTGTGTAAAGAATGTCCTATAATTCTTTGAGCAATTATTAAATGAGCTTGCTAAAAGCATTGTAAATTCTTCATTGACTTTAATATCATAGAATTTTTGGCTAAGTTCTATACCTATGTCTGTTTTTCTTACTGAAAATTTACAAAATAGACAAGTATCATGGCAACACTAGAATATGTGATGTCCACATGAGGGAAAAAGAATTTTCTGTTTCTAACATTTTCCTAAGATATTAATGTCAAGACCTTTACAGAAAATAAAATGTGTTATCTTTTAGTATTTAAGTTCATTTTGTCTCTGTTTAGCGTTAAGTCAATTATTGTCTTTCCTAAATAATACTGATTATTTTTTCTAAGTTTAAAGGAGACTTTTGCCTACTTATTTTTTCAGTCACTTGATGCATGTAGATGGCATTGATTTATCAGAATTCGTTAAATAAAACCATAAGGATTTATGTTGGCAATTCAGTATCAAGTGGTCACTCCCTCAAATTTGAGATAGGTAACCTTTAAGGAGCATGGACTCATTGGTCAATTCAGATTATGAATGTTGCAAATTACATAACGCATCATGGCAGAATGTAGAGATTTAGTACCTATGAAGTCTGCTGCCCAGTCACCCACGCTTTGCCAGAACTTGTTGGCCTGAGCTTCCTCTCCTCTTTTGCCCACCTTGATTCCAATAACAATGACAGGATTCCCCATCAGTCGATTCAGACTCTCAACCAAATATCTGACTCAGACCGTGATTTGGCCTTGTCCTTACTTTGAGCCTTGCTCATTGTGGCTAGGGAGAAGAGAAAGACTGCCAAAATATGGAGCTTATTGGAGTAGGAATGATAAGAAAATATTTATCTGTAGGATGCTTGTGAATATAAACTAAAACACCAACTCACTCACAGTGACTGACATTTCAGAAGAATTGAAAATTGGGATGTATTTTCTTTCTTTTATTTGCTTTAGCAACAAGAAGGGCAATTTGTGGAAACAGTTGTACTTTTTGTCAAGATTTTAATTCAGCTTGGATTCCTTTGACATCATGAGTGTGTTTATGTTCATAATAGAATGGGATAAGGCAATACAGCTGAGAGGATCACTGAACTCTAGTCCCTCTTAGGCCGTAGAGGGCAATTGTATTAAAAGGAGAAAAACAAAGCTGAGGGAGCATCCAGAGGACAACTAGAATAATGAAGGACCCCAAGTCCTTTTCATTTAGGGAAGAAAGGACCTATGGATATTTAAAATTATAAAGCAAATTTGAGAAATTATGTAACTCATCATGGCAGAATGCAGAAATTCTGGAGAAGAGCAGGCTGGTGAGGAAAAAGAGCTATCTTCATGTTCTTTTAAAGCTGTTATGTAAAAATTTAATTACACTTGTTCTATCTGCTCCCAAAGGGTACTAGAAGGAGTTACTGGATGTTGAAAAGAGGTAAGCTTAGGATGAATGGAAAATAGAAAAAATCATAATGATTTTTGTTACATATACACATATATATACATATGTGTGTGTATATATGTATGTATGCATGTATGTATGTATGTATGTATGTATGTATTAGCAAGGACCCCAGCATATGCAGGAGGGCCTGCTTTCCAGGTTCTACGATCTGCTTTTCTAAAAGGAAAACAACTTTTGAGGGATCAGCTATCTACTTTAATCAAGCACATATGTCATTCACTTAGTTCAAGGGGAAAAGTCAGCACCCTGAACTTTAGAGAAAATATAAACGGAAATTACAAGCAGAAATTACAAATAGAAAGACCAACAGACAAGTCTGACTACAGACAATACATACATCATTACCAGAAACAGAAGTATCAAAATCTAGGTTTTCAAATGGGGGTTTCTTCTTGAAATAGCTGCCTAGAGTCTTATCTAGAACACCAACCTTCTTCCAAAAAATAAGCCCCAAAGAGAAACCTCACCTCAGAGTATATATACTCTTTTCAGGGATCGAAGGCACAATCCATATGACCCTGTGCCTCATTACAAATTAACAAAAGGGGTCTGAGGTTTATTAATGGTTAAGACAGATCTTTGACTCTTTCTCCCACCCACCATTAACCTTAAATAACCTCACACTGTCCCAAAGTCAAATGTTCAACCTCAAAGCCTACTAGACTGCCAGCAAATTAGAAGTACCTAAGCAAAGTCTAGGTCAGCATTTTGTGTGCTGAAACTCTTTTTTCACTGTCAGATGTTCTAGATAATCTTTGAGATCTTATCCAACTCTGAAACGCTATAATTTTTCAAGTTTGTGACTTGGCCAAGATTTCAGAAAATGACAGAGCTGAGGCCACCTAGAACTGGAATATCCAGACTCCATTTTTCTGTTCTTAGCGTCATAGTCTGATTTTCCTAGAATATTTTGGACTTCTTCTAGCCCCATCCAGCACAACCAGCATCGAATCTGGAAATGATAGCCTCTATGTCCAAGGACCTGGAAACATATCCTTGCTTTTCCCATCAACAGGCCCCTTTTCATTCCTTTATTACCATTATAGTGTAGTGATTCCTTTGCTATACTACCATGGAGGACTGTGAGATCAAATGATCCAGCCCTCTCCATTTTATAGAAGAAATTAAAGCCTATGGATGAGAAATTACTTGCCCCAGGTCACTGAAACATAAATAGCAGAGACAAAATTTGAACGCAGTTCTCTAGCTCTAAATAAAATTCTCCCTTATACCACACTGCCTATTTCATTCTCAAACTAATAAGTCATATGAATTAGCAACAAGTATGGAAAGGAATGTGCATGATCAAGAAAAGAAAAAAGAAATTGGAAGAGTTGAATTAAATCTCAGCTTTGAAACTCATTAACTTTTAAGACCTTGAACATATCATTCTATTTCTTCAAGTCCTTGAGAGAAATGATGAAGTTTAGCTTTTCCTCAGCTGCCTCATGACAGTGAAAGGAAGGCCTAGTGATGTATGGTGAAAGAAGATTCTTATCAGTTTTCAAGGGAAAGTGGGATTCACTATTTGAGTTAGAATATGTGATCTCTGTGGTCTTTTAGAAACTCAAGTCTGTGATTCTGTTACTGTAAGTAATGCATTCACATTTTTGATGAAAAATGAAAAAAATTACACTTACATTTAAACGTACCAAGTGTTTGCAGATTTATATATCAAAATCATGACATCTTAGCATTGGAAGGGACCTCAGAGTTAATGGACAGGACATCACTGAGCAAACAGATCCCTCCATCCTTATTTCCCCAATATTCTGTCAATCTCTTCTTAAAACCTTCCAGTGATGGGGACCTCATTCCTTCTGCTCCATAAAACTAGACTGTAATGCATTCCAGACACGGAGGACAACGCAAAGATGCAAAGTGTAGGCAAAGGTTTGAAGGCAGGAAATGGAATGCAGAGTTTAAGGAACAGAAACTAGGCCAATGTTTCAGGAACTGAGGGAATGTGAAGACACTAAAAGTCACATAAGTTTCAGATAGTGGAGTTTGGATTGGAAGCCAGGTCTATTCCTTCTAAATCTGTTCAGCTAAGTTTGAACTGTATTATCCCAGCTCATGCTGGAGACTTATATAACCAACATGACCATCAAGAACTCATGCCTTATCCTGCTAATGTATTCTGAATTTCCTAACCTGGCATATAAATCACCTGACTCTTGTTCTTCCTGTCTCCTGGTCAGTCAGTACATATGTGATATTGATTCTTTTTTTTCCCCTAAGCATGAGAAATATACATTTTATTTACTGCACAAGCAATTCCCAACATCCTCAGGCTAATCGTTGACAACATACATGGTGTTGGCTGCCAAAGAAATTAATACAGTTTGCTGCCTGAGGAGCTCAGAAAAAGAACACACACACACACACACACACACACACAATGAAGCCTTTTATTATCTCCAAGAGGCCTGAGAGACAGAGAGATAAGAAGGAGGCCATAGTCTGAGTTACTGATGGCTGCACTCCATTATAGGAGTCAAGTGTGGACTCCTTGACATTGAAATTGACTCTTTGAGTACAGGAAAACTGGTAAAGTTGAATGTTTTTGGTGAGGAAATGGGGAGAAAGGGGAAGATATGTTTACTTGAATATTTCTTTTTTTTTATAATTTTATTTATTTATTTATTTAATTTTTTACATTCATTTTCACAAATTTTGGGGTTCCAAATTTTCTCCCCTTTTCTCCCCTCTCCCCACCCCAATACACCGAGCAATCTAATTTTCCCTATCTCCAATCTGCCCTCTCTTCTGTCATCCCTCCCTTCTCTTGTCTCCATCTTCTCTTTTCTCCTGTAGGGCCAGATGACTTTCTATTCCTCATTAACTGTATGTCTTCTTTCCTAGTTGCAACAACAATACTAAACAGTTGTTCCTAAAACTTTGAGTTCCAAATTGTCCCCATCCCTCCCTCCCCACCCATTCCCTTTGGGACGTCAGGCAATTCAATATAGGCCATATCTGTGTAGTTTTGCAAATGACCTCCCTGATAGTCGTGTTGTGTAAGACTAACTGGATTACCATCCCTCCTAACCTGCCCCTCCTTGTTTCTCTTCTGTCTTTTGATCCTGTCCCTCCCCAAGTGTTGACTTCAAGTTGCTCCCTCCACGTCTTTCCCTGATGGCAAGGATACGTCCTCATCATCAGATCCGAAGGTTGGGATCATTTGCATTTGTTGGAAAAAACTCTCTAAAGTCTTATTTTTCTTCCCTTTTCTAGGCATTTTCCCAGCCAGTTACTTGACTTCTGAGATTCCTTTCCACCCCCACCTGGATCCGCCCAGCTAGTGCTTGGCCTCTGAGATTTAAATGAGCTTTCCTCCTGCCGGCTGTCAATCAGTGAGCTTTAGTTCAGGTGCTGGGGTGGGGGCAGGGCC
Organism: Bettongia penicillata ogilbyi; assembly: GCA_023548195.1. Taxonomy (NCBI): domain Eukaryota; kingdom Metazoa; phylum Chordata; class Mammalia; order Diprotodontia; family Potoroidae; genus Bettongia; species Bettongia penicillata. The sequence goes on along the minus strand of JAJHZJ010000150.1, from coordinate 13,321,089 downwards.
GCCTCCCAGGTTCCGATCCCTCAGGGGCTTTATGCAGAGACTTTCAGGAATGGAGCGGGTGGGGGCGGGGTTGGGGGCCCGCCTCCCAAACCCAGCTCCCTTGGGGCCTTTAAGCAGAAGCCTTCAGTAACAGAGCGGGGTGGGGGCAGGGTCGTCTCCCAGGCTCAGCTCGGTCAGGTTTTATGCAGGAATCTTCCGTAATGAAGATCCTGCCTGCTGCTGGGGGATTCCCAAGTCCCGGTCCGCTGCCGCCTCAGCCGCTGCCCACACCTCTGCCTCCGCCTCTGCCGCCACCGCTTCCTCCCGAGGGGGCCCAAGTCACGGAGATGCTCCGCTCCCCTCCTCCAGCCCGGCCTTCTCTCTCACTGACCTGTAGCTTCTGTGGGCAGAGGGACTTTCCCGGCTTCCAGAGCTTCCATCTCTGAAGCCTGCTCGGATCAGCTTCTCTGGGGCCACGGCCAGGGCAGCGCTGGGGGTGGGGTCCACTTTCCAGGGTGCACCGGACCCTGGGGACGGGTCTCCAGGGCTCCCCAGAACGGAAATCTCTTCTACTCTGTTTCTGCACACCTTGTATTGACCCATAAGTTATGGGGGACTCTTTTTACATTAATTCTATGGGCTTTTGGTTTCGGAGCTCGTAAACGTGCGTCCTTCTACTCCGCCATCTTGGCTCCGCCCCTACTTGAATATTTCTTACAAAATAGTCTGTAAGTACTTTTAAGATGGGATATCTTTAAGTTGGTGAACTAGGACAATGGAGTTCCTGGCTCCTCTATTATGAGTGACCCTTTATGAGAAGGGTAGGTTCAACATCCCAACACCTTCAGTAGCTTCTTTTGGATGAAGCAGCTTTCATTCTGGGGGAAATTATTGTTTGCAGGAGTTGAGGAAGAAAAGAGGTGGGATAGAATTTCTTCTGGCATGAAAACAAGAGCTTTCTGCCCCCTGGAGGCTGATTCATAGAAGAAAATTCTAGAGGAAGGGCATTTGTCATTTATAGTATCTGAATGGCAAGAGTAGGAGGTACAAGGTGTTTGAGCTCATCCAGGCTCCATGTCACCTCCATCTATATAAAAGGGGGAGGGGAAGAGAATGTGAGATCCAGAGAGGAGGAAGGAACTTGCTCAGAGTCACATAGTTTGGAAGTATAGAGTCAGCATTTGAAGTCAACGTCAGAGTTGAAAGGAGAAAGGGGAAAATTCCGGGTCGTTATGGCCAAAAGAACATGGGACTGAGAGATTGGACATCTTCATCTGAATTTTGCCTCTTCCACCAATTCACTCAGACCTGGAATATTTCACTGCTCCTTAATGCCCTGTTTTCTCATTTGTAGAATTAGGCTATTCATCTAGATGATTTCTGTGGAAACTTCTAATGCTTCAGCTCCATAATTCCATTCAGATATTTCTTTTTGGTCCTCCATTTCCCTTCTCTAGGATGAAATTGGTGGATTAAGTTATTAACAAAGTAATTTATAGCTCTAGAATTCATTGGATGAAGGTCTAATTAACAATTTGTCCAATGTCTCCATTCCCTGACGACTTTAGTGGTTCCCTAGTAACTCTCAAAGTAGGGAGTTACTGAATTAGGATGCTCCCAAACCCTCAGGTTTTAGGAAAGAGCCTAGTGCTCCATCGCACTAGCCACTAACAATTTAAATCTAATCTTCTTGTTAGGTGAAAGATATAAGATAGTAGTGGGTGCTACATAGGCCATGGGGTCATCCCTTGGGTCCTGGATCTCCAAACACTAAGGCTTTCATTAGCCTTAACCCACTTAATTCAAAAAGTAGAAACTGAGGGCTACAAAATGAAAGTGATTTGGCCAATATTCCGTAATAAAATACGGCAGAGCAATTGCGGCAGTAGAGGAGCTGAGTTTTGAACCTAGGGTCTCTGACTCCAATTGCAATGTCTTTTCACATTGTAAAGCAGCAGTGACTAAATGCAATGCTGATGAATGAACCATATGCTCCTATACTTTGTGCTGTTTTTTGCAATAGTAGGACTTAGCTGATCAAAGAGCATGAAAAATGATGGTTAGGCATTTTCTGCCTTCCTTCTCAAGGGTGGGCAATGGTTTTCACCCTCACCCCTCTGTGAATCCCTACTCTAGCAGATATCTATGCATCCCCAGGATTCTCCCAGTTCTCACCTAAAGAGGGTGGATTGCTAGCTATATGTAAGGGCAATTGATTTGGGGGTATGGTGATGGATTGCGCATTTGTCTAAGAATTGTTCAAATTCTTCATTCATTTGGAGGATTTATTCAGAAGTACATTATATTAGAAAGAAAGGAAGGTAGCTATTCAGGGGTCCTAAATTCCATAAGAGGTGTTCTTTATTTACTGTGAGACCTTGGATGAGGTCTCACTTAACCTTTCTGAGGCTCAATTTCAGTATTTTTAAAATGAGCAGGTGGGATTAGATTGTCTTCCATCACTGAGATTCCATGTTCTGGGGCATCTTTCAGACCTTCAGTTCTTTATTCTAAAATCTCCTCCCCACCCAGATCTGACATTCTGTGTTCCTAGACCCCTAATGATTCTAGCAGTCTGTCTTGTGAAATACTTCTGTGACTTTTTTTTAAAAGTTCTTTCTCCTCTCTGTCTGACATACTCGGCTGTCATGACTCCATTCGTCCATTCTCATTGACTTCCCTCAGGAGTCTAGAAGGGAACTTATAAAAGAAACCCATGCTACCAATGGCCAATACTCCTCATGTAGGGAGACAAAGGAAGCATGTCTGTTGAAAATTCACCCTGAATTTGTGACCAGACAATATATATTCTCTTTGCAATTCAACTCAATTCCCTTTCCTCACAGGGTCAGGGCTTTTCATCTCTAGCTGTTCCTCTCCTACATCTCTCATTATTGCCCCAAAACAGATGCCAGCCCATTGGTCATATAGGCCAATTGCTTAAAGCTAAGGACAGTTAGTCATTACTCTTCTCTTTATCAGGTGGCAGAGTTTTCAGAGCTTCCCTTAAGGGAACAGTGACCCTGCTCTGGGAGAAAATGACCCTCAGAACTCCTACCCAGCTGACTATGACCCTCAGAACTCCTACCCAGCTGACATCCCAAATTCATTCATTCATTCATTCATTCATTCATTCATTCATTCATTCATTCATTCATTCATTCATTCAATCTCTGTCACACACACAAACACAGGCACATACGTGCATATAGTATATAGTGACATAGAGAAATCCTGATGAGGCATCAACCATGGAAGCCTGCCTGAAGAAAGCCCAGAATTGATCTGCCTGGCTCATTCTAAGTCATCATGCCTCTAACCTCAGAGGATTTCCTACCTATTATGTAATTCCCATCATGGTGCCCTTCTCAGTTTAGATTAGATCATTTAGTAAATCAGCAGGTTTTATTAAGTGCCTACTCTGTACCAGGCCCTGTGCTGAGCACTGGGGATACAAAGTAAGGCAAACAGCATTCCTTGCTCTCAAGGAGCTCAAGTCTAATCAGGGAAACCACATGTAGAAAACTACACATAAGACACATACCGTGTAAATAGGGGGTTAGGGATCCAGCTTCACGCAACTGTGCTTAGAACCAGAGTGAGAGCTACAATACTGTACTGGACATCACAGAGAAGTTATCACTGGACAAAGGAGACTAGAAAAAGGAAAGACGTTGTTTGCTGTGGCATCATCCTCTTGCCTCTGCTCCAAGTATCCTTGAGTACTTCAAGGACAAAACCAAAATGATCTCAGTCACGACTAAAACAATAGGCGGGCAAAGTGCTTTAGGGATCAGCTCATCAGAGTTCTTCAGCAGTCCTGTGAGGGAGACACTATTACCATTTTATGGATGAAGAGATACAATCACAAAAAGGTGAAGTAAATGTTCCAGGTCACATAGGCAGCATCTAAGTCCAAGCCCCTTGACATCAGACATACTGATGCCATCCTGCCACAGTGGCCTTCATATAGAGTAAATTGAGAGTCTGCCCCAGAAATGATTCCATCTACTTACAGATATGGCTTGAGCCCTAGAAGTCTTTCTAATCCAACCTTGGCAGGCAATGCCTCAGGTACATCTTAGATCTATGGTCACCTGTCAGAAAGCACAGCTGGGGGAATAGAAGAACAGTGAGTATTGGGGGAGGGGGATGTGCCCCATCCTCAATGGATTTGGGATCTATTCAACAAACGTCCTACCATCACTAGCATAGACTAGGAGAAATCCAAGCCTTCTCCTCCTCCAATCACTGTCCATACAATAGAGTGGGCTGCTTTGGGAGATAGGAGTCCTCTCATACGAAGGGCCTTCATGCAAAGGTTGGCTGATGAACTATCACAGATGCTTATTGAGTGACAGTTTGGTCTGGTTGGTCAATCCATCAGCACAGTTTATTAACCACAAGCCACTGGAGCTATAAAGACAAAATTATCATGGTTCTTCTCAAGAAACTTACATCCTATTGTGAGAGAAGTATGTACATGGATATTTATAGACAAAATATTTTCAAAATAACTAAAAGCATTTTATTTTGTGGAGTGGGGCACTGGAAGCCTGGGAGGAGATGTTGCTTAAACAGATACCTGAAGCAAGCAAGGGATTCTATGAGGCAAAGGGAGAGGTTTCTGAGTTCTTCGCATGCCTTTCCTCAATAGAAGACATTCTCAACATGGACATAAGAAAAGAAAAGACTTGTAGGACTTTGCACATTCCCTGGGTACCTGGGGACAACTGAGGTGATCTGCCTATTTTCCATGTTTCCCACTCTTTGGGTACCCTACCTCCTTTCTCAACTCTTTCCCTTTGAGGCCTTTCCCACAACTTTGAAAAGTCATCATTGCTACTCAGCTTCAGAATACTGACATCCACCCTGCTTCTCTTTATATTAAAAACTCTGAATGAAATACTGAATCTGATCCATAAGCCTCATCACTCTCTGCCTCCCTGCCTTTGGCCAATTTCTTTTCCAGGTCATAATCACTTGCACACCTTGTTTGCTATCTGGGAATCAGAAGTGACTTGTTCCTCCTTACACTGCCCTTGACAGGCAGAGAATTGTTTGGATTATGAATATTGGCTCAATACTGACAAGTGAAAGATGCTGCCAACCTTCAGAAACTGACAAGAATAACATGGTATTGAACTTGTTCAGAGAGAAGACCAGAATAGAAAGTTCAATACTGTCTTTCTTAGCTGATGGTTAAAAGTCCAATAAATCTTCTCACTGACAGATACCTGCATGTAATCTAACTAAGTGAATGAGCTGAGATCCCCTTCAAGAACAGATGTAGTATTCACAAAGGCAGGTTCTTTACTGCCACCATTAATACTGAAAGACAGGCTCTAGAATGTGGGCAGTTTTCTTTCAGAAAGGGGAAGACAGCTTGGGAAAAGTGTAGGGTCTCCCAACCCTGCTTTCTTTGCAGATATTAATCCCCAATATGAGATCACAGAATAACAGGGTTAATGAGATTGCAGATGGTAGCTGATTGGACCTGAACTGAAGCAATGATCTTTGTTACAGAATCCCGGAGAAATGATCAATAAGCCTTTACCAGAAAATCACAATTAATGGGGACCTCACAGGGATCACCTACCATCTTTCTCTCTGCCTGTCTCTCTCTGCCTGTCTCTGTCTCTCTGTTTCTGTCTCTTCCTCGTTTCATCAA